>CM062930.1:83473713-84922879 GCA_031878705.1 Tapirus indicus | reverse complement strand
ATCTGACACTTACTCCTCTTCACCGACTTTCCTCACTCGTCCATCTGAAGTTCTCCCAAGGAATCAATAACACTGCGAGGCAACAGGTCAAGTCCAGTGTTATTTCTTTCCGAAGGTGAGCTCGTTTGTAGGTCTCAAGATGCCTAAAGATTCAGGGTCGTTTCTGCACGTCCCCCACCACACAGCACACCTTCTCCTCCATAGCACTTAGTGGGGGCTTTCTACAGCAACTTCCGGTGTCTTGATGTCTGTTGCAGAACCTGTCACCAGATTATTCCAACAAACCTCGATTCCCCTAAACCCACTCATCCATCCAGTTCTATCTGGTCATTCACTGAGAAGCCAGTGGCTACGACTTCACTTCCTTCAGATCTGTTCTTGCACGTCACCTTCTCAATGGGATTATCTCTGGCCACACTACTTAAAATTGCAATTTCCCCCCAAGCTTTCTACTCCCCTTCCCTGCTTTACATGCCTTAGTACTTGTCACCACCTAATATATTATAGCCTTGACTCATTTATCTTATATATTGTCAATCTTTTCCCAAACTTCACGAGGGCAAGGATTTCTTTTTTATCTCTTTGGCTCACTGACATGTCCCCAGCACCAAGCTCTGTTTCTGACATAGAAACGTTCAATACATATTTGTTTACTGAATTTACTCCTCATGCATTTAATGCACATTCATTGAACATCTGCTGCATACCAGATACAGTGCTTAATGCAGGCAGAGCACCTGCCTTCACAAACCTCACAACCGCTGCCAAACCCCCTGAACTATAAACACAGTTGTGTGTGTGTCCTGCAGATGGGTGTTTTTTGGAGAAAGAGTAGTAGTTTCCATTAGTTTCTCTAAGAAAGCCATGATCCCAAACATAGTCAAGAACCACTGGAGAGCTCCCCTCCCATAGCCTCTGTGTTTCTCTCAAGCAAATACGAAGAGGATCGTTGCATAAGAAAGCTCACCCATTAACGTCCAAATTTCCCTCAGTGCCCCAGGCCTCGGTCCTATCACTCAGGTTCCGGAAAGCCTATTTCCCCAGGCTTCCTCCCCAGGCTGTTTCAAAGGTGGCAATTGTCTTAACCCTCCTCTGTCTAAATGTGAAGCTCCTGCAATTTAACCTACTCTAAAACTCTCCTCTCTAAAACTTACCCTGGGCCTGGCACACTTTAATTACTTAATCCACGTACTCCCAATAATTTGGTGTTTATTATACGACTGTGTGCGCATCTTCTACCACTTAACCACGTCAAGCCCACGAAGTTTGGGTTCCAGGCTTCACCAGAGAAGGAAGGTGTCAAACTGATTTTTTCTGGCTTAATAAGTGCTTTTCAATACTGCTGATGATGATGGCAAGGGCAACATGAACATTGATCAAGCTCTTTAGATCGTCTTTTCACACAAGAAAGGAGAGGACAGTAGAGGAAACTATCCAGATCATTGAGGCTAATAATTCTGTACAACGAAGTATACAAATTTGCTGTCCAAACACATTTCAGCACATCACTTTGATTCAGCTCTCCATGTGACTTTCATAGAGAGTACTGGATCCTAGAACTACCAGTAAAAAACCTTAAACACTACACACCACTCATCAAGCCATGCTGTGGGGGTGGCCCACATACAAAACAGAGGAAAATTGGCACAGATGTTGGCTCAGGGCCAATCTTCCTCACCAAAAAAGAAAAAAATTATTTTTCTTTTTGACCTTTTCTTTTGGCCCTGTGACTTTTCTTCTTGCTTGAAAGGAGTGGATTTTGGTGTCCTCTTCCCCTTTCTGGTCCTCACTCCTTCTCTTCCTCCTCCCTCTCCTTCCCACAATGAAACCTGATGTACTTGGTGTGGCACACCCCTCCATTAACGGAGAGCAAAGTCGGGGTTCCACACAGTTCTCTAGACGCTCAGTTTAACACCAGCAGGTCCTGGACTCCCATCTGTGTGGCTTTGATTCTGATCTGATTTCTCTGAAGTGGAGAAAAAATGGTTTTTGCTTCTGACAATGGAGATTTGGTGTTGGGGATTTGAGCTGCATGAAAAAATATATCTTAGAAATTCTTGCTCAAAAAAACATTTTAAAGATGCTTTCTTTCGTAAGGTGAAGTCCCACCCATGCACTTGTACACACTGGTCACACGTCTTTACGGAGCCACTCTCACTTGTGTCCACACACACACAAAAGTCTCCATCTCCTCGCCTTTCAAACCCAGTGCCCTTCACAAAATCCTTCTCCTCAGAGTCTGAGTTTCCATGAAAAAAGTCATCATCTCTCCATCTCTTCTTGGCCTCCCTGCATCAAAGTGCCCACTTACGGTGGCAGCAGTTGGATATTTGGGGTCTCCCTCCCCTCTCTGGGCCCTGCCCCTGGGCCAGTGTCCATCTCAGTGTTGCACTACCCCACTGGCCGTGCTTGGTTGGGCATCTGAAATCCACAGAGAAAACCCACATCTCCGAACAGGGGAAACAGGGAAAGGGACCCCTGCGGTTTGAAGAATTGGGGGAAATTGTCCGTTATTTTTTCTTTCTCTTTTCTCTCTCCACTTGGCCCTGAGAGTGGCTTGAGACACCCAAAACTGAACAGGGCCAGTGCAAAAACTCTGAAAGGAACCTGGCTTTCTGGCCAGGAACTGGGAAGAGCATCCCAAGGTGTGGAGAAACCCCAGAGGGAGAAGGCTGGAGAAGATGTCCCGAATTCTATGTGTAAACAACAGCGTCCCGTGCTCCTCCAAGCTTCGTGCATACCCACCAATCCCCTGACGCAAAGCAAAAGTTTAAAAACAATACAGTACAAGCCACCACTCAGATCCCACACTAACCCGTCAGAGACCACCACAACCTCAAAGAAGCAGTCCCATAAACCCTACGCACCTGAATCAGGTTTGAAGAGCAAGTGGCTTATTTTCTCTGACTCCATTTCCATGCTATAAAACAAGGATAAAAACCACAAGGTTATTGGGAAGATTAAATATATGCACAAAACCTAGTGCAACATTTGGCGCACAGTTTGATTCAATAGGTCGTAGTTGTTATCATTTTGGGTGGCATACCTCTCAACCCACGTCCCCCTGCAGGCTCTCTAAGGCTTTGCTCATCCCTCAATGCCGGAGCATGAGCTGATGGGTCTCTACTACCTACTTTGTAGCTCAGAATGAGCTACAGAAGACTCTTGAAGCCAAGGACAGCTCCTATATACTTTTAAATATTTATTTAGGCAGAATTAATGTACAATAACTTGCACATATTTAACTGTACAATCTGATGAATTTTGCATATATGACACCATCACCACAATCAAGATAACATTCCCTCAGCCTCCACAAGTTCCCCCACGTCCCTCTCCACCCCCGTCTCCAAGAAATTACTGACCTCCTTTCCAGCCCTCTGGATCCAGGTTAGTTTGCATTTTTTGGGATTTTATATAAGTGGAATCATACATGATGTACTCTTTTCGGTCTGGCTTTTTACGAGGCATCCCTGTAGTTGCGCGTGTCCACGGCTCATATTGCTGTAGGGTAGCTGCCGGCAGGTTTGGCTACTACAAATAGGCTGCTATAAACGTTCATGTACAAGCCTTTGTGTGGCATTTCCTTTCATCTCTCTTGGAGGAAATCCCCACTGTGGGATGACTGGCTCATATGGTAGGTGCATCCTTAACTTTTCAAAGAAATTGTGTTCCAACATGGTTGTACTGTTTTCACTCCCCCCAGCAGTGTTGGAGAGTTCTGGCTCCTCCACACTGCATCAGTTGGTGTGGCCGTCTTCTATCCTAGCCGTCCTAGTGGGTGTGTAGTGGTGTCTCACTGTGGTTTTAATTTGCATTTCTTTAATGACTAATGAGGCTAAGAATCACTTCTTTGGTAAAATATTTGTTCAAACTTCTTCCCCATTTTTCACTAGGTTTTCATATTCTTGTTGAGTTCTTTATGTATTTTTCAAAGCAAGTCCTTTGTCAGGTACATGTTTTGCAATATTTTCTCCCAGTCTTTGGCTTGACTTTTCATTTTCTTAACAGTGTCTTTGAAGAGCAAAGGTTTTTTTTGTTTTAATATTGTTGAAGTACAATTTACAGATATTTTTTCTTCTGTTTTGTGCTTTTTGTGTCCTATCTGAGAAATCTTTGCATAACTCACAGTCACAACCATTTTCTCCTAGAAATTTTATGGCTTTAGCTCTTACACTTAGGTCTATAATGTGTTTTGAATCCCCCACATCTTTACACAGTTAAACACATGTTTTATATTCAACAGAAGGTTGTTCACTTAAAAGGCTTCTAAGGGTTTGGGGGTTCATGACATTAAAAGTAGGATGGAAAATAAGGGGAGGTTGAGGGGGAGAGGAGAAGAAAAATGTCTGTTGTTATCAAACATCTCAATCCGGGCAAGAATGACCTCCTGGGAGACTCCCAGCCCAGGACCCTGAGCTGGCCGTCACCAAGAGGAGGAACCAGTAGCAGAGCAGCCTTGGGCCCAAGAAAGACCCAGTGGCATCAACCCGTTTGTTTACACACCCCGTCTGAAGGGACCAGACTGCACTTATGGTAGACGGATTTGAATGCTGAGCGTGTGGTATGATTGAAGGCCTCGGGACCCAAAACTCCCTCCGCCCCCACCCCTCCTGTCAGGTAAACTTCCAAAGTATACACTTCTGCTTCACTGTGGCTCTGCCACTGGCTGCATGTTCCCCAGGAAGACCGTGTTGTCACGTGCTCCTTTATCTCGTAAGACGGGGCTCCAAAGCCAAGAGTTACAGAGAGCAGGGGCAGGTTTCCTTTTGCTCTTAGGAGGGAGTTCAAAATCCTTCCTGTGGCCTCCAGGACTCCAAGCAGTCTGGCTCATCTTGGGCTCTCTCCCTGCCCTCTCAGCCTCCCACCCACACAGCCTATTCTTCGGGTCCTCAAATGGGCCGTGCTCTCTTCCATTCCTAGTCCTTGTCCCTGCTCTTCCCTGAGCCTGAAACGTGCTCCCTCACCTGGTGAACTCCCGGATTCCCTGCAGATCTCAGCTTGTTGTCACTTCTTCAGGGTGACCTCTCTAGACACACCTTCTTAGACTCCATCGACCCCAGTAACAAGCTCTCGTGGCACCTTATATGTCTCCTTCATAGCACTTGTGCCCATACTCCATATGAGGAGGTATTTGTTGTCGTCTGCCCCCCCGTTAGACTGTATGCTCATGTAGGAAGAAACAATGCCCACTATCCGCCCCCAGCATACTTCTGGAGCCAAGTTAGTACTGAATTGTTTGTTGAATGAATATATTGAACACAGAACCTAAAAGAGTCAGTCATTGTTGTAATACAAGACAATTTGTATTATATTTAAGATTTTTACTATATTTGTTATTAGTCTGCAAATTTGAGTTCTTGAAATCGCTAGCTGCAAATATGGATGTCATAGTACCCTTGGATTGGCCAACTGTGCTGCAAAGCACAGTCATTATGAATTAGCACTGCGGGCACCAGCTCAAGACTGACCATACATGACAGCTCGAGAGGTCCCCCGGGAACACGAAGGGAAGTGGTGAAGAAGGCCGAAAATCAAAGAGAGAAATGTCCACACAGATGTGAGAAGGAAGCTAATGAATCCAGGACTAACATCAGGGCAATGTCAGGGCTCAGAGAAGCAGCGAATTTAACTATTTAATTCTTAAATATAATCACTTTGGGGGGTGTATGATCACAGAAATATGCTCTCCGAATTGTCCCTCTTTGTATAACTATGAAGCTGAATTTAAAAAAAAACTTAAGAACATTCTGGAAATAAATAGTCAAATTTGTCTGAATAATTTCTTCACCATTCAATCCAGGAAAAAGGAATTTCACCTGAGTATACCTTCACCGATATCTAAGCCTTCAGCTGTAAACACGAGAGAGAGAAAGAAAAGTAAATGCTTTCTTTGCAGCATTCCGGAGTTAGTGAGGAGAGAGGCGGTTCCTTTTGGTCCTTTTATCATTGAAGAGGAAAATGTGTGATAACTAATTTAATGTTTAGCATTTTCTCCTGGGCAGGTGTTGATTATTGCCGCCTCTGAACTGAGAGTAAAGCCAGTTCTCACAATATGGAGCTGAGAGGGAGCAATCCGCAAGACGCAAGAAGCTTATCGTGAGAGACGGGAGTGGGCAGCAGCCACAGTCAACAGCACAAAGAGAAGACATCCTCTGGAGGATGCAAGAGAAACAGCGGAACGTTTAGACAGAAGGAGAGAGAAAGGCATGTAACTGGAGTGTAACAATCTCACACGTGTCGTCCCGTACCCTTGGGGAGATTATCCTCAAAGCAGTGTCAGGGCACATTACTTCTCTTCCAGGGTAACTTCCAGCTGCCATCTGATGTCACGGAAAAATTATAAGCTTTTCTTGTTTTTTTTTTTGTTTCACAAATTGCACAGCAATGTGCTGAAAATGATATCCTTCTCTCAAGAAAAAGCCAAGTGTTGGTTCAGGGCTGCACAACTTCAAGGGCTGCACAGCTTTCAGGACGTGGATCCAATGTTTGGTGGCCGGAGCAACCACCGGGGAGGCCACCTAGAAACATGAGCCTCGACAGCCTGTATGGCAGAATAACAGAGGGTACAATTATGGGGTTTAAACAAACCCAAGGGCAACAATGTTTTCATTGTACACAGAATCGGTGACTCAAGTGGCTCACGTGTGGATTTCCCAGATAAATGAAGATCCCTCCTCTTTTAAACACCAACACACTTTCACACCATGCATTTTTGAAGAAAAGCTTTCTAACATGCACACGCATCACACGCTTCTGGAAGTCTTAAACAAGGAATGCAAAGACATGTGAGAGAAAACCACAGGATTGGGGGGTCAAAAAACCCGAACTTCAGTCTAAGCTCCGCCACTCCTGGCTGGGTGCGCCTGCGTAGATCACCACCGTGATCAAGAGAATGACAGTCTCTGATGGGTGACCTCATTCAATAAAAAATAGCTCCCTTGTGCTGAGCACTTGACCACGTGATCAGCACTGCCCTGTGTGCTGTGCAGGTATGACCCCGTTACTACTCAGAACGACACAGCAGTGGATGCGGTTATCAAGTGAGGCCGAAAGGAGTGGGGCACCAACCCAAGATCACCAAGAGGGCTGCAGCTAAACCAGGCAGTCGGGCTCCAGAGCCCATGACTTTAACCTGGACGCCGTCTTCAGCCACATTGACTACAGATTACATGACGTACCCACGGCCAGAATTTTTCATCTGTGAAATGGAGAAGACAGTAGAATCTAAGCTATTCGGGGAATTAAATGAATAAGTTATGTTCACTGCCAACCACCCCCTAGAAGGCACTCAGTGCATGCTGACTACTGCCATTCCCTTTCCTTGTGAAGTTAGACAGAGCTGGTTTTGAGCCCTACTCTACATGTTACTTAACCTGACCATCAGTTACATCGGGCAAGATATGGGCTGTTGTGCGGATAAATTAAGTAAGAAATGTAAAGCGCATATCATGAGCTCATAATCAAAAGTCTCTCCCACTACTTACTGACATCTCCAAATTGCACAGGCATTTCAAATTTATAATGTCCCAAATCTAACCCGTTCTCTTTCTTCCTCTCTCCTCTATATTCCTTGCCTTAATTAATGGCACCACCCCTCTCCATCCTCAAATCTAGGAAGACTGCTTTACGATTTTCTGGAATGAATGTGTTCATTCCACATCTTCAGTTGGTCACCAAGTCCTGTCAGTCCTGCCACTGTGTGTCCAGGTCCTTCATCCTTCGTCCCCTATATTATTGCATGTCCTAAAGTGCCTGCCTGCTGAGAATATTTTTCTACCTCAATTCATCTTTCAAATGGCTTCTTTTGTTCTTTCTAAAACCCAAGTCCTCTAGTTTAATGCCCTCCATGGCTCCCCACTGCCCATGAGATAAAGTCCAGGAGATTTAGCGGCTCAGTCCAGAATTTCAGGACCCCTGGTAGTCTGGCCCAAACTGGGTCCTCACATCTCACTCCCTGCCAATCTCCTGCCAACACAGCCTTTGCCCAGAAAACTCCTCCTCTCTCCTACGTCCTGGCCATTGCACATGCAGCCCCTTTGCCTGGAAGTTCCTTCTCCCCTTACTGCCCGATAAAGTGTTACTTATTCTCCAACAGTCAGCTCAACTTGGAAATTTTCTCATCGTACCCTCCCTTACTCAAGCCGATACATAGAGAATTTTAACTCCTAATATATGTCATTAGGAACTGTTTCAAATAAACAAAGATGAGAAAATAGCCTAATGCACACTCTGTATCTCCTACCCAAATTTAACAGATAAGAATTTATCCTGTTAGCTTTCGATTCCTTTAAAGAAATAAAATGTTAAAGATCCAGCTCAATGTTCCCCCCATATTTTCCCTCCCTCCTTCCTCATAGATACAGACTGTTCTGAAGTGTGGATGTATCATCCCTATGCATGCTTCCGTACAACTTTTATCCACACAGACCCACATAAATAAATTAAACAACTTTTTACCACTTTGGAGAGCAATCAGGCCATGCCTCATAAAATCGGAGATGCTCGTCTTTGGAGACCCTGTAATTCCATTGCCCAGTTTTACTCAGAATAACTCTCCTGTGCACATGAAAATGCAAAAGTGTTTGTTAACTTATTGTTTGTAATAGTGAAAAATTTAAAAAAAAACTTAACTGGCTCTAAGTGAGGGTAATGAACGGATAAAATGTGATTTACTCATACAATAGTTTCCTTAGAGCAATTAATATTGGCAACATAAATTTTGCTATCTCAATCACCAAAGATATAGGCAAAAAACTTGATATCGAATGAATAAACCAAGTAGTAAAGGATATATGATACAGGATACTTTGTTATTTTAGTGAACCTGCTCACGTTTAGATGATTACTCACATGATAGCATTTTCCACCCACAATTCCAGGGGTTTAGGGAGGTGAATATTGTTTTCTATGTACCATGCTTTCTTATTTTTTTTTTTTGGCCCTTTTTTGTTGAATTGATCCATTTTTCCTCAGAATGTTCCTAGTATTTTAGAATATTCATTTTATTTATATTTTTGAATAGTTGTTTAAAAATGTTAACACAGAAACATAGATATTTTTGCTGATTCCTAGAACTACTCCAGATGTATACCCTTCCCCAAACAGGGTGAAAGCTTTGGCACAGCCCCACACATCTCCTTTCTCACTTTCCACAGTTTCCCATGTTGAAATTACATGGTATTTAATTTCTGAATTTTGCTGAGGGAAAAGGGGCTTGCTTTATTTTTATCATTCATCAACAAGTGTTTAAATTCAGCCAGAAGTTATACTGAGTTCTTTGCATGCCACTCTTTCTTACAGCCCACAGCATTCTCTGCCTTATATTTTTCTTGATCATGTTTACATACCTCCTTGAGGAAGTATTTTATAAAATGTCTATAGTCGGTAAGTTTAACAAGGCTTTTATTACTTTAAAGTGTTTTTATTTAGCCTTCACACTTGGATGAAAATTAACTATGTATGTCATAAGTCTATATTCCAAGTCGTTTTACTAAATTACTTGGAAGATATTGCTTCATTGTTTTCTTCATTGTTCTCTAGAATCAATGATAAGAAGTCTGATGTTCATCTGATTCTCTTTAATTTTCTGTTACCTGATTTTTCTTGGTGGGAAATTTTAAAATTATCTTTTTGTTTGGTGTTTATAATTTCACTAGACTATGTCCAGGTGTGTATCTGTTTTATTTGTTCTGGGTCCCCTTCCATCATAACAGTCATGACCTTCTTCAGCTTTTGGAAATTTTCTATTCTTCACTGTTTATTCTTTCTTCAGGAACCTGTAGCTGGATGTTTAATTTCTAGAGCATCTTCTATATCTTTCAACTCTTTCCCTCTTGTGTTTGACAGCTCTAACCTTTTGTGTTACATAATCCATAGTCTCAACTGTCCAGTTTGATCATTTGATCTTTAGCTGTATTTATTGGCCATTCAACATATTTAATGATTTGTGGGGGGTTTTTGATGGTCATATTTTGAATTTCCAAGACATCCAATTTTTAATGGATGTGATGACTCCTTGGATAGCTCTATAGTTATATTTCAAGTTTTCTTCTATTGGCTCTTCCCAACTCTGTTTCATGTGTGTGTCTTACAGTTTTTTTTTTAAACAAATACTGGTGATTCTAGGTGTCTGTTGATATTTGTGGCTGAGGGTTTCTCCTGACTGTAGCCCAAATAAGAATCCTTGTTCACTGATCAATGCACGTGTCTGGTGATTGGGGATAGTCTTCCAATATCTTCTTTGCTCCTCTGGATCTGGTGCCCAATACAGGAATATCTCTATCTGAATTTCCATTTTGGAGAAGAATACTTCAATTTTAGCTCTGGAAAAATGTTAGAATCAGCTATTACATTTTCTTCTCTTTCTTCTTTTTATTTCTCCTGTATGGTATTAGAGGGACGCATAGATCCCGCAGGCTGGATCTGCTTCTCTCCTCCATTCCTCAGGTTATTTGATGTTCAGGCTTTATCCTGAGAGACAGTGCTGCTGCTGCCAGATGCTCAGCACAGAAAGGGAAACAAGTAGAGCTCATCCGGCCTGTCTGTTAGAAACGCAGAAAATTAATCAATTGCCCTGACAGTTGCCCCACAAAAATCCTTCTGCCCCAGGACTCACTCACTATGGCTTAAATTACCTCTGGAACTGAACTTACCCATAAAACAGTTTGCTTCTGCTTATATTTTGGGCTCTGTCTTATCTGTTTTTATTTTTCTCTCTATTGATTTCCATCTGCTTTCTTTCTGAAATCCCTCAAAATTTCTAGATTACTAATGACACCTATTAAGTTTTCCAGTGCTCTAATTGTATCATTTTCAAACATGTTTTTTCTAGCATTCATGAAATTTTGAGGCAGGAAGGGAGTTTAATACAATACCTAGCATTTTGTCGGTATCACTGAAAAAGGACATATTTGATTATTTTATATGTGTTTGTTTCTCCCAATGAGCCTAATGGAGACTTGGAAGCAATAATCATGCAATTTATATACTTCTACCTGCCTAGTACTGAGTGCATCACAGGCTCTTAAGAGGCTTTTTAAAAAATCTGTAAATACATCACCATTCAGCACAAAACACTTTAAGTGGCAAAAAAGAATTAACTCTGAATATTTTAACCTCATCAGTTCCACTTTAATCTCTTACTTCTTTCCTCCTTCTTACCTCAACCCCAGAATACACCCATTTGACCGTTTATTTGCTTTTGTCTTTTCCTTTTCAGGTTTGGCACAACTACAACAAACAGCACATGGGATTTGAAATCTGAAGATGTGCGTTCGAGCCCAGGACTGGCACGTCGTCACGCTGAGCTGTGGGGAGTCATTTGACCTTTTCTGTCCTCAGCTTCCTCCTCCTCAGAATGGAGTCAACACCTGCCTTTTCCACCTCAAAAAATTGTTGTCGGGGCACTTAGATTAGACAATACCTAAAAAGTTTACTAGCAACTTTACAGTAATACCAAATGCACCTTTGAGTTGTATTTTTATTCAAAGCTACAGGAATGACCTCACCACACCATGTTCTCTATTCCGGGGGCACCAGTGTGGGGGCACTCAAAGTAGGAGTCGTGTGTGTTTCAGTCTTCCTACCAACCTACTTGGTGCTCCTCTCACGGATCTCCTAGAGGGTTGTATTTGCCGAAAATGACCACATCGCACTTCTGATTCTATCTGCTCCTCCAGAAACCCGCCACTCCCCTGCAGAGCTGGAATCAACTTCTGCTCTCTTTGAACCTACACAGTACTTTGCAACCTGCTCAGAGTAGAAGCCAGAGGAGGTAATGCTGCATAGCTTCCAAGACCAAGTCAAAATGTGGTTTGGTCTCCACTCGGCCCTCCTTCTCTCTCTCAGGATTGTTGCCCTTAGAACCCAGCCACCATGTTGTGAGGAAGCCCAAGCTTTACAGATCCATGTATAAGTGCTCTAGCCAACAGCCCTAGCTGAGGCCTCAGCAGCCAGCCAGCAGCAACTGCTATGTAAGTGAATGAGGAGTCTAAGTGAATGAGTCTTCAGATGATTTCAGCCCCAGCCTTTGAACCACCCGAATGATGCCAAGTGGAACAGAGATGACCATTGCTGCTGAGCTCTGCCCAAATTGTAGACCCATGAGCAAATTCAATGTTGCTATTGTCTTAAGCCACTTAGTTTTGGAATCATTTTTTATACAGACAGTAAATGGAACAGGCTTCTTGGGTCCTCTCTCCCTAACTTCCAGATACTCAGGTCACTTGTGTTCTTCAAACATTATCCCAATGCCTGTCACACCCGCTACACCTTCTTCATACACCCCATGGGTGAACAACATCCTTGCCTTAAAATCAAAATGCACACTCCAGAAAGCTTCAGTAAAATGTAAGGGAAGGATATCCTTGGGCAGAGAAGTCTTGTCACCACCTACCCTTTCTTTCCACCCTACCTCATCTTATCCACAAACCAGGAAGCAGAGGCCAAAAGCTTCACCCTCAGCATCTGCAAAATTGATGACCTTTGATCTCAGGAGCCCGCAGCCAATAACAAGCCACAGCTGCAAAACCCTTCCAAAGCCAGGGTAAGTTACTACTTATTCTTTTTAAATTGTAAAGTAAACTGTTTATGATACTTAATGAAACATCCATTCCAGTGTTAAGGAAACAGAATGTTTTCTGTCGGAGATAAACCCTCATGAAAATGTTTAATTCAAGTGTTTAGTAATTCAATCATGCTAAAAATTAAGTTCCCTTTCATGACAAACACATTTTGTGGGGAAAGGAGACGGGAACACGAGGGTCCACTTTTATAATTAAATCAGTGGTCTTTATGACATTGGGATGACCATCCAAAAGAGGGAAACACAATCAAACAAGCTATCTGTGATCATGTAAATAAAAATAAGTGCTTGATGGAATTCAACTGTCCTGTTTGTTCTTTGGGGTTTATTTTCCTTTATTTTTACTGAATTCAGTCAAATGGTTTGCGTATGTCATCACAATCTGAGAATGTGTCTTCACAAGACCAAAATAAATCATGAATCACTAATTCAGAGGGGAAAAAAGAGAAAACCAGCTGTTCATCAGCATGACACAGTAGTTCCATTGAATCAATTGTTTGCTGAGGCAAAATCTCACAGGGCAGAAAAGCATAAAAATTTTCCAGTATAGAAATCCACAAGTTACTTCTAAGTCCTTCCCCTTACAAATATTTCCTATCATAACTTTTGGAAGAACTCCATGATAAGACCGTGAAGAATTACAATATCAGAAGCCTGAGAATGAGCATGCTCCAACTTTGAAACAGCCAGATCTTGTGACAGAATCAAAAGCAAGAAGCTTGGAATTCGATAGGTCATTGTGGTTTAATTACTTTTCAAAACGATAGATGGCTTGGTAAACTATTTGACCTAGATTTCTAGAATTATGTGGAATTGCGGAACTTGAAAGTCTCCTCAAATCAAGTATAACTCAACCCTAAGGGAAGCAGCAGAGTCTCCTGGAATCCACCACTGGATTAGAAATATGGGTCCTGGCACTGTGGTCAACCACAGGACGAGAAGAAGCCACCACCTTCTGGGCGCGTTTCCCCAAGTGTGAAACAAAAATGATAATATTTGCTCTGCTGACCTTACAGCGATATGAGAAAAAATGAAATCATTTTGAGTTCGTTGGAAGAAAGATATTTTAAGATTTAAAAATAAAAAAAACTTTTGTTCATTGTGTACAATATACTACAAATTACAGTCGTTCGTGTTTTAAAATAAGCCCATAACCTGAGATCTCTCCTTGCTTGAGAAAAGCCTTGGGATTTTCAATACGTCAGGCTATTTGTGTGTGTGTGCGTGTGTGTGTATGTGTGTGGGGGTGTTTGTAAAAGTTTCAGTTTTCTTGGCTTGTAGAAGCAGCAGCAGCTGAAAACTGTCAAAATTGTTTAGGTTTGTGGACTATCACCAGAATTCAAAGAAAACATAGCCTTTTTCTAATGAGAGGAGGTAAAAAGGAGCCTGAGAGATGGAAATAGTCTTTGATTTGGCCTATAGAGGAAGAAGAAAATTTTCAACACCTTTAACACACCGTAGAAACCATCGCTCACAGAAGTGCTGATCCTCAAGAACCGAAGGGACTCGTGACTATCTTGTCACTTTTCAGAAGGTGCCTCAAGGGCTTTCCAGAGTTTAAAAAGAAATGCACCATGCTTTCCTGAGACCCAGCCTGAGTGCTCAGCTAAGGAGTTATTGACTTGAAACATGAAGGTTCTCCATTTCTCCCATCTGGGGAGACCCATAGTTTTCCAGCAATTGAGCACACCTTGTTTTCCAAAATTTTCGGGGTCTGGACCTGGAGCTGCTGTGATCAATAAAAATGCTGAAACATTCTTCAGAGGAATAAAAGTAGCGGAGCTGAGGGAGTGCTTACCAGAATCAGAGGTCGAGGGAACTTGAGAGTGAGAGCGAGCAAGAGAACACGTCTACCAGGTGAGCCATGCCACAGAAGTGATGTTACCTTAGAACGTCCTCTCCTTCCAGAACACGACGGAATAGAGCATCCCTCACTGGGATGCCGAAAGTGCAGTGAGGATGAAAAATGCTTTATGAGATGTTGACAAGGTAAGCACCACCACCACGAGTTTTATAAATGGAGGAGTGGTTTGCTGTCTACCTGAAACCAACAGTTTCCATTTGGCTGACCTTTCAACCTCATCAAATATCCAAATTTTACCTGCTTTTTATTGAGTAAAAGCGTTTGATTCTGCTTAGGAGGAAAAAATTCTGGGAGCTTATATAATGTTGAGATGGATCCAAAGCCTTTTACAGGTATTTTAAGTCATGGGAGTCCCATTAGAAAGTTTCACTATTGAAACACTTACCCAGGAATAATTTCATTCATTTATTCCACAGATATTAATTAAGCACCTACTGTGTACCATGCCTGTGCTAGGCACCATTAAATGATGAACAAACCAGGCATTGAACCAGCCTCCTGGGAGTGATTCTCTCTGAGGATCTTTTTTTTTTTTTTGAGGAAGATTGGCCCTCCGCTAACATCTGTTGCCAATCTTCCTCTTTTTCTTTTTTCTCCCCAAAGCCCCAGTACATAGGCGTGTATCATAGTTGTAGAGTTGTAGCTCTTCTGTATGGGACACCGCCTCAGCACGGCTTGATGAGCGGTGAGAGGTCCGCGCCCAGGATCCAAACCAGCGAACCCTGGGCTGCCGAGGCAGAGCGCATGAACTTAACTGCCACCAGGCCGGCCCCTGACAGTCATGTCTTAATAGATTCTCCTTTCTTTACTCTCAAATGCAGAACTCTATTGTTTTCCTAGATTGCTATGTTTTTAAAAAACTTGAATTACCTGCTTCGTTGTTGTTTACCAATAACTATCTGTCTTCCCTGACAAACATCGAACTCCTAAGAGGCTGGTTCAATGCCTGCTCTGTTCATCATTTAATGGTGCCTAGCACAGGCATGGTACACAGTAGGTGCTTAGTTAATATCTGTGGAAGAAATGAATGAAGTTATTCCTGGGTAAGTGTTTGAATAGTGAAACTGATCCCTGGGGTCCAAGGCAAGTACTGAGGGGGTTCGTTCTTTTCCTTGTCACGCCTTGAAGAACCACTCTGGCTTGGGCAGTTTTGGGAACCAGCGTTGGCTTCAGTGAATGGGACAGATTCCAAGCCCTGTCACATTTCCTCAGACATAACTGTTGAAAATCCACTGCACCAAGAACAGCAGCAGGGGGACATGGAGGAGATGTGAAGTCCTTTTGCCTCAAAACCAGAATACCTGACCCCATTAAGTCAAGAGTTTCTAGACATATTGGTGAAAATGACAGAATAGACTTTCGGAGGTAAGAGGGTGAGGGTTGCCGTTTGGAATACTACAGGTTGGTTATCCTTTTCACAGAGACTATAAAGTGGAAACACCAACTACATTTGTGATATATTACAGATTATTAAAATTTAGAGCTAAAATCACTATTTGTTCCAAGTCAGCCTTTTTCTCTCAATTTTAGTAAAACGTTTTTTGTTTTAGATTCTTCCCTCAACCTATCTGTGGGATCGTTTGTAGGATCCTAATGCTGGTGTTCCAGCTTCCACTTCAACAGGCCCTGTTTCCTTCTATCACTCTACGTCTTTGCCTCTGATGTTCAAATGCCCTATTGTCCTTTGGCCGTACAATTTTTAACCACCGTTTCCTGATCAGACTACAGTGGCTACCGAAGTAAACTCACTTAAGAAACTAGATTATTTTTATTTCAGAGACCTAACCATCCGTTATTTGTACTAATGTGTTAAATCTTAGGTGAGTAGCAACGATTTTTGTGCCCAACACATCAGAAATAAAGCCTAATTGAATAATCGTGCCTCCAGGGCAAGTCTCATTGTTATGAACATCTTGCAACAAAAATTTTTAGTAAATATTTCTTGAACATTTTTGATATTGCAAAAGAAGTGTTTCCCTGGCCACCAGGTGTTACCTAGAATTATAAAAGAGATACGAAAAGTCATAAACAATAATAACACAGTCACATAATCAGATCCATCACTAAAGTTGCAAGTCCTTCATTTTTCAAAGAACATCATGTGAGCTGGACTAATTTTCTATGTCTCATGTGGTCACTTAATCTCAGGTTTCTGAGATGTCTATTCCTGGATATCTAGAGCAAGGATTTGGGAATCAAAATAGCCTGAATTTTAACCCCAGCTCTGCCACTTGACCTACTTTCTCATCGATGAGCCTGTGAGGTTTGGGTATTTCATTCAAACCTCATGGAAGCCAGTCATTTATGGTCTCCACAACTCCTGCATGGTGCTGGACTGTTTAGTTACAAGTAAAATAAGATTACATCAAGGAAAACAGCACAGAGAGTCCCTGAAGCATAACGGAGAATAAAATTCCCTGGTTCAGCTTGCAGGCGGATGCACACACATACCCCTTCACTGCTTTACCCAAGCTCTCAATGCTACCTGCCCAGAGGCATGCCTTCCTAAGGTACGTCAGTCACTCCAAAACTAACCATTGCCTCTTCCAACCTGGCTAGAGTTGCCATATTTAGCAAATAAAAATCAAGTTGAATTTGAATTTCAAATAAACCATGGATAATTTTTTAGTACAAGTATATCCCATGCAATCCTTGGGACACACTTATACTAAACAATTTTCTGTTATTTATGCAAAACTCAAATTTCCCTGTGTATCCTGTATTTTATCTGGCAACCCTCAACCTGACACTTACAATTATCTATTACACATTCAATGCTCAAAACAAGCTGTGCATCTCAAACACTAAAGTCTTGTCAACATAGAAATATAAAAACTAATGGAAAAATTAAAAATGTAGTTACTGTGTTCTAGTCTGAAGAATGCTGAATAATCATAGTAGCAATTGTTATTTATTAAGCAATTAGCATCGGGCATTATTTTCACAATACATTGATAAGGCAAATGTTTTTACCCCTATTTTATTGATAATGACTCCTTGCTCAATTTTGGCTCTAAAGATGCCATTTAAAACACTGAACTTTGAAACCCAGTCCTTAGGCAGCAGCACAGCTTGTGAGCACATTTGGAAGCAAAGCTAATGCTGCACCTGTGTGCACTGGTGTCACCACACAAGTTGTGCAAAGTCAGCATCATTTTTCATGGAACCAGACTCTCGCATAGTTGGGTCATCCCTTTGGAAGTTTCTCTTTATGTCGTATCCCACATATTTAAAACCTCAGGCGATTGAATGACGCTTTACTTTTTTAATCTGACTCTTTTGGAGGCCGTACACCCCGGCACCGGTGAATCATGATTCACTGCAATCAAACTACACTCACAAATTGAGCTCCTTGGTGTCTGTGTGCCTTTTTTGTTCTGAGAAGGATCATTTGGACTCCTGTGAGAATAAGAGAGAGAACTCCCTACCCTTGACCACTGGACGAAGAAACCCCCACGCCCACAGCCATTCCCTCCTGAACTACAGGCAGCTCAACCCAGAGAGAAGGTGTTAGATAAATAAGTGTCATCTTTCCCCCAGGGAGTGTCCGGTTTTGGATCCCACACAGCTAGTGCCGGGACGACTGGCAGAGGAGACTGACCACGCAACGCCTTCTAACGAATGCCACAACCCCCACTCTCCATCAGTTGTCCCTTCTGGTCTGACATCAAAAGGCAAATCACCAAGGTAAGGAGCCTCCTCCTTCACCAAAGAAAAAGCTTCCCTTTGGGTTGCTCAGATCACTCACACAGACTTGGATAAATTTAGATCCTAGTTGTCTCCTACGACTTGCAGAGTTCTGGACCAGCTGAGAAATAGCAGGTGGTGAAACCACCCAGCACCAGTTCACACCACACTGAATGCCAGTCCTGTCTTGCCCCGACTATGGCTGTGTCAGACAGCTTGGCCTCTTTCGACAGAAGGCGACATTTGTGGGATGAGGTGACATCTTTTCAAAACACCAGAAGGCTTCCTACTGGCCACTGTACAGGTCAGCCTGCCTGGCCAGCATGTCTTTCTGTGGGTGCACTGCTGTCTAAATGGAGAGGGGACAATTACAGGGGAGAGGCAAGCAACTGGCTAAAAAAGAAAAGGAAAGGGCCAAATCCTTTCTCCCTGTTTATAGCGCTGTCACCTTCACAGAGTCCCGGGTAAGAGAAAGCACAGCTCAAAAACTTGCCATTTGCAAATGAGCAGTCAGCCTCAAGGAAGTGCGTTTTTAACCCCCGCCTCAGAAACTGTTGACAGCTAAGCTCACTGGGGATTCATAAGGGGGGGGGGGGGGGGCGGTCACCCGGCCGCTTGTCTGTTTAACTCTTTCCTGGAAGGTGCTCAATGGGAGTTTGTGTTCAGCACCGTGAACTCTAAAACACCCACGTTCAAGCTCCCGTCTGTTCTGACTGCCCTTAGAATTTCCATCTGCTCTCCTTCACGCCTGCCTAATGGGATGCCCAGTTAGCCGCAATGGCTTTCCCAGGTGCTGAAGTCATGGAAATTTTATGACATTAAAAAAAAGAATAAAAACTGTGGTCCTACAAGTTACCTGTGTAAATTGATTCCATTGTACAACAGCGTTTCTTGAAGAGTACTTCCCAGAATGTCCCAGAGCGACTGTGGGTGTGCATGGTGATGGTTTATTGCTCGTCTCCACGTATGACCTCAGGGACTATAAGTAATAGAATGCAGTAAGGCCGAGGGCCCTGCCCAGGCCTTTCTTCCCAGCCGCCCAGCTCAGATCTTTTCTAATTCCAAGCCTAAACCTGTGGATCTCACCCTGACCGTGGGCTGAGTGGGGGCAGTGTGAACTTCTCCATGATTTCACTTGTTCAGCTTGGCCTGACCCCAGAGCTCGGAGGAGCTGACCTTTGTGTGAGGCTCAGGGAGTGGCAGCAAAGGCCTCTGAAGGCATGGGGCCAGGCGCTCGTCAGAAGGTGGCTAGAGCCATAATACCGGTGTTTGAGACACGTTCTTGTCGGTGAGTCATTCTCTTCATTTCAGAGCCTCCAAAAAGAAGTCCACACTGGAAAAGCAGGGGCATTCCATATAAAGTCTGAGATGATTACTGGTGGGGACCAAGTGAGAGAGAAACAAAGGAAGGAGCTAAATAAGGCCATCGTAAAGGACTCGAAGGTTTGCAGAAAACCATTTAGTGTGGCAAAAGGGGTTTACTGACTGCTCAGAAAGGTCTCCAAGTTAGAACTCTGGTTGATCCGACACTGTCTGAGGTGCTGATTTATTTAGAGTACGATGTTTCAGTGTCAATGGAAGCTTTAAACAGATCCCAGAGTCATAGGCCGCTTATGTACAGAGAGCAAACAAGACCGCCCTAAGGGACGATTTTGGACAGACCCAAAAGGGACTCGATAGTCTCTTCTCTGCTGATATGCCAGCTGGAGACATTATTTGGGGTTAACAGGTGTGATGGAGTTGCAACATTTCACTCACTGTGCGTTGAAACTCAAATATGCTGGAAAATGTGATGCATTGTTGTTAGCCTGACCTTTGAATCAGATCACTGAAGTGTTCTTTTTTAAGCAATACCCAGCCTCTCCCAGATTAAAATGACCCAGAATCTATCAGCTGCTCCCTTCTGCTTGTCTCCCTAAAATGGCATGCTGGTGTGAGGGCTGAGGATGACTGGCATATCTTCACATTGGGGCACAGTGTCCCCTCTGATCTTGTGTTGGTCCTCAGGTATGTGTCAGCGATACCTACTAATCTTCAGGGTACTGTCCCTTGTCCCCATGGACCCTACACGTGTGGTGAACTCATGGTGAGCCTTGGGTTCCAGGCCTGCTCCCGGGAGCTTAGGCCCCCGTTCTCCTTCATACCTGGCTTCCTTCAGCCCTTGGTCCTGGAGAGCCCTGACCCCATTCAGCAGTCCCCAAAGCTGGCCCACATCACCTCTTGCCTTCGGGCTCATGAGCGGACGGGCTCTCCTTCTATCTCCTCCCAGACGCCCTCCTTCTACCGCTGAAGGCCCTGGTCTCTCCCCCATCAGGCATCTCCTCTTCATGGTGAGGCGCTCTCTGAGATAAATGTCTCTTGGACCTTGATGTGCTAGAGGAGGGGGCAAGAGAAGCTAGATGATTCTTCTTTAAGTCACAGCAGGATCTGGAGTTTGGGAGGCTGCTTAAGCAGTCAGTGTAAGTAACAAAAGAAAAGCCAATTTTTATGACTAAGAACATAAAATGTATCACTTTGTCTAGTTTTACTACCTTAGTCTCTTATTAAAAAAGCCATTTTCTCTTACATTATTGTCTGCGTAAACTTTAGCCACGTGAGATTATGTCTTCTTTTTTCTTTTTCTGATAATAGATATGCCAGAGAACATGTCTTTTCTGTGGAACAAGAGATTAGATGAGATCATGGCAAAGCCATGTACTGTTTCCAGAGGTCCATATTCATTTTTGGACTTGTGGGTTCTTTTCTGCCAGAGCAGCTCAAACACTTTAGTGAAACCAAGTCTCGAAGGTTTATCTCCTTAACCTCAATGTTTGGAGGGAAAATAACAGCAGCCGCAACACCAACAAGAAAATCAAAACAGAACATTGGATGAGGTTGCAGCTGCGGGAACAGAGTTTTTCCAGCGTTTGAAACATGCCCTAACTTAGAAGAGCACACACACATGAATTCTAAGAGTTTGTCCCTTTGATGGTAGGGATAAAGTAACGAGAAAATTCTGGAACCAGTCCTTAATGACACTCAGAGCTTCAGGGAAACAGGAATGGAAACGGACAAGAGAGTGAGTGAAGAAACAGGTGTGACCCCTAAAGGTAAAGTGCAAATACTATCTCCAGAAGAACATTCTAGGTCTGTAAATAGGCTTCTGTGGCACACATAAAAAGAAAATCTTGAAATATTTGTCAAAGTACTAAACCTGAAGAATGATTAGGAATGTTAAATGTCTTCATTACTCACTACTTTATTACTTCATCACTCCAGGAAACCATACAACCTTCAAGATAGTTCTAAGGGGGTAAAATATAGATCTGGTAAAAGACGATGAAGTATAGCTCTGGATTTAGAATAAGACAATTTTTTATTTAGATTTCCACGGCTACCTCTACTACCGTCACAACATCTTTGTGACCGGTGGTTCACAGCCTCAATCGTTACCTGCCTCACAGTGTTATCGGGGGAGTAAATGAGGTGACGGTTACAAAGTGCTTGACACACAGCACATGTGTTAAGTGCCTGGCATATAGAAATTACTCAAAACAGAGCATGTATTATTTCATTGTTATATAAATCATATTTTATATCTTAACCTAGGCCATCTTCACCTGTGTCATTTATGCAAAAGGTAGCAAAACACTAAATGAGATGTTTGCAAAGAGCTGGCACGGTTCCGGGTGCCAGCAAGGTCCAGCAGGGTTAAGCAGTCTGCCCTGGGTCCCGGAGGTATTGCTCCAAGTGTCTCACAAAACTGAGACCCAGGTCAAGGCTTCTGATTATAGGCCAGGGCCCTTCCCAATTCACCATTCTGATACTTAGGGGTAGGGACCAGAGAAAAAAACCTTTTTTCTCCTGTTCCTTTACAGAGAAAACGAATCCTTTAAGAAGGTTCTAGTCACATATCACAAGGCATCTGTTCACGACATATCAGGCACACGAGGGTTTCCTGGACTCTCCCATCAATTAACGCACTTACATGAGCCTGAGCTGCAGGAACCATCTGGAAGGCCAGGAGTGGGAGTCAATTCAGTCACTATATGCACATGGTCTTGGTTTTGGTGCTGTCAGGAGGGAATCAGGCCACCAATTACTTCCAAATACAGGGAGAATTTCGGTGAGATGGAGTCTATCCATTAAGAACTACTCAGTGACACACACTTGCACCCCAAGCGCATTTCAAGTCTGCCACAGAGCAGCCATCCACAGTCCCACAGCCCACTGCTGAGATTTTCAGGAGAGCATCCGGGGCTTTCATCCCCAACAATTCACTGGCTACAGACCTGTGTACCCAGGACTGCAGGCCCTGGAAAAGCAAATGAGAGAGAAGCCAGTTTGTTCCACTCCCTGCTCTTTAATAAAGTGCTTCTTGAAGCTCTGTCTGACGGGAATGACACCTTCTCGATACTGTTTCGTGGCTTCTTCTGCACAGATGAGGGACATAGCAATTCCCGTGGTGAAAGGAAAACCAATCAATCCTCCAAGCTTTTTAAATATATATATAAATTTATCAAAACTTTGAAGATATTAAACAATTTGTTGAAATTAGAGAAATAGACAAATTCTGAATACATTAACTCTAGAAACCTGGAAGTCTCAGGAATTAGATTTCAAAGAATTTAGAAACAATTCCTTATAAAAAGTTTTCACATCGCATTCTTGGTTGAGCTGGAACTGGGACCACTTTTCGTATCATTTCACCCCTGAATCACTGCCGTGATAAATGTCTGCTCTAAACCTCCCCATCCACCCGGAAGGAGCAACGTGGGAAATGGTGAGGGAGAGGTTTAGTTTCTACACTATGTCCCCCCACCCCAGCAGCCTTCTCTGTCACCAAAGAGCCCAATAGTGTTCAATTTGTGAAATAAGCATAGTTCTTACAAGCAGTTGGTGGTTCTCTTTCTCATGGCACATCAGGGTCTTTTCAGGAACTGTCTGTCCCTTCTCAGAGTCAACTCATTTATAGTCCTTGTTCCCACTTCCCCCTACCTTTCTGGAATCTCCAAGCCTGGTGGGCACCTGCTTCTGCTCCCCATTAGGTCTGTTCCCACTCAAATTCTCGTCCATTCCCCAGGATTAGATAGAGGCCAAATGTCTCCTATTCTGAACAAATGCCTCCCATCTGAGAAGACCCAACCAAAGAGAAGACCCAATTCCCATCAGCGTGTTAATCTAGTTGCTCAGGCCCAGCCACATATCCTCTGGTCTATGCCATTTTTATTATCATATCATCGAAACGAGAACAAGCGAACTGGTTTTCCAATTTTTTAATGGGATCAGTTTGCACTCGGCTTGATATTAAGACCAAGTCAGGAAAGCTTATTCTACAAGGTACCTCATTAAATGTCAGTCATACGAGATTGCCAGTGAAGCCACCCAAAAGAAACTTCAGACACAAAAATGACAAGGGTGTTGAAAGGTCATGGTTGAGATTTATGATGACTTTCATTGTTTACCAACATACTGAGAAATGTAGCCTGATTATTTGCAGGAACAATGCAGTAATTCCTTTGGAAACAATAATAATTGCAGTTGGAAATGATTCACTTCTGTTAGAAAGGGAATAGCTTTTAAATTCATTTGAATAGGGATATTACAGCACACTGTCTTATAGTCAGTAAAAATTCATTGAATTTCCACGACCCAAATCGTAAGGAATCTTTCTCATAAGTATTCCATTTACAAAACACCTCAACTATGTTAAAAATCACAGGACTCTCAGTTTACACTTCAAAAGCAGGGAGAGCTCAGCGTCTCCCTTTTGTTCCTGGATAAAAATAGTCAAATGAATGATGGTGGAGGACAAAGAAAAAGGTATTCACTCCCCCGGCAGCGTCACTACTGTGGTAACAAGTCCACACAACAGCGTCCACCCCCGCCACTGTGAGTCAGAGGACTGCTGTAATCGCTCCACTTGCTGAATGCCCACACCACGTCAGACACCGTTCCGGGGGCTTTACATAAACTCACCGTGTCTACACCCCGGAACGACCCTGCACGGTAGGTGCTGTTCTTCCCGCCGCACCGATGAAGGAAACTTGAGGATCAGAGGCGAGCCAGCCTGCCTGGTTAATACTGAGAGGCGCAGGTCTGATCCCAAAGTCCTCGCGCTTTACTCTAACAGTTTCCAAACGAGTAAATGCCGGAGCACAAAGACCTCAGGGAAAACGCTCCACTTAGACCAACAATGTCAGACCTCTCCCTGGTGGAGAACCAGAAATAATAGGAAATTAGTCATAATAACACTTTCTTATACATTTCTCAAATGAAACATTATTTTCACCGACAGATCAATTTCATGAAATAGGAAAGAAATATCACAAATAATGGACATAAGTGAAAATAGGTATTTTCCTTTAAGTGTTTTGGTGATGATGGCTCATCTTTCATAGGGACAACCACCAGTAACTATATTCAGATACAGAAGGGGCAACTTTAGATTATCTCCATAACCCCAAACGAATTAGCCAAAAATATCAATTCATTCACTTGTGAAAAATAAATCCCTTTTCAAAAATCTTAAAAATCCCCTCTTATCTATCAGAAAAACATAGCCTCAGTTGTTGAACTAAATCTTTCACTTTTACATTTACTAAGTTACTATCTCAAGAAAATTAGATGATTCTTCACCTAAAAAGCAAGCAAATCAAAGTTGGCGTCCTTCTTCTAAAGCCCTGGTTGTTTCTGTGTTTTGATGGTTTGGGCGGTTTGGGTGATGAAGCAGGGAGAGGTCAACACTCACCCACCAACAATGATGACCTATTGGAATAACAGGAAGTGAAAACAGACTCCCAGTTCAGTGGAGAGAGCCCATCAGCAAAGGGGAACCAGGGGCCTCGATGACCCCATTGGGCCGGGCTCAGATTTTTAGTTCACCCCTACTTTGATGTGATTCTGTCACCAGGCCATCTGATCCCCCTACTTGATTCTGATTGATCCTCAGTGATAGGAAAACTCACACTTAATTCCAATGTCTGAGACATGACTGATTTACGGGGCTGTTCTTAGAAGGACAAACAATTCCTTGAAAATGGCCAGGGAGCTAGTGATTTGCACAATGGCTCTTGGTGACCTCAGAAGGTGGAAGAGTGTTTTGGTTCTTACATTCGGGGTTGAATTACCACCACTAAAATAGCCAGGGAGATTTCCTCCCATGAGGTCAGGCTGATGAGCAGCGTTTCTAAAGGAAGCCATTCACTTGGGTCTTCTCTTCCCTTCTCTTCCCTTCACTTAGTTGAGAAAAGAAAAAAAAGAGAAGTAGTAATGTCTGGGGCATTTTCCCTTATTTTTCTAGAACTTACCTCCTGGTTTCTCTGCCATTTTCTAAAGTCCTTTTGATTCTTTTTGTAGAACAAGTCTGGCTTTGTTAAAACTGGTTCACTCAGTCCTTTCTCAAATTTAAGAAAAGTGTCCTCACCTGCAACTTCTACCCTTGAGTTCACCACCTTTCTTACCCCCAAACACCCACCTACCCACATGCAAAAGGAAGAAAACAACGACAGCAACCTCAACAAGATGCTCTGGGACGTTCAGGCTCATGTCCTGACGGTTAAGAATATTTATAATCACCTATCAGAATAATTTAAAATTTATATAGTGTATCTGAATCTATGAAAACATATTGATAAAGTTTAAAATAATCTTTCCTTTCATTTGAGACCTTCAGCTTTAAGCTTGAAAGAGACAGAACTCTAAGACCCCACGTTGAGATTGGAACCTCATGGAGGGTTTTTGGAGTCAGTCTCTCATGTCATCAGAATCTGAAAGAATCATGGGGAGTTAAAATGAGTGAAGATGTGTACCCAACCAATCATAACAGAAATGCAAAGGAGGAAAATATTTCTAAAGCCCAGAAAAATTTCATGAAATAAAAATTACTTTAAAAAAAGGAGAGAAAGCAAAGAAATCCACAAAATACATTTCATCTGCCTAATGAATGATTGTAGTTTTGTCAGTAGCCTCTAGGCGTGACTAGTTGAGAAAACAAAAATGATTCTGAGTAAAAAAGAACAAGAATGAGTTTTTCATTTGAACGACTCATTATTCTCCGTGAATTCCTGTTGACTGAACCGTTTCACTGACCACCATCACTGCTAGGCCAAGTGAGCGCAGCTTCTTATCTGGGACTTACTATGGGCCAAACTTCCTGCTAAACACTTTGCATGAATTCACTTCGATAATCCTCACATCCCATGAGGTGGTAGAATGACTCCAAAACCTGAGGAGGAGAGGGCCAAGCATTCCGAGGCTGGGGAAGCGAAGCGGCCAAAGGCGTGGAAGGTTGGACAGGTGAGGAGAGTCGATGAACGAGGCTCCTGCAGAAGTTGATGGAAGCTGAGTCTGGAAACATGCTTGGAGGTTAGATTCTGGGGCTCTTTTAAGGCTTATCCAGGAGTAGCTATGTCCAATGTTAGGAAGGAACTAAAGACCAGAGGTTTAATAAAAGCCATGGGATGGACTAGGGCATTTAGTTCTCTTAGTTTCCTCATTATCACACTGCAAGTGTTATTGCTATCATCATGGCCATTCCTATCATTACAGAAACAACAAATTTCATCACCCTCCCACCCCTCCTGTGAGAGGTACAGCGAAAGAGAAAACTTTTCATTTTTCATTGAGTCAGTCAGTCAACACATGAGCAAGCATCCCCCCGAAGAGGCTGCCATAGCTGCTGAGGAATGGCTGACCCCGCCGGCTCCTGCCCACGGGGGCTGGCAGCTCCCGGGAGCAAGCCAAGCCAGGGGTGCTGGGATGGGCCAGCGCACAGAGGGTCTCCAACTCAGCCTCCTTCAAGAAAGTTTGCCTCATTGCCACAAATATACCGTCACCCACGTCTGGCCCACGCCAGCTGCTTCCCCAGCCCCGTCCCAGAAGGTCCACGCTGGAAAGACAATACACGCACCCACGTCAAAGCTGAATTGTCCGTGCCGACTCCAGAGCCACGAAAGGGAAATCCCATAAAATTCATGCAAAAAGACCAACTGCTCCTGTCTAAGAAACAAAGCACATTCATTTTGTAAATTGAATTATTTCATTACATTTTGCTGGGTTTTGTTTCGTGTTTTATTTATCTATTTTTTTTACTAATTAGCAAGTATAAAGTATCCTGAATATTAAAAATACTAAACAAGTGCCTTCTCGCACTGACTGTGGAAATAATAATTTCTTTAAGAGACAATTAAGGTGGGTGGGTTGAATGGAAGATAGGACCAGCGTGACTTTTTTCCACCTACACTGTTTAGTATATTATAAATGACACAAAGAGAGAAGGTTTAAAACATGCTTGTCTGGGTCACTAAATGTTAATACCTACAAGATACAAGAAAATGTCTTGCCTCAATTTTAAGCAATTATCCTGCTTTTGCCTCATGTGTCTACTATCTTATTAAGCCTGCGTGAAATGCATAATTACAAGGCAGGTGAGCTTGCCTGGCTGGTGTTGGCAGGAACATCTCACCGCAAGCCCCTGTGAGCTCCTGGAGGGCAGGCCCGGGGCTGCGCATCTTCTCCTGCCCCACTCCTAGCCCAGAGCCTGCAGTGGGGCACGCATTCCACAAAGGATCGCCCAATCAGTCACGGAGGAATGCCTAATCATGTCCACTTCAGTCACACTGGAACGGGGAGCAGGCACTACCGGGTACCATTTCTTCTAGCCAATGCTTTGGATCAGACCCTCAACATCTCTCTTTGGGATTACCTTATCATACTCCTGGACTGACCCCCGACTCCAGTCTCAACCCCCCCAGTTCCCACTCCACTAACACACTGGAGCAATATGGCTGTTATGCCATCTGCTGAGGTCTTCCCATCATCTTCAGAATAAAATCCAGATTCCTTTACACACTGTAGAGTCTTTTCTTTCCACAGTTAGAGAACAGACTTACAATGATAATGCTACCAGGTGAGATAACACATCAAGTAAGGTGTAAGAAAGGGCACGTAACCATTCCCTCCTCTATACATCTGCATGGCAAAAAAAAAAGGTGTGAACCCCGAGAACATATTGAACAGGTAGCCGATAATTATCAGAGGGAACTAACTTGGGTGGCCTGGTCACTGAGGCAGGAGAAAGGGAGCAGAGAAAGGGGAGACAGGTTCACAATGCACCCCGGGCCACATTTCAGTATGAGGTCACAGACAAGAGGCCGTACACCATCAGGCTCTGCTGCCTTCTTAATTTATTCCTTCCAGAAGTGATTTCATCACCAGTTGCACTGATGTGGAGCAATATCAAGGCAACTGGGCATGAGATTTCAGCTACGGCTCCTGTCAGACTACACAATGCCCTGCCCTCTTGGTCAATCGCTGCCTCACAAACCACGCAAACATGAACACATTCTATTGTTTGTGAAGGCTTTCAAAATATTCATTCTCTTCTCTGCTCGGCTGCCCCTTCCTGTCGTAGAGGAGGGGAAAAGCCAGCTCAGACGTTGCAGACGCATTTCATCCAGCTACTAACTTGTAAGTAGGTCCTCACCTTCTTTCTCCACCTCATGCTTCACATTAGTTGCATGTCTTGCCTTTTCATTTCCACACTGTCCATTCCTAAATTTGGTGAGGGCACAACACCTCTAAATACTCACTTCCTTGAACAAAGGTAGAAAAGACCACGTTTTAGACACTGGTTTGAACACCACTGATGCAAAGCTCACTGAATCCCGTGTGGGGAGGGCAACTCCATCATGGCCGTGGTGCGAACAACACGGTGGTAGGCTGCTTGCACCCTCCTACTGCTTATAGCAATACCAGGCCAGGCAGGGGAATCTACTATTCTGTAACAAATTTCCCCAAAACCTAGCAGCTTAAAACAAGAGACATTTATTTATCAGAGTGCTGTGGATCAGGAATCCGGGAGCGGCTTAGCTGGGTGGTTCTGGCTCACCGTCCCTCACGAAATAGTAGTCAAGACATCAGTCAGGGCTGTGGTCGCATGAAGGCTGGAGGTATGGAGGGGAAAGGCTGCAAATTCAGGAAACCACGAGTCGCGCACGGCTTGAGCATATAGTGTTGGGGAGGGGGCTGGGGACACAGGACAGGGGTCTAGAAAGTTCAGTCCTCCCCAGATTACAATGCTTCTCAAATTACAGTCTCTGGCCTCTAGTGTCCACTCTGTGGGCAGTGGGGAGCCCTTCTGGAAGTAGCACCACTGTGCATCTGGAGAAATAAGTTGCTGGCACTGTAGAAAACTGGATGGGGTGTGGATTAGATAAGGAAGGAGCCAGGATTCTCCAGTGATTGCCTGGGAGAAAGGCTGTGCTTCCAAAGCAGGGCTGAGGAGACAATGCAAAGCACCAGGACTCAGACAATGATTAGATGTTGCAGGTGAGGGAAAGAGGATAATTTAAACAGAACATACACCATTTGACACGCCCACAGAGGCCCAGCACTCTCTCCAAGTGTCTGGTCAGGGACAGCGTTTGTGAGGGCCGGGCCTTCGCTGATCCTTCTGAGGAAAGTTGCTGCAGGCCTGCGTCTACTGCTCACACCCATGGAGCCT
Source organism: Tapirus indicus (assembly GCA_031878705.1). Classification (NCBI taxonomy): domain Eukaryota; kingdom Metazoa; phylum Chordata; class Mammalia; order Perissodactyla; family Tapiridae; genus Tapirus; species Tapirus indicus. The sequence goes on along the minus strand of CM062930.1, from coordinate 84,893,257 downwards.
CACGTGGTAGATGTAGCGTCTTGGTGATTGCTCAAACGTCTCTTCAAAATGTCCTCATAGAAGCACATGAGTCTACGGAGGAAATGATTTAAAATTAGTAAAGTCAATATTTAATTGGGACTTAGTTGGGAAACGGGAATTTCCCATGGAAAACCAGAGCTGTCACCGGGATGTGGTGAATTGAAACAATAGCCCTGACTCCCGCATTTTGAGATGACAGACCTGCTAGGGTCAGGGAGTGGTTTGGAGCAGGAAAGGCAAGAGATTCAACAGCAAAAGCTCTGAGCCAAGACCCTGGTTAGACAATCATTCTATAATTGTCATCCCACCACCACTGATTCCTCCTGATTGTACCAAGTTCAGACTCCAGCCTCCAGCCCCAGCCCAGCCCAGGCGGCTCTTTTCCACAGTGAGACCGTCTTCGATGTTTGTGATTCCCTTTTCTGTTCACAGCAGAACAGTTGGGTGTGGAAAACATGCCGTTTTCTTTGACCCATATCACAGAGCCTCCAGGAATGGCCTTGACTTTCCACATATCCCACCTTCTAAGACAGCCCTACACAGGCTCACAGTTCCAGGAGAGGAAAGAGATCAGCCTGGCACCATCAAGTCCCTCAAATGAAAGAACAAGTCCTGCCACTGTCCACCCTCTTCGCTTTTTAGTCAGTCTGGCTACAAGTCTGTCAACTTTGTTGATCTTTCCAGAGAACCAACTTCTGGTTTCGTTGATTTTCTCTGCTGTTTTTCTGTTCTCTGTTTTATTTAACTCCACTGTAATCTTGTTATTTTCTCCCTTCTGCTGGCTTTGAGTTTAATTTGCTCTTCTTTTTCTAGTTCCTTAAGGTGTACAATTAGGTTATTAATTTGAGATGTCTCTTCTTTTTTAATGTATGTGTTTATAGCTGTAATTTCCTGTGAGCACTGCTCTCACTGCCTCCTGTGGGTTTTGGTATGTTATGTTGACTCCCCTCTTTTTTTTTTTTTTTAGTATGAGCATTGCAACTTTTGTGGTTTGTTTGTTTGTTTGTTTGTTTTGAGGAAGATTTGCCCTGAGCTAACATCTGTTGCCAATCTTCCTCTTTTTTTTTTCTTCTTTCTCCCCAAAGCCCCAGCACATGGTTGTATATCCTAGTTGTAGGTCTTTCTAGTTCTATGTGGGATGCTGCCTAAACATGGCTTGACAAGCAGTGAGTAGGTCTATGCCCAGGATCCAAACCGGCGAACCCTGGGCTGCAGAAGAGAATGCGCAAACCTAACCACTACGCCACCAGGCCGGCCCCTGCCTCCCCTCTTTTAACTGTAAAAACAATAACTGGGAAAACAGAAGGCATGCGGGAATACAGTGGCCCTCAGCTTTGCTCGTCCCTAATTTAAAATATATCCAGAAAAGACGAATCTGCTTGTAAATTGAGTTCTTCTTTTGCCTAAAGGAGAAGCTATTTTTGCTACTGAAATTGTGGTCCAGAAAAGAGCCACTTTTCTGGGTCTCCTCCGAGATACTGTGGCACATGTGACTAAATCAATACGAAGCACAGTATAGACCCGAAGTTGTTGAATTTGTGGTAAATGTCTCCGAAGTTGGTGAGCATATTTTAAAGTGACCGGGAAGAATCGGCCCAAGTTTTCTGTTCTATCGCCCTGGGCCATTCCCAGTTCCAAATATTGTCGCAGGGGTCAGGTCACCCACGATCCTCGTCCAAGGCCACCTCTCCATGCTGCCCAGCCTCCTCCATCAGCCAGTGTGGAAAACTGGCCGCACTTCAGAGGAACGTCCATCAGTTTGTGGTCTGGGATCAGGATGATTTAGCAGGTGACCATGAGCCAGCGCTGAACAAAATGGGGCTGGCTTTCCTAGGGAGACATAAAACTAATGTCCTGGCCTCCTGCGGTTACGAAAGATTCCTCCCAGCCCAGCTCAGCTCAGCCCAGAGACTCCCAGGTGGATTGCGCTTGGATGCAAGCTTGCCCCACACTTCCAGGCCTCGACTGTTTTGGAATGTTGCTATGCATTATCAAACAGCTGCCACGTTTCGTCCAAGAGGTGGCCGCGTTTCAATGGCTGGTGAAGTAACGCCTGTTTGTATGTACAGTCGCAACAAGTTTCGGAACCCTCTGGCATGAAAAGCATCTCATGATACATCGTTACTTATTTCTAACAATGGTCAGGGAGGGATAAGGGCTCTCTCTCACATACACACGCTGTGAAAGGCGATAGTCCGCCAGGAACCGCTTCCGATGTGCTCTCTGCTTTTATCCAGTTGATTGGAGCACAGCTGAGAATGTCACTTTAATGGTGAAACAAATCTTAAGGTAATTTCTTGGAATGCGTATCTGATGAGAAAAGACCAAAAAAGAAAAAGAAAGAGCGAAGCAGGACAACCATGCACATATCCAGTTGCTAGGACAACAGGAGCCAGCACACTGGAGAAGAATGTGTGTTTTATTGAGGCACGTAGCTGTTGTGGTCATCACGGGCTAGTAAGCCCAACTGGTCGTGAAAATCAAATTATTTCTTTCAGAAAGCTGGCCAAAAAATATTGCTAAACTTGGCATATTAGTACCACTCAAAGGCTATGTATTACCTAATCATATATCATATGTTGATAGCTCATTTTTTTCTGAAGGGATAAAATTATCTCAAGGGGCAGCAGTCCCAGGTATTACTAAAATTGTTTTACAAATGGGAAAACTAAAGCAAAGGGAACTTGAGTAATTCTCTCAGTGTCTCAGCTGAGTCACAGCAAACCTAAGAAAAGAAACCCTTTCTCCTCGCTTTCCATCCACTTGTTCCCTGAAAGGACTACACCCCCAGGCAAAATTTCTCCTTAACTTCATTTTTAATAAATTTGCAGCTTTAGATCAATTCAAAATCCTACTGTGAAGTAAAAAGGAAAAGAAAAAAGAATACAAAGTAACAAAAAATAGACAGCTTAAGCCTTTGATAAAATGCGACTCGAATTGTCTGCTAGAAAGAAACAGAAAACAGCATTACTAAAAGGGACATTTCTTTCGATGTTAGAGTAAGTCACTTACCCTCCCAATCAGTCTTAACTCTGTAAATGCCTGACTTCTGGTTTTCATGAGCTCCGTAATCTGTAGCCATTTTCTTCAAAGCATAAACATGCAAAATCTTCCTTTAATAAAGTTAAGAAGCACACTTCTGAAGTCCTTCAAATCAAGAATAGGCACCTTTTCTTAAAGACTGCCACATCATTGGGGTTAAGTTTATATCCCTTTACAAATGCAATGAAAGGCATTGGAACACATTAGGGCAAAAACATTTTTCAATGCAATTAAAAAGTGGTTCATTTTGCATATGTCTGACACATCCCTCTCTTATCACATCTGCCTATCTCTTGCCCTCATCCCCAACTCCGAAAACCACAACCTGAGAGTTCTCACACCGAAATCCAGGCTTGCGCCAACATACAAACTTTGTATTTGCTTAGCAAACGTCAAAGGGTGAATAACGTGTTGTCATTCCCTGACCTTACGAGAAGGTTGAATGTAAAGTAACAACAACCTTAGTCACCATGTAGAATGACAGCACTGAAGCAATTTAACCCTCGGCCTGGATTCTTTCCTTCTTTGTCCGAAAGGGAGCAGCCTGCAGCCTTGCAGGGGGTGGGTGCTCAATACAATACGTGTGTGTTGTTTCATTAGCTACACAAGCCCCGGCAGCAAGGTCTAAGGAAGAAGATGGGACTTGGACTGCAGAAAACCAGCTTCAAGGGCTGGCCGGCTCTTAACCAGTGTGTGGCCGTGGGCTTGGCACATCGCCTGTCTGGCCTGTTCCCTCTGTTAGAGGAGCAGATGACTTGCAAGGTCAAAAAGTCTAGGAGTCAAATGCAGCAAGCCAAGCCTTCTTTGTTCCCTGAGAGGGAGATGCCAGGGTCCTCAGGACAGACTTGCTCCCTGCCTGCCTCCTTTGGTGCTCCAGGAACCCTGAGCTCCCCTCCGAACAGACCACTCTTCATTTCTTGTGAGGCCCATTAAAACCGGTGTCCTGGGCCAGCCCAGTGGTGGTGGCGTAGTGGTTAAGTTGGCGCGCTCCGCTTCGGCGGCCCGGGGTTCGCAGGTTCAGATCCAGTGAGTGCACCAACGCACCACTTGTCAAGCCATGCCGTGGCGGCGTCCTATATAAAGTAGAGGAAGATGTGCACGGATGTTAGCCCAGGGCCAGTCTTCCTCAGCAAAAAGAGGATTGGCAATGGATGTTAGAGCAGGGCTAGTCTTTGTCACCAAAAAAATAAATAAGTACATAAATAAAATAAAAAGACCAATGTCCTCCCTCACCCTGATCTGTCCTTCCCACACTATCTTCAGGATACAGCCCAACCATCATCCCCGCGAGCGGAGCTCCTGACCTCCATGCTCCCCGGCACCCTGCACTCCCCTATCAAGGCCCCAGGTGCTCTGTGGGAAAGGACACACCTTGCATCAGGCCATGAGTCCTCCTCACACACCTTGCATCAGGCCATGAGTCCTCCTCCTGGCCGGCAAGGCGACTGGTCCCACTGTGCCAACACAGTAATGACAATGGCGACCACTTAGTTAGACCTCATTACACTTGAACTCACAGCCACCCCGGGAGGGAGGTACAACTGTGAGCACGCTAGCCAAGGAAACTAAAGCCAAGAGATGTTCACGTGACCAAGATTTCCACAATCGGTAAGTTACAGAGTGGGAATTTGGATTCAGGAGTGCTCCTCTGAAGGTGGGATCATACCGTCCCCCACCTCTCTCACAGACCCTCAGTGTACGTGACTTGGATGCTCTGAACACCCCCGACTGCACCCCTGGACCACTCCCTCCTCTGAGCGCCAATGCCATTGGGACGGCAGGACTAATCCCACTGGGCTACCCCCTGGGCTGTCTCCACCCCTTCAGATGACAAAGAGGCTTGTAAGCCTCTGCCTCCTCCAGCATCTTGCACATAATAGACATTAAGTGGCTATTTATTGAATGAATAAAGGCATTAGTGAGACTTTAGTGTTCATTTAATTTTGGATGTGCTGTCTTGGGGGGAAAAAAGGACACATCCTGAAGATTGAATAAAAGTGCCCAAGAGAATGCGACATACTCCATGTTAACAAAAAAAGATATACAGGGCCAGCCGGTGGCATAGTGGTTAAGTTCACGCTCTGCTTCTGGCGGTCTGGGGTTCACAGGCCCAGATCCCGGGTGTGGACCGACACACCACCTGTCAAGCCATGCTCTGGCAGCATCCCACATATAAAAAGTAGAGGAAGATGGGCACAGATGTTAGCCCAGGGCCAGTCTTCCTCAGCAAAAAGAGGAAGATTGGCAACAGATGTTAGCTCAGAGCTGATCTTCCTCATTGCAAAAAAAAAAAAAAGATATATGTATATATTTTTACATGTATGTTCCTCTAAAAATATTAACATCACTCAAACTAAATTGAAAAACAATTTGCGACAAGAAAATCAGAAACAGAATATTCAAATTGAATACCCGATAGGACGTTACATAGAAAAGAGGCCAATATAGTTGGCTCAGAGAAAGATTTATCCCTGGAGTCTATGCAGGGCTTGTCGCCTGCCTCCAGGAACAAAAACATTCAGCGTTTACAGATTTTAGCCCATGGGACTTAAATTCATTGTTCCCAGAGAACCGATTGCTACCCGCCGCTGTCCAGCTGGCTGTTCCGATACACACGCGTCCCTGCGTTTGTGACTAGGCATACCTGTGTCCTTCCACCCTCTTTCAGTTTGTAATATCCCATATGTTTTCTCTTTTCTTTCTCAGATGAGGCTTTATTTTTCCAGAGTCAGCTCTGTTCCTCCATCTTTGTCCCTCAAGATCTTACTCAACCCAACAACATTGTTTGGAAGTTCTTGTTATGAGACAATTAAAAACTTGATTTACCCATAATTCATTCTTTCTATGTCCCTCTGATACTCACCTTCTCTGCCTCCGTCATGCAGCCACCTCGCTAAAGGCAGAGACACTTTCAGGGATTCCCGTTGTGATGGGTTCACGCTACCAACGCATTGCTAAATAGAGTCAACCCATTTGCAAGTATCAGTGTTAGAAGTATTTGTCTGGGTGGGGAGTGTGTGAAACGAGATTGGCCACTAGTTCATTCTTAACAACAAAAGCTGGGTGACGGGTACACAGGGGTCCGTTAATCTACTCTCTCTAGTTTTGTAATGCTCCAATATTGACCATAATGAGGAGTTGAAAATGATATTATGAAGCAATGAGAGTAAACATCTGTTCGAAAACAAAAGTCAGACATTCCCTAGACATCTCTCACGTTAGACTCAAACGTTTCCTGTCTTGCTCATCAGGTCTCACTGGGGTGCGGGCACCGAGCGCTCCACCGGCCGTGCTGGGGCAGCTCCTTCAGACGCGCTGCCGCGCAAGCTTGTGGTGCATGTCGCAGGTAAACGAAGACGTCGACGATGTCTTCTCCAAGCCAGGCAGCCCGGAGACAGACGGCAGGCCGGAAGGTCGCAGCCGTCGCTGCGGGAGAGCGTTGCTGGCGTGCAGCTGCGACAAGGCGCACGGGAGGAAGTCAGCAGGGCCAGCGGGCTGTTCACGCCCCCGCGGCGGGGCTGCGCTTGGTGGCCAGTCGGGGCTCCTGTCTAAGCACGATTTCATACACAGCCCCACCTCAGAAGAACTGCCTCCATCTTTTGGCAAGTCTCCTTCAACATAAACTAGCCATGTTGGTAAAATAACTTTTTTTGCAGTTCACCAAAAATATTCTGGTCAGTGGGATCCCCTATGACCTCATTTCAACAATGGGATAACTGAGACTTCAAGAAGTGAAAGAAAACTTGGAGTTTTTGTCACCCGGAGTCAATATCGTATCAGTGAGACAATTGTTAGATGGCAGGTCAAAGACTTTAATGTTTTCTTTGCTTGTCCATACTTCCCACTTTAGCCTGGACACTGATCAGAAAAATAACAGCCGTTCAATCCGTTTAATTTGGGAGGAAACCTAGAAACTAATCAGGGCATCAGAATTGGCTTCACACACCTCCCAGCGGTGTTGTTTAGCACTTAGGCATGAGAAATATCCTTGTCTGCGTGGATGCCAGAAATGAAGCAGTGATCGCAACAGGCCTGGTGGGGACTGTCTGTGCAGCCAGCAGGCGCTAGGATGGCTGAACCAGGTGTGAAAATATTGAAACACTTCCATGCTGGTTAGCAAGTAACCACTGACCCTAGACCCCAGTCACTCTTGCCACAGAGCCCTCCTCATGAAATCCAAGTCCCCCACAGGGGCCTCTGGAGACTTCCCCCAGCACCTTGACCTGCGTCTATACCAACTGATTAGAGATTGGTGCCACAGTGTTTGACAAATGTTTTTGCGTTTTACCTACCCCAGGGCTAGACCTGAATTAGTGCCTCGCATTCCCATGGCTCCTCAGCTGCAGGCAGCATCAGTAGCCACACCAGTGGGCAAAGTTGATGTCAGGGTAAAGTTTTCCAGAAAAGAAAGCTGCTCAAAGGGAGCATAGCCTAATGAAGCAGGGCTCCTGGGCACCGTGCTGATAATCTCATAGACTGAAAAAGGATCCTAACACACTATGAAGCAACACCAGGGAGGAAAATACCACAAGCTTGACATAAAACCAATATGCAAAACATTAAAAATAAAACAATTTTGCTTGCTTAAAAAAAGAAATTGTCAATAAGTTGGATGGCTTGAAAACTTGAACCGATGTAGATTTGTGAGTTTTATTTATTGATAAAATTCTTGGCAACAATTAGAGGCATTCAAAATCATTTATTTCATCTTAGATTGGGCCAAATTTCTATAATAGACTGATGATCAATATAAGTTATCAAAGATGATGACAATAATGATGGTCTTTGTTCTAATTAAGTATTGGAGTTAACCCAATATTTCCCCCTTTATTGTTTCATTACCTCCTAATTATAATCAAAGCTATATATATTCTGTTTATAATTGTACACAACAGTCAAAACATGGTCCCTGAGAACAATTATGCTGCTTTGACTTTGTTGACAACTAGAAACATATAAAACATTAGAAACATATAATAACACACTTGGTTATTAGAAAACACTTTTTTTTCTTGGTGAGGAAGATTGTCGCTGAGCTAACACCTGTGCCCATCTTACTCTGTTTTGTACGTGGGACGCTGCCACAGCATGGCTCAATGAGTAGGGTGTAGGTCCGTACCTGGGATGTGAACCCATGAACCTTGGGCTGCAAAGTGGAGCACGCAAACTTAAACACTACACCACTGGGCTGGCCTCTAGAAAACACTTTTTAAATGGAGCTGGAAAATAGCTCTTACAGAAATCCTGAGATAAGCCTACAACAGTATTACTGATTGCTTGTGCTTCCCTCCTTGGCAGAAATTATAGGACAAACGTTATTAATGGGTCAAATTCCCAATATTGGTGGCAATGTCACTGCTTGTCCTTTGGGAGCTATGAACAGAGATGAGCAGTGATGCTTGTTGTCAGCAGCCGTTAACCATGTGGTGCCCAGGCACGTTTCCAGTGTGGGCAGCAGCAGCTGGAGTTGAAGCCGTAGCAGCTGAGCAGCCCATGGCCAATAACAAGTGTATCTTCATTTCCAGTAAGCCCAGTGGTACCAAGGGGGCCTCATGGGAGAGATCATCAGCCATTTTCAGCAGAGGGATTCCAACTTGGTGGTTTGAAATTCATGCAGGCTTCTGAAGACCTTCTCATGGAACACTACATCAACCTGAAGGATGGTCCATTTTTTGCCAGCCTGGTGAAAGATGTACGCAGGGCTAGTGGTTGTCATGGTGTGGAGGTGCTGAATGTTGTGAAGACAGGTTGGATGATGCTCAGAGAGACCCACCTATGGGCTTTAAGCCTAGGACCATCTTTAGGGATGTTTGCACTCAAGTGGGCAGGAACATTATTTACGGCGGCAATTCATGCAGAGTACATAGGAGATTGGTTTGTGGTCCCTGTACAGTCTTATGTGTTACCATCAGAGTAAAATGTTTTATCCCAATGCAAAAAAAAAAAAAAAAAGACTTAAGAAAGCAATGTTGGCACAATTCCAAAAGCTCAGTGATGTGGGCCGAAAGGGTCACATAAAGCGCCATGAAACTGCCTGAGGTCAAGTGTTGGTAATCAGAGCAAGAGTGAGGGGTCTACTCTTTCCAGAAAGAGTAGTAAAACGCAAAAACATTTGTCAAACACTGTGGCACCAATCTCTAATCAGTTGGTATCAGTCTTGACTCTTTCCAGAGGTCAATTCCAGCTGGTTAGGGCACTGATCAACTGTGGGCAGAAAATAAAGGGCTGATAGAAAACAAAACTGCAAGCAAATGGACCAAAATTCAGGTTTTCAGATGAAGGTGGCAGCAGAGCATAGAGAGCTGAAGCTTTCTGGTATTCCACAATAGTGTATGGACAGAACCAAGGGCAGAAATGGGTCTGTGCCCATGAACACGACTGTGCAAATGGTTGCAACTGACTTCTGTGGGCAGAGAGCATTTTTCTTTCGTTTGGAGAAGTAGCAAAGCCAAAACGACTGTCATTTGACATCCGTGGCAGGTGTGGTCTCCACTGGAGAGCAGCTATCTCTAGTCCCTCATCGACTTTGCACAGAGATACTTTCACGAGTATAAAGGGGCCAACCAGCAACAGGGCCTTTCTGGCTCTTCCTTGCCATCAAAGATCATAACCGGGGTTGAACTCAAAGAGGAGCCGTGGAAACAGCCAGTGTTCAGGGGTGTCTGCCGGTTGTGCCCCCACATAGTCTCTAGAGCTAATTGATTCAACCAAGAGTTTCAACCCAAACTGTCAATACACAGTATATAGTCAGGGAGAAAAACAGTTTCCAGGGGGTTCAAATTATGTATAGTGGCCTATTGGTAGGACATGAAATCATTCGGTACCTCAGAGACAACATTTCTTCACAGCATTAAGTAGAATAGAATGAAGAGGATGATACTTAGTAATTTAAGTTTCACATGTGCTTGAGTATTTGGTTATGTTGTTAGACATCATTCTTACTTTTAGTCAAAGTCAAAAACGTTTAAAAACTGCTGCTGTAGAACTTCCTTTACAAAGCGTGGATGTGTTAGGTGATGTGTCCAAATTGAGAAGCAAAGTTGTTTAATCAAAAATGGAGACAATTTTTGTTTTTCTGCTGAGGAAAATTCACCCTGAGCTAACATCCGCTGCCGATCTTCTCTGTTTTTACATAAGCCACCGCCATAGCATGGCCACTGACAGACGAGTGATGTAGGTGACCTCCACGCCCAGGAACCAAACCCTGCCACTGAAGTGGGGCACACCGAATTTAACCACTTAGGCCACTGGGGCTGGCCCAGAAAGACATAATTTGCATTAAAAATTCAAATATGAAATAAAGGAATGCTTACTTTGATACACCAAAAGCACAATCACTTCATAACCAAGGTGACATGATCACGGAAAGCAAGTACATAGACGTAAACAGCATCTGACCTGCTCGTATTAAGCTCCGGTGTCTGCAGTCTTTGTATGGCCGCACCCACCTCCAAACCTATGGTTCCAATCCCACATTCCCTCATTCTATGCAGAAGAAAAAAACGGTTGTAGTTTTTTGAACTTATTGCCCCAAAGCATTTTCTTTGCTAAGTTTTTAAGTAAATCAGAAAAATATAATTATTTCTTGCACATACAGCAATCTCCCCTATCTGCGGTTTCACTTTCCAAGGTTTCAGTTACCTGCGATCAACTGTGGGCAGAAAATATTAAATGAAAAATTCCAGAAATGAACAATTCATAAGTGTTAAATTGCACGTTGTTCTGAGTAATGTGATGAAATCTCACCCCATCCCACTCTGTCCCACCCAGGATGTGAATCACCCCTTTGTCCAGTGTGTCCATGCTGCGTACGCCACCCTGTTAGTCACTTAGTAGCCGTCTGGGTTATCGGACCAACTGGTGCAGTATCCCAGTGCTTGTGTTCAAGTAACCGTTGTTTTACTTAACAATGGTCCCACAGCCCAAAAATAGTGATGATGGCAATTCATATATGCCAAAGAGAAGCCAAAAAGTGCTTCCTTTAAGTGAAAAGGTGAAAGTTCTTGACTTAATAAGGAAGAAAAATCATACACTGAGGTTGCTAAAATCTATGGTAACTTTTATTACAGTGTACTATAATAATTGTTCTATTTGATTATAGTTATTGTTGTCAATCTCTTACTGTGCCTAATTTATAAATTAAACTTTACCATGGGGATGTATGTATAGGAAGAAACACAGCCTATACAGGGTTTGGTACTATGCACAGTGTCAGGCATCCACTGGGGGTCTTGGAAGGTATCAGCGAGGACAAGGAGGACTCCTGTAACTTGCAAGTGATTCCTAAATGTACCCAGGAGCTAATTTCAGGTTGCTCTCCTCCTGATTTCTGGAAGTTATTTCTAAGCTACTCGTGCCCTGAGTGGCAATTAACATTAATTTTGAGCATAAAGGGCCATGATGCAGCCAGAATCCAGGGGCAACAATGGGAATTAGGTGGAACCCAGCGTCAAGGAGATACCAGGATGGGGAGGGGGACTGGGGCTAAGCAGGGAGCCACCTGGGGAGAGGAAGCTGATGTGGCTGCTTCTCCTGCCTGTGTCACCCCTTCTGCCAGGCATCACGCTCCCTCACACACTCTTCCTACGGGTGTCCAAAGTTCCAGTGGGATCTGCGTGCTCTGGGGCTATGCCACGCCCATACTTTGATGTGGGGAGAAGCCAAAGAATCCATAACTGAGGATTTTATGTAAGAAGCTGTTTATGGATGTCTGGAGCTTCTACTGCCCAGAGGAAGGAATCACAGTACAATCAGAGATATTGTGGGAAAAAAATGTTCAGTTGACCTGTGGAGAAAATACAAAGAGCTGAGTTTAGGTCAGGAAATCAGAATAAGTGTGTCTTCATTTCTAACACATCCCGGTGTGCTGAAATGGGTCAGTGCAGAGCCAGAGGCCACCACGCACAGCTCCTGGGTGCCGGCAGCACGCTCAAGTGGCATCGCCTGAAACCGAGGTCCAGAGTCTCACCGGGTGCCGGAAGAAGACAGATGAGCACCTGTAATTTGTGTTCATTTAAAACAATTTTCGCTGCAAGTTAGGTTGTAATTTATACAATGCAGGTCAGTAAAACTGATTATGGTTTTAACCCCCACTTAAAACATGAGAATAGAGCATAATTCAACATCAGATCTAGAAGAGTCAACAACAATTTCAGTCTTGGAAACCAAAAAGGAGGTGCTGGGCACCATAACATATAAAGAACTCTTTTATAAGACTATTTTATAAAATGCAAAATGCTATTGAGTAGAATTGTCCATCCTGGCTACAGTGACTGACACTAAAAACTGCTTCAAGAATAAAACCTTTAATCATGAGCAGTAGGGTAGGAGGTGGCTCCAAAGACAGGACTTGGAATTGGAGGATGCGCTCATTTGGCTGCAAAATCTAATGTGATGCATCCAAAACATTACATTTTGTTTACATCAGTAGCCCTTTCTTCCATCTCCTGACCACACTAAAACTTAGCTCGTGAGAGAAGCCATAACTGCTGAGATTCCTGGATGGGTCCGCACTGACACATGTGCAAAGTAAGGGAATAAACTGCAACGGATTTCAGGAAACAAATTGGAGGAGCCAGAAATATTCCTTACCCCACCTCTACTCTGCTTCAAATTACCTCCACCATTCCAATGTCATGCTCAAAGACCCTGTTTAAGGCTTTTTCTTCCTATTAACTGAATGTTTTTAAGCAAATAGTTTGAGCAACGTGTGATTTCAGAAGTACACGATTGAGATTTTCCTGAGACCGAGTATTGATGGGAGAAGGGGAAGAGCAGACAAACATGGTTGCATCAGACAGTTCCAGAAGGTGAGAATGAGTCACCACAAAGAAAAGCACAGGTGGTAAGTGCTCCAGGATTTCGCATAAATTTGACCCAAATCTCAGATATAATTGCTAGGGAGCACTGCCCCTGACCACACAGTAGGGGCCCACCGAGAGCTTGTTGGTGGCATGCTAAATGAACTGGGTGAATTTATTGAAACGATGAGTCTTAATCACAGAGTCCTTTGGTGATAAAAACAGCCCGAGAACAAGACAAGTGAAAAAATCATGAAGAGACACTAAAATCAACGCAGAATTAGCGAGATGCCCGGCGACGCCAGTCACAGTACGAATGCTGCATATTCAGTGAAGACCTGAAGCGTCAGGCTGTCTGTGCTTCGCGCGCTGGCAATGGCTACCCATGCGCCATGCTGTCCACTCTGTCTCTTCATCAGGAGGGCCCCTCCTGCTTGTGCTGTGTGTTTGGCTATCTGCGGCATCACAAGAGTGGTCTTCAGAGCCCTGTGGTGGCAGCAGAGGTGCAGTGACGTCAGTGAAACGGTTAAGAGGGGACTCTCAACTGGTGATTTTGAAAAGTCTTAACGTCCTGTGCATAGCAGTTACCTATAAACTGCACTCTCACCTGGGCGTAAAGAATGGATGCCCCATCTGTATTCCAAGCATGCACTTTAGGGTGCATTCCTGTGACTACTTTTCATTTCTAAAGTTGCCTTTGATGTTCATTTTCCGTGCATTTTTATTTGATGAAAATATTGTAGAAGGGGGAGGAGTGTGATTTGTCCCAGTCCTTTAAACTCTCTATTTGGCCGGGACCCTGAACTCCCAGGGATGGGCAATGGCTCCCTCCACTCAACAAGCATTTCCAGATCACTTCTCACAAGCACCGCATGGGGAGACTGCAGAGGACTTAAGGAGGAACCTGACATATCCCTTCCTGCAGTCTGAAGCAGGGGCTAAAAGAACATGCTCGTTCCTATAACACTAGCCAGAGTAAGGTAGGTACAGGAAGAAAAACTCAAAGAAGTGTCAAAGACCAAGAAATATCCTACATTGCTGGGATGAAGGAGGCCTTTGCAGAGGAAGAAGTCTGCAAGCACTCTAACTGAAAGCGGAGTAATCTGGTAAATGAAAATAATATCTCCCTAAACAGTGTGCCTTTCCTGCAGGGCCTCACCACGGAGGGCTCTTTTTTGCCCTATTGCCCATCTGATGACACTACAGCCCACAAGCCCACCAGCACCACGTTCCCTCCCCCAGCCACCAGAGGGTCACCTCTCACTCCCTCACTCGCCCTTCCAAGGAAGAGAGGCAAGTCACGAATCGAGTACTTCTTCACGGCCTGGCCCTCCCGTTAATACTCCTGCCATGATCGTCTCCTCTGCAGTACCTCCGTAACACAGGACCTCACTTATACTCAGACACAAAGTTCTGAATTGCCCTGGTGACAGTCGAGGAATCTCTCACGAGGACCGATCTCTCTGGAATCGCTGCACTCTTTGTGTCGAAGCAGGCTGTGTGGGTGTGGTTTTTCTCGTCAGATCTTGATTACTCTTCCTTCTTGTCCATCATAGCAAGAGAATTTGTCACAGCAAGAGAACCCAAAATCTCAACTTGTGAAGGGTAAGTCCTAGAGAGGCTGAGGAACCAACGGTCTAACTTGTTACCAGTTTTCCAGGGCTACTGAGGAATTTGCCAAAATAATGAGACCAGAATCTTGAAGGTGCAGAAAATGAGCATTTCCAGGTAACAGGCATCCAAAAGCAAGCTTCGGCAAAACTCATTTTCAAGAACTCTTTCACCCCTGAGGAGTCTTAGAAGAATTGGGCCTGAATGCCCAATTTTGGAAGTCTTCTGCTTTTAGGAAACAATAGGAACAAAACAGTCGTGAATTGTGTGACAGAAGAAAGCCTTGTCTGTTATGAGGTTGAACGATGGAGCCAGGAGGTGCACACGTCGTGAGCACACGGGGTAGGGTCATCAGGACCACCTTCTCCGGGCACATCGTGCGGCTCCTGCAGGGCCCAACACACGCCAGCTGACCCGGGAAGGGCCTGACACAGTCACAACATATGCCCCCACTATCACAACTGTCTGGAGCACCTTGTGCACAACTCGAGTGTAGGGTTCGCCATCACATGCTGACATAATATTCTAACGTCTGCCCTTCACTGGACTGTGAGCTGTCAAGGGGCTGGATTGCCCTTTATACCTCTGCATGCGCCAGGCCCAGCACTGTGCTCAAAAAGGAACTTTGAATTGACCCAATAGATACAGCTTTCTCATCAAAGCAGGCATTAGTCCCCCACCTTACAAGGTGTCTGCTACATTCCCACTCCACGTTACAAACAAAGGAACTGAAGCACAGACGGGGCCTGAGGTCATGTAGGTCCGTGAAGGACAGAGCTAGTTCAGGCCTCCAGTTCCAGGCCAGGTTGATCAAATAGCCACCAACGTGACATGATGAACACCAGTGCTTGGAGAGCTTTTGTAAAAAGTCGAAATGGTTGGTATATTATAGACAAGGGAATCACTTAATTAAGGCCTATTTTGTTATACTAGATTGTATGTGGAGAGACATCTCGATTACAGTGAGCCTGCTCCCTGGAATAACTTCAACAATAGCAGTAATAATAATGGCACGTGAAGTGGGTTCCTCCGGCTCTGCTCCAGAAACTCGGGGGCAGACTATGTGCTCATTAGTCAAAGACGAGGCGTTTGAACACACTCTGGGAATCGGGGGCAGATTCCCCTGAGGAAAAATTCAGAGTCTTTTCCCTAACCCTGCTCTTATAATTCTACAAGTTTCTCCCAGTTGACAATGGCTCTGCCCAGAGGACATCTCTGGGGACGTGACTCTCCAAGGTCTTTACTGAAAGCACCACCTGGAAGGAGCGATTACCTAACAATTTGCCAAAAGGGAGGGCTGTAGAACCTTTGGCGTTTTTGAATTGCAACTGTTTTCTGTCATCGTAAAGAAAAAGCTAATCATTTTTTCCAGCAAAACCACCCCCTCTGTCTCCTGCACAGACTATTACGAAATTGCCAAAGACCACACACTTGGCTTTCTCTGTTTTCACAGTTTTTAAAGCCATCATCAAAAGGCAAAAGGAGCCCGAGACGAGGATTTCTTTCCAGCACAGCATCTGAAGTGGAATTCCATTGGTAGAATGCTCTTCTCTTCTGGCTGCTTTCCACGAGTTCCATCTTCTTATTAAGTGTTTATCATCTCGCTTAAAGAAAAAGGAGACAGAAAAATCTCAAACTGTGTCCAATTGGGAAAGTGCCATGCAGCCCTTACAGTCATGCTATCGAATATTCTGGAAATGAATTTTAAAGACCAAAAAATTTAGCTCATAATATAAAAGTTCAATTTATGATAACATTTATCTCCACGTTAATAAGGAATTTGCAAACAAAGATGATTATCCAGGTCTTTGAAGACGTGCACCGTGAATCAATCCAGCTACATATTAGTGATACAAGGCAGTTGGTTTTAACAGAGTTGGCCAGTGTAAGATGTTTCTTTTTTATGTGAAATTATGTTGAGAGAATTTTGAAATGCACACCATCTGAGTCATGAGCACTGGCTCAGAAGCAGGAATTTAGCACAAACATTTTTTAGCGGCAGATCAATGATGTAAAGTTTGTTTTCAAGGGAGAATAAAATAAATGTTTCACTTCCAAAACCAACCTGACCCATGGGGCAGGGAAGATTTTAGGAGAGTCATCAGAGCTGCTCGTCAGTCCAGCACAACAGCCCTCCCGGGTCGCGGCCTGTGCACCGTGCTGCCCCGACAGAGATCCTCCCGCTGCCTGCCTGTCTCACCCTCTCCCTCCAAAGGTGGATCCCCGCAGCTGACGCCCCCGTTCCTCCGGGGTCTCACGGCACCATTCAGCCCTGTGCATCATCCTTTCGCAAGGCTTTCCACCACCTCCCGGGCCTGACCTGGCCCGGCCTCCTGGGTGGTGGCCTCCCTCACGTGCACACTTTAGACTGATATACGTGAGATATTCTTAGAGTTTCTGTTGCTATTCCAATTTATATTTTTAATGGCTCAGGAAGTTAGCAGTCATCACAAATAACAGCATCTTGAACACCTCAGGTTGCTCTGTGACGGTGTGTGCTATCACTACTGCATGGATTCGCTGTCCTCCATCCGACTTCCCAACCCTAACTCGTTCTGCCAGATTAAATTCAAGCATTATCTCTATTACGAAACCTTCCCTACTTCTCCTGTTCCCTCTGATTTTTCACTTCTCACTGTTTCTATTCCACATAGTACCTGTTGCTATAATTCAGGGTTTATTATCTACTCATTTTCTGTTACTCTTGAATTGTGGCATGCATGTAATTTGGTCTCCCACCTAGGTATCGCAGGCAATCCGATGATAGGATTATTCTTCTATGACATTCCCTACGGGTCCTGGTCGCAAAGTGTCACTCAGTAAGTAGTAATGGATGGAAATACACCCTTCAAACTGGTGGGGATGAAAGTTGAAGTGGTAATGTGTTCATACAACTAATCTCTGAAGCATCACCTCGACTAGTATGGACTTTCATTTTATTTTGAGACAGATTGCTCTCATGATGCATCATTTATTTTGTATGGAGAAGAGAGTAAGTGGGCAAAGGGAAAAAGACCGTAAAAAAAGTCTGAGACCTATATGCCCTGTGGGGCACGAAACAGTAGTTCCCAACCATTGCAGTGCATTGGAATCTCCTGCGGAGTTTACTAAATACAAACTTCAGAGCTTTAAGACTCCTGCCAAAACTACTTAAAAGAAACCTCCTGATGTGAGATCAGGATGTTATCTCTATTTTAAAGAGCTCCCTAAAGGTTCCGGACGGCCAGCCTGGTGCAGGCCATTGGGTTGGGCTTTGGAAACCCCTCGTGTAAACACTGGGTTCAAATGCTGGTTTCGAAACTTAAAAGTCGTGTGCTTTAGTATCAGCCGTTTAAACTTTCTGATCTTCATTTACTAATCTGTGAAACTGGAAAAACTACACCCAATAGCAGTAAGGAGATGACCTTGCTCTTATTACTGTCCCCTGGTGTCGCTTTGTCCTCTGGGCCTGGGAATATGGAGTTATTTCTCTATTATGGGGAGTGTCAGTCATCTCAGCACCAATCCTCCTGGAAAGAGAAGGCACTGAGACCAGAGGTGGAATCTTCCAGGGTAGCTCTAGACTGGAAGATAATTTCCAACTCTCTCCGGGGTCTTCCAGCCTAGATTTGTTGTGAAGTGCTCCTGGGCGGGAGGGTGAGAGGGATGAGTTGGCCTCTGCCACAGGAGGTGGGCTTGCAGCCCTACCATGAGACTGCCTGCAGGGGACCCTAGGAGATGGGTTGATGCCTGTGGGTCTAAGAAGAACCACCTCTAGTAGCAAGTTGTACATTATTCGTTGTAGAAATTACTCTTTCTATTATCCTGGACATTTAGCAAAATCTTGTCAAATATTACAACCTGGTCTGAGTTACGTAGTAGGAAATGAAGGGAAGGGTCTATGCATACACCTGGACTAAAATGGTAAAGGGGAGACCAGAATAATGTCATCAACCTCCTGAAGGGAAGATAAGCTGTGGGAGAGAAGGGTTGAAATTATGAGTTTTAGACGATATAAAGAATCTTTTTCCTTATACCACTAAAGTAAATTGACAGTTGTTCATACAGAAACATATATTTGTTGAAAATGCCTAGTGGCTAAGCTTAATAATATCTGAGCCCACTGGTATCAGTTAGGTACATGTTAGGCTGCAGTAACAAAGACAGCCGAAATAGAAGGGCTTAAATAAGACGGTAAAAACCCACAAGTTAGCAGTCCACAGCTGACACCATCCTGGCTGTTAGCAAGAAGACAGAAAGAATCTGGGTCCTCAGCACCAACATTCCTACCTTAGTTAAGTCTTTATCCGCCATGTCTTCACTGGATCATTGCAACAGTTAGTATAGGGACCCAGCCTATTTCTATCTTGTTGCTATGAACATTCTCACTGTGTTAGGCTTCTCTATCCTGGTCAAAGACGGTCTCTCTACCTCCCACCACTCTAGCCCATGGAAAGATAAAAATAAGGAGGAAGAAGCACGCTCCTTTTATCTGGAATTTGCCCACATCACTTCTGCTCACATTCTATGGGCTAGAATCTAGAGCCAGTGGCCAGACCAAGATATAAAGGAGATTAAAAAATACAGTTTTTAGCTGAGAAGCCACACGTCCAGCTAGAACTTCTAATACTATAGTGAAAGTGGAGGTCAGATATTGGGGGTCAAGTAGTTATTTGGGCCACACCACCCCATAGAAGTTGATCAGTAAAATATCTTTCATTCCCCTCTAAAGAGCTTCTGTAGGATCCACCGAAGCACATGTTGTGTCCGATACACAAGCAGTTGAGCTCTGTCAGTGAGTTAAAGAACAAGTCCTAGATTTCTATCTAAATCAACGATTTCTTCTCCAAATGTATGTACCTAGATCAACTACGGATGTGTTTGCTTTCCAAAAATTTATGTATTTTTCAGCAAAAACAATTATATACAAGATATCAGGTCTGGAAACAAACAGATAAAAATATTCATTCCCTACCTTTGAGGAGTTTGCTTTAGTGAAAGGGATAGTCATGGGAACAAAGCAGTAAGAGCTAAATTCACGGCATGAATGAAATGATGTGACCACACAGTGGTGGAAATGACTCCCCTGGTGTGAGGGGAGAGGGAGGTAGGAGAAGTCTTCACAAAACAGGAGAGACTCCACTTTCCTGTTAACAGATGAAAGGGCAGGACTAGTTCAGGAAGGCCAAGGATGAGGGCAGTGACGTTCGGTGTGACCGAGGTAGAGGTTTGTGAGGGAGTAACAAGAGGTACTACAGAAACGGCCAAATGGCAGAGGCCTTTTTTCCCCCACTCAGGAGTGGAACTGTTTTCTTCTGGGCAGCAGGGAGTCAGTGTGGGCTACCAGAAAAGCAGTTTGTGTTGCAGAAGGGTCACTATGGTGACAATGTGAAGTTGGTGGAATAATGGAGAAACTACAGTAAGAAGATTAGCTTGGAGGCTTTTGAAGCTATTGCAATAATCCACAAAAGAGATGATGAATAAAGGCTTGAACCAAGGTGGGGGTGCTAATGCTAGAGAAGGAGGGATTGGAGACACTTCAGACGTGGATCCCAGGGACGGGCAAGGGCAAAGGCAGGGAGGAGCTCAGGATGAATCAGAGTTCTCCAGCTTAAGATATTGAGCGCAGAGTGATAAATTAGTTGAATACGTGAGACGGATCAGAGTTTATTCTTTGGTTGGTGGGAGCAGGTGGCTCCTATGCCCCTAATTCACAGGGTTTATAGGATGGTGAAGGACAACCTCTAATCACCACTACCAGATTCAGAAAATTATTTCTCAACCCTCACAGAAAAACCCTTCATCTGAGACTCGTTTCATTCCACTCCACCATCTTCTACTCTTCCTTATTGCTGTCACATATCAATCCCCCAACTGTTCCATTAAGGATTTTCACCTGGTTCATGGTCTCCCTCTCCACAGTCATATTAGTTGACTTTAAGTCCATGTGGACATCCCGTATTAGACTTGAGCCTTCAGTTTTCTTGAGCTTTTCAAATGCATGGACTGCCTCAGCTTCACGTGAACTCACACCTTTCTAGTGGAAAGAACTTTCTGTCTGTAAACTTTCTATCAGCTAATTCATATAAGAAGACAATCAGTTACATAGTTATAAAAGACCATTAGATTAAAACAGTTTCTAAGGAAAACATAACTATTTCTGGCACTAAGGAAGGAAGGGAAAATCTTCCCATGCACCCTCATAAAAAGGACACAAGATTTTTTAAAAAATTAACTACATTCTTAATATTTGTACAACAAACACAAGTGAAGTTCATCAGTCCCTTTTATAAGCTTCTATTAGTGTACGCCAAGAGCACGACTCCAAAGCAGAATTCCATAAAATCAATTCCATGGGGGCTGAAATAATGCAATCCTCTTACCCTCCTCCCCTCAAAAAAAGAATTCTTTGGTCAAACATTTGGAACATGGTGGGCTACATTTTATTGCAATAGTCTCATAACACTGTTTGGGAAAGAATAGTTTAGAAATCTAGAACAGTGCAAATAACCTTAGGAGAACCCAAGGGTGTCTCATGCTCTCAGCCGTGTTAATCACTTCTCTAAACCAACCTTGATGGATCCGTGATACCAGTCACGCTGGGATGGAACTGCTCTCAAATGAAAGTGATATTTCAAGTCTTTGTCTTCTACTCAGGCTGTGATTTTCATTAAGGAGCCTGGCAAGGAAAATGAGCCTGGATAAAAGACCAGCCTCTTCCAGTGTGGAGGTGGCCCGAGAGAGTATTCCATAAGCTTGGCCTCCGTTCTCCCAAGATGTAGTCAGAGCTCATTCCGACGCATGGATGAAGAGCAGTCAGGCTCCCCCAGGCACCCACTCAAGTTTGTCTCCTTAGAAGACAGCCACAATAATTTTAGCCTGAAAAAAGTTAAATAAAGTGTTCTCTTTAGCTTTTAAAAAAAGAAAATGGAAAACATCAGTAAAGCAGCAAAAGGTATTTAACTCTGTTCTCTACTTCAAAATAAACTGTTAATAAATAAAATGATAATTAATAAACTGATTGCCTAAGAAACTGACTCGGTTAATTTATTGTAGGGAGTCATTGACCCTAAATCAATTGAATGTTGAGGGTTTCTGATCAAAACAATGACTTTACTTATTTAATGGTTGATCTATAGCCCTTTTGGGGAGTTTTAATTAATTAACAGCATCTGTTGTCCATTATGGTTATTCCTATTTCATGACAATGAACTTTCAGCTGCTCTCTAAAGCCATACAAACCCATCCACTGACATTCTCACTGAAATGAACAGGGTGATCCAGATGGAAGGGAAACAAGACACAGAGCAGAGGCAATATTCCGACTAAAGGAATAAATGAATAAAACCAGTCAGTGCGTTTAATAAACATAACTACTGCCCTGCCGATCTACAACAAGGTAAACACACACACATATTTAAGGATGTGTAAACACTTAGTTACTCTGTTTGGGACTGGAATCATATCACTCAAGATGGTCACCCACTCACTCCTCTTTCCCCTCCCTCCCTTCCTTCTGTAAATTTTAGTGAGCATCTATAATGTGTTGGCCACCATGCTCAGCATGGAAAACAGAAATAAGAAAAGACGTTATTTCTGCCCTCAAAGAGGTTACAATCTAATAATGATTTCAAGATGATCAATAACTCTGATTGTTGGCTATATGTGTCTTTGATAAAACCAGAAAACTAAGGAAGTGAATTAATTATTACTTAATACAATCCATTCAGGAGGGAAAAATCTTTCCAGTCTAGAATCAATAGGGCAAAAACTAAAGTGGTTTCAACTAGTGAAGATATTGGAAACTAGTGTCACTCCTAGAAAATCAAATATACACATAGTCATTAAACATTCATTCAGCAATTACTGTTTAAATTTTTGTACTAGTCACTTCATATTCTATTAGTAATAAAAATAAGATTCAAGTTATTTGTACTTTTAAAAATAGGTGCACAGAAATACACATTTTTCTAAATAGGCTATATTAGTGAGATATATTTTAATATAAAAATAATAAAATATGTCCTTAAACATTAACAAAAAACCAAAAATGTTTATTAATAGTTCTTGGTGAACATCCAAAATTTCTTCTCCATAATCTCCAGTTCAACCAACCTTTCCAGGAGAGATTGTGTGAAATCTCTCTGATCAGCCAGGAGACGAGACACCAGCGAGGCTCCTCAGAGCCTCTCCACTCCTCATTCCGTGCAGGACCCGGGGAGGCTGTCCTCTGTGCCGTGAGCTCGCCCAGGGACAAACCACCTAAGAAATCACACAGAAGAAGGTCAACACCTGCATTTGGTTATATCTGAGGCCTCCATCAGGAGAGAGGCCACATCTAGACTCATGACAGACTCAGACAGAGTACTCCATTGCAGCTCAGCAGTTTTTAGAAGTGCTTTTAAATTATCCTCATCTCATTTACAAAGGAAGATGGCACATCTCTCGCTCAAGCGAGCCGCTTAGTGAAACCACATGGGACAGAAAGCGAGAAGAACATCCTGTTTGGCCAAAATTACGGGAGTAATTTAAGAAGTCGAGAAGTCATTACCCTAGTTGGAATCTGACCAGGAAACCAGGATTAACACCCCGAAGCCTTTAGGTAAAGTGCCAAGAACTCCAAAGACCTAACCGTTTAGGGTGTTAGGGAACTGGTTACTAGAGGAGGCTGAACAGCACTAGAACATCCTTTGGGACAAAAACTACATGTAAATTATTATCACTACTTGTGAGTAAAGTTGATATTTAATTCCTTAACTCTTTGTATGGAGTTCACTTTGAGGAAAATATGAACATTTTAACATCATACATTTAATAATGGAGCAAAATTTAAACTCAAGAGAAAAACACTTGAATATAGGAAAACCATTTCCTTCAGTCCAGCTTAGCTCTTAGGTGAACTCATAGCTGAAGAACAAAAGCATGTATGACAAATGGCACTCTGGAAAATATTAGTTAGCACTCGGTGTGCAGACTAGAAATAGTTATGGATAAATAGTTGAGAACTTTAAGAGGCTGTTTGGCTTTATATGCACCAACACTTGTGAACCTCTAGAGCTGAATTTACTTGAGATTTCTATAAAATTGAGTAAGAGGCCACATGAGAACAGACATGCTGTCACAGAGTATTATTATTCCCGACTATTCGTTCTCTCCCTGTGAGATGACACACCTCCTGACTGTTCTGCGGCTTGCAGGGCCTCTCTGTAGGCAGAATACACCTCCCCACGCCGCTGCGTGGCTCGGCCACAGAGCTTTATTGGACTAATGGAGTGAGAGCGGAGATGGCTGTGTGCAGAAGTACTGCAGGTTTCCCCCAGCTTTCTTGCATTTTTCTTCTTCTACGAGGATCACTTGTCCCAAATGGATGCCGTTCCTTCAGCCTAGGTCCAAGAATGAGAAGACACTCGATGCAGAGCCTAGCCAACTCAAGTAGAGCTATGGCAGCCACAGCCAATTGTAGTCACCAACATGAAATATCAAGAAGAAATAAACACTGTTGTAGACCGTGGAGACTTGGGGACTATTTGTTACCACAGCAAGGCTGCCTAATATACATTCTTTCCTGATATGGGATCAATAAAAATAATTTCACAGAAAATAGTTGTTCAAGTAAAAATTGACCATAAAGACCTGATGAGAAGATGTGTCCTGTTCTCTCTACAACAGGTAATATACATTCCTCACTTAAAGGTGGAAAAAATCTTCTTCCTCGCTCCTTCCATGTCTATCTGATTTACACGTAGCTGTATGATAACACAGTTTCCCCAGTTGCTCGTGGTCATAGAACACACCACAGTGATATAAATCAAGTTTCTCTTTGGTGACTCGTCACCTCTCCTATAGTTGTTTTCAAACCTCCTTGTAGTACAATCTTTTCCCAAAGAATCCAGATGCTTCAACTGTCCTGGAATCCTCATTACAAAATTTTATAGACGTCAAACAACATCCTCAGTTCCTATGTCCTGCATCCTTAGGACCCACGTGACAATGCGTAGACAATTTCAGAACTCTAAAGGAGTCCTTAAGGCATCATGGAAATAGTAGAAGATTAAGGCAGAGCTAGAGGGAGTTATTTTTTGGGGGGTGGCAAAGATCTCTCTGGCACCCGTACAATCATACCCAGACCAAAAGACTATTGGCTACTAGCTTCAAACACGAGAAAAGCCTGTGTGAAAGACTCAAAATGCTGAGGCAAGTCCACAGAAAATAAGAGAACCATAGAATGAATCCAAAAGTCAGAGAAACTCAATAGCCAGGTGGAAATCTCCTCCATCCTTTGAAGAAGTTGCTTGGGGAAGAAAGGGAATGAAGACATTCTTCCTTTCCTCTATTCATATAAACATTTGCAATGGTTTTCTGAACAAAGAAGAGCAGCTGCTTTCCAGCCAGTGGATCAAAGTGTGAGCAGGTGGCGATGGCTGCTTTCTAAGAGAAGCCCGTCAGGCACCAAAGCGCAAAGGTGAAAATTAGAATGTATGGGGTGAGGAGGTGTTGAAATAGCCACACAATATTTCCAAAAGTTCAGAGAAGATTACTGTAGGTTATGTCTCAGAGCTGGGAAAATGTTTGAATTGGGAGGGTTTTCGTTTTTGCCTGAAGTGATTCTCCAACTTTGAATTTATACCTTTATAACTATGACATTTTTGTAAAACAAAAGATCTCATTGTTCCCCCTTTCCTCTGTGAACTCCCATTTAATTCACATAGCACAGTGGAGTCCTTTCATTTTTCTTTGGTTTCCAGCACAAAACTCTGTGGCATCTTCTTAATTGACAGCCAAATGTTTATAAGCCTACCTTTCCAGGACAGGTACTTTTTATTTGAAATGCCACTGATAGATTTAATTATGTTCAACTTTCTCAAAAAAAACAGTCCCATTGGCGCAGTAAAATATATTGAGTTTGATGTGTTTGGCTGCAAAAGTTTTCATTTGGCCAAGGCTACATAGTCTGAAGTCTCCAAGTGTAAATTATAATGTTATTTGAGATGAAGGATAGAGTCATTTGTGGTGCTCAGGACGACACATGATGTAATCTTACACTCTATCTGCAGGTGTGATATTGGATTCTGCTAGGACAGGCACCTGGTGTCAATGTTCAGTCTGGCATTGTTTCAACACAGTCAACCACGGCTGAAGATGACTAAAATACAATAGCACCCAGCTATGGCAGAATAGTTTTTAAGAGAAGTGACAAGCAACAATTACAATGAGCTAAATGGTGTCTGATTACTCTCTTTCCCTGAACGGCGCAAAATTCTTCTCTTCACAGTAATGTTCTCAGTGCCAAGAGAAGACAGAAATGAAATCATGCCTTATGAATAATAAATAAAATAATAATGTGTGGGCTTTTACATATGAAAATGATAAAGATATTGCTGACATTTTTCAAATACAGTTGATGGATATATCCTGGTCCATGTATTTTCCCTTTATAACATTAATCACACTAGTATTTACTTAAGAAATGTCTCTCTCTACCTCTAGTCTCTAAGCCAAATGAGGGAAGGAGCCTAACAGAGTGCCCAGCACATAAGAGTGTTCAATGCATACTTGCTGAAGGAATGACGGAAGTCATATGTTCCTCTTTCTCACAGGCTGATCTTTGCAGAGGTGTTCATCTACACACTAGACAGCTACGTGGTTGGGTTCTGGGGTATAGACCCTAATCATGGAGTAGCGAAAGTCAGCTACCATACTTGGAAACTGAACCTACGATTTTCACCTCATTGAGATGTCTGCCCTACTATGCAAGCACTCTCAAAACACATAGTGATGACCAGGTGTCTCAGCAGACGAAAGGTGATCTTTTGAGGATTGGAGGGAAAAGAGGGAAATATGACTTGCCAAACTGATTTTTAATACCCTAACCACTTTGAAATTTTTAGATATTAGAAAAATTTATAAAACTGATCTTCCTAAAGTTAATGGGAATTCAAATTATAAGGTTTGATTGACAGTAATCCAGACATAGGATTGATTGGCATGACAAATTTGATGGACAGTTATGTAATAGATCAGTTGGAGTATGAGACTTGATAGAAGGACGCGGAATCTCAAGCCCATATTCTGAACAGTTCTAGGAAAATGAAAACCCTTCATTTATTTATTTAATTCCCTCCCTAAAGAAAAGGGAAAAAAGTGACTTCACGTGCTTGAAATTCAAAGATCTCAAAGTGATTCTCTAGTCATTATCTCATTTGATCCTCAGAACATCCCCAAAAGGCAAATAGGGCTCTGAGTCATACCGTGTAGACTAGGAAACAGGCTCAGCCTGGACGGTGCAGTTGAGTTGGACTCTGCGTCCTGTGTTTCTTCCCCAACGTCAGGCTGCCTCTCTTGAATGTTCAAAGTCACTCAATTTGCCACCTAGTCATATTTAATCAGGGTGTATATCTTTAGACATGAAGTGATTTGGAATTTGACATTTCTTATCCCCACACCCTGCCCTCTTCGCCTCCCTCACCATTCTATATGTTAGATGATTCAATCTTGTGAGACATGTGAACCTGAAGTAAGTTAATTTTTTCCATAAGCTCCGCACTTTTGAAGATCAAAGGCGGCATCTCATCCACTCTAGTTCATGTGCCAGTGGCAAACAGAAGACATTTCAAGGTCTTCCCCTTGAACAGTCTTTTGGCACAGAGGAGCCTCCTGAGGGCAGAGCTCAGGCAGACGATCGATGGTCACAGAGGGGACTAACGCCCCTGCATCTCATCAGGCTTCCTCGGGGAGGTTTTTCTGAAGTGCTGGTGGGTATCACATAACATCTCAAAGCAGTTTTTTAAAAGTCGGGGAAATGTTGTTCCTGCTTATGTTTGAATTCACACCCTGTTGCTTAGCAAATCCAACTCTAGGAAAGCTTTCAACAACTTTTGCGAAATAACCTCAAAGTCATTTTACACATGTTTGTTGGGGTTCTTTTTTTTTCCTTTGTAACTTCCCTGGAGGAATAAAAATGGTAAAACTCATTGATGAAAAAAATCTTATTTATTCATTCCCCAGTCAAAACTTTGCAATTTCATATAGTGAAAAACAACTATTGAAGATTAGAAGGAAGACAGACAGGAAGGGAGAAGGAGAGAGGAATTTCCATTTCTCTCTACTAAGGTCCTTAAAGGAAACAGGGGAAAGCCCAAGATGAAGACATGCATTGGGTTGCACGAGCTTGTTGGTGTCCATAGGGTTGAACTAGGTCTACTGCATTTAAAACCGTAAGAGAGAGAAAGGTGAACGAACACGTAGAGAAATAGTCACAGGCCACTTAACAGGTTTAGGCAACTCTCCAGACTAGGTCAGCCATTTCCCAAAAGATTTAAGGGATGTGATTGAAATAAGAGGCAGATGAGAATCACAAATGGAGGCCAGAAAGACTTCAGAAACTCATAGATATCCAAAT
This sequence comes from Tapirus indicus, assembly GCA_031878705.1. Lineage (NCBI taxonomy): Eukaryota > Metazoa > Chordata > Mammalia > Perissodactyla > Tapiridae > Tapirus > Tapirus indicus. Next base: position 84,865,405 of record CM062930.1, on the reverse strand, counting down.
TTTCAAAAAAGGGAATGACAAGTATGCTATCAATCCTCTTGATCATTGGAAAAATTAAGGAATGTATGAGTTAAATAATTGGTGAAAACTTAGAAAAACAAGGGTTTACTAGGAATGTATAATAGTTGATGAAGGAAAAGTTATTATAAATGGTATTTACATTTATGAATGTTTCCCTTAGACTAAGGGAATATTGTGAACATACTTATCTAACTTTGAAAAAGACATCTGGCAGGGCTCATACGACATTTTTGTACACAAGAGAGATAAAAACGGGTTTGACTGTGATATTAGTGAGGACGGCCTCCGTGCTCTAGCAAACGACCCTCAACCCGCAGCGGCTGGATATCGCGCACGGTTGTCTCCCCCTCACACTGCAGTCCAGTGTCCAGGGATTTTGACTGATGCCACCATTCCTGGTTCAAGAGTTCCTCCCTTTATGGCTGTGCGTTCTCTAAGTCTCTAGAGTCTTCTCCATGAAGTCAGTGAACAGAGAGAGAGAGGATTGAGCATGAGAGGCTTCTGTGAACCACGCCTGGACGTAGCTCTCGTTCCACAGGCCAGAACCCAGTCTCGGGGCCACACGTATGAAAAGGAGGCTGGGAAGCGAGGCCCCGCAGTAGAAGCAGCCAGGGAGAGCGTGGAGAACAGTGCGCGCTAGCAGTCTCCGCCGCGGTGAAGCGCAGCGCTGGTCGTACCTGCAATGCTTTGATTAATAAATCTTAGGTTGAACGTTGCTTGGCCCTGCTACGCCCAAATGTTTATAAAGATAATCAGAAGCCTAGAAGTGATCTTCTAATTTTCAGACGGCGCACGACTGGGAAAAAGCTAATAAGTTAGGTCGGTGGCTAGCAAAGTTGTTCTGTGAGAGACTGTACAGTAAATATTTTGGACTTTTCGGGCCACACAGTCTCTGCCCTGACTACGCAACTCTGCCATTGTAGCACAAAAGCAGCCATAGACAATGTGTAAACAAATAGGTGTGGCTCTGTTCCAAACAAAATTTTATTTTCAGAAAGAGGCGGCTGCCCAGATTTAGTGTACAGGTTGTAGTTTGCCAATCTCTGGGCTAGGTGACAGAATCAAAATTTAAATAAATAGTATGATGGATCTGAAACAAAGAAGATTACATTTAGCCCAGATATTTTTAAAATTCTTCACATAGATTGAAAAGAAAATCCCTCCATGTACAGGTAATGATGTAGTTCTTGTGCAAAATACCTTTACCAAAAATGCAAAAAGAGTTAACAGTGTGGTGTGGCGACCTAAAGATCATGACTACGGGTGTGGTAATTGGGAAAGTTCCAGTACACAAAGAGACACTGATCACACCATGTAACATGGCCTATCGTTGTGTCCCCTAAGGTACACCAGCCAACTATCTCCCAAGACGCCATTAACTTGGTGAGTTTGCCATGGTCCCATGGTAGATCCTTGGCCCAGAAGCCTGATTTATTCCTCGGAAATAGGAAAGCCCAAGTATTTTCACCCACTGTATTGAAAAAGTTGCAGAAAGTTAGAGTTGTACAACAACATCAAGGCCAGGCTTGCTAAGTAAGAAGTGAGTTTCCTGGCCCCAGAAGGGATCAAAGGACCTCAGTGACCACCTTTCACAATGGCCTTAGGAGAGTCTAAAACTGGATGAAAGGTGGGATTTGATGACTTTTTTTTTATTTTATTTTTTTATTTTTTTTGTGAGGAACACCAGCCCTGAGCTAACCTCCGTTGCCAATCCTCCCCTTTTTTTTTTTTGCTGAGGAAGACTGGCCCTGGGCTAACATCCGTGCCCATCTTCCTCCACTTTATATGGGACGCCGCCACAGGCATGGCTGACAGGCAGTGCGTCGGCGGGTGACCGGGATCCGAACCTGCGAATCCCGGGCTGCCAAGCGCGGACTTAACCGCTGCGCCACCGGGCGGCCCCATGGGATTTGATGACTTTTGTGGACCTTATCAACTCTACAGAGTGTGTGGATCTAAACTGCAAAATAAATTTAACCTCAGCTACTACTTTCTTTCTTCCATGTTCACCAGAACAGAGTATTTGGGAAGAGAAAAAAGTCCTTGAGAGAAATTCTTCCTGGCATTGGACTCAAAGTTATTCCCACCCTTCCAAGCCATACCACCACATATCGATCCCTGCCGAAGAATCACAGAATCTTAGAGTCAGAAAAAACCATTTTAAGATTATCCATCCGTGTCCTTATCCAAAGGGAAAATCTCCTGGCATCAGTGCTGACCAATGGCCATTTGGCTTCTCCATGGACACACTGAGACCAAGAGCATAGGGTGTTATGAGGCAGCCCCATCCATCCTAGAATGCGTCTGTTCATTAGAGAAATCATCCATGATTCCAGCTAAAATGTATTTTTCTGTAACTTTCATCTATCAGTCCCAGATTTTGCTTGCTTTTATTTCAGTAGCTCCCTAACTCCAATTCTCGTTTAAAGTCCAGTCTGGGCCACCGGGTGTTAATTTGCTACCAGACTTATATTAATCCACTCTCTAAGGTGATAGCTCTGATGACGAAGATATTTGGGTATGCATGGTGTATTCTCTCATTACTATGAAGTATAACAATAACTACCATTTATGAAGTGCCCAGTGCTAGACAGGCAGGGATCAGTTCAAACACTTATATTTATCATCACTAGTCCTCACGACAATCCTCGTGGCAGGTATTATATCCATTTTATAGTAGAATAAACTAGACTTAGTTTAATGACTCGCTTAAGGGTAAACAGATAATAAACGGTACCATCGCAGTTTGGAGTCAGGTGAGTCTGATTCCAAGTGCATGCTCTTTCCATTTACCCTCCAGATTACCTGTTTTACCTGTCCAGGTAATCTGTATCTTTGTCCCATTTAATGGTTTCTCATCACACTTTTTCCAGTTTGTGACAACCACATTATGTCGTAGCCCAGACTTCTAGAGAATCAGTAACTTCTAACCAGCAAAATACAAGGCACAGGAAAACACAACCAATGTACTCTCAAATCTCAGCTGAGGTGGGAAGGATCCTCTGGTCGGAATCAAAGGAAACTGAAGTGAAAGCACAAACTCCCTAAGAGAACGTGAGCATCAGTTTCTCCTTCGGAGAGTGCTGGTTTGAGGGACAGAGCATCACATGCCATAAACATTTAAACACTGTAAACCTCACTAGTATGTGCAGATCGGAGAAATTAAGGAAGACACCCATAGACAATGTCACTCCCCATCTGCTTGGTAATGCTTAAAACAGTTTTACTAAGACTAAAAAGACAAGCCCGTGGACCAAAGGCTAATGACATGCAAAACAGTTGAATCAAATGACTGATGATGCGCAAAGTGTTGAAAGAAACATTTTTTTCTGAACTGTTATACAGTGCCACCCACACAGGAAATTCAACAGACATATTAATTATACCTGGCATGTAATCCAAAAGATCCAGAGAATGTGCTTTATTTATTTTTTCTTTTGAGATGGGAGGAGAGTAAAATAAGACGCTATCTGCAGATGATGCTGAGAGCTGGGTGTGCTATTTTCACCTGAAAAATCTTCAGTCACACTAATTCTTCCCAAAATTGTTGTCTTCCTCTGTAAATAAACCCAAACCTTCATTTCAAACAACTGGCCCGATGCAAATAATTGCTAGCCTCAGCTCTGATGTGCGCCCTGCGGCTCAACTATGGAAAGACTTTCAAAGGGACCCACCGCGCTGAGTTGTTAAAAACTCAAGGTTTTTTCCACAAATTCACTCTTACACACCAATGTCCACTTTTACCACTTTTCCCCACCTCCTGAAGGGCGATAATGCATCTTTTTTGGACTCTTTCCAACCTCAAAAGCTTGAGCAATTTCAAAACACCTAAAATGCTAACAAAAAGCTCGAAGGGCCAAAATATGATTGCGTTTTAGACCACCTTAAAAATTCTGAAAACACCGGAACCCTGACCCAGAAATGGGAGGCTGGCATTTCCTAAGCATTGATTTGATTTTGGTACACGAGTGTAAAGCTAACGAAAACGCCCTGAAGCACGACGCCGAGGCCCGCGAGGTGACGAGTGTAGCCGGCGACATCCCGAGCCTCTGCATTTGGGGTCTGCTGCTTTGTTTGCCCCCTAGGACGCGCCCTCACAGCCAGTGGCGAGGCTAGCCCGCAGACTCGCCCCCCCCCCCCCAGGAAGGTTCAGGCTGCAGGGCTCTTCTGGAGGGCTTTCCACTGGCCCCCGCGTCACCCCGCGCCTCCGTCCCTCTACTTCACCCGGTGCACAGGCTGCCCCTCTCTGCCACCTCTCCTGGCTGCCCTGGCACGAGCTGTTCCCTGCGCCCGGGGCACTGCCCCTCTGGCTGTGCCTCTCACTTCAGAAATCACCTGAACAGTTCTCCTAGAGAAGCCCTCCTCCGACTCCCCGACAAGGCGGGGCTGCCCCCCGACGAGCCCGCAGGGCCCGTCCTTGTCCTCCTGGCGCCCAGCAGGCCCGCGCACGGGTGCACCGCCGGCTCCTCCGCTGGGGCTTCACCGGGGCGGAGCCCGCGCCCCCGGGCAGCAGAGCGGGCGGCACGACGGACCCCGGAGCTGCTTACCCCTCCGCCTTCCACTCCAGAGTCGGGCCACATCCCGCCACGCGTGCATCTCCCAGCAGAGCACAGCCTCCCACACAGTAAAATCTCACAAACATCCCTGAACAAGCTGATGTGTCGAGGGGCACATACTTCCAATTTATAGCATCACGTGGAGACACATAATCAAGTAAGGAGCTATGTTCCGTCCTTTAAAAAATACTGTGTTTTTAAACAAAAGTCCCACAATAATGATCTATTGAAGATCAAGTCATTGTACTCCTACCCCCCTTTTTACTTTGTGACCACCTACCAAAAATGAATCAGTTATGGCACGGAAATTCCGTCAGCCAGTTGTTTGGGTTTGGTACATTTGTCACAATCGCATTTGAAGGCTGTTTTGGTTTTTTTTTTTTTGAAGCTAAATCCCAATTTTTTATATATCTAATTTAAATTTGGGAGACCTTCAAAAAATTAATGTATCATTGGATATTTTTATCCCTAAAATGAAATAAGTTTGAGGATGATGTTCTGATGATTAATCCAGAGGCATTCAAACTAATACTAACCACTAAAGAGAAGAAATCTGGATTTTAAGTGAAAAATAATTACATAGAATATTATCTTTCAAAATCTGAAAGCGGGCATTCTGGCTTCGATTTCTCACTCTAGAGGAGAGCAAATGTAATCAGGAGCAAGCCCAAGTCCCGGTAGTGCAGAGGGAGGGAACGCTTCCCCAGATGTATGTGTTTTCAGACGAAGGATATGCTGACAACTTGATCATAACCAGGTTGCTTTCTCACCGTTACCACAATGAGGAAAATTCACTTAGTCCATACTTACAAGGGAGAGTTTTAAAGAATGTATTTAATTGGAGCTGTTTGTTAAAACATATGATCTATATTGAAATGTTTAGATGTTAACGATAATAAAAATCAAAATATTCTGGAAAGGATAAAGGACATGTTCCCAAGCTGTTTGCAATTGTTTCTATGCATTTTTTTTTGCATTTAATCACCTTGTAAATCAGCAAATTAATGGCAACCTGAGTTCACCTTGGATAAATGTACATACTTTCCCTAGTTAGAAACTCCACCATGTTTTAACTTGTTGAATATATATTGTGGCCCATCTACAAGGAAGCCAAGCAAGCTGACGGTTTCTGCCTACATGTAGAAATTTTATAATACCTGGAGAAAACAATGACATGACCAAGAATTCTAATATTTTCCTGCATCCAATAAAGCTCTGGAAGCAATGATGTAAAATCCTTCCATGTGCTGAAACTACATACCTGCTTAGAGGTCATCAACTAGAAGAGAAAAAGGCCATTCAAACATTGTAAAAATTCATTACGTGTTATCATTGCCACCTTTCTAGCCAATAAAAACACTGAAGTCTCAGTGTTTGTGGGAACAGCAGTGCATCCTGCTCCAAGGGGCTCTCAGGCTGCTCTGGGGAGCAGCTGGGGGCTGAGAGCAGAATCTGCCAGGTGGAAGTCCCCCATCAGGCTGAGTTGCCTTTTCTGCAAGAAACAAAACAAGAAAGTAGAGAAAAGAAAAAAAAAAAAAAGGAAGAGAAGAAAAGAGAAAATACTGGTGCACAATAAAGTACACTGACTGGCAGACTAACGTGGTCCTACAACTTTGCCCAGATCTGCCCACCTCTGTGGGACTCAGCTCCTTCACCTGTACCCTAAGGTTGAATCCCATATCATGATTCATGATACTTCACCAGATGTCACAATTCTAAACTTTTGAGACATGTCTTTGTGGCCAGAAGCTGGAATCCTAACCACCACCCTTGGATTGATTTATTTTTATTTGGACACATTGTGGACTCAATTCCCATGTTTTGTCAATGATTCTTTTCCAACTACTTTTAAAACAGTACCTTACTGAACATCCTTGAACTTCACTTCGGTATGGTTTTGATGATCACATTTGAACTATAGCAGGGATATGAATGACAGAAAGTGGATCCAAAGAATTTCTTGTTGGTAGTTTGACCAACTACACTGTCTCAATTGTAACATCTTTATTATCCCAGAATATTAGCCAGTATAGTGCTCTAATGTACTGCTTAGTCAAATAAACTCAACATTTAGCATGAAAAGTCAAAATATACTGAAAGGAGAAAGTCAATGGCTCACCCCATCCTCCTTACCTCATTTCCAGCGATCTCATTTTCAGAGGGACAGAGAGTGTCTGCACTCAATTCTAGAGAACAGCTTAGTTCTTCATAGGATGACCAAGACAAGTCTTTGAACTTTGCTATAAAATTATGGTAAAAATTTCTGAAACCTCATTTATTTATTCAAAAAACATTATTGAAGGCTTACTATGCTTCAAGCCATTTGTACCTCTTAAAAATATTGAAAGAGCAAGGCCCGGGCATTCCATAAATTGTGTGCCTTCCTGTAAACCAGGGTGAAGACAGAGAAGTGTGATCTCATGCCCGACACTTTCTAGTTGTGTGAACTTAAAATCTGAAGCTTAATCTTCGTTTTCTTCTTAACAAACGAGCATAAAATATCTATTTCATAGGATCGCTGGGAGACTGAAGTGAGGTAAATACAGTCATGCATTGCATAACAACATTTCAGTCAGCGATGAACAGTATATCCAACGGTGGTCCCGTAAAATTAGTACCATACAGCCTAGGTGCGTAGTAGGCTATGCCATCCAGGTTTGCGTAAGGACACTCTATGATGTTCGACAATGATGAAACCTCCTTATGACACATTTCTCAGAATGTATCCCCGTCGTTAGGCAACACATGGCTGTAATATACAATTCATAGTATCATACCTGATACATGGAAAGCATTCAGTACACAAGATCAAGGAATAGTATCATCACCATAATCAATATCGTTATTCAGAGTGGTTGGTATTATTAAGAAAGAACAACAAGAGAGCAAACCATTTGCACTTGGTTTCTGACATAGAATGGAGCTGTGACCATGCATAGTCAAAGCTCTGTCTGCCAGCTGGAACCCTCTGAGGCATTCTGTGCTCCTCTGAAGAAGCCAGTTCCTGCCTCCCTGATCAACTGCACTCAATCTTTTCCAGAGAAAAAGACAATAGGAAAAACTCGCTGAAAACCTCCACACTGGGAGTTAGATAAGCAACTGTTACCTTTCCTCTTCGGCCGCTATTTCCAGGGATGACCTCATCCACACGTGGCAGGAGATAGAGTAACGTCGACGAGACCAATGGCTGCCCGGCAGAAACGCTGGATTTAGAGCTCTGTGAGGCTAAGACTGCACACTCTGAGGTCAGGAAGGTTGCCACATGGCAGCACAAGCCCCAGTCAGAGGGCTGGGGCCAAGATGTGTCCCAGAGCTTCCACCAGCCCAGGTCCCCTAACATAACCCAGACCCTGAAGGAGACACCACTGAAAGGGTATGCGGCGATGCAGTGGGAGGAGAGAGTGAGGGAGACAGAATGTCTTTAAAGAAGATCTCCACATAAATAGGAAATCCAATTGCTTTAACTCTAAAATAACATATTCAAAAGAGCCAGCTTCTATAGGCAAACATACAACAAAAACTAATGAAAGATGGACTAATGAAAGAAGAGCAGAGTGTCCGTTGTGTTACCATCCTCAGCTTGGTTTTTCCTTTTTTTCCAGTGGAGGGTTTTGGGTTTTTTTTAATGGGAATGGTATATCTACATATTGTGAACATCTTTCCTTGTCAGTATTCTTTCTGTTCTAGCCTCTTTTTTCTTTACAAGTGTATTAACTTTTTATAAAAATAGGAATGCTGTATAAACCTACTGTGAACCTCTTCTTAACAGCGTTCGTCTACAAGGTGATTTTAATGGCCTACCTGAAGTCTGAACAGAACCCAGTGTCTCATCTCTGACCTCCTGCTTTCCATGGGCGTTCTTTCACTGAGTGACCTATGCTGCCACCAAAGTAATTTTTCTCACCAAAATTACTGACCAGATTAATCTTATGATAGCTCCCCCAGCTAAGCCCCTTACTCTTTGCTTCAATCTTCCCAGCTATCCCCAGCCCCCCGGGACACTGCATGCTGCTTCACCGCACAGCTTGTCCTCAGTGGGTCCCTTTGGTAACAACACACCTCGCCACACAGAGCCTCCTGGACCTGCGGCGTTCCCACTGCTCATCCACAGTAACCCTCTCCCTGTCCCGCTTTGTGGGCCCCAGAACCCTACCTCCTCAGGAAAACTCTCTTAACTATGAGATGTGGCACCCCACACCGACCCCCCAACTTTCAGATGCTGTATTCCACTAAGTACGCTTCATAAGCATGATGAATGTGTCCCAACTTTTCTTTTCACCCTCTGTATACAGTTTCCTAGTCTATGCATTTCACTGAAAGTTTATGTTGGCTCCTTGCTGCCAACTAGTCTACTTTGTAAGCTACTGAGAAGTTCACACCATTTTATTAACAAGCTCACAGTAGAGCACCTGTCTCTAGGAGATGCTGATGAGAAAATAAAAAGAAGCAATCAGTTAACCAAAAGTTCGCTTGTATCCCCAAGCAGGCATCTCTACTTGTTTCTGATTTAGAGTGCCCTCTCAAATCAATCATGTTTCTACAATGATTGGAAAGACTCTGCAGATTATTTGCCAGGAAGTCTGCAGTCCACCTGAAACTCATATGAAATCAGAAGAATTTTGTTTTTTTCCGATTTTGACTCAAGATAAAACAAACCAGGGTGTGAAGGTAGGGACGTCCGTGATTCTTTGTGGGGCAACCCAAGCTTACAGGAATTTGAGAGGTGTGGCGAGAAATCACAAAAATCCTATCCCTGATACGTTTCTTTTGCTCCGAGGCAAAATTGTTTGTAAAAACTTTTCTTTTGATTTTTGTTATCCAAATAATTCCAGCTTAAATTGGAACTCAAATATTAATCTGATAATGACACCGTTGAGACACATTCTCTGACAATTTATCTCAAATGACTTACTAGGCTTTACTTTCCCCCATTTTCTGCATTCCTTTCCAGCCGGGGTTTGCCCGTCTCTAGCACCCACCACCCCCACCATCATCTGGGAGGAAAAAAGACCCTGAAGTGTATGTCTTAAGATGATTACTATGTACTTGGGAATATCCTTTAATTTAAATTTTGTTTTATTTTATTTTTAGCTTCAAAGCTTTTGCAGGAATGAACACCTGTCTTTCGGGGCATTATAAGAAATTGTCAGGTACCTGACGTACTCTGTTTTGTCAAGTCCTCCAACAGTGACACTAAGGATAGGAGTCACGTTTTAATTAATGATCAAAGCAAAAGACACCTGTAAGGCTGGGTTAGACTTCTAAGTTCTCTGATATTAGGTTTACAAATCTGAAAGAGCCCTTTGATTCTCCCATGTGTTTGTCCTTTCTTGGCAATCAACTTAAGTCTTTTATTCAAAGGTGACATATTTAGCTAATCTGAGCACTGAAGTTATGGGTGACAATGTCCATTCACACAGCAACTCAACACCTTACAAAAGTCATACTCTATTGCAGAGGATGCCCGGGCGCTATCCAAAAGGCCCCATTGCACGGGAGATCTGTTGTGGCACAAGCTGCTGTAAGTACAAGAGCCCTCAAGGGTCTCAGAAATCCTTGGGCTTGACATCCGTTGAAGGAAACTGTACTTGTGACCTGTTACTATAAAGGGAAGGAGAATGTAGGGTCCATTGAGATAACTCAGAATCAAGTTCAACTATAATTAGTCCACCTTGTAGGAAGAAATCAGTTATTTCACATGCACTAAAATACATACACAGTTATATATGTTTATATCGTATAGCATATAATCAACCTACTGATATATTAATTAATATAATAATATGCAAATTAACACGTATTACTATATTAACGTATTAATATATCAACAGGTTTATATTTTATAGTAAACATATATTATTACATAGTATATATGCTATATACACTAATAAAATAGTAATTTTATGCACATACACACTAATTTCCATGGCGAAAATGGGACAATTGAGATTCAACTATAAAGGTATGCACTGACATGCAAAAGTAGCTTGGGATCTCTGATTGGCTACTAGAAATAGTACTTTAAACACTTTACAATAGTTGAAATATAGAAAAGTATAAAGAATAAAATACAGAAATAATCCCCATCGTATTTTGGTTTTTTATGCGGTTTTTTAACGTGAACAGAATTTTACAATTTGGGCATACTGAATATATAGTTTTGTATTCTTCTTTTTTACAATTAACATGAGCATTTTCCTTTATTGTTAAAATTGTCAATAAGTATCAAATAATGACTATATTATATCCTATAACCCACAATAATTTACTTGATTATTTCTAATTTTCTTCTAGCATAAAAACATGACAATGAAATAAAACAAAACTGTTTGGAAAGTTCCTAATTCATGGTACTAAACTGTCTTTCAAATAGGCCATATCAATCATTTACAAATCTATCAGCGATAATAGAAATGCTCAAGTACCAATAATTAGTCATTTAATTCTTTGATTACTAGTTCAGTTTTTAAATTTTTGCACTTTTTTGATTACTAATATGGTTGAATATTATTTATTGTTTAGCAGACATTTCAATTTCCTATTTTTTATTTGTACAGGCTTATTGACTGTATGCTCCAATGATTGATTTGCATAAATTCTTCATATTTTAAGAAGAGTAACCCTTCATCATTGGATTTATTGCAAATACTTTTCTTTTTTAATTTTATCAATGGAGTGTTTTTCTTAACATTTTGTTTTTCTCTTTTAGTGAGGAAGATGGGCCCTGAGGTAACATCTGTTGCCAATCCTCCTCTATTTTGTATGTGGGATGCTGCCGCAGCATGGCTAATGAGCAGTGTGTAGGTCCATGCCCAGGATTCGAACCTGCAAACCCTGGGCCACCAAAGTGGAGCGCACAAACTTAACCACTATGACATTGGGCTGGCTCCTCAACGGAGTTTTTAATGCATAAAGATATATAAGGATTTTTAATGTCTTATGCAAGCAGATCTACCAATCTTTTCCTTTGTGATTCCTCCCATTGCTTATTATTTTAGAAAGTCTTTCCCATAGAGAGATCAGATAAATATTTTCCTATTTTCTTTTTGTTTATTTATTTATTTTTTTTTGGTGAGGAAGATTAGCCCTGAGCTAACATCTGTGCCCATCTTCTATTTTGCATGTGGGGCACCTCCACAGCATGGCTTGATGAGTGGTGTGTAGTTCCATGCCCAGGATCCAGACCCACAAACCCCAGGCCGCTGAAGTGGAGCACACGAACTTAACCACTACACCACCAGGTCGGCTCCTCTTATTGTTTATTTTATCTTACAGTAGCTCTACCTAAACTCATATTTCTTTTAATTAAATAATTATATGTAACAAAGCGAAGCTTTTGTTCTTCACCACAGCATAACTTGCAAATATCTCCATTATTTTGTAGAAACTAACCAAGAAAAAGCTAGGTCATTCCCCTAAGAAATCATGTGGAAGCATCAAGCTACCCTCAACAGGGTTTCAAGGAGTTTCCAATTCCTTTCCGCTCCAAGTTCATAAAGAACCAATGTAATGGTGTAATGGTTTAAGTCACAGTCTGTCACACAAAGAGTTGTAATTTCTCATGGAGCAATAATCTGAGCATAATTTTTAACTTTATAAAAGAGATGGTAATTGTGATGGGCTCTGTTTTTCTAATGGGGTGATCTTCTGGTTTGGTGTGACAATTTGAATAAAGGAAAGTTTTGAAGAGTTGCATATGCTCCTTGAAGAGGAAATTTGATGAGAAGTAGCAGCTTAGTATTTGCTATGAGGTCACTCAAAGCAGCTTTCAACATCTTTTGAAGAAACCACCCTTTAAAGTTTAACTGATCAAAGTGGTGTAATGTACAGAAGTCAGAATCCCTCGCTGGCCTATCCATTACAGAGGGGTGAGATGCAGAGATTTCAGAACTGAAGGTCAGTGGAGAATGTGATGTTGTCTGTCCAGTACCTATCTATCAGAAAGAGAAGGATGCTAACTAAGGCTTCAAACTGAACATGAGAGCCCAGGGAAACGGGCCCATGCCTGACTAATCCAAAGTCAAATTATCAGAAAACTATTTTCCCTCCAACATCAATCAGACCAGAAATGGTTCAAAAATTGAGTTCCTCTTCTTTGTTCATGACTTTTCATTCCAAGAAGAAAAAAGCTCCTGGAAATACCATTCATTCAAATTTTTCGCTTACTTGGAGACCAAACATTAGAGTCCAATCTGTTTTTTTCTTTTTTCATGGAGAAAAAAAACCCAATTGATTTAAACCTACTGAGAGAAAGGGAATCTGGCTCTAATGATTAGAGAGAATCGAGAGAGTTTAAAAGTGGAGCTGTGGTTAAAAGAAATGTCACTATCGGAATAACTTCCTTGGAAGGAAATGTAGGGCACAAGGAAGCATATGAGAAAGATGAAATGGAGATGGAGGAGATTCCTGGATGGTCTTGCTCACACCATCGGTACAATAACCACAATCTAATTTGCTGTAAATGTGGAAAGAAATAAGACGTGGACGGATTATGGCCACTCTGTTGCAAAATGTTTGCCTAAGGTGATACCGGTGCAAATTATAATATATCAGACCCTATCCAGGCATATATTATACTAAAGAAAAGTGCAGTTGTCATACATTATCCAAAATATTCTTAAGTGGGATCATGAGATCTGGGTGTAACAGAGTATAAATACTTCCCGTTCTAGTCTATGCAGACTAGCATCATTTGCTAACTATTGCTTTTTATTGTATAGAAAATAATACCTTTGTTTCATTAAAAATCTGGACCACTGCATAAAATTGTCTCACATTTTTAAAACAATAATAATGTGAGTAAGGCAACTGAGAATTGGTCAGGATCTTTATTCTTAGACTAACTGAGGAAGAGAACCATAAATTACTGGGGGAATACTTTGCCTGGGTCTACAACCAGATTAAATTGACCATTCTCTTCCCTCCAGCTTCCACTCCCAACCTGTAACCCCTTAGGCACACAAGTAATTTCGCTGTAATTTAAGCAGAGCTGGTTGTTTTTTTATGGAAAGTTAAGTGAAAGCACATATGTAGGCATGATAGTCTTGCTCAGTTTGTGAGCCAAAAACCCAGCAGAAGCATTGCACCTACACAAGAGGGGACTGTGGACGCAGATGGGACTGGGGAAGACAGCGCGAGGCGGTCGTCTTTGAAAGCCCCGTCATGCAGCTTAGGTTCCTCGAGGAGAGCGCACACCTCGGGCTCCATCTCTACTCTTAACATGTCTTCAAAGAAGGAAGATCAAATCTGGCACTGGCCAAAGATTCATGCCTATTTTTCTCTTGATCTTCCCCCCTCAAAATCTCCCTTTGAACAAGATTTGTACATGCAGAATGAAGAGAGATTAGGGGCAATTACGGGTTTTGTTTTGCTGTTAATGGTCCGTGCAACCCTGAACTCTGCTCCTGAGATCTACGGCTACCACTGCAGCATTGCTGGTCTCACCTGTCGAGTGCCATATTTCACTGCTTCCAAATGCCACTTCTGGTATTTTCTTTCAGCTTCCATCTAAAAGCTTTACTCTTCATGCATTTTAAGTGCTGGGTACCAAGTATAAAAATGAAAATATCCCAGGGCTTTGAGGGAGAGAATGTTAAGAGATCCCCCAGTAAGATCCCTTGCCCACCCAGGATCCTGCTCATTTGAAAAAACAAAGGCAAGCAGCAGAGAGAGGAGGAGTTGGGAGCACATTCCTGGGATTTACTAGTGACGCCTCCACGGTGGATGGAGTCCTGGCAGGCTGTTATCTTTGTCTGCCTTGTCAGACTCAGGAGGGGCAAGGCCCCCAAAGAATCTATCTCACTGACATAGCAATGGCAGCTGGTGCTAGTTCCCTTTAAATAAATGTGTGGTGCTAGTGCTGTCTATATAATCTTCCCTACAGCCAAAGCCTCTCCAGAACAAAAGGTACGACAGAAAAATTAGGTGCGTGTCAAAGTGTTCTGAAGTGGGAAGGTGTGAGACATTTCCTCGTCCAGGCCCTCAGCCCCCAACACCCCACCCGGGCTCACACCGGTCATTTCCCACGGGGACTGTGGTCAGGTCAATCACCCACCTTGTTTCTTAGTGAACAAATGAGGATTGTTCCCTCTGCTCACAGTCAGCGTGTGAGATCAGGTTCTGAGCCTTCTTTGACAAGCAGATTTTGTGACACAGGAACAAATAAGTAGTTGGAGAGTAAGTAATAAATAACCTATGTCGAGGTGCCTTGGTGTGACTACAGACACGCTTGCACTCAGCCTACAGTGCCAGGGGCCCACGGGAACAGGTCTAGACGTGGAGTTAGGAACCCTGGTTTTGTCTGTTAATTTACGTAAAGATCTTACTCCTCCTTTCCATCAACAAAACCACAAAACCATAGTAATATTAGTCCTCAAATCATTAACTGGTTGGGGATTAGGAGATGATAAAAATAGCAGGTGAAATTTGAGTTCCACAGAACAATGTATTTAATATGTACACAGTCTACGTGTTTGGTTCTAGTGCTAGTATATATAATATATAGATTTATATTTTTTATATATCTATACACATCTGTATGTATTAGTATTTTTAGTTTTAGGAACTGTTATCAAGTGTGTAAAATGCATATGAAAGTAACAGAATGTAAGATAAATGGCCTCTGTTCTCAAAAACCACTCAACCTGTGGATATATTTATTTAATACATTTAAATATACCTGTTAGTAACGTGGAAAGTCTTCTCTGTGAGACAGCATGCTACTACCTAACAAACCATGGATCTACTCTTGATATTAACTCTCCAAGGAATTATCTGTGAAATGGAAGTAATAAAAGCAGGTTAATTACAGGAGATAAGGTAACCCCTCAAGGTTACACAGCTAGCGAGTGTCGAATCCGGTCTGTCTGACTATGAAGTCTATGTTCCTTCTGAGCAAGTCATTGCTGGGCGAGGACTATGACACAAGCATGTCAGGGGGAGGGCTGCGAGGGTGTCACAAGCAAAGCCACCGTCCTGGCGCTACAGAGGCACGATTCTCTACTGAGAGAGAGAACTGGCGGCGCTTCGTGGGAGAAAGGGCATTTGAGTTGGACTTAGTTGTGTCATTGACAACCTGCCCATAATTACAGAACTGATTCTGGATGTTGGTCACTAATTAAATGATCACACAGTCCGTGAACCATTTCATCACAACATTTGTTTCAACCCGGGGGCTCCAGCTTTAGCAAACCGGGGCATTTCTAGCCAGAGGGTTTCACTGAGGTGCAGCGCCCCGTCCTTGTGCCTGTTGATTGGCTGAGTGATAAATGGAGGGGTACACTGGGAACCAGTGCCCTCCAGCAGGAGCCTCCCTGGGCCCCTTCCTGCATAGTGTTCAGTAAGTGTTGACTTCACACAAGCAAGAAGAAGCAAGCAAAAAAGTTCAGTTAACCATCTGAGTGTTTCCAAACAAAAATTCTTTGGTACTAGGCAATCTGAACATCTGCATGATACCTTGAAACTTCTGGCATCTTAACAACTGAATCAAAGATAAGGGCAAGCAACGTGGGTTGTCAGAATCTCCGGGTTAAAATTAAAATGCTGATTACACCATCAGTTGTGTGATCTTGGGCGAATAAGTGAACCACTTTAAAATTTACGTTTTTTTTTAAACATAAAATAGTGACAAAAATAGTACTTACCTCAAAGATGTGTTATGAGGACTTAAATGAGATACTGTGTGGTGAACCACGTTATATAAAATGCTGGCACATGGTAAGCACTGAACAAATATTATTAATACGTTGTAGTTAGTAAAGTTCCTCTACCCGGTCATTGGGAGCGCTTTCCCACATCTTCTCAGGCTATCAGCTTTCTTATATTCAACAACATTTTAAAATGTGTGGAAAGAAGACGACTATTCTAAGGAAAAAATTAAGTTGTATGATTAAAACATTTGCTTCTATGTAAGTTTAAATTTTAAGTCACCATGAAAACTCAGAATTTTCATATATCTTCACAGGCCAACATTTCAGTACTGACTCTCTGCTCTGTCCAGGCCAGTCCATATCTGCCGTGAAAATGTGCCATGTTACCAACAGGCTAAAGAGCATCGTGATAGCAAAGCTGACAGAAGACTTGAGAAATGACTCCTCTTCTGTCTCTTGCAGACAGCCTAACACACCACACGTGGCTCCCTGGGCCCGAGAGTCCCCATTTGTAAAACGATGCTGAACTGGAAGGCGTCTATGGATCCCACAAGGTCAAAATACCTGTATTTGTGTGACCTGGTCACAGGGAAGAAAAAGATGTTCAGCCCTTCTTCCAACACCAAATGAATAAGTGAGTGATGAAATGTCAGTAGTCTAGACTGTTACAGCCATTTTAGAGATAATGAGAGAGAAACTGAGGCACCATGAAATTGTGTCAACTTGTGGATTGTCAAAGAGTCAAGAAATTAAAGTAACCACTTTTAGCGTCCTGATCCTGTTCTCTCTCTACTCCTTTCAAATGAGAAAGGTCTTATTTCAAAGCACAATTTCATTCCACACTGGCCAATTCTTCACAAACCATTGAGGTAATGTTTACTCAACCTCACACGTTAGTGACTATTTATGAGCAGTGTTTACAAGTTCCAGAGATTGACCCAGTGGTTATTAATGACACGCAAACCAAAAGCCGTCTAAATTTGTTAATCTAGACAAAACACAGGGGCAACTCCAAACCAATGTACGCTGTTCTGTCTCTGGGTTTATTCAAGTGTAATGCACCTTTAATGTCAACTTAGATTTTTCAACTCTCGTCACAAGCCTCACCGTAATTATAGTCAACAGTAAAGTTGAACTCAGCCAAAGAGGCAGCACAACAGGAAATTGTGGGGAAATTTTAAAAACAAAACCAAAACAGAGACAAAAACCCCTGTCAATTTTAAGACAGATTTAGAAAAAATAAAATTTGTTTCAATGTGATAAAATACAGAGACCATGAGGGAGCGCATTAGGCACACTCGCCGCTTCTTCTTTGACTGATAAGGGTTGGTGGCATCCTGGGCCGGAACCAGCACTCGCAGTGGAAGGGTCCCGCTGTCTCGTCCCCTTAGAGCATGTGATTCAATCATCAGCCTATTTTTGGCTCTGCAGTAAATGATCTGCTGGTGCCCACACTTTTCACTTTGTCACAACAACTGGGGCCTGCAGCTGAAGCACAGCTGGCCTCTCATTCGCCCAGGCCTATAATTTAGTTTAACAGCTTTAGGGACAAGAGGAAATGGCGGAGTGCCCTGGAGCCCCCACACTTGCTTCAAAAATTAGTTCCGTACCATGCTGTATATATACTCACAAGTATTTTAGGCAAACAGTGTAGGCAGGTCAGGCCCAGATGGGTGCATAGCGCTGCTTACTCTGTGCTCTGGCAGGGGCAGTCGGGGTTTAGCTGGGGAGGGAAAAGCGTGGTCAGAGCATCTGTATGAATCGGGATGTGTGTGTTTGAGAGAGAGAGGGAGGAGAGAGACAAAAGCACGCCTGTGTGTGGGTGGGTTGGTGTAATGGGTGTATGTGTGGTACCTCGAAAAATACGTGAGGCATTCTTTACAAACACGCATGAATTCTTCCCTGAAACCTAAGGTTGGAAAAGAATACTATCCCACACTTACACAGATGCCTTGAAAACAATCGTGGTTGCCTCGCAGAGAAGGCCCAGCCTCGCAGATGAGTTAGTTCGGCTTTCCAGCTTCACTTTGGACCTTTGTAAATACCCTGGGGGGTTGGCAGAGTGAGAGGGGGCTTGTGTCAAATGGCACCTCTGATTCAACCCCAGGAAGCAGTGTCCTCACCCGTGAGAGCTCTCAGCGGAAGACCCATTCGTGCATCCTGCATCCAGGATGGTTCTGGGCTTTGGGGTGCTTTGCAGTCTACCCACAGTATGTGGGATGGACTGGGGCTCATCCCCTCTCCCCCCAAGGCCTGGAAACAGAGGGCTGTCAGAATAGAGCAAAGGCCTGAGTGAAGGGAGGAGCAGGAGGGAGGAGCCGTGCAGCTGGAAACCGAGGAGGTTTGGGAGCTGGAGGATGGGGTATGAAGCAGCTGCCCTAGGGAGAGGACATTTTTAAAGGGCTTTTGGGAATTTTTGCTGTGTCATATGCCATGTCACATCTTTCTCCACTTCCCCTTCAGCCATGCCTGGTGGTTTGGGGTCTGGATCCTCAGGGGAGCATATGGGCAGAAGGTAGTGGGCAGAGTGCTGGGCCTGCAGGCAGGTGGCCATGATGCAGAGACCTTCCCAGGGCCAGCCACACTCAGGTCAAAGGTGTGGAGTGTGGGGGCACCAGGAATTCCACTTACAAGTCTGAGCAGAATCATTCATTCATTCACCAGGCACTCAGGAGGGGCACATGGGGACAGTGAAGTCCAGAAGAATAAGATGCCCTCCCCCAGCAGTCTATGCTTCAGTAGAGAACATAGAAATTAAGCAACTACACAAATAATTATTCAGTCACAAATGTAGAATTAAAATTCTGCCCTCTCTACGATATCATTCATTTTCTTCCTCTACCCTTTCATTCCCAGCAGCCTACAAATGTACCATAATTTCTCCTATTAAAAAAAAAAATCCTCTTTGATCCTGCATCTCCCTATAGCCATCATAACATTTCTCAGCTCCCCCTTATGGCCAAACTATTCACAAGAGTCATGTCTATTTCCTGTCTTCGATAGCTATCCTTCCATTCCCACTGGCCCACTCCAATCCTTCTATCTCCTCCACAGTTCACTCGAAGCTGCCCTTTCAAGCTCCCCAAGGACATCCACATGGTTTGATCTGCTTGGCCATTCTTCGTCCTGAGCTTATCCACATACAGCATCTGGGTGAGCACGACGCAGTATTAGAGACCAACAACTCTGAGCCAGACTGTCTGGGTTCAAATCCCAGCTCCAATCCTTGTGAGCTATGTGACAGGCTAAGTTCATTTCCCTCTGGGCCTCGTTCCCCATCTGCAAAATAGACGCTATAAAAGACATACATGATAGGAAGATCATCGTGATGCAGTGAGTTGATGTTTGTAAAAGACTCAGAACAGTGACAGGCGCATTGTAAACTCTGTGTAAGTCGTAGTACTAGTAGCAGTAATTAATAGTATTGGTCACTCCCACATTCTTCACTTGGCTTCCAGGATACCATACCTGCCTGGCTTTCCTCCTGGCTTTTCATTGGTCTTCTTTGCCGATCTCCCCAATCTGGAGAACTCGGGTGCCCCAGAACTCAGTCACCGAACTTCTCTCCTCCTGGGATTTCATTTAGTCTCATGTCTTCAAACGCCATCTGAATGTTGACACTCCCTATTTTATATCCCCAGGATCAAGTCCCAACCCCAAACTGAGGTTCGTCTGGTTGCTTTTTCCACCTTCATGCTTCACAGCATCTCCGACACAACCTTCTTGTGTTCTGGACCTCCTCAGGCATGCTCTCGCCCGGAGTGCTCCTCCCCCCGGGTATCTGCATGGGTCACTCCCTCACCTCCTCCCAGTCTCTACTCATTTGTCACCTTCTCAGTGATGCTTTCTCTGATCATCTCATTTAAATTTAAAAGTCTCCCAACTCCATGCCCTATCCACCTCCTCTGCTTTATTGTTTTTCTCTGTGGTATTTACAAGCTGCAAATATACTGTAGATCATACATATGTATTTACTGTTCTGTCTCCCCCATGTCTGTTCGCTGCCATATCTCTAGCATCTTAAACTTGCCTAGTATATAATTAAATGCTGAGTAAATATTTACTGAATGAATGAAAATTTAAAAAAATGAGCCAATTAATGAACAAATTGAGAAACGGACCCTGAGGAAAGTACAGGGTGCCCTGGGAATCTGTACTGAGGATCTGACCTCAACTCTGGAGCCAGAGGCTTCCCAAGGCAGGGACAGAAAGCAAAGCGGAAGGAAAAGAAGTGACTCAGACGGGTGCTCCTCAAAACCAGCAAGGCCATCAAAAACCAGGGAAGCTGAGAAACGGTCACAGCCGAGAGGATCCTCGGGAGACATGACGACTAAATGCACTGTGGTGTCCTGGACAGGACCCTGGCACAGAGAAGTGACATTAGGGAAAAACTAATGAAGTCCTAATATGGCATGGACTTTAGTTAATAATAATGTCTTGGTTCGTTAGTTGTGACAAATGCACCCTATTCATGTAAAGTGTCAACAATGGGGGATTCTCAGGAACATACAGGAACTCTCTGTATTATCTTTGCAACTTTTCTGTAAATCTATTCCAAAATTAAAAGTTTATTTAAAAAGGAAAAAGACACCTAGCTTACATCCCATCTCCTCCAGAAAGTCCGCGTTCAGAAAGTTCCACTCCTCGGGTCAATCCTGTGCACTCTCTCAGCTCTCTGCCAAGCCTACTCCCACTTGCATTGATTGCATTTAAAGTGTCCTTCACTGTCTTCAGGTCCATGGGTTCTCTCATTCCTAGTTAAGTGACATGCTTCTTAAAAGCAATGGTGAAGCTCTGTCCTGAGTTTGCCTGAGTTTGCAGCTCAGGTTTTCACACACATGGGCAGTGAATAATCAGCCTTGAGCAAAGCACTTCTCCTCTTTGCTTCCTCCTGTCCAGAGGGAGAATGGAGAGAACGATGCTTACTTAGATCAGGAAGGAGTTTTCTGAGAAGAACTTCACCAAAAAAAAATAGTTGCACAATCCTGAGGACATGAGAAATAATAAGTATCCTCCGTGCTCACTATTATACCACATTTGGCTTTTTATCTCCTCTTTTTCTCCCTAAACACACATACTTCTGTGATCCAACCAGCCTTCATCCCTTCATCCAATCAATCACCAAGTCCTACCAGTTCTGCTTCTTAAACATGCCTTGCATGCATCCACTTCTCCCCACAGCCATTGTCACCATGCTCATTTAAGGCAATGTCATCTCATGCTGAAACAAGGTCATTTCATGTTTGCCTTACTGCAAACACTCTTGTCCTGTCCATGCTGACACCTGAATGATCTTTTCATTATGGCCATCTTACCATGTCATTCCCCTGTGTAAAAACCCTTCTGTGTCAGACCCCAGTTCAGAATCCTTCTCGGGGCCACAGAACTCTGTCTGTCCAGACCCACCCTCACTCTTCATTCACTGTGAGCCAACTTTATTGGACTTTTCTTCACTTCTGCCATGTTTTTTTTTTCCTTCAGTCTCAAGACCTTTGTAGATGCTGCTCCTTCTGCCTGGAAATCCTTTCTTCCTTTTTTCCTCCTCCCTGTTTTTGCCTGAGTAATTTTAACTCTTCTCCAGATATTAGAATACAAGTGACTTCCTCAGAGAGCTGTGTCCTGAGGAAGCCATATGTGTTCACCCAAACTTGGTTTACATTCAGTAGCATCCCATGGGCACTTTGGTAGAGCAAGGTAAGACTCATCCTTTGCATGTTCAATGTGACCCCATGAGGGACAGAGAGCTCTGTGTCGGTCTTATCTACCACTGTGTCCCTAAGACCCAGCACAGCGACTGGCATATAACAGCCTGTGGGCATGAGTGGACTGTCTCACTAATTGATGCATCCATTGATTGGTTCCTCTGCCTCACTTCTAAGCACAATGCAACATTGCTGACATTTCTCCTGGCTCACCTCTTTCGTAATGCCTCAGTTTCCTTCTTTGAAATGAACGACTAAAGATGCAAATATCAGAAGTCTCTTTCCAGAACACATTCTCTGAGGATGTTTGATTTGTCTCTCTTGTCTTTTTTTTTTTTTGAGGAAGATTGGCCCTGAGCTAACATCTGTTGCCAATTTTCCTCTTTTTGTTTTTTTCTTTTTTCTCCCCAAAGCCCCAGTACATAGCTGTATATCCTAGTTGTAGGTCCTTCTAGTTCTTCTATGTGGGATTCCGCCTCAGCATGGCTTGATGAGTGGTGAGTAGGTCTGTGCCCAGGATCCAAACCAGTGAACCCTAGGCAGCCTAAGCAGAACCCGCGAACTTAACCGCTTTGCCACCAGACCCGCCCGTCTCACTTGTCTTTACTGAATTTTTGCCAGGTGGGAGTACTGTCCATCTTTATCACAGCAATTTGTCCATTGTCATACAAATTATAACACTAGGTTACCACATTAAACATGACCCAACAAGAGGAATTAAAATATATTTTGCACAGCTAGGTTGTCAAGATTGAAGTCAAACAACATTCATTGTACATAAATGGCTCATAAAACTTTAAGCTAGTCTCTTTCAAGATAATGATACAATTTCTGGGGTAATACAGATATTAGAAAAAAAGATCATATGACACTTTAATGAAAAATGTCCTTTTGTTTTTCCCTGAGCCAGTCCAAGCCCCAATGATTCACTGAGGAAACTGCCTTATTAAGGGAATAATAGGTTCTGTGCTCCCCTCAGCCAAGAGACAATTCCTGCAATTAATTAATCTTTCTGGGACTCTGACCTATTTGAATTTGGCCAAAATGCCCCGAGAGGGGATTTTCTTGAGACATCTGGCTCAATCTCAATGGGGAAGAACTGGCATCTTCTCAAATAAGAGTTCTCATAACAGTTTCTACCACCCTTGCTTTGTGGTCTGTCATCTTGAATAAAATGAGAAGACCATGTCAGGCTGAGGATTTCTAAATCCAAAGGTGAGTTGGAACCCTCTCTAAACTCATTCTAGAGGTCAGTTAGTCCAAGAAATGTAGTTTGGGGGGTGTATGCAACATAGGGCTTTTGTGGTACGTGTGTGCGTGCATGCATGTGTGAATTACACCATTCACACATTTGGTTTCAAAGAACAATGCAACTTTGCTCTCATGGGACCTCATCTTTTCTTCCAAAAAGCTACAGACGGTTTTTAAGTTAATTCCACCCTTCAGCTTTTAGTCAGAACAGTTTTTCTCTACCTAGGTAAGTCTGTATTATTTTTATTAGGGATCTTTAGCCTATCTTCCAGAATGGTTTTTAAAAGATCAATGAATCCCTTGGCCTTCTCTGCAAATTGTGGGTGTTTGTGTGTTTACACATGGTTCAGGAACAAGGGTGTGAGACTTATGTCAGATTCTCAGAAAGGTCTAGGGCCACTCCAATATTAAGAACCACTGATTTAAATAAAAGGAAGAAAAAGTAGTTAGGAGCCCAACTTCTGGAGGTAGACTGACCAAGACCTGTAGCCTCTCTAAACCACTTAAAAGGAAATAGTAATACCTATTCCATAGGACATTTGTAAACGACATGATACACGTACAACACTATGAAAATGCAGAGGCACTAACAGAGTGTTTGGCAAGTAAAAAACACTAGTTGATATTATATTTATACACTTTCCTCCACCCTCCAAAGGAGCCCATCATCCCTGTCCCCAGGTTGGAGGCAAGGCCAGTGAGACAATTCTCTTGACCGCAGCTCAAGTCCAGGGTGCCTGGTTTCTGCTGCCTGTTGCCAGTGGAGGGTCATCTACCTATGAATTGGAAGACCAGGATGTGAATTCTTAGCATCTTCACTTGAGACATATGAGTAGGTGGAGAATGTTCTCCAGTGACCAGAGTGCTGAGAGAAACTGCAGTACCAATATCTGTTTTCCACAACACCAAATATCCCCTAACCTCCCGTAGGGGTCTTATCATAAAGTCAGCCACCGTGAGCACACCGGCCTTCGGAAACTACAGTGTACTCACCATTGCTCAGTTTACCACAGGCCTTTAGAGCCACACTGGGTGACAGTCTATTTCCAATGACCAGTGGTGAGAGGTAGAGACCTCATTCTGACCTAATTATAGCCCTTACTGTTTGTCTCCCTCACCAGAGGTGTGCAAGGACTGTCTTCAGCATCTAATCCCATCTCCAGGTAGACCAGGTGACCTGTTGCAAAATATCTGTTGGGCACTTTGCAGTGGCTGATGAATTTGCTGTGATTCTGATTTTGACTGAGGATATCACATGAAAATCAGCCATCTCCATTGCATGCCTCTCACATACAGACTAACCATTGTCATTCTTTACTTCAAGACACCTACAATCTAACCAAACACTGAACAGTTTAGGTTCATATTTGAAAGCAATCTGTGGCAGACTGTATTATTTTCTCACAATTTTTCCCTCTTTCCCACCCTTGCCATGGTTCACTGTGAGCAGAATAGGCATCCCCATTCCACTGTGAGCTTGGCCATATGGACTTCTTTGGCCAGTGGAAAAGGGTCACTGTGCCAGCTCCAAGCCAAAGCCTTAAGGAGTGTCACCTGTTGCCGCTCATCTTATTGCACTCCTGAGCTCCACCATGAGAAGAACCCACCTCACTGAGGGCTGCTTCCTCAGCCGGGGTCCTATGACGAGACCTGAGCAGGGCAGTCCTGAGCCCACGGGTGGAGCAAGGAGTGCAGCCTAGGCCAGCTAAGTTGTAACTGACCCACAGGCCCAACCACAAGTCATAAGTGTTCATTGTTTAAGCTGTGAGATGTTGAGTTGTTTGTTATACATCCGGCAGAAACCTGTCAGTCTAACTCATCCTCCTGTGGGGAGCCTTGTCTGATTAGAAGCGATTTCCTCCCCTTCCTGATCTCTCAGACCACTCGGGAGGCGTTCTATCACACACTGTTTTCAATTGTTAGTCAATATTTCATGCATCATGCCTTCCCAACCAGACTGCAAACCCCTGAATGCAGGAAATATGTCCTTTACTTGTTTGTATCTCCTACTCTTCCCAGCATATTTTATTGCCCATAATATAAAGTTATTTTAAAGTTTTCATTAGTAATACATAATAATAAGATTTCTCAAATGTTCTATTATGTTATCCTTTACTAGCTATTACAGCATGCCATTGCAATACAATCACAAAAAAATGGAGTTGGAAGGGGGCCTTAATAATAATTACTAATGTTCATTGAAGACTTATTTAAGCACCATAAACTATTCTAAGCACTTTACATTAAACCATTTAATCCTCATAGCAGCCAGGTGAGCAAGAGACTATTTTCCCCAAGTTCATAGGACCAGCAAGTGGTGCAGCCAAAATTAGAACTTAGGTCATCTGGCTACAGATCACATGCCCTCCCTTAGCTAAAGAGAGCATTAGACATCAATCCTATTGGTATCCCCCTCCTCCCAGTCTCATGGATCATTCAGCCTGGTCACCTTCGTAGGTGGGGAGCTCCCAGCGTCATAAGGCAGTGCATTCTGTGTTGGACAGCACCAGTTGTCAGAAAGTTCTTCTTGGTGCAAAATCTGGTGCTTCTACTCTTTGAAGCAACGTGAAACATGTTTTCTTCCTCCAGTGGCCCATCAAATGACTGAGGCTGTTAGGACGTCCCTGCCAAAGATTTCTGCCTCGAGCCTGAAGAGACAACTGACACTTTCCTGCGGTGTCTGTAAAGCTGATGAGGGGTCACGCCTTTGTCACCATTAGTTTCCCGGTACCTAGTCAGAGCCTCACATGCTCCCAACACAGACTTGCCTATACTGTTTATGAAAGTGTTTTATAGCTGGTAAAGCTTGAACAAAAAAGTAGGCATTGTGATTATTATGAGAATGGACACTCTACAAAAGCAGGTTGAGTTGAATTAGACTTAACCCCTGAGAAGTGTTGGAGATATCTAAGGGCAAAATTTCTTGAATTATTTATTTCTGTACTGAATTTTAGACAAGAAAAGTAGCAGACACATTCTCCGGGTATCTTGTGATTCCGAGGCATGAGGTAGAAGCTTTTAGCAGAGAGTTGGAAGCAGTTACTTAAAACCTGGTTCAACAAGTGGTAGAATCCCAGCAGGCTCTGGGAAGAGTCATCACAAGTGATCATCCATAAGTGGAAGCCCCATCCAGGGAATCCAGAAACAACATCAGTAGTAGCCACAGTTCGGAAGGTACCACTTTGGATACATATCCTTGCTCTATGTGGGCCCCGGTTTACATCTCAGTGAGTTTACCGTGTTCATGCTCAGTTTTTACAAGCTAATCAAAAAAAAGAAGAAGACAGAGTACTGATGAAAACTTTTCTCAATTATTTAATCCCTAGTATGCTAACCACATACAGAAGATACTTTGCCTTTTTTTTTTTTTTTCTGTCTCTAGGAAAATCCAAGTGATCTTTACAAAGAAAAAGGGGGGAGTGTAGGTGGATGGTTAAAAGCATGCTCTATGGGGTCAGACCAATAAGGATGCCAGTTCTAGATCCTTCCTTTCAAGGTGAATATCCCGGGCAAGCTATTAAAGGGCTCTAGATCTCAGGTTCCTCCCAGCTAAAATGGAGATGACCACGGCACTTCCATCACATGATCGTTTTGAGGATTAAATGAAGTAAAGCAATTAACGTAGGACCCATCCCTGAGATAATAGGCATCGTTCTAGCCCGTGCTTTCAAATCGGATCAGTAGGTGATACAGTTGGATCCTTGTCCTCAAAGTACCCTTTACGACTAAGCGGTGGTTGACGAGGCCACAGCGTTCGTGTGGAGGCAGCACAGAGCTCTCCTTCTCCGACTATGAACAGACTCCTGGGGTTCCGGGACTCTCGGCCACGGCTTGTAGTTAGAAAGCTAAGTCGTCTGCTGGCAAACGTTCAAGCTGCATCTCTTCATGCCCGAAAGCCTCCAAAACAGCTCTGTGAGCTGGAGAGAAGCTATAATTAATAACGAAGATGAAATGCTCTCTCTGCTTAACATGCCATGCTCATATCTTACTGGAAAGAGAGGCGGCCCTTCAGAAAAATATGACTTATTGATTGAGTGTCCCTGTTTGGTGGGCACAGCAGGCTTGAAGAAAATGGGGTGAAACTCAATTAGCACGAATGCTCAGGAACTGGATAAGTGGGTTGATTTGTTTTCTTTTTCTGCCCTCTGTTCTATTCTTCTTTCCTTATACCTTCTTTCCTGTCCTGCCTTTTCCTTCTTATATCCTTTCACTATTTTTTAGGTGTATACCATGTGCCTAAGTACGGCAGTTACAAAGGTGAAAGAGGCCCAGGCCACCCCCTTAAGAAGGTCACACTCCAGTGGGGAAAATAGACGCTTCAAGAGAAGACCATGTAGAAGTGCAGCAATAAAGATACACAGAGACAACTTAGGATCTGGGGAAGTTTCCAGCATTGGTCACATGAGAAGGAACTTGAGTCGTAAAGGAAAAGTATTCTTCGTTTCCATCTTTGTTGGGCGAACAATTTAAAAATATGTACTAGATTGCTCTCCTGAGTTAACCTGGCCTAAAGTACAACAAAGATAACACAAGCGTATCATCAGGAGGTGACCAACGCTCACGTCATGCAAATGAAATCTTATTTTTATAGCAATAGAAAGGCAGATGTTTGAGAAGACTGTCCTCTCTGCTTGTTAACAAAAGAAACTTATTTTTTCCAACATGTTTCTGTGTTATTTATCTGTTTTCCCTAAGCATCAGGGGAAAGGAGCAATTCCAGTGAGCTGAGAGGTTGGGAACTAGGTTTTAAGTAGGACCTCCACCCTGTAACAGGTACCACACGAGCTCCAGGCTCCTGCGGGGACGGTGTATGGACAAGGGCATGTGGGCTCACCCCCACCTGAGGCGATCCCTACTCACCTTCTTCAGCACTTTGGAGCACCTACCACATGGTGTAGTGAAAAAGAAATCTGGCTTTGGTTTTAGAAAGATCTCCCCTCAAACTCCGACTCTGACATTTGCTATCTCTACAACCAAAGGCCAGTGCCTAACCCCCTGCTTCCCGACCTCCCAGAGGGACATCATGCTGCCAACACTGGGCACAGCTGCAGTGACTGAGCGAGGCGGCCCAGCCACCATTTCCTGGGGGGGAACATGCCACCTGTCAGGCTCCTCGTACTCAGGAATTTGCACGTCTTCTCCCATCTCAATACTAGGAGATGCACGGGGACTGCTGCTATCCCCCTTTCATCTATGAGAAAACTGAATCTTGATGATCACACAGACAATGATGGAGGAATGAGACTCAGTCCCAGTTTTGTCTGATGCTAAACACGGGAATTAGGAGAGCTCAACAGTATCTCTGGGTTTTGCAGCTGGTGATACTGTTAAGAGCAGGCCTGTTCACAGAATGTGATGGTTAATTTTATGTGTCAACTTGGCTAGGCTATAGTGCCCAGTTATTTGGTCAAACACCAGTCTAGATGTTGCTGTGAAGGTATTTTTTAAATGTAATTAACATGTGCAACCCGGAGACCTTGAGTAAAGCAAATTACCCTCCATAAAGTGGGTGGGCCTCATCCAATCAGTTGAAGGACTTAAACAGCAATGACTGAGGTTTCCTGAGGAAGAAGGAATGCTGCCTAAAGACGGCGACATAGAAACCCTGCCTGAGTTCCCAGGCTGCCTGGCCTGCCCTGTGGATTTCAGGCTTGCCAGCCCCCACAATCATGTAAGCCAATTCCTTAAAATCAATATCTCCTTCTCTCTCTCTCTCGATGATAGAGAGAGAGAGAGAGAGATGATACATAGATAGATAGATTAGATAGACAGACAAACAGATATGGATTCTGTTGGGCCTGTTTCTCTGGAGAATTCTGAACCCTGACTAATACACAGGAGTTAACCGGAAAAAAAAAAAAAACACATGACAAGTATGAATTTGAAACAGCTGAGGCTGCAATACTGGATTAACTTCTAAATATATTGAGTATTGGAACTTCACTGAGAGGTCAAGACCAGATGTTGACCCAGATTTGAGGTTCGCCCTTATGGAAGTGACATTTGAAGCCAAGGGGACAGACAGCACCCGAAGAAGAAAGTTCAGGGATGGGCTGAAGGGATCTGAGGCAGACCTGTGGGCACTTCCATTTCGGGTGCGGCAGGAGGAGGGAGAGACAGGGAAGTTGTTGAGAGAAGGTTCCAGTAGAGAGTGGACATCGGGGGAGGGAAGGAGAAAGAAGAGTGTGCCTGAGACTGAGAAGGCCCAGGACGGAGGGCAGGCAGGGAGGCGGTCGGTGGCTTGGGGGTAGGAGGTCGGGGAGGTGGTGAAGAAGGCACCTTGGGGAGAGGCAGCAACACTGCAAGTGAACGTGAGCAGAGAGGCAGGGAAACGCTCCTTTGTCTTGACGTTTTCAAAAACTGTTAAGAGACTTACGACAAGTCCAGTTCCTTCGTCCCAAGCTGGTTACAAAATGGGTTGTGTTCTTTTTGGTAGTAAAATTATTAGGACACGAACCTTTGCCAGCTCCTCACCACGACCCCACTTGTCGCCGAGTTTCCCAGGGTAACAGAGCCGGCAGGTTCTTCTCCCCGATGTCCTGGCCTCTCTGGCACACCTCTGCCTCTGAGCAGCAGTGGACGTTTGGTACCCCTCCCTTTGCACCCCTCCCTTTGTCTTAGGGGATCTGCCAATGAGGCAGGACCTGCTTCCTAGAGTAAAACCCAAAAATGCTTCATGTGCTTCAGGCTCACATCCCCGGCCTTCCTTGCACTTAGGGCGCGGACATATGGCCTAAGGCACACGGATCAGAATCCTGCCCTTGGTCTGGAATGAGGAAAGGGTGACTCAGAGAAGCGGGGACTATGCAGCGGCAGCACCAGGTCTCTGGGCCAGGGTCTTGGGATCCCTCCCATGAGGGGTTGGAGTGTCCACAGGGCCAGCCAGAGGGTCTGCCCAAGGTGTGTAGTGCACCTGCGGTCCTTATTTTCAGTTGAATCACCTACAAGCCTACTTCTCTGGCTCTTCTAGAAAAGCTATGAACTACCCAATTTTTTTTATTGTGTTAAGAACATTTAATATGTGATCTACCCTCTTAACAGATTTTTAAGTGTACAACACAGCGTTGTTAACTATACGCACAGTGTTGTTCACAGATCTCCAGAACTTACTCATCCTGCATAACTGAAACTTGACACCTGTTGATTAGCAACTCCCAACCTCCCTGTCCCTCCAGCCCCTGGTCACCACCATTCAGCTCTTTGAGTCTATAAGTTTGACTAGTTTCAATATGTCATATAACTGGAATCATGCAGTAGTTTTACTTCTGTGACTGGCTTATTTCACTCGCATAATGTCCGCCAGGCTCATCTCTTGTTGCATACAAGATATCCTTCCTTTTCAAGGCTGACTAATATTCCATTTTACATATATATGCCACATTATCTGTATCCATTATCCACCAATACACACTTTGGTTGTTTCCATATCATGGCTATTGTGAATAATGCTGCAATGAACATGGGAGTGCAGATATCTCTTCAAGATATTTATTGATTTCCTTCAGATATATCCTCACATGTGGGATTGCTGGATCATATGGTAGCTCTATTTTTAATTTTTTGAGGAGCCTCCATACTGGTTTCCATAGCAACTGCACTAATTCACATTCCCACCAATAGTGCACAAAGGTTCCAATTTCTCCAGATCCTCGCCAACACTTATTATCTTTTGTTTACCAGATGGCCAAATCAAACTTTTTTCTTCCACCTTTATTGAAATATAACTAACATATAACATTGTATCAGTTTAAGATGTTCAGTGTCATGATTTGATAAACATATATATTGCAAAATGATTACCACAATAAGGTTATTTAATACAACCATCACCCCACATAATTACCTTTTTGTTTTTTGGTGAAGTCAAATAAATCTGGAGAAACAAGAACAAAGATGGAAGTATCACACTTACTAATTTCAAAATATATTACAAAGCTTCAGTAATGAAAGGGGTATGGTACTGGCATAAAGACAGACCAATCAAACAGAGTAGAGAGCCAAAAAATAAATCTAATATATTTTAAATAAATTCCTTGAACCAGACAGAATTTATTTCTGTTGCTTGAAACTAAGACCATTGACTGGCCCAGCTGCCAATATGCCTCATGAAGCCCCAGGATGGGGGAGCAGCCACCACGTCTCCCTCACTACCTACCATGAGCCTTACTGCCACCTCAGGGAGGAATCTTGTTCTTCCTTCACCACAAACCAGACTGTCCCTGATACCCATCTGCACAACCAAGACTAGCCTATAATTTCTAAGATGTTTCTAAAGGTTGTGGTCAACCAGAGAGAAAACTATACAAAAATGATAGAAGTGTCTACTCAAACCCCTAGGCCAAACTTGAACAAGCTAATTTTTTTTTAAATAATCAGGAGGTATCTTGCCCAGCTTTTGACTGTGCTCCACAAAGTAGGGACAAGTTCTCTCCCCTCCAATGGGATTTTCCAAGCACCTTCAAGCCTTGAACAAGAGGAAGCTTACTTGAATATTTGTTTTTGCACATCTAAGGCTTGCCTTATTTTTCACCCAAAGATTAATCTCCAAACATTCAAACTTAAATTGTGAGTAATTTTTGCTCATTCTTTTCTTTCTTAACCTATACATATATATATATATATATATATATATATATATATATACATACACTATTTTTTATTATCCCATAAAATTTTAAATACCTCTTTCTTCTCCTTTTTACTGATGTCCCCTTGATCACTCTGAATCACTGCCCCCCAGCTTATCACCCTATCATCAAGCTTTCCCAAAATCAATATATCTTTCATTTATGGCATATAGACTTCTGATTTCAGCTCAACTTTCTCCACTCAGACAGTTTCAGAATCTCCTCATTGGTTCCTGGATAAAGTTCACATTCATCTGCCTGGCATTCAAGGGCCCCCATCATTTCACCTTACTCTCCATATTATGTTCTTCTACAGGAGTCATGCTGGTCTCTAGCCTCTCTCCAAAGTCTCTATTTAAATCATTTCACTCAGGCTCCCCCCTTGGATGGAACAACCATCTCGATCATTTATTCATTCAGCAGTCAATCATTTAATAATTGAGTAAGTTTAGTACTTAAAATAAAGCTGATAATATATGTAATACACACATGTCTATTTCAAAACACACTAGATGGTTGACTCTGTTCTTTCTCAAGTTTTCCATAACCCAGAGTTATTTCTTTTTTCTCTCTCTCTTTCTCTTTCTTTTCACCACTTCTCTGTACAACACAGCATGATATCTCCAACATCTCTCTGGGGAACCTGGATGCTTCAGCATGTTGTCTACACCAAGGTCACACTGCCATGGAAAATGTCGAGAACTTTGTACCAAATGTCGGAAAACAGGTCTCTGGGGAAATCTCCAGAGGAGTTAATCAGATAAGACAATAATTCATTACAAAAGCCCCTCTCCACAAAAGAAACTTTCAAAGCAATTTTTTTGAACTTTCCTAAGTTTTGAAACAAATGACATGATATTAGGGACACCACAGGTGATGGGACGGGAAAGTCTATTTCCTAAGAATTGTACTATCTCTACAATAGACAAAATCACTCTGAACAGTGAATGGGGTTTCTTCCCTCCAGCAGAGAATGTGTTTTGACTATATTTGAAATATATGGTTTCAAACTAGAAAATATTTAATAGCTTGAAATAAAATTCAGAATTATTCTTATGCATTATACCCTAACAGCCAAAGCATGTTTTCCTAAAGAATCATTAAATGTGGACAACATGAAAAATATATTTAAATTCAGCAGAGTCTTACAAAGAAGTTCCATTTGGCCCTTACACTCCTGAAATTCTACATTCCAAGGCTCTGAAAAATTCGAACCACTGAGCAATAACAGCAAGTGGTCAACAGAGGAGTCTAGAGACTGTCACTCAGTAGGCTGCCATAACAGAAAGTCATTTTTACAAAATATTTAAGATCTCATGAGGAGAACCCACTTCATTAGCACTTATACTAAAACTAAAATGATGAAGAAAAGGTTAACATTTTTCCCACCAAACGATGGCATGCAAGTCATAAAGCATCTAGCATTTAAATGAATAAATAATTCTTGTAATACAGATGGGTAGATAACCTAAGAAGACTTTCACCATAAAATACCTAGAAGTGCTAGATAAAATTAACATTCTCTTAAATGCATAGTGAGATTCACAAAAATAAAAAATAGATATGTAGACATCAAAAATAAGAAGACACTGAATAACAAAAAGGTAGACCCATGAGCTGAGAGATCTAGTAGCAGATATGGGTAAGGTTGTCATTCTTAGTAATGAGGAAAGTTAGGCTTAAGATTTAATTCCCACATGAGAACAGAAGAGTTACCTAAAAGAACTGCTAAAAATTAAATACATAATCATTAAAATTAAAAACTCAAAAAAAAAGATGATGTAGTGAATTAGACACAGTTGAAAGGAGACCTAGATAACTGGAAAATAAATGTAAGGAAATTATCCAAAATGCAGATCAAAGAATTATAGGAAAAATATGAGATATTTCTATTTATGGTAGTACTCTTCCAGTGAAGATAAACAAAAATGCTACATGAAATATTTTAAAAGTACATAACTTTAAATCAATCAAAGAGATGGCAAGATTATAAGACTGCCTCAAAAAGGCAAAAAAAAAATAAATAAATGAAGTGAAAATTGAGATTCAGAGAAATAATATGAGTACTGGAGTCTGGATTCACACAAATGAACCTGTAAAACACAGTGCCATTATGGGTGCAGGGACCAGAAGAAGTTATTGGGGCACTTTAGAGGTGAGATCTAATCAAAGACTATCTATATAAAGTCAGAACTCTAAACAGTTGCATTGCCAGACTATAGATTAACCATAAATAGTATATACCTACACTCACCAGGAACTCTGAAAAAACTATCTCTAGAAAAATGGCACTGAGAAGAGAGAAAAAATATATTTTTCCTGACAATTTGTAACCACAAGCCAGCTATACCACAAGTTTGTAGCCCTACCTGGATTGGCTGAAAAAAAACTCAAATTTTAAAATGTAGATGGTAATCCTTGGTTGGTAGTCCCCAGGTGTCTGGAAGAAGTAAATGCAAATTCTCACTACAAGGACATGTATTTACTTCAGTTTCAAATAATTTCCACAAATTTCAAGTACTATGAGCTCAGAGTACCACAAAATAAGGCCAAATAAGAAAGAAAATAAACAGGAGACATAACAGACATCAGAATCAGACCCACAATGGCCTTAAATATTGGAATTAGCACATATACACATAAAATGGTCATACATAATATGCTTAAGTAAATAAAGTAAGGAAATAAAAATATGAGCAAAGTGGTGCCAGCCCCATAGTGTAGTGGTTAAGTTCAGCGAGCTCTGTTTCAGCGGTCCAGGTTTGCAGGCTTGGATCCCAGCCAAGCTGTGGGGACCTCCCACATACCAAATAGAGGAAGATTGGCACAGATGTTAGCTCAGGGACAATCTTCCTCACCAAAAATATATACACATATATGAGCAAAGAGCAAAAATTATTTATTTTTTAATTACTCAGAAAAAGAATGCTTAGAGATAAAGAATATTCTAATTAAAATTAGAAACTCAGTGAATGGATTTAATAGATGCTTAGATTCCATTGATGACAGGATTACCAAATTGGAAAATAAAAGTGAAGAAATTTTTCAGAATGGAGCACTGTGTTAATCCTGGTTTTTATTTTATGGAGTCTGACATCTTGAGGGTTCTTGCTGGCTGGGAGAGACTGTCTCTCCCAGGGCCGGCTAATTTTGGAGATAATAACTCACCTGCAAACATGCATTTCCTATACAAACCAACCAATCTCAAGTCCATACCCCTGACCACCTCCTTCCTTTAACACATGCCAAACCAATATTTCCTCTGCTCTAAATCAACCCAGGGCCACATACCAGCCAACTAAGGACAGCCCTTACACCCCAGAGCCTGCAGAAATTATTCATACTAGCCAATCTCAAACTGCTTACCCTGTCCTGCCTCGCCTTTCCTGGGGAAACTCCAACAAAGGCTGTGGCCTCTGCTCTCCTCTCACTCCCGTCTGTCTCCCAACCAACTCTGATGCATCCACATGTGGCCCCGCATGATGTGCCAGCCTATTGTTCCTCGTGAACCTGTACGTAACAATAAACTCTCCTTTCCATGGCATTGGCCCCTCTATGTTGTCACTCAGTCATCTCCATACATCAAAAGCCTATGGATACATTTTAACACAAGCACAGAGACACAAAGAAACATACTAAGAAAAGTTTAAGAGACACAAAAGACTGTGTGGAAGGGTCTAACATATATCTACTTGGAATTCAAAGAAGGGGAAAGAATGAATAAGGGAGAGCAAATACAAAGAGACAATAGCTGAGAATTTTCCAAAACTGTTTAAAGGACCCCAATTCTCATGTTCAAGAAGCACAAGAATGCTAGAAAATACACACCTAGACACATAGGTAAACTGCCAAATATTAATGATGAAATGAACATTTTTGAATCTTCATAAAGCAGACAGAAAGGAAAGAGATATCATTTACAATGGAACAACAATCAATACAACCTTGACTTTTCAACAGTAACCACAAAAGCATGGGGAGAAGCAAAAGCAAGTTATCAAACCACTTAGAGAATATAATTTTCAACTCAGAATTGTGTACCCAGCAAAAACACCTTTCAAGACTGAGACAAAGCATTTTCAGAAAAACAAAATCTGAAGGAGTTTAATAACAATAGGCCCTCACTAAAGGAAATTTTAAAGGCAGGAGGAAAATGACCCTAGAAGGAAAAAAAAGAATGACAAGCAAATAAAGTGGTAAATATGTAGGTAACTCTAAATAAATAACAATTATTTAAAATGCTCATCTTAAAGCTTTGTGCTGTGTTTTTTTTTTTTTAAAGCTTCTTTCTTTTTCTTTCTTTCTTCCTTCCTTTCTTTCCTTCCTTCCTTCATTCTTTCTTTCCTTCTTCTTTTCTGTCTTTGCCTCAAAGCATATAATCCCAGAGCAGGGCATTTGAGGTTGTATTCTATGATTCTTCTACTATTCATGAGGAGGACAAAACTATTGATTAACATTAACTTTTTAAGATACTCACTAAAAGAATAGAAATTGAAGGTACAGTTTCTAATTGGGTAGAGAAAGAAATAAAATAGTAATAAAACACTTAGTCCATCCAAAGAAGACAAAAATAGAAGGAAAATTAAAAGTAAAAGCCAATACTAATTGAAACCCAATATAAGATGGTCATTTAAACTCTAATATGTCAATAATTACAACATACAAATAGGAAAATTATTGAATTAGAATATAAACAGATGATATTTTTTTAAACTCCAGCTCTCTAAGACTTTAAGATAAAAAGCATAACTGGAGATAGAATCACAAAAAAAATGACAAATAATTGGTCCTAAAGATATAATAGCTTCAATCTTTGATGAACCTTAAAATTTAACATCAAAATACATTAAGCATAACATTGACAGAAATATAAAGAGAATTAAATAAATTTTCCATCATAAACAGAAATTTTAACACATTCCTCTCAGTAAACTAATAGATTAAGCAGTTAAAAAAAAAAAACCCACCAGTAAGTATAGAGATTTGGACAGCACAATTAACAAGCATGATCCAAGAAGGAGAGAATACATTCTCTTCTTCAGAACTAATGGACTATTTCCAACTGTGACCATACTGAGCTGAAAAGTAAGTCTCAACAAATTTTGGAAGATTGGTTTTACGCAGACCATTTTCTCTGATCACAATAAAATTAAAGTAAAAATCAATTTTAAAAAAGTTACCAGGCATAATGCATTTATTTAGAAATTAAAAAGTAAGCTTTAAAATAATTTATGGGTCAAAATAATTCATGACTAAATTGACTTTAACCCTAGGAGGCAAATGTTATTTCTAACATTAGAAAATCAATTAAGACAACTTACCTTATTAACAGATTGAAGGAGAGATTTCATAGAATCAAATGAATACAGGCGAATTTTGCTTTATTGTGCTTCACTTTATTGCACTTCGCAGATATTGTGTTTTTTACAAATTGAAGGTTTGTGGCAACCCTGCATTAAGCAACTCTATCAGTGCCATTTTTCCAACAGCATTTGCTCCCTCCATGTCTCTGTCACATTTTGGTAATCCTCACAATATTTCAGACTTTCTCATTATGATTTGTTATGGTGATCTGTGATCACTGATCTTTGACATTACTATTGTAATTGTTTTGAGATACCATGAACCACACTCATATAAAATGGTGAACTTAATTGATAAATGTTGTGTGTGTTCTGACTGTTCTGCTGACTGGCTGTTTCCCTGTCTCTCTCCCTCTCCTTGGCCCTCCCTATCCCCTGAGACACAATATTGAAATTAGGCCAATTAATAACCCTACAATATTCTATAAGTGTTCAAGTGAAAGTAAGAGTTGCACATCTCTCACTTTAAATCAAAAGCTAGAAATGATTAAACACAGTGAGAAAGTCATGTTGAAAGTCAAAATAGGCTAAAAGCTAGGCCTCTTGAGCCAATAATTAGCCAAGTTGTGAATGTAAAGGAAAGTAAAAGTGCTACTCCAGTGAACACACGAATGATAAGAAAGTGAAACAGCTTTATTGCTGATATGGAGAAGGTTTTAGTGGTCTGGACAGAAGATCAAACCAGCCACAACATTCCCTTAAGACGTAGCCCAATCCAGAGCAAGGCCCTAAGTCTCTTCAATTCTATGAAAGCTGAGAGAGGTGAGGAAGCTGCAGAAGAAAAGTTTGAAGCTAGCAGAGAGGTTAGTTCATGAGGTTTAAAGAAAGAAGCCATCTCCATGACATAAAAGTGCAAGATGAAGCAGCAAGTGCTGATGTAGAAGCTGCAGGAAGTTATTCAGAAGATCTAGATGAGATAATTAATGAAGGTAGCTACACTAAGCAACAGATTTTCAATGTAGATGAAACAGACTATATATTGGACTTACATCTAGGACTTTCATAGCTGGAGAGGAGGGGTCAATGCCTGGCTCCAAAGTTTCAAAGGACAGGCTGACTCTCTTATTAGGGTCTAATGCAGCTGGTGACTTTAAGTGGAAGTGAATTCTCCTTTACCGTTCTAAAAATCCTAGGGCCCTTAAGAATTATGCTAAATCTACTCTGCCCATAAATAGAACAACAAAGCCTGGATGACAGCATATCTGTTAACAACATGGTTTACTAAATATTTTGAGCCCACTTTTGAGAACTACAGCTCAGAAAAAAAGATTCTTTCAAAATATTGCTGCTCGTTGACAGTGCACCTGGTCACCCAAGGGCTCTGAGGGAGATCTACAAAGAGATTATTGTTGTTTTTATGCCTGCTAACACAGCATCCATTCTGCAGCCCAGATATCAAGGAGTAATTTCAACTTTCAAGCCTTATTCTTTAAGAAATACGTTTCATTAGCCTCAGCTGCCATAAATGGTGACTCCTCTGATGGATCTGGGCAAAGTAAATTGAAAACCTTCTGGAAAAGATCCACCATTTTAGATGCCTTTATGAACACTTCCGATTCATGGGAAGAGATCAAAATATCAACATTAGCTGAATTTAGAATAAGTTGATTCCCGCCCTCATGGGTGACTTTGAGAGGTTCAAGACTTCGGAGGAGGAAGTAACTGCAGATGTGGTGGAAATAGCAAGAGAACTAGAGTTAGAAGTGGAGCCTGAAGATGTGACTGAACTGCTGCATCTCATGATAAATCGTTAATGGATGAGGGGGCCGCCCGGTGGCGCAGCAGTTTAGTCTGCGCTTGGCAGCCCGGAGTTCGTGGGTTCAGATCCCGGGCGCCTGCCCACGCACTGCCTGTCAGCCATGCCGTGGCGGCGTCCCATATAAAGTAGAGGAAGACGGGCACGGATGTTAGCCC
Source organism: Tapirus indicus (assembly GCA_031878705.1). Taxonomy (NCBI): domain Eukaryota; kingdom Metazoa; phylum Chordata; class Mammalia; order Perissodactyla; family Tapiridae; genus Tapirus; species Tapirus indicus. The sequence goes on along the minus strand of CM062930.1, from coordinate 84,826,323 downwards.
AGGGCCAGTCTTCCTCAGCAAAAAGAGGAAGATTAGCAACGGATGTTAGCTCAGGGCTGGTCTTCCTCACACACACACAAAAAAAATGTTAATGGATGAGGAGTTGCTTCTTATGGATGAGCAAAATGGTTTCTTGACATGGAATCTACTCCTGGTGAAGATGCTGTTAAGATTGTTGAAATGACAACAAAAGATTTAGAATATTACATAAACTTAGGTGATGAAGCAGTGGCAGGGTTTGAGAGAACTGACTCCAATTTTGAAAGAAGTTCTACTGTGGGTAAAACGCTATCAAACAGCATCTCATGCTACAAAGAAATTGTTCATGAAAGGAAGAGTCAATCATTGTGGCAAACTTTACTGTTGTCTTATTTTAAGAAATTGCCACAGCCACCTCAGCCTTCAGCAATCACCACCCCGATCAGTCAGCAGCCATCAACATTGAGGCAAAGCCCTCCACCACCAAAAAAAGTATGACTTGCTGAAGGCTCAGATGATGGTTAGGGTTTTCAAGCAATAAAGTATTTTTTAATTAAGGTATGTACTTTTTTGTTACATATAATGCCATTGTACACTTGATAGACTACAGTATAGTATAAACATAACTTTTATATGCACTGGGAAACCAAAAATTTCATGACTCATTTTGTTGAGATATTCACTTTATTGCAATATTCGCTCCATTGTGGTGGTCTAGAACTGAAACCACAATATCTCCAAGGTACGCCTGTAGATTAAAAAGTGATATTTGATAAAATCCAACATCTTTATAAATGATTTTTTAAAAAGCAACATAGCAAACTAGAAGTAGAAAGGATAACAGACAAAGGATATACACTTTTAAAAAACATACAAAATACATCAAACATAGTGGAGAAACATTGCATATAAACCATTTAAAATGAAGGACAAGGCAGGAGCAGCTCCTATTGCTGCTTTTATTCACTATTGTATTTGGGTTCCTAATCTGTAGGAAGAGAAAAAAATTAAGACTAAGAGGGTTGGAGAGAAAGAAACAAAACTGAAATTTGTCTATGAAATAATTGCCATTTAGAAAACACAAAAGGACATCAATAGAGAAAAATCAATGAATCAAAAGTTGTTTTTTGGAAAGATTTAAAAAAATCAATAAGCCTCTAGCCAAGCTAACCAAGAAAAAAAGAGAGAGAACACAAATGACTAATTTCAGAAATGAAAGAGGGGGTATCACTACAGATCCAATGGACATTAAAAGTTTAATAAAGGAATACTATGAACTATGCCCACAAATTTGGTAACCGAGATGAAATAGACCATTTCCTCAAAAGTCGCAATTTGTCAAAACTCACCCAAGAAGAAATAGACTATTTGAATAGGCCTATATCTATTAAAGGTATTGAATCAATAATTAGTAACCTTCCAAACCAGAAATCACCAGGCCCAGATTGGTTTACTGGTGAACTCTACCCAATATTTAAGGAAGAATTATACAATTCTCTACAATATCTTTCACAAAATAAAAGCAGAAGAAATACTTCCCAACTCATTCTATGAGGCCAGCACTACCCTAATACCAAAACCAGACAAAGACATTACAAGAAAACTACAGACCAATAACTCTCATGCACACAGATGCCAAAATTCTCAAAAAAAAAAAAAATTAGTAAATGGAATTCAACAATTTATAAAAAGAATTATACAGCACCACCAAGTGGGATTTATCCCAGTTACGCAAGGCTGATTCAACATTTGAAAATCAATTAATGTAATATATCACATCCACAGGCTTAAAAAGAAACATCACATGATCGTGTCAATTGATGCAGAAAAAGCATTTGACGAAATCCAACACCCATTCGTGATCAAAACTCTTAGTAAATTAGGTATAGAGGGAAAGTTCCTTGACTTAATAAAGAATATCTCTTAAAAAAAAACCCAGAAATAACATCATACTTAATGGTGAGAAACTTGAAGCTTTCCCACTAAGATCAGGTACAAGGCAAGGGCGTCCCCTCTTGCCACTCCTTTTCAATGTCATTCTGAAATTTCTAGCTAATGTAGTAAGACAAGAAAGGAGAATAAAGAATATAGATTTAGAATGAAGAAATAAAACTGCCTTCTTTCACAGCTGATATAATCTTTTCTGTAGAAAATCTGAAAGAATTGATTTTAAAAACCTCCCGGAACAAGCAAGTATAGCAAGGTTGCAGGATACAAGGTTAATACGCAAAAGTCAATCACCTTCCTATATACCAGCAATGAACAAGTGGAATTTGATATTAAAAACACAATAGCATTTACATTAGCACCCCAAAAAATTAAATACTCATGTATAACCCTTTCAAAATCTGTGCGAAATCTATGAGGAAAACTAGAAAACTGATGAATGAACTCAAAGAAGAACTAAATAAATGGAGAAATATTCCATGTTCACGGATAGGAAGACAATATTGTCAAGATGTCAGTTCTTCCCAATTTGATCTATAGATTCAATGAAATTCCAGTCAAAATCCCAGCCAAGTTATTCTGTAGATACCGACAAACTGATTCTAGGAGAGGCAAAAGACCCAGAATAGCCAACACAGTACTGAAGAAGAACAAAGTTGGAGGACTGACTCCATGCAGTATGCAGTACAGAGGTTCCTTAGAAAAGATTAAATTTGGAACTATCATATGATCCAGCAATTCCACTTCTGGGAATATATCCAAAGGAGACAAAAACACTAACTTGAAAAGATATCTGCACCCCCATGTTCATTGCAGCATTATTTACAATAGCCAAGACATGGAAGCAACCTACGTGTCCATCGATGGATAAAGAAAATGTGACATGTATACACACACACACACACCCAGTGGAATATTATTCAGTCACAGAAAGAATGAAATCTTGCTGTTGCGATAAAATGATGGAAATTAAAGGCATTATGCTAAGTGAAATAAATCAGCAAAAGAAAGACTAATACCATATAATCTCACTTATGTGTGAAATCTAAAAAACACACAAGTTCATAGATACAGAGAACTGATGGGTGGTTGCCAGAGGTGGGGTGGGTGAAATGGGTGAAAAGGGTCAAAAGGTACAAACTTCCACTTATAAAATAAATAAGTCATGGGGTGTAATGTACAGCATGCTGACTATAGTTAATAATACTGTATTATGTATTTGAAAGTTGCTAAGAGAGTAGACTTAAAAGTTCTCTTCACAAGAAAAAAATTTACTATGTGTGGTGATGGAGGTTAACTAGACTTACATTGTGGTGATCATTTCACAACCTATATAAATATGAAATCATTATGTTGTACACCTAAAACTAATATGTTATCTGTCAATTATATCTCAATAAAAATAGACCTAGCAGAAATGAAAAATGAAAATTGTGAATGAAACTTAATGTTGAGCATAAAAATCAAGACACAGAATACCTAGAGTAAGATTCCATGCATGTAAAGTTCAAAACCTTGAAAAACTAACCAATATCCTGTTTAAGGATACAAATATTTGTGGTAATACTATAAAGAAAAGCATAAGGATGCTATACGCGCTTTGCAGGATAATAGTTACCTGGCATGGGGATGGGATTAATAAGAGGCTCACGAGGACTTTCAAAGACAATTGTCATCTTTATATCTTAAACTGGGTGCTAGGTATATGAATATGTACTGTATCTATTCTTCATAACTTACAATATTGACATTTTTGCATCCATCAATATTTAGTAAAAACAACACAAAAGAGACGTAAAATGAGTCTAAGTTTGCAAAGTCCAATGTTTCCTTATAATATTTCCCAAAGTAGAGATTAGAAAGAGAATTGCAAAGGAAAAATATTTAAAGATGATATGGCTAAAATATTTCCCAAATTGAAGAAAATCATAAATCCTCAATTTGAGGAATCATGGAAGATTCAAAGCAGGGTAAATAAATCCACTAGACATCTTATAATCACAGAGACATCAAAGACAAAGAAGCAATCTTAAAAGTAATCACAGAGAAAAGAGACCGTCTACAAAGAAATGGCCATTGTGCTGACAGCCAGCATTACAACAGCAGAAGGAAGAGACAGAAAACAAGAGAAGAGCATCTTTGAAGTGCTGAGGGACATAACTGTCACCTAGAATTCTGTACCCAGCCAGGCAATTATTCAAGAATAAGGACTAAGTTAGACAATTTCAGATAAACAAAAACCTAAACCATTTCATTACTAACAGACCTCCATTGAAAACCCTACTTAAGAAAGTATTCATGAAAAAGAGACCTGAAACCAGAAGGAAGGACTAATATTCAAGAAGAAATGATGAGATTATCAAACTTATGGTTAAATCTACTTTATCACTATTTGGTATGGACAAAAAAAAAAGATGAGTTGAGAACTAAAATACTAGAGAAGTATAATATGAAAGACAGAAATATGACTCATCAGAATTAATGTGTTGTAGGATCCTTGATTGTTTAGTATCTTCTTAAACGATGCAGCTATTGACGACTTTTAGACTTTATTATTTCAAAAACGCACATTAAAATTTTAAGAGTAGCTATTAGAAGGATAGAAATGTAATGCACGGATAACCTCCACCCAATAGCGAGAAGGTCGGGGCAATGATAAAATGACAGAAGCAGGAAAAGGGACGGGCAGGGAAAGTATAGAAAAATTAGGATTCGATGGCAGAGATGAAACCAAATATATAAGTAAGTTTATTAAATAAAAAAGGACTCGACAGTTAAAAGACCAAAAGTATCAGATTTCATTTTTATAAAACACCACTTCTACAATAATTGACAGAACTGAAGATGCACAGACCCTTTGGACTCAGCAGCTGCACTTACAGAGGTGTAAATGGGGGCATGGACAAGAGTGTTAATCGTCACATTGTCTGCAACGGCAAATACATTGGAGATGATCTAGATGCCCATCACCAGAGGCATCAACGGGTTTGTTCCCACAGTGAAATGCTATTTTGCAGTTAAAATGAATGAGCTAGCGAGAGCAACATCTATCAACATGGACTACCTCAAAACCATAACACAGATTGAGAAAATCAAGTTGCAAGAGTATACAGAGAATATCACACCATTTTATACATTGACGAATATGCAAAACAATACTAAGTATTGTTTAAAAATACATTCATAGAGAACAAGGCCTAAAAACCTACATGAGAATACTAAACAATGAATTCAGACGGTTGTTTCCTTGGGGGAGTGAGGAAGAGAAATGGGATTAGAGAAGAGAAAACAGGGCTTTCAACTGTATAACACTTTCTTTAAATAAAACTGTAGGAATTATAAAATATGGTAAAAATCCATAGGAAAAATAGTAAAACTCTGGACTTAAAGTTTGGTGGAAGATACCACCAAGATACTGTGTGAGATTATTATTTACTATTATTTAGTATCATTTACTAAAGTGGAGTATTATTTACTACACTTTTCTGCATGATCTAAAATTTTTATGCTGAAATAATAATATCATAAGAACTTAAGCTTTAAAAAAGTTGAGCATTATTACTGAATTCAGAGGAAGAAAAAAGTTTTATGGAGCACCTAGCATGTTCCGTGAATCTGCAAGGTACCCCGAGAGTGGTAAACACAGCACCTTCTTGCCTTCAAGAACCTAATATAGTGGGACAGATATAATATAACATGCGAGATGCAGTAAAAGAGGTAAGCACGGGGCACTACGAAAAAACAAAAGCAAATATCTGACATAGCGAGCATTTAATAAATAATTGATGAATGAATGAAAAATACTGGATGGGAAGGAAGCTGGAAGAAGTCAAATGTAAACTGAAGCTTACATACTCCCGATACTGAGGAATTATGAAAAACCTCCAACAATCCTGAGAGGTCGCAGAGTGAGGAGACTGCCAAGCAAGACCAGGCGATCACGACCATTTTCTGATTTGGAAATCAGCCCGCAGACAGAGTGACCTGTGCAGAGAAGAGACAGGATGAGAGAGAGGTCATTAGGAACAAAGACCTTATGTTGTGGTTCATCCACAGAGGCCTAAATAGTCAATGAATCAAAAACAAAAAAAGGATCGCGGCAGAAAAGTAGGACAGAGAAAAGATGGAACGCTTCTCATAAATTATAAAATAGTTCTCCTCAAGTACAGGCTTAGCATTTTAACTCATCAAAAACTATCACATTCAATCACATTTCTGCCAAGTGACTCACCACTTGTCTGGTCATATCTGAACAGGATGTAGGGCACCAGCTGCTGCCCATCCCAGTCCTGTTTCACCGTGCTGCCCACCAAAGTCCCATGCCAAGATTCACAGCTTGTTGGTGTTCATATACACAAATTATGTGCGGTCTCAGACGCAGAATCATTCAACACCAGAGCTAAAATGGAGATTCATGTCATTTAAAAACCCAACAATAATTACATTTTAAAACATGTGTAATTAGGAAATAAATTTTGTGGATAATTGTTTCAATGACTACTGATTACCTCACAGTGTTACAATGGACTTAAAAAATGTTGATTTCATACGCAGCAATTTTTTTCCTGTCATTTTATTCTTCTAAGGGTAATGATTATGCACTCCCACTTCAAACTCAAGTCTTCCAAGTGCCCTGAAGATGCACAACGGCCCATCACCTGGCCGCGACCATCATCCAAGTCACATTAGGCTCACCTTGCTCCCGGTGCCTGCAGTAACTGCTGTCTCAGCAGTTGCCCATTTTCTCCTCCTTGAAAACTCCAAGGACAGGTCAGCACTGGTGTTCTTTAATATTCTATTGACTTTTCCTTATGTGTCCAGTAAAAGGTGTGCCTTATGTGTTATCACCACTCAAATTTTAAAAGTCTTATGAATTAGGAAAACTTCTCCTTTAACACAACCACTCACCCTTCACAGGATATATATTTATAAAACCTTTCACTTCACAGTCTTCATTTTTCTGACGTACATGCACTACAACCAAGCTCCCAATTCATATAACAATGAAAGACCAACAATGACAGATATCATTGAATTTAGTCCTTCTTGCATTTCTTATCTATTCTCTTCACATAAATATTACTCACAAATTTCTATTTCTACAGGACATCTTTATCTAGTAAGTGTTTGAAATTGCTTTAGAAAAAGACTAGAGATTTAAAAGAAAACACTACATGCTGTAAAATATTTTATCAAATTAAAGGTTCAACTTAAATGTCCCACAACCGCGAAAGTCATTATTAGAGGTTGAAGTCACTCCCTTGTTCAGTCACACTGTTTTGGCATATTATAGTAAACATTTTCCTAAACAATGAATTCAGTGTCTTTTCAGTGACCTAGAGTTGATTAAGATTCTCATTAGCCAAAACTCACTGTCTTCAAGAGATCTACTGTAACCACAGATTGATGGCATTTTAGAACTAAAGTCTATCATAGAAGTTACCTACTCAAACATCTTAATTCAACAGACTAAGAAACTAAGGCTCAGAGAAGTTCAGAGCTTTGTCAATATCCCAGGGCTGGTTAGTAGCAGGAGGAGTCAGGACAGACTGTCAGCACAGGACTGTTTTGTGTCACTGAACGTCACCCTTACCTTGTTATTAAGGCACAGATGGCTCTGTGGTCATTTAACACAGAAGAAAATCCTGTAAACTTGGTTTTAAAATGAGAATTGATTAATGGCTGGAATTCCATTAGCTGATTATTTTTTATCCTTGTTTATTCATGCCAAAATGATGCCTATATTAGCAAAAAAATAAATAAAAATCAGTCTATACCAAACCCTTTTGACCTGGAAAACATTCTTCTTTAAAAAAGAACCTAAGAGATACAAAGATTAGTTGAAAGAAATACTATCCTAAAGATAACTCCCTTGAAAGAAACTTAATTTAGCAGTGGATAATTTAGATCAATTGGATGATGATACAGCAAAAAATTCAGCAACAAAAAACTCTGAAACAAAGTAACGTTTGTCTAGTGCGCTCACACACACACACATACACACACACACACTCTTTAACGATAACTTTCAAAGAAAGATCGAAAATGACCAGAAGTTCAAAGAAACACAAAAAGACACGGAAATATAGATTTTCCAAAAAAGAAAGTTGTGCCTGTGTGCTCTGCTGACTGTAGGGCTCTGACAAAATGAGGAATTGGTTTAAAAGTCCTTCCCGTGAGTGCCTTCGGTTCAAATATTTGGAAAAGCCTTGTACGCACCACTTGCAAGCACGGTTGGGAAGGCCGGTGACTGTAAGGAAGAAGTCAGAGTATGTACCATTATGCATTGTAACATAAAATAAGTTAAGTACTGAGAATTGTTTCAGGTGGGTTGGAAGAGATATATCTTTGCTTAAGCAATGAAACATCTTTCACACTCGCCTCAACTATATTTTCTTAATGCTGATACTTAAAAATAGTCATTAGTTCTCTAAGTATGTATATATTTTTAAATAAAAGATTATTACAAAATATCAAAAATGTATATTAAATATAAACCTTGTGAGCACAGAAGTCAGCAGACAGCTGAATGGATGTAGTCTCTTCAAAACTGCTTCACAGATTCCTGAGTTAATCAAGCTTCAGAAACAGGACAATTTACCTACCCTCTTTTGTAACCTGTCTCTTTCCCAAAAAAGAGTAAACTAGTGTTAAGTTGTTTTAAAGAATATCGTTCTGGTCTTTTCAGAACCCAAAACAAAATTTAGAGAATTTTGGCAAAATTCTTCCCCCATGCTTTAAGCTCAGCCCCAAAATGAAGCAGTATAAAAATATCAAAATATCTACTTTGTGGATGATAACAAAGCGCCAACAATAGCTAATGTTGTTTACATGTGGCAGACAGTACAAGATATAGTACGTAGTGTGCCACAGAGAGATCATCGTGTCGGGGTTACGAGTAGGGTCTCTGGAGCCAGTTTGTGGGGTACCTTCCCTCTTCTGCTCTTTGTCAGCTGTGGACCCTGGGCAAGTTACAGGATGTCTCTGTGCCTTGGTTCCTCATCTGTGAAGGCGCAAATAACAGCACCTATACTATTCTAGGTCAACGCATATAGATAAAATAACACATGTGCAGTACTTAGAACAGTGTCTGTCTGGAAGGTCATAAGCATTCAAAAGACGTGGGCCTTCCTGTGCCAGGCACTGTTTTAGGCACGCTACAAGCACTGTCCCATTTAAGTCTCACAAAAATCCTCTGAGGTAGATTTGAAAGTGGAGACTCAGGACGGTCACATAGCCAGTGCGTGGTAGAGCCAGGACGCTGCCGCAGCCGGTCTCAAGGCTCTGGAACACTGGATGCAGCTGCTTCATTGACAGAACATAATACACAAGAAATTAGCTCAAGTTGGAGAAATCATTTTTCATTTGGAACAGCAGTAGTCAAGCTATTTTCCTCAGGATCCTAGGTGAAGAGAAATTGTCTACAAAGTCCATCAATTTAATTCATCATATTAACAGAAAAATCAAAAGGAAGAAAAACCATACGATCATCTCAATAGAAGCAGAAAAGGCATTTGACAAAATCTAACCCCATTTATGATTAAAAAAACAAAACACTCTCAGGAAACTAGAAACAGAAGAGAACTTCCTCAACTCAAAAATGGCATCTCTGAAAACCCTACAGCTAGCATCACACTTGGTGACGAAAGACTGAGTGCGTTCCTCCTCAGACCAGGACCAGGCACACATCTCCACTCTCACCACCTCTACTCAACACTATCCCAGAGGTCCTAGCCAGTTACGTACGGCAAGAAAGAGAAACAGTAAGAATACAGATCAGAAAGGAAGAAATAAAACTTTTGCTATTCACAGATGACAAAATCAGAGATGGAGAAAAATCCTAGGGAGTCTTCTAAAAACTTACTAGAAATAATAAGTAAATTTAGCAAGGATACAAAGATATATGATCAATATTTAAAAACCTATTATCTTTCTATATCCTAGCAACAAATCAATGTTCAAAAACATTAAATACTTAGGGATACATTTAATAAACATAAACAAGACAAGACACTAAAAAAATTGCTGAAATTAAAGACTTAAATAAATGGAGAAATATATGGTTTAGAAGTCAATATTGTCAAGACGTCCATTAGCCCCCAAATCGATCCATAGAATCAACATCATCCCAAACAGAATCCTAGCAGGATCTTGGAAATGCAAACCACCAAGAACTAAAACAATTGTGAAAAAGGACAAATTTGGAGGACTTATAAACATACATAAGGATTTCATGACTTATAATAAAGCAATAATAATCAAGACAGAGCAATACTGGTAAGGATAGACACATTCACCAATGAGCATGACAGAGTCAAGAAAAAAACCCACATATATACGGCCATTTGATTTTTGACAAAGATGTCAGTGAAAATCAATGGACAAATGATAGTCTTTTCAACAAACGATGTTGGAACAAATGGATAGCTGTATGGCAAAGAACAAATAAAAAAGAACTTCACCCCTACTTTATATCATACAGACACACACACACACAAACATGCACCCACCTCAAAAAAGACCATATAACTAAACTCAAAAGCTAAATCTATAAAATTTCTAGAAAAAAAACCATAGAAGGAAAAAATCTTTCCATACCTGGGATGGGTAAAGTTTTCTTAGGGTAAAGAAAGAGTTAACTACAGTCATGAGCCCCACAATGACATTTCAGTCACTGATGACTGCATATCTGACAATGATCCAATAAGATTAGTACCATGTAGCCCGGGTGTGTAGTAGGCCATACCATGTAGGTTTGTGATAGCACACTCTATGGTGTTTGCACAACGATGAAATCACCTAACAATGTATTTCTTAGAACATATTCCCATGTTTAAGCAACACATGGCTATAGGTAAGAAAAATTGGTAAGTTAAGTTTCTTCAGAATTAAATATTTTTGCCTATAAAAGACACCATTAAGAAAATGAATAAACATGGGTTGGCCCCATGGCCTAGTGCATAAGTTTGGTGTGTTCCACTTTGGTGGCTCAGGTTTGCAGATTCAGCTCCTGGATGAGGACCTACACCACCTGTGGGTGGCCATGCTGTGGTACTGACCCACATACAAAATAGAGGAAGATTGGCATGATTGGCATAGATGTTAGCTCAGGGTGAATCTTCCTCAGAAAAAAAAAAAGAAAATGAATAGACAAACCACCGAGAGAGAATATTTGCAATATATATATCTGACAAAAGACTTACTTCCAGAATGTAAGGAAAAAAATTTTAACTTAATAATAAGAAGACAATCCAATTTCTAAAATGGGCCAACATTCTAACACATACTCTAACACATACTCACAAAAAAGTATATAGAAATGGCCAAGAGCTCATGAAAAAATGTTCAACTTTGGGGCTGGCCTGGTGGTGTAGCAGTTAAGTTTGTGCATTCCGCTTTGGCGGCCCAGGGTTCATCGGTTCGGATCATGGGCACGGACTTACTCACTGCTCATTGGGCCAAGCTGAGGTGGCATCCCACATAGAAGAGCTACAACTCTACAACTATAATACACAACTATGTACTGGGGCTTTGGGGAGAAAAAAGAAAAGAGGAAGATTGGCAACAGACATTAGTGCAGGGCCAATCTTCCTCAAAAACAAATAGTGTATAAAAGAAAATGTTCAACTTTATTAATCATCAGGGATGTGCAAACTAAATCATGAGATAGCACTACACATCCACTAGAACGGCCAAACTTTTAAAAATACTAACAATACCAAGTATTGGTGAGAACATAGATCAACTGGAAATGTCATACATTGCTAGTGGGAATGTAAGTGGTACAGCAACTTTGGGAAATAGTTTTTCAATTTCTTTTAAAGTTAGAGTTCCATTCCTAAGTATTTTCCCAAGAAAAGTATATTTGCCCACACAAAGACCTGTACACAAATGTTCTTAGCAGCTTTATTTGTATTAGCTCCAAACTGGAAACAACCCACATGTCCAAAACAGGTGAATTGACAGATTATGGTATATCTGTACAATGGAAAATGACTCAGCAACACCAAGAAATGAACTGCTGATACACACCACAAAATACATGAGCCTCAAAACATTATGCTGAGCAAAAGAAGCCAGAAACACAAGTAAGTCTGCATAATTCTATTTAAATGAAATTCTTAAAAAGCCAAAACTAATCTATAGTAACATAAAGCAGATCAGTAATTTCATGGGAGTGGGGAGATACGACAGCAAAGAAGCACAAGGAAAATGTATGGAGTGAAGGAAATGTTCTATATCTTGATTGTGATGGTGGCTACATGGGTGTACACACTTGTCAAAACTCATCTAAAGCACTATAAAATCGGTACATTTTATTGTATGTAAGTTGTAAGGCTAATTTTAAAATTTCAACTGTGGCAAGTGCAATGAAATAAAAGCAGATTGCTGTGAGAATGCAAAATAAGGGATTCCACCTACTCAGGGATGTCAAGAAAGGTTTTCTCGCAGAAAGATCACATTGGCAGCATAGAGAGTCTGGGGATCCATGGTGATGTGGGAAGACAAAGAGACTATTTTCGTGGTCCAGGTGAGAGACGATGGTAGTTTCAATCAAAATAGTTTTGTGTGAGGGGTAGAGATGAAGAGAACTGGGAAGATATAAAGATATTTAGTAGATAAAATGACCAGGGTTTGCTGACAATATGAGGGAGAGGGAGAGGTCAGAGACGACTCTCAGGATGTGGGTCATAGGGCAGAGTGGAGGGTGCAGCCCCCTCATTGACCAGAATCAGTGCCTGGCACATGAAGTCTCACATTTATTGCAGAGAGAGGATTGGGCCTGACAGGTGAGCTTGGGGTTCTATTTTGAAATGTTGAGTTTGAGGTGTCTTGAAATATCCTAGAGGAGATGTCAAGTAGATAGATTGAACCAGTTTTCAATTATAAGATGAACAGAAAGTCAGTTCATCTGACTTTGTTTTTAACAACTTGAAGAGGGAGATATTTGAATAAAAGTCATCATGAACTTCGTCATGGGAAGTAGGCATCACATCATAGAAAAATTGAGATAAAGCATGAATTACCAGATCTAACGTAAGCTGAGAAGAGCTCTTTATTCTGTGTAATACCGAGTGCTGACACAGTTATTCACAGAGCAATTTACTCTTCTTGAAGATTTCTTTATAGCTGGGAATCCCGTTCTAGCTCAAAAAAAAATAAAATTCTGACTAGGAATTCTACAACCTGGATTCTAATCTCCCAAGCCATTGCGCTTGAACTTGGGCAAGCCACTTCCCTTCCTTGTTCCTCACTGTTTTCAGCTGCAAAAAGTCCAGAGAGCCTGGACTCTTTACTTCAGAGTTGTTCTTCATGAGGTTAAATGTCAGAAAATATTCTTTAAGAAAGTCTATACCTTAGACCATATACAAAAATTAACTCAAAGTGATCAAATGCCTAAATGTAAGAACTAAAACTACAAAACTCTTAGGGGAAAAGCTTACTGACATGGAATTTGGCAATGATTTCTTGGATATGACACCAAAAGCACAGGCAACAAAGGAAAAATATAGATAATTTGTAGTTCACCAAAACTATAAACTTTTGTGCATCAAATCACACTATCAAAAGAGTGAAAAGACAACACAAGAAAGGGAGAAAATATTTGCAAATCATAAAGGATTAATATCCAGCATATACAAAGAACTCAACAACAAAAAACCAAACAAACCAATTTAAAAATGGGCAAAGAACTTAAATAGACATTTCTCCAAAGAAGATATACAAACTGCTAATAAACACATGAAAAGACGTTCAATATCGCTGGCCATTAGGGAAATGCAAATCAAAACCATAATGAGATGCCACTTCACACCCATTAAGATGGCCATTATAAAAAAAAAAAAAAAGGACGGGGGCCGGCCCAGTGGCGCAGCGGTTTAGTTCGCGCGGCCCGGGGTTCGCAGGTTCAGATCCTGGGCGCTGCTGACGCACTGCTTGTCAGCCATGCTGTGGCGGCATCCCATATAAAGTAGAGGGAAATGGGCACGGATGTTAGCCCAGGGCCAGTCTTCCTCAGCAAAAAGAGGAGGATTAGCAACAGATGTTAGCTCAGGGCTGGTCTTCCTCACACACACACACACAAAAAAATGGAAAATAACAAGTGTTGGTGAGGACGCAGAGAAATTGGAATCCTTGTGCAATGTGAATGTACAATGGTGTAGCCACTGTGGAAAAAAGTTTGGTGGTTCTTCGAAAAGTCAGACACAGAATTACTATAAGATGCAGCAACTCCACTCCTAGGTATACAGGAGAAACATCAAATCTTAATCCTGAATTGCATTTATCCTAATTTAAGATTTGTGGTAGGCAGAATAATGGTCCCTCCAAAGATGTGCACACTCTAATTCCCAGAACCTGTGCATGTATTAGGTTACCTGGCAAAGGGTAATTAAGGTTGCAGATGGAATTAAGGTTGCTAATCAATTGACCTTAAAATAGAGAGATTATCCTGAATTGGGTGGGCCCTATGTAATCACAAGAATCCTTACAAGTGGAAGAGGAGAGTGAAAGGGAGATGTGACTATGGAAGAAAGGCACAGAGAGATGCCACATTTCTGGCTTTGAAGACGGAGGAAGGGAGGCAGGAGCCAAGGAATGTGGGCAGCCTCTAGAAGCCAAAAAAAGCAAGGAAATGGATTCTCTCCTAGAGCCCCCAGAAAGGAACACAGTCCTGCTGACATCTTGATTTTAGCCCTGTGAGACTCATATCAGACTTCTGAACTACATAACTGCACAATAAGAAACATGCGTTGTTTTAACAAGTGCTGGTGAGGATGTGGAGAAATGGGAACCCTTGTGCACTGTTGGTGGGAATACACATTGATGCAGCCACTATGGAAAACAGTATGGAAGTTCCTCAAAAAATTAAAAATAGAACTACCATATGATCCAGCTATTCCACTTCTGGGTATTTATCCAAAGAAGACGAAAACACTAGCTCAAAAAGAAAGATGTCTGCGCTCCCATGTCCATTGCAGCATTGTTTACAGTAACTAACACATGCAAGAAACCTAAGTATTCATCAATGGATGAATGGATAAAGAAAATGTGATATATATATATACAGTGAAATATTATTTAACCATAAAAAAGGAGGAAATCTTGCCATTTGTGACAAGATGGATGGACCTTAAGGGCATTATGCTAAGTGAAATAAGTCAGACAGAGAAAGCCAAATACTATATGATCTCATTTATATGTGGAATCTAAGAAAAAAAGGAACTCATTGATACAGAGAACAGATTGGTGGTTGCCAGAGGCAGGGGGTGTGGGGATGGGCAAAATAGGTAGAGAGTGTCAAAAGGTACAAACTTCCAGATATAAAATAAATAAGTTATGAGATATAATGTACAGCATAGTGACTATAGTTAATAATACTGTATTGTGTATTTGAAAGTTGCTGAGAATAGATCCTAAGAGTTCTTATCACAAGAAAAACAATTTGTAAATGTGTATGGGGACAGATGTTAACTAGATTTATTGTGGTGATATTGCACAATATATACAAATATCGAATCACCATGTGGTGCACCTGAAATTAACATAATGTTGCATGTCAATTATATCTCAATAAATAAATAAATACGTGTTGTTTTAAGCCTTTAAGTTTGCGGTAATTGTTAAAGCAGCATAGAAAAGTAATACAGGATTTTAAAATTTGAAGCATAAAATAAAGAGATTCAAACTATATTAGAAGGAGTAGGAGGAAGAGAGAGAGAAAGGAGACGTGGACAAGGAGAAGAAGGAGAAGAAAGAAAAGAAGAGCTGTGAGGCACAATGGCAAGAAGGAAACTCCTCCTGCACACTCGTGCTGCACTCTCTCCCAGGAGTCCCCGAGCCCCGAGGCCCTGACGGGGGAGCTGACACAGCCACCGAGCCTCTTGGAGCACCTCATTCCATAGCTGATACTTCCAAGGAATGTCTCCAGACTCCACACTCCCAACCAAAGCTAGAACCTCCCCCCACAGCAAGTTCTCTTCCTAGAGGAAGCCCGGGGACAGTACGCAGCATTTTTCTTGACATTTAGACTGGTTGTTCCAAACAGACTCTCAGCAGACTCACAACTGAGTGAGGCGTTAATACACACACTCCACTGCTATTTAAATCAGAGAAATACATGCATTTCATAACTGGTTCAACATCTGTTACCAGAATAAGGAAATGTTCTTGAATTTGAATGCCACACTCAAGCACAACAGATACGTCTCTTCATTCCACAAAATATAGGTAGGAGCTAACTAGAAATACCTGAGATAAGATGGTAAAATAACAATTAAAAATAAAAAATCAGGACTAGCAGAAAGTCGATTAGAATAGAGTGTCAGTACCAGATGGGAAAGTAAACTGCTTACACGCAGGGCATAACCCCCGGTGCTGATGGCAAGTGGGGCTGTGAATGAGTACAGGGAACACAATTGTCGAATGGTTCTTCGGCAGAGAAAAACCAAGCCAGTTCCTCAAAGAGGGCAAAGCTTCCCCCAGACTGACTTACAAGTAGCTCTCTTCCTGGGGCCTCGCGCAGGGAAACTGAGAAACAGTAGGCCACGTCTTTCCTGGAGTCACAAGGGCTAACGCCATGGGTTCCTCAAAGCTGCGTCTTACAGTGTCCTCCATATATGTCACTTGTACTACACCAAAGCCGGATTTAATGAATTTCATTGTGAGAAGACCAAGGCAACCTTGTCCAAGAAAGCTACTACCTGAGAGTCATTACTATAAGCTCATATTTGCCTTAGCTTCTGCCGGCTCGTTTAGAAAACAGTTTTTAAATAAGCCATTGTGATAGCAAAACAAAATCTCATTCTCTACATTTTTCCCAATAATTCTTTTTTCCCTTTGAGGTAGCCCCTCACCTCTAGATGAACAACCATCCCAGAGTCAAAAATGCAGACAGACTGACTTGGTAGCAAAGATAAATCTGAAACCAGATGCAAGACTTTTATGCACGTTTCACTAGACTTTACAACAGGCCCTGGTTCAACAAGTCAGTATTTCCACTGGAAATCGTGGCTCCCATCCAGGGCTCGGTGTGATATTTTTTCCAGCAGTAACTGAGAACCAGCTCTGTCTCTTTTCCAAGAATCTTTTTCTTCTGCAAGAAAAAGAAAAGGTTAGCTACGTAAGAATTGGTCGGACTCAATCCTCAAGGTAGCTCTAATTTCGCCCTTTACTCAAAAGTCCTCACACCTGCTCCAGCAAGTCAGCGTGTGGGAATTCAAACCCCACAGACTTGCTGAGGGCACTGAAGTCGTCTCCCCCTTTTGAAACTTCTGAAGAGTGAGACACTTTGGCCACATCTATACAATTATGGCCCAATAGTTCTAGAATAAGCAGCAACAAAAAAGTTAAGCTGTCTAGAAATATTCTTAATGCAATGCAAAGCTGCTGATTCATTCTTTTAGCAAAAATGTATTAAGTGCTTAGTATACACGGGCCCTGTGTTAGACACCGACAGCAACTCTGGTCCATGTCCTGAAGTTGCTTACAGAGGCCACAGACGGCAGGACACCCAGCTCCAAGGAGAGCGATCAGACCCTTAGGATTGGTTTCTTGCGCGTTTGCTACGGTCTTCTTGGTGGAACTCAGGGCAAGTCAGTTTTCACCATCTTCAACAGCAGATGGTGGGGAAGGCATACCCTAACTATTGGTAAGCGGCACTTCATAAACTTTACTCATTTAAGTATGCCACAGTTTTGGCACACCATGCACTAGTATTTAATAATTTTCTCTCAGTTGAATAATTTTTAGTTTAATGAAATGTACTTTCAAAGGAAATTTCTTACCATTATGAAAAATTGAAAACAGGATCACCCGCCACAAATGGAGGCTAATTATGAAAATAAACACAAGGGAAGCAAAGCTAAACAAGATTTCATCTAAAAATTAAAATTAAAAAAACAAGTGCACACAGCGATAAATCTGATCAATTTGCAAAACTATATATCAGAATATAAACTGCAGAAACGTGAAGGATGGAATAGTTTATAATCAGCAAGTCTGATTTTTATTTCACAATTACCACTAGTACTCAAATTTCCACATTATTCACCTCGTCATTGTTTTAAAACTTTCTTTTTAATTTCTAATCTATAGCAGATTCAAAACAAAAAGGTTTTTCTTAATCCTCAGAAAGTCTACCCACCAAGGTGCACCGGCACCCCCTGCGTCTTCCAGCCCCGGAGAGAGGAAATTTAGATCCTGGGGGGCCTGCTAAGTAGCCTACGGGGAAATTAAAATCCAGGGCGGGGGGGGGGAGCGGATTAGAAGGAAGTTGGACGGAAGAGAGCAGAAACTGGGAGGAAGGGGCTCAGCCCAGACCCAAAAATTCCCAGATATCGATGAGGAGCAGGTGAAGGGAAACAGGTCGGTGGTGACTGGTCAGGCCGTGGCACCGCAGCTGATGTTGAAATTACGGCCCCACCTAACAGGCCTCCTAGACAGCAGCCCACCTGGCATCCTGACTCCAGACTGTCCGGGACGACACTGTGTTCAAATCACTTGCCTGCTGAAAATCCTTCAGGGGCTCCCCACGGCCGACAGACCCAAGGGCCACACTGCCCAGGCCTGAGACCACAGCCCCGTGTAATTCCCCACCTCACTGAAGGAGCCGTGGACAGCCAGAGCCTCAGAGAACCATTCCCTCCCTCTTCATCTTTACTTCTCAACGGAGAGACTCTCTCCCACTTTTGACCCACTGTCTCCAACAATATTCCTGCCCCCGCCCTGACTGGAGTGTCTTCCGCTCCCTTCTCCACTTTTTCAAATAGTATCCATATTATCAAACATTGTTCAAACATTACCCATATTACCCATTCTTTAAAACCAGGCGCAGTCCCACCCCTTCAGTGCATCTTCCTCTAAACATCCCAGCCGCAGTGACCGTCCCCCGCACCGAAGCACCGAATAGCTTCTCCTGATTTCTTCCACTCATTTGGCATGTAGCATAACCACTTGGAATGGTTGTCTTTCTCCATGTAAACGGCCTGCTTTTCCAAATAGGTTGCAAGAAAATCAAGGGCAGGAACCATGTTTTATATACCTTTGCATCCTATACAATGCCTTTCACCAAGAAGGAGTTAATTATTTTACGTGAATTGCTTCAGTTACAGTGTATCAAGCCAACTCTAGTTTTTGGTGTGACCTACCCCGCCTGCTCAGACAGGGGACAACCCATAGTGACACAGACCCACAGGTGAGCCCCTGCGAGCTGTGACTCTCCAGAAAGAGCTGAGAACAGAGTGGAATGGAGCACTTGCAGTCGAAGCACGCTCACTGCGCCAGTTCTGGTTCTGATGGAAACACTGAGCACCTCTCAGGTGGCGGCAGAATCTAAAGTGGAATTTTCAAGTTGTCTTCACAACTACGAGGAAAGGCTCCAGAATGTGAACCCAGGTAAACGGATCCCAAAAGGTCTGCCAAAAAAACCCCTTGAACCACAGACATCAATTCTGAGGAACTCCAGTTCCAAACTCATCAGAATCACAAGAAGCTTTGCCCTTAAAGCAGACAACCACTGTCCCCTGACCGATGGCAGCTACCCTGTGACCCACATGGGCCAAATGAGCTCTGCCGAGAATGAGAGGAGGAAACCCCAGCATGGCCAGGGTTTAACAATCTCGCCTGAGACAGGCTGGAAACTCACATGGATAAAATCCACCCTAAAGAGTCATTTAATCAAACCCTGGGTGAAAACAGAGAGACTGCCACGCTGTTTGTCAGATTCTGAGTGAGCTCCCAGAAAGAAAAGCATGTATCTTTGGAGAATGACGTATTCTTTTATTTAAAACTTGCACTGTGTAAAAATCACTATCAAATTAAGTAGGCTTCGGTCATTTTGACAGAGCCACCCCCTCCTCGTTGTAGTAGATTTAGCTTCCCTTTACATTGTAGATCTACACCTGGATTTTCATCTCCTCCTTTTAGGCCCTACACCAGACACTCCAAAGGACTTTGGTCTTTGTCTCCTCTGATTCTTCCAGAAAATTCGACTCACTTGCCATTTATCTGATCAATTTGTTCCAGACTTTAAGCTTTAGCTTAAGCCTGACCCAAATCTCTGAGCGCTGAACTACCTCCTCCCCAGTTGTTCCCTCCTCGTGTTGACCGGAATCCTCTGTAGCCCCTTTCTTCCAGAAAACCTGACTGATTGGAGCACAGGAGATGATTCTCTCTTGGGAAATAGACATCTCCAGAGTTTTCTTCAATGCTGAGCAACGTGTTTTGGCTGGTAAGCTGGCCTTTCCCAGCCACTCAGGCCTATGGACACCATACCCCACACTACCCTTCCCACGCATCAATCAGTCTGGCCTGTTCCAGAGCCCATGCTCTCCGGTCCTTCCAAAGTGTTCAAAGTGACAACCAGTTGATGTGGAAGGAAGTTAAACAGAATTCTCTTTTCCCAGCCAGGACCTCTTATTTTCTCTTCTCCCAGATCTTCCGGAGACATCCAGACTTCTAAAAATCTTCTTACAAGTCTTTTGTGGTTGTTTAGCCAACAGAAATACAGCTGGGATGAGGTGAGGGACAAGGGAAGGTGACATGAGCAAACAGAATCCTGTGCCTCGTAAAGAACTTCCCTTCGAGGCCCCGCGGCCACCACGGCTGCGGAGATGGTCCCGAGGCTCGTGTCCACAGTGCTGCCGCCACTAGTCCATCTTCGGGGCTCATGAGTGTTGCTCTCCCTCCCTCTCTCCAGAGGAGTCAGAAAGCACCATTTCCCCGAGAAGGCGAATGTGCAGATGCCCCACCGCCATACGGTGCTGACCGGCCACCAGTACGGAAGCCATTACAAGGATTGGGGGAAAGTCCCACCTCTCCGAGCGTCCCCAAGCGTCCCCCACGACCTGACCGCCCGGGGCGCCTCCGCCGCAGACGTGCCCAGCGCCCCCTGGCGGACGCGGGCCGCACGCCCCCGACCGCTGGGCTGCGCCTTCTGGTGAGTTCGAAGCGAGAAGGCTGATGAAGTCAACCCGGACGTAGCCTCGCACTACAAGCTACCCCTCTGTCACTTCCTCTTCCGGTGGGGGGACTCGCGCGCTCTGACCTCAGCCGTGTGCTCTGCCTGTGCGCGCTCGGGGGGAAGTAGCTCCGCTGTTCTGGAGACGACGAGGAGCTGAAGCAGACGGCCTGGGGGCGCGGCGGCAGCGCGGGCTCAGGGCCGCCTCCGCCCCTCTCTTCAGCCCCCAGCGGGGCGCGGTGGCCGCCCCTGCGGGCCCGCGCGCTGACCGGTAGCCTGAGTGCCGGCCGTCTGACTGAGGGATAAGAAACGACCAGAGCCGGGCGCTCCCCTCACGGACGCCGCTCCCCCGGGAGGGGAGGTCCACCCCGGCCAACGGAAGGCTACGGTCAGAAGGCCTTTGTGAGGCCGTCCTGGGGCTAGCGCTCGGGTAACCCGCGGAGGCCGCGGGCCGCTCCGAGCACTGGCGAGGGGCTGCGCGCCGCGGCCTCCTGGAGCGGAGCGCGGTGCGCGCGACGTGACGTGACGTGACGTGACTGGGGAGAGAATGTGGGTGTGTCCGTGTGCGCTAGTAACACACCGTTTGTAATTCGTACATTTATTTTCATGACAGTTTCATGTCAAGTAAGGCGTTGTGAAATTTGCTGGCAAGTAGAAGTTCATAAAAATTTCCTACCACGTCACAGTGTTGTGGGCAATGCGGTGGATTGTCCCGTTCTTCCACAAATTCTGTGTGCTCCTCAGACTGTCCTCACTGCACTTATGGTATCAATTCGTTAGTTCCTTCTCTCACTGCCCTCGTTTCTTCATCCACAATACTCAAAATGATGTCTTCCTCTCCTTCCTTCTGTGAACGATATTAGGAAGAACAGTGTAATGTACAACGTGCACTCTCAACTCCTTCAGGAAAAACGCAGTTAGACGCTCTGCGTCATATCAGCCTCTACTGGATCCCGGCAATGAAACAATCAAACGCGACACAACGTAAGTACTTTCACCTACTCCTACCCACAGCCTACTCTGACAGAAGGCAGGAACGTTCCTCCCCCTGTGATCCACGTATTCAGCAAGTACTCGAGCGGCAGTGATGCACAAGTGCTGTGGAGAACACAGAGGTGGAAAACAAGGACATGACTGTTTTCTTTAGAAAATAAGGAAATTGTTTTGCAGGGAAAGTCTCCGAGACTTTGTGGTCAGAAGAAAGAACAAAGAGGACACACATCATCATCAGGAGGAGGTGGTGTGCTTATAACAATTTTCTCGCCACCTGAGAACTCAGCAGGCGTCCCCAACAGACCCAACTTTGTGGAAAATTTTCTCTCGTGTGAAGTTTTGCCTTATTGGGTATAGTGCAGTCAATATTGAATTCACCCTTTAAAAGAATTCTTGAAGGTAATATTACCTCTTATAATAACTTATGGTTTTACCAATATAAATATAGAGGGTATCAAAAATTACCTAAATCTTCACCTTTCCTACAACATATATTAAAATATATCCTTGACATGAATTTGTCTATTTCTCACTGAGAAAAAAAAATGGAGTATGATTAATTAAAGAATTAATGCAATATTATATCATATTTTATAACAATACAAATGCTTGGAGAAGGCAGTTGCATCTGTTAGTTCACAAGGGCTCTCATTCCCATATATGTGATGAATTATAACTGGAGAGGGACTAGAACTTAGAATATTAAAGAGCTTAGATAACATTAGACAACCTCAAGTAGCCACGAGTGGCTCAGCTGATACAAGGAAACATGTAAATTCCTTAACTCAATTCAATTTCATGAATATGTATTGCATTTCTACAAAAATGAGCAAGACACTGGGGCAGAGAGATGTCATAATCCCTGAACTGCAGATGCTCATGAGAAATGGGAAAATGTGGGTGAAACAGGCAATCACAAGGCAATGTGATTTGTGTTCTAAAAAGTGCAAACTCTGAGGGTGCAGAAGAACCTGAGGCTGACTTCACCTGGGACTATGAAGAAGGCAGAGTAGAAGAAAGGATATTTGAGTTACAATTCAATGAGTGAAAAATCACCAAGAAATTAAGACAGGTGAGGATCAGAATATTCCAAGCTGAGGCGACACATGTACAAAGGCAGCTACTAACATTGCCACCCGCACAGCACTCCTACCACAACCACCACTTGTGGGGCATCTGCTGTGCGCCCAGCACTGCTCTGACGTGCCTTGTCTTGCTTCCTCCTCACAAGAACCCTGGAAGGTAGGCATTAATATTCCCATTTATGGATGAGAAAGCTGTGATTGAAAGAGTTTCTATAACTTACTGAAGGAAACAGCTAATAAGTAGCCTGAGAGGAATTTATACTGAGATCTGCCTCCTGCCAAAATGCTTGCTATCATCCACCATGTGATACTATGGAGTACAGGTCAACGGTACTTAAAAATCTCTCAAAATACACCCTATTTGATTAATTCTTTTTTTGTCAGAACTGGTCTATATACATAAATATAGATAGATACATTACATGGATAGACACAGAGAGAGATTAGATAGATAGATAGACGTGATAGATAGATAGGTAGATTAGATAGATAGATAGACATAGATGATAGATTAGATAGACATAGATGATAGATAGATATAGATATAGATAGAAAACTGAGATATATAATGTATACACTGAGATACAGTTTACATAAAATAAGGCAGAAATCCTCAGTGTGTACTTCAATGATCATCAAGAGCGTACACATCCATGTGACTACAACCCAAACCAAGACACAGAACACTTCCCTCACTCTGGGAAGCTCCTTCGTGCCCCTCCCCAGTCAGTCCTTAGTTCAGGAGCAGCCACTTGCTGCCTTAGAGCACCACAGTTGTTCTGCAGGATCTTGAACTGCATATAAATGAAATCACACAGTAGGTTCTCTTTTGTTTCTAACACTTTTTACTCAACAGTTTTGAAACTCATTCACACCGTTGAATGTATCAGTAGTTTTCTTTTTTCTTCCTGAATAGCATTTCACCATATGGGTACACCACAATCTGATATCCATTCTCATGTGGATGGACATTGGGTTATTTCCAGTTTGAGAACTTTCTGAATAAGGCTGCTGTGAACATTCTTGAAAAGCCTTGTGGGCATATGTTTTTATTTCCCCTGGGAAAGTACCCAGGACTGGGATTGCTGGGTCATGTGGGAGATGGTTATTTAGCTTGGGGAGAAAGTGCTAGTTTTCCAAGGTATTTGTACCATTTCACAATGCCACCAGCAGTGTACAAAGTTCTGGTTGATTCATATTTTTGCCAACTTTGATCTTTCCAACTTTGATCTCTTGATTTTGGACCTTCTAGTTGTATGGGAAGTGATATCTCATTGTGATTTAATTCACATTTTCCCAATGACTAGTGATATTGAGCACATTATCACGTGCTCATTGAGCATTCAGATATCTTTTTGGTGTAGTGTCTTTTTCAATCTCTTGCTCATTTTTATTGTTGGCTTGTTTTTCTTTTTTATTATTGACTTGTAAGAATTCTTTATATCTCTGGATACAAGACCTTTGTCAGATATATGCATTGCAAACATTGAAGTGCTTTGTCATCTTTGTCAAAAATTAATTCACCGTATCAGTTTGGTTCTGATTTTAGTCTTTCCATTCTGCTCCATAGATGTATTTGTCTATCTGTATCTCTATACTATATTGACTTGGTAATTGTAGCTTTATAGTATGTCTTGAAGCCAGGAAGTATACCTCCAGCTTGGCTCTTCCTTTTCAAGATTGCATTGGCTAGTCTAAATCCTTTGAATTGCCTTATAAATTTTAGAATCAGATTATCACTTTTTAGCAAAAAATTTATAACCCATAATAATTGTTTTATAGAATTATAGGAACTTTATAAAATATTTGTAGAATTTTATAGAATTTTCTATAGAATATAAATTTTAAATTTTATAGAAATTTTTTATAGACTTGTAGGAATTTTATAGAAATTGCATTGAATCTACAGATAATTTGAAGAGTACAGATATCTTAACAATATTGAGTCTTCCTCATATCCATAAACATGGTATATCTTTCATTTACTTAGGTCTTTTTGAACTTCTTTCAGAAATGTTTTGTAGTTTTCAGTGGAGAGGTCTTAACCACTTTTTATTACTTTTTTATAGGAATTTAATCATTTTGATGCTATTGTAAATGACATATTTTAAATTTCATTTTCTAATTGTTCATTGCTTGTATATAAAAAAGAATTGATTTTGCATGTTGGCCTTGTACACTATGACCCTGTTAAATTTATTAGTTTTAGTAGGTTTGTCTTTGGTGGCTTCCTTAGGGTTTTCTAACTCCTCATCATTTCATTGGCAAATAATGTCAGTTTTACTTCTTCTTTTCCAAACTTTATGCTTTTTGCCTATTTTATTGCTTTTTGTCCTGGCCAAAACTTCAAGTCCAATGTTGAGTAAGAATGGTAAATTCAATCATCCTTATCTTGTTCCAAATTCTAGGGAGAAAGCACTCAATATTTCACCACTAAACACAATGTTTGCTGCGGGATTTTTGTAGATACTCCTTATGAAATTGAGGACATTCCCTATTTTCCTAGTTTGCTAAATGGGTGTTGAATTTTGTCATATGCTTTTTCTATATCTATTGAGATGATCATATGATTTTTTTTCTTTTGTTCTTTTTTAATGTGGTAAATTATATTGATTAACTTTCAAATGTTAAGCCACCTTGCAGTGCTGAGATAAATGCCACTTGGTCATTATGTATTATTCTATTTTTATAGTGCTGCTTTCAATTTGCTAATATTTAGTTAAGGATTCTTGTGTCTATCTATATTTATGACAATATGGTCTAAAATTTCTTTATCTTGCCATGTCTGTCAGGGTTTGCTATTGGGGTTATCCTGAGCTCACAAAATGAGGTGGGCAGTACTCCCTCCTCCTTTGTTTTCTGCGTTTGTGGAAAACTGGAATTTTTTCATATTTTATCAATTCTAAGATGTACATATTAACATTTCTGCAATGAGGATGTGTCTGATGATCACAGAGTGTCATAATTAAATGGTCAGGGGTTTTTCTTAGTCACACTCCAAATGCTGTTATGTGATAATATTGATGACCACTTTAATGTCAGTAAAATATAGTATTAAATTAGAACACCTGGCCTTTGAAGTAAAGCTTTTTCTCTCAATCCAGTCCCTATCTAATAGGGACTAAAATGTATTACATACATGTGTACATTTGTTTTACATATATAAAATGTATAAATATACATATTACCTTATAATTTAAGGATTTTTTTTAAAAAAACAGGAAACATAAAGAAAAAATTGCCATAATTCCACCACTCAATATACTATTATTAATATTTTGGTCAATTTCCTTCCAATCTTTTTGACATATGTATGATTTGTGTGGGAGAGAGAGTGATAGAGAAAGAAAGAGAGGTAGGTGTGTGTGTGCATAGGAATTAGGATTACGGATCCAATGCCCAAAGTTAGGGCAGTGGAATAAGAAGAAAGATATCTGGGGAATCTGTATCATGTTCATAAGAATTGTTCTAGAGATATGACATCAAGTTGAAAGAATGAAGAAGGAATTAGACATAAGGATGTGACAGTCCCTAAAGCAGAAGCAAATAAAATTACTGTACAGACCTCAGTAAACTGTGTAGTAATGAAGGATAGTTAGTAATTCAAACTATTTTTTTTAACTAGTCAGCCTTTGAAGTAGATGACCAGTACCACCTTGTAAAGGAGCAAGTGAGGTTTCTAGATTATTCAGGACTTATAAACCTCAAACACACATACAGTATTAAATGACCCTTTAAGCCCATTGGTGCTAAATTTTCCCCTCACAAGTCCAAGTTATTGGCATCTGAACAGGCTGGTCCAGAGTCAGGGTTTGCCAAATTTGATCCTTAGTCTACTAAGCTCTTGCCTCTGGATAAGTGGTGGCTGTTCTGATAGCCATTCCAGTGAGATATCCATCATTTACTATGGGCATCAGGGGAGAAGCATATTTGTGTGCTGACGGTCTAACCTATAATGATAAATGGGCAGCACTGGCTTTGATGTTCCATGGTTGTTGTGCATTTTCACATTTGTGAGGTTATTCAATATTGCGAGCCATGGACTTAAAATGTAGACCTTTTAAACTAGTTTTAAAACATCCCACAATATTTGACATTGTAAGGGAATGTATCAGTTGAGATATCTGGCTGGTAGGAAGGTATTTGTTTGGAATCCTAAGGGATGTTCTTTTCACTTATTTTTCAGTTCACAAATTAGTGCATACTCAAAAGAGTTGAGTGATCTTACTTAACAGTGAGAATTTGATAGGACTTTGCAGGTTGAAAAATATCTTAATCAACTGGAGTATAAGTAGATGGGATTTGGAACATCAATCAGTGTGACCCATCTGGGGTTAGGGAAGAATTGAAGCAAGTGTTGTCTTGCCCAGCATATCAATAATATCCTACAATGTCATAGCCGCAGACATCGTAGAAAGCACACACAGGAAGTGAAGTCTAGGTGACCCTCATCTTCTCCACTTGCCCAGCTCCTCAGCAGCAATAATTGGAGGGGGGACAGAAGGTGCTGAGGGTGAGCAAGGAGATATGGGGCTGGAATAGTGAGTGCTAGAGTAATTCAGTCTATTTCTGGACTCAACTATGATTCCTAATTTGCTTTGGGAATAGTTTACAAAGATGGACAACAAAGCCCAATATATGTGACTGGGCTTGGGGGATGACTCATTAGCAAGCACAGATCATGTCATTGCTATGGTCCAAGCAAGTCAGAGCTACTGCAACCTCTCCGTTTTGAAGACAAACCAAATTTAGAGACGGGAAGTCCAAACACAAAAGTAGACCCATCTGGATGGGTAGTCACAGGAGCCCTGTCTCCGTCATCCTCAGTATAATACACATCACAGGTAAGACGAACTTCACTAGGAAGCTTTACAGAAGAAATGGGTCTGAAGGGGGGGAGGTGACACTGGACCACTGTCCTTCACCACCATGACGACACGTGGAGGATATTTCCTGCATGGGAGAAAATGACACAAGTAAGAAAACAAAGTGAATTCAAATACATCCATTCAAACAACATTTATTGTCTGTACTTCAGCCCTGACAGTGTGCAAGGCGATGGGGATGCAGAAAAAAAGACGACCCGTCCTCTACCTTTGAAGACACTTTCAGTCAAGGGAAACGGTCAGCACGGCGGACAACTAGCCCAGAATTATTTCTATTTCTTCCCCTTGTTTTTTTCAGTTTTTTAGAAATGAACAAATTCATGGCACAAAACATTAATGAGGTAACTTTACCAGCGGATAATTAGATCTCTCCATAATATTAACTTGACCGTTTTGCAGGAACATCTCTATAATTCTAGTTGATTGAATGACTCTCCATGTGAAGAATTCTAATAAATTAATAATATGCTATCACTTCATTTTAGTCATTTTGACACTCATGGCATAGTATCACAGGTGTTCACCTTATTCAATCAGCTTTGCTGAGAGAATAAAACTATAGAACGAAGAGCTAGAACAATTGCCATAGATGCTTTCCCCACACACAAAAAACCATAAAGGATAACTAATTTCTGTACAAATTGTCCTTCTTGAAGTGCTTGATTCATTACCGCCAAATGAAAAAAAAAAAAACCTCTTGACTTTTTTAAAGATAGAATTTCTTTCTTCCTGGGATTTGTCTGTTTATACTGTCAACAACGGAAAGCCTTTCATGTGGTCAGTGCTCCTGTCAGCAGCAGCCTGAAGTTACCAACAGCAAAGGGTGTTTCTCATCCATGCCGCCGAACTGTGGGACACAGGTAAGTAGTCTCACCATTTGCCACAGAAAGCGAGGATTTAACTCACTCAAGTACTTTTCAGCACCTCTGGAGTGTGTTCTGTATGCCTCTGCCTCAACCATAATCGTCAAGTTCCATAACCATCCCAGGGTCCTATAATGTTGCATTGCATGTTACATTCCAAATAGCAAAAGCCAAAAATGAAACATGTATTAGAACACCATATCATTCAAGGAGTCGAATGCCATTAAAAAATTTACAAATCATTAGCAAAAAACAAA
This sequence comes from Tapirus indicus, assembly GCA_031878705.1. NCBI lineage: Eukaryota > Metazoa > Chordata > Mammalia > Perissodactyla > Tapiridae > Tapirus > Tapirus indicus. The sequence continues at coordinate 84,797,355 of CM062930.1, read as the reverse complement.
AATTTCAATCCTCATGATTCCAATATCGTACTAACATATATTCAAACTACTATGATCAGAGAGACATGATATGCCTTTTTTTTTTATCCTAAACATCTGTCCAACACAAAAGACTTGGAATCCTTAATCAAGCCCTTCCCGAAATGGACAAAATTGAACATAACCTAGAAGCTATTCTACACACCCCCAGCCCTTTAAACGAAGATTAAAAGAAAGAGGCTATAAAAATGTTTTTGACATTTCCCATTTTTAAATATAAACACATTGATGTATTTTTAATACTATAAAACAGATAAAAGAGAGAGTAATATTTTTTAAAGGGTGGAATACTTTATGCTAAAGTAAACAAAACGGAAGAGCTGTCCAGGAAGTCAAAAGTTATTATCCATGAGAAGAAGCATGTTGTTTTCATTACAGAAACAAGCAGGTCCAAACGCAGCAGGAGTATGACGGCCCGGGGCCGGGCGCGTGCGCACCGCTGCAGTCAACCTCCAGTGGGTACTCAGCCCGCGGGCGCCCGCCCCGCCCAGCCCCGCCCCCCACAACCGGGGGGATCGCCAGGAAGGACATTCCCACAGACTCCAGGTGAGAAGAGAATGTCCTTCAAGCCCTGCTTCCTGCACTACCCCCAGGCACACGGTCGCACGCACACACACACGTGCAAATGACAAGGGGTTTCTCCACCTTGCGTCTCAATTCCTTCACGTGGAAAGTGGGAATGGATAATACCATCTGGCTGTCACGGTGGTTGTGACTGGAAATGGAATTCAAAATTGGAGCCCTGTCCCGCAGAGAACGGGAGAATAAAGACCACACTCTTCATCCCAGTTCTCTCTTCTGAGTGTCCCGTGACTGCGTGGCATTTCAGCAGCACAGGAAGAATTTCATCACTAGTGGCTACAGAAGCCCCCCAGGTTCATGAAACAGTTTGCCCACAGAAATGAAGACCACTTCCAACGAGAAAAGGTGCATGGCAGGGGCAGGAGTCCTACTACATGGGGGAGATTTCTCAGCACTTTGGACTTGGCCCAAGGTGGGAACTCTGCTCGCTAAGATGAAATTTATTTGACACTGTCCTGACCCAATGAAATGCTTCTCTACAGAGCCAGTACATGCTACACTGTACACAGCATCCTTGGGGGAGACCTATACACGTGACGCACGTTATGTGGTCTTCCGTGGTGTAAGTCCATCACGACATATTCATTTCTCCACTCCTAGAGCAGACCAAGATCTAAGTTGGCAATATCCAAGTTGACTTACCATCTAAGCCTCAACATTTATTTTATGAGCTGTATGCTTAACAAATGACTTGCCCTGAGAAATCTCAAAATGATTATATAGGACGGAATGTGTGCACACAAACACCCACACACGTACCCACACATACTCACACACCCACACACCACACACACCAGCGGCAGTGTAGAGATTTACAAATGACGGCGAAGACTGACACATGGTTCAGAGTCCATAATCTCTTTCCCATCAATGACAAAGGTCAGAAAGTACCATGACAAAATTTCATAATTATTTTCTTCATGCTAAATACTACACTGAGTTCTGAGCATAAGTTGAAACTCCACAGACAACTCACTGACTGGCTACCTGGGTTTGAGCAATTGCCCCCCCCCCCCAGTAGAGTTCATTTAGAAGTTAGAAAGTTAGATGTTATAATTAGGTGCTAAATAAAATATAGCCCTGAATTAATCATTTATTTTAAATATCTGTTGGTCTACAAATATACAAAATGGACTTGTTTTGTTAAGCTGAGGATTTTTCAAGTGTTGTGTCTCTGAAAAAATTGTAGTCAAAACTTTGACTAAACTTTTAATTTCAGAGAGCCCCATAAAGTGGGCTTATCCAACTGCAGCTTAACTGGACTCACCATACACATCACTGGACAGAACTTGTAAAGACTGCTTTTCAACATCAGTGATGGAGTTATCGTTCCACGGCTTCTCATTGCCTTCAGGGTAAAGTGCTCCCCTTAGATGGCCAGGGATGGTCTTCCACAGTCAGACACAACGTCCCTCTCCAGCTGTGTCTTTCATTCCCTCCCATCACACATTTTATCTTCTGTCTCCTTAACCTCAACATGTTGTCACACATGCTTTTCTCTCTGGCTAAAGTCCCTTTATCCACATTTCTACCAGTCAAAACAGAGTTTTTGAATCTGACACCAAAAGCAAAAGCAACAAAAGCAAAAATAAACAAGTGGGACTACAGCAAACTAAAAGGCTTCTGCACAGCAGAGGAAACCATCAACAAAATGAAAAGATAACCCACCAAATGGGAGAAATATTTATAAATCACATATCTGATAAGGGGTTAATATCCAAAATACATTTAAAAACTCATACAACTCAATAGCAAAATAGCAAACAATCCAATTAAAAAATGGGCAGAAGATCTGAATAGACATTTTTTTTGAAGAAGACATACAGAATGCCAACAGGTACATGAAAAGATGCTCTACTCATTAATCCTCAGGGAAATGCAAATCAAAACCACAATGAGACATCATTTCACACCTGTTAGAATGGTTATTATCAAAAAGACAAGAAATAACAAGTGTTGGTGAGGATGTGGAGAAAAGGCAACCCTTGTGCACTGTTGGTGGGGATGCAAATTGGTGCAGCCACTGTGGAAAACAGTATGTAGGATCCTCAAAAAATTAAAAATAGAACTACCATATGAACTGGCAATTCCACTTCTGGGTATTTACCCAAAGAACACCAAAACACTAGCTTGAAAAGATATCTGCACCCCCATGTTCACTGCAGAATTATTTACAATAGCCAAGATATGGAAACAACCTAAGTGTCCATTGATGGATGAATGGATAAAGAAATTGTGCTATAATAATATGATGGAATATTATTCAGCCACAGAAAAGAAGGAAATCTTGCCATTTGGAACAATATGGATGGACCCTGAAGGCATTATGCTAAATGAAATAAGTCAGAGAAAGACAAATATTGTATGATCTCTCTTATATGTGGAATCTATAAATAAATAAATAACCAAACTCATAGATGCAGAGAACAGAATGCTGATTGCCAGAGGCAAGGGGTGGAGGCATGGGAGAAATGGGTGAACTGTTTTTGGTTTTGTTTTTTTAGTTTAAATTTTAAAAAATCAAAACAATATCTCCCTTCAAGAACCTTCTTGCTTCCTCTCTGATAGGACCGGGCAGGGAAATACCTTGGGCAAAAGTCACCTGGCATAAGAAGCAGAAAAGGAGAAAGGGCATCTCTTACCTACAGGTGTGGTATAGAACTCAGTTGCTCAGATTGAAAGGTGAGGCCAGTGGGGGGGAAAGCCCTATCCAAACCACAGAGCTCACAGAGAGCAAGACCAGAAGCTTCCAGTTCATATCCTGTCCCTGGTGTGATGGGGTGAGTGACATGCTACCAGTATCTTTAGGTGCAGAGATCTGACATACCAAATTTATTCAGTGAATATTTATAGAGTTTCCATTTTTAACTAGTAACTATGCTATAGATATAAAGACGGTTAAAGCACAGTCCTTCCTCTAGAACTCCAAATCTAGTGAAGAGATGAACATGTCAACAGATAATTATGTTACAACAAGCCCATGCTACCTTAGATGTGTAAGGAAACAGCTATTGTGACAGTCAAAATGGAGTGAGAGGAGGTGTACAAAAGTACATGAGCTGGATCTTGTAAGTGTGAGCAGAACTGCCAGTGGGCTTACGTGGAAATGGCATTCCACTCAGTGAAAGGCAGGGAGACGTAAGAGCGTGACATACGCCCAAAGAGAAAAGGAAATGAAATTGGCTGCACACCAGGGCGCGTGTGGGTGCAGTGATGAGAGCCCAAGTATGAAGGGCCTTGAATGTCTGCCTAAGAAATTTGGACTTCATCTTCAAGATTCTAAGGAGTCTTACACAGGGAAGTTGGTAACCCATTCTGCATTTGGAAGAATAATTGAGAATAGAGAAGAAGGGATAGATTCAAAAGCTATATAAGAGATAAAAACCACAATTCTTGGTATGGAGAAATAGAGAGAGGAAAGAATCAAGAATAACTCCAAGGTTTCTAGCTCAAGTTGTTGGGTGCTTGGTAATATCATTAGCAAGATTTGGAGTTCAGGAGGCACATGCTAAGGGATGGAGGACACACGGCCTCTGGACGATGCAAGTGGAGGTGCGTGGTGGACAGCAGGGTGATGCAAAGCCAGTGCTAGGGACAGAGGGGAGCAGCAGGGGTCATCAGGAAACAGATGGAGGTCAAACAGTGGAAGAGCACCCCTACCACCACAGTGTGTAGGGTGCGAGTACAATAAGGTTGGAATAGGGGAGAGGAATCTGAGATACTGGAAAGCATCAAAAATCATTATTCTCACCCTTAAATTCATAAGACAACTAGACATGGAGCCTTACAAATATTTGAAAGTATTTAAAAACAATCAAACTTTGTCAAGTGCCTACTGTGTGCAAAGCACTGTCTTAAGTGTATTAATGGATATGAAGATTACAGTAATTTGTTAGGAACATCTCAGCATCAAAAGAGCCTCTTGAACAGAGAAGGATGCATGAATGTACACAAAAATGCAAGGGCTAGGCTAAGCGAGGACACCGGGGTGAGGGGAGGAAGAGCTGGGCAGACCCCACATGTGGCAGCACGGTGCTGGTTGTGAGCTGGGCTTGCACTAGTCAGCTTCTCATAACCAAACTGGAATGTGAATGAATTTTCTGTGTGGAGTAGGGGGGTGGACTTTTCAAAGCAGTAGTGTGGTTGCTAGCAAAGAATTCTGCAAAGATGATGGGGAGACAGAAGATCCGAGAAAGGGAGATTGCTTGTAAGTCTCTGGTCAGTGTGGCTCGTGGTAGCCATACCCAATCCTATGCCATGGGTCATGGGAAGACCTTGCCACAGAGAAACAATGGATAGAAACCACTCATGGACATATTGGGAGGCCTGAATTATACTCCCTTGCTGTCTCTTCTTCCACCAACACAAGCCCTGAAGTCCCTTGAACTGTCAAGTGCCAGGAAGCCAGGAGCGCTGTGGATATGACCATTTAATCATATCTGTCAAGTGCTCTGTGCTAATTGGAGGTAGACTCTACCAGGACCAGTAAGATTTCCCATTCTCTTTTCCTACCATCTTCTGTTTATATATCTGCAGAATGTATTTATATTCTGTAGACTATAAATTTGGATTTAAAAATTAGACATTTAAAATTTAGACTTAAAAATTATAAAACACTTTAGAACCTTGTTTTTTCAAAATTTATTTTCTTAGCAAAGAAAAATTACATTTATCTAAAAGAAACTCATAAGCTAAAAGCCACTCCCTGTTCGGGAGTCATAACCCATAATATGCAATTCATGGAGTGTGTGACATATCCCATACACAGACATGCTCAGCAAGAGCTTCTGAGGTGCTAGAGCTGAAAAGGTCAGGTGTGGAATTCTATTTTTTGAATGATACAAATTCCATTTTCTCATGTTTATATATATATATATATATAAGTATGAGAAAATTGAATTTTTATATCTATTGCATATATCTATCTGCATCTACTATATATATGCAATTTGTGTTGATCAGGTCTTTAGTGTCCATGTAATAAGATTTTGTTAAATAGGGTCCATCTTAAAATTAACAGGGAAAATTAGTCTGTTAGGATAAGGATGGAGAAAGAAAGCAAGGTTTATATTGAGTTCTGGTCTATGCTGTATTGGATTTTTGTATTTCTCTCTACATATATGACAGTGTGTGCATATGAGAGAGAGAGAGAGAAAAAGAGGTTCTTTGTAATAGAAAACAAACTCTCCTACTATATTTTTAGTCACTGAATTTTGATTGACAGAGTTAATGCTACCCCTTGCTTGTCCAAATGTCTAGAATGCAATTACATGTACTTAATAGTAAAACTTTGCTAAATGCATTCTGAAAGTCTCTTTGGGGATTCAGAAAGCATTTTGGAATCTTGTAGTATTTCAAAGATATCACCATGAACCACAATTGTATTAGTAAAGACCAAAGGTTCAAGTTACTAGAGACTTAGGGTCAATAGAATGGCAATAACAAGGGTTTTCTGCAGATTTTTAAATCTCATTCATCCTGAGAGCTCAAAATTCCTTCAAGAACATAATTTACCTCTGCACCACATCTATAATGTCTTCTCATTTTATCTGTAGAAGGACAGCCTAGAATGTTCTAAAATGTTCCATCATGTACAACAGATGCTCTATCATAGAACTAGGATTAACCCTCAAGTCTATTGGTTCCTATTGCAGCATTTTAGTCAGAAAATTGTTATCAAGATAAACTGCTAGTAAAAAGTGGGGTGAATTTATGTTCAAATCTAGTCAGAACAGAAATAAACTGAATTAAAGATTTAATGTGGCATACTGGGACATCTAAAGGGCAAAGCAGTTTAACTTTCGGATAAAAAGATTTCATTTTTCAAATTTTCCAAATTTCTTTAAAGAAAATAAGTCACCTGGGAAAAGCTAGGAAATTAGAACAAATGAGAGTCTCCCAGGTTATGAATAGTATGGGAAGCCCAAAGACAGCTTTAGTTTGGAGCATCCCTCGGATTTAGAGTTTCTAGAAGTCTGCAGGTAGAAAGGTGGACCTTTATTTGGAGCACAGATGGCTTCTGGGTTTCTAGAAAGGAAGAGTTTAGTGAGGGACGAAGTTGGTGATGGTGAGAGCGTGGAAGGAACCATCTTGACTCTTCATCTTGACTCTTCATTTGCATAGCGAGTACACTGTTTTTACTTGGAATTGGTGTTTATTGGGGGCAGTTCGAAGGCCACGCAGATGGAGATTTGGGGGAGGAGGCACTAAAGCACTCAGCCTCCCCCGTCAGTCCCCTCTTGCCAGCACTGTTGGTCAGAGTCTTTGCCCTAATGGTTGGACTGAAAACACTTGATCCCTCTATTTAAGACCTAGGCAAAGGTGGCATTTACACTCAACGTCAGAGACTCTGGGAACAGAGAGCAGTAAAGCTAAATCAGAGAGAGGGCTTTCATAAATCTACGGGTTTACAGTGAAGACCTTGGTGAGGGATTAGTAAGAAAGCTTGTGCAAACCAGAAGGTTCTCCATAGCCCGTGGCTTTCGTTGTGTTTATGAGTAGGGGCTTTCTTTTAAAGCCAGATTGTCAGACAGAGGGGCCTGGCCAGAGGCCTCTCCAACAGACACATGTGCAAAGGTGTCTCCGACCATCTGGGGTCTCCTCCTGGTGCCCAAAGTACACATCTGAGGTGGTTGCTCCTAGCCAGTGAAAATATTGGAAAATCAGAGAACATGATCCTTTGAGAGACCAGTCACTGCTTTTAATCTGTTTAACCAAACTGCTCCATCTTCATTGCTAATTACTGGTGCCTTGGTTTATCGTCTGATATATGCTAGGCTAACCCTTTTTGAAAGTTTCTATAAAAGAGAATTTCACTTAAATACATATGTTGCCATGTATGCTGCTGACTGCTATCCAGCTCCATCCGAAACAGGCAAGGGGTGGTCTCCAGCAATGGGGCTAGTGTTGCCTGGTACAGAATTACATACAGGGACAAGAATGTGACCCTCTCTGCTCCACTGCTCCCTGAATATAACAATTATGCAAATTCTTTTTGTGCAGGCTTAAGAATGTGCTATGTGCATTTTCGGTGGGCCTGGCAAAGCAGCCTTCCTAGAGATGACAGAAATGCTATAATTAAATCATTTCAAGCGATTTGAATGTAACATGGAGTTACTGTGTCCTCTTTGTAGTCTCCAACTATTGTCTTAAAGAAAGTATTAGACTTGTATCCTTCTCAAGATCTCTGATTAGAGCTTCTTGTTTAAGAACAAAGGGAAGGTTGAACCTCTCATTAGAAACAAAGTTATAATTCAATGCCCCTGCATTTCCTCCAATGTGTTTGGTGCTAGTGACATATCAGGAGCAGACTGTCATCCCAGGATTCGATAAAACCATCATTTTGGCAAAACAAAACAAAACAAAAATTTGGCCTTAGGAAATTGTGAGTCATCTCTGTGATCCTTCCAGCTGTGCTTTGCTCTGGGGGTAATAAATCATGCGTAAATAATAATCACCAAAATTAAATGTGTGGATGTTGGATAATTCTTTGTCATTGTTACTCACTAATAACAGTAATTTGGTTAAGTAAATTGTATTGATATCAAATGTTCCTAGTATGCAGCTTTCAATTAGCAGGTCATGCATTCCATCTTCAAATGACACAACATTTCACTTGATATTTCCTCCCTGATCATATTTTGAACAGTTTTGCTTCCTTTAGTCTCCTGATGCCTTCTTCTTCTTTTTGTTTTTCTGGACTAGTTTTCCTTTTATGGCCAACACCATATCACGCTGTGTTGCTACAGTCCCAGTGCAAGGTCAAACAGTTTGGCTGTCACTGCCACAGAAGGATGATGCTGTGTGTCTTTCTCATTTCCTTGCCGGGAGCCTGGCCATGCAACGATGCCCCGTCACTTCCCCCTTTCTCATGGACCTCACGATGCTTGCCCAGGCAGGGTTTCAAACCTCTCACTCACAGTTGAGGGTCCCATCTTTGTTCCACCCCAGCCACCAACCAGGCATAGGGACTGAGCGTAGAATGGAGGACTGTCTCCAGAGGGCCTTCGTGGTTCTAGAAGCTCTCACAGGGTCCCACTGGGCTTCACACAGCAGAGCACATCTACTAGCTTTTTCCACCCAAACTGGAAAGTCCAGTCAAAACAAAGCCAAGATGAACTATTTGCCAGACTCTGGTCATGCTATCATGACAGAAGCTTTCTCCCATTTGATCCCCAGGTCACCCACTTCATAGCACATGTCTTCCCTTACCGTCTAGAATAACAAAATGCTAGAACTGGAAGTGAACAGATGCTGCCACTCTGGTGATCTGCCCAAGCCACACAGCAGTCAGTGGTGGAGCAGGAACCAGAACCAAAGGCATCAGGCCCCCAGTGCAGAGTTTGGTCCCCTGTGGTGGAGGTACTTGGGAATAACCCAAGACATCAGGTCACTATTGCTTTGGGGCTGGAGAAAACAGAGAAACCAGTTCTAGACTAAACCTCTCATTTGACAGATGCAGAAACTAAGGCCAAAAGAAGCTGATGAATAAGCCAGGTCTTTTGGAGGAAAAGCCCAGTTATATGGAGACCTTCTGGTCTCCAGCCCAGGTCTCTCTCCCAGCTGCCTCTGCCTCCTGCACAAAATGAGCTTCTGGATGCAACTCAGGGCCACCTACTTAGGTTCCACATCAAGACTGTCAGTTAGAAATATAATGTGGACACAAAAGCGAGCCACAGGCATAATTTAAAATTTTCTAATAGCCACATTAAGAAAGTATAAAGAATGAGATAAATTAATTCTAGTAATATATTTAACCCAATAGATCCAAAGGATTATCATTTCAAGGTATAAGCAATTTTGAATATTATTACATTACATTATCATTATTATTACATTCTTTTTTCATATCAATTCTTTGAAATTCAGTATTTTACATTTTATAGCACATCTCAGTTTGAACCAGCACATTTTTAGTGCTCGGTAACCACACGTGGCTAGCGGCTGCCATATTCGCCATGCGAGCCCAGCCTTCGTTTTACCCCCATGAGTGCCAGTAGCCTTGCTGGATGACACTGCAGTGTGGGCCCCGCAGCAGATGTGCTAGCTGCAAGTCCAGGAGCAGGCCCTGGCACACCGTCTGTGGAGTGATTCCTGACTGTGCACAACCCCCCATTAACACCAGCTTCCACGTCCCCCGTTGTACTGCAGACTAAACAGAAAATGTCAGATACGTTGGGGTAGAATCTCCAGTGGTTTCCCAGGTCTTTTCAAGCTCTAAAATGATATAATGATGATGATTCTGAAACTGCTCAAAAGATTGATATCTTACAGAACTGAATCTGCTTTGGGCTAGGGTTGCTCCCAACACAGACTGTGACCCTCCTCTAGTGAACTGGGGTGAAGTACACTCAGTCACAAATGCTGGGAGCTAAAGGCAGGAGACCAGGCAGATCCATAACAGCGTTACAGACGGTTAATAACATCAAATGTATCTCAACCCAAATGATAGTACCCTTCTCTATACCTGATGTGATGCGGAGATAGCAATGATATCTGGAGTATTATTGTTGCTTTTTAATCTTTTGTATATTTTTTTAAGTAAAAAAAATGCTCTTCCTTTTCAAACTACACAATGGAATACCATAGACTGGCACACTGGGGATGCAACCCATTAGTACCACCATTTAACTACAGTCATGTGTTGCTTCATGACAGGGATCTGTTCTGAGAAATGCATCGTTAGGTGATTTCGTCATTGTGGGAACATCATAGAGTGTACTTACGCAAACCTAGAAAGTATAGCCTCCTATACACCTAGGCTCTATGGTCCTAATCTTATGGGACCACTGTCATAAATGTGGTCGATCATTGACCAAAATGTCGTTAGGTGACACGTGACTGTATTGAACTGATCCCGTATTGATTTAGTAAAACTGCCACCTGCATAACCAATATTATATTTCCTCCTTCAAGAAGGAAGCAAGGTGACTTGAATTAGTTATAGTCAATTTCAGACAGACCCTCAGAACACGAAACCTACGATCCATGCTGCTGACAGGAGCGGCACACAGTACTAGCTACTTAAACATCCTGAGGTGGTGTGCAGTGTGAGCAACGGGATCCCTAACGCAGCCCACGGACGGGCAAACTAGTCAGGGTCTGGCTGGGCTTGCAGCCTTGGAAGGAGCGTGAACTCAGAGAAGAGGGCACGATGAAGGTATAACCAAGCAACCACCAGGAAGGATGACTGCCAGGGAATCCAGGAAAGGAAGCAGAAGAGGAAAGAAGGCCAGAGCCGGCTTGAACACTTGAGGAAACTGCATCCATGGACGAGGCTTGCAGTGGGCATTCAGCATGCATGCCTCCAGGTAGGTGTACACACGTTCCAGACTTACGCGGAAAGAAAGGGAAGGGTTGGTGCCTCATACGAGAGAGAAACCCATCCCACCCCCGCGGGCCATGACTCTGCTCGAGCGTCCTGAAGAGCCGTGGGCTGCAGCCGACGGCCCCCTCTGTCGGGCAGCGACCCAGATCCTTCTCAGCTCATCCATCTTCTCCGTAAGGAGCTGGCAGTGGCTGAGGCGTATTTTGTGCCATTTGCTTCAAGTTCATTAGCTCCTGACGCGGCTCACAGCAGCTGCGGGGCCGGGCCTCGCCTACAAGGGGCGGGAGAAGAGGCTGCTGCCCAGGGTCGTGGTTGCGGCCCAGCCGGGCTCCGGGGCGCGGAGGGCCGCGGGGGCCGCCGGGAGAACCGTGTCTCGCGGCCGGGGGAGGAAGCGGAAGCCGCGGCCGCCTCGTTTCCGGCCCGGAAGTCTGCTCCTGTCTCCGGCGCGCTCCGGCGGGCGGCTGAGGGCGGAGCCCTGGGGCCGACCCCGTCCTGGCCGCGAGGCCCGAGGCGGCGCACGCCTGGGCGAGGAGCGTTTCCGGAGGAGCCGAGGTCCGGGCGGTCCTGCTCTCGGCGCGGCCCCGGGAGGCCCTCCGCCGACCGGACCGCCCGGCCCCTCACCGCCACGTGCCGGCGTCCCCCGGGGGAGGCACCGCGTGGGGCGCGCGAGCCCGCAGAGGGGAGGCCGCAGCGCTGCCCCGGCCCCGACTCGCGTGCCCGCGCCTTCTGATCGCTCGAGAGAGGCTTCTGGAAGCCGGCAACAACAGGAAGCGCGAAGTGTCCGCTCGGGAAAGGCGTGGTGCGCCCGCCAGCGGTGGCCGTGCGTCGCCCCGGCCGTGGGGCTGGCGGGCCTGCACTGGGCCCCTCAGGTCGCCCCGGACGCGCGGACAGCAAACCCCCGGGCGCTCAAGGCGCAGCCCGCGTCCAGGCCCGAAGCCCAGACCAGCAGGTCCCCGGTGGGGAGAAGGCTCGGCTCCGTGCGGGGGCGGCTGCACGTGGTCGCTCCGGGGAAGGTGAGAACAATGTCCAATGCCTGCCACGCCGCGCTCCCTCGGGGAGCGTGTGACAAGGGCCTGCGTGCTGGGCAGGGGGCTGCGGGGGAGGGCTGTGCTGGGGGGGCGGAAGCAGGCTGCCACCCGAAGGTCTGGTTTCTCTGTGTGTTTCTTCCCCCTTCAAAGGCGCTCACGTCAGGAGCAATGGCTTCGTTATCAGAGCAGAGAATATAAAATCCAAGATAATGCGGGCCCTTCTGACACGGGAAACACAGCCACCGCCGTGCCCTGGCTTACAGAACCGCTTTAATAACGTGCCTTTTTTTTCTCATTAACTGTTTCAAAGTTACTGACTTTGTGGGATCCTGGGGGAAGCTGTAAAAAGCAGATCAAACAAAACAGCCTCAGCCCGTCCTGGCCCCTCCACCGTCTGAGCTCCTCGCCCATCCATTACTGCCGGATGCTATTTCCAGCCCTATTCATCGCTCACTCCCTGCTCACCGAAGGGAATGGGGTCAGCAAGCACAGAGCAGGAGAGGAGGTCCTGAGGCCATGAGGACTCAGTCTAAAGACAGCACAGGAGACAGAATCAGTGTCAATGTAGAGGAGACAGTCCTAAAGTCCCTCCTGCCCAGGGCAGAACTCGGCCCCCACCCCCCCAACTCTGCCCGGCGCTCCCATGGCTCTTCACACAAAGCTCTGCTCTAGAAGTTTCCACAACACATTGCGCTTCATGGATTAGGTGCCTGGACCTCCACTGGACAGCTCTTGAGTGGGCGTGGTGGGTGGCAGCAGGCACTGTCCCTCTCTCCTCTGGGTCTCCTGCAGCCCAGCCCGGGCCTGGGGTGGGGCTTGTTGAAGGACTGAATGGATGGTGGACATGCTGATCAGGGGAACATGGGAGAGTCCCACAGGAAACCCATCTTCATTTTTCTTTTTGAAAAATGAAAATGCTGCATAAGAAGACTTCTAAGGTCCTGTCAAGTTTGTTGAGGTTTTATTAAAAGTAGTGCATGCTCATTACAGAAAATGTGGAGGATACCAAAGAGAGAGAGAGAGGGCGGATTGCCCACATTCCTGTCAACCAATACTGTTAGCACTGGTTGGCATATTTACTTCCAGAATCTTAAGAAGCACTTTAAAACTTGATTTAAACTAACGTGTTTGTATCCTTCATATGACTAAGTGAATGGATTTGCGTTGTGGGGGAGTGCTGTGTAAGAAATTTTAACTTCCACTTAAAGAACAATAATGATGTCATACCCCATGAAGAGACCACACTGAAAAATTAAGAAGCAGGTATTTGGTGCCCCTGGGCTCTGTTTCCGACGACTTATGCAGCCATCCCTAACCAACTCCTCCACCAAGCCCTCTCAAAGGCCCCACCCACCATTCTCCCTACCCCACCTCCCCCCCACCTTCTCCCACCCCACCTCCCTCTACTCCTATCTCCCCCCACCTTCCCCCATCCCACCTCTACCTCCCTCCACTCCTATCTCCCCCCACCTTCCCCACCCACACTTTTCCTTACTCTTCCCTTTCCCCACCTCTACCTCCCCCTACACATAAACACGCCACAAACCAGGATCCCAGGATTCTCATCTTTTCTGTGGATCCTAATTTTATTCCCAAGAAGTGAGGAGAAAAACCCATTCATAGGAAGTTGTGCCTGGTAGGCAGGATTTGACCAAATTTCTCTCCAACAGGGCATTGTCATGGAAACCGTGGGCCAAGCTCTCATCTAAAGAGCAGAAAATTAAGGAAATTCAGTCCTCAGCTCTATGGCTCAGGAGGTGGAGAGGAAGGGAGAAAAATTGGCTTTGAGGAGGAAGGGAGAGAAATTGCCTACCACTGTGGAAATCACACAAATTAGGCAACACCACGTCACATGCCCCTCCAGCTAAACAGTCTCCTTTTTTGAACTACTTGCAGAATCACTAGAGGGAAAAAGAAATAGCAGTCTGTGTGCTTTCCCATGTCCAAAGTGAACCTGGTATTTGCTTGAGGGAAAAGGTCTTCCTGGTTTCTCCAAGGGGACAGGCAAGCCAGTCACCACTGGTGTCCTCCTTTGACAGGCCTGCACCCTCCCTCTTTTGTGTCCTGTCACTCGTGGAGCCCATCTCGTTTTGATTTTAGCTGTGTAAATTTATGTTTCTCTGCTGAGGTGAGAGCAGCTTGCTGATCTAATTGGTCTTGGTGGTCTCCCAGTCCTTAGGACAGTGTGTGGCTCAGACTACCTTTCCCTTAAGATGTCTTGGGAAAGGAGATGGCAGCCTGTATAAATCCAACTCTTTAGTGACAAGGTGGAAATTATCCTTAGAGAAAACAAGCTCATCCTTCTTAAAAATAGACATTTCTAGAGACTGGGTAATGTGGACATGTGTATATTTCTGGACTGTCTCCATTCCAAGGCTTCTGTGGGTTCCTGAAAAGAAGCCAATGTTCTAATCTGTCTAAATTGCATTCTGCTGGTGTGAGGGTCATCAGGTCAAACAGAGATGCTGAAAAACAATAACAGTAATAGCTGTGCCTCCCAGAAAACTAGAAGAACCTTCGCGAATACCACCAGATAGAAAGGAGCTGAGGGAGGCAAAATGGAGGAAAATGTGAAGTCGGTTTCAGTTGGTCCCCATGCTCCTGCCTGTTGTCCAGTCACCCCTTCATCTACTCCTTCGTATTCATCCTAAAAGTGTTGTTACACACTTATTTTGCTGGGGATAAATAGTAGCCAAGAGAATAATTAACTCATGAATCGATGATTTGAGCACCAACCGTGTGTCAGTGCTATGCCGGACACTAGGCTTCTTAGGGTGGGCAGAACAGCCATGGCCTCTGCATCATGGAGCTAGCCCAAAGTCTAGCAAGAGAACCAGACATAAAACCAATAACAAAAATATAGCTGTCAGTCGACATACGTGTTTAAAAAGCAAGCTTGTATAGTTAAGAGAGGGGCCTAATTTACTGTCGGTGTGAGGAAAGACCTCTTTGAGGAAGTGGCATTCGAGTTCAGAAGCGAAGGCTAAGTAGGAGTTAGCCAGGTAAAGAACAAGAGGAGCCTTCCAGGCTGAGGAGGAGTGTGTGTGGAGGTTTCAGGGTTGAAAAAAGCTAGCACGCAACGAGGGAGGGAAAGCGTGAAGAGACGTGAGACTGTGAAGGTGAGCAGGGTCAGATTCCAGAGAGCCAACAGGCAACACTTAGGACTTCTATTTTATCCAAAGTGCAATGGGAAAACATCGTATATTTTAAAGATCACTATGGCTACTGCACAGAGACTAAGTTGGAAGATGATTGTGCTCATTATTAAGCAATTGTCTCTCGGCTTCTAACCCACCTCTCTAGACCCTGCTTTGCTGTGCTGGGGCTGAGATTCTGCAAGGCACACTTCTCCTTTGCCAGCTGCTGCTCCTGCCATGTCAGGCTCTGCCAAGGGGACACACTACTGGGAGACTAGAAGGCTAGAATGCAAGGGGCAGGGAAGCAGTGAATGAACTCGCCCCTGATTTTATTCTCTGCTTCTTCTCAGAGTGGCCCAGAAACGGACCTTCAGCCCAGCAGCCGGAGTTGATTCCAATTTTTTGTACATTCCTAGAACCAGCCTCAGGGAGCCCCTTCAGAGATCCCTGTACCAGCTGGGCAATGCCCCCTCCTCAGAGATGTGAATCCATAATGAAGCACAAAGGGAAAAAGAGCTTCTAAATGGTACAGAGGTTCAGTGACCTATGGAAATCAACACTAATGATCCAATACACTTACAAATGGATTTACTGAAGGGAAAAAGAGAGAAGTGGAGACAGAAAAATATGTAAAGAAAGAATGATCTAAAATTGGGGAGGAGGAAATAGTCTCTGGCTTGTTTTATGAAGTTGACATTATCCTGAAACCTAAATCAAACAAAAAGATTACCCCTCCCCCCAAAAAGGGCACCAGTACACTTAATAAACATAGATTCAAAAATCCTTAACAAAATGTTCACAAATTAAACCAAACCAAGAAATACGTAAAAATGGTAGTGTGTCTGACTTGATATCAATATATCAAGTGAATTTAGGTCAGGAATATAGGGTTGGTATAACATTCAGCAGACTATAAGAGAAAAGCCGTAAGATTATCCCCATAGATGCAGAAAAAGCATTTGACAAAATTCAACACCCATTCATGTTAAAAACAACAACAACTCTCAGTAAACTAGGAATAGAAGGGATTTCCCTCGGTCTGATGAAGGGCATCTACAAAACATCAACAGCTAACTTCATACTTAAGAGTAAAACCCTGCACTCTGTTCCTGTAAGACTGAGAACAAGGCAAGAATGTCCCTTACATCTCTTCTATTCATTATTGTTCTGGAGGTCTTAGTGCATAAAGCAAGAAAGGAAATAAAATATATAAAGATTAGATAATAATAATAAAACTGTCTTTATCACAAGCAACGTGACTGTCTATGCAGAAAATCCTATAAAGTCTATAAAAACAAAAAACTACTGGAATGAATAAGTGTAATGTCACAGGATACAAGATCAATATAAAAACTATCAATGGTATTTCTATATATTCACAGTGAATGATTTGAAAATATAGTTGAAACACAATTATCATTAAAATCACATTAAAACACAAAATGCTAGGGACACAGTTAATAAAATAGGTGCAAGACCTACACACTGAAAGCTGTAAACATACCTTAGAGACATATACAAAGAAAGACCTAAATAAATGGAGAGATATACCATGTTTGTGGATTGAAAGACCCACTCAAAATTGCGAAGATGCCAATTCTCCTCAAATTCATCTACAGATATGATACAATCTGTATCAAAAACCCGGCAATCATTTTGTTTACAGAAATTGACATATTTTTTTTAATGTATATGACATGCCAAAAAACTGCTAGGATAACCAGAACACTTGGAAGAAACCAAGCTCAAAGAATTACATTCTCTGATTTCAAGATTTACTATAAAGCAGCAGAACATGTCAATATGGCATTGAGAGGAGGATAAACAGATGCATCTCAGGAATAGATTAGAGAGGCCAGAAATACAGTCAATTCATACAGTGAATTAATTGGCAATAAAGGTGCTGAGGTAATTCGACAGAGAAAGGAAAGTCACTCCAACAACTGTTGCTGGAACAACTGGGCATCTGTGTGGAAAAGATGGAGCCCTGCCTCCCATCTCACACAAGATGGACCATATGCTTAAATGTAGAAGCTAAAGCTGTAAAGCTTATAGAAGAAAATATAGGAAAATGTGTTTTCAACCTTCAGTTGGCAGAGCTTTCTTGGAAGACAAAAAGCACTAACGGTTAAGGAAAGAAACATACTTCATCTGCTATCAAAAACATCAGTAAGCAAATGACTAAGCAGGGTTCAGACTTAGGGGAAACTTTCACAAATACATCTAACAAAGCACTTTCATCTAAAATATCCAAAGAACTATGACAATTCAGTTAAAAGATGAATACCCCAATTAAAATGGACTAAAAACTTGATCAGACACTTCACAAAGGAAGACTTGTGATTGACCAATAGTCCAATGAAAAACTCCTCAACATAATTAGTTATTGAAAAAATGCACAGGAAAACCACAATGAAATACCACTATATATCGTCTAGAATGGCTAAAGTTAAAAAGAATGAGAACCAATGTTTTCATAAATTTGGAGCAACCATGACTCATACTTTGTTGGTGGGAGGATAAAATAAAATGGTAAATTACTTTGGAAAACTATTTGGGAGTATCTTATAAAGTTAAACATATGCCTAATCTATGACTCAACCTTTCTATTCCTAGACATTTACCTATTAAACATATGTTTGAAAAAATAAAACAAAACATAAACAAGCAAACAAATAAAAACCTGTATAGGGACATTTATAACATCTTTATTTATTATAGCCAAAAATTAGAAACAACCAAAATGTCCATCAACAGGAGAATGGAGAAACAAAGTGTGCTATATTCATGTACTAGAATACTACTCAGCAATAAAAAAAGAATAAACTACAGATACCTGCAAATGAGTGAGTCTCAAAAACATGATGTTGAAAGAGTAAACCAAGATGACAGGAGCACATGGTTCAATTTATTAGAAGCTCCAGACAAAACTTATTAGAAATCAGACCTGTAGTTGCAGCGGGGGAGAGGTTGAGGATTGATGTAGAAAGGGCAGGTGGGAACTTTCTGTGACAATGGAAATGATCTATGACTTGATGGGGGTGAGCGCATTTGTCAATCTCATCAAACTGCACACTTAAGATGTGTGCATTTCATCATATGTGAATTATACGCCAATCAAATAATACATTAAAAATTTAATAATTTTGAATGGAAATTTAATATTTTTTAAAAAGATAACAGTTCCCTTTTCCCCAAAGTCAACTTTCAGTCAAAATATCCATGTATAAAACTACACTCATGAAAACAATCGAACAGCCCAACAACAAGGGATTATTTAAAACAAACGATGTATCCATCAAAAGTAACATATAGGGGCCGCCTGGTGGCGCAGCGGCTTAGTCCGCGCTTGGCAGCCCGGGGTTCGCGAGTTCGGATCCCAGGCGCCCGCCGACTCACCGCCTGTCAGCCATGCCGTGGCGGCGTCCCATATAAAGTGGAGGAAGATGGGCACGGATGTTAGCCCAGGGCCAGTCTTCCTCAGCAAAAAGGGGAGGATTGGCAACGGATGTTAGCTCAGGGCTGGTCTTCCCCACAAAAAAAAAAAAAAAAAAAAGTAACATATAGCTATTACAAATGACATTGCAGAAAATATTTGATTGCATTAGAAATTCACAATTAATTTTAAGTGAATATTTCAACTTATTGAACAGGATGCACAGTCTAATTCCCAATTTGGAAAATGTGTGTTTCCCTGTGTGCGTCTACCAAACAACATTTTGTACCAAAATGTTATCTATTTCTGGGTAGTGAAATTACATGTGATTTTAATTGTATTTCTTGATGCTTTGGCATTTCCAAAATTGTCAGCAATGAATATATGTTACTATTACATTGAGGGGAAAATTACTTTCAAAGAAGTAAAATTAAAAATAATAGGAGCCAGGGGCTAGCCCAGTGGCGTAGTGGTTAAGTTCATGTGCTCTGCTTCAGTGGACCGGGGTTCGCAGGTTCAGATCCTGGGCACAGACCTACTCAACGCTTGTCAAGCCACGCTGTGGCAGGTGTCCCACATATAAAGTAGAGGAAGATGGGCATGGATGTTAGCTCAGGGCCAATCTTCCTCAGGAAAAAGAGGAGGATTGGGAACTGAGGTTAGCTCAGGGCTAATCTTCCTCACATACACACACAAAAAAACAGCAGGGGCCGGCCTAGTGGTGTAGTGGTTGAGTCTGCATGCTCCACTTCAGTGGCCCGGGGTTCACAGGTTTAGATCCCAGGCATGGACCTATGCACCACTCATTGAGACATGCTGTGGCAGCATCCCACATACAAAATGGAGGAAGACGGGCACAGATATTAGCCCAGGGCTAATCTTCCTGAGCAAAAAGGGGAGGATGGGCAATGAATGTTAGCTCAGGGCCAGTCTTCCTCACACTCAAAAAAACAAAAAACAGAAAACAAAAACAAAGTAATAATGAGAAGCTTGGGCTCTGACAAGTGCCTGGGCTGTAATTCTTTCAAAAATCACCTACCCTCTCTGCTCCTACTCATTCTATCCCAGTTTCTTCATACTTAAAATCAAAATATCTGTTATCTTCACCTACTTCACATTATTGTTGCAGAGATGACAAATGCACATATTATTTGCAAAAGCAATTTCAAAAGCCTAAAGCACTCCAAAACCATGAAGTCAAGTTGATGGATTTCTGTCTGCCTTGCCCCATCGCCACCACTTGTCTGTCCGGATTGTCTATGTGCCCCGCTGAGGCCGGCTTCTGCTGGGTCCATTTCCCCCATGTCTGGCCAGCCGGAATTACTACTCAGTTAATATGTAAGGCTTAAAGGAAAGTGCGTTCCTCTAAATTAACTCTGCCAATGAGTATAGATAATATACTTATAGGCCTCTGTAGGTTGGAAAGACTAGCCATAAGGGCTGGCCTCATTCTGAAACAATGGAAAGCCATCTCGTCTGAGGAGCCAAGGACAAAAGAAAGAGTTCTATCAGTCAGAAGTGGAAAAGGGACACCATCAATATAGTGCATCCACGGGATGAGGAGGTCACAGTTTCCTTCCTTTCAAGCAGGCACCCATCACATTAAAAAAGCTGACCCTTGTTCTCAAGACAGAAGCACTGTGAAAACAATGCATTAGTTATTTTTTATTAAGTAAAAAGAACAAGTACGTTTCTTACACATTAGATTGCTGCATCGATCACAGTGTAGTGGAAGGTTCAGTCTGAAACCACAGAGGTTTGGGTTCACATTCCGACGTTTCCTGTTTTTTTTTTTTTTTTTTTTTGTAAGGAAGATTGGACCTGAGCTAACATCCGTGCTCATCTTCCTCTACTTTATGTGGGGCGCCACCACAGCATGGCTGACAAGTGGTGCGTTGGTCCGCGCCCAGGATCCGAACTGGCAAATACCAAGCCACCGCAGTGAAG
Organism: Tapirus indicus; assembly: GCA_031878705.1. Classification (NCBI taxonomy): domain Eukaryota; kingdom Metazoa; phylum Chordata; class Mammalia; order Perissodactyla; family Tapiridae; genus Tapirus; species Tapirus indicus. The sequence continues at coordinate 84,776,859 of CM062930.1, read as the reverse complement.
CGCACAAACTTAACCACTACCATCGGGCCAGCACTGACATTTCCATTTTTTAACAGTGTGATCTTGGGCCAATCACTTTATGCTTCCTGACCTCGGCTTTGCCATGCAAAACAGGGACAATGACACCATCTAACAGTGTTACTGCAGGTATTAAGGAGAACGCGTATGAACTGTTCTGCCAGTTTTATTGTCTGTATCACCAAATCATTCTGTGAGTTGAGAGACCAGGGGCTTTGCTCTGTCTCTGTGGTATCCCTGGAGCCTGGAATGGCACTTAGCACCTAACAGACCCTCAATATTTATTAATGAATAAATAAATGAAAAGGGGGCAAAATAAGGACAAACTTGTGCTTATACATTTAGATACTTCTCACTGAGAAATCTAAAAGTAGAAAGCTTATTCTTCAGCACTTGTCTCACTTACAGTTTTGTATTTTGGGGTTGTTTCATCAATATCTGTCTTCCCCGCCAAGTTATGAATCTGAAAGGGCAGGTACTGTGCCCATTTTTGCTCCCATTTTGTATCCTCAGCACCCAAACATGTTCCCTGGAATGACTAGGTTGTCAATAAGTATTTATTGAATACGTAAATAAAAGAATTTTTCAACCAAAAAAAAGTATCTTATCCATTGGCATTTTCTCTGTTCTCCAAACCATATCAAGTTACCACTTACTTTTTTGAAATTTTTCATTTTCATTCAGATTCCTCAGATTCACCACTCCCACCACCAACACCCTCCCCCCTCCCCCGTGCACACACGTCCCATATCTCAGGGCTAGAGAACTGCTTAAAAATGGAGAGCAGCCCGGAAGGGCATTCGTTACTGAGGGTGGATGCTAACTGGATGTGAGTATTTGGTATTGATGGATGGAAGACATCCAACTGTGGGCTGCGTGGTTTTGACTACTTATACCAAAGCGACCTTGTCTGTCTCAGGTAGCCTACTTTTTCATATTTTCCTGCCCCTCAAGCCCCTTATGAACACTTTTTACCTCAGCTCCAAGACGCTCCATCATTTTTCCAAATCTCCCACCTTCCCCATCTCCCTTGGTGCCGTGTGGGGCAGGCCAGCTTCCGCAAGCGTTTTCCACTCCCTGTGCTTAAGTCTCGTGACACATTGCCCTGGGGTTCATGTTTATGCTTAAAGTCCACCAAAACATAAGATATTTTTTAAAAAAACATTAGAGTCCCTCAGCTCCCCCCTAACAACGCAGTCCAGTCCTCCAGGGAGTTACTAGAGGCACAGAACGCAACCTCATCGGGAAGTGTGAGCTGCTCAGTGCGGGTCTGCAAGGACAAATTCAAGCTCCATAACTTCACTGCCTTTGCTGCCTTGAATTTCAAGCTGGCACATGGCAAAATCTGGAGCAGGAAAGTGAAGTGACTTTTTTGTTTCAAGGTCACAGTATTTATAAAACTTTCTCTTTTGCTCTCCTTCTGGGAATCTGCAGTCTCAAAAATGTCAAAGTGACTCACATCAATTGCCAAGCGCATGACAGAGATTAAACTGAATTTAAAGGCCATTCTGGAGGATCTGGGATTGATTGCAGGCACCTTGATAAAAAAAAATTATAAAAAGGAAATCCTGAGTGTGCCTGACAATCCTAGATAAAACTCCCCAGTGACTGCAGACATCCTGACATGATATCTATCAAGAGAGGTTCACAGAGGAGCTTTTTAAAGCCAGAAGGACTTGTTCTTCTTCAGAGATGCTTGTGCCGGCTTAGACCCAGGGCAGCAAGAAAGACCTTACAATAGCATTATTGCCAGAATTAACGCCTGAAGAGAAAACATTTTGGCAATACTTCAAATAGCAAAAAATAATTCTGGGAACTTTGTTTCATATATGCCTAACTATATCTACCAAGGTTACGGCAGTGGCAACATAATCTAGACCTTTCTGAGGGGTAGATGGGCATACAAGTAGCTACTTCACGTGACATGAAAACTATTCCAGTACTTTTTCAATCTGAAACAAGCTGTTACCCAGAATCCTTCAACATCTTTGTGGGGCTTTTTACTGTGCATGCATGTGTTATGCGTGTATGCGTGGGTATGTGCAAGCGCAGGATTAAGCAGAATCTGTACATTTCCATTTCCACTTTGATATATTGCCCTTGTGCGTATGGAGCAAGTAGGCACATCCCATTCCTTAAAAGGGAAATGACCTGAGGTTGTGTTTGGCATGTAACAGATGATCAGTAATTATCTGTTACTTGGAACTGCAGTGATTTGATCTCTCTGGGCTTGACTGACCCCTCCTGTAAAACGTGGCCTCTTCCTTACCCACAGAAAGGTAGTTCTGCCAGATACATGAAGATCCAACGGAGGGATCATTTTGATGGGCTTTTTCAGACTGTACATTTAATTTTCACTTGAAAATAGTAACAAAGTGTTATTTGTGAATGTAACAAAAGAGTTAAAGTTATGGAATGCAAAAGAACCAATGTAGTTGGCTGTAAGAATCTTAAGTATTCCACCTCCCCACTCCCAAATGACTTGATGATCAAGGTCTAACTGTTTCTTGAGAGTTTCCCAATTGAATCAGATACTGAAGGATCCCAGGCACTCGGAGATGTCCCCTCACATTAGGAGGTGCTCATGTTATGCACAGAATGTTCAACTTGGCTTCTTTTGCGGAGCAATTGCTCATCTCCTGTCCGTAATAGGGCCTCTGGAAGCGCCTCAGAAATCCACAGCATCCCTCTGAGGCCGGTCAGCACCAGGGCTGAACACCAGTGTTGATGCACTGGGATCTGATCCACGTGCAAAATGCAGGCTTCTCTCTGACGACACACAGCTGCATCTGCCTTCAGCCATGCCTCTGGGGAGCTCTTCTGGGTGTTCTCTGATGCCTCAATAAACAGCTTTCTTATGGTTGAAGTTAATTTGGAGACTCTTGTTCACACTCTCAGGAAACAGCTTACCGCCTTCTCGCCTTGGCCGTCTCTGTACTGACCCAGATGTTTGTTAGCTGACATTGGGGCCCGGCATTTGTCTCTCTTGGACTCCATCCACAAGCATTCTGTGAGGACCTGCTGCTCTCGGCCCCAGGGAATATCAATTCTGGCCTCAAGGAGCTTACCACACACTCAGGAAAGCAGAGCACAAATGATAATGCCACCAGCAAGTCGAAGTTTACTTTAGTCTTCCAGTGTTTTCCAGTTTATTAAAGTAATGCCCCCTTTGAGAGAGGGAATGCTTTCTCGTGACATGCCACCACAGGATCCTGGTCACCCAGCACCAGAATTAGAAATAAAAAGTCGGCCCAGGATGTGCTCGGGCTGTGGATTTCTCCCTCCCACCTCACCAAGTGTGGCAGGCCAGGCTCAGTGCCTGGGAAGGAAAGCCATCGTCACAGGCCATGTGCTGGACAGCCTGGAGGGGAGGGCATATGGCAGGAAGGCCAGTATGGAAAGCCGGGGTCCTGTGCTCATCACGAGAAAAGAAAACAGTAAACTGGATGGGACAGTGGTCACAGTATGAGCACACACATTGATTGCTACCATAAGTAACACAAACCCCAGTCAATACAAAGCTGTCCTAGGAGATGTATACACACTTTCTCACTAAAATTTCAACCCCCTCCACCCCACTCCCCCCAAATCTATATGGTAGGTATGCCCATTTCAAAGCAAAGGAACTCAAAATTCAGGTTGGTTAGTGCTAGAGACGGAATGTTTACGTCCCCACAAAATTCCTATGTTGAAACCTCATCCCCAAAGTGATGGTATTTGGAGGTGGGCCTTTGGGAGGCGCTTAGGTCATGCTGGTGGAGCCTCAGAAATGGGATTAGTGCCCTTATAAAAGAGACCCCGAGAGCTCCCTCAGCCCTTCAGCCTTGTGAGGACATAGTGAAAAGACAGCTGTCTACAAACCAGGAATTGGGCCCTCGCCAGACACCAAATCTGCTGGGACCTTGATCTTGGAATTCCAGACTCCAGAACTGTGAGAAATAGATTTCCATTGTTTATAAGCCACCCAGTCTGTGGTATTTTTGTCACAGCAGCCTGAACACACTAAGACAGTTAGGTAACTTAACCTGCATCACACGCTTTATAAGTGGTGGAACACGGACTTGATCCCACGCCGTGAAATTCCAGAGGCCCTGTTTTTAGGAAGAAATGTGGCCAAGAAGAAAGAAGAGCAAGCTGCAGGGTCGAAGGGGGGTTGTTTGGCTTTCCTTTGTCACTATATCTTTTAACAAGCCATTTAAACTCCATTGGTAGCCATTTTCTCATTTAACAGGAATTCATTGGTCATGGAGACATTTTTTAGAAGTCTCAGAGTGTTTGAAATAAAGGATGTGGCTTATTATTTTTGTTTTTCCTAAATGCAGATTATGAATGGAGCTAGCTTTTAATGTTAAGCCAGATGCCTTGGAAAACCAAGAGTAGGGAATTAATTTTGTTTTTAATACAGTTGAAATGTGGAAACATCTTTTTCTCTACTTGTGTGTATGGTTCAAGTAGACTGAAAATAATGTATTATACTTTCACATTAAATTATACCATTATGTTTTATAAAAATAAGAAGACTGATGGCCTTAAAATGGAAATAATAATTTCAAACACTTCAGAGACAGAAAGAAAATAAAAATTTTCTCGCATTATGATCCATTCTGAGGTACATGTATGTATTTTTTTAAAAAAACAGGAAGAAAGTGCATGCTAACACCTAGGGTTGTGTGAAGCAGTGCTGGCCGCTAGCCCTCCCTGTGCCCCGTCCCTCCCCCTCCTGACAAACACTGGCCAGGCTGAGCACCTGCCCAGGTGCTGGGGGCAGCCACTGGTCTCCTCCCCTCTCTCTGCGGGAGGAATGGTGATAAATCCTCCAGGAAGGTGGTCAGGCCTCAGGCTAGAAGTTGAGATCAGCAAAACTTAATTCATGAAGGTCGTAATAGACACCAGGGTTCTTTGATATTGAAAATAAAGAAAAAAATCCTGTAAAGAAACAAATTTGGAGAATTTCATAATGTACAGAGTATGTATATAAAGAATTTACTTAAATTCAACTCAGGATCACAAAATACCTTTTCGGGTAAGAGTTTGTGCCATACAGAAGCAGCTTCCCTGACTTGGCACTTGAAGCAGAGAAAAGCCCATTCCCAGAGCATTCCCTGCTATCCCAGCCACAAAGCCACAGGCCAGAAGCCACAGGGCCAGAAGCTCTCACTGCCCAGCAGGGTTGGTCACCTCTGGAAGACACTGGAGATGGGCTATGCGGATTTGTCCTATCCAGTACACACAAGTGCCAGGGAATTTTCTCCTTGACAAGTGAACTGTGCATAATAATCCAGGCTGTGGAAGAAGAAGCCAGCAAAAAAGGCAAACGCTTCTTGCACCAGGCCCAACCAGGATGACCGAGCGCTCAGGCAGGCGCCACAGCTGCAAGTCCTCTAGGCCGCAGCGAACATGCAGCCGTCAGCGCTCACTTTCAATAACAAGCCTGTGGCCTGTTTTCACATTCGAATATCGCCAGCTTCTTGCCAAGACTCCAAAGCTCGTTCCAAGAATGGTGAACGGCACTGATGCTTCTGGGAGAATCCCAACTGTTTGCTTCTGAGACACAAGAGGAAAAGGAATATTGGCTAAATGCAAAGTTCTTCAGAGTTCATAAAACATGAGGGCCTCTATCACTAGGAAGTATTGACTTGCCCAGCCAAGAGCCCAGTGTTCTCCCCTGAGCCATTTCTTGGGAAAGCCTTCAGCTGTCCCGACGATGCTGATGTGCCGACAAAGGTCTTGAGTGAAATGGACAGAGCCTTGGAGTCTTGTTCCATAGCTACTCTGGAAACCAAACACTGCTATTTTTGTCTATGTAGCTTCAGGCAAGTTTTAGTTTACTCGTGAATAGAAATGGAGAAAATAGTTCCTATGTGGAAGACAAAGTATACCAGACAATGAAGGGGAGGGTTTTATTCAGACTACTGCAACAAGAAGCACGGTCGTTCACGAGAAATTTGGGCGGGGGGCCGGGTTGGCATAAGGCAAGTAAATAAGAGTGTCGTTGTGAGTCTCATAGAAGTCACATGAGGAAGGGTGGAGGTGGGTCTTAGCTGAGAATGTGAGAAAGCAGAGTGGTCTTCTGAGGTCGGCCATTGCTGGGGACACCAAAGAGGGGGGAGGAGGGATATTCTGTAACCATGGCTGTCTTCCCCAGAACACAGGGCTCGAGTAAGTTCAACCTTGTCACCTCCCTCGCAGGCCTTTAAAAGCAATGAAATCAGTAACCGATGTGAAGTGCCTAGTACAGAGCACACGCTCCAAGCCACAGGGAGCCGCCCAGAGCTGGGCACCAACCCCAGTGGCAGCCAACGCATCAGCTGGTAACAGCCTCGGTGGGGTCCTGAACGGAAGCTCTGTTCACACGGGGGCACGACACACAACAGGCCCAACCAGTGTCTTCCTGTTCCAGGAATGTGAACTGGAGATAGAATGGGAGGATGCAGGCCAGCAAGCAGAGGACAGAGAAGTGGAAAAGCCACGTAGACAAAGGGCCACGAGATGTCAAGAGGAAGCCCTCAGGAAGCAGAGGGCAAGAGACAGGAGGAGGAGCTGGAGGAGGGGGTGATGGCAGCAGGAGAGGCATAAGCGGAGACAAAGACAGTGACATTCGAGTCACCACATGGCAGGGGACCAACCGCCGCCTGCTGCTAACGGCAAAAACACACTCGAGGTGCGTGATGTCTGACGTTTGTATTACGATTCCAAGACATACCCCTTACAGCTGCCCCTTCCCCTGAAAGATCTGGTGAGAAGAGCTAACGCAGTTTATGGAATTCGATTATTATTAATAATATTAAGTATTTTTAACAAATTTTAGAATACACACATAAGCAGAAAGAAAAATAAAAATCACCCCTTGATTCCACTAGCCAAAGAGAGCAATATAACTTCGGTAGGCCTTTTTTCCTATATTTACCTCGGCATATTTAATCTATCATATATTTTAATCTCCTAGCTCCCTCATTTGTCAGAGGTTTAAAAAAGTAAGATGAGCCCACAATAAAATAAGAGAAATGTAGCACGCTTTTCATAATGCAAAATGTAGTCTATTTAAAAGACATTTATTTACAGATTAAGGATCTAAGCTTTTTAAGCATTTTTGTGTTGAAATTGCATTTCTTTCATGAAAGATGCAGAGACTGTGTGCCAGAGGGGGGCTATTTGTTGATCTGATTTTGGTTTGGGCTTGTTTTATTTTTTTTTTACATTTCTGATGTTCTTATTTTTTTAGCAAAATTAAAAACTGACAAACATGTCAGTATTCTAATGTTTTGGGAAATTTTACTGCTGCGTGAAATTCCAAAGTCTGAGAATTACTAACCTAGTCTATATGGAAATTGAGGATACCCTGGGGAGCTTTCTATAACAGTGTGACAATCGCCGAGAAAGCTCTGAATTCCCACTCACGTTCACCCACAGTCAAGACTGGCTTTCTTTCAGAAGCACTGACTTAACGCTATAGCTGCAAGGATTTGGGGGAGCAGAATCACGGCATAAAACGTAAAATATTATGATTTTATTTAGTAGGTGTTGATGACATCACCACCCATGTGCACACCACGACACTTCATCATTTGAAAGTGTCTCTTTACCACTTCAGGAAAGAAGGTATATTTCCCACGATGTGGAATTCCAGCCACAGTTCCATCTAGAAAAAGATAAGCAAGCTCAAAATATCCCAGGCCTTTGTATTGTCTCCAAAGTTTACAACTGAAAAAAGAAGGGAAAACTGCCGAACCTACACACCAACGGGCAGGGACATCCAGCCCTTTAATGCAGAGAGACAGAGAGGGAGAGAGAGAGAGAAGAGAGGGAGACAAGGCAAGGGAGGACAACTGGCCCACTTTATATCCTCAGGAAAGGAGTCACACACAGAACTGCAGAAGGTAAGCCCTGCGTCCACCGGCCGTCATCAATCTCTTTGAAAGCCTTTCTGAGCTTTAAAAGCCCATGATTTTTCAATTAGCCATTAAAATCACTGCTGCCATCTACCATAAGCTCTTCTCCTGGAAACACTTGTAACAGATGAGAAAGGAAGCGGGAGATGAAAGGAGACCTGGATGGTAGAGTCAGGAACTGCCTCTGTTAAAGGGTTAACAACAATTCTAACAAATTACCCCCCAGGAGAGCATGATGGCCTGGGGTGCTGTGGGCTGGAAAGCTCCTAGCCCCTGTCCCACGGGTTGAATGTATTATAACTATTCCACCAAGCCACTCGATAGGGTGCCAAGTTCCTGCAGGCCAGAACTTTCTGAATAAGCGGCAGATGCAATTGCAAAAATTATTTTAGAACAATTCTGGGGGTTTTTTTTCCACTCAAACAAACACAGACTTGAATTCAAATCCTCTCTTAACTTCTTTGAGCCTTGGTTTTCACATGCATAAAATACCTAAGAAGTTCGTCCTCCCTACCTCAAGGGTGGCCGTGAGGCTCAAATGCAGACCTGCGTCTCAAAGAAGCTTATATCGACAAACAAGTGTCAGTTATTACCATTATAAACACGGATAAGAGGTAGTAAATCAAATATTGAACCGTAAAACAGAGCAGCAACCATGAAACCAGCAGAAGTTTAACATCCAGCCAGATGGCCCAGCCAAAACAGCAGGAACAGTTTTAATATAAGACAATACAATTAAATGATAAATAGATGGTACAGATGCAAAAAGCAAGGAGATCGGTGGTATAAGAATATTCATTTATTCTCCAGTCATTCATTGAGTTCCAACCACCTTGCTGGCTGGCCCTTTAGGACTGCCACCAAAGGGGCCGTGTCTGCCCTCAAGGAGTGCAGCAACTGGGAGAGACAGAGGAGGAAATCTACAGCCTGGGGCACACGCTGCTCACAGGAACCGAGGTGGGGGCTCCAGCATCTCCCAGCAGCGAGTTTTAAAGGAGTATAGAGCAGCCAAGTGTGAAAGTGGCGGGAGGTAAATTCCAACGGAGACCTGAGCTGACACCTCACGGTGGTGTCAGGTGGAGCCCCCCAAACAGCCACCCAGCCTGAGGAGGCTCAGTGTGGGGGAATGGCCGTCTGTGCTGGGCTGTAGCGTGGTACAGGTCATTTAAAACTTAGGTGTCTTGTGGTAACTTACCCAGGTGTCCTCACAGGTTCAATATCAGTTCTACAGAAAGTGGGGACAGGCACCTTTTGTTACGTTTGTCAACTGCCCACCGTGTGTCAGGCACGGAGGGGGTCACAGAGATTGCCAGAATGCCAGCCACTCTCTCTCTCTCTCCCCATCTGCTCCCAGCACCACCACCCACTCCCTCCAGCTCTTGCAGAAGGTGATAAAAGGGAAACCAGCACATTTCTGATAATTCTCAGTCCTTTACACCAAACTCATGAAGCCACACTGCAGAGACCAGAGGCAGGAACAGGAGTCCCAGGGCTGCGGGGACGGCCAGCAGCGCCACACAGGCCGGGGCTCGCACCTTCCCCATTGGGATGGACAGTAAGTAAAAAAAAGACTTTTCTGATCCAAAGGTGAGAAGGAATGGCCCTCACCGGCCTTCTGCAGGCCCAGGCCCGGGAGAAAGAACCACACGGAGAAGCGCCGGACGCTGCCCGCTTCTCCCCCACTGCGGGCCTGGCCCTGTGCTCCACACACTGGATGTCCCATGCATCCCCTCCCTTCACCTTCCCGACAGCCCCTGGGCGGGCTCTAATGATTTTCCCCAGTTTATCAAGGCGGCAGGTGAGGCTTAGACAGCTGGGGTGATTGTCCAAGTTCTCCGAGCCAGTGAGTGGCGGCCAACTCAGGTGTGACTGGCTCGAAAAGGCATGCCTTTGGCCCCTTCAAGCATTTCTAGGGCTGAAACGGAAAGTGTCTGGATTTGGGGGAGAGCCCCACCCCAGGAGGAGCACTCAGCTGACCCTGACCTGGAACTGGCCATCATGCTCCCGACACTGGTCTCACCTGCACAGGGGCCTCACCTTTCTCTTTACCACCAATTCTCTTCCGGCTTTAATGACCTCTCAACTACTCCAGTGATTTGTTCTTCTCCTCCAGACCCTTCCACAGGACTGAACGGTCAGATAGCCCTGAGAACCCTGTGGGAGGCCAGAGACACAGAGCCAAAAGCCCCTCTACAGAGCCTTTGAAAGCAACCTGCTTGCAGTTGCCCCCCATTCCTTGCCAGAATAGTACCTGTTAGACAGAGCTGTGTTGCCCCCACGCACTGCATATGTCCTGGCTACAGCTCACCAGTTAAGGGCAGGGGCTGTGTTCCTTCAGATTCTGCAATCACTTCCTTCCGTCCTTCCGGTTGACTTGATGTCAGAGAAAGATGGCTGGATGCAGAGTTCGAAAACTGCCTCCAAGTCTTAAATCTGTCAATCTTCAGCCAAATCTCTGGGCAAATTCTCAAGCAGTAAGAATCACAACAGTGATGAGGATTCGCTCTGGCCAGCCTTCCAGTCTTGGTAACCACCCAGTGGAGTAAGAATGAGCATCATCCTCCTTTTCACTAGAGTAGGAGCAGAAGCTTAGCCCATATCTTGCCCAGAGTCACACAGTTAATCATTGACAGTGCAGGGAGTTGAAACTCACCCTCCAGAATCTACAACATTGCTGACAATATCGTGGTCTGAGTTCTAGGTCCAATCCGCCGCCAATGTGACCTCCCTAACACCACTTCCTCATCTGCAGTCGGGAAGAGAAAATAAAGCATCTGGAAGGCATCTTGCATGACTGTGATGTGTGAATACTAGAAGGAAGGATTTCTGCACTGGGAGCTTTCTTCTCTGGGCAGTGACACCATAAGCCCCGGTCCCTGGCCTTCCATCCTGACGGGCGAGTCAAGTTGGGCTCCTTCCCAAGCACTGGTTTGTGTTGTTTCAACTTCTACTTTTTCAGTTGGATCTCATTTAATTGTTGTCATTTCACGCGTTCACCTTGAGGCCCTGAGGCCCCCTCTGCACCTTAAACACATCAGGCAAAAAGCACACAAAAATAAATTCAATTTCAATCTTTCCACATGGTGAAAAGCCAGCCACTTATAATAGAACCCTGATGTGTCTGTCTAAAACCCTCTGAAGAGCACCCCTTGGGGGGAAAAAAATAACCATCAATGCAACAATTTCACAGTCTCAGGAATTAGGAGAGGAGGAAGGAAGGAAAGGAGAAAGAGAGAGGGAGAGAAATAGAGACAAAGAAATGGATTACGTTATTTTTCTTCCTTATTCATTATCCTCCTGTGTTAATGTCAGATAATTTTCAGGCCATTTCACCACAAATATTGAGCCAAGTCTTATGTATCTTGGCTAAAGAAAATTTATTTCAGAACACCTGGAAAGCCACAGATAGCTAATGATGGGATCCATCATTGACGATGAATGATGGGGTTGCTTTGTTTTTCTTTGTTTCTTCATTTTCTAAAAGTCTAAATTCAATTAAATTCAAGGAGATAATGGTCAGAGAACAGAAAATTGAAGGTTTATAGAGAAACAAAACTCAGCTTCTCTTTTCCTTCTCGTGAAATGGGAATGCAGACACATCAAGATCGACTCACTCCCAGTGTCACTAAAACCTCCTCGCCTGGCCTCCACCTGTCTGTGGGACCCACTTGGGCCTGTTCTCTGCTGGAGCTACCAGTGAGCTGGAGCTCACTGACCCCAAACCGCTAACCGATACCAATCCTGAGATGACTCCATCCACGGATCTGGCCCCCAGGTGGAATTCGGGACAAAGCATCACAGAACCCATGCCTGGCACAGAGGCTGAAGGGTGGGAAAGATGAGAAACAAGGAGAAATCAGGGCAGCCAGGACTGTCACAGCCACCCACGGGAGACACTGCAGGACAGGTGGTGCCTCTGAGGCCCGAGCCCACTCCAGCCATGCAGAAATGGAGGGCGGCCCTCATGACATCTTCCAACCTTTCACAAGCAGCTGGAGCGCCAGGTTTTCACGTGGCCTTTCCCCACGTCCAAATGTTGACGTATTGCTCACGTTCAAACCACTACACTAGCCAACACTGTGGGCAAAGAACAATGTCTGTGGACACTGAGCCCAAGGGGCTCTTCCTTAGAACGTGCCTCTACAGTCTGCCTCCCCACTCTGTGGCCAAGTGTCAGTTGCCATGTATGCTCTTAAATGTGGCTCACTTTATCCATCACGTTACGTCTCTGATTCCTGTAGACGTTTGAGTTTGTAATCCCAGGCTGAGATCCAGTCCTCCCCTCCCGTAAACACAGGAGGCTTTCACTCGGGGAGAAAGATGCCCAGAGAACTAGGGTCACAGCAAGGCTGGAATTCACTGCTCTGTCCCCTGACATGGGCCAGCCCACACCCATCCTCATTGCTCGCTGCCTGTGCTGTGCTGGTTGTTAAGTATCTTGACTATAAGTCCTGGAAACAAATTAATTAGGACACCACATTTTAAGTTCTCCATATTAGTTATCTCTCTCTGTGTAACAAATTACCCTGAAACTTAGGGACTTAAAAAAGCGAGTGTTTGTTATCTCCCCATTTCTGTGGATCAGCAGTCATGGCTTAGCCAGGTCCTCGGCTCAGTCTCTCTCGTGAGCTCTGGTCTAGCTTTGGCTGGGCTGTGGTCATCTTGAGGTCTGGCTTGGGGAGAATGGCCTTCAAGCTCACCCTGGTGGCCGTTGGCAGGCTTTAGGTTCCTGCTGGATGTTGGCCAGAGATGTCAGTTCCTTGCCTCATGGGCTTCTCTATAGGGCAGCTCACAACATGGGAGCTTGCCTCCCCAGAGCAAGGAATCCAAGAGAAAGTAAGAGATGGAAAGCAAGATGAAAGCCAGTCATTTTATAACAATCTCAGAAGTGACATCCATCACTTGTCCGTATTCTGTTTATTAGAAGCGAGTCTTTAGGTCCACCTACACTCAAAAGGAGGGAATTTCACCAGGAGGTGAGGGTCACTGGGAGCCACGTTGGAGCACAGTGTCTTTAGCTTCCCAGGCAATGGTAACATATACAACAGTAACTGTGCAATGATGATAAGGGTGCCCGGCACAGTGCCAATGCACACCAGTTGTCCCAGCATAATTAGTCATGACTCTCTCTTACTCTCAGAAGTGCCCCGGTCTAGATGATAAAATACATGATCGCTCTACTGATAAGACCCTCCATTGAAATGTTTTCGTAAGACAGGATCTGAACTTCCCTTTCTAACCGAGGTTTGCTGTGCTTGCTCTCCGAGGCAATCAGCAGTCCTGTCCTGCGTCACACAAGGCCCACACAGAGCCCCAACCATCTGCCTTTCTTTGTCTTAGCCATACCATATTTTCCACTATTTAAACATTTTCTTACTTTGAAAAATGACCAAGTGATTATATATACCAATATATTTTAATGGGATTATATGGAGTGCAGATTTTAGGTTTACAGTTGTTTATAAAGATTTGTTTATATATTTTGTATATTATGAGACAGTGGCATTTTTTATCATTTATCATGTTTATTTACCAAAAACAATATATGGATGATACCATGAAAAACTATCTGGAAATCTTTCAACTTTTTGAAATTTTTGCATGTAAAATGAATATGCCACGAATGCAACTTCTTGCGTTTGCTCTCTGAATGGTTTCTCAAACACAGTGGTGGAGCAATTAGTACAGAAAAGGGAAAGTGATCTTAATGGAAAACATGCTTCTGTTATCTGAATCGTATTGCTATTAGTTGAGTCTCTTTTTTGAGGAACTGCCTATCCATTTTTTTTCATAAACATTTCCTAAGGACAAAAGTATTTCTGAACATATGGGCTGTGTCTCTGTTTTGGATGTAAAAACTTCTGGCATTTCGCTGACTTCATTTCATTCTGAGTCACTCTCTCATTTGCTATAAACATCAGGGTGTTTGATCAATGGGGAATAACGGAGACACTTGGAGCATAACGCTGCTGTCACTGTCTTTCCTAAATGGGCAGCTGATTGCCCAATGTGCTGTCTCCCTAATTATTTTTAAATTTATATTTTCTGTTTATTTATTGTTCCTGAAACAGATGGTCTGAGTAGAATTTTTGTAAACTCCAAATAAAATGCCGCCTGGTCCAGGGCTCACATCAGATTAAACAAAGACCGCCCGGTGGGCCCAGGCTTCAGGAGGGCTTGCTCCGCGCGCTGTCATGAGGGTCGTTCCTCTCCACTCCGAGGGGAGCTGTAATTGAGAACTTGGCATCCTTAGATGGGAAGTCCCTACAGGAGTTCCATGAGCTCAAATGACAATCTCTCACGACTTTGCTCGCCATACCCAGGTCTGCTGTGCCCTGAAATTGTACAATTCAGTGGTCTTAGAGGTGTGTGCTCAGTCACACACGTACACACACACACACGCACACACACACTTTCATTCCTTCATTTGAAAAAAGTTATCAAATACTGATCAAGGCACTGCAATACACAATAAAGCAGTGACCAAGACAAGCAAAATCTCATGAAACTTAAATTCTAGTGAGAGAGGCAAACAAGTAAACAAGTAAATAACAATTTCAAGTCTCAGAAGGGGCTGTGAAAATATAAATAAAAGGTATTTGGAAGGAATAGAAGGTATGAAGGATTGAAGACTATTGTAAGATTGGGAAGTATTTTCTGTGAAGGTGACTTTTAAGCAGAAACTTATATGTTGTGAGGGAACGAGCAATGCAAACACTTGCGGACAACAGTATTCCAGGTAGAGGAAACGATAAATGCTAAAGCCCAAGGCGGTGATGAACTCAGTCCATCCCATGAACAGAAAAACATTCCTTGAGCTGGTAGGTAGTTTCAGCATTCTGGGGAAACAAGAAATGCAGTGGAATGTAGCTCTTGACCCCAAGACCTCAAGACTGGGTCCTCCAAAATGGTGGGTGGCCAACTGGAATCTTGTGTTCCAAACCAGTTGTCTCACCATTCTTCCCAGGCTTTCATTTCAGTGGCCTTATTCTGACTAAGTAGTTTCCTGCACCAAAGCCAACTGGCCTCCACTCTATCAGTCCAGTCCAGCCCACATCCTGCCGTACACAGTACTGTGAGAAGCCCTGGGAGTAAGGTACGTGAGGGATCTCTTTCACAATGTAGAAAAGCCCTCATCTTCCACAGACCCAAATGACCACGAAAAGCCCCACTTTTTCAGATTCCTTGAATCTTCCACCAACTGAATTCCATAAATTAACCTATAGAATTCCAAAAATTAACCAAGGTCAGCTAGGCAGGGTTCTTCAACCCTAGCACTATTGACATTTTAGACCAGAGAATTCTTTGGTGTGGAGGGCTGCCCTGTGCATTGTAGGATGTTTACCAGCATCCCTGGCCTCTATCCCCTAGATGATATTAAGGTCCACCCAACTCGTGACAATCAAAAATATCTCCATACATTGTCCAATATTCCCTGAGGGACACAATCCACCTTGAGTTTCTGGCTATATCCACATCCCAAGCCCTTCATCCAGGCTGGACCATAGAGACTTCCTCTGAAACCATAGCTTCCCCTGGAGGGATGTGGCCCCTGGACCCCTACCTGGGGGAGAGAGACAGAGTTTCATAAATTAAGCTAGCAATCCATTTTCATCTTGAAATCCAAATTGATTTCCTAGGTTGTTTTCCTTTACATACCACTGATGTTAACTTCCAATAACTCACACACTCATTCTGAATCTTAGTTTCTTTATCTGCAAAATAAGTATAAAACTACCTTCCTCGGGGCCGCCTGGTGGCGCAGCAGTTAAGTTCGCACTTGGCGGCCCGGGGTTCATGGGTTCAGATCCCGGGCGCCCGCCGATGCACTGCTTGTGAGCCATGCCGTGGCGGCGTCCCCTATAAAGTAGAGGAAGATGGGCACGGATGTTAGCTCAGGGCCGGTCTTCCTCGCAAAAAAAAGGAAAAATAAAAAAAAAAAACTACCTTCCTCATGAGTATCTTGTGAGGATTAAAGAAGAAAATACATGGAAAGTACTTGACACATAGCAGTTTGTCAATATAGCCAAGTTCGTTGTTTTTTTGTTTTTTATTTTTTTTGTCAACCAAAAGTTGCATAGCTACTTAATGGCAGATCAGAACCAAAAGCCGATCTCTTAGTTCTGTGGCTTCTCTCTAAGTGTCCTCTGGGACTAGAGTTTTCCACAATATTCTCGGATATCCATAACTAGTAGGTCTTCCCCTCTCTTAAAATGTTTTGAAGAGGATGACCTGAATGGGTGGTGGAGGTGACACGAGAAGGGCAAATAGAAATTCAGCTGGATCTTTCTACTTCTTTATTCCTCTCCTGAAAGGCTATGGAAAATGGCCACAGGAGACAAATTAGGGGGCTTATTTTTAACAGGGAAGAAAAAACTCCTGAAGAAAATTGTTAATTATCTAAAGTAATTTTACCAGCAAAGAAAAGGGTTTTTTTTAATGATAATCCTCTTGACTCCATTGGCATCCCAATCAAGACCATTCAGAGTTTAACAAAGACACATCAGAAGAGATGATGAGTGAGGCTGAAGTCAGTACTTCCTGTAGAAACAAGTGCCTCCTCTCCAAAAGCCTGCAGTTCTGTTTTATCCTTTGCCTTGGCTCTGACAGCAACGAAGGGGTTAAAAGGTCAGTCGTGAAGTCCATAATGACAGAAAATCATCTTCACAAGTCAGTTTATTCTGACATAGTTGCCAGTATTTGGAGAAATCTCCTGGGAATGAAAGTATGACCAAGCTCTTCTATAAAACTCTTACAAAGCCCACTTTTCCAAAATAGCCTGCCCTCCGAGAGGCCCATCAACCTGCATTCATCAGGCTCGAGACTGAGGCCTCCTGACCACAGCTTAGAACACGGCCCCTAAAAGTGTCAGCTGGTTGAGAACACCACTCTTTCTTACGGTGATCTCACTTCACTTTCTTTGAATCAGGAAACTTCCCATAACTTTGAGCAGGGCCATTAGAGGTAATAAAGACCAAATGATGGGTTTCAGAAGGATTCAGAATTCAGTATCAGCCTTTGATATTTTTGGCACTTACCTGACGTCACCAAGTGATGGGCCCAAAGCTTGCCTTTTCTAGGAGGGACGATTCTGTGACCACAAACTATAAGAAGACACACTGTATGGTTTTATTTTCCCCTTGAGCCAAATGGCATGCTTTTTAGATGTGTGGCAACACTTAAACAAGCCCTTCTTTATGCTGTTACTCTTAGCTCTTAGTTCTTTTAAAGCAGGACTGACGTGTAGGCTAATTGAAATAGGTCCTAGCACACGACCTCTCTGCTTTGTCCCATTGAGGATGGAGACCATAATCAAGAGTATTACTCATAGACATATTCTCCGTACCCTCGTAATACATCAGAATGGAAAATGAACAGGAAAACTCAATTGAATCTCATCTCATGTTTTTGTTACTATTTTTGTTAGTATTACACACACACACAAACTATTTATTCAACAAACATGTTTTGAGCACTTCCATTGTCCTTGGTGTTGGACTAGACACCATGGAACAGATAATGATAATGGTGATTCCAGTCTCCACAGGACACTCATTTTCATGTCCACTCTCTCGTTTTCTCTCCTAACATCCCAAAAGGGTAAGAGTCTATTATCCCCATTTCATAGAGGAGGAAACTGAGGAGTAGAGCAATAAACATCTCCCTGAAGTGACCAACCAGAAAGCGTTGGAATTCAAATTTGAATCTTGACATGTCAGGACACAAAGCCCTTTACAGAGCACAACCTCCCCTGGGCTGTCTCCACTGTTACCCAACTCCATGTGCTTGAAATTCTATGCTGAATTTTTTTTAAATTTAAACTTGGAGGAAATTCTGTGGGAAACTGATCAACTTTCTTATCTGCCAAATCTGAAATATTCAGACACAATACTTTCTAGACCTTTAACTTTCTGTAATATTTCCATTTCAATGTTTTAAACTGGAATCTAAGAAGAAACCTACACACACATACATATTCACTTGTTCCCAGGGAGTAAAATAATGGTGACAAGAAAGGGACAACAGAAAGCTCATTCTGCTCCATGTACTTTCTCAGTCCAGATCTCTGTTAGAGGAAGAAGTCATTTATATTCATACATGAGTGTGCATGATTGTGTGGGTGTAAGGGACTGCCCAAGACGAGGAGTATAGCTTGACATGTTAATAGAAATCTGTTCAGTTCCTGGACTTAGACAGCTGGAGATCAACACTGTCTGAAGGAATTGATTCCTGAGTTTCAGAAAGCACATAGGGTTTGGGGCAGCAGGGAATTTATCCAAAATGGTATCCAAATGTAACTGGCCTGTTTGACAACAAAAATTGGGTCAGGAAGACATTCACAGCAAAGGACACATACACACATGATCTGGTGTCTGTCTGTCAATTTAACCAAGACCATGAGTTTTCACCCTTTTGTTTTGTTTTGTTTAAACCAGGAGCCCTGTCTCTAAATTAAATCAAGCAAAGAAACCCCCAACTACAAAGAGATCAAGATAGAGCTGTTCCAGGCACAATAGAGACCTGAGGCCTGTCCCCTCTGAGAAACCCTAGGCTTTGGGGACCCCTGTGAGATCTTTGGAGCCCTGTGTAACAAAGTTTGAAAGCCATGAGCCGTCTTTGGTGGTACGAATGCAAAGCCCTGCGTTGACACCTGAGCTGAGAAAAACAGGAATGACAGTAATCATGTTGTTAACCATGAGTTAAAGTATTCTGGAAAATGAATGATCCTGTAAAGAAACAGCAAATAATGAGTAAAAAAAAGAAAGAAAGGAGGGGGATGGGAGGGAGGGAGAGAGAGAAAGAAAAATGTGAACTGATTCAGATTGTCTTTTTTTCATAAGTTGAATCAACGCTGATCTTATATTTTTAAATTTGCTTTTAACGGATAATGACTTCAGCACAAATTATAGGAAGGCAAAAACATGAAGGATTATAGGGATACAATATGTTAAATGCAATTTTCAAAGGTCCTCTTTTTTGTGAGGAATTACAGTAAATTTCTCTGAATACAAAGTGACTTTGAAGTCCCTTGTGCTCTGTGGCCGGCTGCTCTGTAGTGCCGGGGGCAGAACTATTATTATGCTGTCAGCAAGACTGCCTTAGGGGCCTTCTTTTCTACACGTGTCTTCTACCTATTCACAGGAAATTCTGCCTCCAAAATACTCTAATAAGTTGCTAAAACTAATAAAGAGGTTCATTATGCACTTTGAAAAGTCATGCTGTTACACAGTCCGACAGCCTTTTACTGTATAAATGAAACGTATTCTAGACCCTTTCTTTTCTTTTTTTTTTTTTTTGAACTTTTTCCTACTTTTTCTACAAGAGCTCAGAATGAAATTTCTCAGTTTCTGAAAGATTTAAAGAGAAATGTTTATTCCTGTGACTCTTTCAAAGAGAGACCACACAACCCAGATTTTAGGGGGCAACCCAAAATGTCAAATATTTTATGTAGTTATCCAATCATACATTCCTATTTAGGATTCAGAGATGTCTATGCATGATTCCAGATGCAGGAGAAGAGAAAGCTAAGTTAGGAGAGGAGACGTTGAAAATCCAGAAACGTTACAGAAAGCACTGGCCCCGCTGCTCACCCCGTTCACTCACTGAATGCTGCCGGAGTCTACACTGTGCACCCAGCACAATGCCCAACAAGAATACGATTAGTTTTGCAAGAAATTATCAACATGTCTTCCAAAGTGGCTGCACCATTTTTATTCCCACCAGCAATGATGAGAGTTCCTGTTCCTCCACATGCTTGCCAGTATTTGCTGTTGTCAGTGTCTGGGATTTTGGCCATTCTGATAGGTGTGTAGTGTATCTCATTGTTGTGATTTGGTTGTTTTAACTGGTTTTAATTTGCAATTCCATAAAGACGTATCATGTTGAACATCTTTTCATATGCTTATTTGTTTTTGGTATGTCTTCTTTGGTGAGATGACTGTTCAGACCTTTTCCCCTTTTTTTAATTGGATTGTTTGTTTTCTTACTGTTGAGTTTGAAGAGTTCTTTGCATATTTTGGATACCAGTCCTTTATCAGATATGAATTTTGCAAATGTTCTCTCCCAGTCCGTGGCTTGTCTTCTCATTCTATTAATTTTGTCATGTTTTAGTCTCTCTAGCACCAGGATGCAAGCTCCTAGGCTTTGTCTCATTTATCTTGGTAAATCCCCCTCCCTCAAATCCTGGCATGTCAATGCCATCTCCAAATACCACCAACACAACCTGTTGAGAGGAGAGAGCCCAGTTTGTTGCTCCCCACTGTAGGGAAGCATACCGTTCCCCCCCCCCCGCCCCCCCCCCCCAGGGCTTTGTTCATGTCTCAGAAGGAGAAGAGCAAGGTTGGATTTTATTGACATTTTTAAGTTTGGTTTAAGGTGGCTTGATTAGGAGAGCATAATGATCATAATGTAAGAGTTTAAGACTGATGGAAGCAGTAAGACAAAGGTTTTGAGGTGAGGGGTAAGCTGTCAGTCGATGCTTTCTGTTGAAGAGTTGATGGGTCTTTCTGGAAGTCCTTGTAATGAACAATCAAGTTGCCTGTCTGGATAAGAGTCTCCAGGAACAACAACGTGATACTAATGAAGACGATGCAATGGTAAAGTCCTGTCAATGTGGACCTCACGCTGTGTGTAGGTAGCTGGTTCTAGTCCGTATGTGGTGTGTTTGGTGAGGGATAGGCAGGCAGACAGACAGATAACCAATAAGTGAGTCTCAACAGACCACTTCTTATGGGCCAAGTTCAGCAGCAATGATAACCTCCTCATCTTCCAAAGTCTTGCTTTCTTAGACAGAAAGTGCTGTCCAGCAAGAACGTTCCAGAAAGATTTGTGGGACATTTGCTCATCTGCCCCAGGCCCTTTCTACTCCTGGATGGCTGTGTTTGCTCTCTCCTCTTTTAAATGGCAAATATAAAAGGAATCTATAAAATACCACTCGTGACTATATTAAAACCACAGAACTCAGCTTCTAACATCTTGCCGCACACTCATCACATTCCCAGGATTACTCTCCTATGTACTCTCCAAGGCCTGGAACGGGCAACTAACCCGGAAGGCTCTCCATGTTGACTGTGGTCACAGGATTCTCCTCCAATACGGATCTTCTAATGCAGAGGAGGAGATGATCTGGGGGGAGAATCTTCCACGTTATTTTCATTTAGACAGTTGGAATTCTCTAATGGTTACAGAAGTGAAGTTACATCTGAGGCTTTTCCACCTGCTTTGAATACAGAGTTTTTTGTTTTTGTAATAATGATTCTTCTGATACTCAGGATGAGATGTGCTTTCACTGGCGATTTCTCCGTAACCATTGTGTGTATGGATCTCCTGCTGTGAGAGAGCTGGTGTTGTTTCTAATGCTGACCTCCATGCCTTGGCCCCCAGCGATCTCCCTGGCCTCACTGCCTCCCATTCCCCACCTGATCACTCAGCTCCAGCAAACACTGGCATCCTTTCTGTTATTCAGACATTCAGGGCCCGTTCCCTTCTCAGGACCTTTGCACATTCTGCTTTGTTCTCACCATTGAGTTCTCCCTCAGAAAGCCTTCTATGACCACCCTGATGAAAGCCACTCTCTAGCTCATAGCCCTATATTATGTTGTCCATAGCTCTTCTCATTATCTAAAATTCTACTGCATTACTTATTCGTATACGGGTTTATTGTCTGTATGTCCCCTCCAGTAGAAAATGAAGGTTATCTTAAGGGCAGGGACATCGTCTTGTCCATGACTGGATCCCTAGTGTTAGAACAGTGCCTGGCATATAGATGAACTCGCTATCTCTTTAATGATTCAGTACTAATGTTTGGACTAAATGATGCTCTGCATTCTTTGCATTTATTATTTCTCTCCTGCTGTATTCCTTTAATGTTCAATACGGAATGTGCTGCAGCATAAAGCTTTACGCACTACTTTATATAGTGCATCTCTCCATTATGAATGCTATGGAGTAAAACAAGGGAGTAATTCCTGCCTGAAGCTTTCTCACTGACGTTAAAGTCTAGGATGTGCTTGCGGTATCCATCTCTGATGTTGAATAAGCTGTGGGGAAGTCTTCCCAGACCTCAGCCCTCCCCTGGGTTGAGTCTCTCCTGTGTATTTCTATGACACCTTAAGTTTTCCTCTTTGGGGATCTTTATCACATTCATATAATTATGTTCATATAATTATATGTCTCCCCAAATGTCTGTAGACCACTTGAGAGCAGAGACTCCCTGCCTTTTTTTCCCTTTTATCTTTAGCTCTTACCACAGTGACTTCTACATGTTCAAAGCCCAACAAACATTTGTAAAACTAATAAAGAAAGGCCTTCTCCAGTATTTATTTTCTGGAGACTCTAAAGATAAGATCTTTAAGTGAAGATTTTCTTGCATATACCTAAATTTATCAATTTTCTTTCTACCATAAAGTCTAAAATGTTCAGCACAGGATGCATGGGGCTAAAGATGGCCTCCAAGAAAATTTGCCAAGTGAGAATTTTAGGGCTAGATCCTTTTGCTGAGGGTGTCTGTGGTCATTCTTAAATCAGCAAATGGAACAATTAATTAAGCAATTTCAGTTCTATTAAAAGCTAAACTCAAGAATCTTATATCCCTAACTCTCCACGTTGCCTCCATCTCTACGCCAATCCCAATCAACATGAGCAAGCACAAGGTCTAAACCCATCAGCCACTTAGAACATGATCATTTTGATAGCAATCTACATTTATTCTACCTGAAAAGCTTTTGAGGTATGGTATGTCACCTTCCAACCGCATGCACACTGCTCAAGAAAGGCCACTCATAACTAGAAGGGGATGGTCAGTGAAAGGGTCCCTTTTCTTAGGGATTTCATCTATTTTTATAATTTGTTAAGGCTAGGCTGGTACCATCTGACACTTAGCATTTTGAATTGGAGATTCAGGACTTAAATTAAAAATAATTGATGATTTATTTGTCTTGTTCCAGAAAAAAGATTAAGACTAAGAGAATCATCTGCCCACTTATACAGGTGGTGGTGATGCACGATGAGAGAGGAAGACAAAGCAGGGTGTTAGCAGAGAGTTTGACCCCTGTTCATCAGGCACCACAAAGTGGCCTTTTTCAAGCAGAAAACACCTGAACTAAGGACCCAAAAGTATGACATGGCAATCCAACCAACTGTTTAAAGACATTTGTCAAATGCTTACTGCAAGTTATCCATGCATTCATCATTAAATGTATTCACTAAAGGTGCCAAGTACCAACTACATTTCAATCATTTCATTTCTCAAATCCCCATGAAGTGAATATGATTCTTCACGTTTTGCAGATGACAAAATTGAGGCTCACTCATCACAAGAAAAAACAAAATGTATAACTATGTGAGGTGATGGACATTGAATAAACTTATTGTGGTAATCATTTCACTATATATACATATATCAACTTATTACGCTGTACGCCTGAAACTAAAACAATGTTATATGTCAATTATGTCTCAGTAAAACTGGAAAATATTGAGGCTCAAAGCAGTTAGGTAAATTTTTCAAAATTGCACAGCTAATAAGTAATAGAGAATTTATATGTTCTTTGTCTCATAAAACCTACCTCCACGCAAAGAAAAGATAAGAAGGTGAAATTCTCCAAAGGGTAAGGGAACTAGCGCTGAAATTTTTTTTAAATTATAAAGGGTAAGTATATGTGAGTACCAGGGGCTAGGAAAATAGGAACTGAAAGGTGAATATCTAGGGAAGTGATTTGCAAAGAATAAAAAGAAATCAAACTGTCTCTGAAGGGTGAAGTATCCCTCCAACTCTGTGAGATGCTCTTAATGGATAAAAATGGACACTCATTAGGAGAACATTATAAGGGACATGTGTAGGTATATCTAAAACAGACAGCCCTCCTCCCTAGCCTGAAGAGAGGATGGGGAAAGAAAAAGTGGGGGAGGGAGTGAGGAAAAAGAAGTAAGGGAAACCAGGCCCCATGGCCAATAAATACAACTAACGGAGCCTCTCCTATTTTGTTGAGCATCCTAAAATTTAGGTAGTGAAAGGAACTTGAGATATTGTCTCCTTCATATCCCACCTTCAGGCAAATCCATATTTACATTCTCTTGGACAAATGAGAACCTCAGGATGTGTCTTTAAGACCACCACGGCAGCAGTTTCCCCAACCTTCTTCAGGGAAGTAGTTTCCTGAATGTCAAACTTCCAGACTTAAAATGAATCATCAAATCGTCTCCCCATGATCTATTTAAAAAAATATTTCTAAATGAATGCTGTGTACAACCTCTACTATTTCATGACTAAATAACAGGACCTGTTAAAATATTTTTATTGCTAAGATCCTTCCAACATCAGTAGACCTCTGAGACCCAACAGAACAAATGTTTAAAAATCAGAATCTCCTGTTAAATAGATGTCAGAGCTAAAAGCTTCCTTGCTTCACAAATAGACATTCTAAACCCTGTTTTTTCCACTTTCAGATAAAAACTCTGGCAAGAAAATAGGTATTTTCTGTGCTTTCCAAAGCAATCACTTCCAAATTTTCTTTTCTTCTCTGTTCAATAGGTAATCAGACTTCACACTAAATACAGATCGCCCAGTCTTCTGAAGCTAACTAAATGTACTAGTAGGATTATATAAAATCTCCGGTCTTCATGACAAAACACACAGATTTTTCACACAAGCCCAGACTGCAATGCTCCAGGACTAATGGCGTCATGCACTTTCTCTGAACCCATAATTTTGAGAAGATGAGGCCTGTTTTTCTGGGACAGACCAAGCAACTTAGAGTTGAAGAAGTTAAAAATAAAATCATTTTCTTAAGTTATGCCTCCTTGACCCTTCTTTAATAAAATTGGTCATCTCTTGTTACACCTTTTGCTCTTCACTGTTAAGAGAAACTCATAAATGTTAGATCATAACCCACTGGGAAAGCTACCCATTTTCATGCCACTTGGGTCACCTTTAGGGGATACATTTTATGGAACAGTTTGGACCGAAATGTGGACAGAAGACAAAAGCCCATCAACCTTCCACAAGCTGGATGGATACTCACTCTTGAAATTTACTGTGATACCTTTGCTTCAGGGGTGCAGAGAGTTTCTGGGGTGGAGGTTATTTCTCTGGGGTTCTAGCTTACAATGTATTTTCATATTAATTTGGTTGATTTTCACAATAATCATGTAAGTAGAATATGTGTATAAGTATTCCAATTTTACGGTTGAAGGCACTAAGACTCAGAAATTAACTGTCACGTTCCCTCACTGAAACTCATGTTCAGCCCACATCCTCTACTCCAACACAGTGAGATGACTCGTGTCTACCTTCCCCTCTCCACAAATCAGTCAAGACCTCCCAGGTGGCCAGGGGTCAGAGCTTCTAGTTCTACAACTGTATCCCCTCCCCTCACCTCACTTTACCTCCTCCAGCATTCCACTTATTCCATTTTGGCCCAGTTTATCAACGCACCTACTGAGCTCTCCAGACTGAAATTAAAATGAAATATGTAAAACCTCCAAAGAAAGACCAGAACCCCACATACTGGTGTTTCATTTCAGCCCCCAGCTCCTAAATATTAAATTGCAACAGCTTTGCTCTTCTAAACAGTTTGTGACTCAACGAAACATTGAACCCCGTAACCCAGAGAATGCATAACTGTGACCTCACAAACAAGGTATCTTGTCCAAGGCCTGAATGATGCTCAAATGTACATGATAGACATCAGTGAAGTACTCTGCCATTTACAAATAAACCCTCACTCTCTACCCCTCAGCTCCCTGATGACAAAGAAATCTCTTTCTGGTTTGGGTTCTTATTTTTTGTCTCTTTGAACCAATATTGAGTTTTATATTGATTTTCTACATTTTTAGTCAAGTAAAATAAAGATGAGTCCTTCCCACTTTAAAAAGTAACTTAAAAACAAAAGTGTCTGCAAAAAATAAACGTGTTTTCTCTCCTTCCTAAATATTTGGATGGAAGTATCTCACCAATTCTTCCAAAAGTGTGGCCGGACTTAATACAGAAGCAAGAGAAGTTATGGGTCTGACCAAATGCCGTTGTCCCTTGAGGATTCTTTAAAAGACATCAGAAACTTATCTGGGAGCCTCAATCCAATTGTGAAGTTTTCTACCTAGCTTTTGTGTGCAGCTCCTGTGCTGCCACAGGAAAAAGCAGAAATTGTAGAACCCGATGAGAAAGATTGACCAGAAAAAAGTGAGCGCACCTCTCAGACAAAAGATCCGATAAAGGGAACCACCTCTCTGTCGTCCCAAGGCCTTTATTTAAGGATCTTAAACAGTTTCTACACTATGAAGGCCCTTCATATTGCCCCTCTTAGGGCTCTTGAATCTCCCCAGTCCAGAGCTGAATAAAGCTAGAATTATCTAGTTCACTTAGAATAAAGCAAGTCCCTTCTTTCCAAAATTGAGATTACAACTACCGAGAAGGGTAAGGAAACCAGTAAGGTACCAACCAACTGGATCTTCCTCTAGACAGTAAAAGAAAGACCAAGGTGATGATGCCACCCTCTAGAGCTGCGCCATCCAGTTAGGTGGCCACTGGCCACATGAGGATATTAATGCCTTGAAATGTGGGCTCGTGCAAACGGTGATGTGCTGCAGGAGTGACATAAGAACTGGATTTCAAAGTCTCCATATAAGAAAAAGAATGTACATATCTCAATTTTTATACTGATTACTTATTGAAATGACAATATTTGGACATATTAGGTTAAATAAAATATATTATTAAAATTAATTTTGCCTATTTATATTACTTTTTTAATGTGGCCACTAGACAGTTTTAGATCACATATATGGCTCACATTCTATTTCTAATGGACAGGGCTACTCTCAAACAGGGGTAGGCAAACTTTTTCAAAAAAGGGCTAGATAGTAAAAAGTTCAGGCTTGTGAGCCGTATGGTCTCTGTGCAACTACTACACTCCGGTCTTGTAGGAGAAGCAGCCATAGGCAATATGTAAACAAACAAACATGACTGTGTTCTCACATGACTTCATTTATAAAACCAGTGGTACGCCCCACGGTCCAAAGGTTACTGATATCTGCTCTAGAGCAGGACCAGAATTTTTAATTAAAGTGTTATTCTTCAACAATCTGGGTTTTTTTAGCAGTCTACATGAGCCTGTACTAAGCAGAGAAGAACAAGATCTTACTGTTTCCCTTGGGTATGGAAGAAGCAAACTGTCATAGCCTTGCAGGACAAAGTAGTGAGGAGCCTTGGCCTCGTTTGTCCCAGGGAAGCCTGGTTTTCATTCTCACCATCATCACTGTCTCTCATTTCAAGCCTCTCATCAGAAGTAATTAACCGACCACTGTTCTTCGTGATGACAAAACGTAGAGGCACTCTCTACAGTAACAAGCTTTCCCCGCTAGAAGGAAATCTCACACAGAGGCTCAGACACCGTGGTCCTCTCTCAAGCCAGTGCCAAGGATGTAATTCACGAGTGAGCGCCATTTTGAAATATTTGCTGTGCCTTTCTTTACAACTTGACTGCTAATTCCTTTACGGCCCAAATCTTCACTTCAAAGCTGCATTTGGACATTGTGACACTGTTTAATTGTCAGTATCTGGACCTACTTTTATAGGGACATGCTGGAGTTCCTGGGTCAAATGGTAAAGTGCAGCTCAACAGCCCAAGTCACCAAACCAGAGAGTGCCTAAAGCACTTTGCTTTCAAAAGCAGTGTGAGAGGAAATAATGTAAATAATGCTGAGATCTTAAGGAGAACCCACTAATATTAAATATCTTAACAAGAAATGTAGTGATGCTGGTTGGTTTTCCTAGGATCTCAACTAACAGCAGGGGCTTAATTGTCTCAACCGATTCTCAAAGTTCCTACCAGTCACCAAATCTGTTATCGTTCTTGACTTGCTCATACAGAAAGCAAAATGTGCCAACATTAAACATGCATTAATGACTTCTTTCTTAGGAGAAAGAGCTAATGAATGACTTTACGGTTTGTGCCAATATGTGCTAGGAAACTGACATTTCACCAGCCACTGCATTGATCGCATGTCAGTTTGTACGAATAATCATCATTAAATTAGACATGTCTATCTTCATTAACACATTCATAACCTCATTTACATTACATTTTTCTTATTGAATGAAAATTAATATTTGTACATTTAACTCCACCGAAAATGAAGTTTTCCCCAACGGTGGCAAAGGAACAAGTGAGGACAGAAGCTGAATCGCCTTAGTGCTTCCTCGTATCATTTCTCTGCCTATTTTAAACAGAGAGGATCAAGTTACTACTTTAGAAAATAAGCAAAACAAATCATTAGTGATATTAATCATTGTCAGTTTATTTTTCCTCCTCTTTTTTATTTAGTTAGGTGCTGACATGTATAAGCTTTAAGTAAATTGAATGTCCACTTGTATTTTATTGCTCGTTACAAACCCTCAAACCACAGCAATAGTCACAGTTTATGTTAGAAACAGCAAAATCGATGTGAATTCTGGAGTTGACAATGACGGATGGAAGCCCTTACACAGATGCGCTCACTGCTGGGCAGGACCTGAGGCCCTCAGGAGTTTCCCGTGCCATTTGGGACACAGGCGACGTGGAAGACAATAGCCCAGGCAGCCAGCTCCCACGTGCTCCCACCCACACAACTGCCACAGCGGGACTCATTTGCAATGCATATCCAGATCATCGACTTTCTTTAAGAAGTAAACCCAGAAACAGAAGTCTAAGCCAAGTACCACGTGCATTCTGGTTTTCTGAAGTCTGTGCTCTACCACAGAAGCCCTGCCACGGACTTTGGAACCGAGCTCGGGCTGGGAACCAGAGGAGGAGCCTCATGTTGGCCCAGGGCCACTGGGTGACACCTGGTAAGTCACTTCTCCTGTTGGGTCCTGGCCTTCTCATCCGCAAATAACTAACATGCCTACAACACATATTCTAAGGTTTTTGTGTTCAACAAACGTTGGTGAGCACTTACTATTTACCAGGTACCCTGTGACTGTAAGACGCCCATGTCTTTTCACGGTGGGAGTTACTCTAGGAACTCCCTTCTGGTTGTCATTCTTTTACAATTAAAAACTCTCCATGTGTGTTAGTCTCACCGGACAGTAAGGAAGGCGATACAGTTCCCAGCTTTCTGTTGACAGTGTTACCTTGCCCTAATTACTTCATTTATTTAGCAGCAAGCATTCCCAGAGTGCCGGCTTTGCTGCAGACACCTTGCTAGGCCCTAGAAACACAAAGACACCCAAGACAGATGTCTGCTGTCTTAGATTTCCCAGCACAGTAAGGCAGGTAGACCTTCACGAAGTAATCTACCTTGTGATGTGAAAATCTCTCATGACAGAGGTGTGAAAAAATGTGCTGGGGGTTGAGACTACTGATATTTGGGCAACTGATTTTGTCTGGAGGGAGCAGGAGAAAGTGTCCCTGAACAGGCGCCGTGAGAGCTGGCCTCTGAGGGATGCACTGGAGACTGTCAGATGGAGAAAGTGACAAAGGTGCAGCCCGTCCTCCTGGGCTGAGGGGAGGGCACGGAGCCTCACTGGGGCAGGAGGACAGCGGGGAACGGAGAAGAATCTAGGAAGAAAGTTTCGTGAAATCCACTGCGTATTTTAAACATCTATTTTGACACAGAGATGATATTTTCACATTAATCTATTTGCTGAATAAAGTTAAAGAAATTCTAAGTTACTATTTCTGCCTAGAACTGACCTTTTACCTTAAAGATAACCTACTTTTTAAAAATTCTGTTTAAAAAAAACCAAAAGCCTGTACACTCTTCCTGTGAAAATGTATCCTGTGCTCAGGGAGACGTCGTGGTTTTTATAGTCTATCACTTTAAAGGGCTTGACTTCTCAGCCAGCCTCAGTCCTTCTCCTTTTCCTCCTCTAAGTGTTCATCTACCCCTTAGTCTGCTGACTTTATACCGCTTGTGCGATCATATTCCTCTGAGCAATAGGAAGGCTCTGTCCTCCCCATCAATTGCAACCCACAAGAGTGCTTTCCAGTTCCAAGCTGTGTCATGGAATAGCAGAGCACATGCCGAGGGCTCGGCAGAGTCAGGATTCCTTTTCAAACACCCATATCAGTTTGCCAGTCTAAGACCTTGGCTGTCCCCATCAACAGTCACCTTCCTCCGTCATGGAAGAAGTCCTGCTGGCTGCGGTGTTCACTAGTAGGAGAAGGTGGAGAGTCATGCATGTGGGCAGCCTGGGGCCTCTACACCCTGTTTTCCTCTGGCCTCCATGGGACAGAGCCAGGCAAGGCTGGGATGTCCTTTAGTGTCTGCTGTTATACCCAGATGCACTCAATATGTGTGCTCAGATTATTTAAGGTGCAGAATTTTGCCTTAAAGAAGGGATCCCAGTGCACAGGTCCTTCCCTCCTGCTCCTAGTTTCCATTCATCTCGGGACCTCCGCGAGGCAGTCCCCACCCAGTGCCCAGCACCATTAGGAGGATTTACTCAGAGACCAAATGGGCAGGGAATGCGGGTGGGGGATATACAGCAATCAGGTAAAGGTGGTTCATCTCAGCCTGGAGAGGCTTTCTCCTGCCAACACACATGAAATGGTATTTCGTAGATGATCAAAACTTGTCATGGAACTCAACATTTGCATTATGCTGTCCAGACACCTCGAGAATGCCTGGGGAAGACCACTGAAAGACGTTTCAGGCCTGTGGGTCCTCCGAAGGCCCTCGGTCATGACTGGCACAGTCTGAGGAGTTAGGAATGCCAGGGTTTATTTGGGAGGCTCAAGTTTTATAATTCTATAGGTCAGAAAGTTCCAAACCCAGCGCCTGGAATCATCAGAGGAGCTTCAAAATAATAAATACACAGAACCAGGACCCACACTAGCCCCACTG
Source organism: Tapirus indicus (assembly GCA_031878705.1). Taxonomy (NCBI): domain Eukaryota; kingdom Metazoa; phylum Chordata; class Mammalia; order Perissodactyla; family Tapiridae; genus Tapirus; species Tapirus indicus. The sequence goes on along the minus strand of CM062930.1, from coordinate 84,746,128 downwards.
AACCAGCAACAGTTTGTCAGGGAAAATGCTGCCTTCTCTTCTACTCACGGCTAGAATTTAGCCAGAAATAAATAAATACATAGCAAAATTAGAGTATGTTTGTAAGTCCTACAGCCAATAAATGCAAAGATCGTTTCTCACTGCGAGATTGAAATGAACGTTTCTCAAGCTGCCATCTCTGCAGTGCTCATGTCTGATGCTCTCTGCCCAGCCAGTGAGAATCTCCAGAATTGAGGACAGGAAATCTGTCTTGTCAAAGAATCCCTCTGTCAATTCTGACATACAGCCACTGGGTTAGCACCCTAAAGATTCCACTCAGAATTTGCATGATCCAACTGATACGTGTGCTTTACCGGGGCAATGGTTGAAACAAGCCCTGTTCTGGGTCACTCTGAACCCTAAGCAGACACCCAAGTGACCCAGCAGTGCTCCTCAAAGACCATTTTGGAATTTGCCAGCTATTGACCTCCAAAGAGTTGCAACTGATTCCAGCAGAGCGGCCAACAGATTGACTGGTTTTTGTAACTAGTAGGACAAGTTCTTCTCCAAAGCTCTAAACCAGTAAAGTGGGTCAAACCCACTCTGCAAGCGTAGGCTGAGTTCCTGAGAATGCGAGGTTCTGGTAGAGGTCCATTAGGATACTCAGGGACCCCTGGGTGAGGCCTGTTCTGGGTCCACCTCAAGCTCCTAAGATGAAGCTGGTCCTTCACCCTCTGGAGGGTGGACCCTGCAGGCTGTTTCTCCAGAAGCCAAGATGGTTTTGTGCTGACCCAGCCACAATTTATCACAAGCATGAGACTCATTTTCAAAGCAATTGGTCAAGGGTAAGGTCTAGTTTGGTGGCTTTGGAGCAGAATGAGTTGAGCTCCCCATACAAACCCTGAGCACCTCGTGCCATGACAGCCAGGTGCTACCAGACTCAAGCAGGAAGATAACAGAGCCATTGCTTGTATAAATAGTCCCCCAGGAGCCCCAAAGATGGATCTTAAGCTGGATCTTCAGGAAAAACAATGACAACAACATCGTACATTTTCATCCAAGCATGTCACAGCATACGAAATGTTTTCTATGCAGTGTCTTTGTATTTCTGGAAGCATGTTCTGCACACATTGCTCAGAGAGGTTGAGTAACCTGTCTAAGGTCATGTAGTTAGTAAGTACCAGAGCCAGAACCTAAGAAAAATAGAACTACCGGCTTAAAGAACTCTCGGTCTGTGCCTTGGAAGAAACTGAAAAGGAATCAGTCACTTAGTTTGTTTTATTACTAACTGTACTTTGAAGGTTTTTAAGTAAATAGCTCCCTACATCTCTCATCATCTCGTGAAATACACATAGCCTCGTGGTCTCAGCAACCTCTTCCACAGCTCCTGGGACACCCTTGGTCCCTTTTGGCCATCATTTACTGGGGACCTATTGTGCAGCACCCACTGCACTAGCCTACTGAGGTTCATTAATTACCACTTAATTTTGATAACTACTCAAAAAACCTCCTGCAAAAGGGCCTATGAAACTGTCTCAAGCCCAGGCATCACCCTGGTTTTACCCATAAAGGAAATGAGACTCAGAGAGCTTCTTGAAGTGAAGGCCCCACCCAAGGAGGGAGTCCTGGGCACCTCTTTAGGGAGGATGGCACCCTGTCTGCCCTCAGTAGGGGTGCCTCTACATTCCTATTGACTTGTGTTCTTTCCACAAAAGTTTATTTCAATAATGCATATAAAAAGATCATCCTACATAGTATTGTAGCTCATTATTTTATTACAACCACCTTCTGATTTTGACTCCATCCTCTACCAGATGATAAATCTACCCGCAGCCATGGATAGCACTTGTTAGAAACAGCACATTCCTAAGCCTGTAAATGGCTCCATTAAACAATAAATAGGAATAACTAACCAAGTCGCTCAGCATTTATTTAAATTTAGCAGATAAAGAATCAGCAGTACGTAGGCCAAAGCTGGACAGAGAGTCGTTAATAGCATTGATTATAATAATAACTTTAATTTAGCACACTCACTCTTCCAGGAACTGTGACAAGTCCTGTAAAGTTCTGTGAATGCAATTTAATTTCATGTAATCCTCATATTAACCCTGTGAGCTAGCTGCTAATATTATCCCCCCTTTTAGGAGTCAGGGGTGCAGAGAGCCAAGGAAACCACCCATGGTCACGTGAGGGCTGAAAGCGGCTTCAAATCCAGAGAGTCAACAGAAGCCATGCTCTGAACCACCATACTGTTTTGCTTAGGAAGGAAAAGTCCAGATCGCCAAACCATTCCTTAGATACCACTTCCATAGATATTCCTTAGACTACCGCTTCCCAATTCTCAAATCCATAAATTTTAGGCTTAGAATTGTACCAGCACACTTTATTTTAGGTCACTATTACATCCCACTTCCAGTCTGCCTGTGGGAGAAACATTCCCTGTGATGTCTCAGCATGTCTTGGTTCCAACAAATAGGATAATTATAGGAGGGGGGAAGAAAGAAGTCATGTGGGCAAATGGTAGATGAAGCCTTTTAAAAAAAAACCCTCAAAAAATTTCATGCCCAAATGTCAGTTCAGACCACAGAAACAAAGCTCTGAGAGAATACCAAGAAAAACTCGTCTCTTTGTTTCCCGAGAAAATACAACTTTCATCAGACATTAAAGCCTTTTGGGGTAAAGAATTCATTCCAGTTGGGTAAGCCATTTACAAGGCATGTTTAACCTAAAATATAAATGCAATAAAAGTATGATACAGAATTAAAGATGAGATACTTAAAGATGACTTCTCAGGAAAACTTTCCAGAAACATAAAATTATAAGTGACTCATACTTCCAACTCTTATGACTAAAAAGAGGCATTTGGTCAATGGCAGGCCAAGAGAAACCAGTGTGCAATTCCTGCAGCGCCCAGGGCCTTCTCTGCGTTTGAAGAAATTCTTGCTTATTTCAGTTAACATAAGATTGAAAGCTTGAGAGCTTTGTGGTTGTCAGAAGCTATATAACAAACCTAAAACACAGAATCAATTTGTGTTCCAGAGGTTTTTTGGTCTTTCTATGAAAATAAAACCAAACCACAAAATCTCTTCAGATTCTTGAAGCCAGAAGATCTCATTAGAAACCAAAGCAAGAGTTTTCCTACAAAATTGTACCCAAACATTGTTATGGTGAATGATAAATCCCAACTAGTCTCTATCCAGTGCCAAAATGGCAAGAAGAAAATTACAGTATTTATTTGAACTTTTGAATCAAAAAGGCTGTTGCACCCTTCCCCATTCTGGTGCCCCTGCCTGGAGTGAACACCTTCTCCTATGAAACCCTGGGCGTCCTTCAAGACCTGCCTCCACGTCACCCTCAGGCGGTTGGTAATAGGGACGGTGCTCACCTTACTCAGCCGGAGCTCGTCTGCCTCACTTGAAGACGCACTATTAAGCTTTGGCGTCGCCTCCAAGGCCCATCAGACAGGGCCTTCCGTTGTGGTTGTGGCCTGACACGTGTTTGTTGACTTCGTAAGTGATATGTGACATTTAACATCACAACGTTTTCAAGTACCTAGATTACAAATGCTTCCAATTCACGTAATGGTTGGGATTCTGGAGGCCTTGTACCACAGGAATTTTATACTGTTCATAGATGCATCTGGATTCCCACCTGTTGCCTCTACATCAGCAGTGTGGGCCCCACCCACTGTGACGCCAGGAGCACTAGCACGAACCTGACCCCATTAAAACTGCTAGGACCACTCGCACACTTTCCTTTTCTTCTTTGAACAGGCCTAGAGTTTACTAGAATTTTCCTGACAGTCATTATTCCAATGTGGCAAAGGCAGGGAGGGTTGATTGCCCTGAGGATAGAAGGTTCCAGCAACAGAAACTAAAGCAGACCTTCTCCTTGTAGGAGATATTTTCACCAAGCTGCCCACCGTGTGGCAGCCGTCTGCATGCCCCACGGCTTTGCCCCCCTGGGATTGACGGGTGTAATTAACTGGCACTCAGCATTCATTCTCAACCCTTCTAGAGCGCTTTTCTGCGCTGCAGAAGCTGAGGGGCTGAGAGCTACATTTCCCAGACTCTCTTTCAGCTAAAGGTCCTGATGATATTAAATGTCATTACGATTTTAAAGACAGAAGGTAGAAATGATGGCTTTTGGCTTTTTTCTGCTGGCAACAAGGCCTTGGGGCCCAGGCTTCTCCTGCGGCCGTGTTCCAGCACCTCAGCTTCCCGGCTGGGAAGAGGCAGCCGCAGGTGACACCGAGCAGAGTGTGTCCTCAGGTGCCCGTCCCCAGCTTCAGGCTCCTCCCTTCTGGATTAGGGCAGGGGCACCGTTCCGGGCGTTCGTTCCCGAGTTCCAGACTGGCGCCTGCTTCTCCAGCCCTTCCGACAATGGTGTGAGCACCCAATTCTCTAAAATAAAGTCATTTCTGCTTAAAATACCCAAAGTGGATTCTGTGCTCTGCTCTGAACCTTGACTGGTGAAGGAAATGACAAAAAAATTTCCACATCTGTAACATTTTATTGGCAGTCTTATAAATCAGCTTGTGGAGCATCAAGCGTTCTGTTCAAATCAGCAGTTTTTCAGTCACCATCCGTGCTCTGCCATACACTGAAATCCCAGCAACCGTCTTGGAAAATGCCCACCGGGTGAGGACACTAAAGTTGGCTTTCTTGAGTATTGTATTTACTAGAGGGGAAAAAATGGCATTAACATATTTGCTGTCCTCAGAAATTCACGTGCACATTCTGCAAAGAACCTAAATGGGTCCCATTTGGAAGCCACCTGCCCTGAAATAGTTCAAGGGGCCAAAAACAACTTAGAGCTAATCAAGGTGTGAGGAGTCTTTTTTTATAGAGAGAGAGAGAGAGAGGTAAAAAGAAATAGGGAATAAGCTAGTAAATTTTAGGAAGGTAACTTCTGAGTTTTCGAAAATCAGACATACAAAAAGTCGAATGCTATCAGTACTTCCCTTAAAATCCAGCTAATAGATGCTGAATTTTATGCCAAAGCCTGGAAGAAGACTTATTTGTCTTTGGAAACAAGAAGCTAGTATCACTTCCCGACGCCAGATCATTGCAGAGAAACAGTAGGTACATTGTGCATTTCTATAGTATAACAAACTAGATGTATTAGTGCCTAAAAGGAACAAGAGACCACAGGTAAATTCCATTCTTTAGAGTCTCCATATTTTTAGGACAGAGATTTTATTTAATCTGTGTTCCTGGAGCCTATCATTATGCCGGGCACAGAATAGGCCTGGAATAAAAATTTGATAAGGAAAAGATAGTGGGACTCAATAAAAGTAGGAAGAAATCAATTTATTTGGAATTTATATTCATGCAAACTCTAAAGTACAATGGGAATTTCGTAAGAATTAAACATAATTAAACAAGTTAAAACAAAAACAGAATGACTAAGTGTAGAGGAGAGAAGCGAGAGCGGGCCAGTTCACCGAACATAAGGTGAGTAAAGTAAGAAACGACCTAGAAAGAGACAAAAAAGACCATAAAGTGAATTTGGCTACCAGGTTCTAGAAATAACAAACCAAAGTTGATGTACTGCTTGAAAAATTGGCAAAAGAATTGTTAAAATTCCAAAACTTTGACAAGATGGGAAATGGCATAAACATAGATTCAAAGGAAATTGAAATAGACAGAAAGTCCCATACGAAATGTTAAAATTTGGGTTACTAACAATAAAACCTACTTTTCTGAATATTGAATATATTCATATATTCAAGAGGTCTAAATTACCTTATGATAACTAGCAATCAATAAATTAAACACTTCTTAAAATGTTACCCTAAAAACAAACCAAAACTAGTCAAATGCGTCTTCTAAGACATCTTCAAAAGTCATACAGAACCATCGCCTCTGCCCACCTGCCCTTCACTCTCTGGGCTGCAGGCACACAGGCTTCCTTCCAGATTCTCCAGCGGGGCTCCTCGCCTCCCCTCAAGCACTTCCTGTTAGGCAGCCGGCCCTGTCCCAGCCCTCCTCCTTCTCCTCACCCTCCTCAGGGACACTGCCCACTTTCCCGGCCCGCTGCAGCGGTGATTAGTTAACCTCTTCTGTCACTTCCAAGCAGACTGTAAGAGCCCTGGAGGACACCCTGTCCCCTTCTCTATTCCAGGCCGAGAAGAACACCTGGTTCCCGGAAGGTTCTCAGCGAATATTTGTTAAATGAAAGGATGAACGAATGGACAAACAAACGAGAACTCTGCTGGGGGATGGGGAGGGGGCCGGACCATAGGACAAAGCAGGGCCTCAGTAGAGGACAGTGTCTGGCCCAGTGGACCCTGCAGTGGGGTCCCACCCAGGTAAGTCAGCATGGGCTCCGGGCACCCAGGAAAAGGGCTCCAAGGAGGCACTTTGCAATTTTACAGTTCGCACTGGAGGCCCCCCTCTCTGAACCATAACCAAAGCTACAACAGCCTCTGAAGTCATTAATAAATCTAATTATATCCCTAGAAACAGGAAATGTGGACAGGGATCTCAGAGAAATGGTTTTCATGAGATTTTAGGCTCAGAGCACCTTAAGTGGGTCTCATTATAGAACATGCATCACAACTCAAATTTCTTTGCTGGATATACATTTAAGGTAGGGCTGATCCAGCAGCCACAATACTTCTAGTGACAGGTGACCATAATACATGAGAGAACCATGACATGCAAGGGATTTCTCATCCCCTAGCTGTCCTCTCAGCATTGTGTGGATAGTTTTAATATGGTGTTTTGAAAAACTGTGTTTTACATTTTGGATAAAACACATGGCCACTTTCATCCAGTCCCCTTGTCCAGACTAAAACAAGGAGGACAGTGCCCTCAGTGCCCAGGATGAAGATATGGACGCGGTCTGACCGGCAGCCCTGAAAGGACTTCCCAAGAGAGATCAGCTTTGAGGAGAATTTAGAAGAAAGGGGTGTGCATTAGACAGACTCCAAAGTCAAATGCCTAGAGAAACATGAAAGAAAGTAAAAAGCTAAGATAAAGGCACATGTGTTTAAAAAGCTGTTTGAAGGTTTAAATAGGGCATTAAATAGGAACGATCCTTTAGGATTATGGAATTATTTCTGGCTTGAACCTTGTAAGATATTGAATGAACTCGTGCTAATTTCTCTTTTTTAAAAATAAAATGGCAAGATCAAGCAGAGAATATTTAATTTAAAATTGGCTGTCCATGGCTGCAGCCGTCCCTCATTTTTTCTAAATCTCTCTCCTCTAAAAAACAACTGAGCGGCCTTACAGATAAAAATATGCCAATATTCCATAAATAAAAAGCCATCAAAATAGACACGAAGCGTAACTGATACATGCTAAAATGCTTCTCTCCTCACAGAAACAAGTTATGATTTTAACAGAATTGTGTGGTTGATGCTCTCACCTGTCCAAATAGCAAAAGCAAGTCTCTACAAAGTGGAAACCAGAATTAAATGTGAACAGAAGCTCCTGAGATTAACTGCACAGAAATTGAGCTATTTGGTGGTCAACAAGCACACCCGTCCACGCGCAGGCATCAAGGGGTCCTTTTGTCTGTAGATGCACACGGCCTCGTATTGAATGCTTCAACAACGCCCAAGGACAAAGCTGAACTTTCGTGTTTTCTAAACTGTCTCCAGAACGTGTGCGCGCGTGCGCGTGTGTGTGTGTGTGCGTGCGTGCGTGTGTGTGTGTGCAGACCCACACATGTCACCATATTTGAATACCACATCAAGAGGCCCCACTGCATGGACTAACTACGTGTGTAGAGATGAGGCTAGATCTTACGATGCAAGTTTGTCTCTTCAAGTAGGTGTGTAATAACAGCCAGCAAACAGTTGACTACTTCCCACAGAGTGCCACAGGAGGGACAGAGTCCAGTTGGTGTCACGGCCAGGTACTCAAGCTGTGCGGGATACACTGGAGAGGACTGTGCAGACCACCCCTGGGCCCTTTCACAAAGGTCACACATCCGAAAACATGCCTCCTGTTTAGGGCCCTGCATTTTTCTCTCCCTCTGCAGTTGTTTAACTATGAAAAGCCCGGAAGAGACGTCAAAATGTCATTATTTTTTACAGGGAGCATATTCCCTAAAACCCAAGGCTTCTCTTACGGAGTTGTCACTTCTTTTCTGTTAATCCCCTACCTCTCATCTTTCTCCCTTTCTCATCTCCCTAATCCATCTGATTCACCTGCCATCTCCACACTCACCTTCGGTGGCTCCAGGCCTCTGGTTCCACCCCCACCCTCACTTGAACCTAAAAATGGCACCATGTCGCCTTCCTCTGGGACCCAGAATGGCAAGGCCACACTCCCCCCTTTCCCCTATGTCTCAGACTCTTGGGCTGTGCTGACCCCCAGCTCCCAGTGCTAAGCTTTGTCTGGTGTTGGAATTCAAAGATGTGTGTCTATTTATGAAAATGTATCTTACAGTTTTGTATTAAATCAGATACTTGACAGTTAAAGGATGGGTTAGGCTAACGCCTGTAGTGATCAGAAAGCTCACTTGGGACTGTGACTGTAGTTCTAGTCAAAAACATTCACAACTTGCTTAATTTACAATGCTATTCTTTATGAAGATGTATCAGAAGTGTAGGATTTAACAATATCTTTTGGGATTCCATTATCTCTTTTGGTTTGTTTGTGAGGAAGATTAACCCTGACCTAATATCCATTGCCAATCCTCCTCCTTTTGCTGAGGAATATCTGCCCTGGGCTAACATCTGTGCCCATCTTCCTCTGCTTTATATGGGACGCCGCCACAGCATGGCTGACAAGCGGTGCATCGGTCCACGCCCAGGATCCGAGCCCGGGAACCCCGGGCAGCCAGGAGCAGAGCAAGCAAAATTAACCACTACGCCACCGGGCCGGCCCCTCATTATCTTTTTTTAAATGACAATTAATTAAATAGAATTAAGTTGAAGAAGTAATTGCCACAAATGATTGTGGTATGACATCCAAAATGTAAAACGACCATAGGAAAGAAGTGGCCGATATTCCTCTGTTCACAGACATGAACCCCAGTTCTCTCTGAAGCCTCGACACGTTACATATGTGTAGAGGAAAGTTAAACAAGTCCAATATTGCCACCACCAGCCCCATGTTAACTCGTACAGATGCTGAGTGTTGTTATTTGTTTCATGAATAGATTGTGAAGATTCATTAGGAAATGTTTCTAAAGTGCTTTGAATTCACTAGAAAACTACAGGCACAAACTTCTCACAAGTCTCAGGTTCAATCTCTCGGGCCTCTGGGAAGGATGGCTTGTTACCGCTTTTGTTTCACACAGCAAATTTGGCATGAAGTCAGAGGGAAGTGTTTTAGTTTCTTTGGAGAGGGGGCACTAAATTAGGAGGCAAAATATAAAATAAGTGCTAAACACTAACAATATCTAAGCCCCAGCTGACTCTTTCAATCCTAAATTCAGAATAATCTACCAAATGTGTCAATGAATCAAATCACCATCACCCTGAAATTCCTTTGGTTCCCTTCTTCCCCCAGATTTTCATCCATGGATGTGAGGTAAGCTGGTCTATAACCTTCTTGCCTAAATACACTTTCCAAAGTAGCTACACTGGGCAATACCTGCACACACACTCACACACACATACAAATACACACCACACACATGCACACACACTCTTTCCTGTCTTGACCCCTTCCTGTCTGATCACCTCCCCCACACCTGGAAGCCTAGCTCCCACGCTCACGATAATGGAACGCTTTTTGGGAAAAAAAGTCCCTCCTCTACTCCACACACGGTTTATGATGCATTTCATCTCTGAAGCTCATGAAGAAGACAAAGTATAGATTAATCAAGAGACTTGGGTTCTACCTCAACTCTCACACTGGTTGCCCTGCGACCTTACACGAGTCACTGACCCTGGACTCAGCTTCTTTGTCCGCTAAAAGATTTGATGGTTACCTCAACCTACGTTCCGGGCATCTGGAAGGACTGAATGGCATAACAAACACAAAAGAACTTTGAAACGTATATAATACAATTAAGTCACATTGTGCATGGTTTATTTATTAAAGTAGAGGCATCTTTCAGATGCATTCCTATCTTTTTAAGGTAGATGTCACTGAGGGTAAGTACTACACTTCCTCCTAAAACATTCCTCGCTTTAACTGTGAAAGAGGGAATACCGGGCTGAAGGGACCAACTATCTCCTCCGCTGAAGAATTCTGCCAGTCCTTGGGAAGATCCCAAATTCACTATCCCTTGTCTGGTCCAGCCCCTTCCTGCAGTTCTGGAGACTCACGCGGTGATCCTGTGCCTCTAGAGGACAGATCCAAGAGGCGGCCATAGTCCGGGAGCAGATCCCACTGGTGTGGGCTGAAAGTTCTACATTTTTATGAGCTCTCTCTAAGGAAAAGAACACAGAATTACAAGTCCAAAATTAAGTATAGGCCCTTAGGAGGAGCCTGGGCGAGTGAGGTATCTAAAGTTTGTTTGATGAGCATTGTAATAAATCCACCTCTAGACTCAGTTTTGCCCGACAGATGCAAAGTTCACGGAGGACATGGCTTGGGTCTTCTAACTGTGGGAAACTTCTCATAACCTTCAAGGGGATTCTATGTTCTGTAGGCAGCGAGTGCTCAGAATGGGCTGTGGCCGAGTCAGCAACTCTTACCAGATCCCCTTTGTGAATATTCTTCCTGCCAGCATGTCTAACGATGCAAGTTAAATTACCTGTTCATTCAACAAAGATTTCGAGGCACCTCAGTTCAGAGCACTGTGCAAAGACCTGGGCAGGGTAGGTGCAAAGACATATAAGACAGGTCCTGGCTCTCTAGGAGTGCCCAGGCTTGGTGGAGGAGGAAGACATGCATACAAATGACCATAACACAAGGAGGCAGGTTCTAGACTCACAGGATAGGCCAGTGCTGTGAGCATACGTGGGTGCAGAGGAAATAACAGATTATTTTGCCTACAAAGGAGGTGGCATTGAGCAGATCCTTAAAGGACAAGTAAGTGGGAAGAGCATCTGAGACAGAATGGAGCAAGGAGCATGTGCCTATGACAAGCTGGGTGGTTTGCAACTCGTTCAGAGGACCTGGAGCATTTGATTACAGAGAGCAGTGGGAGAGTGAGGGGAGCTGAGCGCGGAAGAGTAATCCTGAGGGGGCCTGTAAAGGGCCGGTGAACATTAACAGACAGGTTAGGATTGTTTAGTCGGATCACAGACTGCACCACACCCGCCAGGACCAACACAATACAACATGATGTCCTTGGACTTAAAGTGGGGACAGTAGCCAAAGTACACATGGTAGTCAATCAGTCAGTCGACCAACCAGTACTTTTTATATGTGCCATCCCTGCCTTACCCTAAGCCCAGGAGTGAAGGATGAGACCCCTTCCCCGTAGACCTTTTGGATTAGTTGGGTGGAGGAAACCAGTATGACATGGGCTATAAGTGCAAAGGTAATTCAGACGGAAAGATTCCAGTCAGTTAGAGTCCCGGAGGAGGGGAACTTGAGTTTGTCCTGAAGGAAGGGGGCCTTGAGGCCGTGGGCTCCACGCGTGTAGCTAGGCCATAGCTAAGACGGTAGCTGGAGGAGGTTCTGGACTGAATTAGGGTGGGACTCCCCGCTCTGCTCCAGCATTCACTGACGGGGTCCTTAGACACGTTACGTAACCTCCCTGGGCCTCAGTTTGCTCAACTACAAAATGGAATGTGTTTGTCTCTTGTATTTCAAAACCCTGTAACTAGATGTTTATAAAGCAGAGAGTATCAATTATGGGCTGCATACATATTAAAAGGAGCTAAAGAAAAAAACTCGGACAAAGAGCTACGAAAACAAAAGGTGGGGGCGAGAGCAGGCTGCAGCTCTTTGGGTGATATTTTATTCGTTGGGTTCCAAGCAGCTGCAGCCTGAGCCAGGCGCTTGGGAGTGGGGACAGGCGATGGAGGCGCCCTTTGAAGCAGGTGTGAGCTCCCCAGGTTGCACGGAGCCCACCGCCTGCTGGGAGCCTGGATTAGCAAATAGAGGCCCTGCTCAGATGAGCTGGGTCAGAAAAGAACATTCAGCAGACTTTAAAGGTTAGTAAACTCCCCACTAGCAGAGTTTCCAGTGAACTCTACAAGAATCCTTGAGGAACTTGGTCTAAGAAATTGTTTACTTGCGGGTGCTTATATTCTGCGGGGCAGCCAGCCTCGAGCCATCTGGGTTTCACTGAGCACCTGAAATTGGACCTTAATGGAATAAACCGTGCAGTGTAAACAAACCAGAAGAGAAGCATTTGTGGCTAAGAGGAGCCCCTTACGTTTTAAGAGGGGCGGTGGGGGCCGGTTCTGTGTGTGTTCTGGTCTGGACTGAATTTTCTTTCAAAGAATTCAATTCGCTTTCCAGAGCAGGTGAGGAGAAGGAATGTGAAGCAGAATGATCAAGTTTCATCCCAAAAGTACAGAAGTAATGGAATCAGCCATTACATTAATCCTCATCTTCAGACAAATTTTTCTTAAAGTCAGCAGGTGGCAAGAGAGTGGGCCAAAGGTGACAACTGACAAAATCTGCTCTTTCCTTCTGCAAAGCCTATTGCCAAATCCACTATCCTTGCCCCGACGATGCGAGGAAATTGTTCTTTCGTTGTATGAATAGCAGATCCCAGCAATTGTTTCGTTTTTCAGTCCTTCGTCCAGCTGCCTGTGATTAAATTCGCCTTCATTTGCATGAAGGGCTTCCAGCCGCCCCAAGCACGTTCAGCAGGCGTCACGCAGCCACGACCATGGCCGTGTTTCTGGGAGGCAAGGCGGCCCGCGGGGAGAAGGATCTCAAGGCTGGGGCAACCGCCTTCTATCCCAGTTTTGCCCTTTACCAGTCGTGTGGCTTGAACAAGAGGCTCATGTTTTCTGAGCTTCGGTTTCTCTCTCTAAATTACAGAGACGCCCTAAATTACCTAAATGACCTGCCCTTCCTACCTCGATGGTGGTTAGGAGGACCCACACTGCCAGCAGGGCAGCCAGGCGTACAGGCTGCCTCTCTGCCCATCACCCGTGAGGCAGGGACACATTTACACGCGTGGCTGCAGGGAGCTCCAGCGGAGAGCTGGCAAGAACACCGGCAGGACTCAGAAGATCTCAGCTCCAGTCCGAGCCATTCTGTGCCGCTGCGTGACGGTGGGCAGGGCGGCCCGGGCTGCTCTGGACCTCATCGTCTTCATTCCCAAAATGGAAGCAATGAGGACCCTTGGTATTCTTAATATCCTTAATGCTAGAGGAGCCTTACTATTCCTTTCAGGTCTAAAATTCTAATTCTAATGTATAGTAAAGTACTTGGTAAATTGTTAATTGTCACATAAACATCAAGTATTGTTAGTCGAATTGTTCAATAATCCAAGGGCCTGATTTGAGTGCCCTGAAATGGAACCAGAAGCAGCCCACCTTCTCACAGGCCCCACCACTGTGGGACCAAGGAGCTTCTGCCTCTGGGATTCCCAGAGGGCCTGCAGTTGGAATGATGGAGAACAAAACTCACCCCTTCAGCCGAGATGCTGCTTTCCTTGGATTGCACACAAAGAGCTTCACAGGAAAGCAACCTGCACTTCAGTGACCCCTCACTTACATAGGCCAGACTTCAAACCCCTTATATCACAAAGCTACCTGTAGAAAACCCATTCCTGGAAACAGACCTCATCCGGCTCAAATCGCTTCACATATAGCATCTTTATTCCAAAGAAACTGACCTTTCCCTCGACCTTGTAATATGTCTGACAAATCGCAATGATCATCTTATAACATCAGTGAGAACTACTTTATTTTTAAATATTCAGGGAGTATTTGAAGAGCTCTTACAAGTAAATCCACAGAATTTTTTAAATATCGAGTTTCTCTTCTTAAGGCTGTATATAGTGCAGAGACAAATATTGCCCAGATAAAATCTGGGCAGGACATCTGAGACCCTCCTGACACTTAGAGCTTTTCAAATACTTCCTCCAAAGCACCCCTAACAAAAGAACAATGAGTGGATAGCCCCAGAAATCTGTCAACAGGACTCTAAGTGGGCTGATGGCAAGCAAAAAACTGTCACTGAAGTCAGTGTTTTAATTTCAACATTCATAAAAAATGTTGTGTTTTTAATCCATAATATTCCCTATGTATGTTTTGATACAATGTGAATTACCCACCAGCTAAATTCCTTAACTCTGTGTCCCCACATCTTTGCATACAGTTGAAGCTCTTAGAAGCTCTAGAAAGCTGTGCCGTGCTTGCCCGGGCTGGCCTGTGACTGCACGTGTTTTGTGTCGTACGCTAAACGCTCTTACGAGAGTGTGCAGAGCTCAGCAGGGTGACCCCAGCAGGGAAACCAGCAAAGTAGGGTTACGGCCTGAATCTCTTGTTGCTGGGCTATCTACACCCTCAAATCCAAACGCAGAACAGTTCTGATGACGTTTTGAGTGAGGAATTTTAACCTCCTCCGTAGAACAATTCTACCTCCATGTGGTGAGGTGCATCAGGGGAGGAACGGGTAGAAAAGAGTTAGAACAAGAGACAGTGCCATTTAGATATCACTGTCTTGTCCCCAACTCAAAACTGGAGCTGTCAAAATCGAGAGTCACTCTAACACATTCCACTAGTGTGCCACTCCACACCCAACTTCACGTAGATTCACAAGTATAAATTGCATAAAGGTGAAATGAGAACACGTATATAATTTTTACTTAAGTATGAAATATTGTGTAGGTAATGAAGTGACTATACTATGCCCAAAGGGATTATTGCAATCTACTTAAACTTGATCCAAAATCGTACTTTCAGACTCTACATCTTCTTATCATTTTAACCTTAATCATCTTAACCTTCGCAAATGGTTAATTTCTTCAACTTTGACATTCATTTTACAATGGAGAAGAAATATTACTCTCCCTGTGAAAAAACATACATCTACCCTCTCTGAGCAGGAATTCATCATCCAAAACTGTAGAAATTCTGCTGTCAAGGTGTTCCTGGTTTTGCGTTTGGTTTGTAGCAGAATGTGTGTATTAGTCTGAGAAATTAGTACCAATTTGGATTAAAGGGTTGAAAGAAAAGAAATCTGGGAACAGGGACTTTCTGGAGACCACAGCCCCCAAGCTTGGTGTGGAAAGAGTTTGGAAGGGGGATTAGCAAGCACCCTCCATCCCTCCCTCCCTTACCTCCTTCTTTCCTCCCTCCCATCTGTCGTTCCTTTTTTCCTCTCTTCCCTCTCCTTCCTTTTCCCTCCTTCCCCTTTTTTCCTCTCTTCCACCCTCCAACATTCTGACGAATATTCATTGAGTATCCACCACGTGCCGACACTGGGTTCCTTCCTGGGAATAAGACACCAGGGACACAGTGGCTGCCCTGATAAGGCACAGTGCCGAGGGTGAAAGTAGACAGTCGCATTTACGATGGGTCAGGCAGGGCCTCCTGAGAAAATGAGGCCACGCTTTAGCTCTTAAAGAGACCCCAGAGGTCAGCCAAGCCCTCTCTATGTTAGTGAGGAAGAGGTGAGGTCCAGGGGGACCAGTGGCTTTCCCCAGGCTCTCCTGACGCTCGACTAGGATAAGAGCCAGGGCATTCTCCTACTGAAAGCACATTTCCCCTCCTCCACAGACTTACCCACAGCTAGCCCTGCCTGCTCATTTAGGGGTGATAATACCTGAAATCCTCCAGCTTTGTCTTTCTTACTGTTAGGGTTTCTTGTAAATATCCTCCCTATAAAACATTATCCTTCTATATGTCTATCTTCAGCTCCTTGTGAGCTGATCAATTAGATTTAGTCTGTTTCCTTTGTTAAATAAAATGTCCTTCAGCATGCATAAAAGATAAAAATTTTCCCTTCTCCTATGGAGTGGAAAAAAAACAACCACCCATATTTAATTAAGGAGTTTCTGTGCTAGAGAAAAGGGAAAGCAGGGTCTGTGATTCCATGATAGGGCTCGCCCAGAGAAGATGTCTGGAAAGGGAGATTTTTCTGCCACTGAAATGCAGAGTTTTGGAGTCCCATGCCCGCTGTGATCGAAACGGACCTAAGTTTCAGGATGCACATCTGCCCTCAGACATGGGACTTGATAGTGGAAAATGCATCCCATTTGGCCACACAACAGGCCCCGATGTGGTCCAGCTGTTGGAGAAATTCTGACTGATGAAAGCAGAGGCGGGAGCAGAGGGTGGATGCCCTAGTGTGGCATGACAACGTGGGCGCTGGGATTAGAGTGTGGTCCTGTTAGAAAGCCGTGCTTGAGGTCATGCCTTGTCCATTTGAGGGGTCAGTCAGCTGCCAGAGTCACAGGGAGCTGCTGCGAGAAGATTTTTAAATAGGATGGAATTTGTTCTTACAACACAGCCACCTGCAAAGTGTCTGCTTCCTGTACCCCCAGCCCTCTGGGCCGGTCCGCCTCTGGCCACAGTGGCACAGAGAGGCCATGAAGGAATGGTGCACAGGCGTTCTTGTCAACAATCCCGTCACTTCTCGGCCTTCGCCAGGGCCTCAACATGAAGCTGTAACTGTTCACTTTTCCCAGTAAATCCGTGACCCAAAGCTGCAAAAATATAAGTGAAACAACATCCAAAAGTCCTGAATCCCGAGGCCATACTCCGTTTAAAGATTCAGTGAATAACTTAGCTAATGCTAGCAAAAAGATGGGGAGGGGGTGCGCAAAAACTTCAAATCTGAGTCCTAAAAACCAGAGAAGAGGAACATGTTGGCAGAGCTGTAAAGAAGGCGGTGAAACGTAAAATCTGAATTGCAAAATGCGATGTTGTTACCCAGGGGAAGTGGCTGTTTATTTTTATCCTTGGGTAGAAAAGGTGATGCTGCAGTCACCCGACACCTGGGAAGGCATTTATAGACTTCTGTGATAATGAACATTATTTTACAGGCAGTGCCGTAAAGGTGACTAAAGGATAAAGCAAATCAAAAGACGACAAAGTAGACCATTGTATTTCTTCTGCTATTTTTTTAATAATAATGAAATAATAGCTAACATTTATGGAACACTGAATTACAGTCACACATTGCTTAACAATGGGGATACGTTTGAGAAATGTGTCAGGCGATTTCGTCGTTGTGTGAACATCACAGAGTGCACTTACACAAACCTAGATGGTGTAGCCTACTACACACCTGGGCTGTATGGTACTAATCCTATAGGACCACCGTCGTATATGAGGTTCATTGTTGACCGAAATGTTGTTAAGTGGCACATGGCTGTATATACTGAGCATTCGCTAAGCCCTCTATGTGATTATCTCCTTCCATTTCTAGAACTAATAGGCATTAAAAGGAATTTCGTTAGTGACTGTGAATCAGATCTGCTAAACTGCCAGTTCCTTAAGGGCAAGCACCTTATTGCATTCACCCCAGTCAGTGCTGGGAGCGGAGTGGGCCTTCAATAAATGCTTGTTCAGTCATTTTGGTAAAACCTGAAGCAGGATTTGATAACTACGAAAGGGTTAAAAATATCAACCTACTTTTCAGCCTTTAACCAATGTTTGTTGAACTCATTTAGTGCACTTTTAAAGAAGTACATAGTATTTCATCCTCTTTTATATGATACTACAGAATGCTGCAAGAAAACAGACTATTTCATGGCAAGTCGTTAAGAAAAACCTGGTCTTCTCTCACCAGCATTTCAAAGTTTCAAAGCGAGTATTTCCATATAAATAGGAGACAGCATCTTAAATACAGAAAACTAAAATTTTCCATCTTTTTAATTGTTACAGATCTACAGTACCATAAAAAAGAAGCATTTCTCAAGCTTATGATTCATATCTGCAAAAATCTCCTGATAGCATTTTCTCATTTTGACAAATAAGTACAGCGATTAGCACTAATTAGGGAAAGACTGGTCTACATTAGCAAAAAGTAGGTTGAACTATATGGCGTGTCAGTAAAAGTATATGCGGTTTGAATGTTGATAAAAAATCTACAAATATTGGCAGTCCTCAATTTAAACAAATTGTGATCCAAAAATGCACTTGTAAATTGCTGTTGGGAATTTAGAACCTACGTATTCTCCCATAAACAGTTATAAATGATGGTTAGTGTTGGCATGTGATGGGTTAGAAAGGGATTTGGCCAGAGTCCCAGTCCCTGATCACGGCTTACCTGAGCAGTCGCAGAGTCTCCCTGCCGGGCAGAAGGCAGCAGGACAAAGTACCCTGTTCATTGTTTACAGGTCCTGCCTGTAGCCTGTTGGCTTAAATTGGATGGTACGTGGGCCTCAAGGACTCTGCCTAACGAATGAGGCCAGAGCCTAGACTGGAAGCCTAGTTTATTTCTGTTCCTTTCCTCTCGGCCCACACGCTGACCCTGGTCTTTGGCATCAAGGGGAAGGGTGCTTGCTAGGCTGCCATAACAAAGTACCACAGACTGGAGGCCTTAAACCACAGAAATTGTTGTCTCACAGAGCTAGAGGCTAGAAGTCCAAGATCAGGGTTGGTCCCTCCTGAGGCCTCCCCCCTGGGCTTGTGGAAGGCCACCTTCTTCCTTTGTCTTCACATGGTGGTCTCTCTGTGTGAGTCTGTGTCCTAATCTCCTCTCCTTATAAGGACACCAGTTATATTGGATTAGGGCCCACCCTAAGGACCTCATTTTCACTTAGTCACCTCTTAAAGGCCCTGTCTCCAAATAAGGTCACATCCCGAGGTACTGGAGGTTAGAACTGTAACACGTGAATTTTAGGAGGGACACCGTTCTGCTCATCACAGGGCTCATTCCTCTTCAGAACAGAGGAGCAAAGGAAAAATACTTATTTGTCCCCAAGACTTAGAGTAGAACTGGCCTATGCACCCAAACCTAGGACTGCTCAGGGTGGGAAGGAAGCCCACCAGCTATGTGGGTGAAAAAATGTCTACAAAAGGGCCGGGAGCTAAAAAGCACAAACCCTGTTCCCCTCCCCCGCAAGAGGACGCCTTCAAAGAGAATGTGCCATGGGTCCCCAAGAGCTTCTAACCGCTTACCAGCACCCCAGCCAACAGGCTCCTTGGTTTTGACACAGGACATTATCTTACAGAGGAGAGAAGAGCAGGGACGGCTTGGGAGAAGGACACGCGAGGCCTGGGGCTCCCTCAGGAGGCTGGAGCGAATCACTGAGGGCTGTTTCCCCAGGTTGGAGGGCAAAAGCCTGTTTCGTCCGTAAAGTAGGTGAACTGTTTTATTTAAACTCCTGGCTCCCAAGAACAGGGAATCCCTGGGGACTAGACAGTGAGATGAGGAGGGACAGGGTGTCTTCCTCCTCCCACGCACCGCTCAGGATGGCCCCTGTGCCAACTCTGGAAACAGGTGAACTTTGACTTTGCCAGTCCTCTGCATCTTGTTCTGGATCCCTCTATCCCAGGGTCACTGGTTTCTCTTCAGATTCTCAGATGTTCCCCCTTCCAAAATTAGTACTCACACTCTCTTCCTAGTCAAAAGTCCCCACACCTTCATGCCACTGTGTTATAAGGAAAGGAATTGGATTGAGCTAATTCATCTAATAATATGCCTGCAAATTACTCAGAAATACTTTTGTTTTAAAGGGTATCTGAAGATGCACGTGTCTCGCCACAGGAAGAAACGAGGGAAGGGTGACAATCAGGGGGATTCGACCACGAGCTGTTCCAGGGCAAGGAGCATGAAACACTCACCTCCGCATCTCTGGAGCTAACCCAGCCCTGGAATGCAGTGAGTGTCTGTAGGTCTGCACGGCCACGGTCAGCAGAGCGCACTCCTGAGGACGCTCCCCACAGTCCCTGCCTCGTACGGGCTTCTCCTTCCTCTGTTGCTGAAAGGGAAAATCGTCTGAAAGCTCCAAGCAGGCCCCACGCACTGGCAGCGGGAGGAGTCGGGGGGCAGGCAGGTGTGCTACTCGAGGTCATTTAGTATTGAATGTTAGCACGGCTGACGTCACGCAGCAAGCGGTGTTCTAGGAGCTCTGTTGATAGTGCTGCATTTAACCCTCACGAGAACCCCACAAGGTAAGAGGCTGAGGCACAGAGAGGCTCAGTGACTTTCCCCAGTGGCAGAGATGTGATTCAAACCCAAACCATCTGGCTCCGGCCTCGTAGCTCCTACACCTCCGTGGCTGTGGGGCCGATGTGGGTCAGGAGAAGGTTTACAACCAACTACATATGTATATATATATATATGTAGAAATACAATTGTGTCTATATCAGTTTGTTAAGGCCACAGTGAACAATAATGATGAATTAATCAATAAATAATTATTGAAAAGTTTCCATATAAAAGATGCCATGCCCTGCACCTCGGGGGTAAACAAAGACAAGCTGAATGCCTTCCCTTCCAGAGGTTTAATGTCTGGATCTGGATGGTGTAGTCTAAGTCCCCTCAGGGCCTCCTCAGCCTCCAGGTGCAAACAGAGTCACAGAGAAGCCCCTGATATGCCCCGGGCACTATGTGCAATCAGAACAAAGCATCTCCTCGGGTGAAGGAAGCTATTAGACCTTTGCAAGCAGAGAGCAGGGTGGGTTTCAACCCATTGCCCCCTCAGCCAGACACCTTTGTGCTAGTCACAACCAAAGACTCACGCCCCACGGCCCTGCTCCACCCTCTGGAGCCCTTGAAAGCCTCACCCAGTTCTTTCCACAGGTCTTGCGGAAGAAATCACAGCTCGCTCCCCTGCCGTTCTCCACATTCTCCTCTCAGACTCCCTTCGCTAATGAAAGCTGCCCCCAGGAGCGTCTTGAGGGCCTTCCTGACGCCGATCCAGGACTCAACGTGACAGCTCAGAAGAGTTTGATTCAGGCACAGTCCTCTGGGGCTCTCGAAGCTGCATTTCCTTGGGGTGATGTGTAGGCCTCTAGAGTCTTCAGATGTTCATTCCTTCCTTCCTTCATTGAACCGATAACCATTGAGTGCCTGCTCTGCACTGCACGCCCTAAAGCCCTGCTGTGCTCCCTGCAGAAGTCACAGTGGCCCTTTCCCTGACTTTGGGTCACATTTGGCTTCTTGTGCCCTCAAGACTCCCAGAGTCTTGGTCCTTCAACTTCTGTCTGAAGCCCTTTTGACCAGTGTGAGGCTGGCACAGGGCCGCGGGCCAGTCTCCAGGACAAACACCGTTGGCTGATCTCACCACTTCACGTTCCGCCAGTCATCTTCTCACAAATAAAGACCGTGAAAATCCACGCTGATTCTGAGCTTGCCCCGAATAGTTCGTCGGATGCCCAGACATGCCTGTAACCCCAGCTTCAGCTCCATCTGGGGCCTCCACTACACATGGAATGTTGAATAATGAGATAAGAAATAAATATTAGGTCTGCACACCAGGAGAAAAGGTGTCCCAGGCACTAAGTACAGAATGGGGACAAGTTTCAAGGTTGCATAGTAACTTTACAGCCAGAGTTTTAGGGCTGTTCATCACCTACCTGAGGTATAGGAGCTAAGAGGAAGAGAAAGATCTGCCCACGACCCTGGGGACTGACTCTGGACAACAGAAGAACAGATCCTTCTGCAGCTGCGTTTCCAATTACAAAGGCTGGTTAGGGAAGATGTCTGAGAGTGTGAGTCCATCAAAGACAAATAATTCGAAAACTTCTATGGATACTTTATCTTGCCAAAGAGTGGAAAACCAAAGTTATAGTCCAAAGAAAGAAAGGGAGGCTCAAGTAGAATGCAAAAATTTTGGAGCCAAAGTGGGGATGCAGTCAGGAACAAAAACGAGCTTTAGACGCCCCTCCACCACCTCACACCCTCGGGATACGCCTGCTGCCCACAGCAGCACTGTGCCGTGGCACTTTGGGAGATGAGGAAGCAGAGTGGGGACCCCAGGGAACAACACAGAGTTCCAGAGAGGATGGTATCCACAGAATCTGAGGACCACAGTTAGGAAAGAGACCGGAAGGACAGAGGCCCCCTAGGAGCATTGAGGGGACATGGGGGGCAGGGGAAGTCATTGTTTAGAGTTCCCAGATAAAGGGTCTCTCTCGGCACAAGTGGGGAAGGGAAGCGAAGGTGCCAGGAGCTCAGAGGCAGCTTAGCAGTGAGGGAGTGAAGTGTGGGGCTCCGGGGCTCTGTCATGGAGCAGCTGTGTGATGGTGGGCAAACTGCTTACCCTGCTCAGCTCTAAATGGGGCTTCTCTTCGCATTATGAAGACTAGCCAGAGTCCTGCAGGCCGAGCTCTCGGCGCGGGGTTTGGTCAGCGCTGGCTGTTGCTACCACAAGCTATTGTTAAGCTCTCATGTTCCCCATTTGGTTCAATGTTCCAACAGTTCATCCCCAATAATTACCTTGTTTAAAAGTGGTAGTTATAATAACCAAACATAGTCACCAAAAGAGCACAAAAGGCACTCCTTCCAGTTTGTCTACAGCTCTACCCTAGACCTGGAGAGCGAGTTAACCGCTGATCGTCAGAGCAGGGGGTTGGACATGGCGTAGGAGGCGCCTCGCAGTTCCTGGAGGGGTCATTCTCCCACACTTCCTCTGACCGCAGAGCCCTGCCCACGGCTGAGCTCCAAAACCCCCGCCCTTTGCTGCCCCAGCCCCACTGCAACTGAGCCTGAGCCGGGACCAGTCCGGCGCCGGCAAAGTCTTCCCGGGAGAACCTCCGGAGAAGGCTCATCCCTCTGAGTAAGAAATGAGAGACATGTAAGGGACACGCTCTTTGCCAGCATTCCTTCTGCACTTTGACCTTATCACAGGAGGAAGTGACGCTTGAAGCTGCCACCAGGATCAGAGCACCAACCCAGAGCCTTGACGTTGTCAAACAGCCGAACAAACCCCAGAAAATGCTCATCTCTGGACTTCTCATTCAGAAAGGAAAGTAAAGCCCAGATGGGGAAGGACTTTCAACAGGATGTGCTCTGACCTCCCTTACATTTGCAAGTCGGACATACCTGCTTCTTGAGACTCTAACCTGGCTGCTCAGAACACGGTGTAGCTTTGCTGCTGACTGGCTCTACGACCTTAGAAGGGCTACTGAATCACTCCAAGCCTCAGTTTCCTTATCTGTTAAATGGGGATCATACTAGGATCTACCTCAAAGGGTCTCAGGACAAAAGTACAAGCACACAGCCACTGCTCAGCGAACACTCCACCTCTAACACATCAGTAGTATGTACACCATTTGCACTCAACTTGAAAGTGCTGCCAAATGTTTGCACTGGAAATGTCCTCTCTGAAGTCTTGTTTGTCCTGGCATTTTGCTTAACAAATCCTGTCATCACAGACTGTGCAGATGAATATCGCGCACCCCAGGTGAAGCTATAGCGATATTCTACCAGCCTGAAGGAAAGCCCTAAGCAGGGACGGGGGGAGACTTAGTGTACTTTGATTCTGAATATAATATGTAAAATTTCACAGAATCGTGTGTCACAGGGATGTAGCTGAAGACAATGCTGGCCTGCTACCCTGACAGCCCAGGGGGGTCCGTGTCCTTACAACCCAGGACATGGAGAGCTGAAGAAGACAGCTTCACTTGCCTTTCCTAGGTTCCAGGTGGCATCTTTGCCTCCTACTTCTGGACTCCCTGTCCTCAGATAACTATGGAATGCCAGCATCAGGTGACTGATCACTAACTAAATATAAACTCGGTATCTTTGATCTTTACGTCGTATTATCCCGTTAATATTCACTAAACTCTAACAAGTTGCCTTGGGTTACACAATCTTATTTTCCTCTACAACACAACAGAAAGCATACTTTCAAAGAACCCAAATACTTTGGAATTATCTTTAAGCAAATCTGTAAGATTTCTCTGGGAAGTAAATAAGCATTTAAGGTAAGGAATGCACTAAAGGGAATAATACATTTTGACTGAAATAAACAACCAAGTATTGAAGTAAAGAGCCAGGCCCGGGGAATTTCCACCAGCACAGTAAGAGCCCAGTTCCCCCTCACATGTGGGAAGCTCCAGGAAGAGGTCTTGCAGGTACAGAGAGAAAGAAATTTTCCTTTCCTTCCCCTCCCTCGTCCTCACGGCCTGAGGACTAATCGACAGAGTCACGGACATGACCAGCTGATACATGGCGAAGACTGTTTGAGTCAGTCCTGATTGCAGAACCATGAAGCAGCCCAAGATAATCCCTAGAGAGGAGCACCCACCTTTCGTACCTGGACCACTTTCCCCATGAGAACCGTCTTCAATTGCTCTGCTCCACTACAGCACTGATGTCTACCGTGCCGTGTCTCCCACAGGATGTGCGACAGAGTGAGCAGTCGTGACGATTTCGGCACAAGTGAACTCACACAAATCATTGAGCACTGTCTATGTGTCGGGCACCGCTCTGAGTCCTTGCACACCTTGCCTCTCCTTCAGTCCTCACAAAAAGCCTGAGTGGGTGGGGGTTGTTTCTGCCATTTTATAAATGAAGAACCAGGGCTTGTGCCGGAAAAGAACCTGCTGCAGACACACAATTCAGCCCAGTGCCGCTCCCACAGGGGCCTTACTACAAGAGCCCAAGTAGGAGAGGCGAGGCCCTCCCTTCTCTTCCTAAGAATCCTCATCAACCTTAATCCGGCCAGTTCTGTCCTTCCTCAGGAAGAATCAGATTCCACATCTGTCTGAGATCCCCACCATGACAAAAAGTATTCAGGCATGACGCTGACTCCATGGAAGCTTGAAGTTCATTTCACCTGGAATGATAGGGCAATCGCATGCAGAGTACCAGTGGATCCAGGTGATACATTCTAGACAAGATTCCCACGGCCCCACGAGCTTGGAGGCAATCCCCAGATTTCTACTTCATTCCAAAACAAAGACAAAAACCCTGTCATATACCGTTTTCTTCTCTCCTGCCTCCTATGCACTCTGCGAATACCCACTTGGAAATGACTTCCGGAGCTCTTCCAAGCCAACCATGGTGGATTACAGTTAAAAGATACCAAGTAAATAATTTTGCTTAAAGTTCTAACAAAAAGACCGACTCCTCCATAGTTTTCCCTTAGTGAATTATCAAGTTCATCACCAGCAGCATTGTTCATCTAGAAAATGGGCAAGATTGCTATAAACATTATATTTTGAAATATCCAAAACATCTTTCTAGGCAATGAAATATCACTACTTAGAAAACAAGTGTCTTTGGCCTATTATTACATAAATAGTCATTTTAATAGAAATAATTAGGATTTACGCGTATGTAGTAACTGGATCCAAATTTTAGATATTGCCCTTTTTTTACGTCCCTTTCATCCTAGATATTAGGCTTATAGATTTAATTTTATTTCATTCTACATAAGATAAGCCTTCTAAGAGGAAATGTTCATTAACCTAACATAGATTTTTAAATAGGAAATCTAAAATAAGAGTCTCAGTGTCTCCTACTATGCTGTTAGGAAAACAATATATTCTCATAATAAACATTAATTTCATGTATTGTAGGAGTTCAGAGAAGAGAGAGGGCAACATAAGAGGAAAGGTTCTAAGGAAGAGGTGGGACACAAGCCCAACCTTGAGGCGTGAAAGAATGGTTTAAGAGGAGAGGAAAAGCAACCCCATAAGGGAATGAAAGAAGCACAGTACCTGAGATGAGCAGAGAGAAGTCAGCCCAGCTGAAGCAGAAGACTCCGCTGGAAGAAGGGTATGTGACTGATTAAGAGCGGGATGGAAGGCGTGATGGTTAATTCTGTGTGTCAACTTGACCCGGCTAAGGGATGCCCAGACGGCGGATAAAATATTATTTCTGGGTGTGTCTGTGAGGGTGTCTCTGGAAGAGATTAGCATTTGAATCAGTAGGCTGAGTAAGGAAGATCTCCCTCACCAACGTGGGTGGGCATCACCCGGTCCACTGAAGGCGTGGATAGAACAAAAAGGCAGAGGAAGGGGGAACCTGCTCTCTCTGTTTCAGCTGGGACAGCCATCTCCTCCTGCCCCTGGACACTGGCGCTCCTGGTTCCCGGGCTTTCAGACTTCGGGACTCACACCAACAGCATCACTCCCTCCACCGCCAGTTCTCAGACCTTTGGACTCATACTGAATTCCACCTGGTTCTTCAGCTTGCAGAAAGCAGATTGTGGGGCTTCTTGGCCTCCATAACCATGTGATAATAAATCTGCTCTTATATATATTTATATATTCCTATTGGTTCTGTTTCTCGGGAGAACCCTGACAGCACAGGAGGCAATTGACAGTTGCAATGCAGTTCTGACACTAACTACCCAGAGTTAGGTCAACCTGCACGGACTTCGGGCTCAGCCCTCCACAAGACTGCCCTCACTTCAGACACAAGCCAAAAGTGTGGGAGTTCCCAGGCCAGTCACCCTTCTGACCAACTGGCTAAGAATCTGGGAGTTCCCTCTGTCCCCTCAGGTTTGACAATTCACTAGAATGACTCACAGGACTCAGGAAAGTGCTGTACTTATGATTATGGTTGTTATAAAGGATACAAATCAGGACCAGTCAAATAAAGAGACACATAGAGGGAGGTCTGAGAGGGCCCTAAAAATGTCCTCAGGACACGATGCATCGTCCCCCTGGCACATCAATGTATATCATCAACCAGGAAGCTCATTCGAGCTTCTGGTGTCTAGAGGTTTTTGGAGGGCTTCATTACATAGGAATGATTGATTGAATCATTGACCACATGATTGAACTCCATCT
The DNA here is from genome assembly GCA_031878705.1 of Tapirus indicus. Lineage (NCBI taxonomy): Eukaryota > Metazoa > Chordata > Mammalia > Perissodactyla > Tapiridae > Tapirus > Tapirus indicus. The sequence goes on along the minus strand of CM062930.1, from coordinate 84,719,676 downwards.
ACAGCCTCCATCCCCTCCCCAGAGATCAGGCTGATACCACCTAGCTCAAAGCCCCAACTCGTTAATCACATGATCAGTCTTTATGGCATGGCCAGCCTCCATTTCAAAACTATTTAGGGACCCACCATAGGGAGTCACCTCATTAGCATAAGCTCAGGTGTGGTTGAGGGATCCACCACGATAACAAGGATGTTCTTATCACTTAGGAAATTCCAAGGGTTTAGAGGCTCCCTCCCAGGATCCTGGGACAAAGACCAGCCAAATTCTTTATTACACAATAGTTAACTGGACATTATTAGTAGTCGGGGGACTAAAGATACTAAGGACACAGTAGAAACACTAAGAACCTGTTTAATTCAGAAAAGGTTTATTTAAATGCATAGAGCACTTTAGCCAAACACAAAAGAAGAAAATAGCAATTCTCTAGAAATATTACAATGCAATCATAAAAAATAAGTACAATTAATATCATGAGATTTCAAGGACTACATGAAAAAAACAAAAACAGAAGACCTTAGAAAGTAGAGACCATTGATACAAAAAAAAGTAGGATTTATAAGAAGATGGAAACTGGAAATAAAAAATACACTAAATAAGCATAACTATTCATTTTTCTGAAAAGAAATCAAAATACATGATAGCAGTTAGATAACCTATTTTAAGTCACAGTTTTCACAGCTTCAAAGGGGCGGGTGGGGCCCAAGATTTGAGGGAAGCGTGAAGGAGATGTGCTCAGGACGTACCTTTTCCTCAAGAAAACTTAGCACCCGTTTCCAGAGCGCCCCTCCAAGCCTTTTATTGCCAAATTCATTTTGAAATTTGTTATGGAAAATTGTTTCAAGAAATGGAGAATCCATTTTCCCTTCTGAGTGATGATGTCCTTAACTTTCACTTCTACAGATGTGGCTGTGGAAGGGGCAAAGCCAAAGAGGAGATGGACCCCAGCATGTTTAGGAAGTAGCACACCGACTGAGGGAACGGGGCGCCAGGACGAGGAAAACTAATAAATTTGGATGTCTTTGGCTTCTGGCTTAGGTGACTGTGTAGACAAATAATGATCCCGTTAACCAAGATGGCAAATATTAAGAGGAGGAGCAAATATGAAGGTAAAAATTATCCATGGATTTTGAGACATCACGTGGAGATGTGCAGGAAGCAATTAGAAAGACAAATCTGGAGGTCAAGGTCCACAGTTGTGTGTTTTTAATTGAGTGTTTTTACTTGAATGGAAACTCTTTAAATTTAAAATGGTCTCTTTCAACTGGGAGAAAAGTTGCTGCCCTGAGTTTAATCATTTGTGTTTATATTTGTGTGTGTGTGTGTGTGTGTGTGTGTGTGTAGACAGATAGATGATACATACGTACATACATACATAGACGATGGATAGATAGGTAGATAGATTAGTGTAGTAGTTACCACCTTTGTAATCAGCATTTTTGTCAGCCAACTTAACACAAATTCTTTCTGGAATTCTGTCTATTGTATAACATTTGCATTGCTCCCAAATTTCTCTACTAGGGAAGAAAACTGATGATGGATAGGAAATTCACATTTATGAAATTCTGCTTCTGCCTAGTTCTATGTCAGGCACTTACTCATGGGCTATCTCATTTAATCTTCGTGGTGACCCTGAGAAATAGGCCTACAAACCCTATTTTCACAAGCAAGGAAGCCAGAGGTCAGAGGGTCCCAGGACTGATGAGTGGCAGAGCCAGGGTTAAAGTCCAGATCTTTCTTCCTGATCCCAAGAGGGCTCCTTGGCTAAACCACAACTGTACCAGACAATAACACGTAACATCATAAAACAATTTCAGACCGGAACCTTTACTGCAGGGAGTTTGGTAAAACTTCTTAAAACTTCTCTAAGCTGTATGGTCTCACTAGTCTCAGCCTAAAACAAAACGTTGTACGCTTTCCTTCATCAGCAGCATCAAGGAAAGAAAAGCTGAAGCAACTGTGGAGACGTCTGAATGACAGCTGACCTTAGTTGGGTGGAAAGAAGAGGAATCTCTAAGAGAGAAGATGGGTGATGGAAGCCTTAAAGAAGAAAGAGAAGTGGCTTGAGGAGTTAAGAACCTGTATCTTGGCAACAGGGCAATGAATTCTTGATGAGGAGGAAAACCAGAGTTGAAGTCTTGGAGACTTTTCTGAAGGTCACTTAAGCTATTCTGCCTGCAGGAGAGGAGAGCTCACCTGTACCTTCTGGAAAATGTCTATGCTGTATTAAGAAACCTAAGAGGTCCTTTTAAAATCTCACCCAGCCTTTCCCTCCCCCACAATATTGGTGGGATGAAAAATATACTATTATAGCTAACCTAATGCTGGACTGCTGTGTTTTAAGACTGTCGCCACTTATCGTGACACTGTCTAGGCTGAACAAAATTTCTGTAGAAAGAGTATATCTCATCTGAATGAAGTGACAGATGGAACCTTAAACCAAGGGCTCTTGTCCATCTACCTCCGAGGAGATATAACAAGACTGCATTTTTCTTTCTGGTTGTTACTAAATAAAAACAAATTCAACATGCATCTCCTGAGAACACGGTTGGGTGTCAGGAATGGCACTGTGTGCTGCGGGTACAAAAATGAGCACGTTTCAGTCCCTGTGCTCAGGGCTTTATTGGAGTCCCTCCTGGACCTCTACCCCCTGGGACTACAGCATCATTCCTGCCCTCATGGAATTGAGACCTCTCCTCGTGTGTGTGGGAGCAAGGTTGAGGTGAAGGTAGACATTACTCAAATAATTCCACAAATAAATGAAAACTACAACTGTGAAACGTGCTATGAAGAAGTTATAGAGCATTAAGAGAGACTATGATAGAGGCCCCTAGTAGGTGGGCTCCCCTCAGGATGTTGCATTCACAGAATGAGGAAGAGTAACTAGGGGAAGGAGGTAAGGGTCATCTAGGCAGAGGAAAATATGGAAGGAGGGACCTGGGCAGTGGTCAGAGGAACTAAAACACAGGCAGACGGCAGCAACCAGCAAGGATGGCTGGTGAAGGGGAATCCTGGAAGGACAGGCGGTCCCTGCCGAGCTTTACAGGCCAGTGGGGGTTTTGAGTTTGGGGTGGGTATGATATTTTGAGGAGATAAAGATAAGTGAGAACAGAGTGGAGGAGTGCCAGAGCGGATTTAGGGAGGCCAACTGGAAGAGCACCGAGTGAGTCCAGTGGGAGACAATGGAGAGGGTGGATAGATCCCAGATATAATTACAAGATACACTCTTCACACTGAATTTTTGTCCCACTCAGTTTTTATAGTTGGGACAGGAACTATCTTTTCTCATGCTTGTACCCCAAGCATGTAACATGCTATGTTCTCAACAAATATTTGAGGAAGATGGCAGGGAGAGTGGATGCAAGAAACAGTGGGAGAGAGAAAATGCCTCAGCAGAAGGAGAGGGGTCCTCTCCGGGACGGGGACAGAGGCCCCGCCCGCTCCAGAGTCGGCCCTGGGTACAACTTAGTTTCCTCAAGCACTGGATAGCAACTGACAAACTTGAGACTGTTTTTGCTTATGACGTTTCATAAAAAGACTGCAAGTATTGTGTCTTCTTTCCATTACAGTGTGACTTACCATATGAGCTGAAGGACTTTTGCAGCCGTATCTAGGCATTTGACCTCCATGATGACAATCACAAAATAATTATAAAAATTATAAACTATAAAAAGGCATAAAATGAATGAGTTCTGAGTTAATTAACTGACTTACAAATTCACTCCCAGCACTCGAATTAGGAACTGCTTGCATCTCCGCTTGGTAGCTGGCCTTGGAAAAGGCTCTCCATTTCCTGTGACTTCACTTACCTCTCAGTAAAATGGAAGGACTCTGGGAAATGATTTGCTTACTGGGGGTTTCTGCCTTAATTTTTTAACTACCTATTCTAAAGCAGTCTGGCTCCTGCGGACTTAACTGTCCCCAATGCCTGTGAGACAGCCAGCGCTCCTGTGACCAATCCGTGACGTTCTCTAACACTCGATAAACGTGTGCTGCCCTCTCTGTCCTCGGTCGCTCTGGTGTCACCACAACTCCCGGAAGGGCCGCTAGGTGGGCACAGAGCTGCTGTGGGGACTGCTTCCCAGCTCCTGAAGTTCCTATGGGGCTGGAGGAAGGGCTACAGCAGGAAAGGAGTGGGAGGCAGGGCTAGTGGGAGGGATCCCACCTCAGGTGCCAAAACCACAGGAGCTCAGAGGTGCCCAGGGTCACGGGCAGCACCAGGCCAGCGAGCCCGGCAAGCACTCCAGCACCTGCCGGGCGGCAGCACATCCCGTTTCTGTGCCGCACTCCCTCTCCCTCGCCCTGACCCAGGGGCAACAGCACCCCTGAGGCTGAAGAGGACCCCAAGAAAACGACATGGTTGGAGACTGAGGGCCGAGGCAGCGACCCCAGGCGGTGGGACAAGCAGAGAGGCGAGGAAAGCGGACAGTGTGAGTTAGCAGGGTTCGTGCGCACGCTCCTGATGCTGACCCACACATCTGCATTCCTAGCCTCTGCCCACCAAACAGCCTCAAACGTGGAGTGACTCGAGTACAATGGAGTGCAACTCCAGGTCCATGGCGGTTGACCTACGACACGTCCAGGACTTGCTGTTTGCCTTCTTGACAGAAATTCTCATCACATTTGCTCACTGAAAAAAATAAAGAAGGCTTCAAATTATTTATTCTCCTATATCTTTGTTGCCAGGCATTGGGCTAAATATTACTTTGCATACGTGACGATATGATGCATCAGCTCTGAAAGGGAGGCCTTATTATTCCTTTTTCTTTGTTGAGGAAATGGAAATTCAGAGACACTAAGTGACTTTTCCCAAGCAACACAACTTTGTGGGTAGAAAGGCCTCTCCCTACCCAGGGCTCTTGGGCGTTTCCCAGAGTGGGTGAGCATTTCCCAACATGTTGTTCGTGCACAATGGCTCATGGCGGAGCTGGGCACGTGAGTGGGGCAACCTGGTGTGTTACATGGTAAACGTTTCTCATTCTGGGAGTCACATTATCATGATACTACTTTTCCACTTGCAGTCCTTTAAAAAGAAACCTTTATTTAAGTAAAAGAAAGAAGGAAAGAAGGGGGAAAAAAGAAAAAAACAAAGAAGAGTCAAAGAAAAATATTGATGATGGGAAAAAATCACCAAGACGTCATTCAAATGACTGATTTGACAGCCCTACATTACGTCATTTTCCCTCTTCATAGTATCAAACCCAGACTTGGATATTTCATCAAGAACTAGTTTCCTACACTGGCTTCTGAGCATTGACAGCCTATGTAACGTGTAGTGTTTGTCAGTAACTCTCATCACACTGAATTATGGTTCTTGTGTACAGGGCATCAGATATCTAAACTATCATGGAAAAAGTTCCACATTCCCACTATGAATCACGCTTGTTCTGGCCATGCAAGGCTGGGAAACCTCAGAATTATCCAGAACTGGTGCCCTGGAACTGTAAATGGAGGCCAAATGAGACTGAACCAGGAGCATGGGATCAACAAGTCAGTGCCCAAACCATACTTCAAAGCAGTGGTCAGATTAAGCAGGGAGCAGGGAGCAGGGGCAGGGCCGGAGGCGGGGGTGGTCTTGCGAACCAGGGCTTCATAGGAGCTTCATAGGAGCCCATCTGGCTTGTTGGACAAATGTGTCATCCAGTCCCCGACCCTCTCAATAAGTGACTGCTGAGTTAATAAATGAATGGAGAACTCCTTGACAGATCACCCAACAATTTGTATTTATTGCTTACCATAAGGTGAGTCATTAAGCTTAGTTCTTGGGAAATATGGAAACAACAAACATGGTTCCTGACTTCAAGGGGCTTACACCAGGACCAGAAGATTAAAATTGAACTGTGACAAAATCAGTAAGTGAAATGCGCTAGAAAAATAAGGAGGAGGAAGAGGAGAACAAGAACAAAAAGATTGGATGGGAGGGAGGGATCATTTCCAGCTGGAGTTATCTGGGAAGGTTTCAGGGAAGAGAGAGTATCAGAGCCGAGTCTTCACAGATGGTTCACTTAACACAGGTGGGAACTCGGATACTGGGCTTGCTAAGGGTGAGCACGACTGGAGTCTGAACCTGCCTTAGTAGCCCCAAAGCCCGGGCATGAAGAGCCCAAGAAAGCAGAATCCTTGATAAGTCGTGCATTTTAAGTGTCTTAGCAATGAAGCTTCCCTTGTTCTCTTGGGGAAAACAAACCTCAAACGCTATTTATTTATTTGTATTTTCAATCAGTGAAAATAATCTCCTCCAGCTAAACGTGACCTTGAGATTCAAGAACAGAAAAACACCCCTTGGTTTGTTTCATCTTTTTGGTTAGCCGAAACCACAACGCACACAGAACCGTACACAAGAACGTCATAACTGAAATAGTGAGGCCACTCACACCTTCTGGCAAGATGTATCAACACTCAGGTCACCCAAAGCGATCCCTCCGAGTCCACCAGAGAAGGGAGAAGATCCCAAAGCCAAGGTGGATGCTGTTTTGGAAAACATCTGTTGGAAGCTTTCCACATAAAGGTGCCAGAATTGACAACACATGTGCTCTGCATGACATTATCATATTTTGAATCAAAATGAAATGTGCCCATCAAACTTCTCCCTTGTAAGCAAACAAATTGAGGCTAATGCATAACATGGTATTTCCTCAGAATCAGTAGCATCCCTGCTTTCAAGTCTTTGTTGCTATAAATCTTGACAGCAGATTTAGTCAAAATGCCAGAACCATGACTGACCATGGCCCAGTGACTATAGAGAAATGTCTCCTGGGCTGGTGACTCATGTGCAGTTCTCCATGGACTGGTCATGCCTGTTCTCCATAGTGACCAGAGTAGTAAGAAACCACCCCAACCCAAGAAGATTGAGCCTCAAGCGACCTAAGAACAGGTACATGTGTGAAAGGAGCGTCTGCAAGAACAAGAACAAAAAGTATCTTGTTCCCTGAGGAGGGGAAGTGGGAACCCCTTTGACAGGGGAGGTGGGGGTCTTTCCTCTCCCTAAGAAGGAGGCTCACCAGTGATCACAGGGTCCCACAGCTACCCCAGAGAGGGGAAGGAAAACATGCTTTAGCTTCATGCACCACGTGAACTGGGGTGGCCACAGCAAAGTGGGTGACATAGGGACATGCCTGAGAAAGGAAGGCTCTGGTGCCGAGGTTAAGATGGTCCATGTGGCTGGCAAATTAAACCTCTCAGGGGTCAAAAGGATGGCGGGCAGCGTCACCATGATAACCCACAAACACTGAAGTGCTCCAATGTCCAGAACAAACCTCCCAATGTCCTCACCACACCCTGTACTCTCTACGCACTAGTCACCAGTCACCCGAGCTAGAAATCCTGGGGACGTCTGGACTCCCGCCCCGTCCTCACCGCTACATCCAGGCAGACACTCCTGAGCTTTCCTTTTACATAGTCCTCAACCCTCCACCCCCATTCTTACTACCTCTCACCTCTCTCTCCTAGAATCCCACAGGATCTTCCCACCGGTCTTCCTGGCTTTGGTTTGCAACATCTCAGAATTCTGCCCTCCACCTTGTGGCCAGATTGGTCCCTCTAAAGGACAAATCTGAGCAGGTCTGTCCCTGCACTGCAAACCTCTGATGGCTTCACACTGTCCACCCTGAAAAGTCGATGCCCCTCATCACGGCATAATATTGGGGCGCATTGTGCTATAACCTACCAGGGAACACATGTGGTTCGGATGCTCCACAGGTGTATGAATCATTGAGTGATCCTATCAATTAAGACAGTCGGCAACACAGCGCTGGCAGAGCCAGACAACGCCATCAGATAACAGTCACCGATCACCTCCGTCACCCTTGGCACCTCTTCCATCACTCAGTCAGAAACAAGTTTGCAAAACAAACAGGGACTCTGCCAAGTACTTATGCCATGTAAATTTGCTTTGTGCTTTAATGATTTGTCCCTTTCATCCTGAAAATATAAACCATTAGTCCCCAAAGTGTATCTTCATCAGAATCACCTGAGGTTCCCGGGTTCCCGCAAGCCTGACTAACCCAGCTCCACTAGGCACAAGGCCTAGGAATCTCCATATTTAGCAAGTCCTTCTACCTTTTCAACACACACTAAAAGTTTGGTACCACCAATATGTACTATTGAAAGTATAATTCAGCCTTACCCATATATATTTCTCTCTGTCTACATGTTTTGAAGTGGAAAGTGTTCAAAAGCTTTCAATTTTACTAGCCTGCCACAGATCAAAAGTCCATCGTGCCTTATCAATCGGGTCTGCAGTCCTGGACTCTTCTCTCCTTCACTACGATCCGCGGTGCTGGAAAAGGTGAGCGGCACCAAGCTGATCACCTGCGCGGGCCATGTCAAGAGACGACTGTGAGTACACTTGTGAAGGGCACACCGGACGACCTATGGTGGTGTTTTAATATTAACGATCTCAGGACACACCTGGGGTCTCATTCAAGATATCGTCCCGAGAAGTCTTCATGTTCAAAGTTTGTGAAACCACCAACGATATCCTAAAGGGAAGACAAAGTCCAGGGAGATGGAGCTGAATCAAACGTGCACAGGCCGTTCTGCCATGGGCTGGCTTTTCCGACTTTCCAGCTCATAGACGTCGCTTTGTCCAGCTCCACTCTATTTTCTGTGGATATACTTGCTTTTGTGATCAAACCTTTAAGAGTTTTTAATACTTTTCCCAAAACTCAGATATATGATTCTCTCTTGGCCTCTTTGGGATGGAGTAGGAAGAAGTGTTGAGCGATTGAGAGGATGGCAAACGGGGACATGTGCCACCAGGGCTGAGGCGGCAATAGAAATACATGTGTCTGTGCAAGGCCCAGCACTTATACGGCATATTTTCACATTCATCACTCCATCTGAATTTTATCACAACAGTGTAGTGACGTAGGACGGGCAGCGTCTAATGTAAAGGAAGTTCTTCATGTTTCCGTGGAGACAACAGCTCCAGAGGGGAAGGCTTTGCCTGGGCCACCTGGTGCCGGAGCCGAGGTTTTGGTGCCTCAGTTTCACCAGCGCGATCCGTGGCGGGCGCTGTGATCCCGGGCCGCAGGCGCACACACACTTGGGATTTATTGGCTGCCGTTTAGGGGAGTCTTGGACATACGTTTTCCTGAACCTTTGTTTCTTCTGTGTCTCCCCAGACATTCTCCATACGCCTCTGTGAAAAACAGAGCCGAAAGGGTCTGGGAATGCAGCAACGCCCCGGGTTCCTGGCGAGCGCAGGAGAGGCGGGGAATTTTTCCTTCCATTAAGCCCTGCCCTGAGCAGAAAGAAATCATCTCCAAGCTCTTGTCTTGGGTGACATGTTCCCTGACACGGGGTTGCTTTTCCTCACCTGTCTAAACCAAGTAAAGAGGATCTGATATCCACTCAGCACTGATCTTTTCAGCAGATACTCAAAGGATAAAGAAAGGATAATTTATTCTTCTTCTGTTTAATCCCATAGAGTGGATTGTGAACTTCCAAACAGTGAGGCATTCTTCTGAGAAAACAGCCCCCTATCAGTTGGGCCCTGTCCGGAGTAACAACGGCTTTATGTTGACTTTGGCTTCAGGATATATTTGTCCCCCGGCAGTAACTAACGCTCAGGACTGCATTTACCCTCTTTGTGGGGGAAATCGGGCAAATGTGACCACCCCTCCTTCAATGCGTGCTACTTAACAACCCACTTCCCACTTGAATGACGCCGCCCAAGAGCCCTGCAGAGGAGGGGGGCAGGCTGGCCTTCCTCCACTCGTCTCAGCCCAGCTTGGGGTAGGAGGTCTTCAGGATAAACAGGTTTGCCAAATTTATTTCTTTGAGAAGCTATTTCTTTTATGAGGCACAAAATCCAGGTAAATTTTGCATTCCTCGGGGACAAAAAATTTAAGTTGCTCTTAAATTGAATTTTAAGTACAATTTTTAGATGCAACCATAGATTATTTGTTTATTTGTTCCAGCTAAAATTAGAGCCGGCTGTCCATCTAAATGGGCTGCAGAGCTGCAAGGATTTGTGCTCCGCCGACTGCCCGTCAGGCCCCCGGGCACCAGATGCCAGGCAAACCGGCAATTTGGTGTGGTTTCACACGTGCCCATTTCCTCGTCTGAGGACTCCGGGGTCATTAAAGGAAAGAGTGCCAGGTTCTCCAGGGAGACCTTTCTCATTAAGTGAATGGTGCCAAAATGGAGTTTCATTTCAGCAGCCTAGGCATACCTGTGTACACACACACACACACACACACACACGCACATTCACACACAAACACATAATGACTATATTTACCTTTGCAGTATTTCAAAACGCCTACATAAAGTACATACGTAGTGAAACTACTCCCTAGAGGACAAGCAAGCTGTCTTTCTCATCTTTATACCCTTTGCAGTGGCATTCACTCAACGTTTTTCTGTGTATTTGGTTCCAACTTCCAACTTCACACTATCTATGGAGCACCTACTGCGTCCCAGACACTCTGGGAGACATCAGGATACCAAAATAGTTCCCTTCAAGAGCGCACCATCTATGAAACTGTATATTTTGATCTTACAGATGAATTCACAAGGGCATTCTCATGTATTCAAAGGAGGGCTAAGAATCAGTAGAAAAGTCCAAGAATTTTTTTAATTTGTACGTAGACCTCTCAGTTTATACCGCTGGCTTAGGAAAAAATAATAATAATAGCCGCTAAATCATTCCCTTGCCTATTTGTTTTCTCATTCTTCACCAGAGTGTGGGATCCTTGAAAGCAGAGGCCACGGCTGGCTGGCTTTAGCATCCCTAACTCCTGGCGCGTGACAGGCATTCGTGGCCAGCAATCTGACTAAGTAAACCAGTGCAAAAATTGTCAGCATTCAGAATATCGGAACAAAAACAGATAGGATACTTCAAAGAAATAAATCAGCTTCCCCCTCCTCCCCCAACCCCACTCCTAAAAGGTATGTTCCGTGAGAGAGCAGAGGGCTTCCAGCGCCGGGCTCACTGGTCCTGAGATACAGGAATCCCAGGAATCCCTTCATTTCACGATAGCTCTGGATTTTTTTAATAAATAATGTGGATGATGACAACATAAGCCATACATACCGGCACCATCATACTAGTCCAAGGCTGGAGCGAAACGAGCAGAGCTGCAGGTCAATCAGAAATGTGAATTACTACTCTCTGACTGTATGTTTTAGGCCGCTAATTTTTACAGCCAAGAGATTTGTTGTTATAAGTTCACTTCAACGTGGCTGGCTTAAAGGAATGGAAAGGAATCGACAGGATGTGAGAGCATTTTTTTTCCTTTTAATCTGTATCCATAACTTTCATCCAGAGAGAAATGCCTTTAAGAGTAACACTAATCGCTGCTCCAAAGTTAGGAAGTATTACACACGAAACCAGCAATGTTGCGACCTTGGACGGTCACTGTTGGAGAGCCTCCCACGCTCATACCCGCGATCCACAACGCCGGGGCGGTGGGTCTCCTCTCGGAGACAGCGCGGACCCGACAGCGTAGCCCTTTGTCTTCAGGTATAACCAAGGGACTAAACATGGCCAATGAGTTGCAACAAAATGATGGAAGCATTTAATTGCCAGTGTAAGAGGCTCCATTGCTCGATTTTCTTCCAGCTCGGAACCATTAACGTTTGAATTGGTGGCTCCTCCGTCTCTGGGTCCCTGAGTGACTACAATAAGCAGAATGTCCCACCTACATGAGACGGATACAAAGTGTGGATTGGATGAGAAATAAAGATTTTTTTGTTTGAACCCACTGAGATTTGGGGTTTCTTTGGTTGTTTTATTGCAGCATAATCTAGTTTATCCTGTCTGATACACTAGGTTACCAGCGGAGCTGAAAAACCAGGTTAGGGCCCAAGGAAGGTCACATGACAGTGCCTCCAAGCCTCTGCACTTCTCTGTCTTGCTAGGAGAGAAGTTCCATCGTCAGCACGACACAGTGTGAAAAACAGAAATATGGATACCTACTTTGTGTTTATATGTAACGCATCGTTGTGTCTATATATAATGAATATGAAGGCTCTTAAATGGTTTTCTGCACATAGTGAGTGCTCAGAAAATGGTAGCAACTGTCATGATAACTTTTAACCACAAGAACTCTCTTCTTGGGGCCGGCCCGGTGGTGCAGCACTTTAGTTCGCGCTTGGCAGCCCAGGGTTCGTCGGTTCGGATCCCGGGCGCCCGCCAGCCTGACGCACTGCTTGTCAGCCATGCCGTGGCAGCGTCCCATATAAAGTAGAGGGAGATGGGCACGGATGTTAGCCCAGGGCCAGTCTTTCTCAGCAAAAAGAGGAGGATTAGCAACGGATGTTAGCTCAGGGCTGGTCTTCCTCACAAAAAAAAAAGAACCTTCTTCTTCCAGATGTTTTGGGCATAATGTGAGTCTAGAGAGGAAGGGTCAATAGAACCTCGACCTGCATTCCATCATCCAACAAATACTTATTTAATAACCTCTCATGTACGAATCACTATCTAGAAGTCCCTTCCTGAGCAAAGTTTAACAAGCTACTCGTCAAGAGAAGTACAGGTTGCTACAGGAACCTTAGCAGGGAGACTCTCCCCAGGCCTGGGCATCTGGGAAGTCTCCCTGGAGGAGGTGACACGGAGGCTGAGATCTATGAGCTAAGTTGGGTACGGTCTGGTATAAAGAGGAGAAGATCTGTGCTCAAGGAAGAAGGACAGCATATTGCAAAAGTCCGAGGGGAAGGAGGGGATGGTGCAGGTGAGAACTGCAGTGGCCAGAATACAGAACGGGCGGGGAAGGCGGGGAGAGATGGGGCTGGAGGCGTGAAAGGAAATCCGGTCATACTCAAAGCACACCCAGACAGTCTTCCTAGCAAATGGAACTTCTTGAGCGTGATTTCTTCTAGTCCACAGGGATAGCTTGAAATGAAGTCCTGTGGGGCACAGAAGGCAGAGGAATCTGTTAACTCTCCCAGCGTCTGCGCACAGTCATTCAGTGACTTACCAAGAAGCTAGCCTTCGAGAAGCAGGGGCTGGGCCATTTTGCCTTCTGGTTTCCTATGATTCCGGAAAGACATTCTTATCTCCCCTCCTCCCATCTTCCCATCAGCTTTCTGGAATCCATATTCTCAGGCTGTGAAGCTTCCAAAAGATGTGCTGCTTGAGCGGAAGCTCCCTACTTGGCAGTCGATGCCCCTGCATTGCTGAGGTTGTGCATGGCATTTCGGTCTCTTACCCCACCCGTTTTAGGGCTCTGGAAGCCAGGAAACACTCTATACAGTTTGCATGGGTAACATGAGAAGGAGAGAAACTTATCCTCTTCCTTGTCCCTCTCTCTGCAGAAGAACATCTAAAGATGTACAAGAATTTCCTTTATGCCTTTAGATCGGCCCACTCTCTCCCTGCCCAGGAGGAGAATTTGGCTCCTCTTGTCCGGCCAGGTCTGAATGATTTCTGGCTGGCTCATCCATATCACTGAAAGACCTAGAGGATTAAGAGATATGGCAAGGTCTCATTATGGACATTGAATTCACCGACTCGGCACGCACCGTAGCAGAGGTTTGCACAGAAACTTGACACCCAGAGCCAATAAGGTCTGTGCCACCAAAAGCAAGTCAAAACACAATGGCATCCAGCAAAGCAGCCAACAGATCGTCAGCCTGTCCCCTTAAGCAAGAGTTTTGCAGAAAAGCCAGCAAAGAAGCTTGAGAAAGAGCCAGTAAGGGAGTGAGTTCCACGGGTCCCCATGCTGTTTCTGCTGCCACTGCTGGAAAAACACATTCCAGCATCTGGCATCTGAGCCGTGCAGCTGCGAAGTGTCCGCATGTTCGGCCACGAGGGCCTTTGAAGAGGAGAGAGCAGGTACAGCGGCGATGCCAGCTGCCGAGTCTCAGCCAAGGCCGCCTGGGCATCCAACCTGGGCCAGTTTCCTTGTGCCGTGCAGGCTGGGTTTAAGAAACGCCAACCTTGTGTCTTGAGAGGGATAAACTCCCCCGAATACAGAGGATTGTTTCCCAGCCACGCTGCAATCTGTTCAGGAGGAGCAGGGGCTGGGGACAAACCTCCAGTGAGAGGAACACCCTCAGAGGAGGCATGAAGAGAGGCTGACAGCCCACGAGAACTCTAAGACAAGACGGAAAGGGGCCGCCATCAACACACCGCTGCAACCTGGGTCTGAGAACCATCTCCGAGAGGCTGCCCGTGGAGGGATCTGCTTTCCTGCTCGCTTCCTTGACAACAGGGCATTTGCACAATCACAAGACCCTGCTTCCTCGAGAGAGAGGCAGCCCGTGTGCTTCTCCTCCCAAGGCCTTGTCACCTAACCTCTGGAGGGAGCAGCGTAGCCCCGTCCCCATGAGTGACCCCGTGGCCGCAGATGGAGGGCGCAGATGAACTCCCAGGCTGGCATTGCCAGCGAACGCCTGGACTGTCCGGCAGTTGTTTGTTAACTGGGGGAGAGGAAACCGCTGTTGCGTGAATAGCAGCACTACATTTGTTTGGTTGTTGTAAATCCGTTTCTTAACCACTCTTACTTCAGCTCACACTAAGCCAAAACGTTATCGGCGTTAAAACGTTATCAAAGAATTGGCATCGTGTGTGAGCAAATGTAGAAATGCCATATTTTTTAAGATCCTTTAAAGAAAAAGAAAAAAGCTGGGTTATCACTTTACATCCAAGCATCCTCAGAAAAACCGAAAGCCACCGCCTCCGCACGATACCGGCTGAAGTGCTCTGAAAACGGAATCAGCAGCACAGCTTTGCGGCTCCCGGTTCTGCTGCGTCACAGACAGCGACGAGCGGGAACAGACCTGGAAGCAACCGTTCAGACTAGACCAGTACGTCCTTCTAAACTAAGAGGCGGGTTAGTAACAGGTCCACACGGAAGGGTCTGGGCACAGCGGGGAGGGACCAGGCAAAGAACGTCAAGGTCCCTAGAGTGGATGGAGGGCCGACTGAGAGAGGCTTCCTCACGTTTGGCACTTGACACAGTTTGAGTTCACCTTGAGTCAAGACCTTGGCGCGCTAAGGAAGCAAACAGAAATATGGCAGGTCAGGAGTTATTATTATCTGAGCTCAGCTAGCATGGAGAATCCCATACAGACAGCGTGGTCAGTTTCCCTTCTGAAGTCCTATCTTTAATGCATGAGGTCACTTATGCCTCCTCTGCTCGTGCCGAGGTCCAAGAAGGATGAAAGCCCTCAAGGAAGGAGAGGAGGGAGACTGATCTGACTTCCATGTAAGAGTCCTTGGGGGGCAAATTCTTCCTGTCTTTTCATTTTTGTTTTTTTCCCCAAATTCAGGGCTAGTGGGTGGGGTACAGGGCGGTTCAGAAAAACAGAAGCAGGCCTTGGAGGAGGGTCCAGAATAGGTAGGAAGGCAGCTGCTGGGACAGCGCAGCAGCACCGAGCCCGGCCTGAGCCCCAGAAGGTCCTGGGTGAGCTCCCCGCATTCCTCAGCCCCGGCCACAGCTGCTCCGAGCCTGAGAAGCGGAGGCCACAGCAGCAGCAGCCTGCAAAGGCTCCAGGGGCCTTTGTCCTGGGCCTGTCCTTGACGCTCCCTGCTGCAAGCCGACTGAAAAGCTGCTTCCTCCTGGGGCTGCATTCTGCCTCTGTCCGTCTGCACCGCGGAGGACGCTGAAGCCTGCAGATCAACTGTGTCCTCTGTGCTAAGTGCTCTGTAGTTGGGGGTGTGCCCAGCGTGGCCAAAGAGATGCACTGGCACTTTTCACTTTGCAAAAATTAGAATGATTCGAGGCAAAAGAAGGAAAAATGTATATTCACACAAGATGCAGATTTGGAATCCACGCGGGGAAGTAACAATCCACAAAATGCCCGTCCTGACCCCCTCACAGCCCGGATCAAGCACACATGGCATCGCAGGTCTTCCCCAAGGGAAGCGGTCCACGTGTCACGTCTCCAAAGACAGTTCCAGAAATCTGAAAGCAGATTGATTCGACTGCTGGACATTCCTTCAAATACTTGTCTACTTGTGAAATTAAATTCTTTTCCTCACTGGAGCGTTGATGTGGAGGCTTCACAGAGGCATTATAGAAAATATGCGAAACAGGTGAGGAACCGTCAGAGGAGCCGATGCTGCTGTCTCCCGAGAGGTCAGACTCCGAGAGCTGACGGGGCTGACGACGAGCCGGCCGCGTTCTCTCACAGCGCAGCGTGTTGCTAATGTTACACGAGGGGGGCAGGCGTGCAACCTAACACCAGGGCGTAATGCACGCAGGGCAGAACATTTAGGGTTAACTTTAAAAGGTCTGATTCTGTTTGCTCAGCTCCTCAAGAATGTAATGCCAACTTCACGTTTTTTTGTAGGGTGGAGGGAACGAAATCTACTTTCTTAATTTCTTCCTGTGAGTATTATTTACTGGTCCTCTCGTGGAATCAAACATTTTGTTGCCCTACAAAATAGAAGGATGAAACTTTTACACATTCCTTTTTCATTTTTATGTAGTCATAGTAAATGCTTACAGTACAGGACTACATGTCTGTGAAAATAAACTGATTTGACAAAAGTTCCAGAAGCTTGTAATCCCATTTTATTGAGCTGTTGCACAGACTGAGTCCACATGGAAGCAGGGGGTGATCCCAGGGAGGACCCAGGAGTGCCCGCAGCACCTCTGACATCACCTCAGCAAAGGCTGGAACTCACCAGAAGAGGGTTCTAGCTGCTCCCTGAGTGATCCAGACAACCCAAAGGTCCAGGATTTAGTTCAAATCACACCTGAGTTTTGCAAGCCTCTGAGTCTCCTCACCATGGGAAATGGGGGCACTGGCAAACCTCCCATTTGGTTGATCCGCCCACACACTTCCTTACCTGAGATTTACAAAAGATGGAGGACCAGCAGCTTAGATCTTCTCAACCGGAAGAGAAGCCGCTAGAAAGAACCACTAGGGTGCAAGCCTTTTGTGGGCAAGGATTAGCACCTTCTACTAACTAGAGTGTGAAAGAATGAACAAATGGGTTGGTTGGGAGACCTTTTGCAGAGGAAAAAATCAATTTGTCTAAAATAAAGGATGAAGCGCTAGAAATACGAAGAGGTGGGGGTGGAGGAAAGGGGGAAGAAGCCCTCAGTGGGCGGGACAAGGAGAGCTCATCCTTACTGTCTTCCTTGCAAACAAAGAAGCCAGTGGCTGCCCGCATGGGTTCCTGCCCACCCTCAGAAGGTGCATTTCTGCCTCGGTTGCACTTAATTAAAGACAGTGTTGGAGAGAGATGGGATTTAGCAGAAATGACTAGTGCTGAGTGCACAGAGGCATCTAATAAATGAAATTTGATTAAAAGGGTGAATTTGAGCCAGAGAAAAAAATGAGCCAAGTGTTGACTCAAGTAGCAAGAGCATCATCAGAGGGATGCAAGAGCTAAGAGCTTCTGGTTCTTTCCTCAGGTCCCTGGGGTCATCTGTGGGTGCTGTGTGCGCATGCCTCCTTCCTGCTCCAGCGCCTTCTTGTGGCTACAAAAGATTCAGCAGAATGATGCTGCCTGACTGCTCAGGCATAGGTCCCTTGGAGAACCTTGGTGGGGTCCCCAATCATTCTTTTGATTGTTGATTATTTGATTATCTTATGATTCTTTCCCCAATCATAAATAAATGATAGCATTTATTAGGCGCCTATTGTATGTCAAGAGAAATCAAACAACCAAAGTTACATCCTCAGGCTTTTACATTCAGGAACTCACAATGTTATTGTTTACTCAAGAAGATAATTCATTTAAGATCTTGACTCACTGTAGCCACACCCACAGGAGAATGACATTTACATTAGAATGCCACCTTATCCATCTACAACAGAAGATGCACATTTCTAGTGACCATAATATTTCAAGACCTGGCTCCTCTAAGGCTGGTCCATGTATCCATGGCGTTGGCAGCACCTGGCAACTTGTTAGAAAAGCAGAACTCAAGCCCTCTCCGAGACCTACAGAACAAAAATTGCTTTTTAACAGGATCCCCAGGTGATCCTCATGCACAAAGAATTTGGAGAAACAGTGGTCGAGTCGTGGTTCTCAAACGTTGATGTGCATGGCAATCCCCTGGAGGGACTGTCAAATCAGGTTGCTGGGTTCCATCCCCACAGCATCTGACTGGGTGGGTCTGGGGAGGGCCCAAGAGCCTGCATTTCTCACAAGTTTCCGGGGCCACACTTTGAGAATTACTGATCTGGACCGCCCCAACACCACAACACCGTGAAGCATGACTTTATCTGCGGCTGAAGATAAAAACTTAATCGAAAGCACTGGTCCTCACACTTGAGCTGCCTCAGCATCACCAAGAGGGTTTCTAGAACAGCCTGCTGGGCCCCAACCCGGACTCCAAGTGTGTACCGGGGGGTGATGATAGGGGTGGACTTACACCTTATCACATCATAATGAAATTTTGGAATATCAAAGACAAAAAGAAAATTTTCTAAAAATAAAAAAAGATGATTGAATTTCTGAAGATTTCTTAATTAGAAGGCAAGTGTCAGAGTAAACTGTCATTTAAAAATGCAGGTGTTTATTTAACAACTCTATAGAGCGATTACTATCTTTTGCTAAAAAAGTAAGTACATTTTTTCTTTTCACTTTTACTCAGTATTCTTGATAAGATAAAAGCCTGTTACCTCATCATTCTACCATGGTTTCTGCACATCTATGTTGCAGTCATAATTATTGATCATAAATATAGCAAAATTCTTGATTTTCTTTCTTCTTGTCCTTGACCTTTGGCCTTGCTGGTTGCCTCCATAAATTTCCTTTACTCGTTGGGCCCACCCCGTATCAAAGTGCAGACAGATTCTGGATTTACCCGTGCCCAACAGCTCTGTGTTTTGGATAAAGACTTGGGGGGGAAAGTGGCATGGTGCTTATTTTTAAATAACACTAATAGGGGGTGGAGACTTCTAATATCAAAAAAATGTCAGTGAAAGTCAAGGAAGGGATGACCCCTCCTTTGAAATAATACAGCTTGAAGAACAGTTTCGGGGGCAGCCTGGTGGCACAGTGGTTTAGTTCGCGCTTTGGCGGCCCAGGGTTCGCAGGTTTGGATCCTACCCACGGGCCGATGCGCCGCTTGTCAAGCCATGCTGTGGGGGCGTCCCATGCAAAGTAGAGGAAGATGGGCACAGATGTTAGCCCAGGACCAGTCTTCCTCAGCAAAAAGGAGGAGGATTGGCAGCAGATGTTAGCTCAGGGCTGGTCTTCCTCACACACACAAAAAAGAACAGTTTCGGAACAGGGTAGGTTAAGGGAGAATTTAATAAAGAGAAAGCCGAGGCAAGACAGGAATTTCTGCTCACTCCCACAGACGGGAGGAGGGGCTGGCGTGGCTGTTGACTGGGACCAATGGAAAGTCCTGGTTTCTGGGTATGTTTACAAGATGTACCTAGTCAGACCATACTTTTCACATTTCCATTCTCTTTTTAAAAAAAGTTTATCTCACCTCACCTGTACTTAATGTTACAGGTACACTTGCAGGTGTTTCAAATCGCACCTAAATATCATTATAGCTAAAAATAACTCAGGAATTCCTTTGGGACACACCTTATGGCTGCCCCAGACAAACTGACATGGATGCTGAAAGCCCTGGGTCAGCCCGAGTTCCCACCTGCTCTTTAAATGACTTTTTCCACCCATTGCTTCTTGGAATTTATTCCTTCTTCTCGGCCTGTGACGCAGGCTTCTCGAAAAACTTGCACAATCATAGAACTCTGATTGGCATTCCTTCCCCCTCTCCTGCCCATCAACAACCAAGATAATGAAGCATTGGCTTTCTATTTCCCTCCTTCACTTTATAGCTCTATTGGGACTGCTTTGATGGATACATACATACACACACATATATATTCTCTTCCACCTGGGAAGAATTTGTTAGCAGGAAAAAACAAAACACATTCCATCATTCCACTCGGAAGACTATCAAGGAGTTCCTGACTTCCTTCTCTCTCTGCCCAGCCAGTCTTGGGGACTAGATGTTTTTCTGTGTCCTCAGTGATTGTCAGAAATAAGAGAGGCTGAGGCAAAATTCTGCCTGTTCTTCCTGAAGTAGCTACCTATTCGGATTATCTGATTACCCTTTGAGAGAGTACTGCTGATCCTTAAACATACAGAGATTCCAACCTGAGCAAACAACTTACCCTGTAGCCTCAATGAATTCCACAGGTTCTTCAGATTTCGATTCTAGAAGCTGAAGAATAGACACTTGCTCACTGAAAAGCATCATGTGCTAAATATTAGCCCTCACTAGTCTGGACCCCACAGTTTCCAGTGAAAACACCAATATTGGCTTTTGATTTCTCTTAAAGTTTTGATTTCTCAGAAAGTCCCTTGACTTTCTGGCCAGCACCACCAGCACCACCATGTGCTTCTGTGTCGAGCCTGTGGACACAGGCTGTGACCAGCCATCTCACACATGATCATTATTTGAGCTGCCTTTCCAAGGCCTCCTGGCCCATCCCAGCTGCCTTTCCTTTAGCCTGCTCTGTCTCCCATGAAAACAGACAACTCACATCTGTGACTGCAATTCCAAGCTGCTTTTAACACCACAGTACAAAATTTTAAATCTTGAGGACTCCATTCCTTACATCTGTTTGGTCCTCCGTGCTGTTCCATACCCTTCCTGGAGGGTTGCAGCCAGCCACCTCCACACCTTGCATGCTCCTGAAACTACCTCATAATCACATGTATTGGCCCGAAACCTCAGCAGTTACCCTCAAACAGCCCTGTAAGCGAGCCACTGGCTGGGCGTCACACTCTGACCGAGTCAGAGTGCCTCACAGAGATGCTGGCTCCTGCGCGCCTCTCCTGTCTTGGGTAAGGCCCTGTGGCCTTCATGGAAACCAGCGCGGGGAGAATGCGGGCAGCTGGTAGGTCCCCTCCACTTACACCACGCTTCTCTCAAGCTATATGAAGCATGCGAGCAAACTTCTTCCATTTCTGGAGCCCTCCAGAAACATTCCCTGAATTCCAGCATTCAGTCTCGACTGCAGTGTTGAGGGAAAACAAAAGAGCGCTCAGGACCGAGGGCGTCCGAGTCCTCCACCGATGGTACAGAATGTTTTCCTTGTTCTGATTTCGTAGAACATCACGTGTGCCACGGTGGCCCTGGAGGATTTGACAATTAAAAAGAGAAAATAAAATACAAAACAAGAGGAAGGAAAAGAGCGCCCTGGGGTCGTGAGAACAAGAGAAGAGTGGGGGGTAAGAGTGGGGCGGTGGGGTCAGGCCCGTCCCGACGGCTGGGCCCGGGCAGCCCAGGAGGAGCGACCGTCCGGGCCCCCTGTCCTCGGGCCCTGGATCCCCTGCGCCCCACAGCCTGGCCTGCTGAGTTCAAGGAGGGGCTAGGGCGTGAAAAAGGATCAGAACAGCCACCATCACTTTGTTTCGTGCCCTCAACCTTGGGAGATCTGAAATGCGACAGGTGTGGCAGGGTTGTGAGTCCCAGCGCTGGGTCCCGGTCCTGCCACCAGCACCTTCTTGAAAAAGTCCCAGCTACTCTCTGGTCTCCAGTTTTCTCCGAGGTGAACGGTCCCGACTCCACACCCATAACCCCGCCGTTTGGCAGTATCAGGAGCCTGCTCCCTTCCAGCGGGCACCTTCCAGAAGCCCCCGTGCGGAAAGTCGGCAGCACCCTCAGCCCCACAGCTCTTGCGGCCCTGCCAAGGCCTCCCCGAGGCCCAGCACGGACCCTCCTTCACCGTCACCTTCTCCCCCGCTGCCCCTGCACTTCTCAGGGGTCCTGAGACCAGACTTCTGTGTCCCCTCGGCACAAAACTTTTGGGAATTCCTGGCCTTTCCAATTTTAAAATTCACTCTTTTAAGACGTTTTACATTAAATGAACCTCCGTAGAGGGATTTTTCTGGACTGTGAAGGAAGTTACCTCTGTCTCCATATTTAGATGAGACCCTGCTTCCTTGGTTTGGCCACTTTACTTAGCCCGTGGCTTTGCCCAAGCCACAAGGAAAGTCCGTGGGACCAGCGAGGCTAGTGAGGAAGGAGCAAGGGGGCGGAGCAGACACCCCGCCCCACCGCAGATGTCCCTGCGAGCCCTGCTGTTTCCTGAAGGCAGGAGTAAATGACAGTGAGTGAGAAACGTCTAGTGAGGATAGCGTTTTAGCCTTACAGCCAAGGGTAGGGATGTGGCGTGGATGCTGACCTTTCTCGGTGCACCCCTTGTCCTCCCTCTGCTCCTGTCCCTCCCCTCCTCCTCCCCCCTCTTTTCTCTCAGGCCCCAGCACATTCTCATGCCAGCTCCCTTCCCTCGGGGCCAGGTTCTGAGGGGCAGGTGCCCTCAGTTCCTGACGTCACCTCAGAACCGGAGGAATCAAGAGGAGCTGGACTCCCAGACGCAACCCCAGACTCCCCGGGGCCACGGAAGTCGAGGGACTCCTTCCACAAACAGGCCACCGAGGATGAGGAGGGTCACCTCGGGGCTCACTGTGAGCTGAGAAAGAAAAAAACAGGAAGAAGTTTCCCACTACGAGCCATCTCCTAGTCAACGATAAACAGTGACGAAATACCATCAGCCAAACACAGAAAAGAGAAGGCAGGGATGTAGGAAAAAAGACACAACAATAAACTCGGAGATACAGCCAGTAAATGTTCCAGCTTAACAAGCTAATGAAAAGGAAAAGGAGAGGAGGGTAAAAGCAGGCTGAGGACTCTGAGGTAATCCCATAAGGTCACGTGCGTAATCGGACACAGCTATGCCTCTGGGGCTGTGCCTCCTTCCTGCACCTTCTACACTTGCAAACCTCTGAGTTGTAGCACCTCCAAGCATTTCTCTATCCATCAAAAGGCACAGGACTACCCACAGGGCCCCCAAAGCCTCTCCACCCTGCTTTGGGCCAAGGGTGGCACTGAAGCTATTACCACGAACAAGGACCAGAACTCTCCAGGACATTTTCCAAACAGCAAGGCTAAAAGAGATGCCAGTATTGCAGACTGGCAGATTATATGAGACTCAAGGGAGCCGTGTGTGTGCGTGCATGTGTGTGCATGTATGTGTGTGGGTGTGGGTCTACACGTATGTGCGTGTGTTGTGGAGGTGTTCGCATATATTGTTCGTGTCCATGTGCATATGTGTGCGTGTGTGCACAGAGTAAATGCCCTGTCCCATCACACTTCACATCCACATTTACATGTTTAAACATGGCCCTTACAGAAACCCCCAGGCACCTGCATGGGTCCCAGCATTTGCCAAGCCCCCCCCGGCCCGGCCACACGGCTCAGAGACAAATATTCACGGTAAAGTCATTTGCTCCAGACAGTCTGCATCTTTAATGGAAATGCCAAAAGCGCCTTGAGGTGGGCAGCCTGGGGTGTGTCCTAGTCAGGAAATCTCATCAGATTGCTCCAAGATTTTCTCGGCCTTCACTCCCAAATACTAACTGCATCGCCACCATATGAAAATCAAAACCACAAAGTAGATGGGTCTGTTTTGAATTTTTATGTAATTGGAAAAATGAAATAAATTCTTTACAATTTGATTCTAATTTGCCCTAGACTTTTATGGATTTTGTAGCTAATCAACCAAGATAGCATTTATTTCATTCTCCCTTTAAATCTGCATAATATATCTATCCTTTATTTGTGAATAAGGATGATTGATAGATATTAGTATTTTCAGGGATTGCTGTTATTTAAATTTAGGTTATTTATTTACTTTTTTTATCAAATAGGAACAAGGAGAAATAGAAACTATTTAAGTGGCTGTCTAAAACATACTGAAAAATACTCTGGAGATTTACGTAGTCTTTAAAAAATTAATTACAATTTTTTGATTTGTCTAGAACATTAGGGAATTTAGGGGTCCATTTTGAGAGTTGTAAAAGCCAAAGATTAAAAAGAAGAAAAATGCTTTTCTGAGGGCAAACCTACTTAACCTGACAACTACTCGCTATGGATTCAGGTACAGGAGCAAATGAACGAACCTTAAACAAAAGAAAGAAGGAACTCTTCAAACCTTGCGAAACACAAAAGAAAGTAAATGTGACTTTTAAGACACGACTCTCTTGGCTAGATTCTCGAGCCATTTCTGAGCCACACACGGGTTATACACTCACAAACAATATCCAAGCACAAAGGCTGAATCAAATCAATTAAATGATATAGGTTCCGAATTTACTCGAGCAGAACTGAATCGCACTCATTGTTTTTCAGTTTTTAAAGTAAAGCAAGACGCTTGGTTTGAAGGCGGAGGCTGTGGTCAACATTCCCACAATTTAACGCCCTTTCATCCGAAGCAGGGTCGCACTGTAGGTGGTCCACAGTGTTTCCTTTATCCAACTTTTTCCACAGCTAGTTCCTAGCTCATGGGACTTTTTTTTGGCCTTTGGGAGAAGACTAGAAATTTTAGTAAGAAAATCTTAGACCTTTGGCATGCAAATCCAAGCCCGGAAACTGGGGAGCACCACGACACACAGGACCTGATTTCTTCTTACCTCTTTCAGACAACTCGTTTTCAATTTGCAACAAATAATTTATAGTTAGAACTTAATGCCTGCTAGACCATGGTCATTGGAAACATATGTCGATCCTGTTGTGGCTTCAGAAACAATCAGAAGTCATTTTATTTCCCGTTTCAAAGACCAAAACAGTAGCTTACATTTTTAATACATAACCAATTGTTTAAAAACATCTGGAGAGCTACACCTTTCTGCGTTTATAGACAGATTCTTTCTTTAAAGGCAAATAGGAAAATCTTATGAGGTCTCCCTCCTACAAATCCAATGCTCTCCACTCCACAATTAGAATGTTTCTGCCCGTGTTACTCACTGTTTCCATGTTATTCAGACTCAGAGATGCAGGAGTCTACTGCCATTGCAAATAAAAATCATTCTGCCTTGAATTGCCTATTAAATCTCACTTTCTTCTTTTCTTCCCCCCACACACAGATTCAGATGGCAAAGAACACAGACAAGGCCGACAGCAGCCCCGTAGCACCCTCCATCAACCCATCCCATTCTCTCTTAAAGAAGCAATGACACCCAGGAACGGCGATTCTGGTGCAGAGTGCTTCCCAGAGAGATGACAAGTCTGCAGGAACCTATGTTTTAAAATGTCTTTGCGTGCCATAAATTGTAAGATGTAAGGGTGTGTGTGTGTATGTGTGAATTTTGCAGGAAATCCATCCATATATTTGCAATTGTTCTCTCAAGTCTTAATTTTGTACACCTGAGCCTCTCTTTAGGCAACGAAGAAACCTGTGTTGATTCAAAGCTAATTTTCAGTGATATTATTCTTCTATACGACATTAAGGCTTTTCCAACTTAAGTGTAAAAAACAAACTATCATCAGAGCATGATGGCAATATTAGGAGTTGTGGAATTACAACTGGGGCTTTAATGATCTAGAAAATTCTCTGGATTCCTGTTTTTGAAAAGTTGGTTTTCAAATGTGCTTTATACAACCTCAGTTCAGGGAGCCAGTGCTGCAGGCAGACAGTACATTTCTGCTCGTCTCTCTTAACATTTTTAGTCTTACTCTCCAATGGAGGGCTGTTTCTCCACCAACCACTGTGTAGTATTAACAAAGTATACACGTGGTGGTGAGTGTGTTCCTGAATTTTCCTCTTGTGCACACTATACCACCGCCACCATCACCATAAGGAGAAGATTTTCAGCTGCTATGTACACAAGTATGTCTGTTTTCAAAATACTTCTATCAACCCAGGACAATCATTACTTTAAGATCTCAGCACCCGTCTCCAAAGTCACTGCTATGACACCTTCATAAGAAGATGGGACTGAGAAGTTCGATGAGCAAAGAAGAGTCCTGCACACATGTGGTAACAGCTAACGTGGTCCCTTGAGTTAAGACTGAAAATGCCATCTTTAAAACTACACACTGTCTGAAATTTGCCTCTCTGAGTCCTGCTCTGTCCAGTACGGGGCTTTGTCTCCTAAGGGGACAGCAAACCTGCTTTGGTGAATTTGTCTTCAGCTTGTCATCACTTACTTCATTATTTTTATTACATTTACAGATGACCAGCTGAAAACCAATTAGGAGAAAAGTTTAGAAATGTCCCCAGTTCCAGAATAATACACCAGCCTTGAAACAAACGTGACGAGAAGACTTCTTCGAACTCCCACTTGACACTAAAAATCAGCCCAAAAATCGCGAGCCCATTTCTTCTCTTCTTTCGAATAGTTGCAGCTGCCGAGGAGGGCAGAGAACAGCACCCTTTTTCCTTGGTGCTCACTTTAAATCTATGACTTCCCTTTGCCCTGACTCCCTGCAATCTCTACACCCAAACACAGTTCTGAGCAGTTACTACGGGTTCTAAGGTCTTTTTCTACACACTCTTTTACCTCACCTTCCAGGTTACCTCTGTCCTTTGCCTCTTAGTGGTCAAAATGGCGGGTGCCCACGAAGGAGCCCTCTAGAATTTAGAGAGAAGATTGGCTGATAAAAGTTACAAAGGTTACGAAATGTTGGCAAAATTACTTCAGCTCCTATTTCCCACTCTAAGCCCTAATTCCTTCCTCAAATACCCAACAAGGCATAAGTATATTTGCCAATGTCTCCTTGACACTCAGATAGCTAACTGCCCTCTTTAAAAGGCCATTCCTCTCAGAGCATCTCAGTCCTAACATGTCCAAACACACACACAGACCCGTGCTCCCATCATTCTTCCTACCTCAGAAGCGTCAACGCAATCACCCCACCCGTGCTCAGACCAGACACCAGGCAGTTATTCTTAACCATTCTCCCTCACACTCACATCCAACCCACCAACAATTTCTGTCTTCCAGTTGTATCCTAAATATATCCTAAATCTGATCACTTTTCAGCATCTCCACGTCTACCACCTGGATCCAAACCACCATCATCTCTCACCGGGAGAGTTACAACAGCCTCCCAACAATCTCTCGGCTTTGTCTTCTCGAGACTCTCCAATAGCTTCCCATCCCACTCAGAGAGAATCCAAAGTTGTCACAGTGATCTGCCCACTCACCCCACCTCTATCCCCAGTACCGCCTCACACCAGCTCTCTCTGCTCCCCACACGCCACACTCCTGGACACTTTGCAGAAGGCCTAAGTCAGCTCCCGGGTCAAGGCCCTCATATTTGCCCTTCCCTCTGGTTGTAATGCTATTCCCTCAGCTATCTGCTTGGCTGCCTCCTTCCTGCCTCCACTCAGATGTCTCCTAACCAGGGATGCCTTCCCTAACTACCCCATGTGAAGTAGCACTTCATGCTCCTTTTCCAATACTCCTGACCCCTTTACCCTTCTTAATTTTTCTCTTTGTGATTATTCCTCTCTAACATCTTACGTGGTCAGGTGTTTTATCTGCCCCCACACTAGGATGTGAACCCCCTGATGGCAAGGACTTTGCTTTGCTCGTAGAATAATACCTGATACACAGCAGGCACTCAATCAGTGTTTATTCAGTGAATTCGCTAATGAATGGCATCGTTACAACGAGCTGTGCTGAAGCAAAGCGGTACAAATAAGGCATTGGTGCTGACAAGGCCATAATTCACCTTCATGCTGCTGTCCTTACTGCCTGTCCATACGGAGGACCCCCCAAGGTGTGGAGCAATAATGGAAATGGTAGCAAGACTGAAACTCCTTGCATGTCACAGAGCCAGACAATTTGAGAATGAGCTCTCCTGTTAAGCCTGAGGTCCAGTCCTCATTCTCCAGTTACCAGGTAAATTGACAATAACAGCTGGGAAGACACCAGAGCCGCTGACTGCATCATCACAACAGACTCGTAGGGTCCCTACTACTCATTCGTCTCTGACAGATGAGGATCCAAAGCTGCCAGAGGTCAATCTCCTTGACCAAGGTCAAAGAACAAGGATTCAAACCCAGGCCCCACTCCAGCGCCCAAGCTTCTGCCAGTACACCATCTCCCGGTGAGGCTGCCGGCTTCCCAGGCTGCCAGCCTCATCCCATTCTCAGTGACTTGTTCTGACCGTGGCCAACCCCGGACACCACACCCCGAGACTCAGGAGCAGCCGCTGAGTGCACAGGCAGGCTCGAGGCACATTCTCCTGTCACGTGAGATGAAGGACATGCTCCCTTAGAGAGATTTAAAGTGTCAACAGCTTAGAATTGCTGGAAAGGCCCTGCGTACTAAAATAGCTGATCCTGTGTCAATAGGTTTGCCCACATTCATTTTATAACTGCCTCCTCCACTCTGAAACCAAAGACAGTTTTTATTAAATGTCCTAACACTTTCCCTCCTGTTTGCCCTGTAGAGCCTCCACTTATAAATTAGTGTGCTGGTTGAGGGGACTCAGCCCGCGAAGGGCCAATAACATCCTCCTGATGGGAAAGCAAACAAAGACTGATAATTTAAAATTCCGTGTGTGGAATCCGGGCACAGATGCTCTCCCGCTGCCTGAGCTTACTTTCCAAGCAAGATCTGGATATAAACTGTATTCGGTGATTATAAACAATTAACACAGGCTGACAAAGAATGCGTTTTGGATTCCTCCGGAAGCTTCCTTCAATAACGTCAATAAGAGACAAGGACTCAAGTTTGGGAGGGGTGGTGTGAAGAGACAGCTCAGGTGCAGCTCGTGTACCATAAAGGCCCGATGCGAAAGCAACGTGTGTTCCCGGGGCCTGTCCCCTCGCGTCTGGTTTCCCAGCCACCTGACTGAGAGCCGAGGGCCAAAATCGGTTTCCTCGGTGTCAGAGCTCCAGCCCCTCCCGGCTCAGATCTCGGGCACTATCAGTGGAGGATAAAAGAGTGGTTTAGAGACGATCGGGATTCATCAAGTCCAACCAAACCAGGTGAGTTTACACATGGTTTTGTTCTGCTTCCATCAGATTCCACCGCGCCTTCACTCGCTTTCTGTCCTCAGAAAGACTCCCAGCAACTCCACCTCCAGAGTGGCCTAGATTCACTCTCATTCTCAGCCACTAGAAATAGCTCCCATGTGCAAGTTCTTCTGTGCTTCTGCTTCTCTGTCCCTCTTCTTCTAGTCCCAGGAAATTACAGATTAGCCTATAAACCTATTTTCCCAGAGGGCTGTGCCCCTCCGACGCTAAGCCTCACATAGCTACATAAATAAGTAAACACACACACACTGCACACGGGCAGACACAGCATCAGAAGTTGAGTGTTCGCTGAGTAATCAGAAGAGTGTATCATGCTACCTTCGAGCCCATTCTCTCCCACGGGACTCTGAGTCACGTTGGAGGCAATGGCTGATTGGGGGTCATCCACAGAATATGATCGGTTTTCTTAATAAGCTTGAAGTGGATTATCTGACTGGGTTGTGTTGATTAGTTGCATCTGTCCTCTTTTTCTGTGATGGCAGAAGGAGCAGGTTTTATTTTTTAATAGTACAATACCAAGTGACATCATGGTTTCTACCAGTGCTGGAGCACTGAGCAAATTTTACTTCATCTGATGGCAATGGTTATTTTTCTGAAATATTAAAATCTGAAAACTATTACAATTATACAAAATCTTTCAGAGTATTTCATTGGCTCTACTGGTCATTTTCAGCTCACAAATCTCAGCTGAACCTCTTCACTTTTTCCCTTGCCCAGAAACACGTCTGTTCTTTTTATTATTGATTTACAAGGCAAATTTGGCAAGCGCTTCACTTACACATGCTGAATCGGGCTTATTGAAGGCAGGTGCACACTTTAATATATGTGGGCATGGGGACCCCCTTCCATCCCATAAAAGAATACTGGGCATGTTCTCATGTGAAATATCTGTGCTCTTTTATTCATAAACCTGAAAATCAGAGGCGTTTGTATTGCTTTTACATATTACCATGAACAAATTAGAATAAGCAGAAATAATGTTCCAGCCCTACAATGGTACCATATTAAAAGTGTTTGAGCCAAAATCTGGCCCCTATTCACTGACTGAAGGGGGTCAGAGAACTGAGTGCTACTCTCCTCTTAGCGTTTTCGTATTAGTGTTGTATAAACACAGTCATACTACACCATAGGGACAGGTCACTGCAATACTGTATTTCCATCAAAGCAAGACATGTGCCTGGCCTGCCGTTGTCCCAGAAAGTGGAGCAGCTCTGACAGACAGATTGTTGTTTGTGTTAGACTGAGCAATGAACAAGCAGTTAATGTGAGAAGACCTCACTGAGTGACCTCAAAAGTGCCTGCGTCATCCTGGTGACTGATCCTAGACGTCCTTGGGTGTGGCTCTCGGGTGTAAGACGAGCACAGCTGCAGGTGACGGTATCCGGCATTCACAGGTCAGGGCGGTGAACACGTCCTGGATGAGTCTGCTCTGTCCCTCCGCGGCCAGATGAACAAAGAGAAAGAGAAAGGCGAGGCTGAGAGCCCTTTGCTCCGTGCTCCCCGACACCTTGCGTGTCCCTCTTGTACAGGGTAGCACATGCTGCGAAGGCTATTGGTCCACTTGCTCAGACTCCAGTCAGGCAGAACTGGCTTCCCCGCGTCTGTACACAAAGTGGCTAGCCCATATAGGCACAGAGTAGGTGCTCAAAAAGAGGTCCCGAGAGAAGGAATGAATTGAAGAAGGAAGTCATGGTTGAATGGATTCATGCTAAACATAGAATGAAATGGTAGATCATGAAGGGATTTTGAGGAATTGCCTAGTCAAAGCCTTCATCTTCATACAAAGGAACAGACCAAGGTCACCAGAAGTTAAATGAGGCACCCACGGGTGCACAGATCGGTGGTGAGGAATAGAGTCTAGATTATTTTGCTCACATCCTTGTGCTCCACGCACACCTCAGAAGTCACCAATTTTACAACACAGCAGAGTCTGTTAGTCAACACATCTTCGACACTCTCCATGCTGATGACATGTGGACAGTCACGAAGAACAAGGGTCAGAACTGGAGCCTGGGATCGGGGTGCAGGGCTGCATCAGGAGCAGGCGACCTTGAGGAGGCAGGTCCTGGTGAGCTGTGGCTCTCGGGCAACATTACACCGGCGTAAGTGGGAGCCTGGAGTCACAGTAACTGCAAGTCCCATTTCTAAGACTTTGCTCTCTTTGTCTTAAATTTTGATTTCTATGCCCCAAGAAGAATCCACCTGGATTTCCCAAATTCAATACATACAGAACTGAACCCATTGCCTCCTCTGAAATCTACAATCCCATCATGTCCCCCAACCCTGTGGGGGTACCACCATCCTCCAGTCCCTCAAATGACCTCCAACTTACCTTTGCTCCCTCTCACCCTCTCCCAGCACAGAATCACCCAACCCTACTGGTAATTAATACAATAACTGCTGTTTATTGAAAGACGACTAAATGCTGAGCTCAGTGCTAAGCACTCCCCTATACTATCTCATTTAACCCCAACAACAACCCTGTAAGGCAGGTACTATCACCAGGCTCATTTTATGGATGAGGAATCTGACTAGGAAATTGGCCCATGCTTAAACCTTTAGTAAGCCAAGACTCAAACTCAAGTCTGTCCATGTTGGGAATTTAGTACAGTGTTTAAGATCTAGGAGAAGGGACAGCAGTACCACCCCAGCTGAACTATAGACCAGGAGATGCTTCCCAAATCCCTCTTTTGTGTGTGTGTGTCTGTGTGTATGTGGGTGTGTGTGTGTGAGGAAGACCAGCCCTGAGCTAACATCCGTTACCAATCCTCCTCTTTTTGCTGAGGAAGACTGGCCCTGGGCTAACATCCGTGCCATCTTCCTCTACTTTATATGGGACGCCGCCACGGCATGGCTGACAAGCAGTGTGTCAGCGGGCGACCGGGATCCGAACCCGCGAACCCCGGGCTGCCAAAGCGCGACCTAAACCGCTGCGCCACCAGGCCGACCCTTCCTAAATGCCTCTTTAAAAAATGCACTGGTTAGCATTAAGCAAATCCAGACGATGCGTGTATACAAAAGCATACTTACTCCTTCCACATTCTTCTCCTGGACCAACTTTGTAGCAGTCTAGAGCCCCACTCATCCACCCTTCACTTCCTTCCTGTTCTTCTCTTCTCCTGTCTCCCCAGCGTTCCATTTCCCCCAGTAAAGATAAGAGTCCTACTATATTTAGACCAGTTGTTTCAATCATTCTGCTGGTCATCTTCAGAAATCTTCTTCACTTTATAACTACAATACGGCACCACAGATTTAGCAAGAGTGGCCTTGCCAACTGCATCTCAAAGAAAAATGGACACGTCATAGAACGAGTCGAGAGCACCCTATCTTGGAGTGCTCCACAGTGCACGGTGTGACACAGAAACCTACCTGGGTTTGCAGTCCTGCTATCTGCCGTGATCTCCTTGCACAGACGCTGACGCGGGTGCCCTTTCACGGTGCTCCCCAGACAATGACGCTCTTACTCTCCCCAGGCATGTGCGCTGGAGGGGCTCAGACTCAGCTGGTTGCGTCCCCTGTAGAGCCACAATCCGTCCTTTCATGCATAATCACTTATCTGTAGAATCTAAAATCCGGCTTCGTTCATCACCAGGTGGTGAGTGTGGTGTCATCGGTGTCCTTTTGTTAAGACCTATCACTTCACATCACTTCATTTTCGTGACAGGAAGGTTGGATATTAAATTCCCCTGCACAGGCCTGCGCATCTCCCCCGTAACAAGCCCATCACAGAGCGGCTGTTCAGAGCTGCCTTTGTTTCCTCCACACGAGGGTTCTGATGGAGAACAACTGGCTGGAAAATCCACCAGGCACTGGGACAGCATGAAGACCTCTGACAAGCCTTTCGCACTCCCAGTCTCACATGAGCCACAAGGGGTACAACATTCCTATGGTTTCCGGTCACATAACCTAATGCAGGACAAAGTTTAATTTCACTTAAAGAGACACCGACATATTCATCAAAGCAGGGAAAGTTATCTTCAGAAGTGTCAGATTTCCACAGTTAAGATACGTTTCCAAGGCTACCCTGGTGCATTATTAATAAGATGAGCGTTTCCCCTGTTGGGCTTGCTTTCAGCTGACCAGACTCAGGAGTTGGTATCTACGTCCATCGCAAATCATGGCACAAAGCATATCCAGAGTTGGTGACGTGGTCAGTGCGAGGTGATTAACCGAGGCATAACCGGGGGCCTAGGACAGGCACAATTGCTCAGGGAAATAGACAGAACATATTCACAAATGACCTTTTCGAAGGCACACTTGAGAAATAAGATTCCTTTTTAGACCGTGTGAAGATATTGGCCTTTACCTAATGGATAAATCTCAATTCAGACACTCTGGAAGCAGCAAAAAGGCGAAGCAAACGAGAGGGTAGTGGATGGGCCCAGGTGGGCAGGCGGTTTGATTTCAAATCCTCTCGGGGTGTTTGCTTCCTCCTGCCCACTGCTGTTATGGTACTCAGTACACTTGCACAGAGAAGGAGTGGTGGGTGACAAGCAGATGAATGATATTTGCTTCATTTATAACGAAGAGCATTACAAACAAAAGGTGAGAATTATCTGAATGATTCTCTGCATGGAAATCAGAAAGCAATAAAGATCAGGGCTGCCGGAAGGATCTAGCTTACCAGAGCCAACAACAGGGCTCACATCTTTGCACGTCCTCCGCGTCAGGACACCCCCGTCTTGCCTGTGGTCAGCTGCTCCTCACGGGCTCTGAGGAGGAGACACACAGTCACAGGCATTGCCTCCCCGGGCACGTGCTGGGTCACTATGGCTGCCATCTCAGAAACCACGGCATGCTGCCACAGCTCCCTCAAAAACGAGAAGAATCCCAAGAAAGTCCAGATACCTGGGCAGAGGGGAGTTCAAGCTGAAGGTTTTGTTTTATGGAAACCAGGGCCAAGAACATGGACGATGCTGGCAGCCCACAGAGCTTGGCGTATGGCGAGGAGGACTCAGGTGGCCTGGGCTGTGGTTCAGGGTACAGGCAGGAGAAGTCTTCCCTAACTGGACGAGTTTGATTCTGTATCTGCTATGTTTTCTTACAACAATCTTCCGTGTGATAATGTACTTCATCACTCACCAAAACAAATCATCTTTGGTTTCCTTGACAAACCGTAGGGCCATTGTGGCGACTTTCTGCAAAGAGAAGAAAAAGAGATGACCTGACTTGCTTCTAACACTGTGGCCACCGGAAAGTTCAGCACTGGCACAAACATCCCAAATGTTCAGAACCAACTGCTGGATATCCAAGGACGTAGCATCTGTGAAGACCGGCCAGGCAAGCACAACGTGGGGATGAGAACACAGTGTTTAGTCAAGGTCACACATCTGTGTTCACCAGAGCACCTCTGAAGATCGGGCACAAATGGCAGGCACATCCCAGAGAAGAGGTCAGCATCAGAGGGCACCCTGCTGGGCACCTACCCTGGGCCCAGGGGCTGCGGGTGATCGACTGCACTTGCCCCCATTGTCTCCAGCAAGAAGTGTCCACTTTCTGGAACTTTTGCTCCCGAGTGCATCATATTTCATTTATATAAGAGATTATGCATCCAACTTCAACTTGATTTTTTCCCACATCAATATCCCGATTCACCCCTCGAGGGACAGGTGGGTTAAGAGGGGAGGAGTGTAGTATAGTCAGAGGGCAGAGGGCAGCCTGTGCGGGTCTTAGCCACTCAAACACCAGCCACCATACCAGATGGCTCGGGAAGACGCCTGCCGCTCTACCACTGCAGCGAAGAAAAGGAAAAACGGTAACCCCCTGGAGTTCACAGAACACAAACCTCACCCCTCCAAAAACAATCCCGTGCACCTGAAACATTGGGATGAGGCCCTGTCTGTTACCTTTTGAGATCAGGAAGGGCTCGCTAACACACCTCGCAAGAGTCTGATCATCTCGGTCAGGGTTAGAGTTGAAAGATGAGAACCACGTCCATGATTACTAGATCCGAGGTGATCTGCACAATTTTGAGAAGCCTTCCATACTTCTCTATATTCAGTGGTCTTTCTCCCTAAGACCAACAGGGATCC
Organism: Tapirus indicus; assembly: GCA_031878705.1. Classification (NCBI taxonomy): domain Eukaryota; kingdom Metazoa; phylum Chordata; class Mammalia; order Perissodactyla; family Tapiridae; genus Tapirus; species Tapirus indicus. Next base: position 84,684,937 of record CM062930.1, on the reverse strand, counting down.
TGTGTGTCAGGAGGAACTCCTGTTCTGCCCAAAGAATAGGCTTGGGAAGTGCAGGAGCATGCTTTCTGCGCATGGTCTATTTTACTTTCTGGACCAGGAAGTGACTGCTTTCAGGACTGAGTTTTAAAGCAACTTGCTGAGCTTTAGAAAGTGTGTTTGAGAGGCAATGTGGTCTCAGTTGTCATTTATTGAGCACTTAATACTTGCCAGACACTCGGCCAAGCACTTGACATTTATCATCTCACTGAACCCCCACATCATCCCTGAGGGAGGTGATATTATTATTCTCACTTGTATGGATGATGATAAAATTAGACACAGATAGTTGAAGTAACTTTGCCAAACTCACGCAGCGGGTAAGTGGCTAAGGTGTGGATTCAAACCCAACACTGTCTGAATTCGGAACCTGAACCTGGGTTACATACACGGACTCCATCTTCTATTCTGCCTCTGAGCCCTGTATACTCCTAAGTGAACCACTTCCCTCTTCCCTGCACCTCACTGTTCCCTTACTCCAGCTAAGACTTACCTGCATCGTCACTGTCAGATGGAAGGTGCCCCTACTTGTCTGGCGGAAGCCGGGTGTAGTGTGGCTAACGTTCATTGCTTCTTTCCAAACCAAGATACAGAACCAGCAGACGAGGCTCCCAGAGCTGCTCTCACAGCATTACCATCAAAGGCTCTGACCGACACCTGCCATTTTGGCTTCCTTATTAAGAGCCCCAATCTTACAGAGGAGGATGCCGAAGCACTGGTATGTTAAGAATTGTACCCAGTGTCACTCAGCCTGTAAATGATGGGCTTGAAATGAGTATCCAAGTCTGGATGACTCCAAAGTTGGCTCAAACACTGTGCTCCCCTGCCATCCATGGCTTTAATAACTACTCACGGGAAGGTTACTACAAGTTTATCATTTGGATATCCTACCACCACCTCAAAAACTATGTTCAAAGCTGAAATTATCATCTTGCTCCCAGGACTGACTCATCTTCCTAAACTCCCGTGTCTACAGCTGGCAGGGCCATCTCTCCTTCCTCAGAGCCAGAAATCAGGGTCGTTGCACACTTCTTCTCACTCACCCCAGGGCTCAGCACAGTGCCCACCACAAAGTAGGTGCTCAAAGAATAATTACTGGCTGCATAAAACAGGGAAATTGGCATAGGCAAGAATTCATAATCTAAGGGACTGGAAGGAATGAGATTTTCCTACTGGTTTCAGAAAAGTCTAGCAAGTGTCATGCGAGACGGTTGCAGGAGAATCACTGTCAAATCATCTGCTCTGAAAACCCAGCGGCCCTTTTCAAAGGCTCAGAGGGGCTCCTGCACGCCAGGTTCCTAGGCCTGTCTAGGAAGGGGCCTGTCTTCTTACCCAGCAGGGAGAACTGCCCTGCCCGGGCCCCCAACCAGCCATTACCCGCCATCCTCTTCACAGGCAGCTTCAACCCAGGTTCCCCCTGTGACGCCCCCTGCGGCACCCTAAAATGAATCCCGGTCCAAGGCACCGTTGTCCATTCCCCCCTGGGCTCCGGGATGCAAAACCTAGATGCTAACAGAAGGTGACCAAGGATAAGCTGCAACCTAGAGAAAAGAATCATATCAAGCACTGGCTCCACGTCCAAGGGCGAGTTTGACCAAGGAATGTTGCTGAAACAGGGCGACGATGGGTCTGGGAAATATGAGCTGAGAATAACGGAAGGTGTCAGGGGCAGAAAACGGAGCCATTTTGCTACTACATCAATAGTAGTAAAACTTCATCTGAGAAAACAACAAAGCGAGCATGAACACAGTGAACTAAATAAGCCTGGACTTCGGAGGTGCAAGGAATTACTCATTTTAGATCAAAGCTTTTAAAGATAAACACACTATAGGGAAAGAGTCAGGCCGGGGATGAGGGGGAGGCTGAAATTTAGCTTCTATTTCTTTCTTCCAGCCATCCTTCCTGGGGAGAATTCTTCTGTTTCATGCCACAGTAATCAGTAAAACCCCTCGGGAGGAGGAGGTGGGAGAGCCCGGCTGGCCCGGCACCGGTCTCTGCTCCACTCCTTTTCTCCCCGACAGCTGTCCCTTGCAGAGCACCGACCGTGTGCCAGGTACGATCCGGCTGCTCTGCGTCCTCGCGATTGCCCTATAAGCCCCGGATTTCACACGGGAAACCAAGGCTCCAAGTGCTTAAGAGACTCGCCAAAGATCTCACAGCTCGAAATGGAGAGAATGGGGTGTCACATAAAATTTGGCTGATCCTAAGAGCCACGCTCAGAAACTATGTTTTCAAATGATTCATCACCTATTACTTATGAAGTTCCTACAAGGTGTTAGCAAACGTTAACTAATAACATCAAATCATTTAAACCAGCGGTTCTCAAAGTGTGATCCGAGGACCCCGCAGGTCCCTGAAATCCTCTCAGAGGCTCTGCGAGGTCAAAACTACCCTCACACTGATGGGAAAGCATCGTCTGCCCTTCTCGCTCATTCCTCATGCGTGGACGGAGGTTCTCCAGAGGCGCCATGGCACGCGCTGGCATCTCAGTCGTGATGGCTAATAGAGTACGTCCCTGTGTATACGGTTGTGGTTTAAATTCTTCTCTATTGCAATTCGTAAAACGGTACATATTGACAGATACAACTCACGTCAACAAAAGCTCTCCGGAGTTCTCAATAATTTTTAAGAGCAGAAGGGAATCCTGAGAGCAGAAACCTTGACAACTTCCAATTTAAATAACTGTATCGGATCCTTGATACACAGATTTGTTAGCAGTTTTTCAGCGTCCACCTTTTATTGTTAACTGACCACACTAAAATGTGGAAATCCTATTTAGTCTGAAGTAGGTGTGGTAATATTTATAAAAGGAGTAAGTTCTGCAGTTTTCATAAGAAGGTTTATATTGCATATTTGAAATCTGGAGGTTTTTCAGGAATGTATCATAAAACCGCCTTCCATAAGCTGTCTCTCAGGAAACAGGAATGATACCATAGCCAGTCAACTCTCATTTTTAAGCAGGTTATTGTGAACTTACAAAATTTCTGGAATCATCATTTTTATTATTCTTCTTCACTGAGACAGAGAAATCTTCCTATAGTTTTGAAGTCTTATCAGCTCAATTTTCAGAGGTATTCACTTTCTTCGATTTCCCCGTAACTGATACTTTGCTACAACTGCAGGTAGTGTGATTTTGTATCGCTAATCCTACGATGCAGGCCCAGGCAGAGAGTGGCGTTTGATCTGAATAGAGCTTTATCTAGCAGGGTTTCAGCTGCTTGTCTTAGCTAACTTATTAACACATAAAGCTACTGAGTGGTGTTTTAAATTTTTACTTGAATAAGCTATCTAGTTAGCAAAATAAATAGAAAAGTAAAGAAATCTATCCTTTGATTTATAACCAGAGGAAATGTAGATCCAAACGAATATGAAACGTAAGCAAAATTAGGAGTGCTTTAATTCGATGGTGCTACAATGACAAGCGTGGCGTGGCGCGGAGTAGCTGGACAGCGCCGCCGGGAACTGGAAGGACCTCCCGCTCCTGGAGCGCGTGCAGACCTCTCCTGTGGGCAGCGTGCATCGGCGGCCAGACGAGGCTGGAAACACTTGGGAAAGAGGAAATTGAAAACATTTTGAAAATTCTCCTCAAGTACAAGTTTCTCCAAATGGAGACTTTCAAGAGAGGAGGCTCTGATTTTGACGAATCTAAACTAGAACGTAGAGTACCTAGAAACAAAATATACGAAAAGGCATTGCATCAACCAGGAATTATTTTAGCATTCACTATGCTGTCGTTGAAAAGTTGTGTTCTTCTCTCTGTGTTGTCTTCTCCAGAGAGATTTCACTTCAACTCCTTCTTATCCCGGCTTCAGTTCTATCCCAGAACCCAAAAACTGTCCGACATGGTGACGTCAGCCTTAAAAATGAGGGAGCAGTCACTGGGGCTTCATAAGTTTGAAATAGAATTCAGCATGGCCAAGAGCAAATATTTTGTTGAAACCGAAATTAATATGAAGTTGACCTCCTCGGACACCCCAGGTGAAGCTCCTTGGGCCCAAATCCCAGTTCTGATCTGGGGACACATCTCCTTTAAGACACTCTCCCCTTCTGAAGCTGGTGGCACTTGGTCCGGAGCCTGAGCCTGCTCCATCTTAGCTGTGAGGACGCGGCAGGAGCTTCCCTCTCCAGGGCTGTGTCTTCCCCCGTCAGTGGGAGTCACAGCCCTGGGAGGGCTGACAGGAGTTACCAGCAGTTCACCTGGCGCAATCCCTGCCACCAACACCTGTGTTGCAAAATCTCAAAATAAATGTTATGATTGCAACACTGTTTAAATGTACTAAACTGAAGAAAAACCAAATACCAAAAGCCTTTCATTATTGCTGGACACACCATTACAAGATGTAATGGGGGGAAAACGTTTCTTTAAAATATATTTAAGTCACTGAGTGTTTGTTTTGAATTAAATCGGAAGTCAGGTTCATTAGGGCTTTTATTTACTCATCTACAGGAGAGGTAAGAAATGTGGGAATTGATGTGTCATGTCTTTATGGAATTTGTTTTCAACTTCCTTCAACAACTAGAGGGTAGGAAAATCCTCTGAGAAGACAACAGGTAACCTGTTCATCGGTTACAACAGCAGGGCTTCAGGATCGTTTCATCAGACGCAGGTGTGCAATTTTTGCCCTGGTTTCCCTATAGAGATGGGGTTCCTTCACTCAACACTTATGTCACTCTAATATGCACAGGACACTGAGGAAAACACGAATTATACAGCACCCAGTTCAAATAGTGGCAGAGACAGACAAACAAATGCTGAAATGCAAATTCTAACATCTATATTAGAAGGAGTCATTGTTAGGGAAATCACGGGCCCCCAACACCCACGCACATCCCTCATGTTTCCTTGGGAGGAAACTCCATTAGGGTAACATTCATGGCTTTCCTCCACCCTTCACTCACTCCTCCCCAGGGGACAAGGAGTGACACCTGGAAGGAATCCGAGCCAGTTGCCAGGTCTCTTCCCCTCCCCCAGACCGGCCTCCCGCAGGGCCCTGTGCACTAGCCTGGCCCCACGCTGGACAAGGGCGCAGATTCCGGCTGTGCTGGGGAGAGGGGGCTGAGTCTGATTCAGTGTGAAATATTAGCAAACCCACTGATCCACAGAGCTGCTTCCCATCTTCCACCCTGACATTTTTTCCCCTCTCTCTGTCAATCAATCCAAACTCAGGTGGACTGTATTTATTGATCCCCTAAATTCCCAATATCTGGTTGTGTAGACTGGGAACTATAAAAAAGAGACAAAGAATTGCATTTGGAAGCCAAAATAATATACAAAGGAGATAGCAACCACTAAGGCAGGCAGCTTTGGGGCTTACGCTGGAGCCAATGCAGGTCATGTGGGATTTTGACCTCTGCAGGTCTTTGTAGCTCGTGGTGTTTCATAACAGGCTGGAACTCGCCAAAAACCGGCCACTGGGGGCATTAATGAGGTAGTGGACAAATTGGAGCCTTAGAAAGCAGGCTGGCTGCTAGGGGCATTGGCCCAGGCCTTAGCAAGCCAAGGCAGCTGAAGCACGGATTTTCTTGTGGGAGGAAGAGGTTCTTTCCTACAGGGCCTTCAAACATGAGAACACAGAACAATGGGGGCTGCCCGTCTGTTTCTCAGCCACACTGGCAGAGCTCGACCAAAGGCTGGGCTTCCAGTTGTTTTTGAGAGCCGTGCTTCCCTGAATCCCGTTACCTGAATTCAGGACCCAGAGGGTCCAAAAGGACTGAGCTCTGTCTATTGTGCTGCTTGGCCACCAGCTATCAAAAGTCCCCCCGGACCCATAAGACTTTAGATTGGCACAGCCAACATTTATGAATTATATTAGGATCTGACTTTAGGTTTCAGAGACATGAACTGTGTCTTTACCCTCAGTAGGATTAGGAGGTTTTATTAATGACAGAAAAGAAGAATGGCTTTGTTCACTGCTGTAGCCCAAGTGTCTAGGAAAGTGCCTGTCTGCACTAGGTGCTCGATGAAGAGGTTTAAACGAACAAAGGCATTTATTAAAAAGAAAATGTACCACAATATTGAGCTGAGGTAGAGAAACAACCTGATCAATGACTGCAAACCCAAAAGTCAAGCCTGCATTTTAGAAGGTCTGTGCCTAGAATACTCTGTATCGAGGAACTTAGTTTGCTTGGCTAATCAAAGGGAAACTGGATTGGCTTGAAGAGCAGGTTTAGTCTTATTATCAGATGGGGAGTGTTTTTTTTATAATGAAATCAAAATAAGGGAAGACAGGAGAGGTGTCTTTAAAAGAAATGTTGAGATTTTAGAAGCTGATTTGAGACTAAAGAGATATGAGGGAAAATGACATCTTAATGGCAGATCACAAAGGGAAAAAGAGACGTGAGGGTTCACCGCTTGAAAAGAGGGTATTAGAAGGGAGGGCTAGATTTCAGTCGTTACAGTTCAAAAAGGGTGAATGGGGCCCAAAGACATTGGATGAGCAAGATGAGACAAGCTCTGGGTAAGCAGACTGGAGTGGTTTCCCCAGAAGAGGCAGCGTCCTGGCAACTCCTGAGAACCCCATCCTAGAGCTGTAGACGGTCCACAAATCTACAGGGGCTCCACTCCCCGAACACGGTGTGAAAGGGCTCAGATCCTTGTCCCAGGTGGGCAGTAGACTCAGATAACCCGAAAACTGTGTCACCACAAGTACCTGGAATTGGTAGGTCAAATAGTAAAAATAAATTTATTATGTGACAGCTGAGCTTACACGAAAGACTCAAGGTACCAAGTATAAGGAGACAACTGAACTCACCCAAGCTGAGTCTGTGCGCCCTGAAGGCCAGCAGAGGGGATGTGGTGTTGGTAACCTTGGGGCTTGGGTTTTCACACCCACATGGCAATAGGCAATAAGGCCTTGGTCCCACTCAAGGTGGGAGTTCCAGCCAAAACTGCGCAGAGTCAGGACCTTCAGAGGCCTGCACCCTCTGTGAATGGACGGAAAAGGACCCTCCCGCGAGGACTGGGATTCTTGTCTGTCTCAACCTGGGCTCTGGGAGGAAAACACAAACAAACACCCTGAGATTATAAATCCCCAGACTATAAAACACTGGCGTCTGGGGTTTAAATTGACCTATCAACACGGTCTAGGAACCCGAGCTGATAAATAACATAAAGATTGTCTCAGACCATCTCCGAGACTTCTCACAAAAACAGTCATGAAGCCATATTCTAGGGACCGGCCCTGAACCTCAGATCCAACAGGATTCCAGCAGCTGGAGCTCTGTGCAAGATGAGCTTACAGCCCAAAACTCCAAAACACATGAAGAAAGAATCCAACGATAGTGAGATTCAGCGTAAACAGCAAAGAGAAGAACAGAATCTCAAGAACAGCAGATAATAAAGCAATTTTCTCAAGACTATAATATGGGTTTATTTAAATAGATTTAAGACATCAAAGAACAACTTATAACCATAATAAAAGAATAGGCAATACTTAGAGGAACCAACTAGAACTTCCAGAAGTAAAAAATATAGTTATTAAAATACAAAAAATTCAATAGGTCCAACTGCAGATTATGCACAGGTTAATGAAAAATTATTAAATTAGAAGATCTGAGGAAATTACCAATAATATATCATACAGAGATATCAAAGAGGGAAAATCTGGAAAAAGAATCAACAGAGAGAATAAAATGAATAGATCCAATTTACATTAGAAGCTTAAAACACTTTAATATCAACTATTCTCTTCCTGTTTTAGTCTTCATTCTGAAGTATTTCTTTTATCTGTTCTTTCAACAAGGATCTAATATAAGTTCCAGGAAGAATTTTAAAATGGATTAAAGTTCTAAATGTGAAAAAAAAACTGTGCAAATGCATAAGAGATTATCTTTATGACATTGCAGCATGGAAGAATTTATTTAACAGAATACAAAAAATAATAAAGGAAAAGATTAGTAAATGTGATAGTATTAAAACTTCTGCATAACAAATGATACTGTAATCCAAGTGAAGAGCCAATTCACGGGAAAGAGGAGATATTTACAACCCAAACCATGTAACTAACAAAAGATTTTTATCCATAATATATAAGAATGACTAATCTATATGAAGTTAATTCAACAATAAGCAAATGATATGAAAAAGGAATACAGAGAGGAGGAATCCCAGGTGCACAATAATCATTTTTAATAACTGTTTCAAGCTTTTTCTAGTAATCAGAGAAATGCACATTAAAATAAAGAGATAACATATTACATCCGTCTGATTAACAAAAATTAGTGAGTCTGATGACACTAAGTGTTGAGGAGAACATGAGAAGACAGGAAGTCTTATATGTTGCTTGATAGAGTATAAATTGGTTCAACTACTTAGAAAGCACTTTGGCCAGGTCAAAGTTAGAGATGACCACATATTGTCAGACGCAATTTCACTCTAGTTATCTACCCTAAATGCTCTCACTCATGCATCCTATCAGAAATGCACAAGAATGCTTGCTGTAGTGTTATTGGTAATAGCAAAACAATCTGTCCATTGGAGGGGAAATGGATAAATAAAATGTTGTTTATAAATATTATGGAATATTATATAGCAGCTTAAGTAAATTAATTATATTTACATAGACATATCTAAAAAACATATTGAGTGACAAGAATGAGTTGCAAAATAATATAGCATCATTTATGCACATTTTAAAGCATATAAATGGCATATATTGTTTGTGGACATATATTTATGTGAGGAAAGTCCAAAATAACGCATGGAGAGGATATATGCCGGGATGTTAGTGGTGGTTTCAGGATAGGAATTTCTTCTGTGAAAGGCAGGAAGAAGGAGGAGGAGAAGGAAGACAGTGGCTTTAAACATATCTTTAAATTTTCTTTCTTTTTTTTTCTTTTTGTGAGGAAGACTAGCCCTGAGCTAACATCCGTCAGCAATCCTCCTCTTTTTGCTGAGGAAGACTGGCCCTGGGCTAACATCCGTACCCATCTTCTTCCACTTTATATGGGACACCGCCACAGCATGGCTGACAAGCAGTGCGCCTGTCCGCGCCTGGGATCCGAACCTGCGAACCCCGGGCTGCCGAAGCACGTCGCGCGAACTTAACCGCTACGCCACCAGGCCGGCCCCCTAAATTTTATTTATTTTTAATGAGAAATCTGAAACATATGTGTATATATATATATAATATATATATATGTTAACATCTATATTTTGTCTTGGTGGTGATTACACAGATATCTATTAAAATATTTACATTTCATGATTGAAATGCTTTATCATTCAAAATGATTTTTAAAAAAATCTAAATGATTATAGACAAGCAGGAAGGAGGAGCTCAGCTCCATGCAGAAATTCATACTAAGGAGAAGAGACGTCCTTGAAAGATTTAAAAAGGGGAGAGGATACCAGTCAGATGAAATAATACACTGAATTTATGTATTAACAACAGCTATTATATTTCTCTTAATTATTTATGTCACATCTGATTTTAAAGCAAATTTGAAGCTCTTTACAACAAATGACCCTTTTACGATTGACCTATGAAAGAAGAAGAAAAGAACCAGACTGTGAAATGAAGACATTGTAACAGAAGACCAAGGCTAGAACAGGTACCAAGTGACAGTACCCTGTGACGTTATAAGCACAGGATCTGGGATGGACTATCTGGATTTGAACACAGGCTTCACCACTAACTAGCTGTCACCTACAAGCCAGCTCCCTCAATAAACCTCAGCTTTCCATCTGTTGAATAGGGATTACACTGACAGCTACTTTGTAGGGCAGTAACAAGGATTAAATGAAAGGATTATGTAAAGTGTTTACTTAGTACCTCAAAAGAGGCCTAGTAAGTACTCAATAGCTATTATAATTATTTTTATTATAGGAGTTGAGCATAAAACTTAACTCTAAACTTTCTACCAGCTAGACTAAGCAAAACAGTAACTCAGTTACATAGATTCCATTAGCTCAGATAGATGGATGGACGGATGGATGGATGGATGGATGGATGGATGGATGCATGGGAGAAAGGGGGAAGGAAAGGAAGCAATGAAATAATGAAGGGAGGGAGGAAGTCAGGGTGAGAGAGAGGGAAGGAAATATCTTACTAGTTTGAAGATAACATATTTTTCAAAATTTTGAATTCTAAAAGAGTTTTTGCATGGTTCTCCAAATAATGGACCTGAATCAATAAAATAGGTAGCTGATCCAATATAAACTTAGAAACTCTAATTTCCTATCCCACTGAACTTCACTCCCCAGAAAACGAAGGCCCATAATGAGCCAAGAAGAACTACCAAGGCACACACAAGGATCAGCGACGACAGATATTGTATTAAAGGTTTGTAAGGGCTGGATAGTTTGGTACCAAATGTCAGCAAGCAGACTAAACATCACATCTTTTTCCTAATGTGTTTCTCATTACTAGAAAAGGGTTTTCGGTGAGTGGCAATATCTCAAGGGATTAAAATTTAAAAGATCACTGCCTTTCCAACCTCCTCCCCAGAAAGTATCAAATCTTGGAATTTTATTCTTCCGAGGTTTTTCCATTGGCTTAATCACTCTAGCATTACATACAAGAAAAAATTCCTTTGAACAGGTGCCCTATTCATGAAGACATTTATAGCTGCCATAAAAAATATTGGAAAATTATTCTTTCTCCTTCTCTTCTCACTTTTGCTGCTAAAAAGGTAGAAGAGTAAACTGGGTCTGGATTGCATGACCTGTGTGTTTACCTTGCCTAAATCTTCACATGTACAGAAAACAGAGTTTCTATTTATTCTTCTTCCTTCGTTTCCCCTGCAAGTCTAGCATGCTTCTCTAGGGCTAACTCTGACTTTGAATTTCAGAGAGTCCTTCAAAGGGCCAATACTAATAATGATGAATTGCTGTATTCAAGGAGCCTCGGTGCTTAATTTCATACCCATAAGATAATATTGCTGATTGAAAAAGGCTGGACCCAGGCGTTATCTTTTATAGTATAAAGTAGTATATTCAAGACCTTGGGTGCTATTATTATGAGGAAGGCCTCATGAACTTGATTCTTTCATTAACAATTATTGTCTTCATAATTGTCTCTATCTTACAAAATCATAGGACTTAAGGACGCTATTACATTTAAGGCTCTCCCTATCTTCCGGTAGGGAGCATTAAAAATTCCATGACATTTTACATGCCATAGATGATAAGAAGTAGGAAACTTACTTGAATCATCTTGACATGAAAGCAAAATTCTTAAAATTCTATCTACCCTCTCGGCATACCCACACAAAGATCCTGCAGAAAGTGGAAACTTGTAGGAGCCATGACTAATTTTGGCGAAGCAAGTCATGAACTGCCTCTGCAAAACGCCCCTTGTTCTGTCGGCAGCCTTTGCATTGCATCCGTAATGTGTAATCTGGATATCCTAAATTACCTGATTCTTCGGCATTTCTTCTTGTGTCTGGATTTAATGAAGTGCCTCTCAGTCCGGAGGACAGGGATATTAACATTCTTCTTGGAAGAAGGTTAGATGGAGTTGGAATCAAGACACTCTTCAAAGACGTTTATTAATTATCTGTGGAAGAAAGAGGTGAGGTATATGGGACTGGGGCAAAATCTTCTGAGGTCTCTCAGATGAGAATTTCACAAAAAAATCAGGCAATTCCTCTCCCCAGTCTGTCCCCACCTCCCTGCTCCTTTCCTATGTCCTCCTCCCAGGAAGCCTAGCATGTTAAAAAGGAGCCTGTATCTTGTCTACGAAATCTCAAAGGCAGCCATCCCACACACAAATAATATGAAATAAATATTATAAAAGAGATGGTGAGAAATGACACCTTGGCTTAGCCTAGGCTGGGAAAAGAAACCTAGGAAGACTGTTTGGAGTGAAGCAAACACCAGCTGGGAAACGAGGTTGAGGCCGAGGGCCTGACCCTGAGTTCAGAGACAGACGAGCAGGGCAAAGTATGTGCTCTGTTTTGTAACCTTAATTTTTATGGCTATCTGCGGTGGGCTGTTTCGCCTGGTTCTGGTCTATTTCAACATCCATTTATGCTCTTCAGCTAGTTCCTTAATAAACACATTTTTTACTCTACCTTGCCAAGCAGGAGTCCTCAAACCTGGCCCCACCCCCATAATCGTAGGAGGTCTCTTCCATCTGGTCTGGGGAGTGAAAGTACCCACCGGTCGGTCGCCCTTTCACGTACAGCTCTTGGCCGCACCCTGTAATTCTCAGCATGCCTGACTCCGAAAGCAGACCGGGACCCTGAGCAGCTTGAGGAACCTTGGCCCAGTCTCACACTGAATGCACTGGATGTGATCTTGCGGTGAGAGAATCCACCTTGTCTTTCAAAGTCGAAAATGAAGTCCACCAATTTTGTTTGCAATTCCTATCCAATGTTTTTCCATCTCTGAATCTGTAAACTAGAATGCAATGATTTAAGACATGCAAGAAACAAAAGTTGCTCAGAGAGGCAAGGTCGACAAGAAAGCCTATTCGGATACACGGTGCAGCGCAAACAGCCAGCCGTGCAGAGATCCCAATAACCAGACAGAATTTGAGAGGCAGCTGGTGTGGGAAGAAAGTGAAGGGCTCGGGTTTCAGACCGAGAGGGCTGTGAATTGTGGCTCTGTCACTTCCCAGGAGCATAACAAAAGAAAAGCGACCCAGCCTCTCTCAGTCTCAGTTTTCCCATCTGTGCAGCAGTGGTAGCATTGCCCCCCTCATTTTCGGCAGGACTCCAAGATACAATACGTGTAGCTCGCTACTGCACGTGCGTTGGCACACAGCAGTCGCGCGGCGGAGTGGCTCTCCTTTCTCTTCACGTGGTTTAATCCATCATAACTCAGTGGGATCCGCTTGCTCCTCTATCCCAGACAGCCTTCCCTACCACGACCCTGAACATAATACAAGAATGTGCCACCACGTTTTAAACAAAGTTTGCTATAAACCAAATCTTCATGTATTCTTCTGTTTATTACATTTGACCCCTCTTTTTTAATTATTATTTTACTTTTTAATAAAAATTGTACATATTTAAGGTATATAACATGATAATTTGGTGTCCATATACACGATGAAATGATTACTACAGTCAAGCTCTTTAACATATCTCCTCCTACAGTTATTTTTTGTGTGTGATGAGAGCACCTGAAATCTACTTTCTTAGCAAATTTTCAGCATTCAGTACAGTATTATTAACTATAGTCACCATGCTGTACATTCAATCTCTAGACTTATTCATCCTACATAACTGCAACTTGGTACCCTTTGACCATCTCCCTATTTCCCCACCTCCCCGCCCGGGTAATGACTTTTCTGCTCTGCTTCTATATTCGGTTTCTTTAGATTCCACATATAAGTGAGATCACACAGATTTTTCTCTTCTGTGTCTGATTTCACTTAGCATAATGTCCTCCAGGTTCATCCAGGTTGTTGAAAATGGCAGGATCTCCTTTTTTTAAGGCTGAGTAATATTTCATTGTATATGTATACCACGTCTTCTTTATCCATTCATCCATCAGTGGACACATAGATTGTTTCCATATCTTGGCTACTGTGAATAATGCTTCAATGAACACGGGAGCACAGATATCTCTTCACGATACTAATTTCATTTCCTTTGGGTATATACCCAGAAGAGGGATTGCTGGATCACACGGTAGTTTTATTTTTAGTTTTTTGAGAGAACTCCGTACTGGTTTCCATCATGGCTGCACCAGTTTACATTCTCACCAACAGTTGCGTACAAGGGTTACCTTTTCTCCACATCTTTAGCAACACATCGTTTATTTTTTTGATATAGCCATCCTAACAGGTGTGAGGTGATAGCTCATTGTGGTTTTGATTTGTATTCCCTTGACGGTTAGTGATACTGACCACCTTTTCATATACATTTTGACCATTTGTATGTCTTTGGAAAAATGTCTCTTCACATCCTTTGCCCATTTTTTAATCAGATTGGGGTTTTTTTTGCAGTTGAGTTGTATGAGTTCCTGGTATATTTTGGATATTAACCCCTTATCAGATATGTGGTTTGCAATATTTTCTCCCAGTCCATAAGTTGCCTTTTCATCCTGTTGATGTTTCCTTTCCTGTGCAGAAGCTTTTTCATTTGACGGAGTCCCACTTGTTTGTTTTGCTTTTGTTGCCTTTGTTTTTGGTCTCAAATCCAAAACATCATTGCCAAGACCTAAGTTAAGGAGATTTTCCCTATGTTTTCCTCTAGGAGTTGTATGGTTTGGGGTCTTATGTTTAAGCCTTTAATCCATTTTGAGTTGACAAGGGTCCAATTTCATTCTTTTGCATGTAGATATCTAGTTTTCCCAGCCAGATTTCTTAAAGAGACTATCGTTTCCCCATTGTGTATACTTGGCACCCTTATCAAAAATTAGTAAACCATATATGCTTGGACTTATTTCTGGGCTCTCTATTCTGTTCCACTGGTCTACGTGCCTGTACTATAATGTTCTGATTGCTATAGGTTTGTAATATAATTTGAAATCAGGAAGTGTAATGTCTCCAACTCTGTTCTTTCTCAAGATGGCTTTGGCTGTTCAGGATCTTTTGTGGTTCCACATGAATTTCAGAATTATTTTTTCTATTTCTGTGGAAAATGACATTGGAATTTTGTTAGATACTGCATTGAATCTCTGTATAGCTTTGGATAGTATGGACATTCTAACGATATTAATTTTTCCAATCCATGAGCATGGTATATCTTTTCATTTATTTGTGAATAAATTCAATTTTCTTCAATTTCTTTCATCAACATTTTACCATTTTCAGTGTACAGATCTTTCACCTCCTGGTTAAATTTGTCTGTAAGTAATTTATCCTTTTTGATGCTATCATAAAAGAGATTTTTTTTCTTGATTTCCTTTTTTCATAAATTGTTGGTGTAAAGAAATGCAGCTGATTTTCGTATGTTGATTTTGTATCCTGCAATTTTACTGAATTCATTTATTAATTCCAGCAGTTGTGTGTGTGTGTGTGTGTGTGTGTGTGTGTGAAGTCTTTAGTGTTTTCTACATATAGGATCATGTCATCTGCAAGCAGAGGTAATTTTACTTTTTTCTTTCTGATTTGGATACCTTGTTTTCTTGCCTGATTGCTCTTGCTAGTACTTCCAATACTATGTTAAATAGAAATGATGAGAGTAGGCATTCTTTGCTTGAACTGAATTCTAGAGGGAAAGTTTTCAGTTTTTCCCTGTTGATTTCAATGTTAGCTGTGGGCTTTTCATAAATGGCCTTTATTACATTGAGGAAATTTCCTTTTATAGATATTTTGTTGAGAGTTTTTGTCAAGAATGAATGTTAAACTTTGTCAAATGCTTTCTCTGCATCTGTTAAGAGGATCATGTGGTTTTTATCTTTCATTCTGTTAGTGTGGTGTATCACATTGATTCATTTGCATATGTTAAACCAACTTTACATCCCAGGGATAAAGCCCACTTGGACATTATTTGGTCCCTCTCGAAATCATCTATAGAAATGTTGGACTCTTGGCAACTAGTTTAAAAAAATAGAAATCATTTATACTATTGTTTACCAATCAAATGAAATATGTATGCTTATTGTCTCAGCAAATTAGTTTGTTGGAAGGAGGCTGTATATCACCCTAAAACTATTTTTATCAAATATTAGTCCAAATTTACACGCAGGCTTGTTGAGTAAAAGATGGAATCTAGTGCCAAATTTTATTAGGTGCTATAATTCACAAATTCTCCTAACTCTGACCTTAGAAGAATGCACTTTGAGCAAACATTCAGTCCAGTAAGTGCTTGTTGAACACAACAATGGCCTAATAATGGAAAAGGGCTTCCCCTGGATAGAATCAAAATCAAGACATTCACTCAAGCACACACATTAGTGAAAAGTAGAGGCAAAGTCAGAGCATTAGAAGTAAGATATAGGATTTCACACTCTAGGGACTTTTCTCTCTCAAGTTTATTGAACAGTAAAGTTAGGACAATGATACCTATATAGACAATAGAAAAACCCTACAAACTTGAAGCGACCTGGTCTTCACAGTCAGGAAGTTGTTTGTGGACTTGTCTCAGCCATGAATAGAAGTTCTGGCTTACACATCTAGGATGAATAGGTGGTTTAATAAATGACAATACTCCAGTATTTTCCCTCTGTGAATAGGATCTTTATAAAAATCAGTGTTTTAGAGAAAAGAAATACCTACGAGTTTCCTAGGTTTAATGGGCACAGAGAAGGCAAACACTGGACACACCAAGAATTTACCAAGAGAAAAATACACAGAAAGGAAGACAAGGATGCGGCAACAGAAATAGAAACAGAAGTCAGAGACAACCATAAGAAGAAGGAAGTTATAGGACACAGTTCAAAAAATGAAGTTCACCTCACCATCATCACTGGCCCTGGCCTCCCTTGATAGCACCTATCTGCAAGGCTGCGCTATTACCACACTGGAGTTCAAGAAAGGGATTTGGAGAAATAGTTGCACATGGTAATGAGCGGTTATAGGCGTCATTCCCCTCTACTGGCTGAGCTAATGAACTACACCACTCATTTTCATCTTATCACATTAAAAAAAACCAGATTTTTGACCAAAAAAATAGAGAAAGAAGGAGCAAGAACACTAAAAATGCAGTTCATTTCTGGGAATTTGAGGTTACTTTCCATTACCAACTTCTCTTAATTTTTTTCTTGGTATGAAAATAAAATAAAAATAAAGCCCAAGTAGATATGGGTAATACCACACCAACCAGATGTTCTCCCCCCACAATTCGTTCCCAGTTATCATGTTAGAAGTTCTTCTCCCTCCTTAGCTGACACGTTTAGATTCATCTGAGCCTCAATATAACTTCAATTTTTTTTGTTCCACACCACACTTACAGCAAAAATGGTCCCCTTGCAACTTATCCCAGAAATCCGGTGGCTTCTGAGTGAAATGTTTTCAAGGACCTGTGTTTAAATAGTGTCTTCTCCTGAAATGTAAGAGCATCAGCTAGAGAGTTGTGGAGCTGTGACTGCAGCCCAAATCACCCCAATACTGAAATCATTGCATCCAAGATGGCACCTCAGGATGGCCCAGAATTGGTCTTCTCCACAGCAGGATGCTCATTGCCAAGTCTTGACTCAACCTAAAAGCATAAGTTGCTAATCTTTCTCTCCTTCCCAGCAGTTACTATGAATTCATTTTCTTTTAGTGTTCAGAAATGCCTTCCCCACAGCATTTGAGGCTCAATGATAAAAAAAAAAACTCCTTGATCTTCATTTTACACAGTGACTTACTAGATAGTAATATAAACTCAGGAAAATAATGACAAGATAGAATAGATTATTATAATTGTACAGAAAGTGGTTGTAAAAGGGAAAGCATGGAAAACTGTTTTGTTTTGTAGATCTCCCAGACAACTTTGAACTGTATGGAGTAAAATATTTGGGACAGTGTCAGAGTAATTAATTCTATTAAATAAAATGAGATACAGTTGACATCTGAGTAAGGATTACATGTACTTTAGTCTGAGTTTCCCCTTTGGGAGAAAAAAGAGCTCTGTACAAAACTAAATATAATTAACATTTAAGTAAATAAGATAAAAATGTTAGTATTGGAGGTAAATCTGTGATTGGAAACACTAAGACGAAGATGTAGTCAACTGACAGATACCTAAACATGTAACGTGTTCCAGGGACCAGACACAATCGAAACGAGCACACATGTTCTTCAGGGTCCCCAAAGCCTTCAGTGAGGCACACAAATTGGTAATGTCTATAAGGATCTCCTTTAAAACTAAAACCCAGCAAAGGATGGTTCTTCGAACCTCTGGTGGACTCAGGGATAAGGCAATGCGTAGACAACCTGCCAGTTGCCTCGACAGTATCCTAGCCTAGGAATTTCAAAGGGCAGAATAAGATTTTAAAGCAGTTGAACATATAATGATTTATTATTACAAAAAAAACATGGACCTCATTTATCCCTCTCTGGTGGAGAAATCATATGCTTTCTTGAATCCATTTTACAAAGACTTGGGGCCCTTGATGGATCCATTCCATAGCAGTTAGGAACTCTATTTGGAACAAACACTCATTGGCTCTTTCAAGATTTGCCCAGATTCTAGTCTGAGACAATATAAAGCTTGTATCTGCATCCTTCCAAGGTTGTCCCAACCTATACTCATGATGTTCCGATCTGCGATACAACATACTTCTATATTCAGATCACACATCCGAGTCAGCCAGGATCAGTCACCAAATCTTAAAAGTCCTACCAAGAACAGTAAAAACATTTGAACAGCACTTACCTGGAATCACTCATTCATATAGTCATCCAACAAACAGTCACAGAACATTTTCTCTGCTAGGAAATGCAGGAGGTACAAAGATGAATCTTACACAGATCCTGTCTTTAAAGAGCTGACATCGAAGACCAAATAAACTACAAGGTAGAAAGTAGTAAGATCCCCCAAAGAGGATGATTGAGAGCTGTGGGAAGTCAGGGAAGGAGAGAACCCTTCTGCCAGGCCTTGTGTCAGCATTGCACAGATGCCATCTCATCTAATCCGAATACTGGGGACAGTCTTTCTCGTTTGACAGCTAAGGACGCCGATAGAGTTATGTGTCACAGCCGTGGTCACTGAGGTAGTGAGCAGGGAGGGCTGACCCTGAACCTCCACCACCACCCACGGCTGCAGCCAGCTGCCCTGTGCAGAGACAGCTCCCAAGTCGGCCTCCCTCCCTGAATCTTGCTCAGCTCCAGACTTCTGTACGTAACCAGATATTTGGATAAAATCTGTTAGCTCCTAGGCATCCTGTTGACTTAACTTGCTTTTATTTTCTTTTTTGAATTTTAAAAATCATCAAATAGTGGGTTTGTAGTTGTTCCCCTCAGAGTTAGCAACAAATAGGCGAAAAAACATTACCTTTTAATCAAAATCAATGTTTTCATAAAATTAATCTCCTTGTATATGCTTCACCATTAATTATTAAAGATGGGCAAAGGTGAAAAATACTTAAAACACACTCAGTTATAGTCTGGTAAGTGTTATTTATTAGGCTTATACGTGTGATCCTCATTGAAAAAAAAATTAATTAAGGAGATAAATGTGGTAGAATAGGATTTAGTCCAAGTAGCTAAACCAGTGACAGCAGAAACTAGGAGTATTTTTTTTTACAATCAATAAAACACCAAACAAAATAGATGGATCTAGAACACTGAAATGAAAGTATGAAGGTCTCTCTAATGGGATAGAAAGAAAAGGAACTCTTTAAGCAGTTCCATAGATAAATTAGAAAATATCTTTCAAAAGCAAAGCAAGAGCTTGGAGCGTTTAAAACAACAAGCATTTAAAGAAGGCACAGTTTGTAAGGCCGAAATGCAATGGCATAAAGGTAAAGACTTGACTAAAACAATAGGGGAATTATGCGGTTATAAGATAAAATAGACAAGAGAATTGTGGATATTTTCACACAAATTAACAATGTTCAAATCCATTTTGCTCAAGAGTTTAAAGCTTATGTTTTCAAAATACTGAACTAAAACTCCTCTGGTACCATAGACCAATATTCAGGCAAAAACTAAAGTATTTAGGAAACATTATGGGGAGGATTTTTGTTTTGCTTTTTCCATCCAAAGGCAGGATTGAATTGGAGGAATTTTGGTATTACGCTCTGTTTTGGTTTTTTAGTTTTATACCTACAAAATAAAGAGATAAATAACTGGTATTACTTCCCAATCAGTTCAGAAGCCAAAAAAGGAGCTTTGAAATACTAAAATTATTACCTGCTGGTAAAGCTTAGGAGAACGCAATAACTGTATCAAGTCTACCTTTATTTCATGCATGGAGCCGTATCTTCCATCTACTACCACACACTCAAGCTTTCCACGCACACCTTTAAAAAACAGATCTACTTAGAAATAGTTTGGCCTTGAGGGTTTCTTTGAGCAATTGCCCAATAACTTGAGCAGGAAGCAACTTCCCTATTTTAATTTAACCCTTGTGGTGTAAATACTTTAATAAAAACTTTCTTTTGGAGACAAGCAGCCATGCAACAGCCTTCTAAAGGTGCCACTGAAGCAATATTTTTACAAAGTAGGTACGCGGTCTCAATCACAAGATGCCGTAAACTAGTAATAATTGTTTTCCTGTCATGCATTTCACTAGAATATTAGTCTATATTTTTTCCCTTAATTTCTTTTTATTAATAGTTTCACAAAGCTATTATTTTACGTAGCGATTTACAAACTCAAAAGCATGTACTTCTAATATGACACAAAGCTAGAAGTTATCATTATACTCTCCTTCTTGTGGGTGGGATGTTGGTTTGCTGTAACGACTCCAACACCCCAGCTTTCTCTGTCAGTCCTGCTCAGTGTCCCCCCACACAGCCCTTTGCAGCGATATGTCTCCACCGTGCAATGAGAGTATCCGCCAGGTACCTGCTCCCACCAACTGGAGCTCCCAGAGGACGGGGCCCACGTTTCATCAGCTGCTTCAAGCTTTCCACAGCCCCCAACACCTAGCAGGCACTTCATAAATGTTTAAGAATGAAGAAATGCCTCGACACAATGAGCTGGTCATTCCAACACAGACAGAGTGGAATGGAAACAGTAGGAGTCAGAGAAGAGTTTAAAATGTAGAAAGAAGAGGGCTTCTGAAAAAGCCTGGGATGGAAACAGCTTCTCGACTAAGGGCTCACGAATTCCTGAAAGAGAGTGGTGTGACTGTGAACCCACTCCTTACAGATGTAGTTTTTATGGTTGTCTGTACACTGGACATAAATGTTTATAAACAGTATATGGTTCTCAGTCGTAGTGTGGATTTGTCATCACTCTACGGTCCTGAGTTAAAGAACGTGTTTAGGCATTATCAAGACATATTCCTGAACCCGGAGGACACCAGTGATAGTTCCCGGCAAAACCCAAGGGTCCAAAGGGGGCCAGAGAAAGTCACAGCAATCCTTAAGACAGGTATCCTTGAAAAGACTTATTATCCCAATTTAGTATAGTACAGGTTGCATTAACAATCATTTCACTGTTCCTCAGAAATCATGAGAAATCAACTAGGAAATCAGAGCAGGAAAATATCTTTACTCCATAGACCGTGTGGTTTGTTGATCTAACTGTAGAGATTGCCTTTCCCATAAAAGTCACAGGAAAAAAAGTCTAAAATTAGCATGACAAATACAGCATCTAAATAAATATAATGCAGATAGAAAGAGAAAAAATAATTAGCATCCAAAACAAAAAGATCTCAATTTCTCCAAATTCAAGATACTCGCATTAAAGAGTCATTTTATATAACACAGCATCACAGAAATTCAAAATCTCAGCTGGGGAAAGAAAATCCCTGAAGTAGTTTCCCTCACAATTTGGAGCATAAATTCGTGCATATAAATGGTTCATGTGCCATTTTCTTCCTTGATGAATGCCATAATTTTGGCAAAAATGAAATTCATAGTACCAGCTATTTTTGTCTGCAAACACAGTAAAGGGTTCTGGCTATTTTTCATATTGAATCAAAGTATGTTTTCCAACTTGGCATAACTTTATAACTGAATTAACTTTTTCTTCTCAAACCTTCCTAAGCTACTGAAACCTATTTTTTAATAACATGTGAAAATTAAAAAGAAAAAAAATCCAAGACAAGGTTAAACATGAACTCTCTGAGATGCTGACTTTACTAGGTAGCACATAATTCCATAAACACGCTATTCTAATTTAATGTATTTAAATACATTCTAATATGTTTTGTGTTATTTTGGAGGATATCTTCCCATTAGCCTCAAATTATATTAAATTTGGGGATTTGGAAACACTGACCTTGCCATATGTCGTGGAACTTACTGACTTTCATGCTCTGAAATAGGATTGTTTCCCACTTAACAAGCAAGGCATTCACTTAAGGTCACTCCTCATAATAATTTTATAAGAAGCTCATACTGTAGCTAGTCTCGGAAAACATGATTTGATGCATAGCAGATTCATCTTTGTATAGTATAGCTGTACTACACAATGTGAAACAATAATTTTTAAAACTAGAAATCCAGTACAAGGTTTTTCCAGATTCTCCAGCAGGTTTGTCACTTACAGTGAGATGTTTCTACGTGTTTCAAGCTATAATTTTATTTTCACAATTAAAATTTTATTCAAAAACTGAGAAAACCTATTCTGAAGGAGTGAAAAGGCATGAAAATTTTAGCTAACAAAAGTTTGAAAAAATCGACTTGCAGCACAAAGAGAAAAGCAGAACAAGCCATCTGCTATTACACAGTGAAAAGAGATACTCGAGCAAAAGACCTGTTCTTCCAAATTTGTATAATCCTCATTTGAAGATTTATTAACATTCATGGACGTTTCTGTATATAGATATTATCGTATGTTCCCTTCGTCAATGTTGGCATTATTCCTTGACTTATCAACATTCTTAGGTAGAAAAACGCTACCAAAATGTGAAACTGAGTGTGTGTCAGGAGCTAGACTAGGCTGTGCGTCTGCCTGACAGTTTATAACACCCGCAAAATTGCAGAAATGTCTCCTGGGGAGTCTCTCATCCAGTGAACCTGATCTATAAGGACGTCTGTCCTTGCCACAGTGTGGTCACGCTTTGCCCTTCCCCATGGCCTGTGGACACGAGCGCTCTGAACATATATCAAGGCAGGGCAGTGGCACCAAACATCAAAGCAATAATTTCTGAAATAACTTGATATTTGAATGTTTTTTAAAAGGTACAGGAGAAACAATGGAGGGAAATTGGAACTTTGCCATTTTATAATTTAGAAGTGTTTTTATTTTGATTTACACCTTGTTGCCAAAAGGCAATGTCTAGAAGGCTGGGCATCAAGCATGATCTCTTCACTACTTAGGCCCTCTGATGTCAGACCTGTTTCTCACTTTCACAGGAAACTCAGGACACAGTGTCATCCTTGACCCTCAACACCAGGATTCCATCAGCCTTTCACAAGGAGCCACAATATTTATTGAATCCCCAAGAGCCCATTCAAAAGATAAGGATGGCAATTTCCATTATCTTAGATGACAATCGCAGTAAATTTACATTTTACTAATTGGACAAAAATAGGACTCAAATTATAATATTCACTCGTTTTGAAAATATCACAACTCTGAGCCACTCCTTAAAAAGTATCTCCTATTAAACTGTCATTTAAACAGCAAGTACTCTAAGAGATATTGAAAGGCATTAGGGGCACTGAAGATGTCTGCTTTCCACCAGATAGAAGACAGACACATCCTCACACCCTCACACACACGTACCCAGCAAAGAGACAGCAAAAATGGTCTGAATATGTTGCCATAGTCTCTCCTGAAGCATCACTAGTGAAGACACCGATAATATACAAAAATTCAAAGTTTTTGGACCAGTATGACTACTTCAATCTCCCTCAGCTATTATTTTTTTAAGCCAGCGTTACAGTAACTGAGATACCGAATAAATGGTCAAAACAAAGAAGCATTAGCACTTGAGCTCTTCTAATACATTCCATCTTACAGACAAGGAAACAGATCCCACAGAACTGAAGTGACTTGCTGAAAGTTGTACATAAATGAAAGACAAGAATTTGGGGGGATTGTTCAATTTCCATGGTAATTACAATTTTTGAATTTTTTAAAAATTCTTCTAATCACAGAATACAGTATTTCTTTCATTAAAATGTTTTTATAAGTTTAGAGAGCTGAAATAACTGTGAACTCCTCAAATTCCATTCCTCGTGATAGATTTGGAATGGACCTTTTACAATGTGTTACAGATTCCAAAGGCAGAAAGGAGGGATGAGCTGGACATCTCAGGCGGAAGAGGAGAAAGCAATCTCCTGAGAACCAGCTACGGTCAACATGTCATTTAGAGAAATTAATATCTTCACTCCCCAAACTCAGCCAGATATTTTTATTTTGTTGGGGGGTGGTAATTTTTGATTTATGGAGAGTCTCAAGAATTTGTTGCTTAATTCCACTTTGGTAATAAAATCTTTGGATATCGCTATTTTGAAATATTTTAAACGGTCCATCATCAAAAGCCCTCACCTCCTAAAAGGCATTCAGCCATTTCCTATTTCATGCATCTTGCCCTTAATCATCCCTCCGGAAGACTTTTGAGCTGTAAACAATCAGGATTTAAGACCTTTAACATCAGGGGAAGCATCAGTATGCGACACACCCTGACAGATATTTAAACTCTCCTGCACGTTCGGCAGTTTTCCTCGCTGCTGCCTAGCGTGGTTATCTAGGACAACCGCGGTGTTTAAACAAGGCTGTGCAAGACGGGGTCAAGGGGAGTCGGATGGGTTAATGTTTGTTCAGCACTTTGGACTAGACAATCTCGACACTGGGCCTATTGTACTAGATATAAAAGGTGCTTTATTTGACACAGGAGACCAAACAATGGTAAAGTAAAAGGTTAAGTGTAAGAGCTGAGGGAAAGGAAGAAAGAGACCACACCACCCTAAAACTGATGTACGGATCCCTCCGTTCTTCAATGATCCACACTGATGAAGCCTCTTACTGCTACTTTCCATCCCATGGAAATAGACAAGCTCCAGTGCTGGTCTCTGAACAAGACATTTGCGACTGCGACGCCCGATGCTGTTGAAGATCTCACAAGTCTTTGCAGCCGTGTCGAAATCATAGCATTCACCTCACAGACAGGATTTTCTAAGAAAGCAAGCTAGGATATAAACTATCATCTCTCGGATCCCTGCCATCTTTAACAGTCTGTGGAATAATGGAATAGGACCAACTCCATTTCTAAACTTTCCTAGAAATTGTTCATTCGCACACATTTATCCGCACGTTCAACAAATACCTCTTAGGGACCAACGTGGGAAAGAGGCAGTGCAAGGCGCTAGAAGGTAAAGCCGGTGCCTGCCCCGGAGCAGACTGGGTCTTGCATGAAGGATGGGACCCACCTCAGATTAGTCTGTGGTTAGTCATCCAGGAGAGCTGCCACCCCCGTGAGTGTGACAGAAATTCAGAAGAGGAAGGCATTGTGGTCTGGGAGAACCAGACGGGCCAATGAACACAGAAACATTTTAACTGGACTTTTAAAGAGGTTACAGATTTCAATGAAGAATGATAAAGACTCCATTTGGGCTGCCCTTAAAACCTTATGGGAGATTTAGTTCTTTAAATAAAACGCAGTCTCTTCTAAAGTGAGGAGAGAAAACAAAGAAAGGCCTTCGTTTTGCAAGAGGATATCAGAGCGCACCAACCCCTCTGCCAGAGAATCGGGGAGTGAGGAAAGAGCTATCCCCATTAAAAGAAACAGCTGGGCTCTGAGAGGTCCAGAGTCTATAAAACTCACACTTTGTTACTTTCAGATTAATATTCTCTTTGGATCTAAGTCTTCAGCCAGTAAAAGTCCATCTTTGAAAGAAGAATAACAAGAGCATTTTCTAGCCGGAAAAAGAAGCACGCTCATTGTCGCATGAGGTTTTTCCTAATAACGTTGCTTCTGATCGTCCTGCCTTCAGTGATGGGCAATCCATTCATTCAGTCAATGATTGCTCAGTGAGGCGCTATCTGTTGGATGCTAGAGACACAACGGTGAGCAGACACAGTCCGTGCCCTCAAGTAAGCTATAGTTTAGCAGGGGTGCAGGACAAGTAAGCAGACATTCCCTCATAACGGCTCCACCGATCTGGAAGGGATGAGTATGTGTGAAACACCACCTCGTAAACTTGGACTAAGCCGAGAATTCATAGACTCACGGCATTCAGAACCAGGGGATACCTTAAAAGGAGCTTGTTCACATGGGCCTGGAAAAGGAAGCCCAAAGAGATTAAGTGATTTGGGTCAAAGTCTCAAATCTATACTCCAGACTATAATCCAGTGGTCTTCCCATCACTCCACTGAGCCTTCTTCACCCTACAAAGCATTTTGGCATCCTCTCAATACATTACTATTACCCAACGAATAAAGACTTTGTCAATGACCTTGAACATGCACGTCAGTTGAATAATATCGCTTAAACATCTCTGAGCACATTTCAAACTGCTAAGACCAAGTGGTACGTTTCTCCATGATCCCCTGACCAAGGTGTTAAGTGCAGGCGGGATATTGTGAGTAGAGTCTGAACTCTTGGAGGATTTTGCCTGCTGCTGCCCCAAGAACCCGTTTGCTCTGCTGCTGACCACAGGGTAAATCTCTGTGCCCAGTAGGTGTAACAACATAAAATTCTGTTTATTTTAACAGAGATCTGATGTCAGTTCTATTGTCAGTCATCTTAAATCTAGTTAAATGTATAGTTAACTAATGATTTCTGCAATTGTGCTTCATACGCAGAAGGTACTGTTTTGATTAATCTAAATTAATTGGGCCCACCACATAGTATGAATGATACCAAAGATATTTCCTTTGTATGATGTATTTCTCTAATTAAACGAGTCATTTGAGCTGAATAGAAAAACAGCAAATGATTATTTTTAGCAGTGAATACATATGCAGGAGAGAAAATAACCTAAGAGCTTCCTTTACTGTTAAATGTGAGCTGAAATGCTCTCAATGGAAATCTCTTTGTTTTCCTATCCTAAATGCTTTCAGGAAAATTACCTGAAATTGCGTGCAAGAAAACTCCATTTTATGATATTGTAATAACAAGTTTTTAGAATGTGTAACTTTTCTTGGGCTTGTCAGATCCCTTTATTTATTTTTTTTTTTTGGATGTGTAGGTTATTCTGGTTTTTTTTTTAAATTGCAGTAACATCAGTTTATAATGTTATATAAATTTCAGGTGTACATTATACTTCTATTTCTGCATAGATTACATCATATTCACCACCCAAAGACTAATCACCATCCATCACCACACACGTGTGTCTAATCATCCCTTTCACCCCCCCTCCCCCCTTCCCCTCTGGTAACCACCAATCCAATCCCTGTGTCTATGTGTTTGTTTGTTGTTTTTATCTTCTGCTTATGAGTGAGATTATATGGTATTTGACTTTCTCCTTCTGACTTATTTTGCTTAGCATAATACCCTCAATGTCCATCCATGTTGTCACAAATGGCTGGATTTCACCATTTCTTATGGCTGAGTAGTATTCCATTGTGTATATACCACATCTTTATCTGTTCGTCCCTTGGTGGGCACCTAGGTTGCTTCCAAGTCTTGGCTATTGTGAATAATGCTGCAATGAATGTAGAGGTGCATGTATCTTTACACATGCATGTTTTCACATTCTTTGGATAAATACCCAGCAGTGGAATAGCTGGATTGTATGGTAGTTCTATTCTCCAAAACACCAGATTTTTCAACAATTTACACCTCCCTTTGCCCTCCCCTGATTTCACAGCTTCTTCCACTTAAATTTTACTTGCTTCAACTCAGCTGCTCCTTCTCAAAGGTCTTGTGCTCCTCCTGGAAGGTCTGCCCTGTCAGGGGCTAGGAAAAGCGAAAGGCAGGCTGGGAAATGTGCCAGAGCAGAAGGGCCCTCTCCCCCTGGCCAGAGGTAAAGGCAGGGGAAGGACGAGGTGGGCAGGATTTTTAACCCCCTGGCCCAATGGTGGTTTGACTTCCACCAAGTGGAGAGGAGATGAACATGAGGCAAGAAGAGGATCCCATAAATATACTAAAACAAAATTAAAAATAAAAATTAAGGTAATATTATAACATAAGAAAGGAAAAAAGCAGTCGATTAATACCTTTTTTACTGCATTAACGTGTTAAGGAAAAAAAACACACACCTGAACACATGCTGCCAAAAGAGCCAATTCTCCTGTTGGCTCTTCTGGAAGAATGACTGAATTGGAAACAGGTGACACGGGCTGGCGACAATCTGAAGTGCCTGACTTCCAGCCCAGCACTAGCTCCAGCTGAGTGAGAGGCAGTCCTCTTGCCTTTTGCCATCTTAGAAGGATGGGGTTCTGAAGTAGAAAGAGTAGGTACCACCAGGCCAGGAAAAGCAAGACTTTGGGAACCACAAACTGGAGAGGAGAAGTTGGTGAAGTTTGAAGTGTAATCCCAACCGGATACTTTACTCAGGGCATTTAGAAGTCAGTGTATCTGCAGGTCCTGTCCAGTTTGGGCTAAAGGAACTCATTCTCTGCAACATCCTCTTAGCTTCAGAGAGAATTTTTCTGCCCAGCTGAAACTCCATTCAACCAAGAAAGGCAGCAGTCAAGTGGTGAGAGCCATTCAGATCATTCCCTGCCTCCCACGTCTGATGTATCTTAAATGGAGCTTGATTTCCAGGAGTGACTGAAAGAGAAGGTGACATGCCTGCATG
This sequence comes from Tapirus indicus, assembly GCA_031878705.1. Taxonomy (NCBI): domain Eukaryota; kingdom Metazoa; phylum Chordata; class Mammalia; order Perissodactyla; family Tapiridae; genus Tapirus; species Tapirus indicus. The sequence continues at coordinate 84,656,766 of CM062930.1, read as the reverse complement.
CAAAAGACTCAACCACCAGGTTTTTTCAGACACCAGGGCCTAGAGCTGCCTCTAGTGAACACAGGCTATGCCATCTCATTTGTTCTCTTCCTTCTTCCTGACTTCCTCTCCCTCTCCCTCTCACCCACTCATTTCAACGTGAAATTCAGAGTATTCACAGTTTATTCTCATTTCTTTCTTTTCATCTCCACAGCCTGACTCTCCCCGGTTCCTGTTTCCAGATGGTGCTTACACTGTCACTCACCTCACTTTAAGCACAGCCCTTCACGCATTGGCCAAAGCTATAGAAGAAATATCTTGAAAGCAAAGGGATTTACTTTTAATGAAAGAAGGTAAGAGGAAACCCTAAACATGTTCCCTCATCAGTATTTTGTAGGACTCATCATGGACAAATCTCCACCCTACCCCACCCTACCCACAGGCATCCTCAACAGGTGAATGACCAATGTTACAATTAACATTTACAATTCTCTTTTATTTTATCTGACTATTCCAGACAGGTTTTTTGTTTTGGGGTGCAAATCTTTGTCTTCTAAGTATAGGTTCTCCTGAATTTCAACTTGTAATGTCTGTGTTTTCCATTTTGCTCATGGTTTAAGGATGCAGGTGCTAATAAAAAAGGTATCATTGGAAACCGGTCTGAATCAAAGTGACATTCTTGATCTATAAAAACAATAGTTACTGTCATTCACATGAGCGGAGAATGAGGCTGTATCAGATTGAGTAGAGCATCTAATTTTATGATAAGATGAATCACTTTTCTTGTTGACTGCCAGTGGCTTAGAGGCACATGATCAGAAGCATATTATAATCATTTTGGTGAATTTTTTTGTGCCACAGATCCAGATTTTATAAGGAAAAAAATTATTTAAACCTTGAGAACATATTTATTGAGGCTACTCTTACTGGAAATAAACTTTTAACATTATTATCGATGAAAATAAACTGGGCTTAGAGGAAAAGTTTGCTCTTTAAGGTATTATCAGGATTTTCATGTGAACCAATTTATTTTAAAGCAAATAAAAACAAAAAGTATAGAAAAAAATAAAATAATACATTATTGAGGCAAAAAGAGCATCTACAAAATTACATGTGATCATACCTGTAATAGTCTTCCATGGGTTACAAGTCTAGTAAGCAGAGTTTGTGTATAATTCAACTTTCAATCATCCATTTAAAAAGTGTTTATTAAGATCCTATTATGGGTCAGGCACTGTGGAAATAACGACGTGTAAAACAGATATGTTTCTGAACCCTCGTGGAAGAGGATCTTAAAATTGAAAAGGCAAAGTAAAATGCCTCAATGCAAAATTTTTTAAAAAGCCAAAATAAATAACAACAGTAAGAGATACAACCTGCTGATTTAAATGAATTTAAGTCTCTAGGTCTAAATGGATTATACTCAAAATACTAAAAGAATGTGCAAATATGATCACAGAATCATTGTGTTTCAACTTCAGAGAGAATAGGGAGGTGCCGAAAGATTAGAAACAAGCAGATGTCCTGACTTCAAAACACAGGAAAAAAGTCTAAAGGGAAATGGCTAGGAATTATAATTTAAGAGCTCTGTCAATCTCCAGAAAAATTCTTGAATAAATTATTAAATATAGGCTTGTAAACATTTTCAAAAGGAGGCGGCAATCACAGCACTGATTCACTAAAAGCAAGCTTTGACAAATTAACGCCACTGTGACCCGTTGGCTAAGATTATTAGGGCGGTAGAGCAGGAGAATGCTATAGACACTTGGTATCTCACTTCCAATCAGGTATTTTGAAAAGTTTCTTGTAATATTTTTTGTGGGTGGAGATAAAAATTAGAAAGTTAAAAATCAGCTTTCTAGATTCCTCACTGAATCTACTGAACTGCCAAAGACTTTTAATTAACAAAGTAAGGTCAATTTGAATTCCCAATGATATGCTAAAGTTTTAGTTCATGTGCCTGACTTGATGGACATTTCTATTTTAAAAAATTACAGAAAACACAATTCTCAAGCCAGTGGGTGACTCTATATAATATGTTGTATAACAGGATCAAGATTTAGATCTCAATAGACTGGAACAAATGAGCCAAAAACAACAATATCAAATACACGAAGGGATAATCATAAAGTGCTTCAATCAGGTTCAAAGAGTAAACTCTACCAGCTCCCACAGATGCACCAAATATACAGCCACACATGGAGAAATTCCCTCTGAGAGAAAATCCAGAGTGACCCCCACACAGTGGGTGAATGAGAAAATATCCACATTGAAATGGATGCGAAAGGCTGGGACACACTCTCACCACAAACCCCACCCCAAGCACAGAGCCATAAAATTGTGAGAGAATCTCCAAATCCCAGCATCTCCCTGAAAAGCAAATGGTTTGGACCATACATCTAGTGCCCCAACTTTTAAGGCTCCTACCCAAGGGATGGGCTGCCAAAATATGTAGCTCTAAAAGCCAATGGGACTTGCATCTACAAGTCCCACAGGACTATAACAAACAAAGAGCTATCCTTAACAGAACTCACCATGGCTATCCCCACCAGGACTCAGGGCAGAGAGAGCAGGCAAAAATGCCCATCACCATTCTTTCCCTGGAAGGGGCTTGACTGCATAGTTTACAAGCTGCTGTCTGAGGGCTCAGCTCTCTCGTTAGCACACATCTAGGGGATGGCTGTGATCCTTCCCAGAGCCCAGGAAGCCAGTGGGCACTTCCTCCACCTTCTTCCTCCAGTTCACTCCAACAACAAAACCAGGTCACCAGCATCTCTCTGGAAAGAGGTTGTACAAATGTCTGGAGCCCCAGCTTTCACAGCTGCCCCCAAAGGACAGGCCCCCAAATCACCTAGCTCAGATAGCCAAGAAGGCTTGCATTCACAAGTTCCACAAAACTATAGCAAACAAAGAAGCAGTTTTTAAATGGGCACAAAATCCCTTCCCTCCATCCCCCACCAATAGCTATACACCCAGGCTTAGAGCAGAGGGAGCAGACAAAACCCCCATCTCCCAGTTTCACCCTGAAAACAGTTTAACTGCATCCTTTTCCAGCTTCAGCCACAGGGTCCCAATTCTAATCAGCCTACATCTAGGTGCTGACTGTGATCCTCCCCTTTAGGACATTGATGTGTCTTGTCTATACTTCAACTACCGGAAGCCACTAAGAACAAAGACAGCAGCATGGACAATCACAAAGGTTTGAGAGACAACAAGGAGCTCGGGCCATGCTGATTGACAACATTCATCTCCTACACGACAGCAGTCTGTCAAGACTGGGAGTGATTACTGTTTTATCTAATGCAGAGAGACCAATACAGAGAGTCAAGGAAAATGAAGAAACAAGAGAATATGTTCCCAAAAAAAACCAGAAAACAAGATAAACCTCCTGAAACCAATCTTAATGAAATAGAGATAAGTGATTTACCTGAAAGAGAGTTCAAATAATGGTCATAAAGATATTTGTCGAGGTCAGGAGAGCAATGCATGGAACCAAGTGAGAATTTCAACAAAGAGATTAAAAATATTAAGAAAATACAATAACTGCAATGAAAAATTGAATGAAGAGTTCAAAGGCAGACCAGATCAAGTGAAGAAAAGATTGGCAAACTTGAAAATAAGGCAGTGGAATTCATGCAACAAAAAAGCAAAAAGAAAAAAGAATGAATAAGAGTGAAAATAGCTTAAGGGATTTATGATAGACTATCAAGCAGAACAATATATGTAGTATAGGGCCCCCAGGAGGAGAAGAGAGAAAGAGACAGAAAGTGTATTCAAAGAAATAATGGCTGAAAAGTTCCCTAACATGGGGAAAGAAACAGACATCCAGGTTCAGGAAGCCCAGAGAGTTCCAAATAAGATGAATCTAAAGAGAACTGCACCAAGACACATTATAATTAAACTGTCAAAAGTTAAGACAAAGAGAGAATCTTAAAAGCAGCAAGAGAAAAGCAACTTATTACATACAAGAGAACCCCCGTAAGACTATTAGCAGATTTTTAGGCAGGAACATTGCAGGCCAGAAGAGAGTGGGGTGATATATTCAAAGTGCTGGAAAAAAAAACTGCCAACCAAGAATACTCTACCCTGCAAAGTTTTCCATCAGTATTGAAGGAGAGCTAAAAAGTTTTCCAGACAAACAAAAGGTGAAAGAGTTCATCACCACTAGACCAGCCTAACAAGAAATATTAAAGGGACTTCTTCAAGCTGAAATGAAAGAACACTAATTAGTAACATGAAAACATATGAAAGTATAAAATTCACTGGTAAAGGTAAATTTATAGTTAAATTCAGAATTCTCTAATATTGTAATAGAGGTGAGTAAATCACTTACACCTTTTGTATAAAGGTTAAATGACAAAAGTTTTAAAAATAGCTATAACACATAATTTGTTAATAGATATATAATATAAAAAGATGTAAATTGTGACATCAAAAACATAAAAGGCGGCAGTGTGAAAACATAAAACTTTTATATACATTTGAAGTTAAGTTGTTATCAGCTTAAAATAGACTGTTATAATCATAAAATGCTTTATGTAAGACTCATGGAAGCCACAAGGCAAAACCTATACTAGATACACAAAACAGAAAGAGAAGGGAAACATTTATGCACCCAACATTGGAGCACCTAAATATAGCAAGCAAATATTAACAGAATTGAAGGGAGAAATAAACAACAATACAATAATAGTAGGGCACTTCAATACCCCACTTTCAACAATGGATACATCATCCAGACAGAAAATCAATAAGGAAACATTGGATTTAAACTACATATTAGATCAAATAGACTTAACAGACATTTACAGAACATTCCATCGAAGGGCAGCAGAATACACATTCTTCTCAAGCACACATGAAACATTCTTCAGCATAGATCATATGGTAGGCCATAAAAAAATTCTCACTAAATTTGGGAAGACTGAAATCATATCAAGCATCATTTTTTACCACAATGGTATGAAACCAGAAATCAATTACAAGAAGAAAGTAGAAAATTCAAAAATATGTGGAGATCAAACAACATACTAGTGAACAACCAATGGGTCAAAGAGGAAATCAAAAGAGAAATCAAAAAATATCTTGAGACAAATGAAAATGGAAATACAACATACCAAAACTTACGGGATGCAGCAAAAGCAGTTCTAAGAAGGAGTTCATAGTAATAAATGCCTGCTTTAAGAAATAAGAAAGATATCAAATAAACAACCTAATTTTATACCTCAAAGAACTAGAGAAAGAAGAAGAAATGAAGCCCAAAGTTAGTAGAAAGACGGAAATAACAAAGATCAGAGAAGATAAATGAAATAGAGACTAAAATAGACAGTAGAAAAGATCAATGAAATTATGAGATGGGGTTTTTTTCATAAAAATAAATAAAATTGACAAACCTTCAGCTAGACTTACTAAGAAAAAAAGAGAAAAGATTCATATAAATGAAATCAGAAATGTAATGGAGACATTACACCTGATATCACAGAAATACAAAGGATCATAAGATACTACCATGAAAAATTATATGGCAATAAATTGGACAACCTACAAGAAATGGATACATTCCTTCAAATATACAACCTACCAAGATTGAATCATGAAGAAATAAAAACTCTGAACAGACCAATTACTAATAATTACTAATTTTTGAATCAGTAATTAAAAATCTCCCAAAAAAGAAAAGTCCAGGACCAGATGGCTTCACTTGTGAATTCTACCAAACATTTAAAGACGAATTAATATCAATCCTTCTCAAAATCTTCCAAAAAACAGAAGAGGAGGGAACACTTCCTAACTCATTTTATGAGGCCAGCATTACCCTAATACCAAAGCCAAACGAGGACACTACAAGAAAAGAAAATTACAGGCTAATATCCCTGATGAACATATACGCAAAAATCCTCAACAAAATATTAGCAAACCAAACTCAACAGTACATAAAAAGGATCATACACCTTGGTCAAGTGGGATCTATTACTGGGATGCAAGGATGGTTCAACATACACAAATCAATCAATGTGAAACACCACATTAACAAATAGAAGAATAAAAATCATACAATCATCTCAATAGACACAGGAAAAGCATTTGACAGATTTCAACATCTTTTCATGATAAAAACTCTCAACAAAGTTGGTATAGAAGGAATGCATCTCAAATTAATAAAGGCTATATATGACAAGTCCACAGCTAACACCATACTCAATAACAAAAAGCTGAAAGCTTTTCCTCTAAGATCAGGAAGAAGACAAGGATGCCCACTCTCACCACATTTATTCAACATAGTACTAGAAGTCCTAGCCAGAGCAATTAGGCAAGAAAAAGAAATAGAAGTCATCCATATAGGAAAGAAAGAAGTAAAATTGTCTCTGTTTGCAGATGACATGATATTATGTATAGAAAACTCTAAAGACTTCACCAAAAACTGTTAGAACTAATAAAAAAATTCAGTAAAGTTGCAGAATACAAAATCAATATTCAAAAATTATTTGCATTTCTATACACTAATAAAAAACTATCAGAAAGAGAAATTAAGAAAATAATCCCATTTACAATTGGATGAAAAATAATAAAATACCTAGGAATAGATTTAACCAAGGAGGTGAAAGATTTGTATACTAAAAACTTAATACATTGATGAAGGAAATTGAAGAAGACACAAATAAATTGAAAGACATTCCATACTTGTGGATTGGAAGAATTTTTTTTTAATGTCCATTACTACCAAAAGCAATCTACAGATTCAATCCAATCCTTATCAAAATTCCAGTGGCATCTTGCACAGAAATAGAACAAACAATCCTAAAATTTGTATGGAACCACAAAAGATCCCAAATAGCCAAAGCAATCTTGAGAATGAACAAAGCTAGAGGCATCAGACTTCCTGATTTCAAACTACATGACAAAGCTACAGTAGTCAAAACAGTATGGTATTCACACAAATACCAACGCATAGATTAATGGAACATAATAGAGAGCCCAGAAATAAACCCACACATATATGGTCAATTAATTTATGACAAAGGAGCCAAGAATATGCAGTGGGGGAAAGGATAGTCTCTTCAATAAATGGTGTTGGGAAAACTGACAGCCACAAGCAAAAAGAAGAAAACTGGAGCCCTATCTTACACCATACACAAAAATCAACTCCAAATAAATCAAAGACTTGAACTTGAGACCTGAAATCATAAAACTCCTAGAAGAATATATAGGAGGTAAGCTATATACAATGATTGGCAATGATTTTTTGGATTTGACACCAAAAGCAAAGGCAACAAAAGCAAAAATAAACAAGTGGGACTACATCAAACTGAAAATCTTCTAGGCAATATAGGAAACCATCAATAAAATGAAAAGGCAGCCTACGGACTGGGATAAAATATTTGCAAACCACATATCTGATAAGGGATTAATATCCAAAATATACAAGGAACTCATATAACTCAAAAGCAGAAAACTCCCAGTTTTAAAAGTGGGCAAAGGACGTGAATAGATGTTTTTCCAAAGAAGACATATAAATGGCCAACAAGCATATGAAAAGGTGCTTGACATCACTAATCATCAGGGAAATGCAAATCAAAACCACAATGAAATGTCACCTAACACCTGTTAGGATGTCTATTATCAAAAAGGCAAGCCATAACAAATGCTGGCATGGATGTGGAGAAAAGGGAATCTTTGTGAACTGTTGGTGGGATTGTAAATTGGTGCACCCACTATGGAAAACAGAATGGAGTTTCCTCAAAAAATTAAAAATAGAACTATTATATGATTCAGCAATCCCACTTCTGGGTATATATCCAAAGGAATGAAATGATATCAAAGAGATATATGCCCTCCCGTGTTCATTGCAACTTTATCCACATTAGCCAAGATATGGAAACAACCTAAGTGAACATCAACAACATAAAGAAGATGTGGTACATACATACAATGAAATCTTACTCAGCCACAAGAAAGAAGGAAATTCTGCCATTTGCAACAACACGGATGGACCTGGAGGGCATTATGCTAAACGAAACAAGCCAGACGGAGAAAGATAAATACTTCATGGTATCACTTACATGTGGAATCAAGGGGAAAAAAAGTCAAACTCATTGAAACAGAGTGAAATGGTGGTTGCCACGGCTAGCGGGGGTGTGGGAAACAGGAGGAGGTTGGTAAAAGGGTTCAGACTTTCAGTTATAAGATGAATAAACTCTGAGGATCTAATGTATAACATGGTGACTACAGTTGATAATATGATATAGTATAATTAAAATTTGCTAAGAGAATAGAACTTAAGTTTTCTCACCAAGGAAAGGAAAATATATGAGGTGATGGATGTATTAATTAAATCTATGGTGGGAATTCTTTCACAATGTATATGTATACCAAATCATCATGTTGTGCACTTTAAATATATACAATTTTTTGTGTGTGTGAGGAAGACCAGCCCTGAGCTAACATCCATTGCTAATCCTCCCCTTTTTGGTGAGGAAGACTGGCCCTGGGCTAACATCCGTGCCCATCTTCCTCTACTTTATATGGGACGCCGCCACGGCATGGCTGACAGGCAGTGCGTCAGCGGGCGCCCGGGATCCGAACCTGCGAACCCCGGGCTGCCAAGCGCGGACTAAACCGCTGCGCCACCGGGCGGCCCCTAAATATATACAATTTTATTTGTCAATTATTCTTCAACAAAGCTGGGAAAAAAGCAATATATTCATATGCATATATGCAAACAGAAATATGAAAAGGAGCCCATTTGTTTTAAAGCATAGGCAAAGCAGTGAAGAAAAGTTCAAAGAAAATTAGAGAAGTAAAATGTTTTAAAAAATCATTCTATTTGAATGAATATTTTTCCTCATCTTGTAACTTAAATGTATACCTTCAATGGAATTTAATACAGTCAATAAACTTAACTGTAAATTTCAATAGGCTCAAAAGCAAGCTCAGCTAATTTGAAAATGGGAGGGAAATTCCCACGGCAATAACTTTGCTTTCTAAATTCGTCCACATGGTAATTTTCTTTCATCTTCCCTTTAAAGGTTGAGGTGCGAATAAACCCAATCTCAAAAAACTATGTGAATAAAAACAAAACTAACTTGAAAAATAAAACTGTACCAGAAGGCAAAAGCCCACATAACAGCCACCACAGCTCATGTAAATTAACGTGGAATGGTTTTTCCTCTTTATGCTTTTGTTTTACTTACAGAGCAATAAGAGTCAACAATATGACATGATAGACAAAAAAGGTGAAAACGGTCTTCAGCCACATGGATAGAAGGATTGCGTCCAGTCTGTTCAGCCCAAATCTAGAATGCTAAGGGGGATCCCGACAAGCAGAAACACATCCAGGAGACACGATGCAGAAACTGGAAAACACATCTTTGTGGACTGGTGGATAGACTTAGGAGTGTTTCCCTGGAAAAGGATGCAGAGAGAGAGCTCCATGGGAGCTCCAGGCTGTGCCATGGAGAACAATTTCATTTAGTTTATAGAGCTCCAGAAAATACAACATAGCTCAGAGAATGGAAGTTACAAGGAGGCAGGCAGAATATTTTGCCAATCAAATCTGTTCAAAAGCATGGTGTGCTTCCTAATTCTGAGATAAGGTCTCCACTTAGTGGAAGAAGCCATGCAGAGGCTGAATGGCCCTCTGTTAAGAAAGAGAAGTCACCAAACTCGGGAAAAGTACAAGTAAAGCAGTGGTTTTCTAACTTTATGGTGCATCAGAATCACCTGGAGGGCTTGTAAAACTCAGGTCACTGGGCCTCACCCTCAGAGTTCCCGATTCAGTGGGTCTGAGGTGGGGCCTGAGAACGTGCATTCCTAACCAGAGCCCAAGGGATAGGGATGCTGCTGGTCCGGGACCACCCTCAGAACCACTGGTCTAAACAATTATCAACAATCCCACTCAACTCAGATCCAATTCTAATGATTCTTTTAGGTTTTCTTGGATTCTCAATGAAAGGTGACTTTATCAAACTTATTTAACTACTCACAATCCTAAAGCATAAAATCTCAATTTTCACTACAAAGATCCATTACTGAATCTCTAATTCATGTTTTAGAAAAAAATTACAAAATTGCATAGGAAATTGTATTCATTGGAATAAATTTGTTTCAAAAATAAAACTTTCAAAAACCTCAGTTGTAATTTTGTGCATGAACGTGAAAGGAGCAACCTCTCGAAATAAGGATTGGAGACATTATTTAAGGTAACATTTTCCCAAGACTATATGACAAATTGTATTTCTTGGTATTTTTCTAACAATATTACTATAAGCCAAAATTATTTTTATATACAACAGCAAAATATATGTTAAAAGGGCTGGCTTCCTAGTGTTCAATCAATCAGCAAATGTTTAATGAGCTATTATGTGCAATTAGCACAAAATGATACCTAGGGAGAATGTATGATATTATTTCTTCCTCCAAAAACTTGAGATCTAACTTAGGAGAGGAGCTGACACTCTTGAAAAAAAAATTAGTAAATTCCTAAGATGTGGATAAGACTAATAAGAGAGATTTTTCTTTTATTCATTCATTCATTTGAAACATTTATTGACAGACACTGTATTACATGATGGAGACAAAGTGGGGATAATTATATGAATAGAGTACTCTGGTGCCTGCCAGAACTCGGTGTGCCGAGTGAGATAGACGGGTGAAGTAATCGTTGCAGTCCAGTGTGGTAAGGGTAAAAAGTGGAGCTACCCACCTGCACCGTTGATGGTAAAGAAGGAACCATTGAGTTGATTGGAGAAGTCTTAATGGAGGGAGCTATTTGGGTTGGGTCTTGAGAGTGAGTATGATTTCTCCAGATAAAACATAAGGGGCAAAGGTTTTCCTGCCTAGAGGAACAACACGTGGAAGTCAGAAAGGTGGGAAACACCTCGAAGAGTTCAGGAAGCTGAAGGAGGCTCTGCAAGAGGACATAATGGGACAGAGTCAGGGGCTACAGGGAGGGGAAGAGAAGCAGATCACCACGTCACCAAGGCCGAGGACGCTTTCACCTTCCACGGAGAGTAGCATGATCAGATTTGCATTTTTGAGGCTTACTCTGGCTGTAAGAGCCATCGTTTACACGAAAAAAGGGCAAAAATGCAGACAGCAAGACCATTTGGGAGCCTATAGGAAGAGTCCACAGCCAGATGATGAGAACTGAATACAGGTGAGCCCCACGGAGTTGTGGGAAGGGGAAGGGTGTGTGAATCCCTGAGAGGTAAACCCACACGTGAACAGCATCCGCCAGGAATCCACCTGATTGCTGCAGCGGTATTTATTCATTGAATATTTTTTGATCTCCTACTGTGGCAAGTACTAGGTACTAGATACTAGTACTGGAGACACAGGGTTCAACACACCGGAGAACGGCCTCTGCCCTCATGGAGTTCACAGTCTAATAGGGGTTACATGGATAATTAAATAATAACACAAATAAAAATAAAGTTGTGGGGGGTGGGCAAATGGGGGAAGGGGTCAAAAGGTACAAACTTCCAGTTATAAAATAAATGTCATAGGAATGTAACATACATAGTTAATAATATTATACTGCATATTTGAAAGTTGCTAAGAATTAGATCTTAAAAGTTTTCATCACAAGAAAAAAATTCTCTGTATATGGTGATGGATGTTAACTAGACTTATTGTGGTGATCATTTCACAATATATACAAATATCAAGTCATTATGTTGTACACTTGAAACCAATATAATGCTATATGTCAATTATACCTTAATAAAAAATAAAAACATAAAGTTGTGACCACAGCTACAAAGGACAGTACAACAGATTATGAACACTTATGAGAGGGGTGCGTGATTTTTACCTTTCCAGAGACATCAGAGAGTGTATCTCCAAAGAAGCAATGTTTGAACGGAGACCGGGGGTGAGGAGGAATTATCCAGTAAACGGGCATTTGGGGCAGGAGGCAGAGTTCGGGCAGGTTCCCTGCGGCAGGCGAGTTCACAGCAAACGTGAGATTTGGAGAAGCCCTGATCTCCTGGGTCTGAATTGACCATCCCTCTCTTCACTCCCAACTAAAGTAAACTACACTCTGTGAGGACAAGATCTCTACATCTTCCAGCACCTGGGGCTCTTTCAAACACAGAAATGAAACAAGTAATGATTATTTCAAACAGAGGTCCATCAACCAACTGAATTTTCACGTCGTCACTTGGTCCTCCTTCAAATGCTATCCATTGTTCATGCACCTGTTCAGTCTCGCCTCCTCCACAAAGCATCCCTGACTACTCCATCCCGTGCACAAGGGAGCAGGGAGCATTCAACTGGCTGGTCAGGCTCAGAGAGAGACTGTCTTCTTATATTGGCGTTTCATGCACCATCTTCTTGGACAAGACAGCAGTGGAAGTGTCAGAATTACATCACATCTGTTCTTAAGCCCCCACATAGTAGGTACACAGTTAATAAAGAGACTGCCAATTGATTTACTTCTTACCTCATAGAATTGAGGGTAATAAAATTGTAATTAAATTATAGAAAACAGAAAAGCATACACATGGTAGATTTGGAAGGCAAATAACACATTCAGTAGGTTGAAAAAAGTTCCTCATTCCAACATTATCTCTGTGTACTTTCTACAGAAGTATAGCATGGTTGTCCTTGAAACTTTGGGCTGTATCTTGTAAATGAAAAATGAATCTTCAGGCTAAGGATGTAAAAACCTCAGGTAAGCCTTTCCAAATTGGTGTGGGAGTTAAGGGTTTGGAGGCATTCCAGTCTAAGCACAGAGAAACATTTATCATGCACTGCCCAAGTTCATCTTCACCACTATGTTAATATGAGACGTTGAGCAGTTATTTTGGTTGAGTTAGATTTATTACTACTTTTAATTTAAAAGAAAACAATCAAACAGAAGAGGGGCCTTTCTTCTCTCTCATCAAAACACTAGTATTCCAGAGACAGAGCAGTTAATGACAGAGAAATCAGAGCTACATTCCATTAGTTGGAAGGAAAGCTAGTTCTCATCACATGTAGAATTACAGAAGGACATTTCTTTCATACGTGGACGGAATGTTGTGAAACACTGAAAACCAAGGGCAGGTGGCTTGCTGAAGGCGTTTGTAATGATTTCCCTTCAGCCGTGTGGGTCCTCGGCTTTGCTCTGTCTCCAACGCCCCAGATGCTGCCGTTAGTCAGAAGATGCTTGGAGACGCCTCTTGATGAAAGCTTCATATGGGTTTCATTCTGCTGACCACTCATCAAGTATTCACAGGGCAATAAAAGACTTGTTTACATAGCCAAAAAAAAGAGAGACTTTTGAAGGCACAGCAAAATTGTTGTTCATGTTTCCAAATACAACCAAAGAAAAAATTACATGCTACCAAAAAAACATGTTTGCACAAACTTTTACCAACTTTAGGGTAATCGTAACTGTAATTTAACTGAAGATAGTTGGCCCAGTGAGTGTGTCATGTAAAAATCTATACTATTCAGTACTTTGTGTTCTTAATGACATTTTCTGCTTTGGAAGTCTTCTGACCCCAACAATCTAGAAACTCATCGGTCATTCCTTACACGATGTTACAAACAAGATCCTATTTTCTGGCAAGATGTCAAAGGGCCCAGCTAAACATCTACTTTCTCCAAGTACAATTGATAGCAGATGACAATGTCCAGTTCTTCTCTAAATTCTGACAACTATGTAACAACAAATAAAAAACATTCAAATGATTTACTGTTTTAATTCTCCATTGTTGTGTTCTGTGTTTCTTTAAGAAAGGTGCAAGTGTATGTATGAGAGTCATGAAACACTGTGGTTACCATGGTAATTATCTGTGTTTAGAGAGCGTGTGGAGTAAAGGTCCATGTAGTGGTTGGAGAAGAGTGCATGTTAACGACGGCTTTTCACGAGCCTAAATCATGTTAAGTCCCCGGTTTCAAAGAAATGTTAAAAAAAAAAAATGTCAGCTTTTATCTGGAAGAGCCATCAGTGCCAACGTGTGTTTTGTTCCAGGGGCCTACTTTCCTCCCGGTAGTTAGATCCCGTCTGAAGACTGAAGTTAGGACCCAGAGGGCTGTTGCACCAGGGGGAGTGGGGATGCTCCGAAGGGAGCTTTCCTCACTGATTTATGTGGGGACTCATTTGCTCCCTCATTTCCTACAATCTGGTTTGCAGCCCCTGTAAAATCTCTCGGTAAATTCCAGATAACTAGTCTGCAAGAAAACACGAAGTCCTGTTCCCTGGAGGCTACTTTCGGTGTTGCCATCTGAATAGAAGTGAGCACCAGCTTAGTGCAACGCTGCACTCAGAAAGGTTAGGGGATGTTGATTGACTGACTGATGGAATTGTTTTCACTCTCTCTGGAGTCTGCAAAAGCAAAGCACCTAACAGCTAATAAAAAAAAAATCACACAACCTGATTCAAAAATGGGCAAAGAACATCGCTCCAAAGAAGATATACAATGGCCAACAAGCACATGAAAAGATGCTCAACATTACTAGGCATCAGGGAAATGCAAATCAAAATGACAATGAGATACCACCTCAAAGCCACTGGGATGGCTATTATTAAAGAAAAAAAATACAGGAAGCAAAAAGTTTTGGTGAGGATGTGAAGAAATTGAAACCCTTGCGCACTGTTGGTGGGAATGTAAAATAGTGCAGCCGCTGTGGAAAACAGTATGGTTTCCTCAAAAATACAGTAACAGCATTACCATCTGATCCAGCAATCCCACTTCTGGGTATACACCCAAAGGAAGTGAAAGCAGGGATTTGAACAGATATTTGTACAACTGTGTTCATAGGAACACTAGTCACAAAAGCCAAACAATGGAAGCAATCCAACCGTCCATCTACCAGTGAATGGATAAACAAAATGTGGTATATACACGCAGTGGATTATTATTCAGCCTTAAAAAGGAAGAAAATTCTGACACATGCTACAAAGTGGATGACCCTCAAGGATATTATGCTAAGTGAAATGAGCCAGTCACAAAAGGACAAACACTGTATGATTCCACTTATATGAGGTCCCTAAAGCAGTCCAATGCATGGAGGCGGAAAGTGTAATGGTGGTTGCCAGGGGCTGGAGGGAGGAGTGGATGGCAAATTATTGTTCAATGGGGACAGAGTCTCAGTTTGGGAAGACGAAAAAGTTCTGGAGATGGCTGGTGGCGGTGGTTGCACCACAATGTGAATGTGCTTAATGCCACTGAATTATACACTTGAAAATGTTTAAAATGGTAAATTTTATGTTATGTGTATTTTACCACAACGAAAAAAGAAGCAAGAGGCCTGTGGTGCCAGAGGCCCTTTGGGCAAACCGTGTTTGCACAGCATCATTACTAACACGGCCGTTGAACGGTCGGCAGAGCTAAAGTTGCTCTGTTTTGTAACTAGGTAGTCTAAAAATAAAACAGTGACTTCCCCCAACTCGGGGCTTTCATTATAAATCCCCAAAGCAAAAATTTCTGCGGCTGAGTGATATTCACAAAAAATTCATCCTTCCAGTTTCCTCAGACCAAGTTGCCAGTTAGACAACAATCAGAACCTTCCAGCAGGGCAGTCCCGGAAGAAGTGCAGGACCCTCAACGTTTCACACGTGCCTGGGCTCTGAGAAACGCCTGCGCACCGTAGCCTCGCCTCACTTGCTTTCCTGAGGCTTAAGCAAATGTTTTAGAAAGTTACTTCCAAATATTTCTAAGCTTGTGACAATGAAGATCACAAATTGATTTTGAAAATATAGTCACTCAAGGAAAAGAGGAATAAAGGAGTAACATATGCCTTTTTTTAGGAAAGAACATTGGCTCATGGGTCTGCAAGTTAGGAGAAATTTGCGTAATACTAATGAAAATTAAGCCATGGGTTTAAAGGAAATTGGATATGTGCTGTCCTTTTCGGGGCGGGGGGGCTGGGATTCATAAGATGTGAAGGAATTGGAATGTTGCTATAAACAGATTAGTTTGAGTTATTAGCCTAGAAGCACAGGAAACTAAAAAGATGCAAACTAATCAGGAAGCAGTGACAATGGTAAATTAAGAATGGGAAAATGCCTATTTTGTGGATTTGTGTGACCCTAACAATATATGAAAATATAAAAGTACAAATTGATTAGGACACAAGTATAATTAATTGTGTTATTATTATTAGCTTACTAATAAGCTTCTTGACTAAGTTCTGCAACAGATTCTATATAAATAAACATACCTACGTGTTCTAGAAATGTATGTATTTATTGATTCTGCCGCATGTTCCAAGCAGGTGAATTATAGACTCAGGTTCATTAACCTGGAACACGGGTCCTGACTCCCGCCGACATGGAGACCAAGACTGTCCTCGTTCACTCACCGACCACAGGAGAGCTGTGGACCGGATCCCCCCGAAAGGCAAAGAGTGGACCCTGAACAGTACTCGTCATATCACACTTAGAAATCTACTCAATAACAACCTGGGGTCAGATTCACAATGAAAACACCAGATTCTCATGAGCGACTTGAAGCAGCAAAGTAGCTTAGGAGGAGAATAGTTACAGGTGTAAGGAGGGGTGCTCGTGCTTTCTGAAGTTAAAATAATTTAGGATGATACTTCACCTACTTAAGAGAATTCTAAGAATTTAGGGATTGTTCATATAAGGTAAACATTTTTACAGATGGCAACAGGGTTGATTCCTTTCACTGGAGCTAAATAATGCCCCCAAGAGAGTGTGTTTCCCTCACGTAGGGGAGTACTTAACTACTGAAAGTATTTTACTCATTCTGGCTCAATTCCAGGATAAGAATTCAACCTCTAATTGTCAGGAGATCCATCTTTAAGAAACATGTTATCACGCAGTAATCCTCTATCACCGTGGTCTTCGTGCCACCAAGGCTTGCTTTACAAATATTTATTTTAGGGGTTGGAAAAAGTCCACACTGCATTTAGTAGTAGTTTTATTTCATTTACTTCAAAAAGTATAGTCAACTGTGTAACTCATTGCGACTTTCTTTGTTGTGTTGCTGTCTTGGAACACTATAGAATTGAACTAGACAGATCTTTTTAAAGATGAAGATTCTTTGTAAATACAGTCTCTTTGGAATCAAAACATGTTTAAGCCTCAGCCTGTATTGAAAAGAAAGACCTTTTTAAAAAGAGTGAGGGGAAGTTAGGTTGGTTGTTTTCTTTCTCACGTGGGTAAAAGAATAAGATGGCATGCGGTACGTAGTGGGTGGTTGTTCGAAACATAACACGGATGTCTTCAACCTGAAATGTTTTATCACCTTCTGTACGTGGAACCAGCAGCTAAAATTGATTGGCAACTTCTTCTGCAGCTGCAGTTAGGAGGAGAAAGTTCAACGTCCTCGTATTCCCCAAAGTAATCGTTATGAATTAGACTTTGCTCTCAACACTGCTTCATAAAACAGCATTTTGTGATCATTAATAACAATAGCTGACATTCACTGAGCACTTATGCTGTGCCAGGCACTGTGCTAAGTACTTTGTATATATGATTTTACTTAAATGTCAGACCATCCCTGTGAAATAAGGAATATGGTCTCCATTACACCAAGGAGGGAACCAAAGATTGGACCACTTACGTCACACAATTATTAAGACTGAGTCTGAACTGCAAATCCCGGGCTCCTAGCCACTCTGGGTTTACCTCTCCCAGATGCAGCACTTGCTTTTTCCTCCAACCTTAGAAAGAAAGCATGCCCAGTTGGCCCATTATTAAGATTTTCTCCGCAGCTGAATTTAGCATGTTCGTCCCATGTGAATCTCACGATGGACCAGCTTTTCCAGGCATTAATCAAGGAAAAGTGCTTTAGAACAGTGATTCTCACACCTCTCCTGGGGATCTGGTTAAAATGCAGGTACTGATTGAGCACATCTGGGACGGGCCTGAGAGTCTGCATTTCCAAGAAGCTCCCAGGAGAACCTGATGCCGCTGGTCTGTACCACACTTTGAGGAGCAAAGGTTGGGGGAGCACAGGAAATCAGCTTTTAGACTGTGGAACGGGATCCTAAACACGGGAACTAGGTAGGGTATTTGGTAAAACACAGAACATACATTTCAACATTTCAGAAAAACTCTCAAATGGCACCCAGTCTACAGCCCTCTCCTCCCACCCCCCCACTCCCACCCCCATCTCTCCCCTTACCCCTTACCCCCCCCACCTCCACCTCACCCCCCAGAAGAGCAAAGCAGCAGTCCCAGCAAGCAGAAAGACACGCAGACATCATCACTTGCTCTCAGAGTAGCTTGAGGCCAAATCTGAATGAGCATTTCAGACAGTGGATTTGGGATTTTCGTGACTTGTACAAAAGTAGTACGTTAAATAGATTCTGACACTAGCATACAAGGACTAGACAGCTAATGACATCGTAAAAGGATATTTCAAGACATTAAAAGATATTCACAGTAAGTGCAAAGACATGATTATGATATAATATACATTATAAAGAAATCCTAGAAAGATCTACAACAAAATTTTAACAGCGGTTATCTAAGGTTAGGATTTTAAGATGGTTTCATTTCTTTTGCTTATCTATATGTTGTAAATCTTTTACAATTAATACGTCTTACTTTTGGACTGAGAAGAAGAATAATTTTTTTTAATTTCTGAGTTTTTTTTGGGGGGGAGTGATGAAGATTCACCCTGAGCTAACATCTGTGCCCATCTTCCTCTATTCTGTAAGTGGGTTGCCGCCTCAGCTTGGCTGCCAGAGTGGGGTAGGTCCGAGCCCGGGAACCGAACCCCAGCCACCAAAGTGGAGCACACCGAACTTAACCACTAGGCCACGGGGCCAGCCCCAAAAATAATTTTTACTATATATTTTTAAAGATTACTCTGTGCCAATGTTACCCCTGAATCCATGATAATTCTTAACAGCACTGAAGTGAGATGACCAGACGTTGTGCGCCTCCCAACATAGGCAATAGGAAATACGATGGGTAGAGGAATGTTCAGTGACTGAGTAAAGAAGCCAACAGACAAATCCAGAATGTGGGACATTCTACGTGACTGCTGACCTAGTTTCCACAGCAGTGACAAGAAGAAGAATGTTCTACTCTGCATTAAAAGACTCAGGAGACACCAATAAATGCAACATGTGATACATTTATAGCGTGATACAGACTATTTGTGTCCCCTCCCCCAAAATTCATATGTTGAAGCCCCTACTCCCCAGTGTGCTGGTGTCCGGAGGTGGGGTCATTGGGAGATAATTAGGTTTAGATGAGGACATGCGGGTGGGGTGCCCAGGATGGGATTAGTGCCCTTATAAGAAGAGACCAGAGCCCTCTGCCATGTGAGCACACAGCAAGAAGGCAGGTGGCTGTCTGCAGCCGGGAAGAGGGCCTTCCTAGACACCGAATCTGTTAGCACCTCGATCTTGGACGACCCAGGCTGCAGAACTGAGAAATAAGTGTTTGTTGTTTAAGCCACCCTGTCTATGGCATTTTGTTATAGCAGCCCAAACTGACTAAGTCGTGAAGCCTCAATTAAATGAACAAGTGTAAGAAAACATTTTTGAGCCAATAGGGGAAATTTAGTTATACCAATAATATTAATTTTTAGGTGTGCAAATGACATTGTGATTATAAAAGATAATTTCCATACTTTTTAGAACTGCAGTCTGAAGTATGTAGGATTAAAGTGAAATGATGGTACAAGATATTTTTTAAATGCGTTCAACAAAAGTTTTATAAGTGGGAGCTGGCCGAGTGGCATAGCAGTTAAGTTCAGGCTCCACTTCGGCAGCCCAGGGTTCGCAGGTTCGGATCCCGGGCGCAGACGGACGCACCACTTGTCAAGCCATGCTGTGGCGGCGTCCCATATAAAGTGGAGGAAGATGGGCACAGATGTTAGCCCAGGGCCAGTCTTCCTCAGCAAAAAGAGGAGGATTGGCAATGGATGTAAGCTCAGGGCTAATCTTCCTCACACACACACAGAGTTTGCAAGTGGATAGTTTAAGTGAAGCAGCAAAATAACACTAACTGTCAAATCTGGGTGATGGATATATAAGTCCTCTTTATTCCCCCTGCTTTTGTGTGTTTGAAATTTTTCACAGTAAAGGAATTTAATGTAGTCAGGACGTCTAATCTTTCTCCAATCGAGTAAAATACTAAGGTAAACTAGGACACAGACCCACCTGAGATGCACCAACACTTTTTAGGAGGAAAAGGCATCCTCTGTGCAAACTGAACTTCCAGATGCTTCATGTAAACTTGAACTATCAAGAAAGCTGCCGCACTTCTGGCTTGCAGGAGTTATGAAGAGAGAACAACAACATTGTAATGAAACTGTGGAGATGCCGGTAGAGGCTGGATTCTGAATTCAGAAACAATTTGTCGAGAAAATAATGACGCTAATAACTGGCATCTGTACAGCACTTTATGGCTTATATGTATTTTCAGGTACATCATTTTATTCCATCTTCACTTGATCTTTACTTCAATTCTGAGGTGTAAAGATTACTTTCCACCTTTTATAGAGATTTCTGCAAAGAGAGTCACTCGTTCATTCAACAAGTATTTACTACATGCCAGGCACCATGCTTGGAGCTGGGAATGCAAGAGAGACAAGGCCTTTAGTTTTGTCAACTTAGAACCTTGCAGATTGGATTAATAAAGGTTCAGCCTTAGGGCCGCCCGGTGGCGCAGCGGTTTAGTCCGCGCTTGGCAGCCCGGGGTTCGCGGGTTCGGATCCCGGGCGCCCGCCGACGCACTGCCTGTCAGCCATGCCGTGGCGGCGTCCCATATAAAGTGGAGGAAGATGGGCACGATGTTAGCCCAGGGCCAGTCTTCCTCGGCAAAAGGGGAGGATTGGCAACAGATGTTAGCTCAGGGCTGGTCTTCCCCACAAAAAAAATAAAATAAAAAAATAAAGGTTCAGCCTTGGAGAAAGGAAGGTGGGTCTGACCAATGAGCCCGTACTTAGAGCCTTACCTTCAGTCACGAGCCCCACATTTGGAGAAGAGATTGTGTGTGCAGGTTGGCTCTGAAAACTATATCCCATTGAGTTAATGAAAGAAAATGGGAAGGTTTAGCTTGAGAAAGGAAAGACAAGATACAAGAGAGAAATCTATTTTGACTCAAAATAAAAGAGACCTTCCCAACAGCGGGTGCTGCCCAATAAGGGCGGGGCTGCCCGTGCTGTGAACAGGGGACACAACACTTAGAACCTCCTCGTCACCTGCAGACACTTCCCCTCGCTCTTTCATCCTTTAATCCAGCGAACACTTTCCGAATTTCCACAAGTCATAACTTCACCATTCTCCATCTCTTCTGCAACCACCGTCCCCTCAGTGGGAGCAGGAACCCTCTGTCTCCTACTTCACAAAGACCGGTGAAAGGACATCAGATGAGAACCTGCCCAGCACCACCCTGCCCAGCCACAAACATCAGCTACACCCTCAACATCTCCACTCTGATCTGAGAGAAAAGTTGTTTCTCTCCTGCTTCCAAGGTCAATTCCTCCACCCATGCTCTTGAGTCCCTTCCACCCTTCCGGACAGAATCTGGTCCAGTTGATCCTGCTTCCATCACTGCCTCTTTGTTTCTACTGGACACAGATGTTATGATCTAAGGAAAGCCATAGACCCTCTCGCCAGGAAAACGCATGTGACAAACACAGTCGCGTAGCATTTCAGAGGCAAGTGAGGTTCTCTCTGAAGCGTTTACCTATTGAAATCTTCTTTTCCTTCTGGTAGGTCCTATTTCTCTGCTACTTACCCAATTACCAAGTCACACAATGAAGTCTTAAATAACTCTCCCTCATTTACCCCAGCCTTTTCCAACTGGTCACCAATTCCTATGGCTTTTACTTTCTAACTATGTCTTGAATCTGTCCCTCCTCTCATCCACCCCACAACACTACCTTACTGCAAGCCTTCACTATCTGTCTCCTGAACTATCACAGCAGCTAAAACTTGTTTCTGATCTCCTCTCATTCATTCCGACCTGTACACCGGCAACCAGAGGGTTTTCTCCTCTGTATCTCTAAAATGTGAATCTGACTATACCATTCCCCAGATTAAAATCCCTCAATTCACAGTAGCCAAAAGGTGGAAGCAACCCAAGAGTCCCTCGACCGATGAATGGATAAACAAATTGTGGTGTATACATACAATGGAATGTTATTCCTTAAAATGTAAGGAAGTTCTGACACACGCTACAACATGGTAAACCCTAAGGACATTATGGTAAATAAAATAGGCCAGTCACAAAAGAACAAATCCTGTATGACTCCATTTATATGAGGTCCCTAGAGCAGTCAAATTCACAGAGACACAAAGTAGAATGGGGGTTGCCAAGGGCTGGGAGGAGAAGCAAATGGGAACTATTGTAGTGGGTGTGGAGTTTCAGTTTGGGAAGATGAAAACGTTCTGGAGATGACGGATGGTGGTAAGAGTAGCACAACAATGTGAATGTATTTAATGCCACTGAACTGTACACTTAAAAGTGGTTAAAGTGGTTTATGTTATGTATATTTTACAACGATAAAAAAAAATCCGTCAATAACTATCACCTGGAGAGGAATACTAAATTCCTTAAAATGTAAAGTCAGGATCCAGCCCCTACTTATTCGTCCAAACTCTATTCAGAAGTCACACTAAATTACTTGCAGTTTCCAGAACATGCCATGCTCCCTCACTCCTCCATAGGTGCACACAGACCTTTTCCTTCTGCCTGGAGGGGATCTTTCCTTCTGGGAAAGAGACTAGCGTTGTGCTTAAGAAGTGGGCTCTGGAATTGCATCGCCTACGTTTAACTCCGCGCTCTGCCACTTCCCAGCTGCACTGGTCACCTTACCTCTCAGTCCTCCGCTTCCTAATCTGTAAAGTGGGGATAACAAACGAGCAGTGATTGTGAAGATTAAATGAATGAGCACATGTGACACACTTGGGATCATGCCCGGCACACAGAAAACATTTGATGAACTATGATGTCACCCTGAGAATGTCTTCTGATTCTTGAGAAGCAACATCTATTACAGGATCACATCTGTGAGGCCATCCATGTCCTCCCACTCACCTCACGCTCCTTCCTCCACACTCCTATGTGGTGCCTTTCATAAACTTCTATTTTTTATTTTTATGAAATAAATAATGGCATTATTTGCTTAAACCTGTAACTCCCCCATTGAACTGTAAGCGCCTGCAGGTCAGAAAGTGTATTTTACCTCCTTACCAAGTACCACGTGCAGTCCTGGGCAGGTGTACACCTTGTAAACGGTCGGCAGAAGTTTGCTGAATAAATGAGCCCACATTGTAGAGAGTATTCCCACGTGGAGTGCAAGGCTGAAGTAGATGCCTCTGAGGTTGGAGACTCCAAGTCTGGGAGCGCAAGATTTCCACAATCCACACTCATTGTCTGCACATCACCTTTGCACCTTTGCGTCATGACCCTTCCAAGGACTGTGCTGACCTCCACCCAGTGTAGCCCCCCGACCCATCACCAGTGAACATTCATATCTTTTCAGGTACTTATACCCCAGACACAAGTTGAAATTACTGCTACAATCCATTGAGGAAATACTGATTAAGCATCTGCTTGGTGCCAGGCATTGAGGATACAGTGGAAACAAATCCTTCTGGGCCCTGTCCTCGCAGGGTCCCATGGAGCTGAGGCCCGATTTGTCCAAGCCATTTCACATTCTTGACCAAAGGGTGTTCTGCACGTGTGCACTGTGCACAGAACCAAGGGGTAGGGAGAGTTTCAACTCCTGAGCACACCTTCTAATTCCTTGAACGAAGTCACTTCAATGACAAGGTTACCATTGACCAATTGTATGTGTGAAAGCATCTCTATTTCCAGCTTCTAAGGAAGAGGTTGTGTTTTGTTTTGTTTTCTTACTTAAACCTCTAGTTCTAACATTACCTTGAACTGCAGGTAGAGCTAAGGTTTCCATTCATCCCCCTCACCGCCACCCCACCCTCTTCACAGGATATGTTAAGCCTCAGGAAGAATGCCTTAGTAAACATCGTTTTCTGTTTAAACATGTTAATAATTGTCGAATTTGGTTTGAGGGAATGTTTTATTATAATGGCTGTTAACAGGAAGGTCTCCAGCTGTCAAATCGCCTCACATGCTTCATATAGAGAAAAAAATCTAGGTGTCCCAAGGGTGGTCCAGTACCTCTCCTTGGATTAACAGTCTAAACAGATGGGAAGGTGGGGGTTAGTGCGGAGAGAAGGAGAGAGAGAGGAACCTTCATGAGAGAACAAAGAAGAGAGAATTTTAGATTTCAGGAGAGTGGTACCTATTTATTCCCATGCTCGGTTTCTTACCAGTCCCCTGGGATCTTGTCAAAAGGCCGAGTCTGATTCAGCAAGCCAGGGCGGGACCCGAGATCGGCATTCCTAACACACTCCCGGGTGATGGCAAAGCCACAGTTCGGATGACTACACTTTGAACAGCGAGGCTGTGCCCCGCGCAAAACTTTCCAGATGCATTCATGAGCATCGATTCTTTCATCCTTTTAAAAAATAATAACCAACTTCAACTAGTTTTTTCTTGGTTTTGAAGAAGTTTGGGGGAAAATATTTTAAATATATCTTTCCTCAACCATAGCCCCGCTGAGGCTGTCTAAAGTAGGGTCTAAGTCTTAAATCCTGAGGGAGCTCCTTAATGAGAGAGAAAAAAATGATTTGCACCTGTTCGGTGCCTAAGGAAAGAAGTTAGGTTTTGTGTTAAAACCCAATTAAGAAACACTTTCCCTTTCATTCACACCTGCTAAGGCTTCTCCCCGAGTTCTCCATCCAAACTAAAGAGGTGTCGAAGGTGAGAATCAAGACGGGCCTCATTTTCTAAACTAAATGAAGACCTTAAAGGATGCGAGTTAAACCTCTCCTGATGTTTCACAGCCTCTGGGAAGGCCTTTTTATTGAAGATTCCTATTGTAAATATTTCTGTAAAGTAAATAACAGTCTTAATTTAACTTTATATAAATCCTGCGTTGAGTTGGATGATCCTGAATGAAAACTCTCTTTCATTTCTCCTATCAAATATCCAAGACCTTTTGACTCCCTCAAACCTAGGATTCTACCTCATCTAGCCATTACCTTCCCCCAAGAATCTGGCTGATGTCCCATGAACCCTGAAGCTTTCCCCGGCCTGGCCTCCATGTCAGCCTACCCACCACAAAAGTACTTAGACACACTGGAGGCAAATGGTGTAGAAAGAGCATTTCCCCCTCTGTAAAAAACGAAATAATCCCAGAGCTCCGAGGCAGTCATAGCCAAATAGGGCTGGTGTTGGGGCAGGAAATGTGTCTCTCACCCACACCTATTCATGAGCAAGCATGTAAATGTGCCAAAAGAAACACGAAGGCTTTGCACAGGGCCGTTTCCTGATCTAATGCCACAGTGGGCCACCCATGTGACACAAGTCACAAGTCTGATTTCTACCTCTGACTCCAATTCCCTGAAGCATCATCTTGCCTGCGGGGCTCCCGAAGGCAGCAAGTGTTCAAGCAGGCTCCCCAGAGGCAGTGGCCGCGAGGTGGGGGCGCCCAGCCAGGAGCACAGCGGAGAAGAGCTCAGCCCCCAAGGCTTTCGCCACAGGCCCATTGTTCTGCGTTCACGGGCGGGAGCCTGGTGCCAAACTGCCAGCCCACCAGGCAGAGCACACACATTCCAGAAATCTGGGCTGCCTGCCAAAGCCGCCCCGCCTGAAAGTCCCCACCCGCTGAAACCCAAACCTGGGACCATTAGCCGGGGAGCCCTGCCCGGTCACGCGCGGCCCCGCAGTGCGCGGGGACACATCGCTCAGGTTACCGGGCCCGACCGGAGCGCAGAGGCTTAGAATTCAAGGGCGGCGTCTTGAATTGCGCCCGGGCGGCGGGCTACCCTGAGCCTGCCCAGGTGCCCCTGCCAGGTGGCTCTGCTGCCTTCACCTTCTGACTTACTTCCGTGGTTTCCTGGGTCTTAGCCCTGAAAAGAAAAGAAAACACTGCTGGGACACTTTTATCAGTAGTTTGGTTATGTTGCCAAACAGGCAAAGTTTGCTTTGGGGTTTGCTGAGTTTGGGCTTTTTTCTCCCATTGACAGTTCTTCCGAGAACCTGACCCCCCACTCCCGGGATACTGAGCTCTCATTCTGTCTGCACTGGGGAAGGCAAGTTTATGGTACTTTAAATCTCATCTAATCCGACATTGGTGTAATTTGCCTTAGGAGAGCCCTCACCACTGCTGGGGAGACAGGGAGAGCCCTTGAGCTTTGCATCAAGAAAAAAAGGAGGAAGAGGTTAAGAAAACTGTAAAATAAGAACAAGTAATTCTCTTGAAGGTTTCTAAAACTTGTCTTTTCCCACATCTCACAACGCTGATTTCCCTTCTCTTTCTCCCTCTTGGCTTTCCCCAAATTTCAACGAACCCAGATCTGATAGGAAGGGAACCATCTGTGACCACCCCCGGCCCCCGCCGTCACTCTTTCGGGCTTCCTTTCTCATCTCCTCCAAACTCACAACGCTCCCTCCATTGAGGCAGCATTTGACACTGTTGAATATTCCTCCTCCCTTCTGCCCTTTTAGTCTACTTCTCCGAACGCTCCTCTCTGCTGATTGTCCTTCTGCTCCCGTAGTGTTTTCCTTTCCGCCTCCTCCCTCTACGCCCTCATCCGTCCCAGAGCATCAACAGTCCCTTTGTATAGAGGACTCCCCAATCTTCTTCTCCAGCATGAACACCCTCCTGAAGCATCTTTTTACAACTTGTGAGACGCGTCCACTGGACTTTGAGCCAGCACCCGAAGGTGAGTGTGTCTGAGACAGTTCATCCTCCCCACAAAACTAATTCCTTCTTCTCCTTTCCTCCCTTCTCTTGACCGCATCTCCATTTTCCCAGGCAGATGGGCTTAAAATCCAACAACCTGGTCATCCTGTCTCTCCCAATTTCTGCATCCAATAGTTTCCAAGCAATGTGCATTCTTTCTAGCATATCTCTTCCCTCCCTTTATTCCCACTGCACCATTCCAAACACACTCTTATATCGCTTGTCTAGACTACGGGACAGACCCCTAACTGATCCCTGTCTTTTTACTAGAGCAGAACTGGACTTTAGAAAACATCTTATACACCTCCTTCTGTTTACAGACAAGGGAGGGAACTGAAGCCTGAGAAGTGGCGTCAGCAAGGTCACAAGGTTACACCTCCGTAAGGCGTTCGAAGGTGGGGTCGACATCTCTCATCTACCGCTTATATAACTCAGCGTTGCAACCAGGACCCTCTCACAGAACGTCAGTGTTACATCATTCCATTTGCTGCACAGTCATCCTTGCTGTCTCCGTGCTTGGCTCCTCTTACTTCTTTTCCATGGAATGTTTCCTCCCTGGCCTCCCCCTGCCCTTTCTCCACCACCCGTCAGGCCTCACCTCAGGCACCACTCCTCCAGGAAGCCCGTTCGATCCTCTCCTACTGCTGACTGTTCTCTCCTCCTTCTCAACTCCTACAACGCTTTTCTAGACTTCTGTTGGGACACGAGCATCACTTTCCCTTCATTACAGTAATTTGTCCTACTTGAAATTGTAGACTGCCTTGCTCATTTTTTATCCTTTACAGAATCTATTATTAAATTCTGCACTAGAAATAGTTAAACTGAATGGCACTGCATGGCTCCTGCTATTTATTAAAAACACAGAAGTTGGTGAGGAAGTCCCTGGTGCCATTTTTGTCTCTCTTCAACTTCCACCCCGGCCCCAGGGATGATCCAGGGAGCTGAGAGAAGGAAAGAGGTAAAATTATAAAATGAAAACAAGTAGCTCTCCACATGGCAGGAATGATGGAAAAGGTAAGCCCCCCAAGAAAGCTTAAGTTGGGGGAAGTCCCCATCACCTCTGTTCCCAGAACACAGGCCGATGTGGACTCAGCTCTGTTGAGCCACTACTCATGCAAGAACAACAACTAAATGTAAGTCATGTTTTGGAGTGCATGTCACGAATGCAAGCAAACCAACTCCATATCATGGAGGCCAGCTTGAGGGACAATTTTAATACTCTATAATTTTCTTTTCATAGACCCAAATATTCGCCAGAATTGAGATCCTGAAGGACAACTGGGCCTTTGCCCATGAACAGTGGTGCAATCGATACTCTCTACGCTTGAGATAGGAAGTATTGAGGAAATACAGGAAGATTAGAAATCTGCCACCCCTTAGAAACAACCTCCTAGCCAGGAATTTCAGGAATTTTCTCAGGCTAATTTGTAGACATCATTTAAGCCTGGCTCGCATTGCAGTTAAAGTCTTACATGGAATTGAAGAAAAAGCATTTTTTAATGGGCATTTTGATATTTAGAAGACTAAAAATTATTTTTTTAAGATTTTTAAAATAATTTGAACAGAAAAAAAGGATTCAATGTGCAAAACTATCTTTCAAATAAATTTGTAAAACGCAAAAAGGCTAAAAATATAAAATACTCTTTCATCATTCAAACTCTAGGCATACTCTTCCTTTGGTAAGTGCTAGGAACAGAAAGTAATGAAACGAGTTAAATAAAACCAAGAGGGTAAAAAGAGCATCAAATGATCCTTTTAGCATCAGATGGTCTCTCTTTGAAAATGTTTTCCACTCGATAAACGCACGTGTTTCTCCGAATCCATTTCAAGTAGGAGCAGACACGTCAGTCTCTTGCCTGCCGACTGTGGCCTCTTGAGCCCACTGTGGAGAACAGTTGACATCTGCAAGGAAGGGACAGCACGACATCCGTTTACTTCCAGGTCAAAGGTGAAACATATTTGTCATTGAAGTCTTCAGCAAACCCCTAGAACAGCCCTCTTTTTAAGGGGACATCAAATATTTTAGTGTGGTCAGAGGCACAAACAAGAGAACAGATGTTAGCATCTGGTGATGTCAGCACCACAGTAATCTCTTCCCTGAACTTTCTTCTTTCTTCCTTTGCATAACCAGTTTCTGAACGTATTCAAAAGCCATTTAGGACAACCTCGAAACAAATAATTCATTTTGGGCCTGTGTCAAAAAGCGGATCCAAGGGAAGGGCACAAACTACATTTTTAATAGTTTTTCCCTTTCTTTCTCTCTTTACTTTGTGGGAAGCTCATTCCAATTTTTTTAAATGGTCCCAAATATTACCTGCACTCCTTTTAGGAATTAGTACTTTTTTTCTCTTAAAAAAGAAAAGGCAAGCCACCTCTTGGAAGGCACTATTGGAGCTTTGAGCTCTTCCTTTGTCCCTAGAATGGACCCTGGTGACTCTGCAAACTTCCTCCACCCCTGACCAAAGAAGGTCGGCTGCCTGGTCACGACAGCCCTTCAGCTCTCCCATGGCTTTGTGAAAAGGCTTCAGGCCACCAGGACATCTGCATCTCTACCTGCAACTTCTGAGTTGTTGCATTATCACGTGTATACTGGGGAAGTGTCGTTAGCTCTAATGCACCAACGTGGCTGCAGACGTGTTAAAAGTAGGTCAAAACAACTTGCCAAAGCTCTGTTTTTATTTAAAAACCTAAATGCCAAATAAGCCTATTTCTAACATAATGCTCTATTATCAGTTTGGGCCACAAGTCTTAATATGAAAAACAAACACACATTGGACCACACAGGACACACACTGACTTTCCTGCTGTTCCGAGCTTCTGCTCAGCCCCCGGAGTCATCCCATGATGCATTTAATTGCAGGGTTTTTATACGTTATCAGAAGCATGAGCGGTTTGAAAAACTGGGGTATTTATTAGAGCTTTTTTACTTTTTTTAAGTAGACACCATTTATTGAGATATAATTCACATACCATAAAATTCACCAATTTAAAGTGTAGAACTCAGTGATCCTCAACGTATTTTTCAAAGTTGCACAACCGGAACATTTTCATCAGCCCAAAAAGAAACCCTGGACCCACTGGCAGTCATCCCACTCCCCATCTCCTCCAGCCCCCGGCACCACGGATCTACTTTCTGTGGCTCTAGATTTGCCTAGTCTGGATGTCTCATGTAAGCGGAATCATACAATAAGTAGTCTTTGTGTCTGGCTTACTTCACTTAGCATAATGTTTTCAAGGTTCATCCAGTAGTAGCGTGTGTCAGAATTTCATTCCTTTTTATGGCTGAATAATATTCCATTGTATAGACATGCCACATTTTGTTTATCCATGCATCAATTGATGGACACTTGGATTATTTCCACATTGGGGCTATTATGGATAATAATGCTGCTGTGAACATTCATGTTTACGTTTTTGTGTGAACAGATATTTTGAATCCTCTTGGGAATAGACACTTTAACCAATCAATTGTTCTGGTTGCTCAATTTAAACTTACTAGCAGGTATAAAGGATGGCCCTCACCATGGTCTGCAAGGCCACACGTGAGCCGCTGGCCCCTGTCTGTGCCTCTGACCACACTTTTAACTATTTATTCCCTTTCTCATTACGTTTCAGCCATTCTCAAGCCCACCTGTAAGTCTCCTCTTTCTCTGTCCTTAAGCACTCCCACCACATTGTTCCCCTCCCCCCCAATTTTTTCTTTTTTTTTTTTTGTGAGGAAGACTAGCCCTGAGCTAACATTCCTTTCCAATCTTCCTCTTTTTTTCGCTGAGGAAGACTGGCCCTGAGCTAACATCCGTTGCCAATCCCCCTTTTTTTGGTGAGGAAGACCAACCCTGGGCTAACATCCGTGCCCATCTTCCCCTACTTTATATGGGACACCGCCACAGCATGGGTTCACAGTGTGTTGGTCCGCGCCCAGGATCCGAAGCTGCGAACCCCCAGCCGACGAAGCAGAGCGTGTGAACTTAACCGCTACACCACCGGTCTGGCCCCACCCCCAAAATTTTTTAAATGAAAAATTGAAGAAGCCCTTTCTCACTGCAACAGCCCAGTCTTATTCATTCCCCACTACGCTCTCCACCATCTTAACTGCAGGGCCTGACACGATTTTCCAGCTCTGAACACCTGCCCTCGATGCCAAGTCTGTGCTCACACCGAGCGGCAGGTCTCACCACCGTGCCCCCAGTCTTTCCTGAGGAAAGCCTCTTCTGCTGAGTCCATCTCCCACTGTTTCCTCATCCAGAGTCCAGTCTAACACGCAGAATATCCTGCCCCAACGCGTCTGCACTCTCCACTCACCCGCCTGGAAATCCCCGCACAATCTATTACCAGGTATACTAGATTTCCCGGCTCTATTCTGAATCAAACATGGGGAGAATAAATTAGTGTGCAGGAGAACACCCCATCCAACCACAGATGATCTCACACTGTAGACGTACTGGGAGCCCCTCACTCATGCACGTTCTCAGTGATGGGGGTTGTATCTACTGGAACGGAGGAGTGGGATGGTCTTTTTGTCTTAGTTGCTGCTGTGTGTCCAGGACCTAGAACAGTGCCTGCACATAGTAGTCTCTCAATAAATATTTTGTTGAATAATTTAATGGGTACAGGAGAGGGAACAGATCTTCTCTTTCCGGAGGCATTGATCTATTTTGTTTCTGCTCATTTCTGTGCAATGTGTGAACCTCCACGCTAACCTCACTATTAATCTGGGACCCGTGAACCTTCAACAAAAGCAGTACATCTCCCTTTTCTTTCCTTTTTGGAAATGTCATGTGTTTTATGGCACCAACAGACAGCTGAGAGCCTGAAACTGAGTCCTAGCTCAACCTGCAAAATTATAAGCCTACTCTTTGTGTTCTACTGAAAACAGCAACTCACTGCTTAAAACACCTTTGTTCAGTTTTTAATTAGATCTAGACTCTCTGGATTCCAAAGAGCTGGTGTTTTGCTCTTCATAAGTGCTCTCAAATGCCGCAAGTTAGACAAGTGCCCCCATAGGGTGGAACTGCAGCCTTGGCAGGACCATTGGACTTATGGTGTTTATCATTCCCTCTTGCCCCAGGCATGAGCGCCCACAGCCATTCCTGCTCCCGGGAGACTCGTCTTTATCTCTTCCAAAGACAAGCCATGTGACTCTAAGCATTTCATGTCCCCTCTCTGGACCTCAGTTCCTCTGTGTGAGAACAGGGCCTTCGTCGAGATCAGGGGTCTGGAGACTAGGACCCGGGGTCCGATACAGCCCATCCTCCGTTTTTGTAGGTGAAGTTTCATTGGCACAGCCATGCCCGCTCACTCATGTACTGCTATGGCTGCTTTCACGCTGCATGGGCAGAGCTGCGCGCTTGCAAAGCCTAAAACATTTACTATATCTGGCCTCTTACAGAAGTTTGCTGACCTTGATCTAGATCATCTGACATCCTTCCAGCCTGACATTCTATAATCTAAGCCCTCGGACTGATTTTTCTTTCCTGTTTCCCAATTAATGGCGGAAGTTACCCTATAGGCTCTCAGTTGAAGTAACTGGTAAAGCTTCCAGTTGCCAAACTAATGTAATGTTTTTCTTATTTAAACCGAGTCCCTGTCAACCTTCCCACCAGACCATAAATTTGTATTTTTTAAAGAAAAATCAGTATTTGCGAGGGTCATTATGAAACTCCGGGGTCATAGGCAGTAATGAAGTTGGTAATGAGATGTCCTGCTGCAGAGGGATGTAAAACAAATAGAAAATGCAGTGTTCCCAAAAAGAAAGAAAATTGAGGCTAGAAGATAACGTGTCAGCTCCTAGGACGATTGGAAACTGCATAAATACTGCAAGCATCGTGAGATTAAAAGGGAAAACTCAATCAAATAAAAAAAATTTTTAAATAAAAAAGTAAAAGAAACTGAGAAAGAGGAGTGGGGCTATATGAGAGGTGCACCTAACATTCTAGGACGTGGAGGGAAAGGAGGAAGGAGGCCTTTGTCACTGGCAAGGAAGATGCTAAGGACTAGGGGAGCAGTATCCCACACAGGGGGCCAGGCCAGCGCCGCTTCATGGACTCTCAGGCCAGAGCTAGCAGCTGCCGTGATGGGAAACTGGCGCTCCTCACTTTAAACAGGGTATCGAAAGGAGCTGGGTCGCTCACGGAAATCTGAAACAGAGAGACTGCGTTGGACCATTAGTTCTTCCCTATAACTCGTCCCTTACTGGGCTCTCCTCCCTGATGGAGTTGAGGTGTATGTTAGGGCAATGAGAAAGGCGTCCACTCTCACAGGGGCAGGGTGTGGCCCCCGGCCCCTCACTGTGTTTCTCCGTAGGGACCCAATCTGCACACGTACGCATGGTGGGACGTGTGCACACCCTGCACAGGAGCTGCCCCATGGAGGAGAGTGGAAGAATGGGACAACAGAGGAAAAAAGACAGGGCAGGCAGGAGAGTAGGGGATCAGGGATACGGCCTCTGAAGGAGGCAACACCCCCTTTTAGGTTGGATAGTAAGGGAGCAATTCAGGAAGCAAGAGAAGCTCCAGAGACAGGTGAAACCTCTCCCCAGCTCTCCCCAGCTCCGTGCTCTCACCTCACCCACCCCAGGACTAACAGTTACGGGGAAAGGGCAACGAAACAAGAGATTTGGGGGGTTCGAGGCAGGTAGACAGCTACCAAACTGATTTTAACAGTGATTAAACCTACTGTCACTAAGAGTCAGAAAAAGGAAATGATGTCCACTACGTGTGCTGAGGTTTCCAGTTGTTTTTAATATGTTAAGTATAAGTAAATGTGATACTTTGCCTGAATATTGTTATCAGTAATAAAATAAGAATTTTTATCATCTAAATTACAAACACTTTGGATAAGAACCGCAGGATCTTTGATAATATGCCACATCTTTTAAGCATATTTATTTCTAGGCTTAATTGAGATAATTATCTTTTGAATAAATTACAGTATGCATTGAAAATAAAGGCTAATTCTATTATAAAATTATGCAAAGAAACGGATCAATTGGCATAAAGTTGTTAATTCAAGTATGTTAAGCAGGGTAAATGAAGGTGTAGAAAAGTCCTTAAAACTTACGTCTTTTATCAAACTGTGGCTCAAGGAGAGAAGTGGGAAATGACCGTCATGTGGGAGATGAACTTACGTTCTCACCACACACGGGGAACAGTGGGAGGAGCCTGGGGCTTGGGGCCCCTGGAATCTGGGTTCAAATCCCAGTTTTCTAATTTACCAGCTGTGTGACTTTGGTCAAGCTGCTTTACCTTGCTGAACTGGAAGATGGTACAATAATAGTACTATACTTGCCTCGTGGTTATTTCAAACATCGAGTGAGATAATCCAAGGTACTCACCACGCCTGGTGCTCACTCAGTGGCGGCTCCTAGTACTATCTCTTAGGACTGGGATGGAAATTAAGTGAGAAATGTCAAGCCCCGGGCACATGGTAGACATTCAATAAACAGTAGCTGTTGTAAGGAATAGGTGGTTGTAAGTACAGAGGCATGGAATGAGAATGATCTGAAGATGCCCTCCAGCCCCTTGAAGATGCCCACCATCTCCTAGTCCACAAAGGGAGGTATTTGGAAAGAAAGTCCCAGATAACAGCTGTAATTACCAAGAACTATAGGCATGAGCCAAGAGGGACTTCACCTGACCGTCCCGGTCTCCCTGCTTCAGCACACAGTGGAGAAGAGATCCTGCAGTTCAACCACCTGTGTTCTCTCCCACGCCCCAGAGAGGACACAGCTCCACGGAGACGACCGTGGACACAGAGCACTGACTGCCCACAGGAGGAGTGGCCACGTGGGGTTTCTGTCTGCACAGCTTGCATTTTATGACTCCCTCAAAGTGAGGTCCAAAGAATCACAGATGTGTAGCCCTGATTCCCCTCCTCCATCCAACATAAACTCTCACTACCGTTTTAATTAGAAAAGTGTTTATTCAATATGGTGGGTTGATATTTTATATTTTGTTGTCCCAAAGCATGAGCATTGAATAAACAGGAGGAAAAAATGTTTTCATGAGAAAGCAGAGCGGTGATCTTTAAAATCCTGTCAGGCTCACGTGGCCAATGGTAGGTGGTGCTGCAAGAGGGGAATGCACACCTCATTTGTCGTGGCAGACTCGTGCTATTCGGGGTTACAGAGAAAACGTCATTTCTCAAAGCGACGTCAACAAATATGCGTGCATCTGTGGCTTGCTGGGCTTCCCAAGCAAGTTATCTGTCAGAGGCCTAAGCCCTGTCATTTTTCTGAGAAAACTGACAGGGGAGAGGAGCCAGGTTGGCAGGATTTGTGTCTGGTATTTGATGTAGGGGCTGAGCACCTGCTTCTAGAGGACGCAATCTGAGTGTGCACAGCCCTTCTTACACACTCCTGTAGCTGACGTTGGAATGTACAGAAAGACAGTCAGTAACCACAAAAAAGAGTTGGATTTCCATGAAAACAGGCTCTTCTGGCCTCCTGAGCTATTTCTATAGAAATATAATGTACCACTGAGTATAAATAGAATTCACAGCTGCCAGGAATTTACTTTTCTTTGTCCCTCTATAGAAGCTAAAGATATTCACAACATAAGAAGGAAAATGAGTGAAGAATAATTTAAGAACCTTTGAAATGCCTGCTTGGGCTATTATTACTTCTTCTCATTCCATTGAAACAAAAGGTTCTAAAAACGGACTTGGAAAAGCCAAGTTTTGATACAAACATTTGGTAAGTTCCTTGAGAGCAGGAGCCGTGCATTGCGTTTCTTTGTGTCCACCGCAGAGTGACACGGACAGAGATCGTGTCAGGAAACAGTGCTGGCTGCAGGGAAGAGCAACAGGCACTGGCAGCTGAGAAGCGAAGAGCTGAGGTGGACGGGGGAGCTCATCGCGCACGAGAGGGGCGTTCCGGGCAACTTCCATCAGCACTACTGACATCAGTACTTGGAGGAGACTGATAGAAGTGAGCTGTCTTTAACGTCAGCAAACAGAAGAGCAGGTGGAGGTTGACCTTACAATGCAAATTGTAAGCAGATTCTAGGAAATATTCTTGCGACCGGGTCTCCCTTCTGCTTGGAGTGAGGCCCAAACGCTCCTGCAGCCTGGAGTGGGCACACCTGCCCTCCCAGAGGGACAGAGCCACACTTACCGAGCTTGGTGTGCAATGTGTCGGGGGCTTCCTAAGTGCTTTCAGTGTCTTATCTCATTTGATCCTCAGAACAACCCTTGGAGTGAGCACAGTGCCACCACCATCTCACAGAGAAGCAGGCCAGGCCCAAAGGGGTGAGTCAATTTGCCCAACGTCACAGACCAGAGCAAGGACTCAAATCCATGCTTTCTAGCTCCAAAACCCTTCCTCCTGAGGCTGTAACTCCTCTAGAAAAGCCAACCTCCATCTCTCTTTTCCTCTGCTTCGCTTTCCCGCTCCCTCCCCACCGAGTCTCTCTCCGCCTCTCCCTCTGTCACCCCTTCTCTCCGTGTGGACCACCATGCTCGCTTCCACATTTGCACATCCCTTTCTCCCACCTGGAATGCCCACCTCTCTCCTCCTCCTGATTACTCTCTCCGAAAAAACTGTCTAGAAACCCTGTCCAAAAAATCCACTTAGAAGTTCTCATATAAGGCTTCACATTGCTATTAAATTCTTTCAAGTGTCTTGCTTTTGCAGAAAGCGCTAAATTCTTTGAGAATGAGGACTATGTTTTATACTCCCCTAAATGCCTAGAAAAGTGCTAACATAAAGTATTGGCTCAGTAAGTATTCACTGGACTACTGGCACCCAGTTCATCACGTGTGGTGGAATCACCGGGGCCCACCAACATTCCACTCTCCTCTTTCGGGCACACGGAAGACGCTCCTTCCAGCCCTTGGAAGTTAGGCCGGGCCGTGAGGTCAGTTCTAGCCAAACAGACAGCACTTCCAGGCCAGGCTCATGCTTCCTCATCCCCTGATGCGGGACAGTGAAGGCTTCCGTTGAAATGTTGAAATAACAGAGCCACAAGATCAGATCAGCCCGTCCCACTGTCCCACTCAGGGGACAGCTGCTCTGGAGAGTGTCCTCAACCTCCACAGACACTGAGTAGAAATAAACTTTGCTGTGGCGGGCCACTGAGATTTGGGGTTGTTTACTCCTGCAGAACAACCTGGCCTCTCCTGACACGCTTATTTTCGTTACAAGAGTTCTATCGAGTACAAACGCAGGAATCGTGCTTGTGTTGGCTCTTTAGTTTCAGAACCATCCTTGCTGGTAAATAGAAAACCAAACCCTCTGGATCCTGACTCACTGTGACACAATGGCCATTCTGTGAAGCAACGTGAGCGCGAGCTGAGGTGACCGATCTTCAGAAGCACACCACAGCTGCCACGCAGAACAAGCACGCACCCTCAGAGCCGCTCCCTGGGGACCCTGTACGTTTTACTCCAACAGGGCTGCCATTGCTCACTCGTACCTCACCTCCCCTTCGGGCTCGCCTGCACAATCTGCAGCACAGAATTTTGCATCTTTAATAACAGCAAAAGTCATTCAAATGCAACTATGAGTAACAAGATGTGTCAAGAAAATGAAAAGCACCATTTTTTTGTTAAAAATGAGATTTAGTTAAAAAGTAACTAAAGTCTCTTATATGATTCATAATCTGTCTCTGGAGGTGTTTATAAAAATGTTTTGAATGATAGCAGTCTCATGATCTAAATGCCTCGTGTCTCTTAGGTGTAGCTAGGAATAAGTGAAAAAAAATAGTTTCTCTCTATTTTTTCCTTATAAATGAAACTTTTTAAATGGCTGAACATAAATATTAACCTGTACTAATATACTTGTTATATTTAAGTAGAATATATCTATATGGTAATGTTTACAAAAATCATTTTTTTAAAAGATACAAGTCGGAAGTTAACTTCATTAATTCATTCAGTCAGGCCTTCAATCCTTTAAAATCATGATCAATTGCCCATATACAGGGCAATTAGGTGCAGTGGAAATGATATTGACTAAGATACTGCGTGTGGCCTCGGGAAATTACAATCTAGTGGGGTAAACAAGATACGATCCCACATTAATATAATCCTAAACAAATGTGATAACGTTTGCAGGAGGACTATAAAGTTTTATAGAAGTCAGAAGATGAGGGGTCATTTTCAGAGTTTCAGAATGGCAAAAGCAGGTGCTATGAAGGAATATTCTTTTTTCTAAGCGCTAGAGGAAGAATAGAATTTCAACAGACGAATCAAGTCCAGGAGAAAGGGCCATCCAGGGAAGAAAACAGCAAGGACAAAGACCTAGAGATGCAAAGGGCCTGGAACAGCACGGTTGTCTAGAGGTTAAGGCTGGAAGAACCACTTGGGCCCAATCACAGAACTCTGTGAGTGGGCATGCTCAGAAGAGCAGACTTTATGCACTGGGCAAGAGAAAGCCCATGAAGATGTTTTGATCACGGGAATTCCGTGGTCAAAGGCAGGTAGTTGTGTCCAGGATAAAGAGAAGGGAACGCCAGGTGACAGACAGATTGGTAAGGAAAGCACTGCAGTGGGCCAGGTGAGGGTCACTAGGGAGGTGACCCCATCCCAGACAGAGGAGATGGGAGGGAAGGAGGAGCTCCCGTGTGATGTCATCAGTGAATCATCACAGGATTCCAACTGACCGTATGTTGAGAGGGGCAGGAGAGGAAGGAACCAGACGAGCCTGAAGTTGCAAAGTGACAGATTGTGAAATGAGAAGGAGCTGATCTGACAGGGAAATTGTGAATTCTGCTTTAGCTACTCTGCGTTTGAGATGTCTGAAGGAGCTGCAGCTGACTACACGGTGTGGAGTGGAGACAAAGCAGGAGTGACCGGGGAAGCCCAGCACTGGGAGAGTCATCAGAGTGGACAGGAAGTCACAGAGGATGAAGGCAGAGGCAGGGCCAACAGGAAAAAGGAACCGAGAGGAACACTGTGAATCATGCTCATCCAACCCGGTCCTCTGCCCGGCCTTGGATAGAATCAACCAGCCCAGAACCGTTGTCTCTTAAAGTCTAAGTCCCCCCTCTGGACCTTGGCCAGCTTTGTGTAAGGACACTTGATCTTCCCTCCAGGAAAAGAAGCTAGCTAACTACTTGTAAGGGAGGAAAGGGCTCGGTTTGCCCCTCCAAGTCCCTTGATCTCAGCCAGCCCTTTTCTGTCAGTCGCACGACTATAAAACAAGAGAAAAGTCAGGAAATTACGTGAAGCAGTTGACCTGTGTGAAACCCCACGGTCATGTCCCCCGTTCAGTTTACCTTTTTATAAAGCTTAGAAATCACCCTTTAAAGCTAGAGCTCCTGGTATTTCTATCCAATGTCAAATATTCCCTTAGTAATTATCACGTTGATAGGAAAATATTTTCTATGCAGAGGGCTTTCTGAAATGTACTCAAAATTATAATAATGTAGCCACACTGGAATATGATTTTTTTTAATGCATTTAAACCCAAATTGATCTTTTTTCCTTAACAATCTATCAACTGATATCTCTACTGGCCCTCCCTACCGTGACTAGATGGCCGGGGATGGAGTATGGAAAGGAGAGAGAAGAAAAGGAACAGTTTGTAAAGACATGTTCTCAGCTATGTGCAGGCAGACTTGGCCATTGCTAAGACATCATGATTCAGGACTCCCTAAAGAACCAGAGGCCTACATTGCACAGAGCCCTCTGTGAGCCACAGAGAGGGCAGCCGGGAACTCAGGGTCCCAGGTCCCTGCCCTACCCCATTCTGGCCTAGGAGACTGAATGGAGGGCTTTCTCTGCCGCCCACCCTCTGGTCTCTTATTTGTGGTCTCCTATTCCTGATTCTGTTTCCTCACTGCAATACTGACTTGACCGCAGGATAAAATCTCCATCTCTGTATCTCCTAAGTGGGTGTCTTGATTTGGTATCCCGACAGTTCCTTTAGTTTCTACTGTGGTTTGGCATTTCTGACCGGGACTTGTCCCTGGCTCCAGCTAACCCAGTGATGGCCGTCGGGAAGCAGCAGCCCAGGGGCACCTGTCCTGACACCAGCAGCAGAGTCTTCTCTCAGGGAAAAAGTCCAAAGGAAAGAGAGTCTAGAAGCGGGGAAGAGAAAAAGCATCTTTCCCTCCTTTCTGGGGAAAAATGAGTTCTCTCACACAACAACGCAGAGGTATGTTTAGTGACTACTGAGCACCAGCCTGTCTGTGGAACTGCGCTAGGCACCTGGGAAAGACTGTTGCTTTACAACGCAGGCATGACGGCACGTGAACAGGGCAGAAGTAAGCCAGGTAGTCATTAAACAGTTACATGAACAAAAAATAATTCAAGAATGAGATGAAGGTTTGTCATCCACTCCACTCAGATACCCTGCAAAGGAACGACAGAGCAGAAGGCCCCGCAGAGGGTTGATGCTGGGTTCCACTAGGGAGAAATAGAAAGTGGACCACTGTTAACAACCCCTACTCCTGGTGGGATGTGAATGGCCCTACTGGTGGCAGATGCACAAATGAGGGGATTGGTGATCAACGGACAGCCAGCTTCTACTCCAATTCAAAACCAGAGTAGCCACAGGAGATAAAATACACTCAAATTCATTTTCCTAAAATGAAGCTGACTGTCACAGCCATGAGACAAGACAGATAATTCAAAAGTTAGAGTGTGTGCCTCTAGTTGCTTTTTTGGGTCAACTGGAAGAAAATAATCAGTGGTTTTAATTATTATGATCATTTTCATGCCCTCTAGAAAATATAAAAGTACCAACAAATGGAAACAATTCCCACTTTGAATCAACAAAAATTCATTAATTCAGACTCTACTGGTACAAAGTTTATAGCCATTTAAAGAACATCAACATTATCCTTTTATTAATAAACAAAATTGGGGGGAAATGTTAAAACACCTAAGACGGGAAAATGTAAAACATTCTTAAGTACTACACCAGGTAGGTAGGTGCCAAGTTATCATTGTCTGCCTAATAAGCTGATCACCAATCTTTCGGTCATTCAACTAATCATTCATCTTGAAAGTCTTCCACGTGCAGCCAAGATTCAAGACACTGAGTGTTCTGCAGCAGAGTGCACAGCCACGGCGCCTGTCCCCCACCCCAGGAACTTGAAATGTAATGACATATTTGGTACTAAAACAAGAAATCATATTTGACTACTAAAACAAGACCCTACAAGTCAAATATATGAAATAAATCATGTATATGGAAGTATTTTTGAAAACTGTAAAATGTTATTCAAATATTAGCCAATTTATTCACATAATCCTAGTATCTAGCTTCCTAAAGCAGCAAAAGGTGAGTTCTGTTTTCAAATATTCTAGCAATCAGACTTTTCCCCTAGTTTGGATAGAACTTTCTCTCCAATTAATTTTGTGTAATTCTGATAGGATTGTATATCTAGAAGAGACTGTGAGACACTGGGATCAAATTATGCCACGTTAAAGCTAAGGAAGCTGAGGTCCAGGAAAATTAGATGACCTGTCCAGGGTCAAATAGCAAGTTGGTAGCAAAACTAGAACAAAAACTCAGGTCTCCTGATGAGCCGGAAAGTCTTCTTTCCACAGACTCTGCTTCGTTTGTCCTCTGCTAGAAAATCACACTGAGAGAAGATACTTACAACACAAATTGCCAAGAAAGGCTTAGTATCCAGAAAATATAAAGATCCCCCCACAAGCAAATAAGAAAAAGTCAAAAAGAGAAAATAAAAATAGGCAAAGGTCAACAGGCAATGCACAGACAAGGAAACCTAAATTGTTGAAAATATATAAAAAGAGGCCCCACTTCACAAGTCATCAGGAAAATGAAAAATAAGGCAACACGCAATTTCACACTGATAAGATAAGCAAATATCTGAAGTCTGGGAAGACCAAATGAGACCTAGAGTGTGGGGCAGTGAGAACTCTATGCCCTGTCTTTCTGTTGATGGGAGCATCAATTGGTACAACCACATTGGAGAGCAATTTGTCAATACCTGACAAAGTTCAAGATGCCACACCTAAGACCCAACCATTCCACCACTAGGCATACACACATGTGCACAAGGAGACATGGGTAAGTTGGTCTTTGCGGTGTTTTAATACGGAAAATGTTGGGGCACCCCCATGGCGCAGCGGTTTAGTTCGCGCTTTGGCAGCCCGGGGTTTGCGAGTTCGGATCCCAGGCGCCCGACAACGCACTGCTTGTCAGCCGTGCCCTGGTGGCCTCCCACATAAAGTAGAGGAAGATGGGCACGGATTTAGCCCAGGGCCAGTCTTCCTCAGCAGAAAGAGGAGGATTAGCAACGGATGTTAGCTCAGGGCTGGTCTTCCTCACCAAAAAAATAAATAAATAAAATAGTGAAAATGTTGGAAACAACTTAAATATATCTTGATACATTTGAAAATCAATTGGGAATTGATAAATTCTGTCATATTCATACATCAACATAATGAAGAACACTGAAAATGAATTAACTAGATCTACATGTATTTACATGGCTAGGTCCCAAAAATATAATTATGAGAGACAAAAATAGTACAAAAACATCTAAACAGTAGGGTACTATTCATGTAATTTTTTAAATACTCAAAATCATACCATATATATTATTTTAATATTATACATACTTAAATAGTAGCGATGCATAGGAAAATGTGCCATTTGCTTTGTAGTGAAGGTATGAAAACACAGATGTAAATAATACACACCTACTTCAGGACAATGACAACCTCTGTAAGAAGGATGAGAAATTAGGCTGCCAGAGGAGTGGGCCAGGACCGTGGTGGGCATTCTCTATTAGACGTGGGTACCTCTATTTTTATTTCCTTTAAAAAAAGATGTGGCAAAATGTTATGTTTCTGCCTGCGCTCCTACACTTCTCTGTATGCTTTAAATATTTTATAGTCAAATTTAATTGAAAAGAGAAATTCTTATTGTTTTGTTTAGTACAATTTTCATATACATATACGTGTGTATTAAAAACCTAATATGCCATGCAGAATGTGAACCCAAACAACACGTGGGTGACTGTGGGGACATCTCTCCTTAGACGCTTCTTTGCCCATTTCCTGTTGGGATCCACAGAAGGATTACATTTAAAAAGCAGTCTTTAAGCACTTTTGCAGATTAACTCGAAAGACTCTTGGACTGCTTTTCCTCTTAGGGATTTTCTTTTCAGAAGACAATTTTCCTAGACTCTTATTAGCCATCCCATATTGCTCTTTTATCCCTGTTTCATAGATTGATAGATGCTATAGATGATGATAGATGTAGATGACAGATAGATATAGTTAAATGATAGATATAGTTAGATGATATAGATAGATAGATAGATAGATAGATAGATGATAGAATGAAGTACCTATTCCACAAGGTTCACTCTGATGTGTGGCTTTGTCTCGTAACAACTTATAAGATACTGGAGTTTGGGGGAGGGCTTGGGATGTGAAAGAGATTGGAGGGAAAAGGCAAGAGAGTCAGGAATTTTCCCGTGACTTCCTATCTGATCAACAATTTTCTCTAAATATTTGCCCTCGTTTACAATTTCTCATGAATGCCACCTCCCCCAAAAATGCTAAATTAGAATCTACCATCAAGTGGAGAGAGGCCAAAATGGCTTTTGAGGTTCTCTTTTCAAATCTTGAGACTAAGTCCATGCACTCGACTGTCCTCCCTGAACCAGGGATGGTCTGATCCAAAGGGCTGTCTTTGCAGGGATGATAATCATAACATAGGATTCAATTGTCTGGTGGCGGGATTAGAATTGTCTTTGGAAGCCAGTTGTCCCATAAACTATTGAGTAAACCCCCTGAATAAAGCTCACTTGTGTCAAAGCATCCACCATGCACTGCTGCTCTTAGGAGCCCACCCTCTAGAGGGAGAGAAAACCAGTGAGCGCGCAGCCCCGGGATGCGCCTGTGCCTGCCCTGGCCG
This sequence comes from Tapirus indicus, assembly GCA_031878705.1. Taxonomy (NCBI): domain Eukaryota; kingdom Metazoa; phylum Chordata; class Mammalia; order Perissodactyla; family Tapiridae; genus Tapirus; species Tapirus indicus. Next base: position 84,613,248 of record CM062930.1, on the reverse strand, counting down.
GCTCCTCGGCCTCTTTTGTGACTCTCTCCCTCTCCCTGTCTGCTCCAGCTGTCTGATTTCTCCCGGTTAGACTACTACATCGTGCTCTCCAGCCCCAGAGCCTCCAAACTGCTCCTGCTCTCCACCCCGCCCCTCACCGGAACAGCTTCCTTGGTCTCAGCTAATCATCTCTTCCTCAGAAAATCCTCCCCGGTTAGGCCTTTAGCACCCTGTCCTCCCCATCCCAAGAGTCAGCACAGTTTTAATTGTATGTTCAACGTCTGCCTTTCCCCAGAGGTGATAACTCTGCTTTGTCCAGCCCTCTGACCACGGGGCCAAATGTGCCAGGTGCAGCACATAGCAGATGTTCAGTTAATAATTGTTTGTTGAATGAAATAAGTTACACTGTCTCAAGGCAGGATGCCCCATGTGCAGATGAGCAGTCAGAACTGACAATGAAAATGGGAAAGAGAGATCATTTCAGACGAGAAGTGTTGGAAAGGTCTCAACCGAACTCTGTGACCTGAGAGAATTAAAACCACTCTGAAGGTAACTTGCTTTGGAAGAGGGGGGGCAGGGAGAGATGAGGAGGAGAGAGAGAGGGAGAGAAAGGAAGAGAGGGAGGGAGGGAGGGGCAGAGAGAGAGAGACTAAAAAGCTTCTCTGGGAGAATAAATTAAACATGTAAGAGCTATGAAATTTATATGACATTATGATAGGACTTCTTAAATACATATCTTGGAAGGACAGGTTTTCAAGTAAAGTCCTCTCCACAATTTTGCTCCCCTTCAGGCCACCAAAGTACTCTTAAATATTAGGTCAAAAAGATTGGCCACATCTAACAGACTGTGAGAACCATATTGCTAAGTGATCACTCTCCAGAAACCACTATTTGGGGCTTTGCCCTGCCATTGCTTATTGGAACCAGTACAGAAGGCCCAGGTTTGAATTTAGGCTTTGAAAACTAATCTGAGTAGTGAAAAGTGTTTCTTCCAAGTTATTTTGTTCTCTCGTGTAATTCAACATCATTGTTTTCTCTGAAAAAAAAATTGAGAAAGTTAGCCTTAAGAACCTACCCTATGCGTCTAAACAAATATTGATACTCAAATATTTCAAGGTTAGAAACGACGATCACCCCGATGTATCCTTCTCAGCGTATGGTGCAGCACGTATAGTAACAGAGCATGAACGCAGCTGTCGATGCCACAGGCTTCATTTCCCCCTCTATCTGGTTGCCACACCAAGGAGAGGACCAGTTCTCAGTGATTCCTAACAGGCATGAAGACCGTGCTTTTGACTAGAAATTTTTCACGAGCTTCTAAACCCTGCCTATCAAATCCCATTCTGGTTAGAGAGGCTTGTTAATATTAACCAACTGGTGCTCCAGCTTTCATCGTGAGAGGAAAGACATTACTTGTTGCCCAAATAGCCACATACCAAATGGATGAATTCACTGCAACTCTTAGAAACAGCACTTGGAGAAATTTCCATCACTGAGCACAGACTGCACTGTCATTCCTGCCAGACTCTAAGGACACACTCACCACGCTCACCACCAGGGCACCAGAAGGACGACTGGACCCGCTTACTCTGAGGGTTGGGACATTGACAAAGTTTTGTGAACCTGGGATACCACCTGTGCCAATTACCAGCAGTAACTGATTAACAGCAGTAGATTGTCCTCATGAACACTTACCCTAAGCGTCAAAATGTACAGAAAGTTCTGTCCTTGGCTTAAGTTTTTATTTACTTTTATTAATTTTCTTATTTTGTTGTTCCTTATTTTGTTATTATTTGTTATGGTGTTACTTATTTTGTCGTTACTGCAGGGGACGTTCTGTGGACTCCTCATTTCACCACTTCTGTGCTGCTGCGCGGTGGGGTGTTGGATCAGAAGCCGTCCTGATGCTCTTCCTTCTTTTTACCCACACCAGGGCTCACACGATGAGGGAATTTTTTCTTTTAAGTCTCTGGGTTTCTCTGATTTTTTTTTTTTTTAATTAAAAAAGAGAATTGGTCTTTGGCCTTCTGATTTATGGATCTTCACTTCCCGTCCCAGCTGTCAGCCTTGGAGAAGAGAGCAAGGGAATCTTGCAAATCCGATAAATTATAAATTGATCCAGCCAAAGCATTTTCCAATCCTGGATAATATTGCTCCATCCCAAATGTGGAAATGATAGTTGCTGTTGATCTTGTTTAAATAACCTTAATCTCTCCAGGCTCAGTTTCCTTGCCTGTAAAATCAAGATAATAAGCCTTCTTAAAGGACTTCTGTAAGTATTTGAAAAGATGATATATTTAAAAGCGCGCTGTATGACACATAGCAGATACTCTAACCCTCACTCCTTTAAGCCCCAGCTTCTCAAAGAGCTTTACCCAGGAGTCAAGAAGATTCCAAAAAATTCCCAAAAAATCTCACAACCTAAATGCAAGTCAAGCGAGTGTTATTATACATAGAGTAAAGCCAAATTTATTTGATTCTCTTAATTCACGTGCTATGATCATTTCATCAAGGACCTTCCTTAGAAAAAACTTGCTTCACAAATAATACAAATTATAATGCCAAGAATATCAAATATAGGATATTTTAAAATCCTGGCAGTGTTTTCCAACATCTTTATGTGGTCCAGAAGTTCTGCTCACATACGCTAATTGTAAATCTCTCTTATCAATCCATTAATGCAAACAATGATGAGGGAGCAATGATAATGAGCAAGCCAGGTGATTTGAAGAGCAATAGAAATTCATTTCCATAATAAATGCTATAATTGGAATTTTTAATAACTTTGTCTTATTTTCTCTGCAAATATTCCAAATAAAAGTTCACCTTAGATAGCTCAGGCTTCAATGAAAGGACAGAGAAACCAGGGGCCACTCCCCCACCTCCCCAACAGCATTGTCGGTGGCCTGTCTTCACCAGCTGTGAGCTGACACTAATATGCCCCTACACGCTCCACCTGAATGCAAATGTGCATGTCACCTTCCCCAATCCTTGACCTATTTGTGCAACCAGAGTACTGCTTTAAACTGTTTATCCGTGATGTGTTTTCCCATGCATTTTTCTCTTAGGCAAAACCTTCTGTGATTTATGGGAAACTGAAATCATGTGTTTCTGGTTAGTTTATACTTTAAAGCAACAAAATGTTATTTTGTAGAGCTATTTCAACGTCCAAAGAGTTTTTCAAAAGACTTTTTTCTTAGAAATAGAGGTCAACATTTTGCCCAGGGAAAACAATCCCCAGACCCTAAGGACCAGGTTTGGCTCAAGAGCTCACGTCCTTGAATCTGCAGAAGGCATTCAGTTCAGCAAAATAGATGCCACGTCCACCAGTGGAATCCCGGAAATCTGATCAGCGTGCCGTGAGGGGAAGTCTGCCATGACCTTTGGGGCGGGCCACAAAGAACTTACGTTCATTCCTTTAGGGAATACTGGGTTTGAGAAGTCATTTTGCTCGCAAGACCACTAACCTAGAGTTCATTTTTCCGTTCAAACACAGCATCTTTTGAGCATTGCCAGATAACGTATGAAAAGATGTACTTGAAGAGATGCCCATTCTGTTTTGAAATTTTAAACCCGATTACAAAATGTTTTTGCTTAACAGTGTTCTGAAGTTCCTTTCTAACTCAAAATTTGGGTATTATTCTGAAACCAGGGAAAATCTGAAAGCAAGTTATATTTCTCAGAGCTATCCAACAATGTTCAAGGTCCCTGCTTGCCCTTTGCTCTCTATGGCCTCCCTGTATCTTTTAACTCTGGTTGTCACTTACTCTCCTGCCCTGGCCCACTTCCATCAACACAACTAGCTCTCCCGAGTCGAAAGGAGGCCATCACCAACCCCAGGAGCCTGTCCTGCCCCAGGGAATCCAACAGGTGATGAACTTGGGAGCCTCCATTTTAATACACACTGTGGATACTGTTTATACAATTTGAATAAACTAGTGGCCTATCACACATTTGGGGATCATTTATTTCTAAACAGATTCATTTTAGATACATAATTTGTGGTGGATTATGAGATGCATCTTAGCATGTTATAGAAGAATGAGTATGTCTTTTCAAAAACAATTATCTAAAATGAAATTACTACTATTAACTCTATGTGGGAATTGTTATAAAGTCATTTGATTTATTTTTTTTAAAACGCTTCAGAGTTCACAGGGTAATCTTCAAGGAAGCAATAAGCAGCACCGAAGGCAGTCATAAGAAGCAAAGATACGGTAAGTTGCCTTGAATGAGGCAGGAGACTAAAGAGAAAATGAGGAATAACCCCATCTAAGAATGTTCTGCCAGTTCAGAAGTAAAGGGGCAGAGCCAAAAGTTGGTTATGTGAGAATTTAGCAGGGCGTTAACCTAGCATCTAATAACACTTTTAGAACTACGCCATGATACAAATTCGGCAGGCATTGTCATCAAGATAGTCCAACTTATTTATACTCTGTCTTTTCATAGCCACAGCCATATCTAATTTTACATGGTAATAATTTCGGATGGAGAGACTTGATAAAGGTCACCATGGTGACCACGCATTGTTGTCTCCATGGTGACACTGACAAATGGTAAAAACCCTTAAATTTAATTTTATTTAAAGTCCAAAAAGATTTTGTCTCCTCAGACTAAATAATATAACAATACTATAACAATATTAGCTTCCTAATAATAACAGTCTCCAATAATTAAACATCTACTCTTTTATATCTATTCTCCTATTCAATCTTCCCCAAAGACATTATATGTCCTGTTTTACAGATAAGAAAACTGAAGAGCTGAGCAATTCATCTGTCTAAGGTCACAAAGCTAGTAAGGGGTGGGGCTGGGATTCAAAGACAAGGCTGTCTGACTCCAAAACTCCAACCAGGCCAGGGAGATAATCCATTTATTAAACAGTATCAGCCACGTCGACACTCATTCAACCAACAGAAATTGGAAGAGCTTCAGGACGAAGTGAAGTTGAGACACAAATTTCACCTCCTGTTCTCTGGACAGGAATTCGAAACAACTCAGTCAGTCACACAATTGCTAGGGAAATGTAAGCAAATGAGAGTTTAGAGGAAAAAAATGGTGAAGAAAGTTCAGAGCCCAGAAGCATGCACAGCAAGCCAAGAAGATAACTAAAAGGTGAGGTGACAGTGAAGTATAAACAAAAAGCCTAGAATGCTTGGACTGTGCTGAAAGCAGCTCTCACTTTATAGACTAGCTGTATACCAGAGAAGCTGAGAAGAAAGTTTCTTGAAATAAAATCCTATTTTTCATTAACTTTATTTTAAAAGTATAGCTATTTTACCGCAAATTTCCTTTGACGTTCAGTGGAAAGCTGATGAGCTTGTGTTCCCAACTGGAGAGAGGTCGACTCAGACGGAAGAACTCTCGGGCTCTGCCTTCACCTGTTCCAGGGAGAGTGGCCAGATCCTAAGAGCCAGGCTCCTCCCAGGAAGCCCCCTTTTAATTCAGGGTCTCCGTTTGACCATCACTTACATCACCTCCGAACCCCAATGTCACACTCAATTCTAGTCACTTAGTTCCCTTCTGATCCCTGTTGTGGGCGGCTGCAGAGCACCCCTCATCAAGTTTAGCTGCATCATAGCCCTGAATAGTGAGGAAGGGCTGCCTCTCGTGACACGTCCCCCTTAGTAATGAGGAAGAGTCGCCTCTCGTCACATGCCCCACTCACGACTTCCAGTCCGGTGAACTGTAATGTATGTTCTACCTTGGAAATTCTGCAAGGTTCATATTTTATTAAAACATATTCATTTCAAAAGAAGGACACCTGGAGAACACGTCCCCACGCTTTTCAAACTTTCACTCTGCAAAACCATTTAGTTCAATGAACACCTTTCAGGCAAAAAGTAGAGGCAACACGATGGCAATGGTTCTCACAGTCCCCCTTCTCCACTCCCTAATTGGAAGATCACCTGTTTTCTGGTCTCCAAGACAGAGTTGAGAAAAGGCAAACAGTAAATAGAAAGAGAGTGTTATGCACGAGGTAGGCCCTCAGATCAATCACTGAGGAGTAAGTGAGCCGGGCATGGTCAGGTATACAGGAAAGCGACCAGTGGGAGAAGTTATCTGATCAGCTTGGGCAGTAGATACATTGGTGATTAAATGTTTTAAAAATTATTCTTCAATAGTCAGTATAACCAAAATTAATGAGGAACACTTTCCTGCTACATGATCAAAATAAGTGTGGCTGTGCATCTAGACATTTGAAATACGGTGTATCAGGGTTCTCCAGAGAAACAGAACAAACAGGAGATTATAGATATGGATATAGATATAGATTAAATATAGATATAGACATAGACATAGATATAGATATATAGATATACACAGAGAGAGAGGAAGAGAGACAGAGAGATTCAGTGTAAAGAATTGGCTCTGCCATTATGTGATTATGGGGCAAGTCTGAGATTTGTAGGGCAGCCCAGCAGCTGGAAACTCAGGCAAGAGTTAATGTTGCAGTCTTGAGGCAGCATTCCTTCTTCTCCAGGAAACCTCAGTTTTTGCTCCTAAGGCCTTCAACTGATTGGATAAAGCCCACCCACATTATCAAGGATAATTTCCTTTACCAAGTCAACTACTTGTAGATGTCAATCTCATCTACAAAATGCCTTTACGGCAACATCTGGACTAGTCTTTGACCAACCAACTGGGCATCAAAGTCTAGCCAAGTTGACACATAGAATTAACCATCACATTAAGAAAGAGTCGTTTTCTTTAAAAGGGAAATGACCTAAGAACGTAGGGAGATTCCTGGGAGTGGGAGTGTACCTGGGAACAGAGAAAGAAGCAAAAGCAGGTGAAGAGGGGAAAGGAGAAGGTATTTCATAGTAAGTGCATGTGCCTCCTTTATAAAGGGAACAAAGATAGGAAGTCAATGGTGTCAATAAATTTCTTAGTCTGGGAGGTCAACAAGGTGTGTCGCATACATTTAATGGATATTTATTTCAAATGGCCAAGCAAAGCATTATCAAAGTAAAACATTGATTAACCTTCCATTTTCCATTGCCTGTTTCACTTTCAGTCAAAAAGAAGATGACCTTCAAACCAAGCAGCTTTATATTTTCCACGACAATGTTTTGACCTACAATTTTTCAGTCTCTTCAATTTTCATCACAGCGAACAAAACCAGAGGGCGCTTGAGGGACTGTTTTGTGATAGAAGTCAAGGCTGGGTCGTAGGGTCGCTTGGAAAATGAGTGGTGGGGGCTGGACTGCGAAGAGGCATGCAAATGCATTAAATCTTTAAAAACCATCGTGTGGGAAATTTCATTCAGTTTAGGCAAATTTAAATAGAAGCTACTGAAATATATATATTCCTAAAAAGAATAACTGCATTGCACTAAGAATGCCTTTATTATCCCCAATTAGTTGCGAAAAACCCTTTAGAGACTTGACAGGAGGTAAAAAAAGAGATTTCTCAGAGCATCACAGAAAAAAACACCATCGGATAAGAATACTCATACAATACAATTTTGTTTCACACACATTCACACGGTCTTTGAACACCCGGCAATTACAGAAAAGGATAAGGATGCAAATTGCTGCAGGAAGTGAAAATGAAAGACTGGAGAGAATTCACGCAAACATCAAAAAAAAAAGAAAAAGAAGAACCCTAGTTAAGGTCTCTTAGGAACCCCGCCCACCGGGAGGTCAGCCTGCCTGGGTCTGCGGCACGGCTCCTTCCTGGGAGGCTCCCGCTGCTCCCGTCAGCACTGTTTGGGAGTGCACCTTTGCCCTTTGCTTCCCAGTCAACATGCTCTCGGATCACCCAAACTGCGTGCACGAGGCACCGTGGAGCTGCTAAGGAGGCGTTAAAGTGAACAGCAAACGGTTCCTGCCTTCAAATATCTTAAACTTTTTTTTTTCTGAGCAATCTTGTAGCTTTTATGAAGGTTTCTATCTTCCCCAGAAAACAGTGATTTTAAAAACAACAAGCAGAAATGATGCCGAAACCGCTAGACCCCTACTTACTCTACAGTCTCATCTAGATCAACCCCACACTTGGATGGTCCAGTCCTGCCTTAACATGAGCCCGTTCAATTCACCTCAAAATCACAGGGTCAAATCAAATATGTAGAAGACACTATGTCAGCCCGTGGGGATTAAACAGAAAGAAAGGCGGCCGCGGCCGTTGACCTCAGACAGCTTGCATTCTGGTGGAGGACACAGACATGCACGTCAACAGTGGTGAACAGCAAGGAGAGAAAAAGTGGAATAGGAACCCAAAAGAGAAAGGTTAATGCCGAGTCGGCAGCTGGGAAGTTCTTACGGAAAATAAAGGGGAGGAAACCAGCATGGATCGAGATTCTACATACACAGACATTGTGCTGGCCGGGACTTACTTTAGGACTTAAAAGAGAATTTGAATTTCGGTAAGTAAAGAGGGTGTTCCAGGCAAAAGAACAAATCAAAGGTCGCAGACAGAGACAGAAAGTGAGGCAAGCAAGATGTCATGAAAAGACTTTGGGCTCTCAAGTCCCACAGATTCAGATGGCAGCTCTGCCTCGTGTTAATCGCTGGAGGTTCCTTCCATAGCCTGTCTGAGCCTCGGTTTCCCTATTTGTAAAATCTAGATGATAATACCTACGTCAAATGGTGATGATTCGGTGAGATGTTTGCATACTGCCTGACACCTGGTAAGTGCCATACGTTTGGTTTAAAAATTACCAAAAAGAAATAAACCACACTACTATCTAATCAATTTTTTAATTAGCCAAATTAAACCCCTCTAACTTAATTTCATTTTCTCCTGTTCAGTATTCAATGGACCTACTTATTCTCCACCTGCAATATTCAGATCAAGTGCCCGTGGACATTATTATGGTTTGCACTTTTCCAAATTTCACAGCCATTTCCCTCAAAGCCCCACCATGAGGCTAGTGTACTCGTGTCCCAAAATAAGTAAGAAATGCTCAAAAAATATTTGCCAGGGCCAGCCCCATGGCCTAGTGGTTAAGTTCAGCATGCTCCACTTCAGAGGCCTGCGTTCGGTTCACCAGGCGCATACCTACACCACTCAGCAGCAGCCATGCTGTGGCGGCGACCCACATGCGAAATAGAGGAAGAGGGGCACAGATGTGAGCTCCGGGTGAATCTTCCTCAGCAAAAAAAAAAATGCTGACTATCCCCACTGTCGGCTGGGCAATCAGAAGAGAGGCAGAGAGAGGTCTTTAAGGGCTGCAGGGCACTTTGCTCTCCTTGGAAGTAAAAATCTCTGCATGAAGATTCCTGAAACGCTACAGACAGAAATGTATGCGAGGTGTCAAGAAGGTCTCTGGGAGGTCAGAGACACCTCCTGGGCTAGTGTCGAAACTTACACTTCAGAAGACTCTCCCCCCGAGAAGGAGGTGCTGCGGTTCCGCAGGCGTCAATCAGCGGTGTGAGGTCATAAAGGAAAGAGCGCTGTAAGCATGTGCTGGCAGCTCAGCTAAGTCCCTTACCTTACTCTTTACTTTTGCAGTGCTTGCCCCAAACTGTGGAAGAAAAAAATGTGTACTTTACTAGACAATCTATTTACATGCTTGAGTAAAGGTATATCTCACTTAGCCCATAAATATGTTTTAAAATAATAAAAAGATAGGAGGCCTCATGACTTGGAGAATATCTACTAGCCTACAGCTACTTTTCCAAACTTAAAAATGTTTTTAACTCTCTGCTGATAAAGAACAACAAAAACACCTCCTATCCATTCCAAAGGTGGAATTTAGCTTCTCTCTGGAACTCCGGTAACAGGCTTTGCCCATTGAAACCATTTCCCTTCTCCACATCCAGCAGAAGTGGTTTTCCCATATAACAATAGACAGATAGATACACGGATAGATATTATATAAACCATGGTTTTCCTGTATAATTTTATATCGATTTTTTTGGTACATCTTCACACATTCAGATGCCACAGGCAGTTCAAGGAAAGATTAAGGCTTTCCTCAAAAACATAGTAGACGGCATCCTCCTCCTTCAAGACTTCACTTAAACGACAGTAAAGAAATGAAGGGATTAGAAACCAATGATGATGCAGAAAAGGAGAGGGAGAAGAGAGTTCAGCAAATTTCCTGGAGTGAGAAGCTGCAGAGAGGTCGGAACTGAGGGAGCAGGACAGAGGGATCACAAATAGAGTGAGCATTTGAAGCAATCAAGCTCCGGAAGACAGTCTTTCAGAGAGAACTCCAGAGGCTCGACACCTAGAAATATTGGGATCATGAAGGACAAGGCCTAGGAAACAGTACAACCAAACCAGGAAAGCAGAGGGGAAAGAGGGAGAGCTCTGGGGAAGAAAATGAGGAAATAATTGAAAGTTATTATAAGAAGGAGTCAATTCCGCATACTCTAGTTTCCAACCAGGAAAATACCCGCAGGCAAAAAAACCTAGAACCTCACCCTAAATCATCTGACCACTACAGAAGAAAAAATTATATATTCTACTGTATAGGAATCCCCTAGCAAAAACACTGTCACCACCTATCACCCTAAAGCAAACCCTACCAATTCACAAACCCCGTGCATGTATACAAGCTCACCATCAGGTTTTTAGTGCCTTGCCTTAAAATTAAAAGCTCAGCCAAGGATCATCAACATATAAGCCTCCATCACGGAAAAAAAAAAAAAAAAAGACCAGGGTAAATAAATTTTGAAAAAATACTATGGATTATTCATGAATAACTTGAATACTCCAATTTGTATACATTTAGAGAGGTTATTGCATTCATTAAGCAAGAACAGAATGCTAGGAGTAGAAAAATTAGAGAAAAATGAAATTTTTAGAGATTAAAAAGCATGATAAATTAATAGAAATAGTGGAAGATAAATTGAGCAAAACCTCCCAAAAATGAGAACTAAAAGAGAGACGAAGTATAGGTATACAGAATTAGTCCAAGAGGTGTAAGATCCAATTAATAAGAGTTCCAAAAAGGGAACAGGGAAAAACAGAGGGAGGAAAATTATCAAACAATATATTCAAAACAATCTTCCAAAGATTAAAAGATGGCAATCTCTAGATTTAAAATGCTCCCACACACCTAGAATAATACGTGAGGAAGGACCCACACCTGTGCCATACCTGGGAGCAACAGTGTGAAATTCAGAGTGTCAAGGACGAAGAGGAAACTGTCTTCAGGGAGAAAAACCAGGCATAGTGTAAGACAAAAGACACCAAGGTGGCCTTCTCATCAATAACAGTGGATGCCAATGACAATGAGCAATACTCTCAACGTTCTGACAGAAAATCACTTTCAACTTAGAATTCTGTTCATAGCTACAAATCAAGAGTGAGAATAAAATATAGATATCTTCAGAAATGGAAAGACTCCGAAATTTCTTCCCACACTCACTACATCGAAAAGTTATTTGAGGAGATGCATATGAAGGATGAACCAGGAAGAATGTGGTCTCAGGGTCAAGGAAGCAATGACACCAAACCAGGGAAGCAATAAGGAAAAGTCCAAGGATAACAGCCAGGCAGCAGGCCTGGGGAGAATTAAGTCCAAATTGGAAAAGGAGGAGGAAGGATCTTCATTTGGGGTTGGGGGAGGTCTCTGGGGAAAATTAGATTGAATAGATGATTAGATAGATTGGGCAAAGTTGGTTAAAACCAAAACTGTGATAAAAACAAAAGAAAAGGACCAAAGTAAAAGCAATTAGAAACTCCAGGAAAAATAAAAAGATGCACAAGAAAGAAAATAGAGGGCTTTACTTGGTTCTGCGATGAATAATATTTGTATAGTCACAATGATGAGCTATACATTAATTTTCAATTTAGATATTTACCCTATAGAAAATGCAAGGATGAGATATTTATGGTTACAGGACAAAGTTAAAATGTCATTAATCTTGATATTTTAAACATAAGAAAGAAATGAGGGAGTTAAGGGGTGTAAGAGAAGAAAGACAGCCGAAGGATAAGGTGGGTGCAAACAGGCGCAGCTTCTGGATGTGCAGCCACACAGAGCCCACACCTAGAAGGGCCCACGCTTGGTTTAACGCCGTTTTGTCACCATCTTGATATTCACAATAACTTTAAATGAGAGGCCCTGCATTTTCATTTTCCACTAGGCCCTAAAAATTGTATAACTAGTCCTGGGGCTGAGTGCAAAGTTGGAAGCTGACATACTCTTGGTACTTAACGTAACAAGAAATCAAGGTCTACTTGCACTTCTTAAAGTTACAAAGTAACCCAGCAACTGAAGGTACTCAAAATCTGGTAAGACTCCATCGAGATATTGGGAGAAATGGTGATGAGCATGTGTAGATGAAGTAAATCCTCATCTATCCTATCAGAACAAAGAAATAACAGTATAAAGACAATATTTAGGGACTGGCAATAACTAACCACTAAGAGATAAAAGTAGTTGCCCCTGAGAAAAGGGACTAGGGATGGGGAAGGCTGGGCCCAGGGACCACTGCTTCTTATTATAGGTCCTAACATGCTTGGTTTTATTTCTTTAACCTTGTACATGTATTACTTTCATGTTTAAATTAACTTTTAAAAGATAATTTAAAAATCACAATATAGCAAAGATACATTCTATAAACATATGCTATAAAACAATTCTACAAAGCAACTAATCATGTACACAAAGTTTCTAATTTATTTAATTCAAACGTTATATGATTTATATCTTAAAACAGAAAGCGGCAAGCTCTCAGAACATGTATGACATAGTTTCTGCCCTCTAGACACTCACTCATGTTATAAATCATGTAGTCTCAGCCAACCAAGGTCAAGGCTATCTGGACAAAGAAGAAATCATCAAAGCTGAGTAGCTTACAGTGGACATGTTTGCTTTAAAGTGCCGTTTGTCCCAATTTTTACCAAAACATTGTTTTTATAAGCTAGGCTTTTGCAAATACCAATATAATTTTCAGGAACTGGCCCCTATTTTGGTTAAGGACAAATGAAGTAGAGCTCTTATCCCCTGAAAAATGACCACTTACTTAGTATTCCAAATAAAAAGGGGGGCACTGGGAGGTTTGAGGAACCCAATAAAGACCGACCTATCAGCTGCTCTCCAGGCACTTTTCCCATTGCCTGATGAAACACAGGAAAGCTTCATTTTCAGCAAGACTGGATGAAGGATCTTCCACAAGTAGGTTACACCTGCTGATGCAGATACAAAATATGAAAGCCAAGCATTTGGAAGAGGGAGGCTCTGGTCATGCTACTCACCTCCCACGTCTTGAACAGAAATCGCAGTGGGCACTGCACAATCACCCAGTCTGGACACTTCTGCCTTAGAGGAAAGAGTAATCGACACAATATTTACACCCCTGCTACCAGGGAAAATAATTACACAATTGAACCAAGTCTTAAAAGCTCTACAAGCTCCATCAAATTCCTCTTCCCAGCACACACTTTAAAAAGGACAAGGAAATCTTAGCATGAAAGCCGTAGCCCATTAGACCCATAAACCCAAACTCAGCATTTTCCAGGTCTTGCCTAGTTACGGTATGTTCATTAACTGTCTTAATGCCAAGATGACAAATTCCCTTAATGTGAAAAAGGTATCATCACCGATCACCTGATAATCTGTCGGTGTTATTTCAACCTCATCGGCCTCCTCTCCGGCTGATAGAGTTGTCGATCATTGTCAAGGTCCACAATCCGGCTGTACGGAAGGGGCACAGGGAGGAGGTGAAAGGACAAAGCAAACGCTCTGCCAGATCCAGGGACCTTTGAAGTTCTGGAGTCCTGCCACATACCCCAATGTAAAGGACACTTTTTGAGGACATAAGTCTGAGGAAGAGGAAAACCATAGTGAGACAGTCTGGTGATTCCTGAAGAAGCCGATCCTGTCCCACCTAAATGGTGGTGTTTCCTGGGGGAAAATAAAAGGCCTGTCCCCTCGAACAGGGGGTCAGGAAGAGATGGACCACAGCCTAAGAGCTGGACCATCTGAGCGATGCCATGCAGCCAACTCCAGACGCCCAAGCTCGGGGAGGAAGGTGACAAGCAGCAGGTGGGAAACAGCAGGATGGAAAGCAGTTGAGGGGGAGGGGAAGCAGGCACTGATCTTCCCACCAGGAGTCCGAGGGAGGGGTCGCCAGCCAGGTAGGAGGAAGGGGCCACCAAAACAACAGCGGTGGAAAGAGCTGAAATAAAGGAAGACGTGGCAGGACAAAGGGACAGTATAGGCAGCAGGGCACGGTGGCCGCCGTGGCCCGTGGGTGCGCATCTGTGAGCCCTGCCACAGCAGGGACTGGTGCAGACCGGTCATGGCAACTCGCTTCAGCGACGGGCGCTGGAGGAAAATGGATGGGGACGTGACTCTGACTTTCCCACTTAGCTCCGCCCCTAGCTGTGGCGATGGTAGTGACTCCTTTTTCTTTTCACTTTTCATGTTGAAATAATTTCTTAAGAGTTGCAAAAATGGTACAAAGAACTCCCATACACCCTTTATTCAGAGTCACAATTTTAACACTGCCACATTTGCTTTATCATTCCCTTTCTATATACATGTTTTTATATATTTTATATATATTGTATACAATGTAATATATATAATTATATTTTTCGTGAAACTTTTGAGAGTTATCTGACAATCTCCTGCCTCTTCACCCCCAAAATCCTTCATCATGCCTTTTCCAATTAGGAGAACATTCTCTTCCATTACAGTAAACAAAAACTTCAGAAAAATTAACTTTGACTTGATAGGTCTATCTAATCTACAGTCCACATGCAGATTTCACCACTTGTCCCAGTAACGTGCTTTACATCAGTTTTCCCCCCAATCCAGAATTCAATCCAGGATCATGCAATGCATTTAGTTGTCAAGTTTCTTTAATCTCTTTTAATCTGGAACAGGTCCTCCACCTTTCCTGGTCTTTCATGACACTGGCACTTTTGAAGATTTCGGGCCAGTTGTCCCTCAATTTGAATTAGATTCAGGTTGTGCATTTGGGGCAGAAATGCAAGGTGAAAGACGTTTAACAGCATCACAGCAGGAGCTGCGTGACGTTGGTCTCACGATCTGACGTGAGCTTTGGTTGCCTGGTTAAAGTGGAGTCCCCCAGGTTTCTTCACTATAAAGTTACATTTTTACCTTTGTAATTAACAAGTAGTCTGTTGGGAAGACGGAGACAATGCAAACATCCTGTTCCTCTCCAGACTTTCATCCAATAGTTTTAGCATCCGTTGATGATGCTGGTCTGAATCAGTCTTTACTCTGACGGTTACAAAACGATAATTTTCTAACTCTGTTCTTTCTACATTTATCAGATGGCATTCTATTTTAAGGAAGGGCTTTCCTTTTTTCTCCATTTATTATCACTATGGACTTGGCAATTCTTATACAATTCAATGAATTACAACCCATCATTCACTTCGATGCTCAGAATGTCCCTTGTTCTGAGAGGAGCTCCTCGGGCCTGCCCCTGTGTCCTTTTGGGGTATCCCTACCATTTTGTGAGCACTTCCTTACTTTCTGACATAATGAGGTGTCCCAGACTCATCTTGTACTTTCTCCTCCCGGCTCTGAAATCAGCCATTTCTCTAAGGAGTGTGGTTTTATTTTATCAGGGCATAATATTTAGAAATGAAGATCTAAACACACGATGTGCTCAGATATTAGCGACTTCTTACGGGGAAACATGCAAGGTCAATCAAGAGGTCTTTTGGGGGGGAAGGGAGCTTTGCAGAAGGAGTTTCTAATTGGTTGGATGATATTTAAGTTATATTTTAGCAAGTCCGGGGAAAATGTTATTGACACTGTGCCTATTTTCATTTTCAAATAAATGTTGTTGTGATGGTTATGGTTGAGGTTGTGGTGGTCGCCGTCGTTCTGAAATCCCAGGTGTTACCTGTTGTCCGTAGCATTAATACATCCAGTCTCGCTGCGATCGGCCACTTCTCTGACCATTAATTTAGCCTCTACATTTGTAATAAGTGTTCGTGTAGTCACGGAATCCACCAGACAGCCGTGCCACTCAGGTGGCTCAAAGCACCGTTCCCCGCAGACCACTAAGCCTGCTGTTTGAGTAAGTGCTCGTATCTTCCAGACTCTTCTTTCAAACCACACCCAGACTCTCCAGTCCTTGCTACGTCAGCCTCCAAAGACAGCTGCATTCCAACCCGTGCTTCCAGCAGGTGAACCTCACCACAGAAACCCACACGTTCACAGACGTGTTATTTTAGCACACTACAGTACAAATCGTTCGGGGGAAGCAAACGAAATAAGCAAAACCTCAAGGGAGGAGGGTACTACAGTTGCAACCCAGCGTTACAGCTGGAAGAGGAATGATTAGTCCAAATCTCGGCAGCGAGGTGGCATGAAAAGAAATAAAGATGTATTCTACACGGTGAATTCTTTTAAGCGTTGTATAAACTTTGCTTAACTAATTGTGTCTCATGCCGCTCCACTTTCTAAAACCTCCTCCCGATCTAGGGCAGTGAGCGAAACTGCAGAGGCTCCAACGGGACATGGTTTCAGGCAGAGCCCTTCTCAGACATCCCTGCCTATTAATTAAGTAGAATCTGAAACAAGTGTTCTCAGCTGGCGGTAAAATAAAACGTTATCTGTACTATATCCATAAAAAGATTTTCTACCGATATGTTAATAAATTTTTATCACTGAATAATGAAATTATTTTCATATCGTTTGCTCCTAAATTTTCTACAAGATACTGTATTATTTTTGTCAGAGACTCAAAAGGTAATAATAAACATGAGTTTGCAGACAATGGGAAAAGAAAAGTACTGGTCATGTTCGTAGCAGCTGGGAGCCCACCAGGAGACCCTGTTGGGTGGTCCAGGACAGTAGGAGGAAAATGGCGTTTAATTACAAAGTCAGTAAGATGTTCCACAGCTGCCTTAAACAGTTGCAAAGAGATGAAGTTTCTTCAAACAGCAACTATAGAATAACTTCTCAGTTTTGTACTTACCGGTGTTTTCTGCCAATTCTCAGAAGAAAAGTTTTCGTTTTGAAAGACTGTTTTACCTGTTGGACCCCAAGAAGACATGAGTTTCCTTCGGACTCTGGAAATCTGAGTCTCCCTTTGCAGCAGAGTGGAGGGTCCCACAAGTGTGGCACAGACAGTCGAGTGGCCACAGGGTGCAGAAAGAGGCTGCCTCACAGAGGGAGTTGCTCTGGCCACCACCAAGAACCCCAGATAGTCTCCTGCACTGCTTTATTTCAGTATATCAAAGATTCATTGAACAAACATTTTCTCAAGACCTATCACATGCCAGGCATTCTGCTTAGCGTCAGTAATACAAAGATCGATACAATATAGTCCCCGTCCTCAAAGGTTGAGAACAGAAAGGACAGGATGAGGAAAATAGTACATTTAAAGGAGAGTGTTTTCTGAGTGAAAGTTCTTGCAAAGAGAAAGAAAGAAAAAGAATGAATGAAAGAAGGAAGGAAGGGAGGGAGGGAGGGAAAGTCTATCTATGTGATACACTACCATAGCTCCTAACAGTTTGATAAGCCAACTACTTTAGTCTAAAGCCCTTCAAAGTAGAGAAGAAAGTACACTTCTTTCCTTAATCATTTCTAATATCAAACCACTATCAACATCATAATCTCTTCAGTTACCACACCCATGGGAAGCACTTGCCTACAACTGCACTTCCCATGACCTCCAGAAGAAGGGGTGGCATCTTTTTATGTACCTTTGGGTGATAACCCATACTTCTCACAGTGTGCGCAGTGGGCAGACAGTGGAGAACGCCGGGGGTCTGCCGACCCTCAGCACTGTCCAGTAGCCTGGCAGCAGTGTAGAAGGTGTCTATAGCAGAAACTGTGGGTACCCCAACCCCTGTCCTTAGCATTTACCATTTTCCTACAGGCTGGCCCAACTTCCCAACTGCCAACCCCTGTAACTCTTTCTTTCCCTGGGGGCTTCTTCGAAACCAGCTCCACTCATCACGCAGGCTAGAGCGCTGGGGATTAGCCTTTTCTGCCCAGAGCAGCTCTCAGCCAACGACTGAGAGAAGGCAGCGGGGAAACACCCTGCTCCCCTGCCCCCAGGGCGGGTCACCTGGAGGCACATGATCCGCACTGGTCCCCAGAGTTCCCAGCAGGAATCAGGCCCGGATGCCCATGCTTGCTTGAGAATGTGCTGCTTATTGACTGTGGTTACTTCCCTCTCTCACTCCCCTTCCCATGGCTCCCGGGATCACCTCCCAAATAAACTACTTGCACTGGAATCCTTATCTCAGAATCTACTTCTGGAAGAACCCAAACCAAGACAGCACCCAACCCTACACAACTTCCCCTTCAAATCGGCTGCCAGCCTGTTTACCTCATTCTGCCATCTTTCCTAAAGGAGACGCGCGCCCCTGCCCAATGCGTGAACACTCACAGTGTCTCAAACCTTGCTCCGAATATTTGTGAGTCACTAGAACCCAATAACTAGAGTCTGGTAGGTGCACTGTTGATTGTATATTTCTGGCACATGAATGCTTTAGAGTTAAGGATGTTGGTTGCCTTGATCATTCAATTGAGATGGTACATAACTTATTTTCAAACTTTTTCTTAAACACTTGAACTTTTCTCATATTCCAAGCCATGATAGTATATTCTAGACCCATTGTCTGTTACAAATTATAGCATTAAAAAAGTTATAACGTGTAAATCATTGTATTGTTAATACTTAGTATAAGAAAAGAATAGTGTGCTGATTTTATATAAGAAATGAAGAAATAAGATCATCTTTATCTTTTTGTAAAATATATATCTTTCAACAATAAAATTGCTACATTTCCCCTTAGGAATCTCATGGAAGTTGTAGGCAGAAAAATAAATATTTACACATACGTATAAATTTTTGCATTCAATATCTCCAAAGATTAGGTGCATCTGGGAGCTCCAGGTTAAGAACTCTGGCCTTATAACAAAGATATACTAAGCATTCTAGAAGTGAGGCAAATCATATATGAGCTGTTTTTAATCATAACTGTGCTAACAAATACACGGTTCTAGACTCAGCAATAAATGCAGTGCTTCTATTAGCCGTGATGATCACGTGCTGCACGTGAAGGGGATGAAAAACCAAACAGCAGACACTTGTGGGGCACCCGCCGTCCTTCGCTTTACAAGCCCCGTATAAGACGACAAGCTCACTGATGTGTCGGGATTGAACAACACTTTTACGACAGTCACTGCCAGCAGCCAGGCCACGTGCTGCCTTCTCCAGTCACCACAGCAGGAAATGGCCTTCCGCTCAGAACACCCCCCACTTTCCAGTCCCACGTACGCGGCGCCAACTTGTCCTGTTTGTGTTGGTGAAGGGTGGCTTGTCTCCTCTCTCCCGCTAGACTGAGACCAGCTGATACCTTTCTTTTTCTCTCACCCAGAGTACAGAACGGCACCTTGCTTCCTACGTAATAAATATCTGGTGAACTCATTCTTTGATTTTTTTTTTTTGACATAATCATTTGGAAAAAGAGGCCAAGTAATTCAAAACAGCAAATGCCACTCTCTCCATTAGCCACCCAGTGATGTCACACTCCCTTGCTTTCTCTGCCCTGCAAAGCACACTAAACACAAACACACACCCAACAGGCAGCTTACCACTGACACACTAAAATGTTTAAAATACACATTAGAGCAAAGTGACTACAGCTGGGTGATAATTTGACAAAACAATTGTGATAGTGTTGGATACCCTCCAGGCATTTAGCCAGACCCCACCCAGACGGGCGGAGGCAATGCTGGGAACATAAAGCCTGTCCTTAGTGTCCCGTGGCCTCCACCTTCACCACTTCCTCCATACTTGCTGGGTGACTTGCGCCAAGTTGACACCTCAGTTTCCTCATCTATAAATTGGGGAAAACCATGAGGTACTATAAAGGACCCAACCATGATGAACACATCATTAAATGATGGCTGTTGTTAGATTTTATGTCTCAACCTTGTATCCTACTCTCCAGAGTCAGAACCCGGAGGCAGCATCCATCGACTTACAGTCCTTAACCAAGGCTCCAGACAAGCTCCTTTTCCCAATAGTGCTTTTCAGACTTGACATATGAAGATAGAGTTGTTTGATCGAGTACTTACTGAGCATTTATGATGTGTCAGGCATTGTTCTAGGCACTGGGCAAACAAGTCAACAAGACTACACGATGCCTTCTGTCCTGGAGCCCGTAGGCTAAAGAAGGGACAGACAAAAACTATGCGGTGTGGAGACTACAGCATAGGGTATTGGGGGTTCCCAGGAAAGGACCTGCAGGAAGAGCTGTTGGCACCAAAGGATGCATAGAAATTGGTCTGGCAAATGCAAAGTGAAAGGCTGTTCCAGGTAGATGGAACAGCATGTGCAAAGGTCCAAAGTGTAGCAGATTACTGTGCTTATGGGAATGTATAGGCGTTATTATCACAGGAGTGTAGAACAGTAGGAGGAAAGTGGCCAAAGATGGGCTGGAGCAGAGGCACAGCCAGACCCCGAGCAGTCTTGGAAATCTCAAAGGAGTTTAAGCCTTGGGACACCATTTGGGCAGTTCAAGCAGAGGGATGAGGATACGACCAGATTAGAATGATCACTCAGGTTGCCGGGGGAGAGTGGATATTTAAAAGGAACAGAGCAGAGGCAGGTGGACTGGCTTGAACAGGGGGTGGCAGTGCAGGTAGAAGTCACAGTAGATGGAATTGAGAGATATTTAGAGGAAAATCATGGAGTTTTTGGATATAGGTGTGATGAAGAGGAAAGTGTTAAGGATGACTCCCAGATTTCTGACTTGAGCAACTGGACGAATTTTTTGAGATGGGGAAAACCCGAAAAGGAGCAAATTTGGAGGAAAACATGGTGAGTTCTGTTTTGGACCTGGTAAGATGGAGGTGCCCGTGGGACATATGGTGGACGTGAATGTTGGGCAACTGAGGAGGTGAGTCTGGTGCGTAGAGACAAGGTCTGGGAAAGAAATACCTCTGGGTTTGTTGGCTCACAGACGGTAATTGGTGAAGAAGGGGCCAGATTTCCCAGTGGGCAAAGTAAATGCACCCTTAGAATACTGGCAAAACAGGAACAAGAAAAGAAAAGATATTGAAAGAATTTCACGTTTTCTATTTCAAAAAATGCAAGAAACTAGTCCTTGTGGGGAAAATGAGCCTTTGTTAAGCCTTCTTTATGTCTGTTTTGCAATTTAGAATGAATTTGAATTTGAATTTCTCAAGCCAGGAAGGTGAAGATCGCCATAATGCTGTCAGTATGGAGGGCCCCTGAAGATCTCAGCCCAACCCTGAATGTGCACACTGCCACAGTAACCACAAAGCCACCACGAGAAATACAAGCTCCAGAAAGCAGAAGCGGTGGCTCCGCCACAGACACTCATGGGGACCTGCAGGAAAGGTGAGCTTGAGGAGCCCAGGAGGGCGGAGTGTCCCTGATCAGAAGTCAGGCGGGCAATGGTGGCACTTCCTGAGGTCCCCATGGCTTCGGGATCCTGCAGGTGACATCCGTTTAGTTGACTTTAATTCATAGTATGTGGTCTGGGTGCTGATATGTTAATAGATTCCTCTTTTAAGTAGAATTTTTGCATTTTAAAGGCTATGTTTTGGAGACCATGCCCAAACCAAAATGCAGAAATCTGCCTGGTCTAAATTTCAGACTCTGAGGTAGGTCTTTGAGGAGAGAGGCCTACTTCTTAGTCAGGGGGCTGCATTTCTGGCAACTTCCAAGTCACACTACATAGGTGGCCCGGTTGCTTGCCTGCTTGTGCAGACAAGACCATAGAGCCGCTCTCTTGGTATCCGAGGTCTGGATGGCGTTCAAACCTCACCCCACTACCAAGTCCCCAAAGCACTCCTGGCTCTTGAGGTGCTAGCCATTTATAAAACTTCTGAAAAGTCAAAGTAAGGGCCAACTTCAGTGTAACCTCAAGGTTTTTACTCAAGTCATAGCCCGCTGTTGCTGAAGGTCAATACGCTGGCAGGAGAATGCCCCCAGAGCCCATAAAGCTGCGTTTCCATAAAAGGGTTCTCAGATAAATAAGCACGGGGCCCTTGTAAACAGTCTGTCCTCCACGGATGTAAATACTCTCAAGGTGTGTTCAAGAAACTGAACCACTTCCAGTCCAGCGTGTTGTTATAGCTGCTGATTATTTTCTCCCAGTTCTCATGTGCCACTCATTTAGATTAGTATGGAAAAGAGGGGGCAGGGTGGCGGGGGGAGAATTCTGTTTACTTGCATAGCGAGAGTTACTGCTTAACCAAGCCGTGCTCAGCATGTTTGATAAGAGACCAGAAAGTAAGAAACGGTATTTTTTTCCTTGGAAGTTAGCAATTAACTCATGAAAAGCATAGAGATGTGCTGGACTGATTTGACAAAGGTTCTAGAAGGTGGCATTCACCTTTCGCTCACCCCATGTCAGCAATTCACAATGTTTCAAATAAAAAGACCAAGGAAACCTTCCTGACACAATTTCGGGATGGGTTGCAGATCAATTGTAATAAAAAAATAGTTTAGTTGCTGGAATAAAGACACGTGGGAAAGCCCAGAGTAAACTGGCAGGAACTCCCTCATCGTGCTCAACAGCCCGGAGAGGCTGCCTTTTCGCTCTGCCTTAACAACTGGATGCCCTCTCCCTGCTGCCACAGTAGTCTACAGGGAAACTCACACTCGCTGTGGGCTGAGACCAGCAAGGGAAGAAGGTGGGCGGGACAGAAGACATCCCCTGGGTGTTCAAATCTTTACTCTTCACGTGAGAAATCACAGAACTCAGAACAAGGATGTTCTCTTTAGAGTTTACTTCTTGGGAAGTGAAAGGGAAAACTGTTTCCTGGTACATTTTTCTTCTAAGCTATTTTGGAGGTTTGAACTTTAGGTCCCACCACGATGTTAGGTGACATAATATGTAGAAGAGCAACAGCCAGTGAGATAGACAGTCACAAACATACTCTCAAAGATCTGCGTATCCACTCACTTCAAAGCGCGTGCTAGGGAAATGCCAGGAATACATTTTAAGAACCAACTAATGGCCAAGTGTGCAAAAGTCTTCCCCGGCATTTGCTGGCACTCAGTTGGCATGCTTCAGGGTATATGCCTGAGGGGGCCATGAATTGTTCTTGGGTGAGGCGTTGCAAGTTTGACTCTGCTTCAAATATCCCTTGCATATTTTTCCTTCCTCCTATGTTTAAAATTGCTTTTTAAATTCTACTGTGTTATCAGAGGGGGTTGTGAACTCCATCAGTGTCACCATCATCTTTCGATCTATTTTCCTCACTCTAAGTACTGGGTTTTAATACATAACGTATTCATTGAGAAAACTGCTTCATCAGCCTGCTTATGGGCTGCTCTGTTACGGCATTTGTACTTCTCTGTTTATCTAGGTGTGTTTCTTTGTTTCCACATTTATTTAAAAGAAGAAAGAAAGAAAGACATTTTAAAAGGGAGTTTTACGAGCTTGGTGTGAAGTCCGGGAAAGCCCCACAGTCTAACCAAGAATATTATCAACGTGCTGTGGATAAAAATTCAGGAGCAAATAAAGATCCAGATGAAGGGATAATGGAAGTTGAAATTTATAACCCAACGCTGCTTATCTGATGGCTAAGGTTGCTAGGACTCCATTTCCTAGATCCTTTCTCTATGCACACCCTCGCGTTCTCTTTCTGCCTCCCTCCCCCGCTCCCTCACTCCTTCTCCTCCCCCTTCTCTCCAGTATGCTTTGAGGAGACATTACGATATTTGGGAACATGAAGAATACATATTTGTGGTTTATCCTGAAAAGGCGTCAACCAGCCATCTGTCAGAAGGAGACCCCATCTTTTTAGGACTAGCTAGCTACATGCGTTGTCTTTTCTGGCTTCGCTTCCCTGCTAACATCCCTGTGTAGGGAAGCACACGAAGCTTGTCTCAGAAGGGTCGTGTCTGTCTGCACACCTCCAAATCATCTCGCCAATTCAGTCAAATATTTAGAATATCAGGATAAAGTCAAAACATTCCAATATGATATCAATTTTAACTAAATCAATGGACTGGATATTTGAAGTCATGCAAATGCAACCGGGGGTCACCTCTTTTCATTGAACTCAAGACAGTCTATCCACAGAGGAAGCTATAAAAGGTTAGATCTGTAAAGTCCCCTCTTCCTCCCTGATGTGAGGGATACGTAGTCGTCCTAGTAACGATTGTGTGTAGACAGACAAGGACAGATGGGCAGAATGTCCCCGAAATCTCACTTTATCCAAGTAGAAGCTTTCTTATTTTGAAACCTTTAGCTCTGAATGCTCCTATACAGGCAAGCACATCCAGTCAATTGTCAATCCAGATTCCCCTTTCCCTGGCTTCATAAGAAAATGATTCCAGTTTTAGTACCATACCCTCCACCATGGATATGCCCAAAAGTGCACATGTGTGTGCGTACACACACACTTCAACTTCCAGTCCCAGCATTCCCAAAGCTTCCCCGAGTGACATAAGAGAGTACACCCAGTTGGCACTTATTTCTGCTGCTTCCACGGTCCCCGTCTGCTCGGTTATTCCCAGCTGCACCCCACCCTGTCTCCAGACAAATGCCTTTCGCCTCAGGCCACCGGTCTAAGTTGATTTCCAGCTCGGAAGCCTGGCTTGCATTTTTCTACTAAATATATCATTCCTGTCTTTGTTTCTTTTTTTATTTTTTTTTATATTTTCTGAGTTCTTGGGTTATATATTCACATCTACCGTCTTAGTCAACTGCCTGTCAGCCTCCTTTCGTCAGCGGTTTCCTCAATATAAATTAATGCACAATATTTTACAAATGTAACCTGGGTTTCCCAGGCCATCCCAGCCAACGGGTGGGTCTGAGTTCTCGAGAATATTCACACACAGCAGTTCTCAAGCAGTTCTCAACCATACCCACCATCTCACAACCCCAATTTCTCTTCAAACTTGTCCCATTTCAAGAAGTCCCAAGGAGTGCTCAGGCTCATGCTGCTCCAGGGCATGTCCCTTCCCTTCCTTCCTGCTCTTGTTCCTACCGAGATCTGCTACTGAGAGCTCTGAAGTTCAGGAAGGAGCCAGCGCTGTGGGAGCTCACAGGGACACTGCCTGTGGCAGGGCCACCGCAGACTGTGCCACTAGGGAGATGTTCCCAGTTGTCTGTACAAAAGCTGTCCCTGTGGAGGGCAGAGAAGTCAGTGCAAAAGGGCCACCCCAATGGCTACCGAACTACAGGCATCACTTCCCGTGGCAATAAAAGCTGCTGGGCCTGCTGGCTTCTGTCCCTGCCAAGGGAGGACCGTTCGTCTCCCCCTCCTTCATCCTGCATTATCATGCGGAGTTCCTCAATGAGTACCCTTCACAGCCCAGGGTTGTAGAGACTTTAGCAAGGCAGCTCCTCCTGTGTTTACTCCCATCCTATTGTTCCAGGACTCAGACACAAATCTGGGGACAGGCTAGTGCACGCTGTGAATAAGAGACCCCTAAGTGGTCTCGAAGTCAGCCCCCCTCCACCCTGAACGTGCACGCTTTCCAAACACATTCTTGGTTCTTCCTGAGAATAGCCCCCAACAGACTCACCACACCAGTCTCCCAGGCAACCCCAGTCACATCTAAATCCTTGGGTGAACTATAGCCTACGCTCCAACTGCAATCCTTGCTACACATAAAATACAGTGCCGGGAAGGTCCTGGCTTGGAGACGCGAGAAAGGTCTGGTTCCTCCCATGTTTTTATCTTTCTTGTATTTTAAAATACACTCCTAATCTTTAACACAATGATTTTATAAGAGTAAAGAGATTATGTTTAAAAGGTAAGTGAAACTAATGAGGGGAAAGAGGCAACATTTTGAAAAGGAGAGGAATGCTCTTGCACCAATCCTGGACAGTGGCCATTCGATACCTCTGATCACCATTCTTCATCTCCGGGAGATGAGACCCATCCCATAGGAGAAAAGCCGGCTCCTCCATCTCTGGCTCGCCCCTGGAGTTGAACGCTGAGCGCTCACACCCAGAGGAAAGCCCTGGGGCATCAGTGAGTGAGCTGGGGAAAGGAGCCTCATTAATGCCGTGAAGCAGCAGGCTCCACGCGCACGTTGGCTCCCCCAGCTTCTCCTTAACCCTGTGTGTTAGTTTCTGAGTGCATTTTACAGATGAAGATACCGACACCCAGAAGGGAAACTTTGCCCCAAATCGCACAGCTAATGGTGAGGGTGACAAGATTGGGATTCAGATCCACCTGACTCCAAACTCCGTGCTTTTTCATTTAACTGAAGCCTTCCTCAAGACCAAGATGTGGCCCAGGAGAATGGGAGCAATGTAGGAAAACATCAAGGATCAGGAAGGACATTAGGTTAATGAGGACTGCCCCATTATGGCACTGTAGCTTTCCTAAGACAAGAGTGTTTGCCTCTCCCTGGGTCTATGATATAGGAGGGTACATCATTATTGGTCTTGATAGTTAAACCCCCTACCAAGACCGTCTATGGTTTTTCTGTTTCAAGTCCTTGGCACCCGGTCACATCGCTAAATCTCCAGATCACCTAGGATCAAGTGACATGTGGAATAGCTCTAACGTCCTCCACAAATTCATACAATGTGGGGAGTGAGCCTCTGTGACTCATGTCAGTGGCATCTCCCTGCTGCCCAACCAGAAAGGGAACTCCAAGTTAATTTTAAAAACTCTCCTCTTTGATGAGATCTAAATGAAGATCTCGCTGCTCCGGGCCCTTCTCTCTTTGGCATGGATACTTGAGCCAGATGCTTGGGCCACGTCCCACCGTGGTGATTAGAATTTGACTCTTCAGCCTCTGGTCTCACCTCAGAGAGTCTAAACTAGAAGACATTTAGATTGTTCACAAAGAGTTGATTAGTTCCACTCCAACGTCGTCTGCTGGTTCTCCAGTTCTCATGCCTTAACCAAACAGAATTGTAAGCGATTGCTTATACGACTATAATAAAGAGGATTATCTGAAGTTAGAAAATGTGTTTTTTTCTACTTTCAAGGGTGTAATCCTCATAATTAAACAACACATTAACAATTAGTTATTTCAGTGTCCCCTTTTAGTTAGTATTTTATCACATTTACTATCTCTACAGCTAAATATTCAGACATATGCGAGAAAAATTATCTATATTCTCAGGGTCCATTTTACTAAAAGAAAAAAAATCACGGTTGTTTTCCTTAAGTTTTGATACTGTAATTCTGGTTCTTTGGTGCTAGAGGACAAAAATATTTACAGATCTTCATGAATATTTCTAAATTTAAAATGAACTCTACCCCCCATATACAAACTCAACTTAGCATTTCTTTTTAATCCTCCTTTTCCTATTCTGAACCCTATCTCTGTTGGTTATGCAATCTGTGCAACCCCATTCAGAGCGAGATGCTGCCAGCACCAGATACAACACTTCACAGACTCCCGTTTTTCTCATATTAGTCTGATTTCTAACTCCCACTCAACCAGAGAAAGATAGAAAGAAAGATAGAAGGCACTGAAGAAAGACTCTATTAATTTTATAGCCATTCAATTAAACTATTACTTCTGCAACTTCTAAGTTCCCATCTGACCATCTGGGAGAGTATGCCAAGACGTAACCCTAAGACAAACAAGTACAAAGCTTGTTTGCATTTTGCAAAAAGCTGGAAATCAAATACATGTTTAATGTAAGCTAAATGCCATGAGTGTCCTAATCAAACAATGCATAATTCTATGCACATATTCCAGCCCTGATTTGAGAGTGCGATCGAGGAAACCATTTTCTTCTTCCCCCTATCCCTTATCATGTTAAAATTCTGTTCAATTTAAATCATCAACAGCAAAGATTTTTTGAGATGCAATGTAACATATTGCCTAAGAGCACAGATTCTGGAACCGGGCCTCCTGGGTCAGAACCCTGGCCATACCACTTACTAACTGTGTGACCTTGTGCAAATTACTTAATATCTCTGTGCCTCAGCTTCCTCGTCTGTAAAACGGGGATATTACAGGATACCTACTCATAGGAGCTATGAAGATTAAATAAATTGTCATTCGTAAAGCTTTTAAAGGGGGCCCAGATAAGTGTTTGATAAATAAAGAGAGAAAAGAGAAAGAAAAAGCTAAGTACCACCGTTGGTCACGCACCATCTCCAACCATTAAGGAAATCAGCAACTAGTTAGGAACATGACACACGGTAAAAAGCCACACAAAGAAACATAAAACAATTAAATATGTATTGGCTTTTGATAGGGGCTATGAATGAATATGACTGGAATATTTGCCTAAAAACAGATAATAGTTATGAAGTCCTTTGAATTGGTGAGGTGATCCAAGACTTACACTGTGTGTCATAAAGACAAAAGTCATGTTATTCTTGACAAGAGTTAGGGTTAAAACTATCATAAAGAGGGAAAATAATTCATCACCTTGGAGCTTCCACTTCTGGGTTCCAAATCTGGGCTATTCTTTTTACTGCTTCATTTTTTTCACCAGATGGAGTTAAGAGTGAATGAGATTCTCTCAGTGTTTCTGGCCTGCAAGAAATAAATTCTAATTTATGTTATAACACCATTAAATGCTAAATGGTGATGAGGGTGACGTATAACAATTTTCTTTCTTTGAACCTTTAAGTAAATGTCAAGTTTGGAAATTCATCATGCTAAAAGTTATTAACACCTTTATTTTCTTAAGTTTTTAGTAAAAATGAAAGTCTATTGTAAAGTATCCATTTTTCCCCAGAGCCTGCTACGTGCCTAAAACGGGGCTATATTCCGTGAAGAAGAAAAAAAAGCCAATGGGGAAAAAAAAGTCTGTTCTAGAGACTTTACTATCACACTGGAAAAACAAAACTCGCTGATATTTTTGACACAATCAGAGAATAATATTAAGATAGTATGTAAGGAAGTAGCAAGTAGGGTGAACCTTCCCTGTGGAGAAGAGTCTTTCGTTGACTCTCAAGAAGGTGAATTTTCTGGTGGCGGTACATGAAACACGTAGGTACAAAATGCCTTTGAAGCCACTCTAATGGTCAAGTAAGGAAGTGTAATAAATACCATCGTGCTGTAAACCGCGAGTAGACTTCAGTCAGACTGGACGTTACAGAAGAGAAGGCAGGAGCATTTCCATAAGACCACACCACTAGGATGAGTTTTTAGCAAGAGTAAGTCTCATTTTCACCTTTTCTGTGATTTACCTGATGAAAATACTAGTTAATGATCAGATTTTCGAGAGTTGGTATATATATATATTTTTGATGGGCCATGAAAAATAACAGAAAATGAGGAAATCATTTGTATTTGCTTCTGAACTATAGCCATTGACAGTGGAATAAAATAAACAGGATGTGAAGCCAGCACCAGGAAACAGAGAGACGAGCCAAAGTCTGAGTCTGCAGCAGCTCGTGCGTAAGGATCTAGAACTGGGACCACCTGTTCCAGGGCCTCTGGGGGCCAGAAAGGTAAGGTGCACAGTTTGTCAGGAAAAGTGAGACGCCAGAGAGGGCACTTGTGAGGAACATGGGGAGCGCATGCCTGGCCCAGTGCATTCAGAGTCAGGGTTTTAAAAGTACTCTGCAGGATTTGACCCTCTGGCAGCCCTCTGTCACCTCCAGTCTAGACGGTCAGGGCAAACTGGATTAAAAACAAAGCAGTCAAGTGTACAAAAAAAGGACCTGATTGCTGAAAAGCAAGAAAAAGCCCAGAGTCAAAAGACCAGGCAGCCGGTCCAGAAGCTGGAGGGTACCAGGAGCAAGGGGCAGGACGGAGGAAACAGCAGCTGGAGGACAGACTGAGAAAAGGGTTGCTCGGCAACCAAGCTGAGGCCGCCGGGGGTCCACACGGGGCAACAGGCAAGCGGGCCCAGCAGCAGGGCCGGGGCAGGACAGGGTGAGACCATCAGCCGTGCCCACAGTTCCCTTGGGGCTTCCCACTGGGATTTCCACTAGACACTCCGAGTTCAGGTAAGACTCAAGGTCACTTAGTTTTTTTTATTTTATTTTTAAAATAAAACACTTTCTATTATGAAATTGCATATTGACTTTTATTTCGTTTGATTTTTATCAAAATTACACAGGCTTAGTTCAACATCAAATCGTTCTGCAAGACTTGTCAAGGAAAACAAGGGTAACAGCTCCTGCCCCATTTCTCGTTCCCCAAAGCCAACTCTTAAATCTTTTAGGATGTGAGGGCTACCTGTCTGCAACATCTACCACCCCATTGATCTCCAGGGCTGATTCAGCTGATCTGGCTGGGCGCTGTCCCCTTCCTCCCTCATGGTCCCATGTGCATCCCTCCCGAAGCCGCGGGCTCGGTGGGAGAGGACCACCCTCCCCAACAGAGGAGGAGGTTCTTGGGTCAAGGGTATATGAGTAACAGTGCTCACCCGCTAGAACCTCCAAACAAGCTGTCAAATCCTTCAGCTAATTATTTTCATATTTGCATCCATGGCTCTAAATAACTTACACACATTGCTGCTCCCGAAGGTTCCCATTGTGGGGATTATCTGTTGACTCGCACCCCACCCCTATGTGCACACACACACATTTCCTTTCCATCATCTTTCTAACTTAGTTAAATTGTAATTTATGTTTGACCAATATTCAGGGATTACACGGTTATATCCATGTAAATGTTATTCACAGATTATCCACGTTAGGCAGGAGTTACTCTTCCATGCTGACACAATGATTTGCTTTCCCTGGAGATATGCTTCTCTGTTCTTCCTTTACTTACATTTCTATGTTCTTATGAAGTCAATTCTAAATCCTCCTCTAGTTCTGTAAACCTCCTCAGAATACATTCAGATACAAACACACGCTCACTTCTCTCCTTTTATCTTTTTTTTTTTTGACCTGGTGGGTTTACACCTTTTAAACATCATAGTTTTATTGTCCATTTAGCAGTGCTACAAGAGGGAGGAGAGCCAGATGAGGGGTTCACTCTGCCACCCCTGCCTAGAAGTCCAGAATTACTCAATGCTTCTTAAACCTAATATCGTCACCAACTGATGGCTTAATCGGGGTTGAAGCCCTTGGGAAACTGAAATACAAGGAGGAGGAGATGTTGCTGAAAATAGAGATGAGGGATTCATTTTCAACACATTTAGTTTTAAATTTCCTGACCTGAGCTATGGATTGATCTGAGGGGTCTTGTGTGAGTGAGCCTTGGCCTGAAGGAAGAAAGCCACGACCAAGGAGACGAGGGCATCCACCTCCCATAGCACGGACTTTGCATCTTCCCACTTGGCCACCACCACCTGTGTTCTAAGGTGACATTCAGTCAGACCTCCCTGTGCTGTGCATTCTTCAGGATACCGCTACATGGACCTATGTCTTCTTTCTCAAGAGACATGGGATTTATCTAATTAAAAGCTGGTGCAGAACCATTTGTCTATGCCTCTAAGATCCAACTTCTCTTCCCACGTGTATCCACGTTTATCAGTTGATGACACATTTTTGGTGCCCCAACCTTATAGCCCTGAAATGATTAGGGCTTCAGATCTGGTCCTAGGAAACTTGTGAAGGAGGGAGAGTATGCCATAGGCAAGATTCTATTCTTCTTTTTGGCCACTCTCTTCCCGCTCAGGGCTCACTCCTTGCCCCAAGCTTCTGTCCCTCCTGTATTGGGAAGAGCATTGGCTTGAGTAAGACAAGTCTGGCCTCCTTCATTTACCAGCTGTGTGATGCTGGGCAATGTATTAAATCTCTCCTAAGCACTTAATTATTTGCAAACTGGAGATAACCATGCTTGCCTTGAAGAACTACTATGATATTTATAGTTAATAAATACAGAACTTCCATTTCCAACAATATAAGGATTTAATAACCTGGAAACTTTCCCACTATAATACAGTCTAAAATACTAAATAAAATATGAGATTCCTTATAAATGCCTAGCTGGGTTCTCACAAAAAGGGAACACCCCAAAGGCAAGAAATGAAGAGGAAATCTAAAACCTGAGTGAGAACATGTGAGCCCATACTGTGACAACACAGGGGAGGGGAGGGAGGAGCAATCCCACTTACCCAGAGGAGCCAGAGGTGAAACAAACTCCCCTATAAAGACACAACTCTTGAAGACAACTCAGGGAAACAATGAACTAAGGAAAAATTCACCCCCAAACAGGCAGAGAAAGAGAAAGCCTTTCTATCTCTGACTGGGTTTTAAAAAATTCCCCCCTGGGAACTCAAAACCCCAGGCCAGATCTCACACAATTTGGGAAGATCATGCTACCCAAGATGAAACCTTGGATTGCTTAGAAAACAAATGCAGACCTCTCTGGAGTGACGTGATTCTCAAACCCAAGTTCACACACAGCATATGAAGAAAGAAACCTCCATCAATGAGAGTTGGCAGACAAAATAAACAGCAGGATCCAATTCTTAAGAATTTCTGATAATAGGACTATTGTATAGGCACTAAAAAATAAAATTTTAAATGATTTAAGACAAGAATAATAAAAAATGTAAGAAACAAGTAAATACTATTTTAAAAAGGAATTGACAGACTTCAAAAACAAATAAATCTTATAGTAATAAAAAGTATAATTGATAAAATTAAAACATCTCAGAAGATGAGTTTAACAGACTATCAAAGCCAGAGGAAGAATTAGTAAACTGAAGATAAACCTGAGGATATTACACAGAATGCAGCAAGGTTCTCACTCAGAATGGAAGGAGAGATAAAGAGTTTCCCAGACAAGCAAAAATTAAAGGAATTTATCACCAAGAAACCAATCATACAAGAAATGCTAAAGGGATTTATTTAAGTGGGAAAGAGAAGACCACAAATAGGAATAAGAAAATTATCAAAAAAGAAAAGCAATAAAATCACTGGTAAAGGCAAAAATACAGCAAAGGTAGAAGATCAACCACCTATGAAGATAATATGAAGGTCAAAAGACAAAAGTACTAAAATTACTTATTTCCATGATAAGAGGGTAAGAGATACACACAAAAAAAGAGGTTAGATATGATATCAAAAACATAAAATGTGAGAAGAGGGGAGTAAAAGAGTAGACCCTTTAGCAAGAGGTCAAACTTAAGAGACCATCAACTTAATATAGATTGCTATGTATGTAGGTTATTATATATGAACATCGTGGTAATCACAAACCAGAAACTTATAATAAATACACAAAAAAATGAAGAGAAAGGAACCCAAAGATAATACTAAAGAAAGCCATCAAACCATAAGGGAAGAGAGCAAGAGAAGAAGAAAGGAACAGAGAAGAACTACTAAAACACCCAGAAAAAAAAGTAACAAAATGGCAATAAGTACATACTTATCAATAGCTACTTTAAATGTCAATGAACTAAATGCTCCAATCAAAAGGCATGGGGGGGGCAGCCCAGTGGCAAAGTGGCTAAGTTCATGCACTCCACTTTGGTGGCCCAGGGTTCACAGGTTCAGATCCCAGGTGTAGATCTATGCACTACTTATCAAGCCATGCTGTGGCAGGCTTCCCACATATAAAGTAGAGGAAGGTGAACATGGATGTTAGCCCAGGGCCAATCTTCCTCAGCAAAAAGAGGATGATTAGCAACAGATGTTAGCTCAAGGTTGAACTTCCTCACCAAAAAAACAAACAAACAAAAAAGGCATAGGGTGGCTGACAAGATAAAAAAACAAGAGCCACATATATGCTGCATGCAAGAGACACACTTCAGACCTAAAGACACTCACAAACTGAAAGTGAAGGGATGGAAAAAGATACTCCATGCAAATGGCAATGAAAAGAAAGCTGGGGTAGCAATACTTATATCAGAAAAAAAATAGACTTTAAAACAAGAAATGTAACAAGAGACAAAGAAGGGCACTACATAATGATAAAGGGAACAATCCAGCAAGAGGATATAACACTTGTAAATATCTATTCACCCAACATAGAAGCACCTAAATATATAAAGCAATTAACAGACATAAAAAGAGAAATAGACAGTAACACAATAGTAGGGGACTTTAACACTCCACTTACACCAATGGATAGATCATCCAAACAGAAGATAAATAAGGAAACATTGGCCTTAAATGACACATTAGACCAGATGGACTTAGCAGATATATATAGAACATTCCATCCAAAACTGCAGAATACACATTCTTTTCAAATGCACATGGAACATTCTCCAGGATTGATCACATATTAGGCCACAAAACAACTCTCAATAAAGTTAAGAAGATTGGAATAATACCAAGCATCCTTTCTGACCACAATGGTATGAAACTAGAAATCAACTATAGGAAGAAAATCAGAAAAGCCACAAATATGTAGAGATTAAACAAAATGCTACTGAATAATGATTGAGTTGATGAAGAAATCAAAAAATACCTGGAGATAAATGAAAATAAAAATACGACAAATATGCCAAAATTTATGGGATACAGCAAAAGCAGTTCTAAGAGAGAAGTTTATAGCAATACAGGCCTACCTCAACAAACAAGAAAAATCTCAAATAAACAATCTAACAGTGCACCTAAAGGAAGTGGAAAAAGAAAAACAAACAAAGCCCAAAATCAGTAGAAGGAAGGAAATAATAAAAATCAGAGCAGAAATAAATGAAGTAGAGACTAAAAAAAAAAAAAAAAGAAAAAGAAAAAAATCAATGAACCTAAGAGCTGGCTCTTTGAAAAGATAAACAAAATTGACAAACTTTTAGCTAGACTCACCAAGAAAAAAAAGAGAGAAGGCTCAAATAAATAAAATCAGAAATGAAAGAGGAGAAATTATGAGGGACACCTCAGAAATACAAAAGATTAAAAGAGAATACTAAAAAAAGCTATACACCAACAAATTGGGTAATCTAGAAGAAATGGATAAATTCTTAGAATCATACAACCTTCCAAAACTGAATCAAGAAGAAATACAGAATTTGAATAGACAAATCACCAGTAAGGAGATCAAAACAGTAATCAAAACCCTCCCCAAAAGTGAAAGTCTAGGACCAGATGGCTGTCTTGGTGAATTCTATCAAACATTCAAAGAAGACTTAATACCCATCCTTCTCAAACTCTTCCAAAAAATTGAAGAGGAGGGCAAGCTTCCTAACTCATTCTACGAAGTCAACATTACCCCAATACCAAAACCAGACAAGGACAACACAAAAAAAAGAAAGTGACAGGCCAGTATCACTGATTAAGATTGATGCAAAAATCCTCAACAAAATACTAGCAAATCGAATACAACAATACATTAAGAAGATCATACACCGTGGTTGAGTGGGATTTATTCCAGGGATGCAGGGATGGTTCAATATCTGCAAATTAATCAATGTGATAGACAACATTAACAAAATGAAAAATAAAAATCGCATGATCATCTCAATAGATGCAGAGAAAGCATTTTACAAGATACAGTATCTGTTTATGATAAAAATTCTGAATAAAATGGGTAAAGAAGGAAAGTACCTCAACATAATAAAGGCTGCATATAACAAACTCACAGCTAATATC
This sequence comes from Tapirus indicus, assembly GCA_031878705.1. Taxonomy (NCBI): domain Eukaryota; kingdom Metazoa; phylum Chordata; class Mammalia; order Perissodactyla; family Tapiridae; genus Tapirus; species Tapirus indicus. Next base: position 84,577,997 of record CM062930.1, on the reverse strand, counting down.
ATTCTCAATGGTGAAAGCTGAAAGCTAACCCTCTAAGAACAGGAATCAGACAAGGATGCCCACTTTCACCAGTCTTATTCAACATAGTATTGGAAGTCCTAGCCAGAGCAATCAGGCAAGAAATAAAAGGGGGATCCCAATTGGAAAGAAAGAAGTGAAACTGTCACTATTTGCAGATGACATGATTTTATATATAGAAAACCCTGAAGAATCCACCAAAATCTTTTAGAAATAATAAATGAATACAGAAAAGTTGCAGGATACAAAATCAACATACAAAAATCAGTTGCATTTCTATACACTAACAATGAAGTAGCAGAAAGAAAAATTAAGAATACAATCCCATTTACATTGCAACAAAAAGAATAAAATACCTAGGAATAAACTTAATGAAAGAGGTGAAAGACCTGTACACTGAAAACTTTTTAAAATATTGTTGAAAGAAATTGAAGATGACACAAAGAAATGGAAAGATATTCCATGATCTTGGATTGGAAGAATTAACATAGTTAAAATGTCCATACTTCCTAAAGCAATCCATAGATTCAATGCAATCCCTGTCAAAGTTCCAACAACATTTTTCACAGAAATAGAACAAAGAATTCTAAAATTTATATGGAACAACAAAAGACCCCGAATAGCCAAAGGAATCTTGAGAAAAATGAACAAAGCTGGAAGTATCACACTCCCTGATTTCAAAATATACTACAAAGCTATAGTAACCAAAACAGCATGGTACTGGCACAAAAACAGACACACAGATCAATGGAACAGAACTGAGAGCCCAGAAGTAAACCCACACATCTATGGACAGCTAATTTTCGACAAGAGAGCCAAGAACATACAATGGAAAAAGGAAAGTCTCTTCAATAAATTCTGTTGAGTAAACTGGACAGCCACATGCAAAAGAATGAAAGTAGACCATTGTCTCACACCATACACAAAAATTAACTCAAAATGGATTAAAGACTTGAATGTAAGACCTGAAACCATGAAACTTCTAGAAGAAAACATAGGCAGTATGCTCTTTGACATCAGTCTTAGCAGGATATTTTCAAGTATCATGTCTGACCAGGCAAGGGAAATAATAGAAAAAACAAACAAATGGGACTACATCAAACTAAAAATTTTCTGCACAGCAAAGGAAACCATCAACAAAACAAAAAGACAACCTAACAATTGCAAGAAGATATTTGCAAACCATATATCTGATAAGGGGTTAATAACTAAAATATATAAAGAACTCACACATCTCAACAACAAAAAAACTAACAATCCAATTTAAAAAATGGGCAAAAGATCTTGACATTTCTCTAAAGAAGATACACAGATGTCCGACAACAGGCACATGAAAAGTTGTTCAACATCACTAACTAGCAGGGAAATGCAAATCAAAGCTACAATGAGATATCACCTCACTCCTGTCAGAATAGCTGTGATTAACAAGACAGGAAACAAGTGTTGGAGAGGATGTGGAGAGTAGAGAACTCTCATACGCTGCTGGTAGGAGTGCAAACTGGTGCAGCCACTATGGAAAAAAGTATGGAGATTCCTCAAAACATTAAGAAAAGTACTACCACATGATCCAGCTATTCCACTGCTGGGTATTTATCCAAAGAACGTGAAAACACAAATGTGTAAAGATACATGCATCCCTGTGTTCATGCAGCATTGTTCACAATAGCCAAGACTTGGAAGCAACCTAAGTGCCCATCAAGGGATGAATGGATAAAGAAGATGTGGTATATACACACAATGGAATACTACTCAGCCATAAGAAACCATGAAATCTAGCCATTTGTGACAACATGGATGGACCTTGAGGGTATTATGCTAAGCGAAATAAGTCAAAGAGAGAAAGTCAAATACTATATGACCTCACTCATAAGTAGAAGATAAAAACAACAACAAACAATCACATGGAGACGGAAATTGGATTGGTGGTTACCAGAGGGGAAGGGGAGAGGGTGGAGGGCGAAAGGGATGATTAGGCACATGTGTGGTGTGATGGATTGTAATTAGTCTTTGGGTGGTGAACATGATGTAATCTTCACAGAAATCAAAATATAATGATGTACACCTGAAATTTATATAATGTTATAATCCAATGTTACCACAATAAAAAAAATGCAGCATAGGAAGAGAAAAAGAGATTAAAATACATTGAGGATAAAATGAAAATGCCAACGAATACCTAGTTGGAATTCCAGAAGAAATGGAGACTGGTGTTAAAAGAATCACTGTCTAAAAATGAGGTAGCTAAGGTGCCTAACACATTTTAGGCCCCCAACAAATAGCATGGTTTTGTTTTCAGTTCTTATGTTTACATAACTGAAGCTCAAGCCCTATTAACCACAAGAGCTCACAGATTGCTATAGATCTTCTACAATCTGGTATATTCGTGGAATATTATAAATGGAAAGAACTTTAGAGATGACCTAATCATAAAACTTGGATAAACCTGAATTTTGATCCCACTGTGTCACTTATTAGCTAAGCACATTGCTTAACTCTTTGAGCTTCAATTCCTTCAGCCATAAAATGGGAATAAAAACAATTAATCTTCAAAAAGAGTTGCTGTGAAGATCAAAAGAAAAAAATACATGTAAAACACTTAATATAGAGTCTGGCACAGAGTGAGAATTCAACAAATGAAAGCTATCATTATTTCTCATCATTAATGGAGAAAATAAACGGTGTTGGGAAAACTGGACAGTCACATGCAAAAGAATGAAACTGGACCACTGTCTCACACCACACATAAAAATTAACTCCAAATGAATTAAAGACTTGAACTTAAGACCTAAAACTATAAAACTCCTAGAAGAAAACACAGGGACTAAATACCTTGACGTCATCCTTGGCAATAATTTTTTAAAAGCAAAGGCAACAAAAGCAAAAATAAACAAGTGGTGACTACATCAAACTAAAAACTTCTGCACTGCAAAGGAAATGAGCTACAAAATGAAAAAGAAAACCATGGAATGGGTGAAAACATTTGCAAATCATATATCTGATAAGGAGTTAATATCCAAAATATATAAAGGATTCATAGAACTCAGTAGAAAAGAAAAACAATCCAATTAAAAAATGGGCAAAGGAACTGAATAGACATTTTTCCAAAGAAGACATACAAATTGCCAACTAGTACATGAAAAAGGTGTTCAACAATAGTAATCATCAGGGAAATGCAAATCAAATCTACAATGAAATATCACCTCACGCCTGTTAGAATGGCTATCATCACAGAGGCAAGAGATAACAAATGTTGGTGAGATGTGCAGAAAAGGGAACCCTTGTACACCGTTGGTGGGAATGTAAATTGGTGTAGTTACTATGGAAAACAATATGGAGCATCCTCAAAAAATTAAAAATAGAACTACCATATAATCCAGTAATCTCACTCCTGGATTTATATCCAAAGGTAATGAAAACAGGATATAGAAGAGATATCTGCACCCCCGTGTTCATTGCAGCATTATTCACAATAACCAATCTATGGAAACAACCTAAGTGTCCATTGATGGACGCATGGACAAAGAAGATGTGATATATACATACAACGGAATTTTATTCGGCCATGAGAAAGAATGAAATCCTGCCATTTACTACAACTTGGATGTATGTTGAGGGCATTATGCTAAGTAAAATGGGCCAGTCAGAGAAAGACAAATATTGCATGGTATCACTTATGTGGAATCTGCAAAAGAAAAAAAAGTCAAACTCATAGAAACAGAGAGTAGAAAAGTGGTTGCCAGGGAGTGAGGGAAATAGGGAGAGACTGGTAAAAGCGTATAAACTTTCAGCTATGAGATGAATAAGATCTGAGGATTTAATGTAAAACACGGTGACTAGAGTTGATAACACTGTATTATATAATTGTAATATGCCAAGAGTAGAAATTAAATGTTCTCACCAAAAAAAAAAAAAAGATAAATACGTGAAGTGATGGATTTGTTAATTAACTAGATGGGAGGAATCTTTTCAAAATGTATACATATATCAAATCACCACAATATACACTTTAAATATCTCACAATTTTATGTGTCAATTATACCTCAACAAAGCTGAAATTTTAAAAAAATAAAATACTTGCTAATGAGACCCCCATTACTGGCTAAGATGTACTAACAGGTACCAGATTAACCCTCCTACCAGAAACTACTAAAAACTATTCAAAATAAATGAAAAAGAGTTTTCACAATTTAGACATCAGGCAACACAAGACAGTGATTCTCGAGAGAGAGGAAAAAGTGAGGTGAGTTTTCCTCCCTGGAGGGAGAGGCTCCAGGCCACAGTGCAATGATAACGCAGGTGGCACCAGCAGTCTCCCTGAGCTAAGGAGATGGAGGTGTGAGTCTGGGGAAACCAAGGCAGTTAGAGTTCGCAAAGCAAAACACTAAAGAGGAGAGGGCTGAACAGAGAGAGATATCTGAAGACGTCTTCATTCAGCTAAGTTCTGATAAGGATATGCATATTAGGAAACCACCCAAGGCTAAGAAAAGAACCACTCAGAAGGAGCAAAGGGAACAATCCCTGGAGCTTACACAGAATCATAAATAGTTTTTTTTTCCCATTAGCCAGAGTGGAAAACCCTATAATTCATGGAGTATCAGGTAGTGTACTCAGTGGGGTATTGCCTCAGCAGTGGGAAAAAGTGAACCCTAGATTGAAGGCTGCTCCAGTCACACCTAAAAAAGCTTAAAAGTAAGCCTTAGAAGCATCAAAACATTTACACATAATTATTCTGCATCCTAAAACAAATCTCAAGAATATTTATAGGGATACAAATATATCAATCATCCAAATGGATAAAATTTACGTCTGACATCTAATCAAAAATTACCAGGCATGCAAAGAACCCATAATTAGAAGAGAAAACAATCAATAGAAACCGACTTAGAAGTGATGAAATTAATAAACAAAGACATTGAAACAGTGTAATTAATTGTATTCCATACGTTCAAGAAGCTGTAAGAAAGATTAAGCATGTTAAACAGCAACATGGGAGATTTTTGAAAAGATCCTAATCAAACCTCCAGAGGTGAAAATACAACGTGTGAAATGAAAAACACACTGGATCGGATTAACAGCAGATAGTCACTGCAGGAAAAACAATTAATGAACTGGAAAACATAGCAATAGAAATTGTGCAGGATGAAACACAAAGAGAAAAAAGACTAACAAAAAAATAAAGACAGATCATCAGTGGGCTACAGGAGAAATTCAGATGGCCTAATATGTTTATTGGAATCCCTAAAAGAGCAGAGGGAGGAAGGGGGACAGAAAAAATATTTGAATAAATAATGGCCAAAGACATAGTTTTGATGAAAACTATAAACAGATCCAAGATACTTGACAAACCCCAAACATGAGAAATATAAGGAAAACTACACCAAGGCAATCAATTTGAGCAATCAAAATGCTCAAAACCAGTGATAAAGAGAAAAACCGAAAAACAATCAGGAAAAAATACATTACATATAGAAAAACAAAGATAAGGATGTGAGTGACTTCTCACTGGAAACAATGCAAACCAGAAGACAGTGGAGCAATCTCTTTAGAAAAAAGAAAACTGCCAACCTGGAATACTATGCCAAACAAAAGTAAGTTTCAAAAATGAGGAGAAATAAAGATGTCAGAGGTACAAAAGCTGAACTAATTCATCACCAGCAGACCTGCACTGTAAAAAATATTAAAGGAAGTCCTTCAAGCAGAAAGAAAATAATACAAGATGGAAATCTGAATCTAAACAAAGAAATAATAAACACCAAAAATGACACGTGAGTAAATATAAAAGACATTTTTCTCATTTTTAACATCCCTTTTAAAAATAATTAACTGTTTAAAACAAAAATATTAGTAATGCATTATGGAGTTTATAACATAAGTAAAATGTATGACAATAGTGCAAAGACCAGAAAGGGAGGAATGAGCACAAACTGCTGTAAAGTTCTTATGCTACACATGAAATGGTATAATATTACTTAAAAGTTGACTATGATAAGCTAAAGAGGTAAACTGTATACACTAAAACAATCACAAAATAATAAATAAAAGTTATAGCTATTAAGCCAACAAAGATGATAAATGGAATCATAAAAAAATCAATTAATCCAAAAGAAGACCAACAAAGAGGGGAAAAGGAACAAAAAACAGATGGGACAGATAGAAAACAAACAGCTAGATGGTAGATTTAAACACTGCCACATCAACAATCACATTAAATATAAGTGTTTTAAATGCCCTAATTAAAAGGCAGAGATTGGATTAGAAAAAGAAAAAAGCTATATACTGCCTACAAGAAACACACTTTAAATATAAAGACACAGGCTGGTTCAAAATAAAAGGATGAGAAAAGATTTACCAAGTTTCTTCCAATCAAAATAAAGGTGACTATATCTATATCAGACAAAGTAGATGTCAGGCAAAGAATATTACCAAGAATCAAGAGGGTCATTTCATAGTAATAAAAGTTTCAATTCATCAAGAGAGCATAAAAATCCAAAATGTTTATGTACCTAAGAAACAAAGCTTCAAAATACATGAAGTAAAAGTGATAGAACTTTAAAGAGAAATAGTCAAATCCACAATTACATTTGCAGACTCAGCATCCTCCTCTCAATAACTGATAGGACAAATAAACAGAAAATCAACAAGGATATAGATATAGAGGATTTGAACAATGCTATCAAGGTATCAATGTATCAGAATACACATTCTTTTCAAGTGTACACCAATATTTATTCAGATAGACCATGTTCTGGGCCATAAACCAAGTCTCAATAAATTTAAAAGGATGCAAGTCATGTAAAGTACATTCTCTATATTACATTGAATTGAACTAGAAGTCAATAACAGAAGAATATCTGAAAAATTCCCAAGTATTTGGAAACAAAGAACACATTTTTAAATGACCATAGGTCAAAGAACAAATGAAAAGGGAAATTAGATTGGCAATGATTTCTTGGATATGACACCAAAAGCACAGGCAACAAAAGCAAAAATAGACAAATGGGACTACTAAAACTTAAAAACTTTTGTGCATCAAAGGACACAATCAACAGAGTGCAAAGGCAACCAACAGAATGGGAGAATATATCTGCAAATCATATGTCTGATAAGAGGTTAATATCCAAGAAATATAAAGAACACCTACAACTCAACAACAAGAAATCAAATAACCTATTTAAAAAATGAGCAAAGGACTTGAATAGACACTTCTCCAAAGATAATATACAAATGGCCAACAAGCATATGAAAATATGTTCAACATCATTAATCATCAGAGAAATGCAAATCAAAACCACAGTGAGATACCACTTCACAGCCGTTAGGATGGCTACGATCAAAAAGAAAAAACAGAAAATAGTAACTAGTGGTGAGGATGTGGAGAAATTGGAACCCCTGTGCACTGTTGGTGGGATTGTAAAATTGTGCAACCACTATGAAGTACAGTATGGAAGTTCCTCAAAAAATTTTAAATAGGACTACAACATGATCCAGCAATCCCACTTCTGGGTATAAGTCCAAAAGAATTGAAAGCAGGATTTTGAAGAGATATTTGCCCACCCATGTTCATAGCAGCACAATTCACAAGAGCCAAGGAATGGAAACAACCCAAGTGTCCAACAGATGAATGGATAAACAAAATTTGGTATACACACACAATGAAGTGTCATTCAGCCTTAAAAAGGAAGGAAATCCTGTCACATGCTACAACATTGAAGAATTCTGAGGACATTGTGCCAGGTGAAATAAGCCAGTCACAAAAAGATACTGTGTAATGCCACTTATATGAGGCATTGAAAGTAGTCAAATTCATGGAAACAGAAAGTAGAATAGTGGTCACCAGGGGGTGGAGGAAGGGGGGGAAGGGAGTTGTTTAATGAATATAGAGTTTCGGTTTTACAAGATGAGAAAGTTCTGGAGATCTGTTCCACAGCAACATGAACACACTTAACAGTACTGAACTATATACTTAAAAATGCTTAAGAAGGTACGCTTAATATTATGTTTTTTACCACAATGAAAAAAAAGGGAAGAGGAAGGCAGAAGAGTCAGAACCAGAGTAACGCTATATGAAAAAGACCCCACTGGCCATTGCTGCCTTGAAGGTGGAAGGAGGCCACGAGCCAAGGAGTACAGGCGTCTCTACAATTGGAAAAGGCCAGAAAACGTATCTCCTCTGGAGCCTCCGGAAGGAACTGCTCTGCTGATATGGCGACTTTAGTCCAATGAGACTGATTTTGGACCTCTAACCTCCAGAGCTGTGTGCTGATACATCTGTGTGGTTTTGAGCCACTAAAAAAAAAAAAAAGGAAGAAAGAATGTATTTTGAACTAATTGAAAATAAAGACACAGTTTATCAAAATATGTGAGATGTAACTATAGCAGTACTTATAGGCAAGTACCTAACTTAGAAAATAAACTAGTGACTTCAACCTACATCTTAAGAAGAGAGAAAAAAAAGCAAATTAAACCCAAAGGAGAAAGAAAAAAGGAAATAAAAAAGATAAGAGCCGAAATCAATGAAACAGAAAACAGAAAAAATTAAAGTCAATGAAACCAAAAGCTGGTGTTTTGAGAAGAACAGCAAAATTGATAAACCATTGCCAGACTAATCAGGAATGAAAGCAAGAAGACACTAATCGCCAGTATCAGGATTGAGAGATGTAACATCACCACAGACCCCACAGATACTAAAATGATCATAAAGGAATGTTGCAAACAACTTTATGCCCATAAATTCAACAACTCAAATTATACAGACAAATCCCTTGAAAGACACAATCCACCAAAGCTCACGAGAAGAAATAGATAACCTAAAGAGTCCAGTATCTATTTTTAACTAATGTCTATTTTAAAAATTAAAATTATAATTTTAAAGAACCAATAACTGAGATTCAAATCCCAAGAAAAAAGATAGCATTGGTATTTTTGAGGTGTGAGAGGGAAAATTTCAGCTGGAAACAATGAGTATTCCAATTGAGAAGAATTTATGGAGTGACATAAATGGACATAAATTATGGAGTGACATATGGACAGCATCACAGCAAACATAGGAGATATAAACGAACTGTAAGATGCAGACGCTGTCCCCAAGGAGCTCATAGATGAGCTAGGAAAGACAGAATTAACACACAAGATACCATCAGAGAGCAATTAGAGGTTAAACTTTTGGTATGGGAATTCTGAAAAGAGAGTGCGGTGAGCTAAAATATTTAGAGAGGGCTTCCTTGAGGAGGTAGTCTTCGACCTGGGTCTTAATAGATGAGTACTCTAGAAGTTCAACAAAAACAAGAGGGAACAAAGGAGAAGTAAGCTTTAAGATATTAAGCATCAGAGAGTGTGGAAGCCACAAAAATGAGCCTCTCAGATCTCTGACTGGGAGCAGCATAATTGACCAAGAGCCCTAACTACAAAATCCGTCACTGCGTTCACACCAAGGCCCTACTTCCCGTGCACTGCTCCCAGCAGATGGCTAAGTTAGCAGGGTTACTAAAGCGGGTTTGTTCCTGGGAGACGTGGGACTCTTCTGACAGGCAAATTTGGCTCAAGCAATCCCAAACAGGCTTGCCAATCTCCCTCAGAACTGCACAGCAGTGTAAGATTCTTCCACCCGGTCTACCTCCTTTCGGTCTCTGCTTCACCTTCAATCAGACCTGCTTTTCCATCTGAAAGCTCTCCCAGCCTTGCCCCCCAGATCTCTCCCCATTTTCCCTCACAAGTGTTGCACCTAATAAATCCTTGCAAATCTAATCTCATCTTAGCATCTGCTTCTCAGAGGACTCAGACTAACACAGAAGGAAAACACCAAATGGACAAGATGCAGCCCGCACATTCAAGAAACTTACAGTAAAAGGAAGAATATAAAAATGTATATAAATAAATGTAATACAGGCACAATATAATCAACGCTAAAAGTGCTAGGAAAAAATGTTTTAGGACACACAGAGAAGGGAATGACTAATTTTAACCAGTAAGATCAGTGAGGGTTTACCAAGGAGATAATATTTGAATTGAGTCTTGAAAGATAAGGAGGGTTTCAACATAACGGAAATGAAGGAAAGGACATTCTAGGCAGAGGAACAGGAAAGGCATGAGATGAAAGTACTGTCCTACTTTCTAGTGAGTACTACTGCCAGTGAGTACTGGCAAAGTTAAGTGATCTCATGTGGATAGACGATAAGACGCCGGGCTGCACTGGGGACAGGAGGCTTGTGTGAGTTGACAGAGCTGGAAACGTAGATAAGAACTTGACCGTGAGAGCCATGATGCTCTCGAGCCCAGGAGCTTGAGCTTTCTCTGGGCAAGAGGAGCTGACACAGTCTGTGGAGCAGGGCTATTAATATATGTTTCAATCTGTTTTAGGAAAATAACTATGATCAAATGTGAGAGAAGAGAGAGAGGCAAGGTCAAAAAACAATTAAGTTAATATAGCAATCATGAAAAGCAGTCAAAGAAGCCCAAAGTAAAAAACAGAAAGGTAGGAATGTCCATGAGAACATCTCACTGGGTGGAATCCAAAGACTTCTTAATGAAGGGAACATGGAACCTGAAAGTCAGGGAACACCCGGGGCAACTCTAAAGACACTAGCCTGGGCAGTTGAAGACGCGATGGCAACAGAGCAGAAAGAGTAGATTTGGGGAGGAGGAGAACACCTATTTGGTTTTAGAAATATTGAGTTCAGGATAATATCTGGGTAGAGAGAATTCTCAAGTTGTTGAAGGTACTGGATGAATTATCTGGGGAAATGCCAGGGTTAAAGATTTGTATTTGGAATTATTTGCATAGAGTAGATGGCTGAATCTCTGAAAATGGGCACAATGGCCCAAAAGGGAAGGATGTGGCCATCCCATAGGAAGGGACCTTAGGAACGCCTGCCTTCAAACTGAGGGGAAGGACCCAGAAAGGAGGCAGAAGTCATCAGAAGTAGGAGGTTGAGCTGGGTGTCCCCACTCAGGAGAGGAAGTGGAATCAAGGCTCTGAGTGTTTTTACCATCCCCCATCCATGACTCCCCAGGTGGAATGACACCCTGGCTCCCTTGGGCTCCTACTACACGTTGTACACACCTTCACTGCGGTATGGACAATTTTATCATAATTGTACATATGTGTATTTCCCCACTACTCTGTGAGCTTCTAGACAGTACAGATCAAAGACATGTAACTCATAGGAGAATTTCAATAAATATTTGTTGAAGGAGTGAATGCATGCATTGAAGAAGTATTTAGCATGTACTACTCTGTGTGCTAGAGACTTTACAGGTCCCAGGGATGCAATGGTGAAGAAGACAGACAAGGACGTCACTCTTACAAAGCTTATATTCTAGCATTGAGAGTAGGGATAGGGGATAGATAAAAAGCAGTCAAACAAATTAATGACAAAGAAAATTTAATATTATTCTGTGATAAGTGCTATGAAGGAAAGAGAATCTATTGCTGTTATAGAGAGCACCGGGGTGAAGGCTGGGTGTTAATTTAGATTGTGGCCAAGGAGGACTCTCTGTGGAAGTGGTGTCTGAGCCAGGGCCTGAATGAGAAGAAGGCAGCCACACAGAGTCTGGGAGCAGCTCCCAGGCAAGCGAACAGAAAGCGTTCATTCCCTAAAGAGAAGAAGTTCAAGGAACAGAAAGAAGGCCAGTGTGACTGGAGTATACGAGCAAGTGGATATGTGAAAGAGATGAGCTTAGGGAAGTGACCAAGAGCCGGATCGTGTAATGCCTGGTGAAGAAGGAGTTCAAATTGTCTCTTAAGTGTCCTGGGAAGCTCCTGGGTGAGCTTAACCAATAAAGTGACCTAATCTTAATTTATATTTTTGAAATATCATATTGACTGATGTATAGAGAACTGGATGGATGGACAGATGGATGGATGGATGTTGAAATTTGAGAAGAAAGCATTTTGTGGAAATAAGTTTTTGGACCGATCAGATAAAAGGATGTTTGCAGTTGAGGGAAAGGAGCCTGTGGAGAGGAAGGGGTCAAAGTAAAAAGAGATTATGGCTAAAGCAAAGTGACAGAGGGGACCACGGAGGTGCAATCAAAGGAATGGGATAAGGGCTTGACTTAGAAAGAAGGAGGGAGACAGCAAGGAGTTAGAAGGAGAGCTGATGGAGGCCCCCTGGGGTGGCCAGGCCCCTCTCTGAGGAGTGATGGGAGTGGAATGGAGGTGTAGAATGTTGGTGGTGCTGAGAGAGGAATGGCGTCAATACCCAAGAGGTATGAATAAGAACAATTTGAGAAGCACAGAGGTTAGAATGTGGGGGCCGTTGGTGAATTTAGTCACCACGATTGTGTGATTTTCTCCAGCACTGCTCAGAAGTCCAAGCACAAGAGCAGAGAAAAAGGAGAAGTTGGCCTCTGAGGCTTACCGGAGGCTGGGAGTAAAAACTGAGAGATAGAGCTGAGAACATTTGTTTCACAGCCATCAACTCAAAAAAACATCTATTGAGCACCTCTTGTGTGTCAGATAATGTGCCAGGTATTGGGGTAAAACACACTCCCTGCCCTTAGAGAAACCGTGGTGTCTTAGTCAGCTCAGGCTGCTGTAACACATACCACAGACTGTGTGGCTTACACGACGGATGTTATTTCTCACAATTCTGGAGGAGGAGAAGTCCGAGGTCAGAGTGCCAGCATGGTCCGGTTCTGATGAGAGCTCTCCTCCGGGCTTACAGACGGTCACGGGCAGGGAAAGGAAGCTCTGGTCTCTCTCCTCTCGTAAGGACACTAAGCCCATCTTGAAGGCTCCCTCCTCATGACCTCGTCTAACATAATTACCTCCCCAGGCCCCGTCTCCCAGTAGCCAACATTCAGAGTTCGGCCTCGTCTCAGTCTGTTAGCGCTGCTAAAATAAAACACCGCAGCCCGGCTGGCTGATGAACATCAGTGTACTGCTCGCCATTCTGGAGGCTGGAAGTCTGAGATCAGGGTGCCAGCATGGTCGGGGTGAAGGCCCTCTTCCAGGCTGCAGACTTCTTGCTGTGTCCTCATGTGGTGGAAGGAGCAAGGGACTCCTATGGGATCTCTTTTGTAAGTATACAAATCCTATTCGTGAGGCTCCACTCTCATGACCTAAGCACCTTCCAAAGGCCCCACCTTCTAATACCATCCTGTTGGACATTAGGATTTCCACATATGAATTTGGAGGGGACATAATTCAGTCCATAAGACACAGATTGAGGGAGGTGACAGCAGTAAGCCTGCAACGTCCATCCGTGTGACACATGCTATGGTGAGGGTGAACTGGGATTCTACAGAAGCACATAGGAGGGGCCCCTAACCAGCCTTGAAGGGTTAGGAAACTTTCCCATAGGAAGTGACTTCTACTGAGAGCCCAAGAGAGTAAGCTTGTAAAATGGCCGGGGTGGAGGGTGGGTAGAGAAGCGTGTGTAGAGTTCGAGAATGTCTAGCGATGAAGCTGGGGAGACAGGCCAGAGAGACGAATAGGGCCCAAGTTACAAAGAGCCCCTGCAGTGCTAAAGAGTTTGAACTTGATCCTGAAGACAATGGTGCCGCGGGAGGGGGTTAAGCGGAGTGAGGCGACGTCAGTCTCGTCTTTAGAGAGATGCCACTGGGTTCAGAGTGGATTGGGGGAGTAGAGGTCCAGAGGCAAGCCTGAAGTTAAGTAAAAATATTTCTAACTCCACTGGGCTGTTTCTTTTGGTTCAAAACAACAGCCCCCCGTTGAGTCAACATTAGAATGTCAAAGATAAGGAAGGTAATGAGGGTAAGACAGGGTGTGAACCTGAATGCCACCTCAGAGCCCAGGCAGGTGTGCAGACAGCGAGCCCTATCTATAACACTCTCCCAAGACACTTTCCTTTTACACCCTCTCTTACAAAACCAGTAGCCTGCACTTTTTTCTTTTTCTTTATCATCTATGGTGACAAATACGCATCTTTTTGCTCTATGAAACAAACTTAGAAAACACTCCACAGTTTTGATGCTGAAGGTGATGGATGTGACTGGACCTACCCACCCCCTGGGCAAGGTTTTAGTCACAGCGAGACTTCACATCAGCATCATCCGGCTTTTTACTTGGAAAGCCCCCTTGTGAGCCCTACCCATGAATCACGGTCTAAGCGTGTGTGGCCCAGGAATCCGTATTTTAAACAAGGTTCCTGTGTTGGTTTCCTCAGGCTGCCATGACAGAGTATCACAAAACTGGTGGCTTAAGATGACATTGTCTCACAGTTCTGGAGTCAATGTGCTGGCAGGGCCGTGCTCCCTCTGAAGGCTCTAGAGAAGGAGGCTTCCTCACCTCTCTCCGAGCTTCTGGCGAGAAACGTGTTCCTCGGCTGACAGACACGGCACTCCAGTCTCCGCCTCCGCCTTCACACGGCCTTCCTCCTAGTGTGTCTCTGTGTCTTCACACGGCATTCATCCTTTACATTTGTGCCCAATTTCCCTCTTCTTATAAGGACACCAGTCATTGGATTTAGGGCCCACACTAATCCAGTACGGCCTCATCTTAACTTGATTACATCTGAGATGAACCTATTTCCAACAAGGTCACATTCGTAGGCACCAGGAATTAGGAGTTCAGCATATCTCTTTGAAGAACATAATTCAATCCACGACAACTCCTGAGTGGGTTTTATGGCTCATGCAGTTTGTAGTGTCTAGGAACTTGGATGTCATATCCCATTAATGGCCCATTAAGGCACAAGTCCACCACAGCCACACAGTACCCCGACAGGCCAGGGTTCTGCCTACCTGGTTTGACCTTGTGGGGAGAGGGGTGGATGAGATGTGGACAGGAGGTAAAACACACACAACTCTCTCTCTGGAACATACACAAGGGGCCCGGGCTCCACACTGCAGAGCAACCTACCCAGCTTTCTAGCAGTACGCACAGCTCACTTTTCTGGAGGCAGGATCGCAAAGAATCCACAGAACAAATAACAGACATCTTTTTACCTTAAGATTGAAACCAGAGGCAGAGGTCTTTTTCATCATGATGTGAATTGCCTACACCATGGATCTTAGTCTGTAGCTCTGCCTGTTGCATAAAATGGACCCCCACTCATTTGTGTTCATGATGACATTTTCTGAGAGTGAATGTTTTTACAGGCTGTAGAGTCAAATCACCTAATTCAAATCCTGCCTCTGCCACTTTCTAAAGTGACAGGCAATGTCCATAAGCCTCAGTTTCCTCCTCTGTAAAATGGGCATGATAATACCAACTGCCTAGTAGGATTAAATGACGTGATCCATGGAAAGCTCTTGTTACATAATCAACATCTAATGCATGTGAGTTATTCTTCCTATAGCCATCACTCATGGCTGCTGTTGACAACTACCATCTGAGGGAACTCGACTTTGGAGCTCCACACTTAGCACAGTTCCTCATATGACCATGTAACTTGAAGCCTAACAAATTTATGAGCCAAACCTTCCTCTGATGAGGAAAACTTTCAGTAGGTCAAGTCAAAACTATCTTAAGGCTCTGAAGTGTGTTTTGGAGAAGGCTCCTTGATAAAGCAAAGCACTAACACGTCTCTTTGGGGACTGTTGAGGAAAGGCCAGGTCTTGCAAGATATATTCATTTTACTCTCAATAGCCTACTTGATGTTGTTCTTTACTGAAAAGTTTTATTAAATGCCCCATGAAATATGATATGATTTACTCACGTAAATTAAAATAAAATAGCAACGCTGCTTTTAAAAAAAGAGACTCTTCAGGGATTCTCGCTTCTCCCTAAACCCAGTTGAATCCAGTCAGCAACGGCCGGGTTAAGTACAAGCAACTGGACCGAAACAGAAAATTGCCAGTTGTGATCAAGAAACGTGGAGTTGCAAAGGCTTTGGGCTTGTTTGTTGGCTTATCTAAAACCACGGGGGTCAGACGTTTGTGAAATGTCTATAGAAGGAAAGCCGGGCAGTCCTCAGCACGGGGGCAGCCCCCGACCACAGGGGCAGCTGGGGGCGTTATGATCGTGTTGACTCACCGCATCATCAGTCATGAAAACCAAGACTGACACGCCGGACAGAGGGCCAAGGTCTCCAGAAGGCTTGCGTCTCGTTCTTTTAACACTGCCATCTACGTCACGGCACCATGGCCTCTGGTATCAGAACGACACCAAAGGACTTAAATCACGTCTTTTCCCAAGCAGAGGCATCACCTAGGCTGTTTTCTACCCGCATTTCAATGACCCACTTTCTGCTGGGGGCAAGATGAAAGCCAGTTACACAACACCACAGATGTTTATTTCCCGGGTTGATGTTTGCTCAAAATAATGCCCCCTGACTGAAATGAGGCTGCCCGCGGGTGCCGATGCTCCACAACGAGGGGTGAGCTCCGTGCCAGGGTTAAACCAGACGCATGGGTCAGTTGTTTATCAGGCTCTTTTCTGTCCATGGCACTGGGCTAGGCTGTAGGCAAAGCAAATGAGGTCCATGTGCTCTCTGCCCTTAGGGCTTATAATAAAATGCTGTATATAGTCACATATGCAGTCAGTTATCAATTATTGGGCCCCAGGGATAGAAAGAGGGGGGCATAGGTGCTATGAGCATTCTTTGTGATTTTGTCACACCCACAGCCCCTGCTACTCCCTGTGCACATCTCTGCTCCCCATCCTTCCTTAGGCCCGGTGATCCCTAAGGAGAGCTGTTGAGACTGGGTTCTGATTTACCATGATCAAGGCCAACATGCAAAAGGTGAATAACCCATTTGAGTAAATCCACTTAAAAAGCATCTTTTTGGTGCCTGCTACACGGTGGGCATTACTGAGTCATCGGCAGCCGTGAACAAGACGCAGGAGACACTAGGAGCCGTCATGGTTGCTCGCGGTGTGCTGGAGCAGGCGTGCGAGGGGGCCCCAGAGCACAGCGGGACGCAGAAAGGAGGCGGCCGAGGAACGGGTTTAGGAAAGGAGATGAAACCGGACCTGAGACAGGAGGGCAGGCAGGAGCCGGTGAACAAGTAGGCCAGGGCAGTCCCCGCAGAAGGGAAGCAGAGGACGTGTGTCCAACCCCAGGGCTGTCGGCAGGACTGGAGCTCAGGACGAGTGTGCGTGAGGTTGGAAACCAAACTAGAAAAGTGTGCCAGGGTCAGATCAGAGGGGGCCTACATGCCAGGGAGTGTAGACTCGGCCCCGAAGACAGTGGAGATTTTATTCAAGGCGATGATCAGATTTTCGTTATAGAAAATTCCCTAGAAGGTAAAGGGCAAATCCGGGGAGCTCAGAACAGAGGCAGGAGACCCAATAAACAGCTGTCAGCCTGGCCCTGAGGAGGCCTCGAGACGCCCCAGGCTGAGGCTGCAGGGTGGAGGGACGGGGCTGAGCTCTGGGGGACCGGTCGGATGTGGAGTGAGCACTCTGCTCAGCACTGGGGGGTTAAAGGTTACTAGATAATATTTAAGCAAGAGGTGACCGCATCCACGTCACTGTTTTCCTGTTCCAAGAAGCTTCTGGGCATGGTGTGTGAGAGGGAGGGAGAAGTGGCTTAAAAATTCCAGTGTACAGCTCTCAATGCTTTCCACATGGTGCGCGTATAAATACTGTTCTCTGGGGCGGCTGCAGCTGCTCCCTCAGCACCTGGCTCTGCTTGTCACCCTGCCCCAGACGAGCTCCAGGAGGAGCCTCGGCCCCAAGAGTCACCCTCCATCTCCGCTTGCTTCTGGCTGACCCAGAGCTCAGCGTTTCCTCCAGGCCACGTCGTGGGTCCTGGGCTTCAGGTCTGAGGGCTTGTCCTCTACCTGCCTCACCTTTAGCCCCCCATTTCAGTCCCCACACTATCCTGCGTTAGAATAACTGCTGCCACCAGTCCCATACACAGGGCCCACTAAGACTGAGACTTCAGTGACCCCACTGCCGACAGGCTCACGGGCCCCTGTGCTTTGCTGCAGTGCATAGCTTTAGCTGTTAGCACAGTTGGAGGGGGGCCTAAAGGAAAGGTCCACTCGGGCAACATCCACTGAATACCCTCTGTGTGCAAATTGTCACACTGGTGCAGCATGTGCAAGACACCCAGAGGTGCATCAGACCATCTGCAGGAGTGGAGACTAAGGCTGCCACAAAGGGGTGTATGAAACGAGGCTGAGAGAGGCACCGACTGGGCAGGGAAAGACCAGCATGGCTCAGACTGGCTCGCAGACTCCAGGCACATTTTTAATCGCTGATAAACAATCTTCAGTGGTCAAATGTTCAGGAAATTTCAAAGCCGGTTGTTAAGCCATGGGCAGTTCAAAATCAGCCACGGGGAGAGTATTTTCACCGTGGAAATCAGCAAATCCTACAAGTCGGGCCTCCCCCTCCTATCACCGTACCCATCTCCTCGACCCTTCCATGGGAGCTCTGCAGTCCCTGCCCGCTGCCCTCCTCTGGTTCTGGGAGCCATCAGAGTTAGGACACCAGCCCTCATCGTAACGGAATCCGGCAAATTTTGTGCTGAACGTTGGGTTCGATTTGGAGCTCGATGCTGTGAACAGCAGAGCACTGGGATGTGGGGTCCTAGCTTCCTGCCCCCCTACTCTCAGCCATAGACGGGAGGAAGGATTCAGTTCTGTGGCTACAGATGATGAATAAGACCTGGCTTTGGGGGGTAGGCTGCTCCATCACGGCCCAAGAGGAAACTGAGGCAAGGTGGGAAGGAGGGGCCACGCCAGCGTCTCTGCCACCTTTTAGTGCCCAGCTGTGCCATCAGGCACAGATGTGATAGAATGGGTGTTAGGACGAAGGGGGTACCACGTGGAGCATGTGACAGCCAGGCACAGAGTAAGCCCCAGCGGCAGTCGTTGCTGGTCTTGTTGGACGCCTCCGCTATCCTCACAAGAGAAGCAGGAGGAAGTAACGGTGGACGCATGGGAGTCTTCTCTTTCCTTCCTCTTCTCTGAAAATCCCAGTTATTTTTATCCCGTGAGTAGATTGGACTTCCCGGAGTTCCTTAACCAGGAGCTCCCAAACCATCTCAATCATCAAAATCTTCTGAGAAACTCCTTAAAACGCAGATGCACGCTCGCTGAAGATCTTGCGAGCCCAGGCATGTGCCTGTTTTAGAGCTCCCCTGGGATCCTGTGCTGACCTAGGCTGGGGATCCCCCGCCCCACGTGTCCAGGCTCCAGAGGCAAGTCAGCTACCACTCAAGGTGGTGAGTGTCTGACGATCTTAGAGAGGAATGATCCCTTTATTCAGAGGGTTTTTTAAACCTGGGAATCAGGAGATCTTTGCCATAAACAACGTGTGTGCCTCCTCACGAAGTAATGTAAACCAGTAACGCTATTTTTAAAAGGCTTTAAATAAATTTTTCGATGCAAAACAACCAACTCAAGCAGACGTAGGTCATTTTACGGGCCAGCTGAGCCAGCAGCGCTCCGAGAGCCACGCTGAACCAGTAACAGGGGACCACTTCATCCGTCACCACACGGGCGACCAGCCCCGCAAGGTTAAACCCATAGGTTCTACACGGTGCCGACCGAAAGGACACCATTTGTGAAGCTCTCTTCACTCCCTCGCCTTGGGGTGGTGGCTGGCATTGTCCTGACAGAATTCCCTGTGTTCCCCACTGCGTCTGCTTCATGCACCAAAGAGAGTTCTTCCCCTGAGCCTCTCCCTCCGGCGAGCTGGAGGCCGTTTCAGCTGACGTGTTCTCCCTGATCAGTTACTGTTACCGGCTCCACAATGGTGCCCTGGAAGCCGCACTGCGAGCCTGATAGCCCGCTCGCTGCCTTTTCACTAAAATTCCAAGTTGGTGTTTTTGTTTTCAAAGGAAGGATGGAGCCCATCAAGGTCACCCAGTCCCAGGCTGCCGGGAAGAAGCCCTGCTGCACATTCACACTCCAGCAGCTCCTGCGAGGGCAGCACGCTGCAGCAGGAAGGATTTCTAACAACTTTCAGAATGTTTCCCAGATATAAATAGCCTCTACGGCATGACGTGTTGTAGCAAGAAAGACTGGAACAAAAGTAGGTTATTGACTGGCAGATGCCTGCCTTCCAGTGGGCACTGGCATCGGGGATTGGGCTCTTTCCAGCTATATTTAGCATCCATGTTCATGTTCTACCGAACAATGCCCTTCAGAAAAGCCACATAAATCAGGGGAGGAAAGATTACTAAAACTTATGGAGCAATCACTGCGAGAAACCCCTGGGCACAATCACTGTGATAAATACCTTGTTAAGCCCCCTGCCCACCCCCACCTTATGTTTCTTGTTAACACGAGGGGTCCATTACTGAGTGTGGCTCCTTCCCAAAGGAGAAGCCATCCGCACTGAGGAGTTGCACAGCAACCTGGGCCCGATCCAACCTGACAAAACCATTCTCAGAATTACAGAGACGGAAGAGCCCTCCAAGCAAGCAGGCTTCCCGGATTTTCCAGGGTGATCTCAATTTTTTTGTCATTTTGTTCTTTTTAACAACAACATCATTAAATATATAAGCAAATAGGTTTTCATGTTTACTCTTTGGCAAAATTTTCCATGTAAGTAATGGCACGAGTCAGAGAACTCTCCTTTCTTGGACTATGCTTCCTGGTTCCGGGTTCAGAAAGTAGGATCCATCAGTTCGTTTGAATGACCCCATTTTGAAAATGAAAGTGAAGGGACATCTCCCCAAAAGAGAGCAAGCCAGTCCACAGGAGACGCAATTCTTGGGTCTTGAATCCAGCAATCTCGCCAGGGCCCTGTGTTGCCTAGAAAAGAGGACTTATTGATAATTACCCTAGTCGATTCTGGCTCCTGATGGGACAGCATGTGGTAGGCACACAGTGACGAGGACAAGAGTAAATCCACTGTGTCCCAGCTCAGCCGCCTACTGTGTGGCCTTGGGCAAAACCCTCGCTCTCTCAGCCTCTCTGTCTCCTCATCTGTACAATGTAGATAAGAACACCCACCAAGAGGAGTTGTCATGAACATAAACTGAGGAAATGCAGGTGGAGGCACTTCCCATGGTACCTGCCACATAGTAAGTGCTCTGAGATCTAAGTCACAGAGAACAAGGTGGCCTCAGCTCTCCCCCAGGACGACGTCACTGGCTGGTGCATGAGAAGAGCAGGGAGGATCGAGGCTAACGTCAAATTCTAACTCTTCAGCTTTGTTGCTGTGTAAATCACTTTGAACAAATCACATACTCTCTGTAAGCTTTAGCTTCTTCATGTGTAAAAATGCAAATGACGACACCTAACTCCAAGGTTTTTGTGAGGATTAAACTAAGGAGCATATTTAAAGTCTCTGGCATTTAATAGATGTGGGAAACAGGAAGTGCCTTCCTCCCTGGAGACCAGTCTGCTCCCCTCCTACCTAGTCTCCACCAGAGGCTCTCACCAGGTGAACGAGAAGTTTAGAGGTGTGCCCTGCCCTCCTCTACACCCCAATACCTTCATACAGATGAACTCAGATTGTTATGACCAACAAAGCAGTGTTTCAGCTTGACTTCTGCCCTCACAAGTCTACTGAAACTGTAAGACTTCTAATCTCCAGAGCAAATGGCCGGGATTCATTCTCCTCCCTCTTTTGCAGCATTTGACGCTGTCTGATTTCCATCTTAAAGTCTTTTCTCTCTTGGTTTCTAGGATGTGGTGCTGCTCTGGGTGTTCTCCTACCTCTCTGGTACTTTCCCTCCAAGTCTACATTGCAGGCTCCACTGTCTTTCTGATTCATAATTATGGGATGCCCCAATGTTCTATACCTCCTCGCCTCTCTTTCCATTCTCTCCCCCTCATCAGTCTCATTCACTTCAATGGCTTCAACTCTCTCTTTCTAAAATCGTGGCCTCCAAATCTGTATCTGTGGCCCTGACATCTTTTCCAAACCCTAGAACAGGGGTTGAACGCCCAAACACTGACAGGGGCTGGGCAGGTAATATAAATAACTACAACGGGCTGGACTAGAGGATAATAGGGAGTGGTGGAGACTGTAGCGAAGTGGAGAGCACCTACTTCACTCTCATCTCTAGCCAATTGCCATCTTGCAAGAAGGAGGGCCTGGTGATTCCGTGTCTTAAGATTTTTCAAAAGAAGTCAGAAATGCAGATTTTTATAAGCAAGTAATTAACAACTAATTTAATTTTATTGAATTGTCCAAGTTAACCCCATATGGGGCAAACAAACTGCACCTGAAAGCAAAATATGACCCATGAGCAACTAATTTACCAAATAATTCTAGACCCACAAGTTTGACTACTCATTTTAAGCCTCATTTGAAAATCTCACTGGAACCTCAAATTTAACATATTCAAAACCCACCATAATCTTCCCTAAACCAGCTCCTCTTACTGGCCTCTAATTCAAATATTGCCAATCCCGTCTACCCAAACACCCAGGCTTGAAACCTTCACATCACCTTTGACTTTTTCTTCCCTTTTCTCTCAGCCGACCAGCTCTGCTGTGTTATCTCTGCAATGAGTCTGGAATCCAATCCCCTTCGTACTCCCATTGTCGCCATCAATTCTCCACTGCACTTTTTCAGTAGACTTACTGGTCTCCCCATCCTCTCTTCCTCCCTGTGTTAATTCATCTACATACTGACAGATTAATCTTCCCAAAATACTCCACTTCACATAACTCCCCTACTCAAAAGCTTCATAGTTTCCTCTAACCTCTGAAACTAAGTATGTCCTTCTCAGCCTGGAATTTAAGGTCTCCCATAATCTAGGGCAGATACTGCCAGTTGCCCCCTAATATCTGTTCTCTCCTCCTCCTGTGGAAATAGAACCCCCAGTGATTTGCTGGGAATGTAGACACCTAAAATAAAGAGCATATTTCCCAGGATCCCTTGCAGCTAGGTGTGGCCATGTAAGTAAGTTCTAGCCAGTGGAATGAAGGTAAAGTTCTACGGAGTAGTGTCTGGGAGCCCTCTCTAAGAGATAGGACACATGCCCTTTACCCCCTTCTTCATCTCTTTCTCCATCCTGATGTCTAGAATATGATGCTACAATCTTGGATGATCAACTAAAGGCCCACAGGGTGGAATAACAAGAGAAAAGAAACTTGGGTCCCTGACACATGAAGTGCCATAACAGCCCTGGGGACCACTGGACTTTACATCTTTTTATCTTGTTTAAGCCACTGTTACTTTTGGTTTTCTGCCACTCTCAGCCAAACCCAATCCTCACTACTATAAGAGCCCACCTAACGCACCTCTTCCACTCCCCTAACCGTATCCTATCCATTATTCAAACTGAGCTACACCTTGGTCCCCAATATGCATCCACTTTCCTACCTCTCTGCCTTTTCTCATGCTACACCTAGATTGTTTCTCTCTTGTTGAAATCTTCTCTCTCTCTCAAGACCCATCTCAAATCTCATATTTCACTTCCTCAAAATAAATCATTCTTCATCCCCCCAATAGCATATGACTTCCTCTCTCTAAATCCCATCAGAATTTTATTTATTCCTCTTGCATTATATTTATCACAACACGTGCACATGCACACACACACAGCCAGCATTATGCCCAAACATTGCTGGCCCCATCTGTATTGAACAGAGTGGGTCCGTGATACAATTTGTTTAATTGAATTGAGGAGAAAAGTCACCCACAAGAGAGCAACAACTGGCTGAGGAGTGTGTGCAGAGGGAGTCCCCTCACAGGCCTTAGGATGGTTGGGGGCAAGGGAGGTTTTATGGGTAGGCTCTGTATACATATGAGCTGGAGTTGTTGTTTGACGCACCAGCTAGCAGAGCCATCTCTATGTCACTTCTTAGAGCTATGTCACCCCCAAATCTACGGACCAAGCAACCACACCACACTTTGTCCATGGCTCTCCCTCTGCCTTGCTCCTTCCCAGCCAACCCCCGGTCAAGGACAGCCCCGGCATTAACCATTTGACCAATGCGCATTTGACTTTATATTTGATCAGAAGCACATTTTAAAACTTCTAACTTAGGCATAGCCTCTACTGCACCTAAGTTCCACAAATCCTTCTAGATTTTTCTTTTGGAACCTGTCTCTGAATGACAATAAGAATAGCTTGGCTTGGCAGAGGATCCAGGTTAGGATTACGTGACATATGGCCCTGCTGGATGCAAGCCACACTGTCAGATTATCCGGGGGCCTGGTCTTTGTGCCCGTGAGCTGCTCCCTCAGAACCCCCATTACCTCTTCTCACCAGAGACCTTTGACAAAAGATGACATTTGAATATAAAGAGCAAAGAAAGGAGTTGGGAAAGAGGACAGAAATACCCTCTTTCTCCAGGTCCCAGGCTACCTGAGACTGAGCCTGCCAGGGACTCAGATGCTCACTTCCGAATGAACCCACATTTGCTTCTCTCCTGAGTGGCATATGTTCTCTCAGGAACCGCACAGCCTCTCAGCAGGTGGGGCAGGAGGTTTGCACCGTCTCTGAAAAGAGAGGCTTCTTGTCCCGGCCTCTGTCCCCGCAAGTGCACGTCTTAGATTTCCTAAGCACAGTTCAGAGTTACGGGTGACCACAGACAGGAAGAGAAAAGAGAGCGTCCGTGTACAGGCTGGACGTGAGAGATTCTGGCACAGTAGGGCAGGGGAGGAAGGGACGGGGGACAAGAAGGGGAGAATGGTGAGGAGCTGGTCTCCATAAGTTAAAACACAAGCTTCCCCCTAGGGCACACCGGGCAAGACTCCCTCGCTTCACACAGCCTCTGATCCTGGCCATGGGTCCCGCTGTCTCCGCAGACGCAGAGAGCAGTTGTCCAAACACTTTCAAAGGGATTAATTCAGACCAAGACCTTGGCTTGGACCTTGGGTTTGTTGTTTGTTAACCGGTCCTTTGCTTTTACTATTTTTTCTGTTTTTCTTTTCATGTGCTACTCTTAACTTATTCTTCATTTTTATTAACTTATCATTTCATCTTTTTTTTTTTTTTTTTAGTGGGGACAAGAAGTGACTGCTTAAAGTGTCAGGCACCATAGGATGGGGCCTGTACGGTGTCTTAGATCGGGGGTCAGCAAACTTTTTCTGCAAAGGGCCATATAGTAAATGTGTTTAGACTTTGCAGGCCATGTGGTCTCTGTCACGACCACTTGCTGTAGTCACTGTCATGTAAAAGCAGCCGTAGACAATACATAAACAAATAAGCATGTCTGTCTTCCAATAAAAATTTATTTACAAAAACAGTCAGCAAGCAGATTTGACCTGTGGGCTGCAGTTTGCCATCTCTTGCCTTAGATCCAAAGCTGATCTAGACATGGAGAACCCAAGAAAAGAGCCAAGTGAGGGAGCCAATCTCATCAGCCTTTCAACCAGGTACACATTCCTATTCCCGATTTCTGAGAATTGTGGATCCTGTTATCGGAGTCAATTAGTAACCGTATTTTTCCGTCTTCAGTAATCACCCAGAACCCTACTAGTCGGCCCACGGACTGAACCTTTCCATTCTCATCTGTTACCAGCACTGACCCTGCACCTGGCCTAGTTTTCTTCTCCACCTGACGCCAGAGCCTGGGTCTTATTTCTGGACAAAGTGCTAATGCGAGCATAAAAGGACACAGCAACAAAAATGTCTCCATGGTGTCACAAAAGAAGCCACAAAGGTGACATATGAGCTGGGTCTTTGTCAGGCAAAGAAGGGGGAAAAAAATACATTCCAGGTAGAGGAAAGAAATTACTAAATAGAAAACTGACATGATAAGGTTTTAATTCTAGGAAGATAAATGGCTTCAATAAGGAAGGACAGGAGAGGGGGGAACCAGAGGCAAGGAGACAAAATAATGGGCCATTCCAAGAGCCCAGGCAAATTAGGGTGAAGATCCCAATGAAGGCAGGAGCAGTAGCGGTGGTGTTATAGACTGCATGTCTGTGTCCGCCGAAAATTCGTGTGTTGAAATCTTAACCCCCAAGATGATGTTATGAGGAGGTGGGGTCTTTGGGAGGTAATTAGGTCAAGAGAGTGGAGCCTCCATAATGGCATTAGTGGCCTTATAAGGAGAGAGTCCAGAGAGCTTGCCTCCTCTCTGCTCTCTCAGCCACACGAGGACACAATAAGAAGTCGAGAGGTCGGCCATCTACAAACTGGGGAGAGGACTCTCACCAGACACTGATCTGCTGGCACCTTGATCTTGGACTTTCCAGCCTTCAAACTGTGAGAAATAAATGTTTACTGTTTAAGCCACCCAGTCTGTAGTATTTTGTTATAGCAGCCCAAACTAAGAAAGCTGGGAAGTCATCAAATATGAACAGTTTTTACTATAATATTAAAAGAATTGAGTGATCAGCTGAATAGGGACAGTGGGAGAGAAGAGAAGAGTTTTTTAGGGTTAAAATAGGTTAGCCACAGGGTTAGAAAGTATTCAGATTAGGATTAAGATGAGGGTTTGGCCTTGGATTGAGGCTATCACTAATTTACTTTCATTGGTTTACTTCTCATTTGAAAACATGATTCAAAAGATTCTTGTAACCCACCATGACTCACTAATTCTAAGACACGTGATTTTTCACATTTTACACGTCTAGTTTTTACACATTTATTTTCGTATATCTAAACTTCAGAGGTATCTTACTGATGTTCGCGTGCGTCTTAGTTTAATTGGCAGACATTTATTTCATCGCAACAGCAGTACGTTAAATAATGGTGGATCTTCCAATCGTGGCATCTTCCATTTTATGTAACACAGTGAACATGTCCAAAGCACAATAGAAAGTCAAATGGTTCATGTTATTTCCAAGAACGCAAAACCACCATTGGTGTGTTTTGTTTGTTAATCATACTTTAAAGTCTTGTATCTTAAGGAAGCTTTTAGAGACTACAAAGTACTTTCTTGAAGAAAAGCTAATCAAACTCACTTATGGGTTCAGTGCACTGTTTCCTGGAGGGACCACAGAAGGCTGAGTAGCGAACTTGGTGATGTGCAGGCGGCAGCATGTAAGAACACACAAAAATTAAAGAATAAAAACTGAGGTGGCTTCTGCAAAAACCGAGAATGGAGTTCTTGAAAAGAAAAAGTAAGAAATAAAACAGACAGTATAGGAGAGAAAGTGATAGCAAGAGGATGGAAGTTTAGTTCAGGAGTTTAGGAAGCAGGTGAATTCAGTAAACAAAAGAACTATTTTTCAAATACCTTGTGACTCATTACCAACCTACTCTATGATTCGAGTTCATTCAAATAGGTTTTTTGTTGTTCAAACCGGACTGTGTGAGTTATCTAATAAACAGAGTGTCACGTGAACATGTTAACTGCCTGAGTCTGCAAGAGGGCTAGAAATGCTAAAAGGTGCCTAAGCATAAGAAACTGAAATCTCTCTGAAAAGGAATTCTGCTATCCTGTGTCCCGGCCACACTTCCAGATGAATGTAGCCACCTGCTGATGGGAATCTCTGACTCAGGTCTTGTCGGCTCCAAACCGTGCTTCACAACCCTACCACGCTGGTTCTTCTTAAATCCCATTTTCACATCACTGTTGTCCTCCTAACGGTTCCCTGATGCCTCACAACTATTGTCCAAACATTTCTGCCTGACTCGGAGGGCCCCTGATCGGGTCGACATAGCTGACTCTACTTCCCGCTGTTCCTCTCCTTGTGTCCTCTGCTACCAAAAGCTAATTTCAGTCCATCTTCCGTGGACTTTTCTGAAATACTTTTCTCCCAAACTGGAACACCTCTATGAAAACTCCCGCCCTTCAAGTTCCTTCCCCAGCTGCAGTCAACAGGCCAGTCAAGGTGTCTGCCACACCTGGAGCCCCCCTGTGACAGAAACCTCTGTGACACCAATCCTGGTGTCACAGCTATCCCAAGGGGCTCCTTCTGCATAGATGACCATGTTCTGTATGGCTAAGATCCTTTGGCCAAAGCTGATTGTATTAGTGTGGGCTCCTACTGTAGACCAGGCAATCAATAGGCTGGCCAGTGGTCAATGAATTTGCCAGGTACAAAAGCTCTGCTTAAATAAGGATGATGAGGAAGGCAGACCGATGAGATGCCCTATCTTGGAAATCTGAACAGACAATAGAGAAAGAGAGAGAGGGGTGCTCACAGGAGCAGGAGTGAAAATATCAGCGGGTGGTCAAGTTACGTTAACAGTAGAGCCTTAGAGAAGGAGCCAAAATTCCTGCTGCTACCAGGCCACAAGATTGCCCTATTACTAGAGCAGCCTTGGATCCAGTACAATTTCCCAAGTCCAGTTTCTGTGGAGCCAGGTCTAACTCAGTTTCTCTTTTCCCTAAGAGCCCTGCTGGAGACCTTCTCCTGGATTCCTGTGAAGTCTGAATGACTGCCTGACATTCCTGTTTCCCTCATGTATCCATACAGTGCTTAAGGGAACCTGAATAAGTGTTAATTCCATAAAACAAAAGAAGCTAACACACACAGTGACCTTCACCAGTCCCTGTTCCCTGAACATCTGCAGTACTTCTAGCCTGGACCGTGAAATTTGGCCCTTACTACAGAACGTCTTCCAAGGTCACCAATTTTACATATGCTTTAATTTTACTTCCAACAGATCATACACTTCCTTAGGGCAGGGCTCATGGCCTCTGTTTATTTTTTTCTCTCCGCTTCTGTATGACCTTGAATATGTTATTTAACCTCTGCAAGCATCAGTATTCTCATTTTCAAAACTGGGATAATAATAGTACCTACTTTAAAGGTTAATTGTGAAGAATAAATGAGAACATGACTGTAAAGTGCTTAGCATCGTGTCTGGCACACAATGAGTGCTCAGTAAGTTGGTGGAGGTAGTGATGGCAGTGGTGGTAAGGCTGGCGATGCTGGTGGTGGTGATGGTGGTGGTGGTGGTGGTGGTGATGATGGTAATGCTGGTGGTCGTGGTGGTGATGGTGGTGGTGGTGGTGGTGGTGGTAATGCTGGTGGTTGTGGTGGTGGCTGTGGTGGTGGTGGTGATGCTGGTGGTGGTGGCTGTGGTGATGATGGTAGTGATGCTGGTGGTGGTGGTGGTGGTAATGGTAGTGGTGGTGGTGATGGTTGTGGTGGTGGCAACAATGGTGGTGGTGGTGGTGATGGCGATGATGATGGTGATACTGGTGGTGGTGGTGATGGCGGCGGTGGTGGTGGTGGTGATGGTGGTGGTGGCTGTGGTGATGCTGGTGGTGGTGGTGGTGGTGATGCTGGTGGTGGTGGCTGTGGTGATGATGGTGATGGTGGTGGTGGTGGTGGTGATGGTGGTAGTGGTGGCTGTGGTGGTGGTGGCGATGATGGTGGTGATGCTGGTGGTGGTGGCTGTGGTGATGCTGGTGGTGGTGGTGATGATGGTGGTGGTGGTGGTGGTGGCAATGATGGTGGTGGTGGCGATGATGGTGGTGATGCTGGTGGTGGTGGTGATGGTGGTGGTGGTGGTGGTGATGGTGGTAGTGGTGGCTGTGGTGGTGGTGGCGATGATGGTGGTGATGCTGGTGGTGGTGGCTGTGGTGATGCTGGTGGTGGTGGTGATGATGGTGGTGGTGGTGGTGGTGGCAATGATGGTGGTGGTGGCGATGATGGTGGTGATGCTGGTGGTGGTGGTGATGCTGGTGGTGGTGGTGGTGGCGGTGGTGGTGGTGGTGGCTGTGGTGGTGGTGGTGGTGGTGGTGGTGGCTGTGGTGGTGGTGGTGATGATGGTGGTGATGCTGGTGGTGGTGGCTGTGTTGATGCTGATGGTGGTGGTGGTGGTGGCAATGATGGTGGTGATACTGGTGGTGGTGGCTGTGGTGGTGATGGTGATGGTGGTGGTGATGGTGCATAGCATCCATCATACAGTTCTGAACATACAGTAGATGATTTAGGCGTATTCACTGACACGTGGGCATGGTGGCAAACCATACACTGCCCGAGTTATAAAGGAGAATAAGAGGTAGAATAAGAGAGAAGCAGAAGTGCAAACCGTTTGTGAAGCGCCTGCTCAGATATCAAGTACTGTGAAGGATATATATCTCACTGGTATCTCACAACAAGTCATTGGCAGAAATTCTAATTGAAAGATTAGAAAAATTAGGATCAGATAAACTAAGCGACTTGCCCAATTTTACAAAACTAATTGAGGACGCTACTTGGGTCCAGGATAACCGTACATTGCCCACTGCGTCGTGCTGTTGCACAAAGAAGCCTGAAGGAATTGAGAGACGGGGAGAGGGAAACCCAGCAGTGTTTCCCAGTGCAGGAGTGGCTTCCAAACAGACCTTATCTTCCCCAAAAAGGCCATACTTATGCACACTTAATGTACCATTTGTACCTTAATTTCCCCCATCAAACTCCAGTTTCTATATACATCTGATCGAGGTTTACATAAGTATTAGGAGAAGTAAAGTTAAATTACTCAATTTCAACTTTGACCTATAAAGAAGGAGGAAAAACAGAAGCGAGGTATCAAGAGGCAGTGCTCCTGCTGAGAGCTGGCAGTTGGCCATGAAGGTACATCCAAGCGAAGCTCCTTTTAGAAATGTCCTCAGTTATTAGCTAATTCCATTCCTCAGAATTAAAATTTTGAAAGATCTGCTCTGTCGGGGTCTGTCTTACTGAGCGCTGCATTCCGACTCCCCTTGGGGTGACTCAGGAAGCTCCTTGCTGGGCGATGGAGTGGAGGGAGGAGGGCGGGTGACAACGTCTATTGAGTGTCTACTCCCTCCAGGAGCTGTACCTTCACTCACTCATTTAAAGATCTCAGCATTCCTCTGCGGAGCCATGTTTTACCAGATGAGGAAACGAGGCCCAGCAGTGCTGGCCATGATGGCTGGGCGAGTACATGGTGAAACCGTACTTCCTTCCGGCGCTCTCCGGGACCAGGGCCTCGGGTGCTCCGTGCATCCTCAGTTGGGCCACCTACCTCTCCTTCCGCCTTATTCGAAGCGCTGGTTCCCAAAACCCAGGCTTTGTGTTCCAGCAGGCTCGCATTCCAACCCAGCTGCGCCACCTCGAGCTGGGTGCCTTCCCAATACTTACCCACCGTCTCTGAGCCCGAGTTTCCTCAGTCTACTTGACAGAATTATTATGAGTCCTGGATGGGAGAATACATCACTGTATTGTGCGTCTGGTAGCACACAAGCTCGCACACAGTACTTCACACGTGGAGGTTACTGTCACTATCATTCATTACACTACTAGCTCTGCTCTGCGGGGCTCTATTCTCGATTTTTCTTCCTCTGATTCTTGGTGCTGATTCCTGACTAAAAGCTAGAAGCTAGTAAAACGTCTGTAGAGATACCAAAGCCTGCTCTATCCATTGAGCCACCGCTAAGGCTGTGTGCAAGAGCCGGCAGGGTGATGGTGAAAAGAAACTTAGATATGAGTTAGCAAAGCTGATGCAGCAGCAAAAAGGCTAATGTAGTTTTGGGCTTTGTTCCCAACGGCTTCATCAGCAGAGAACAGAGGTGAGGGTCCCTCTTTAACAGCCTTTCTCAAACCCCACCTGGAAAATCACATTAAATTCCAGGCACTTCAATACCGTAAAGATGTAGAAAAGCTGAAGGGAGTTCAGAGAAGAGTAATAAAAAAGTTGGGGAGGTTGGGAGAATTGATTTACTGGGAAAGATTAAAATAACTAACTATGTACAGCACGTCTGGGTGGTGACTGGTGAGGAGCGAAGGGGAACGCGTAGCAGCCTATAAATACTGGCAGCGTGTAAACACGGCGGGAAGAGTTATTCAGCATGGTACAAGGAGGCACAGCGGGAACCGGGGGAGAGGAAGGAAGGACAATTTATGAAGAACACTGGGAAAGTTGCGTTGAGTTTTTTAGAAAGACAGACAGAGAGAGAGAAATTAAAGATCCTCAGGAGTAATGTTGCAATTCAGCAGGAGGAAATCCTGTTTTTCTAAATCACATTGTTTTCCGGTCTATCCTGAGCGTCTACTACACCACGTAGGTTGCACTTTACTGTCATTCCTCCCTGCCCCGGACTGGAAACTCAGAGAGAGTGGAAATGCATGCGTTTTGCTCACTATTGACTCCCCAGGACCCAGTGTAGTGCCTGCCTCACAGTCATTGTCCCGGAAATATTGGCGGAACAAAAGCTGAATGAATGACCAGTTTGCAAAGAAATAGAATGAAATAAAGAATTTATTACCAAAGATGATCTATAGTAATGGTAATGTTAAAGCACTGAAGATCTAGCAGGATCATTGCTATGAATTGCAGGATCTAGAACTTTAGGGTTAGAAAGGACATTCGAAGTCTTATATTTCGATGATTCTCACCATTTTTTTTCCCCAAACCAGTTCATGTGTGCATCTAGGTCTATGCATAATTTTCAGCATACTAACAAATTTCCATCTCTTTTTTTCCACCGTAAAAAATGCTTATCATAATGCAACTAAGTGAGAGTGACATTAACACATGGATAACCTTGAAGCCACTCTAATCTATTAAAAACAAAAAAGTAAGGAGCCAGACCAGTGGTGTAGTAATTAAGTTCACGTGCTCTGCTTTGGCAGCCCAGGGTTCACGGGTTTGGATCCCGGGAGTGGACCTATGGACTGCTCATCAAGCCATGCTGTGGCGGCGTCCCACATACAAACTAGAGGAAGATTGGCAACAGATGTTAGCTCAGGGTCAATCTTCCTCGCCAAAAGGAAAAAAGAAGTAAGTAATTCACCGACTGTTCTTAGTCGCCCTCCCTGACCACCGTTGTGTGTTACTTATTCACAGTTGCCTTCCCTGTTGGGGATCCCCAGCCCTGACACAGGGCCTAACACATTCCTAGATGCACACATAGGTTCGCACATTCCCAGGTGCACAAGAACATTTTTTGAGTTTCTGAATTTTGAATAACAAAATGATCTGCTCCACTACTCACACCTTGTAACTCGTACATTGAGATAAAATAAACGAGACTGCCATTCTAGCTCAGCACAGCCATTTGCAGATTATGTGGAATGACTTGCCCCAGGTGACCCAGTCCATGGCACAGCCAAAACTGTAGGAACAGTTCTTCTCTAGATCCCCTGAGCCTACCAGGTGCCATTCTCAGTCTGCCATGCTATTTACAGATGAGGAAACTGAGGCTTTAAGAAGTTAAATAACTGTCTCAGGCAAGTGGTGGACCTAAGACTGAGACCACGTGGGCTGCCTGCAGAGCCCACCTACCTAACTGCTCCTCTCTACTGCCTCCTGGGGATCCCTACCCACACCCCGGATTTCTCTGCACCAGCTCATTGAACAAAGCTGCAGAGCACCAGCACGTCAGGATTTGTGGTGAATAGAGGATTTTCTCTGTCAATTTAGCCAACCCTGATGAGTTGCAGTTATGAAATTTGGCGGCAAAGTCCAGACAGCCCTTGATACATAAATTTGTTTCTGAAAGAGTCAACTTCAAAGCCTAAAGTCCATCTATGGAATCCCAGTTCCCCCATTAACACTTACAATAAAAAAGCAAATACGTTCCAGGGAGAAAGCAAGGAGAGGGAGCCATTTTTTTCAATTTACTCAATAAACTTGCTGAATGCCTCCCAGGCCTCAGGCACTTTGTAGGCACTGGGCCCACAGTGGTAAACCAGACTCAGGCTGACTCTGGAGCCAGGGCGCAAAAACAAACCATTTCAGGGGCTGGCCCAGCAGCGTAGCAGTTAAGTTTGCACTCTTCGGCGGCCCAGGGTTTGCAGGTTCAGATCTCAGGTGCGAACCTATGCACTGCTCATCAAGCCATGCTGTGGCAGGCTTCCCACATACAAAATAGAAGAAGCTTGGCACAGATGTTAGCTCTTCCTCACACAAAAAAAAACAAAACCATTTCACCACAATGCACTTTGCGGCCAGTGAGGGGAAAGGTGCTGTCTTGTGGTTAAAGACCCCAAGGAGGTGAGGTTGGAAGCGATCTAAGAGTGTGCCCAGTGAGGAGCAAGGGGCACTCCAGGCAGAAGGGACAGCATGAACAAAGGCTGGAGTCAGGAAACAGCACAGTTTTGGGACCACAAGCATTCAGGGGCACTGAGGCAGAGAGGGAAGGAGGAGCAAATGTTAACCCTGAGGAAGCACAGGGAGCCCAGGGGAAAATAAACAATGGAATTACCAAAGATTGCAAAGTCATTTTCTATGAAACAAATTCTTCTCGCTCAATGAACATAGATGGCAGCACTGCTTAGGGGCTATTTTTCTGGTTTTGTATTTAGAATTTGTTACTCATTTAAAGTGGACAAAACTAGGTTGTGAAAGACCCAGCAGAAGTCTGCTGGAGATGAAGAATGTAAGGACCCTGTCTAAGATAGGGGGAAAAGGCAAAGATGAAATAAAGAGCTCTAATAATATTGTGTCGCTAATGTCCTTGTTTATTTTTCTCCCAGCAGCCCAGAGTAGGGGTGCTAGTAGAGGTGCATCCACTCCATGAAGACATTTAAGGAACTAAGGTTTCTTCCCCCTCACATCTCCACCATCCCACCAGCCCCTAGGACATTGGGCTTGTCCACACAGTCAAAGTTGAGACTCAAGGTCATATGTGTTCCAACTCATGGGAAAGAGAAAGATAGGGGACAGAATGCATGATGTTTAAGGCCCAGACCTTAAAACGCCATAAATCTCTTCTGCTTGCATTCCATGGCTAGAAATTAATCAGGTGGTCAAGCCCAGCTGCAAGCGAGGTTGGGAAGTTGAGTCTCTCTTTGGGTAGCTATGGGCCTGGCTACCAACTAGCTGGAGAAGAGAAGAATGGACCTGAATCGACAGCCTGTGGTCTTCCCCTACTGAGCCCAATGACAAGCTTAGCCCAGGCAGGTAATGTCCCAGGATTCCTGGACTAGCTATCTGGCCAGATCTCCTCTGCATGGAGATGAAGTAAACAGACTTAGAAGATTGAGCAGAGGGGAAAGGACATGTTATTGGGATACATAAAGTGGAAATCAGATAGTCTTTTAAGGTGGACTGTTTCTCACTCCTAGTGGAAACTGACCCAAGTCAAGTCACTTCACTTCTGCAGCTTCCATTTGTTTCCAATTCAAACAAGAAAGAAAGAAGCTAATGTTGGGCCATCACTTCACCTCTCTGGAATGTGCTGAAGGTAAGTGAGATGGTGTATGCCCTCTGCTTTGCATTCCAAGAGGCACTACAGAATGCAAAGAACACTACAGACTGCACATTCGGACCGTCAAAGCAGGGTCAGGAGCAGCACAAGGAAATCCACGACGATTTAAGAACAATGTTAGGTGGGAGTTTCCAAAAAGTAGAAATCTTGGTGGACAGCACCCCTCTTGTGTCATAATACACTATAGGGAGGAAAAGCCAAGGCCAAGGTCAGAAGGCCTGGATTCAAGCACAGATATAGCATGAACTAGCTAGTTTGTTATCTATAAAACAGAGGTCATCAGTTCCTTCTTAAGTTATTTTAAGGATTCAAATGTAAGGTAGGTAAGGACAGGCGAAATCTGATGAGTGCTTACCGTGTGCCAGGCACTACTCAAAATGCTTTCCATTTTCAATGGACAACAGCTGACAACAGCTCCTACAGAGGGAGGACCAAGCAAAGGCACAGAGGGGTACGGAATTTTGTCCCAGGCCACAAAGATAGAAAGAAATGGTGGAGACGGGATTCAAATCCAGGCAACCTGATTACAAAATCTATGCTCTTAAACACCGTGCTAAATGGCTTGGTGAAGAATGGGTATTTAACAAACGCTAAAGAACGACACTAGTCGTCACCTCCACTATTCTTAAAATATTGATCATTTTCATTGATCTTCCATCCCATGAGAAAATGCAAACAAATATTCTTTATAACTAGTATTACCCAAAAGTGAATTAACACCAATATAAATGATTACTATTTCAATGAGTTCAATGTCCTTTTTAAATAGTTAAGCAGTACAGTTGGAACGTGTAATTTTTAAGTCCAGTAGTTCCCATTTAGTGTCGGCAAGGCACAAAATGAACTAATTTCTATTGAGACAAGCCATAGCTGATTTATTTACTGCCCCCGAATGAAAATTCCTCATTCTAGTTGTAGAAAACAAAATTGAGGCTTTGATTGGACCTCCTCTCCTTTATTTATAACTGTTATAATTAATCCATTAATCCATAATCCTATAGTTGTGACCTTTGTGTCATATCTTAAATACAAAAGTTTATATTTTATTTAGATGATGACCTTTGTATCATATCTTAAATATAAAGATTTATATCCGACCATCCCACGAATGGATCATTTAGTCACTGGGTCACAGGTTGCATTAATTCTTTCCTCTAATCTCTCATGAACTTCACAGCATAGTCTGAATTCTGGCATTTGCTTCAAATGCTCAGTCCTTTCCAGAGAGCAGTAACTAATCAAATGGGTTTATAATTTGTTCATACATTTGTCACAAAGCCCTTAATATAGTTCCTTGAGTGCGCTCAGAACCATCGGGTGTGGTTCCCAATTTAGCCTCGTGACAAGCTGTCACGTGTTTCTGAGATAAAAACAGCTAAACAGGAATTTTGAAACTTAACTCCTGTTCTGAACTAAAAATATGGAACTAATCACCACAAAGCATGCCAAAAAAGGTATTCTATATGGCATTACACACATGTCTTGATTTTCTTCTTCTTATTGTTTTGCTTCCACATCTCCTTTATTGTATATTATAAGTCAAGCCACTCTCTCCCACGGACAGTGTGCTGTCCCCATCCAAAGGTTTAGTTCAGAATCAGGTGGAAGACTCTCTCATCCATCACCCATCAGGACATGCTCCCCTTGTCCCCGGATTCATCTGCCTCTCTCTGGCAGATCCCTCCAGTCCCAAGAGCTGAGTTTTGAAAAATGGTTATCAAGGACGAATATCCTATTCCTGTGTCCCTTCCTCTGAATTCTCCTTTTGCCTGCTGTTCAGTAGATTTGAGGAGCTCTTCCTTGGTAGGAAAACATCAGCTGTAGTTGTAAGCAAAGGGATTCTCTGATGTGCCAGGATCACACTGTCATCCATTATCTCATTGTATCTACATAACAGTTCTGGAAGGTCAATACTGTTTGTAATCATATTACATAATATTTTTAAATTTTTTATTGTGGTATTAGTGGCATACAATAAACTACACAAAAGTGTGTAACTTGATAAGTTTGACATATTTATACAGCCAGTAAATCAAGATCATTAACATATCCATCACCCCCAAAAGTCTCCTCATGCCCCTTGGTAATCTCTCCTCCCACGCCTGCCCCCTACTCATCTCAGGCACCCACTGATCTACTTTCTATAACTCTGCATTAGATTTAATTTTCTAGAAGTTTGTTCACATAGAAACACGGTATGTACTCCTTTTTGTCTGGCTTCTTTCATTCAGCACAACTGTCTTGAGATTCATCAGTGCTGCAGCCTGTTTCAGCAATTTGTTTTTATTGTCGAGGAGTATTCCATTGTATAGAGGTCCCATAGTTGATTCCTTCACCTGTAGTGTACATTTGGGGTTTTCCCAGTCTTTTACTATTATTACAAAAGTCTGTATATGTCTTAGTATGAACACATACTTCTATTTCTATTGGGTAACTACGTAAGAATGAAATGGCTGGATCATGTAGTAGACACATGTTTAACGTTTTAAGAAACTGCCACAATGTT
Source organism: Tapirus indicus (assembly GCA_031878705.1). Classification (NCBI taxonomy): domain Eukaryota; kingdom Metazoa; phylum Chordata; class Mammalia; order Perissodactyla; family Tapiridae; genus Tapirus; species Tapirus indicus. The sequence goes on along the minus strand of CM062930.1, from coordinate 84,540,636 downwards.
TTCCAAAGAGGTTGTACAATTTTACATTTCCACCAGCTGTGTATGAGAGTTCCAGTTCCTCCAAATCCTCACCAACACTTAGATTGGTCAATTATTTTAATTTCAGTCATTTTAATAGGGTGTAATGGTATCTCATTGTGGTTTTATTTTTGCATTTCCCTAATGAGCAATGATGTTGAGTATCTTTTCTTGTACTTATTTGCCACTCATACATTCATCGATAAAGTGTCTGTTCAAATATTTTGCCCATTTTCTTGAGTTTTGAGAGTTCTTTATACATATTAGACACAAGTCCCTGGACATATAAGTCTGGACATAATTTGCAAATATGTTCTTCCAGCCTACGGCTTTCCTTTTCATTCTCTTAACGGTATCTTTGAAAGAGATTGTGCTCTTTCTGTGCTGTTTCTGAGGAATCTTTATCCAAGGGCACAGATATCTTCTCCTATGTTTAATTTTAAAAGTTCTATAGTTTTTGGTTTGATGTTTAGGTCTATAATCCATTTTGAGTTAATGTCTCTATACAGTACAAGGTGTGATTGAATTTTTTGTATATGGATATCCAATTTTTCCAAACCATTTGTTGAAAGGCCGTTCTTTCTCCACTGAATTCCCTTGGCATCTTTGTCAAAAATTAGTTGTCCCTGCTGGCGAGGGTGTGGAGCAACAGGAACTCTCATTCATTGTTGGTGGGAATGCAAAATAGTATAGCCACTTTGAAAGAGAATTTGATGGTTTCTTACAAAACTAAACACTCTCACCATACGACCCAGCAATCATACTCCTTGGTATTTACCCAAAGGAGTTGAAAACTTCTGTCCACACGAAAATCTCCATACAGATGTTTATAGCAGCTTTACTCATAATTGCCAAAACTTAGAAGGAACCAAGATGTCATTCCATAGGTAAATGGATAAATAAACTGTGGTACATCCAGACAAGGGAATATTTTTCAGCACTAAAAAGAAATGAGCTATCAAGCCATGAAAAGACATGGAGGAAACTGCAATGCACGTTATTCGGTGAAAGTAGCCAGTCTGAAAGAGCCACGTACTGTATGATTCCAGCTATATGACCTTCTGGAAAAAGCAAAACTATAGAGACAGGAAAAAGATCAGTGGTTGCCAGGGGTTGGGGGGTGATGAATAGACGGAGCGCAGAGGATCTTTAGGGCAGAGAAAATACTCTGTATGATACCATAATGATGGAGACATGTCATTATACATTTGTCCAAACCCATAAAATGTACAACACCAAGAGTGAACCATAATGTAAATTATGGACTTGAAGTGATTATGAAGTGTCGATGTAGGTTCATCAGTTGTAAAAAATGTACAGCTCTGATGGAGGACATTGATAATGGGGGAGGCTATGATGTGTGTTAACAGGGGGTATATGGAAAATCTCTGAACATTCCCCTCAATTTTTCTGTGAACCTAAAACTCTCTAAAAAAATAGTCTTAATTTTAAAAAAGCATAGAGATAAAAATAATGAATTTAGCATGTCATATCTCTTTTTCAGTGATTCCATTGTTAAACTACATTTTCTTTATGGGTATTTGCTTTTCAAAATAAATTAAAGAGTAATAAATATAATTTTTTAATTAGATGTCTACTTATGTATAGGTCTATTGATGGACTCTGTATTCCGTTCCACTGATCAGCTTGTATATCTTCATGCCAATTCCCCAGTCTTAATTACTGTAGCTTTGTAAGTCTTGAATTCAAGTAGTGTCAGTCCTCCAACTTTGTTTCTTTTCAGAGTTGTTCTGGCTATTCTAGATCCTCTGCATTTCCACATGAATTTTAGAATCAGTTTGTTAATTTCTAAAAAAAAAAAAAAGCCTGCAAGATGTTGATTGGAATTGCCTTGGATCGATAGATCAATATGCAGGAAATTTATATCTTAACAATACATAACACGGTATATCTCTTCATTTATTTAGGCCTTCTTTAACTTATCTCAGCTATGTTTCATAGTTTGCAGTGTGTTGATCTTGAACATCTTTTGTCATATTTACCCCTAAATATTTCTTATCCTATTAAATGTTTTTATTTCACTATCCAATTGTTTGTTAAGAATATGTGGAAGTAGAATTGATTTTTGTATATTGCTCTTGCATCCTGCAACCTTGCTAACTTATTTTTTAATTTTAGTAGCTTTTCTGTAGATACCATCAATTTTTTTTGGTGAGGAAGATCGTCCCTGAGCTAACATCTGTGCCAATCTTCCTCCATTTTGTATGCGGGATGCCGCCACAGCATGGCTTGACAAGTGGTGTGTAGGTCCATGCACGGGATCCGAACCCACGAACCCTGGGCCACCAAAGCAGAGCATGAACTTAACCACTATGCCACTGGGCCGGCCCCAAGACAGCATCAAATTTTCCACATAGATGATCATGTCATCTGCAAAACAAAAAAGACTGTTTCTTCTTACTTACCAATCTGGATGCCTTTTATTTCTTTCTCTTGCCTTGCTGCACTGACTCAGATCTCCAGTACAGTGTTGAATAGAAGTGGTAAGAGTGGACATCTTGTCTTGTTCCTGAATTTTGGAGTAAAGCACTCAGACTTTCATAAGTATGATGTTCACGTAATTTTTTCATAGACATCTTTTATCAGATTGAGGAAATTTCTTTCTATTCTTAATTTGCTGTAGGTTTTATCAGGAACGATTTGAATTTTGTCAAATACTATTTCTGTGTTTATTGAGATAATAATATGTTTTTCTTTTTTAGCTTGGTAATAAGATGCATCACATTGATTGATTTTTCAATTGGTAAACCAACCTTGCATTCTTGGGATAAATCTCTCTTGGACTTGACACATTACCTTTTTTATATATTGTTGAATTCTATTTGCTAAAAATGTATTTGGAATATTTATATCTATGTTCATGAGGGATATTGGTCTGTCATTTTCTCTTCTCGTAGTGTCTTTCTCTGGCTTAATTCATAAAATGAATTTAAAAATATTTCCTTCTCTTCATTTTATGAGTTTATCTTAAAATGGTGTTTCTTTTTCCTTAAATGTTTAGAATTTACCAGTGATGCCTCTGAGCCTAGAGTTTTATTTGTGGGAAGGTTTTCAATTACAAATTCAATTATGAATTTTGTAATTGATATTACTGTCTGTAGTTAAAGTTATACTAATACTAAATTTTAAATATTAAAATATTAGTAAGACTGATATTAATAAAAATAGAGCTACTCATGTTATCTATTCCCTCATGAGTCAGCTTTGGTACTTGGTAGTGTATGTTTTTCAAGGAATTTGTCCATTTAATCTAAACCGTTTAATTTATTCAACATTAAATATTAGCATCAATTGTTTCTAATATTCCCTTATTTTATTTTAACATCTGTAGAATTTGTAGTAATCTCACCTCTTCCTTTTGATATCTACAGTTTGTTTCTTCTTTTTTTTTTTCCTGATCAGTTTGGCTAAAGGTTATTGATTTTATTGATCTTGTCAAAGAACCAGTTTTGGGTTTTATTGACCTTTTTTGTTGTTTTTATGTTTTCTATTCCATTAATTTCTGCTCTGATCTTTGTATTTCCTTTCTTCTGCTTACTTTTGATTTAATTTTCTCTTCTTTTTCTAGTTTCTTAAGATGGAAGTTGAGATCACTGATTTGAGAACTTTCTTCTTTTCTAATGTAGGAATTTAGTGCTATAAATTTTCCCTAAGTATTAATTTGGCAGTGTTCCACAGTTTTTGAAATGTTGTATTTTAATTTTTATTCAGGTCAAATTCCTTCATAATTTAACTTATGACTTCTTCTTTGAGCCATGGGTTGTTTAGAAGTTGTCATTTAGTTTTCAGTATGGGGGATTATCCAGAGACCTTTCTGCTAGTCAAATTCTGTTGTGGTCAGAGAAAATACTTTGTGTGACTTGAATCCTTTTGAATTTATTGAGATTAGTTTTATGGCTCAGAATATCTTGGTAAATGTCCCTTGTGCACTTGAAAAGAACATATACTCTGCTATTGTTGGGTGGAGTGTTCTATAAATGTCAATTAGGTCAAATTGATTGGTAGTGTTGTTTAAATATTCTATATGCTTAATAATTTTCTGTCTACTTGTTCTATCATTTATTGAAAGAATGTTTATTGTGAATTTGGCTATTTCTCCTTGCAGTTTTATCACATTTCTCTTCATGTATATTGATGGTCTATTTATTAGGTACACAAACATTTTGGATTTTTATGTCCTCTTGATGAATTTACCCCTTTATCACTAGGAAATGAACTTCTTTATCCCTGGTAAGACTCTTTGCTGTGAAATCAAGTTTGTCTGATATTTTAATAAAGCCATTTCTGCTTTCTTTTGCAGAATATTAGCATGGCATATCTTTTTTCCATCCTTTTACGTTTAACCTGTCTTTATATTTAAAGTGTGTTTCTTGTAGGTAGTATATAGTTGGATCTTGCTTTTTTTTTTTGTGAGGAAGATTGGCTCTGCACTAACATCTGTTGCCAATCTTCCTCTTTTTCTTTTTCCCCCCAAAGCCCCAGTACACAGTTGTGTGTCATAGTTGTAGAGTTGTAGCTCTTCTATATGGGACGCTGCCTCAGCATGGCTTGATGAATAGCGTGTAGGTCTGCGCCCAGGATCTGAACCGACAAACCTCGGGCCGTGAAAGCAGAATGCATGAACCCAATCACTACACCACCAGGCCGGCCCCTGGATCTTGCTTTTTTTAATCCAGTCTGACTATCTCTGCCTTGGGGTATTTAGATCACTTACTTTTAACGTGACAGTTAGTATAGACAGGTTTAAATCTATCATCTTGTTATAACACTTTATTTTAGAGATTGATTTAGAGTTTATACCACACATCTTTAATTTATGGTGATATTATAGCACTCCATGTAAAGTATAAGAACCTTACAATAATATACTTCCTTTTCTTCTCTTCTAGGTTTGTGCTATTGTTGTCATACATTTTGTTTGTATGTATGCAATAAATCCCACAGTACCTTGTTATCATTTTTGCTTAACAGTTAATTATCTCTTAAAGAGACTTAAATAAGAAATTATATGTTTACTCATGTAGTTATCCTTTCCAGTGCTCTTCATTCCTTTTTATAGATCTATATTTCCACGTGTTATCTTTTTTCTTCTGCCTGAAGGATTTTTAAGATTTAAAATTTTTTAACTTCAACAATTAATATTTACAGTCAACATTTCTTATAGTATGGGTCAGCTGATGAACTGTTTCAGCTTTTGGATGTCAGAAAAATTCTTCACTTCACCTTTTTTTTGAAATATATTGTTGTTGGGTGTATAATTCTAGTTTGATAGATTTGTTCTTTCCGTACTTTAGAGATGTTACTCCACTGTCTTCTTGCTTACTTTGTTTCTGACCAGAAATCTGCTATAATTCTTAACTTTGTTCCTCTGTATAGGCAAACCTCAGAGATACTGCAGGTTCAGTTTCAGACGACCTCAATAAAGCAAATACAGCAATAAAGTGAGTCATACGAAGTTTTTGGTTTCCCAGTGCATATAAAAGTAATGCTTACACTATACTGTGGTCTATTAAGTGTGCAATAGCATTGTGTGTAAACAATGTAAATGCCTTAATTTAAAACACTTTATTACTAAAAAATGCTAACCATCATCTGAGCCTTCAGCGAGTCATAATCTTTGGGCTCGCGGAGGCTCTTGTAAAAAACACAATATCTGTGAAGTGCAATAAAGCGAGGCACAATAAAAGGAGGGGTGTCCGCATGTAATATGTTTTTTTAACTGGCTGCTTTTAAGATTTTTCTCTCATCACTGACTGTCAGCAATTTGATTATGATGTGCCATGGTGTCGTTTGGATTTGTTTGTTTCTTTTTCATGTTTCTTATCCTTTAGGTTCATTGAGCATCTTGGATCTGTGTGTTTATAGTTTTTATCAAATTTGGAAACTTTCTGGCAACTATTTATTCAAACATTTTTTGTCTCCTTCTCTACCTCCTCTCTTTTGGGGACTCCAATTGCATGTATATTAAGCTGCTTGATGTTTTCCCACAGCTCACTGATGCTCTGTTCAATTTCTTTTCCCAAAGCCCCAGTACACTGCTGTGTATTCTAGTTGTAAGTCCTTCTAGTTCTTCTACGTGAGCCTCTGCCACAGCATGGCTACTGATGGACGAGTGGTGTGGTTCCACACCCAGGAACCAAACCCTGGCCACCAAAGTAGAGCACAATGAACTTTAACCACAAGGCCATCGTGGCCGACTCTATTCAATTTTTTTTTAATTCCCTTTTCTCTTTGTCTTCCATTTTAGATAGTTTCTATTGCTATAATTTCAAGTGCATGCACTTTTTCTTTTGCAGTCTCTAAACTGCCATTAATCTCATCCAATGTATTTTTCATCTTACATATTGTACTTTTCATGTCTAGAAGTCAAACTTGAATATTTTCTTAAATCTTCCATTTCTCAAACTTTTTTAAAATATGGAATACAGTTATAAGAACTGTTCCAGCGTACTTTTCTGCTCATTCTAACATCTTTATCAGTTCTGGGTCGGGTTGAATTGAATGATTTTTCTCTTCATTATGGGTTGTTTTTTCCTGCCTCGTAGCATGTCTGGTGATTTTTGATTGGATGCCAAACATTGTGTATTTTATCTTACTGGGTGCTAGATATTTTTTATTCCCATAAATATTATTGAGTTTTGTTCTGGGAATGAAGTTACATTTACTTGGATAGTTTGATCCTTTTTAGTGTTTCTTTTAAAATATGTAAGATAGAACTGGAATAGTGTTTAGTCTAAAGCTAATGTTTCTCCACAACTGAGGCAAGAACCTTCTGGGTACTCTACCCAATGCTCTATGAATCTTGTGGTTTTTCAGTCTGGTTGGTTGGAAGAGGCACTATTACTGGCCCTTTGTAAGCTCCAAGTACTGTTACTGCTCATCCTTTAGGATGTTTCTTTCCTTATCCTCAGGTTGCTTCCTTATACTCATATACTAATCAGTACACAGCCCCTTTCTAGGGAGCACTAACTAATCAAATGTATTTATAAATTGTTCATACATTTGTCACATGCTCCTTAATATAGTTCCTTGAGTGTGCTCAGAACCATTGAGTGTAGTTCCCAAATAAGATAGCCTCATGACAAGCCATCACATGTTTCTGAGATAAAAACAGTCACACAGGAATTTTGAAACTAAACTGCTCTTCTGAACTAAAAATATAGACTAATCATTATCAAATATGTCCAAAAGATATGCTAAACTACATCATATTGGCTTTATGCATGTTTTATTTTTCAGAGATGTTTTTCATTTCAAAGTCAAACCAAGAAGGAATTCCTTTGGGAACAATTTTAAGCACCCAGTTGAATGGGAACCAAAAGAAGATTTCCAAATGACATAAGTCCATTATTTAAAGTACCTGCTTTAAAGAGATGGTGCTCTACTTTAACCCATCTCCAAGTCCTCTTCTCCAGGAAGAAATGATATTTTACATAAGGGAGACAAGAAGAAACGCTGATGACAATTAGTTCATGACACTTTCACAAGGGGTAGGCATATGTCAACTGGGTCAATATATATTTATATTGTATATGAAAACAAATTTTAACAACTCTGTTTCTACTTTCATAATCCCTGGAATATGATATATATCAATAGTTGCTCACTGAATAAATTGATGAGTTTCAATGAAAAGTTCCCTTCACTTGAATTTTGGTCAGGTTCTAAATCATCCATTTGGTGTTATTATGACATGTTGAAAAACCACGGGTTTATCTAAGAATAAAACTCAATAGTTGACCAATTTTAAAAGGTTTTTTCTTTAAAAAAAAAAGCACCAAATATGACCCATGACTACAAAAAAATAACTTTTATTTATCCAAACTGCAATAATAATATTTGTTATTTCTATTTTATTTTTATGTTTCCTATAATCTGAGCTTCTGCTATTTGAAAAAAACATACGACCCAAGTGTCTATAGCAATCGGTTAATTAGGACATAGAACAACTCATTTGAGATGTAGTTTGGCCATTTCAAGGCACTGATGCATCTGAGAACACTTTCAGGATCACAGGATAGGGCCATGAGTCATGGATATGGGCTGGATGTGACTAGACTGTATTTTCAGGCAATTTAATCCATGTACTTCAACAGGAAGCATTGTTAATACAATACATACCTTCCACTTAATAATCTATATTTTAAAAGAAATAAGTGTTTTGCATCTGGAACCAAATGAAAGCTCTGAGGTGAGAACTGTAGAATTCAGCCTTCTTGCACAGGAAATATGCGAGGAGGAAGAAACAAGAAGCATATATATAGGCACCTGAGAGTCACCACAAAATTTAAAATTGCTTCTTTAAAGCAGATCATCAAAAGAAATAGCCTGATTTCTAATTTTGCACCCACTTACCAAAGAGTCATTCATAACCTGAATCTATCTCTAGACGTTATTACAGATGCTGAGTGAGTGGCAGCATCATGGATTGTTCTGCCCTTAGGTTGTATCCAAACAGGGACAGTCATGATGTGTCTCCTGAAGGAAGAAGTTTATTTTCTTGCCAATATACCCTGCTTGAAATACTGCTCTAATTCAATTAGCCCTCATTTCCTAAGCCAAACGTAAGATCATAAAACTCTTCTGAGGAAATACTAAAGACCATCCATTACATTCTGCCAGTTCTACTTATTCTGTAACATGCGCCTGAATAAATCTATTCTTTAAATGTGGGATAGGGAGGGGGAAACCCGGGAGACTGGGAAGTCATGGTACCCCTATAACTAGAAGAGGAAATCAAAGCAAGCCACAAGGAAGCCAGAAGCTGATTAACTACAGATTTGTAATTCTGGTGAAGACAAACAAAATGAAAAGTTTTATCCCTCTAACCAAGATGTATAATTTCATCTCTCTGGTATTAAAGCTATGGTTACATGCTCATTTATATTTCAATGAGGTGGATTCTATGGGAGATGAGGTATTTTCCAAAGCTTCATTAATTCTGTTGGCTTCACTGAGTTCTGGTACCTTTAAAAGACATCACAAATCTACAACTGATAAACTTTCGAAATTACATTACCTTTTCCTTTGGATTTTCCCAAGGAGTGAAAAATAGGGCAGTCTCTATTCTGTATATTTCAGAAGAAACTCATTTACTACCAACAAGGAGTTCATCTATTGAAAGAATCTGTATCATCAAATTTGAGGACACTCTTTTAAAATGCCTGGGGTCAGCCCAGTGGCATAGTGGTTAAGTTTACGTGCTCCACTTCAGAGGCCCAGAGTTTGCAGATTCAGATCCCAGGCACAGCCATACACACCAGTCATCAAGCCATGCTGTGGCAGCGTCCCACATACAAAAAATAGAGGAAAATTGGCACAAATGTTAGCTCAGGGACAATCTTCCTCACCAAAAAAAAAAGAGAGAAGAAAAAATGCTGTCCTACGTAAAACAATAGGATTTGAATGGGGCTGCACCTGAGTTCTTACACATTAATGTAAATTGAATACACAGTTGAAGACAGGTGAAGTTCATGGAAAATTGCCAACGTTGTCCTACTTGCCTTATAATGTGAGCATCCCAGTCCTACAGTATCTTAAATGGGAACTGTGTGTTTATATAATCATTGACATAGAACCCAGCCTGGAATTTAGATAACAAGATCAGAACGTTGTCTGTTTTTTTCCCTACTATATCCTCAGCACTGTTCCATGTCAGTGTTGAAATACACATTTATTGAAAGAATGAAGTGGACATTTTATACATTGTTATATTTTCACCTCTTTCACTATTCTATATTTTAGTTGCTATTATATTGTGGATTTTGCCTGTGACATGAGGTAAGTGTGAGGGGAAAAATTAAAGTGACTAATATTAGCAAAACTAATAGAGTTACCTTCCTCTGGATAGAAGCCAAGAGTAACAAAAGAGCATTCTATGCACGGCCTTAGTAAGTCCCGGGCAACAGAGCTGCTGTGTCTCCAAGACTCGTTCTGATCGTCTCCATGAACCAATGCCTCTCCGCAAGGGGTAGGAAACCCTCCAAGACTAATGCTGGCCAATCAGGCTCAATCACAGCCGTCCGGGAAACATCAGTAAAAGATACAATGAGCCCAGATTCTCCAAGTACAAAGCACTTTCTTGACACATAGAGAATGCCAGAGATGATAGCTCTCTCTCTTCTGTACCTCCTACTCATCTCTTGCATCTCACCTCAGCTATCACAACCCCGGGTCCTCGTAAGTCTGTATCAGGTGCACCTGATGTCCCCCAGCCCCCGTACCCCCTTATCACAGCGTTCATCACAACATACCAGGACGCCCGTCTGGTTGAATTCTGTGTGTGCCATCAGTGACCGCGCCTGTCTCTTTATTGCTGATGCCAGCTCCACACGATAAAACAAAGGAAGGAGGGAGGGAGCAAGGAAAAGAAAAATAGGAAGAGAGAGAGGAAGAGAGAGATGGAGAGAGGGACGGGGTTGGGGAAGAAGGATGAATTTGGTCAACCATAGAGTATAGAGACGTCGGGAGTATCACTTCCTTCTGAAAGAGCAGTTATAATTCTAATATCTTCACAGACTAGGGAAAGCCCTCTTCTTATTAGTCAGAAGCAGAAATCTCACAAAGCTGTCATTTACCAACCCTGTACATATGCATACGCTAGAAGCCAGAGGCAACAGCCAGGTGGAGCTTACAGAATGTTTTGCAACAACCCACAAAATAGTTAGGAAAAAGCCTGCATAAGTGTTTTTAAAAATAAGTTGCTCCGCGCTGGGCCACGAACGTTGTCAATAATGCTTGCCTTTCCCCTGTGTGAGGAGGACAGAGCCATTGTTCAGCTCTGAACATCCACATTACAATTTTCCTTTTAACTCCTTAGTTGCTGGTATCGAATATTCCTAAGTGCCCTAATAACAATGGGAATCATAACTAAAACCACAAACACAATTAGAAGGATCTTCAGAAGGGGACAGGGGAAAAAAACAAGAGCCAGTTACAAGCACAGCTTGCCAAGGACTATCGAGATATCGGTGTGCCTACAAATTTTTTAATTAAAACTAAGTTTTAAAAATGTTTTTCAAGATATAAGCTGCAATACAGTTGGAGAATAATGAGAGATCTAAGTAAGAATTTTCTCTTTTACCATTAACCAAAACAGCAAACAGCCCTCTCTTCGGTGTTTTACTCGCCTCCCTGGTGGCCATCACGATAATCGTCAGACCCAGATGTCTACAACCTGACCGCTGTGCTTGCACGGAAGCAAGAGGAAGAACACACATCAAGAATACTCATTTTCACTTTCTTTCCAAAGAAAATTATAGAAGTGGCTATTTCTTATTTCCACATGTTTCTCCCTGGTGAAGAAAAGGTTACATCAGAAATTCTTCTAGATGATGAAAGTTAACTGAAGTTATTGTTGTAATCATTTCACAATATATGTGAGTCAAATCACCATGCTGTACACGTTAAACTTATATGGTGATGTATGTCAATTATATCTCAGTAAAATTGGGGGAAAAAAGTTTTCTAAAGATTTAAGAGAATGTAGCCACCAAGGCACATGGCAAGTAAAAGGTAGAAATCACACTCTAAGCCACTGTTCACACCTTTGTAACCAAACCCGTTGTGGCCAGCGTTCACTGTACAAACCTGAATCCCGGAATTTGGGGCTATATACTGAAGGAGGCAGGCAGTTTATTCTTACAACTCCTCCCCATTCCACTTTTAACAATAAAGTATCAATTTTAAAATGTGAGATGTCTGTGGACACACGTGGGTATTTTTTAGCATATATAACACACGTACACACACACACTTGAGAGGGACTCGGCGGCTGACACATCTTTTGAATCCATCTGGCCTATTCCCCCACCCCCACTATTTCATTGCTCTTTCGTGCAAGTGCCCACAAACGGTGGATCTAAATTTGGCACATTTCAAGGTCAAATGATGCCGCAGAGTTTGACCTCAAACAATATGCCTTTGTCATTCACCATCCATGTAAATGTGCACACGCACTGCTCTCTGCTTGCTGCAAGTTAATAAATCTTTATCCCAGAAGATTACCCACTTCTTCTTCTAATGCTTTCAGAAAAGAAGAGACATCTGGATATGTGTGTTCCTCCCCCTCCATCCCCCACATCCCTCCCTCCCCTCAACACACACGCAACAGCTGTAAGAGCAAGGAGAGCATGTTTTTAAAATTCCATTGGTTCATGTAGGCACATAATCTGAAGCAGCTCCAAAATGGACATCAAGTAAAAAATGCCAGTTTTCAAAAGTCTATAATTATGTATTTACACAAATTACATAATCCTGTATGTATTTACATACAATTACAGATTAAAGTAAATAACACAATGTTGTAGTGTTAATGAGATGAAATAGAATGAAAACACCATAAACTGAAGCCATTTGTTTATCTACAAAACAGGACCTGGCAGGAACAGGTCCCCCAACACTGACCTGGCATGTCCTTCGACGCTGCCCAGGAACATTCACTGACAGATGGGAGGGTGGTTCAGTCCGTGCCCGCTAAGTCTTTGACCAAGGTGCAAGTGTTGGCACCAATAAGATAGTGGTTTGGCTATCTGAGCAACTGTTTGTGAAAATTGGAACCACCCCCTCCACAGTGGCTCGGGGCTGCCATCCAATGGGTTTTGGGTCTCTTAGCACAAGAACCAGATGAAACCCACGAGCTGGGGATGACTTGCTCTGCTGCCCAACTGGACAAGGCCCACGCCGAAACCCTGAGCCGTCTACTCTCCCAGAACACTTATTTACATAAATTTCATAAGTCAATATTTATTTATTTACAAACCATTACAGTTTATCGTATCAATTGCCAAAAGCATATAACATTTTGTTTTTCTTAAAAAAAAATTACCAAAACAAAATAACTCCAAAAGTAGACATTAAAGTAGCATTTTCTAGGAATGCATGGAGATTTCAGTCTTTTTCACAAATTCTTTTCTTTCTTTTAGGTTGATTATCTAGCGTCTAATGCTACTTTAAGATTACTTTTGGCTATCTCCTAAAGTCAATTTCTTCGGTGCTAAATATTGTACCTATGCTATCCAAGAAACTTGATTCTACCCTGTGGTCAGATGTTTAATGTTTTCAGCCAAAAATATTAAATGCCTTTTGGAAGAACTAAAGCCTGAATATGTGCACATTTCAGCAGCAGCAAAGGGTTAAATAATAAATAAGAATACTACATCTTGGAATTAAATGCAGTTTCTGTTTTGAAAGTAAAAAAAAAAAAAAAGAAAACAAATGAAGAGGACATTCTGACCTTTATCATATATCCCTATTTTACATTGCTTCTGTCCCCTCCCCCCAAAATATGTCTTAATTCCAAAGGTTAGACTTAGTTTCTCCTCAATGCGCATCAGCAGGAGTGCTCTGCTATGTACCCCGACACGGGCCACAGACGGGCCCATGTGCTCATGGCAGTAAGTCACGCGCTTCTGCTTCAGAACAGCTCTAAGTCACCAGTGACAGACTTATTTTTCATGGAGAATGTGCATCAGAGCAAAACAAAGTTGGAATATTAAATTTTAACATTAGTTGCATAAATCTCAAAACATTTTTTAACCATCACTTTCAATTTCCCAACATAACTGGCTAGAAAGTGTTCTATGTGGTATGAGAACTTGTTATAAATTCCTTTTTCTTAAATATTGCTCTAAGAATTTGGCTCTTTTCTCCTTAAAATACAGTAAGAAATAGTCTCCCTTGCCCAAGGGCAAGTTCCAAAATTATTGCTACTAAAGAAATACATATTCTTATGCTTTTCAGCATAAAACGTTATAAAAGCCTTGTAAAAGATATTCTATATAGTAACCTCCCCTCTAAAAAAATTGAATGCTTGTGGAGACCATTTTAAAAAACAAAACACAATCAACAAGTATAATACTTTCCCCCTCATTGTCATTATTGATGAAGATTTATTAGTTTCATTTTGCAACTTTTTCTGGAAGGGTGCTATTATCATGTAATATAACAGTTCAGACCGAGAGAATTTTCTACGAAAGATGTAATGATGACCCCTATCGTACTTGTATAATTTCATATTTGATAGCCAAGTACAGAAATAAAAAGTTTACAAGAACGATCCTGTTAATCTGATTCTTGTCCTTTAAAAAAGAAGAAAAATCTGTGCTACGTAAGCTTTTTTTTTTTTTTTTTTTTTCCCCATTTTGAGAATTCTAAATCAGTACGTTTGCGGTTAGTTCTGTTGTTCTAGAGACCGACTAAAATAAAAGCACAGTTATTGTTCAGCTTTGGTATAGTCTGTGACAGATTTAAACAAATAGGATACATACCAACCCTTATCTTTTCCAACCGTGAAATTACAATGATGGAATAAGTCATTTATGAGAGAGGAAATATTACAGACACAGAATAAAAGTTTGAGACCCAGTTTATCTTTAATCCTCTGGGATAAGCTATGAAACAAGCAGTCTGAAGAGTGAATACTCAGTGTCATGAACGATGTGCATAAGTTTACAATAATACGGGCACAAAAGAGATTGTCGCCTTTAGTACATTAGGGTCATTAGAATTTCTCATATCCATGCACCATTATATTTACTTGCATGAATTTACCACAGGTTCGCAGCGGACTTTGCCATTTAATGCTTACAGAGCCTAAAGCTTCCAAAATGCCTATCTGGCCTGTACATATTTCATTAAAAATAAACTCTATATAATAAATAAATATATAAAATAAATAAAATGTTGCCTTTGGAATTTCTATAAATAAATTTAACTTTTTTTTTTTCCCACTAAGAGGTCTTTGCTTTAAATTCACTGGGATGACACCAGTGAGAATTAACTGAAAAAGTCTTTTAAGTAAGACTGCACCCTCCATGCCTTTGGAAATGCAGCGTACCCTTGTGCAGGCCAAGATCCTCATGAGTTGAAGTATGGCAGCTGTGCTGATACAGGATGAAGTACAACCGATCAAAAATGGAAAAGCGTGTCTATTTCCCAGCATGCATCAGGCCGTTGTCCTCTCTGCTTTTGCTTCTCTCTTCAGTTCCCCCTGCCACCCATCCACTCACACACTCACACCCCCACTCTCAGTCTCCCTCTCCTCTTCTCACAATAAATCAAGCAAGTGGGCACAGGCGGTCCTCCAGGAGGACAAGCCTTTAAGCGCAGAACAAAATCAGCATGTTCCCATCCGAGGCTCCATCGTACATCATGCATGCGACAAAGTTTGGCAACAGTGGAGCCGATGTGACGACACAGCTAATCAATAAGAACCCACCGCGTGAAACCTTTATAGTGGTTAATTTTTTAAGGGCTCAAGTGAAGAAATTGTCTTTGTCAACTTTGGCTTAGAATATCCTTATATAGTTCGGGTACTTTGTCCGGGTCCACTGGTCTAGGTAAAAAATGTGTGAATTTCTGGTGCCGTTTAGTCCTCGTTCCTTCTCTTGGGGTCCCGTCTTTATTTAATGCAACATAGTATCGCCTTCCAGTGTCCACGTGTTTATAGAGATTCGAAGAGTACGTATTATACCAGTTTTCTTCAAACTGTTCTCTGAATACACACTCTTGGGTTAGTTTTTCCTGTTGAAAAAAAAAAGCAAAGAAATATTTTGCAAAATTAGGTCTTTCTGTATTTAAAGCACTATTCAATTGCTACACAATAAAACTCTGATGAGGAAATACTGATTTTTAACCCATTTGAACACATTTTGCAATAACTGCTTAACTCTATAAATTTAACTACATTCTAATTTTGTTATTCATAATGACCAAAGCACAAAAGAGTCTCAATGTTTTCTAGTTGAACTTTTCCACGTGCCAGTTATCTCAACGAGTCAAACAGGCAAAGGACAACTACTGTGGTGGGTTATGCTCATTTTTACTACAGCAGTTTGGGTGGTGACCATCTTGAGAGGCAGGGCCTTTGCTGAGGCCCACGGTTCAAATAACTGCTTCATCTTTAACATATTTTTTATAAAGTACTTGCTACGTAGACGAACGCGAACAGCAGTACCAGTGAGGTCAGGCGTTTCCTGCCCTTGGAAGCGGCGGAGTTTACGTATGGCTCTGGCAGAGTGGTTTTCAAACTTCAGCGTGCAGAAGAACCACTTGGGATGCTTTTTTTAGAATGCAGATTTCCAATCCCCAACCCTTTAAAATTCTGATCCAGAAAGTCTGGAAATATGCATTTTTAACAGGCCCTTGGGGGAATTCTGATGCAGATAATCCTCGGTCCACATTTTGAGATATAATCCTTTCCATCGTGACCGAGTGAGTCTTCCTGAGTACAAAGAAGTAAAGAGCAGGTTTCAAGCTCTCTTATTTCCTTGAACTTAGATAGAAGAAGAACCCCCCCCCCCAACCTAAAAAGCCACATTCTCAGGCACACAGCCACCAAGAGAAAAACTGTAGCTATTCCACATTCCTAAAGCAAAATGAGTCCCCATTTTCATAAACACATTACATGTCTCTTTCCACCTGACCTTCGGGAAGGCCTGGCTGCCATTTACCCCCACAACCTGGGGCCCCCGCAGCTCGCGCCTCGCGGGCAGTAATGACCGGCTCACGTCCCACACCCCTGAGTGCCCTCCAAACACACACGTGTGCTCCTGAGCTGCCCCTGGAGAAGCAAACAGGACTGAACGGCCTCTTCACGCCACTAAATTCAAACTTGCAAAAACAATATCTTCCTAGATGGTACTTGCAAAAAATAAACAGTAAAATGACTTTTAGAAATATTCCATTTGTTCTTGCTCACCCGGCACTTTACATAAATAAGAACACAAACAGATACATGTCCATGCACAGGGTTAAAACGGCAAAACAGATAAGGGCATTTGAGCTCTTCCATTTCTGTCATTCAGACCCAGAGGACAGACAGCAAACTACACATCACCCGAATATAGACATCTCTTGACATGCACATGCTCAAGGACACAATTTAGTGCCCATCATCTCCAACTGCTGTGGAGCAAGTCAGGAGAGCAAAGAAGGGAGCAAGGAAGACAATCTGACAAAATCAACAGTCCACCGCAAGGCAGCTTCTCTACGCGTCTTCTTTAATTAACCAAAGGCTCAAAACCCACTCAGAAGTGCACAGGGCCTGCACTGGCTGACAGCTGCTCTTCCAAGTGATCTAAAAGCACTGAGTGAATTTGTAACAAAATATTATCTCCTTGGACAAGTTTTTGCTAAGAGAATCAAAAAGGGGGAAGCAAGAAGAAAAAACAATGCATCTAGAAGGACAGAAATGATGGGGAAAGTAGGGACTGCTAATGCCGGGTTTACGGGACAGAATGCATCGCAGAGAGCAAGAAGTCATCCGTCGGGGTGCGAGGAGGAGGGCTCACAGGGGAGAGGCACCCCACTCCCTCCACACACCATCCCAGAGCCCTGTTCTTCTGAGGACACGAGGCTGAATGGGGTTCCTCGTTCGTCTCAATTAAAACCGACGAAATAAAAACAGAGTGTTAAAGACATCACAGCTATCTTAGTCTTTACGTCCATCTGCATAATAAATATTCTCCTCACAGACAAGATTAGTCTTGGCCAAAAATGTCTACTTTGGGTTTGCGGTGATTAAGTAAATTTTCTAAACAAATTATGTTCATTTTTTTTACTTAATAAAACGAGCCAAAGTATGGAACTGTATAGCAAGCCTTTAATTTTACAAACGACATGAAAAGCTATTGCAATTAACTTTTCTTTTCTCAGTAGGAAATCTCATCACCTGACAGACACCTTACTTAACAGACGGAACACTGCCCCTCCTCTGGGAACCGCGAGCGATGCACTAGTTGACACTCGCTCTGTGCACTCATCACACCTGGAGCACAGCAGCCTGTCCTGGAGGAGAGCTACAGAGCGGCCACCTCAGCGGAAGCTGGCCAGTCACACAACGGTGAAAAGCCGGCCTGGAGTCAAAGGCCTCTGCAAACCCAGCGCCAGCCCTCCCCGCAGCCGTCTCACCTCCCCAGGACTCGGCGGCCTCACGTCTACAGCGGGGTGGTGACAGGCACCTTGAGACAGGGCTCTTAGAGACACGCAGTCGGAGAACAGTGCTCGGCACAGACTAAACAGTGGTAGTTGCCGACATTACGTTAACATCACAACCTCTTAGAACTGGAACAAACCTTAGAAAACAGCTAGTGAAACTTTCCCCATTAAATACGTGGGACAGTGAGGCACAGAGGCAAACTGATTTGCCCCTGGTCTATGCCACAGCATCTTGTGATCACGATAATGACGTCACTCGAGCAAGAAGTTTCCAGGAGCTCCACTGGAGATGCCACACTCTCAAGATGGGCCCCTGCCATGTTTTTACTTTTCCCTAAGCAGTGTGATTCCTCCAGATCCTCCCATCCAGGGGACTTCAGATGCTCTTTCCAAAGGGCCAGGCATCGTGGAGGGCCATGTGGGGAAAGGCTAGGGTCCTCAGACTATGTCGGGAATTAAGGGCAGGAACGCTTATTCCAAGAATCACATGTGCTTCCTTTCTTCTCTACCTCAAAATGTAATTTTTAAAAAACACTATTCATTTTGCAGGAGGAACGCGTGGAGATGAGAAGAAAACAGAGAGGATGAACAAAATTCTACAGTGGTAGAGATATCACAATCTAACTTTAATTTTCAGTATTTATGAAAGATTCTCATTTTACATGTTTTGGTGGGCTTTTTTAGTATATGAAAAAACCTTTAAAAAAAAAGTTGAATAAGCTAAGAAATTGAACTAGCCTTTTCACTACTCAGTAGAAAACACTGCTCTATTTCCCCTAGCAGGTTATTACATAGAGCATCATTTGTACACACATAATATAACTTTCTAGGCAACCCAGAAAACAAAGTGAATTATTCCATTTAAAACAGTATAATCTACAACTGCATTTTTTTGATAGTTAAGAGTTCAATCATCATACTCGGGAGTGTTGTATAACTTTAGTTAACAGTTAAATGAGATTGTGCAGACATTACATTGCAAAACCACTGGTATATTTCAGCTCCTGTGATTATTACACAGTTGGTATAATGCCACTCAGGTAAGCTTGCATACCTTAAAAATTGAAGTGATCATTAAAAATTAAAGACCCTATTACTTTTCTATACCATGTATATGCTTTTAAATAATTTCTTCTTATTATTTGGGATTATGTGAACGTGTGATTTTTGTTTTAGACTAAGATAGACAAAGTAGCAAGATTTACAGAATTAATCTCTTTATGATCACACTTCAGTATTTAGTGACAAAATATTTAGTTGAGGTGAATATATTTATGTCATGCATTTGTACTCTGAAGTGATTTTTCTAAATTACAAATAAATGAAATGAATACAAATTGGGACAGCAAAAAATATACTAATCTGTATTCTTATATATATATGCAGAGGAGAAAAAAAAGTTTCTGCCTTCAAATAAACTATACACTTTAGAATTATAGAACTCAGATGTTTTAAAACTCACCACATGTTTCCAATGCAGACAGTTTATAGAGTATTCCACTATAAAGTGATCAATTCTTGTTTTATTGTATTTCCATGTTTTAATTTTTTTTTTTAGATTATTTAACTATAGCTGTTTATAGCATACCTATCTTTGAACTGTTGGATTATATCACTAGGCTTGGGCGGAGAATGTGGATTTAATTCAAAAGTCTACTAGAGCTCATGCTTTGGAACAAAATCTGGTGAATGTTAGCAACTATGGAAACCTCTTTTCATTATATATCAGCAAATTCTGAGCAGTGGGAAAAACTGATGCTAAAACTTCAAAACTTTTACCAAACCCATTAAAACCAAAGTATGAGATAATAATGTGAAAATTACAGTACACCCCAGAGAATGTTTAGGAATGTCATAAGACATAAACTCATATACAGTAGTCCCCCCTTATCCTCAGGGGATACGTTCCAAGACATAGATGCCTGAAATCGTGGATAGTACCAAACCCTATATAGACTATGTTTTTTCGTATACATACAAACCTATGATAAAGTTTAACTTATAAATTAAGCACAGTAAGAGATTAACAACAATAACTAATAATAAAATAGAACAATTATAATAATATACTGTAATAAAAGTTATGTGAATGTGCGCTCGCTCTCTCCCTCTCTCTCACATCCATTTAATATTTTTGTACCATGGGGAACCAAAACCAGGGAAAGCGAAACTGCAGATAAGGAGGGACTACAGTAGATATAATTTAAAATATTAGACCACTGGAAAACGTACAATCCTCATGGGCATTATTGTGCCCAATTCATATCTATTCCCATTTAAAAACTGAAATCAGAATTTTTCAAAATTCCTGACTCAATAGTTCTCATTGAAAATGTATAGACATATGCTGCTATTTTAAAACACGATTTCCATATTTTTATTTATACATACATATATATATATATATATATATAGCTTTAACCACACTGTCCAAATGGTTGTCTTTTTTCAACTCACTTTTTTCAACTCAACTTGCTTAAACTATTATTAAACTTAGACTATACAGAAACTGGCCTGACTGTAGAGTTCCCAAGCATTTCATAAGTTAATGATGGGATGTAATCACTGGTTCTCCTATCTGCTGTTTATTCCCGTCATGGTATTTAAGCCTCCCTTAACCACAGTTACTTGTACAGATGTACTCTTCCTCGTTAATAATCTAGCAGTAAAGTCTTAATGGGAGCTGCTGCAAGGATCAGCGTGATTACATATAATGACTAAAGGACCACTAATAAGAAGCAGGTCTTTTAACTCTTCTCTCCTGGGACAAGTCCCCAGACAGACAGAAAGCAACAAGCACAGAGAGAATAGGCAGGAGGGCACTACTTCTCCCTTTATTAGAAGCTCCAGTTCAGATCCAACCCCCTTATGCCCTCAGTATGCCTCACCTTAAGCCCCACGCTTCAAAACCTCTTTAAAATGCCCACTATTCCAGATGGGCTTGCTTTTATGTCTGTGATCCTGGCCATCAAAACTGCCACTGGAATTGTGGGAAGAACTGAATCAGTTGCGTCTGGTCAATGTAAACAAAATGAAGCAAGTAGGCAGGCAATTCTTCATTTGTCTCATCAAAATATACAGAAAATTAAGATTTCCTACATTCTCTCCATTCCCCTCCGCTAAAAAAAAAAAAAAAAGAACAAGAAACCAGAAAACACCTTCTCTCCCGAAGCTGCTTACTTATATTAAGTATTTGGGGACTCAAAGGTCGGGGGCCCAGTCTGAACCCAGGAGCACACACAGACATCTTCTGTGCTGTGCTCTCACCAGCCATATGGCACCAAGGACGCAGCCGAGGACAGAACCTGCCAAGTGAACCACAGGACTGGCGAGACGGTTTAGAGGCCTTCCTTAGAAGCTGCCTGTAGAAATGACATTTGCTGAGCAAAGCGTCTTAGTTCAAAATTTTTCAATACCTTCCCAGAGATGTAGTTCCACAGGGGAAAGAAAATCTTACTCAAGGTATAGCAGAATGCAAATTTGAGAAGTTCAATATTCACTTTAAGAAATAATTGTGCTTGTGTCCATGTGTACCCAACACACATTTAATTCTTCCACAAAGAACCCTACAGGAAAAATTCATGAAATTTCTTTTAGGATCTTAGAACACCAAGTTAAAAAGAAATCACACGTAACATTTCTTGCCATACACGATTATCTGATAAGAGTAGCATGCCATTCAATGACCACTCAAAATGCACATCAAAGATATGCAAAAGCAGAAAAAACTTCAAACTCAGTATTGCTCCATGTAACACCTGAGAGCAGAATGCCGTTGAAGGATCTGGCTGACCAACGAGGGAGGCACAGTGGAGAGCTAAAAGGCTGAGCGGGAAGGAAGGGATCCAAAAGGACACTGCCAGAGACAGCTGAGTCCAGCGACCCCGTCTCACAACGATCATCGGGCAGGCTGGAGGGGGAACTGAAAACGGAAAATGTACCAAAGATTTCTACGATAGACTAGGCCCGCTAAATTCAGGACTTGGTTTGCAGAAATAAAATCAGAGAAACTGAAAGATTAACAAATATAATGACAGCATAAGCCCAAAGACGATTTCTGAAGAACTAAAAGATGCACAGACTTTCCTGAGATAAAGGAATGCCAACCTTCCACAAACAAAACACAAAATCTGGTAACTATAGATGGGTTGATTAACAATTCTGGGCCTCAACTTCCCCAACTGTAAAATGAGGGAATTGGACTAAGAGACTTCTAAGGTCTCTTTGAGTCTAAGATTCTAGTGACTCAGTCTTGGAAGATCACAGTGTGGAAAGCAGAGCTATGCACGGTAACTCTGGAAGGACGTATTGAACAGGAAATGGAAAAGAAACTGCAGTGGAGTTGGAAAATAGGGAAAGAAACCAAATAAAATGTGCTGCATCAGTTGCCCACTGCAGAGGGGGCGGGGGCACAGATCAGAAATGCAGACTGAATTAATGTCTCCAGAAGCAGCCAAGGGAATGAAGTTGCTGTTTCAAGGAGGAAAGGAAGACACATCGCTTTGGCAGGAGGGGGCCCCCTCTCCTCCCAGGGAGCCCATAGGATGACCCTCCCGCAGGGCATCTTGCCTAGTACTTGCTTGCACTGGGGGCCTGCCACCATCCTCTCCCCAATGCTGGCTTCAGGAAACACAGCTCACTAATGAATGTCTGCCTGACCAACAAGCCCTATGTCATGGGCTGCCCTAGGAGAACTCAGTTGGAAGAAAAATCAAATCCTGTAAGAAAACAAAAAGTTAGCAATGTCACAGAGTGCTCAAACCTGAGGGGAAAGTTGTACCTGTGCACAAGGCAGGTAAAATGCATCACCAAAGAGAAATAATACCGGGACTCCTGAATTTCTCAAACACCCCCAGCCAATGCTCATGTTTCTTCTGCACCCCCATCCCCACCCAACACCCACCGAGAAACCCAAAGTAAAATCGCAAGGGAGGTGACACTTGTCTCTGCCATCCTCCCTACTCCTTGGGTGCTCAACTCCCAGCTCCATCTGTGCTCAGGTCAGCCCGGATTTCCCCGGAATCAAATTCTTTCTCCCAACCCCCACCTTGTGTTATATAATTGACTCTTCTCTCTTCGAAAGTGACTGGTGGCTCCACGCCTTCCTCTGCCAACACTTAGGGCAGCTGTGGCTACTCGTCTCAGGCCCCTTTCTGCACAGGCGGAACAGATCCCCTCCAGCCCTCATCAGGGCTGATACCACTGACCAACCATTCCATTCCTCCAGAACACCAAACTCACGTGCCGGCACAGGCCTTTTTAAAACAGCACCTCAGCCCTGAAAACCCAGTTCTGACGGTAGGCCTTTCGGGTGCTGTGACAGCCTAGTGAGCTCACCGACACGTGAACGTTAAAAATCATAATCATAAAGTAAATTAAACCCCAAAATAGAAATTTCTTAAGTGGATAAAATAATAATGATCTATATATGAGAATAAAGTATATAAAATTAATCTTAATAAATAAGGCTTATGGTTAACTCTTTAAAGCATAATTTGAAGGGCGTCATATTTTGATCTGAAGGAAGAATGATTACTTGTTTTCATGGACTATGTCATAAATCTTTATTTCAAACTTGCAAGAAACACCATTTCTGTGCCTCTCCCACCCAGCAGGGAGCGTCGCAGCTGCACAGGACAGGACTTCCCTCACCGCCCCACTCACCCATGAAGAATGCTGAGGGCACAAGCCTGGACTGAGCGGCTACTGTGAGCCAAGCACTGTGCTGGTTGCTTCACAGGCATCACCTCCTCTAATCCTCACAGCAATGCTACGACGTGGCTATCATGAGCCTGTTTCATAGTTACAGCTCAGCAAGGTTGAGTAGATTGCCCAAGGTCACACAGCTAGTGAACGACAGAGCTGGGTTTCTAAGCCATGTGCTTCCGCTACTCCATGCTTTATCTCCAAGTCCAAACTGTTCAGAATTCAAGGCTTGAACACTCCATCGAAACACAAAAAACTGAAAACCAACTTGAAAGATACAGAGAGAAAGAAAAAGTATACAAGCCAAGTTAACACAACCAAGAGAAAACTATCCGAAACACAGCAATTCATATGGAAAACAAATGAGCGGATGGATGGAAGGAAGGAAGGGGCCAGGAGAATAGAAAGAAACCTAGAGCTGAGAGCGGACAGCAGTTTTGTGAGAACGTACAGTGCAACATGGCAGCTAAAGAGCCAAAATGATTCCACGCTACCGCAAAGCAATCACATGATGCGCCACAGGGAGAGGGACGTCTTTGGCATGACCTTGGCAAATCTGTTCTTGGAATGCTGCATTGAGCTTTGGGCACTTCATTACAAAGGAAAAGCAAACCTCAACGGAGATTTCAATGAAGAATTACAACAACAACAAAAAAGATTAAGAAAGGAGGGGATCGACTTATGCGAGCATTTTAAGCATTTATAGAGAGGATGAAGGAAGACAGCTCTGCGCATGTCTCTTCCCACTTAATGCCATAACCTCTTAATCCTTAAGGGGAGCCCTCAGCAGCAGGGGTATCAGGATGCAGACATTCTTCTCAGCTGCCTGTCAGGATGCTGCTGAGGTGCACCAGGTCAACAGACTGACAAACGATATCTTTGCACAAGTCCAAGTGCATGGAGGGCGGGGGAGGGACCAAGGAGGGACGAGGGGGCCAGGCCGCTGCTGAAGCTGCCCCCAGAGCAGTGCCCCCAACTTGGCTCCAGTGGGGCCAGCTTCTTTGTGAGGCTCAAGGATGCCTCCCACGCCAGGACACAGAGCCACATAGCAGCACCATCCCCTGCATGGCTAATGCTAATGCAGGGGAGGACTCTCCAAATGTCAGCAATGTAGCCTCTGGCAGCAGCTGGGAGAAACAGAAGCAGAGACAGCAGGGGAGGCAGAAGTAAAGGGAACAAAACCAGAGACATCTAGCAGCGACCATGTTTCCAAACCCTGCAGCAAAGTTGCCTTCTCACAAGCTTTTTTCTCTCCTGAGAACACCTGCCTATATTTCTCCATCTCCTCTGTGAATAATCCTGACATTCTCTCCTACCCCTAGAATTAAGCTCCCTCCTCCAAGCTCTCCAAACCATTTTTGCACATAATTTTACTATAACATTTATCGCACCAAATTATAATTCTTGGTTTGCAAATCTGACTCCCCCCACAGAGCTGCAAGTTCTTCTTGAATGAGCTCTAAGATCACCCACAAGAGGAAGCCCCATTTTCATTTTCATGTACAGTCAACTCTCGTTACTCGTGGTAGTGATGTACTGTAAAGTCACGGTGAGCACTGAATCGGGAATCCCAAACCCTTGCACCCGGGGAAATACAGGCTGGGTTCCTGAGAGCCTCTGGTCACAACACTTCTGTCAAACAATTCATGCATAACCCTGTTTGACGTGAGTTTCTGTTTAACTTAATATCGTTGATTCACTAACAACGAACTCACAGCCAACAGCACCACAACTCCTGCCTGAACAAAGACGATCCAACACACGTATCTTCTCCATAAGGCACATCACAGCCTTCTTGCGCTTAGGAACACCAGACAGCACTTCAGCACAACGCCTGGGGGCATTTTAAACAGCAAAATCATCAGCAAGAAGCATGAAAACGTGGCACTAAATAGACCTCTAAAAGGACACTTGTTCACAGCGTGAGCTGAAACACGGAGGCAGAGGGTCGAGTCGTGGCACCTCTGCTGGGAACACGCCCATCAGGTGACTCGCGTTTTGCTTCTCTGCACACGTCTCAAAATGACCACGAACATGCCTCGAGTAATGATCTTAGGGTTACAAGCCAATTTTAGCAAGTAGACAAATTTGCAAACACACAACCTGCCAATAATGAGGACCAACTGTATTTCCAGCACCTACTGAAGTACCTGGCACGTACCAGCAGTAGGCGACGTCAACAACGTTTGTGGACTCTGTGAAAGCGGGCGAGAAAGAGCAGGAGTGTGGACGAGGGAGCGGAAGAGTGAGCGAGTGAGTGAGCAGGAGAGAACTGCAGTGGAGCGTGAACGAGGCCCGTGGCGGACCCGGGAGGCTTCCTCGCTCTCAGCCCGGCTGTCCAACGCATGAACTCAAGGACCTCAGGGAGCCTGACAGGACAGCAGCAGGAAGCTCTGCAACTCAAAACAGCCTGAGAAGCAGTAGCTCAGGGCCGTGTGTGACTAACAACCTACTCCGAAGAAGGGGTCCTGCTGGAGCGTGAGATGAAGGGCGCCCTGAGAAAGTGGAGCAGAGCTCGGGGTGAGAGGGCGGGCAAGGAGTGGAGGGCGCAGGAGAGGCTGGAGGCCGCGAGCCTGTCCTTCTCTCGTCCTAATGCTGTCTCCACTCGCTGTCCTCATCGTCCCCAACTGACAGGTTAACTGGATTTCACGTGTGCAGCGAGGCCCAGGGCTAGGAAACCAGAGGTCACGTCGTCAGTCAACGACATAAGTGAAATACCCACCGCACAGACGTGCTGCTCTTTTCAAACACGTATACGTGAAGCGCTCTGTAAAAATCCATTTTAAAGTGTTAATGAATTCACAGGAGGTTTCGTCAATGCATTTTTTCAATCAAAAGACACAAGTACAGTTACTACCATGTGGGGTTGCAAACATTTTTTCTCAAAAAGGGAGCCATAAGGTATAAACTCAAAATGATCAGGCACCCTCTGGTCTATACCTCAAATCCCTATTCATAAACTGGGTGCTTAGAAACCAGGGTCTGCCTGGTCTTCTTTTCAGAGAAAAAAGAAATAGGTGATCTGGGATCCCACTGACAGTGCATTCACACACGCGGAATTCATTCAGCGCCGGCCGCAGACGAGGCCCCACTTCCAGCACTGGCAGCCCCACGGGAAACCAGAGCAGCCGAGGCCCGCCTTCACAGAGCCCCCTCCATGAACTGGACTTCTGCGCGCGACAGCGGACATCCACGTGCCGGGCCAGGTTCTACCCCAGGAAACAGCTTGCACAAGCGCCCGACTCAGGGCTTCCCCATACCGCTCTCTCAAGCTTTCCTCGCCAGGCTCCTCTGCAGGCACTGAGGCGGGGCCTTCGGAAGATGCAGCAGCGTGGAGCAGGGAACACGGGTGAGCCGAGGGTGGGAGCAGGGAAGAGTCGGGATCGTGTCTGAAAGCTGTGTCTGGCATGAGGAAGATTCTGCCCCAGACTCCTGAGCCTAAGCAAGCCCGTTCGTGAGCACGTTGCCTGGTACCCAGCACCATCCTCCTCCCACCTCTCACCCGGATGGGATGAGAGCAATCTACTGAGCTATTAATAATTAAAACTAAATCCTTTCCGGAGCCTGGAAAACCTCCAGACCTGTGTTCTACGACTTTGGCCATAGTACTTGGGATGTTTTAAACATGCCTCAGACAACCAGCAAACGCGGCCACTCTGCCTAACGGCATAAACTTAACTGAGATTAAATAAATACATAGATACACTGTTTTAAAGATGACTTTCTACCAACCGATAGCGAGAAGTACGGATGCTAAGGAAAGAAATGAACCACTGAATAAAAACTAGGCTAGTAGAAATAAAAAATTGTTCCAAAATCCTATCTGTGAAGGAAATACTAAAATCCTGCTCTAATATGTGGTTAATTCTGATAAAAAATATTTGTTATTCACAAAAATGGACGGTCACTCTTATGCGTATGTATCCGACAAGGCTGACTAATTCACCCACGTTCAAATGGTAATTTGTCACCTACTCTCTGTGTGACCTCGAGTAAGTCACGAAGCCACTAAACTCACTCTCCTCATCTCTAAAACAAGGCCAGTGTATGAACTAAATCAAATAATATAGCAGAAGATGCTCCTCTCAGGTGCTGCCCTCTTTGTCATCACAGAATTATCACTTGATCCTTTGAAAACTGGCAATGTACATATGCAATGTGAGGCAATGCTCTGTCACCCAAAATACCTGTTTAAAACCACTCATTTCCAGAGCAAGCCTGCTAGCAAGTAGATTACCAAACAAATGACCCTTTTCATTTCCTTTATATGAATTACATTCTTTGGAGACTCCATGTATGGGACATGCCTGAACATCCACCATCAAAGCAATCTGAACTGACACACCATAATGACAAATTGTGAAGTCTAGTGGTGCCTTGCCATTTGGTGTCCTGTTCCATAAACACACAAGTTTATTCTGCTTATTCAAAAGCTACTCACAGTCACCACTGCAGAAGGCCCACTGGAGACAAGAAGGCCTGCAATACACTGCCAAGGTCCAGCCGCCTCCCCAACACACCCCTGACCCTCCTCGCTAGGACCTCACACCTACCGTGACGTTTTCAAAGCTGGCACCTGCAGATCCTGGAAGACAAAGGACCTAACCTGAGGGCTACAAGTTCTCGACAAGAACATTTTCACTTTGTCTTTTCATTTCATGAAGAAGTAAAGCAATTGTTTTAAGGCTATTCTGAACTCTCCAGATGACCACCTATAACCACATACTGCCATCCACAAATGTGTTTGTGTTTAAAATTACTTTCAGAGGCCGGCCCCTGGCGTAGTGGTTAAGTCCAGCGCCCTCCACTTTGGTGGCCTGGATTCGCCTGTGTGGATCCCAGGTGTGGACCTACACCACTCGTCAAGCCATAGTATGGTGGCGACCCACGAACAAAATAGAGGAAGATCGGCACAGACGTCAGCTCAGGGCTAATCCTCCTCAAGCGAAAAAAAAATTACTTTCAGTGCTACATAGCGCTACTTTCATCAACAGAGCTATTAGGAAAAGAGAAAGTCAGACTTGGAACACCAGTGAAGACCAGATGACATCATCCAGTTTCCCAGTAATTCAAATAGGAAGATGTGGGGGGAACTGCCTTCCGAGGTGCTCCAGGACCGGGCGTGCTGAGCTCAAAGCTGGGCCACAGCTTTAGGGCCTCATTGACGGTGAGCAGTGCCTGAAGTTGGCCTTAGGTAGCACCATCCAGCCCATTAAATCAATCATGCCAATTTGGATTTTATTGGTCTAATAATTTAGTGTGAATTTTAATATTAATGTTTTGAATTGTAGCTGCCAAAGAGGTATAAGGAGTTTATGTTTGTACATATTCAAATAACATAATAAAAATAAGTTAAGTCAATACGGGGTTCTAAGGATCTGAGATACTTTATTTTTTCCTCGTAAAGAGGTTGATACATTCCTTCGTCTGGGACAGGTGGATCTACAGGGTCCCTCCCACCTCCACCCTCCACTCAGGAAACACCACACGAGGAACCTCCTTGGCTCGCACGCCTCTACCCCGTGGAGACAGCTGCCCTTTTGACTTTTTAAGAAGTTTATGTGCATTGGAAACACAGTCAAAATCCATCACACCTTGGTTACTGATTACAGGGATTCACATCAACCAGGACCCAACTGTGTCTGGGCACATAACACCAAGTCCCCCAGAAAATGCCTGTTTTACGAGCATCCCCGGCAGGATGACGGGAGGGCTCCACAGCGCTGGTTGAGAGGTGCAAGAACTAGGCTTGAGTCCTCCCTCTGCCACCCACGGGTTCTGGGCCTTGGATCAAATCACTGAACCCCCTCGCTTCCAGTGTTAACAGTTAAATGAGATAACTCCCGTGGAAACACAGGACTGTCAGTTGACAACTAAGTCCCAGGTGGAGCCATCAATGCGTGACGCTCAAATACGGCCAGGCTCTGCGGGTACGTGGGTCGGGGCAGGCTCAATAGCTGGGTCAACAGACACTTACCATATGCCAACTGCCCGTAACGTGCACTGCTGGGCCTTTAAGAAAAAGAAGATTATACAGACAGAAATTCGGACTCCTAAAAACTTAACCTAACGGGAAAGACCAACAGGAATTAAAATTCTGGACAGAACAAGGTCATGCTATCAAAGGGACACAAAGCAGAAATCTATGTCACCTTCCTATCACTTCTGCAGATTCCAGGCTCTACTCTCCTACATCATTACAATTTTAGTCACTCTGCTACCTGTTTTTAAGGAAAAGGTCAAATACCTCTCATTAATTGAAAGCTTCTTGAAGGAAATTAATTTTTTCGCAGCATTCTTTTTTAGTGAGATATTTATTGTAGTCAATTACTCTTAACGTTTTAAAGTATCTTGATAACACTCAGATAATTTAGATTAAGAGCCTAAAAGTAACTATCCGAGCCTTACTTCTCGTCTCTGTGGTAAGGACAAAAGTGACAAATGTAAACTAATACTCTAATGCTTTAATCCTCTGGCCAAGGACCCTCTTGTGTGTGTGTGTGTGTGTGTGTGTGTGTGTGTGTGAGAGAGAGAGAGAGACCTAACACCCTCTCTAAATTTCACCCAGGATATTCTAATCTTTACATGTGAAGGCTTATATGCCCTAACTTGTCTGCCCTTTCTTTTCTGAGACTCCTATTCATCCCTCAAGACCCATTTTAAATGTTACCACCCAACTTCCCCAAGCAGTTATTTAAACACTCTTCTAAGCCCCCAAGACAGTTCACGTTCCTCTAAAATAGTGTATTTCATATTACACTGAATTGCTTATAAGCATATTTCTTCTACCAGATTTTGAGATATCTGTTGCATTGTTATACACTTAGCACAGTGCTACGCACATAGTAGGTATAAATGTTTGTGAATGAATGAATGAATGCATGGATGAATTAACACATGAATACAACAGTCAAACTCTACCCCAGAGCTGGAATTTTTCAGGTTTTCCTTAAATCATATCATGATGCACATTAGCAGTACAGTTTTTCCTATTTCTACATTCTAATAGGATATCAGAGTTCTCTATATTTTTCTGAAGAAATATTACTCCATTCAACTCTGACCTTTCAGATCTGTTCCAAGGTAAACTTGGAAACAAAAGCACTACATAGATGAAAAGAGAGAAATAATCCCAAAACACCAAAATACATTTTAAATTAATTTTTGCTATATTCATTTACTTTATAAATATAATATATTCATTTACTTCCCCAAATCTCCAATTTACCCTCTTTCATAATGAGATCAGTCTTTTCAAGGTTCCCCCCAATGTTTAGAAAGAAAACTTCTCCAGTTTATTTTACGGAGCTTTACACAACTTCATACAGGTGAAAATTCTTTAAGCTACAATTTTTAGTGTATTTGCCTGTTTCTTTTCTGTCCTTCCCTCAGTCTCATCACAATGAAAACGCAATATTCTGGTCACTCCTCATTCCTACTGCCACACCAGCTATGATAACCACCAACCCGAGGGAAGGCGTGATTCCCGGCCCCAGAGGAGCCCAGGCCTCACCCTCATTCTCCCTCACCTGCATTAGCTAGAGACCAAAGGGAACACAGGCCGGCTGCCCAGGGAGCTTTCTTCCCAGCTCCACACAGAAGACGGAGAGATCTGGCTGCGTACACACTTTGTGTGCACAGAGAACATCACGGGTTAGGCAGTGTTGTCAATCCAGACTGTCAATGCTCCAGATCCAGAGCAGGAAGAGACGCTCCAGACATGGCAGCCAGGCTCTCCACCTCACAGAGAAGGAGAACGAGGGTCAGCACCTCGCCAGGGGCAGGGACAGAATGACAGGTGAAGTCTCCCGACTCCTGTTGCCATGTTCTCACACAACACTGTCTTCTTCTCCAGCCTCAGCCATATCCCCCTTAGGCTGGACACACCAGGGATGACATGTCACAGTCCATTTCAGCAGGGGAATGGAAGAGAGAGATTCTTCCTTCCAGCACAGTCCTAAGTACACACTGACCATACAAGTGGACAGACAGTGAGGTCCACATCTTCATGTTTAATGGAGCATAAAAATAAATCACAATGTTTAATTCATCGCAATCTAACAAGTATTTATTGAGCACCTACTATATGCAAGAGCCATTGCTACGTGTTAGGCAACGTGAAAAAATACGTGGCCTATGCCCTTTTGATACATTGGAGAGTACAGAAACACAATTAACTACATGATGAATCATATCGTTACTTGTGTGATAATGGCAATATAAACTAAGTATTGCTGGGGCCCGGAGGCAAACAGAGAGATGTTAACCAGAATAACCAGCGTTCAAGTTAGGGGTATGGGAAAGGTTTTGCAGAAGAGGCAACAATTTCATTGAATCTTAAAGAAAGAACGCTGATTCATCAGGTAGAGAAGGGAAGAGAAAGGCATGCCAGGGAGAGGGACTAAGCACCACCGGCACAAATCAGACAGCTCAGCTCAGCTCGTGTGGAGAACAGCGAGAAGCCTGACTCGAATTACATGGGGAAAGAGGGCAAGAGATGACACTGGCAAAGCAAGTCCAGGCAGAGTGGTCTGAGAGAAGCACCAACTGCTACCTGTAAAGGGAATGCGGGCCTCAGCCTTCAGAGGCAAGTACCCGAAGGGAGCGGAGCCGAGGAGGGACACTCGTGAACGGGAATTCTCCCTAGTGTGGAGAGCGGACTGGGGACGGGAGAGGCTGGGTGCAGAGGAGCCCGGAAGACACTTTTCCACAAAGGAAATCACAACATGGAGAAGCGCTCCTCAACGTACTTTCCCCCCAGCGGTTTCCAAGCCTGAGGATACACACGAGAAGGCGTGCACTTCTCAAGCACAGAAGGAAGAGTCTTCTTTTGTCTTCTCTCGGGTTTTCCCCTTTGCTTTGCTGGGATTCCGTGACAGGACGTCACCTGGCTGTGCGTGCGTGTGGCCCCTGGCAGTGGAGGCGACAAGCGCACTCCTCGCCGTCTGCGTGCTCGACAGCCCTGAACAGGCAGTCGGGATTCACAGGAAACGTCACAGGACGGGGTTCTCCAACTTTCTGCCACCTGGCCGCCACTGCAGGGGTACTGTCACTGGTCTACATTCAGGGACCTGCTCGAGCCTCACTCTGCTCCCAGCCTGCGCCACAGACGGGGCACCCAGAGAAGGAGAGCGGCAGGATGAGAGGAGAGATGAGGAAGGAAGCCACCGAAAGAGCAGACCGAGAGACCAGGCTCAGCCGGGACAACAAATGTAGAAGCTCTTTGCTGAACACCAGGTTCCACCTGCTCTCCTTGTCAACCAATAAACCACAGGGGGCTGTCACGCCGCCATTCCTCTGAAAGACTGGTCATCTCTCTACGGGGAGGGCTCTCCGGAGGGGCACGCCCGGTGGTCCACGGAGTGGGGAGCAGACAGCACGGCCTCTATTTGTGCTTACTCATCCACCGCACCCTTTAAAATTTTTACCTTAATACGTGTCTTATAAAATAAAATAACATATACGAGCTATATTTTATACACACAATTTTAAAATAATTTGATATGCATTGATGAGATCCATACTCAAAAAAGATTTTTTTGGTGATCAAAAAAGTTCAGAGACCATTGTGATAAACCATAGTCTCTTCCACCCACTAAATGTCAGGTTATGTCCTACAAAAAGCGTTTTATTGAGTTAAACTGTGACCGACTTAATTAAATCCACATTACACACCTAAAAGTGAAAAAAAAATTGAAGGAGTGACAAAAGGAGAACATCAGTTTATATTTTTAAAATGTTAAAGCTTCCTTACATCTTGTGTCTTTGCACTTAAAAGTGTTGACAAAGATAATTTAGAAAGTAAATAACTTTATCGAAACCAAGAACTACGTTTAAAAAGCTAAACTCAATTCTATATTTAAAAACATATTTTAAAATAATCTAGTCTCTCAAAGAAGCATTTTTTTTTAAAAAGAATCAAATATCTAACAAAATCAACCAATGTACATTCAAACTTAACCAAGGCAGAAAAACCATCCTTGTGTCATTAAAAATGGTATGCTCTATATTCAAATTACACAGGCCATAATTTACTGTCATCTGGAGTTTCTGAGTACAAGTTTGAAACTACTTCCAACCCTTGCACATGTGTGTGTGTTTGTGTATACACACACACTTATATATATTTACTAGTATATGGATAGGAAAAGAGTATATCTAGAAAAAATTTCTCCTGATTCTACATGAAAATGCTTTTCATTTCTGTCAACAGAGGACTCCAGAATTCTTCCCATTCTGAGCTTCCTTTAATTTTCAACTTTTTGTAGAGTCTAATCAAAGTTCTCATATTGCAGATAATGTGAATTAAATTCTCATTTGACCACCAACAATGGCAATGAAAAGCTAAAGGTTGATTTCACTACAAGTTTAACTCAAATTAGTATACAGTAACTAATAATATATTATTCATACTCATACAGTTAGCAAAAATGTGTTAAGTTCCTGCTGTGTACCATACACTGTGCCAGCACGAGACATAGAGACGTCAAGTCAGCCCCTCCTCTCCAAGCAGAGCAGGGACTTTGTCTCAGTCCTTGCTGTCCCGAGCAGCAACGCCAGTGCCGGGCACCTGGGAGGCTACAATCCAGACTTCTTCACCGCCTCCCCCAAGAAACACGCGACCCGGCGGAGATGGGAAGTGAGACGGGGGCAAAAAGAAACTCATAATACTTGCAAATAACTGTAATAGTTTTACATTCTTATTCACATACAAGAATATCTGACAATAACTTCCATCTCTCTTCTCTCTCTGCATAAGGAAAATTTTATGTAGCTCAGAGAAAGGGTTTCTCCTCACTGCATGATCTATTTCTAGTTTTAATTACAATGCTTGGCAAAACTTGGGAGAAGATAATTTCAATTCATTTCAAAAATAACTCCCATTCAATACAAGAAGATGGGATTTTTCACACTTGTGAATTTTTTATTGACTTGATAATGAAAATGTGGTATATAAATAAAGCATTCTCTTAGAAACTTTGGTCTACTGAAGATCCAGGGCTGATATCTATTAATAAAAACGAAATCGTTTTTCTCAAAAAGTAAGAACTTACACTCTTTGCAAACAGACTCAGTTTCACTTCAAGCTACTTATAATGTAGAGAAAATGCAGTCAGATACAATGGGAGACGTACAGATTGGCAAGGTCTCTCACAGCACTTACCGATCCATACAGCTCCCCCTTCTCATTCATCCCGAGGTAGAGTCCACTGTCCACGCCTCGGATGCTGACCAGGCCCACTGCTATACTGATAAACTCCAGGATGCCTGGGAGACAAATGGCAGAAGGCAGAAGACAGGTCAGAGCACAGAGCATTTCTTTCGAGTCTCAGTACCCCCAGGAGTTTTGAGAGGACACTGAACCCAGCTCCCAACCTGGATAATCTCACACTCAGTAAAGAAGTGTCTTCTCTTAAAACCACTGCCTAAAAGAACTGATTTTTCAACTAAATTCCATTGTATAATAATGACACAAAAACACGTATCAACATGACACATAACACATTTAAAAATCAAACAGTTGGCATTTACATACATATGCTAATAACTGATATGACAGATAAACCAATGTACATATTCTAATTAATGTAAAAGAGAATAATTTAGGAAAAAAACCCACCGACTTCCACTTTATAAATGTGAAATTAAGTATTTGTGTATGGGCATAGATTGGGGAAAAAAAAAAAACGCTATTCAGAGACTGGTCTTATTTCCCTCAAAACAAGAGTATGAGGTGCTAACCAAAGACTTGATCGGTTTACACAGAAAATTACCCAGCTCTCTACTGCATAACTTTACTGAGCTCCATCTGGAAAACTAAAGTAGCCTACACACATCCCAGACATTTCTGCTTAAACAAAGTATTGATTTGTGCTGGACTTATCTAAGCCTCAAAGAGACACTTAAGATATTGTGGAAGAAAGAAATGGTGGTTCCACAAACGCTCTTGATTTAGAACAGGCGTGGACTACTACATCCCGAAATCAAATCGATGTGACGGTCTTCTTCCAGTTCCTTCTTTCCCCTTGCCTACCTCACTGACAACAATAACACCTCAACCGAGCACAGACCCAGAATTTTATGGCCACACAACAGCAGCTTCAATTTCTCTAACTTTATTGTTGTTTTAACGTGATTATCCAACACTATATTGGGGACGATGCTAACATTACTTTCGTTAGCCATTTTCTCAATTTTGTTATAAAGTGCCACACTTTGTGTAGAGCTTGCATTAACGCATACCAAATATCGAGTTCTTGTTTTAAAAATATCTTCAAATATCGAAAAATTTACTTACATTTAAGAGTTGAGAAAAAACTAAGGATAACATTGTGCTATAGTCAGTCCCATGTGACTAATAAAAAAGCACTTACATGGATTTTTAAACAATTAATTGTGCAACTCTCACAAAATAGACTGTGCTGCAATCAAAAGAAGACATGAACTACATAAATCTAATAAAGCAAAGGGTTCCAAGGTGATGTAAAAAAGAAGAGAGATTTCTTACAAAGGAGTTTTCCTAATTCTCTTATAAGCACAAAACGCAACAAATATCTCGTGCTTACAGTTTACAGAATATCTATCTGGACCTGCAAAACTACTTATTTTAATAGAACGTGAAATAGCGTATGAAAAAATATAAAGAGAAATTACAAATTACATTTTGGATCTGATAATCTGTGACTCTATAATGGAAGATATATTTAAAATAAGCTAATTTATTACTAGCCTTCCCTGCCTCAGGAAGCAAATGGAAAGATAAATAAGGCGATATCTCCACGAGACTCATTTTACACAGGATGCACTCCCTTACTGACGCAATCATTGTACTACTTCTAACTCTTATGATTAAAAATATTTAAAATTGTGGCATTTCCTTACTATTAGGAGTCACACACATGTGAATCTCTTCTTAGCTACCTGAAAACACACCACCAATATAGGTCACAGTTATCCTGAAATCAGTAAAGAAATCATTAATGTCCAGTTTTCATTATAAAAGGAGAGACAGGAAACATTCTGCCTCTTTGAGGTTTAACCAATTTAACGCACCATGTCACTGGGGAAAGCTTTAATCATAAAACTAAAAGATACCTGCATCTTCTAGGAGGATATTTGATGACCTGTCTGTTTTCCCTAAACATGAGATAGCTCTGAGAACCGATCATGAATAATATTAGCCAACGTTGCCCATCAGGCCCAACAAAAAACAGAATGTACGTGATCTCATAAAACCATCTGACTGGCTGGTCTGCAGAACATTAAAAATAATAATAACAACAACAATCATAACGGCTAGAATATGTGAGCATTTCATCTGTGCCAAATGAGAGGCCCTCTCTCATTCAATCCTCAGAACCACCCCAGGCGTTACAATATTTTAATCTCCAGTTTACAAAAGGAGAAACTGAAGTTCAAGGATGTTAAACTTGCCCCCAAGTAATCAGACTCCAAAGCCTATATCCTTATTGATTAGGCACATCTTACTGTTGGTTTTACCTTTTTTTCATGTATCTGTGACTTCTGCACCATTTTTATATAGTTATTCCCTCACTAGTGACTAGAAGATGTTACCTAAATCAGAATCCACAGACCCAGCGGGCAAGACTAGAAGTAGCAGAGGAAGTGCGCATGTCAGCTACTGGCTCTCTCGTCATGCAGAACTCGGGAAGGTGGGCATCTCCTAGGTATGCAGACTATTTACCCAAATTGTTTATGTACACATAGCACATAGCTTTTTCTGTTAAAAGACTTAAGTTTTAAAATTATCATTACATATTTTGGAAATGAAAGTATTAAGGTATCCGTCTTGTTTCTTTTTCTGGCATCAACGAGACAGCTGTAAGTCATGTGCAATGACTTATTCAACCAACTAACTATTATTGAGTGACTATTATAAAGCAAAGCACCATGCCATTTGTTGAGTATATAAAGATGAATAAGATATAGCCTAGGCCCTAAACCCTCAAATAGCTTACCATCTAGTGGGAGGAAGGACAAATAAACAGATAAATGTAATAAATGTGGTGAATGCAGTGAGAGGGAGATGTTTAGGGTATGGTCAGTGTCCAACGATGGGCAGCTCACTCAGGCTTGGGAACGGGAGTCAGAGGGAGCTTCTTGAAGGAAATAATACCCGAGACAAGACCCCGAGGAGACTCTCCACATGAGAAGGAACTACCTCTATAGTGACCCCAGGTGGAAAAGATTTCATCACCTCCAACCACCATCCATATCTCTGCAGCTCCTTGCAAAGCAGAGACCTCAAAAGAACAGCCTGGTTTTTTATGAGGTCATCTCAGTGATCCGAGGGCAAGTAGAACACCGAATGTTTGAGTCACAGCCATTCCTCCAGATGCAGAGAGCGCCAATGTTGTAAGGTCAGAAAGACCTGGCAACCTGGCAACAGGATCCCACCCCGCCCAGATTGGAATCCTTATCATTCCTGGTACCACCTTGTCCACAATGAACTCTACTACAACCTCAGCAGGTCAATTAACCTCTCTCCGGGGCTGAGCCGGTGCCAAGCAAGTGCTTCCAACTGTACTCATTTGAGTATGGCCCACTCCCCACGTATCTGTTTACACGAGTAGGCAGCGCATAGGGGTGTGGACCAATACTAGCCCAGGAGAATGCTTCTGCATAGAAATATTCAAATGTTTAATGATCAACAGGAAAGGAAGGGAAAGAAGGAACGAGCAAGGAAGAGAAGCAAGAAGAAAGGCGGGGAGGGAGTGAAGCAGGGAGGAAGGGAGGGAATGGAGGGACTGTGCCTCTAATGAACACTGCGGCCCTCGCATGTGCACCACGGTGGCCTTCTGTCCTCTAAGGCAGGCACAGCTTAGACATCTTCAATTCAGAGGGCCACAGTAACGAGTGATGGAGTGACATGGGAAACACAGGGTCAGTGACTAGCGGCATTTGGCTATTCCTTTTCACAGCAGCCCGCAGTTCTGTTATCAGGATGTGCTCACTGGGCCGCAGGGGGTCTGATGGGGTCCAAGGTTGTCCCTGGTCCACCAGGGGCAAGGTCAGTTCCTGGGACTACTTCAGGAAAATGACCACCCCAGAGCTTCCTCCCTGACTTACTAGGTATTAGTGGTCAGCTCCAGAGCTCTGTCAAATGGACCATTAACCCAAAGCTGGCCCAGCTCCCAAGAGCCCCTCTGTACGGGGCCTCACCTCCTAGGCCATGATAAGGCCAGCCACGGGAAGCGGGAGGGTGGGCAGAAACTGCTCCGCTCTGGCCCGTGTTAAACCACCCTCTAGCCTGAAAGCCCCCAACACTTGACAGAGCTGCATTCTTCAGAGGACAGGAATGCCTGCAGGCTGAGGAGAGAGGCACGACATGAGGCTTTCGAAAATAGATTAACCCCCCTGCTCACCGGGAGAATCCCACACCAGAGCTGCCCAATCAATCATTGCAGAGCCTGCATCCCAGTAAGTCCCAGTCTGTAGCAACTTGAGCACATCTCAGAGCGCACTTAGGAAACGACTGACTGAATGGGACTTAACCCCACCAATTTTTCAAGAATCTGAACCAATTCTGAAAACAGCTCCTTAAACAGGCAGTCTTTCCCTTCAGTGAGATGCTGAAGACCCAGACATACAGATTTTTTTTTTAAGTGCAACACCCTGGAAATAAGATTTCTTTTAACCTTTAAAAAAAATGATACTATCATATTTCTCCCCGCTAATACAACTTCCACCTGACCCCTGACCCCTCTGAACTAGCAGCCCCAGTTTGGGTTTTCATCTGGGGTCCTGATGAAGTCCGGCCTTCGAGAGCAAAGGGCACAGCAGGAGAAGGCCCCATCTTTCCACGACGTCCAGGAGTCAACGCGCCCAGGCTTCCCTTTGCCAAGAAAAAGAGCGGCTAGGGCCCCACGCTCCCTTCCTATTCTACACGGCCATTTCCGCCACTAAGTTTCCGCTCACTTTTCTCCGTCCAGCAAGTGCTTTAAAAACAAAAACTACATATGAAAACGAAACGTGTGGCTCCTCCAGCCTATCACGCAGAGATACAACTCCCAGCTCCTTTTCTCCACACCCCCCGCGAAAGGAAAAGCGAGGGGCTCCCCCAAGGTCCCACCCAAGGTGTCACCGCCGCCCCTCCCGCCGGGAGGGCACTAGGATTCCCCCGCCCCCACGGCCGCTGCACGGCCGCCGCCGGGTCCCCGCGGCTGCACGGGGGAGGCACGCATCCTTCTTCCAGCACGTTCCTCGGCCGTGTCATTCCAGGTAGAAGATGCACCGTCTGTCTTCATCGAGGTGGAAGCCCGCCCCACCCCCGACCCCACAGCTACGCTTTTCTCTAGAGGCGGAAGAGAAGCCGCGGGTGAGCACGAGGGGCCGCCGCGGGGCGGGACCCCAGGTGTGACGCGCCGCCGCAGCCCCCGGCCTCCCGGCCGCCCCGCCCCGCCGCGCGCCGCCGGGTCCCAGCGCCGCCGGCCGGGCCGCCTTCCGGGCGGGGCCGGGAAAGCGAGGGTGGGCGGCGCCGGCGCGCGCGCCGCGCTGCAGAGGTTGCTAATATTGGGACCTGCCGCAGCGGTAGCAGCGGGAGGCCGCGGCACTGCTGTCACCCCGGGGGCCGCTTCTCGCTGCAACCGGATGAAAGCTTAAATAACCCTGCCGCCTCAGCCTCCTTCCCCACCCCCACTGCGCACAGCCACCCACTCGGCTCCATCCAAACGAGGGCGAGCGGCACAGCGGAGCCGCAGGCGCGCCCTTCCCCCGCGGCCGGCTCCCGGCCGACCCTGGAGCTCGAGGCTCCGCGCCCCCTACCCGCAACCCGGGCCGGCGCTTCCGCTCCCCTCTCCTCCACCCGACATTGCCCCACCAACCCAGCCAACGGTGCCAAAGCGAGCCTAAGGAGTAGAGATGTCACTTCCTTGGCGACACCTTTCTCCAACCTCCAGGATTGGGGGTGGGGGGTGACGAGGTCTGTAGTAGGGCTTTTTTGTTTTATGGTCTCTATTCAGCCGCTGTACCAGCAGTCCTTGTCCGCTGACCCCGGAACGCGCCTCTCGGGTTCTCCCCACCCTCGTGGTCCCCACCATTCCATCCTTGCATCCTCGCTCTCCCCGGTCGTAGAGTTACTGGATTTCTAATGACTCGATTGCGTGTAGTAAACGTCCTACCCTAAAGGTGACTGCATTCAGAAAAAAGAAAAACAAAAGCCCATGGGGGCGGGCGTGGAGGAGCCCCAACTGGAACATCCCATAATCTCCCTACGCCGGGGTCCAGTCGTGATGCACCAGGGGTTCCGAGGCGCTCCCTCCAAGACAGGGCTCGGCTGATTCACACAATGAAGCTGGCCCCGGCCCTGCAGCGCTGCGCCCCGCCGGGCTCCCCCGGGCCGCGAGCTCTGCTCCGGGAAGGCGGTTAACAATAGCGCACGCCGCCCCCGCCGCCCGCCCGCCGCGGCGGCCCTTTGTCCCCCCACCCCTTCCCCCTGCGGCTCGGGCCTGGCCCGGCCGCCGGGGGCCCCGACCCACCTCCCGGGCACCGCGGAGCCCCTCGACCCTCCGAGCCCCGGCTTGCGCTTCAGAAAGAGGGAAGAGGGTCCGAGAGGGGACCGGGGAGGTCAGGGGTCCGACCTCCGCCCGTCCTCGGCCCCGGCCACCGGCTCTCCCGCTGCGGCGCGCGCCTCCAGCGGTTCCCACACCGCAAACGACCGCACTGCCGGGGCGGCGGCCGTGAGCCCCGCTGGACCCGCACTCACACACAAAGAGAAGCAGAAGGCACCAAACTGGGCAAAAAAAATCTGATTCCCCAAAAGCGGCCAGAGGTGTGTCAGCCCCTGCCCGTCGCCTCGGTGCACAAGTGGTCTCCGCGGCACCGAAGGGCGCATCCGAGCCGGGCGGAGAGGGGCCGGAAACGGAGCGCGTTTAGGACCGCGCGGAGCGGGCCGGGCGGCCGCCGAGAGCGCCGCGGGGTCGGGCGGCCGAGCGGGCACCTGCCGGCCCGAGCGCGGGGGACCCGCTCCGGCCCGCGCACCTCGGCCGCCCCCGCCGCCCGGCCCCGCGGCGCCGCCCGGCCCGCTGCCCGAAGTTCTGGCCTCGGAGCGGCCGGAGAGACGGCACTTTCGGGAAAGTTTCGTCTCCGCTTTGCACGACCAGAGCTGCGTGCACCTCTCGAGGGGGAGTTACACTCCAGCTGAACAACTGCGGAGCCACAGCTTTTTTCTTTAAGCAGAGAAGGGAGACCGCCAGACATATTGACACTAGCAGTCCAGTGTGGGGCTTGGGCTCGGCAGTGAGCAAGGGGAGAAAATCCTGGGCCTCGGGTATCCGGGACCATCCCCATCGCAGGCCTGCATCCTCCTCGCCTTCTGGCATCATCTACGGCCCCACGAAGCTAAACAGATAGTTTAGATTGTGGTCAACATCTGGCACTAAAGCATGAGGAAGAAACATCACCACGGGACTTTGTCTTTTACGACCTCGTTTAAGTGTTGTCAGGTGGGTTCACTCAGCAGCTAAGTCCTTCCCACAGTCTGGTTGCCCAAACCGGCAGGGGGTGTGTGTGTGTGTGTGTGTGTGTGTGTGTGTGTGTGTGTGTGTGTGTGTGTGTGTGTGTGTGTGTGTGTGTGTGTGTGTGTGTGTGTGTGTGTGTGTGTGTGTGTGTGTCAGGAGGAAACCCCAGACTCTCCCCATCGGGACTGTGCTCGCTGACTTGGTGCTGTTGGGCTCAGGGTAGCGGGCACCCAAGTGGACAGATCACCAGCCCTCGGGTCTGCAACCCTCAGTGCTGAGTCACAAATACCCTCCTCGGGAAATGAAATCCTCGGAATGCCCTTTAAAATTAGCTCGCAGCTTTTGCACGCGCGCACACACTCACCCAAAGAGCCACCCAGGACACCCACTCAGGGCCGTACACTACGGAAATTACAGAGCATCGGTAATAACTTGATAGCTGGAAGGACAAACGCCTCCGCTGAGCGTTCTGCCCCTTCCCGAGTCGTTTTCCCCCAGCGTCTCCGCCCCTGCGGCTCAAGGAGACTCAGATGTGACTTTAGTCCTCCTCCCCACAGAACAGTCAGTCAGCAACCCTCGCCTACGGGGCGTTTAGACCCTCACGGTAGGAATCGACAATACGCTCGATTTACAATTCAAGCAGTACACTTACGAGAGGAAAGGGGCAAAAACTTCAGCTGGGCACAAGATGATAACCACCGCCTTCAGGAAAATGCATTTTTAAGTTCTCAGTAGTTAAGGATTAAAGCTTTAAACTCGTGGAGACAGTCCATTCAAAAGAAACTTCCTAAACCCGATCTTCCCGTGTATCTGATGCAAAAGAACTAGGAACTTGTGTTATATTTATAAATCATGCCCTCCTCTTAAAAGAAAAAAAAAAAAAAAAAGGCCTTCAATGTAGACTTGCATCAGTGCCAGCGGCAGATCTGCAATTCCGGAGGCTTTTTTTTTTTTTTTTTTTTTTTTGAGCTGGCAAGACACAGAGAGGGAGAGATCCCTTCCCGCATCCCCCGCCCGGCCACCACCTTCTCGGTAGTTATAATCCGAACATGTCATCGCATGGACACGAAAGGGTTAATGGTATACCTACCGAATCGGCTGTGGTCTTTCCTGGTTCCCTGGATAGTACCATTGGGGAAGATTTCTAAGTGAAATCCAGTCCTGCAGTATAGCTGCCTCCGTCTGAGAATCCCCTTTAAATGATCCAAGTCCGTGACTGCGGGTCCCCTGGGAAGCCCCCCTGCTTCGGACTGACCCAGGTGGTCACTTAACAAAACCGGGCTGTCCACCGGCAGCACGGGCACATTCCCAAACGGCACCGCATCCTGCACACCGAAATAGTTCCCAACTTCACCCAAGGGAGCCATCGGAAGCCTCGGCTTTCGGAGCACAGGAATAAACAATGATGATGGTGCCAACCAGGAGCTAGTAGGCGAGGTATATCCAACTCCCCTCCCTTACTGCAGTTGCAGAGAGAGAAAAAAAAAAAAAAAACAGGTTCTTTTCTTCAATCCATTAAATGCATAAATAAAAGTAATCTGCTGTT
This sequence comes from Tapirus indicus, assembly GCA_031878705.1. Lineage (NCBI taxonomy): Eukaryota > Metazoa > Chordata > Mammalia > Perissodactyla > Tapiridae > Tapirus > Tapirus indicus. Next base: position 84,496,929 of record CM062930.1, on the reverse strand, counting down.
TCACTGGCACAGGTTCAAGGTCAAACCACTGAGAGTCTAAGAAACCACCACTTTATACTCACACACTGACACATCGATAAACACATCTATATCTCTATAGGTGGATCCCCAGCTCTTAACAGGCAGGAAGGTCTTCATCCCATCCGACCGTAAGAAGGAGACGAATCCGTGGTTCCTCCATTTGGTTTGCGATCGGAATGACCATAGCAACTTAAATGCTAGGCGTTATTATAGGGATTTTTTAAGATGCACGGGCTACGTCAGAATTTACGGATCCTGACTCCAGGAAGGCATGCGCTGTTTTTACTCTGACCGACTCTGCAGACATCAGCATGAATCCTTCAAGGGGAAAGAAACCTCACGTTGGTGGCGGCGACCAATCTCCCCTCCCGGTCCCCCCTCCGGAAATAATAATAATAAAGCAAAAAGAAGAAAAAAACTTTAGGCGTCCAAAGCTAGCATCCGGAATTCGCCCGAGGCTCGGCAGGCGTCCGTGGGCTCAGGACGGGCGGCGAGCGGCGGGCGAGCAGAGCCGCGTCCGGAGCTCGCGTGCCGCCCCGGCCGCCGCGAACAGGTGTCGCCGCGCCGCCCGCGGAGCGTTGTCCCGGCGAGCGCTCCTCCTGCGCAGCCCCCGCCGGCGCGCAGAGTGGCGCAGGCGGCGGCATTGGGCTGGGTTTAAGGTAGCGCCGCGGCCGCCCGGCTCCCCGCGGTCCTAGCGCCCGCCCGGCCGGCCGCGCCGCTCTGCGGCAGGCCCCGCGCGGCGGGCCAGAGCGCGGGACCTCCGGGGCCCGGCGGAGGAACCCCGAGGTACAAAGAAGGACGTAGCGGGAGAGGCGGGAGGCAGAAGCCCTGAGTCTCCGGACGCTCCGGGTCCTCCTGAGGAACTGCAGCCGGCAACCTAAAATCTTCCTGGGCGCACTGATGGAGGTTCAGACCGAAATGGGGAAACTAGTTTTCACATGGACTCCGTAACGTTGCATTGCACTGGAAAATAAAACTTACTTGAGAGAGCCGGAGGGGAGGGGGGTTGATTTAGTGAGCCTGAACGGACATGGCAGTCCCTCGTTCACTCTCTGCCAAACACAAGCGCAAACTGTACTGCAGGTAAGACGGGGTGAACGTGAACGCAGCCTCTCCCGGTCCCTCTCCCTCTCACCTACACACACACGCGCGCACGCACGCGCGCAAACGCGGGCAGATGTGGCCACCGTTTCGGCGTTGTTCGGGGCTTTCTGCGGGGCATCCTTGGGTCGGCGCTGTGTGAGGGCCCGCCCCGCGCCGGGGTCGGGGCGGCCGCGGGGCCGCCGGCAGGGGGGGCGCCAGACAAGCGCCTCTGTCCCCGACTTGGACTCGCGCGCGCGCCTCCGGAGAGTCAGGGCGGAGGAGAGCGCTCCAGGGGGCTCCCTCTCTCCCCCAAACTACGCTGCTTAGGGCGAGCTGTGCCAACCCCCGCCCAGTGTCGGCCCGGGGAAGCGAGAGGCGAGTTCCAGTGGCTCCGTCCACGGCCGGAGCCCGCCCGAGCCGGGCGCGAGGCGCGAGGGGGGCGCCCGGGGACCGCGGCCGCTGCTTCCCGCTCTGCCCCGCGGGGCCGCACGTGGGAGCCCGGGCTCGGGTTTCTGCTCGCGGCCGGGCCGGGACAAAGAAATCCGCCGCCCCGGGCCGCGTGGGGCCCTGCCGGGCCAGGCCCGCCCGAGAGCCCGGCGGCGGCGCGCTCTGCGCGGGGGACGGCCGGCCTGCGCCGCGCTCCCCCGCGGTGGCCACACACACACACTCACACGCTCGCCCCGCAGCCCGCCCGCGGGGCCCTCTCTCCTCCGCTCCTCTTTGTTCACATTGTCTCGGAAATGGCCCGACTCCCGGGTCAAGATGGTGAAAGTTGCCGAGACTTGAGCACGGCTCCAGACCGCGGGACGCGCGAGGGAGAAGCGAAGTCGAAAGCAAAGACTGGACGCCTGCGGTGGGAAAGGGATCAGAGCGGTTTTATGGGGAAGTCGGATCCACCTTAGTCAGCCAAAGGCTGGAGGTGGAGAACCGGGCCGGCCCGGGAAGGAAGGGTTTCGCCGGAAGATGAAAGGGAGCAATGAATTTGCAGATTTCTCGGGCGCTGGAGGTGCCGGCGACCTGGAGCGACCTTACCCTGCCCCCCGGGGTGGAAGGCGAGCTCCGGCCCCGGCAAGGAGGAAGGAGGGGGGCGAGGTGGTCCTCCCTCCTTTGCATTCCCACACCCATTTGCCGCAGTCCCAGGTCATTGGGTGTCTGGGGCTGACTCCGTGCGTCTTGCTTACGTGTTTATGAAGCACGGGGGCCCTGCCCCGCGGTATTTACAGCAGTCATCGACGGTGGGCTTTAACCGTCACTGCTCGGTGGCAGATACGAGAGGCTGGGGAGGAAGTGTCACTTCTCATGAACCACCCGAGAAGCTCGCGTTAATCACGGAGGTGGTCAGCGGCGCCGGGTTAAGCAGTGGCGTTCCTGGACCACTCGGGTACAATGCGCCGGGTTGGTTACTTTTTTTTTTTTTTTTTTTTTTTTTTATAAAACCTGATGAGGAAAGAGAAACGGGAAGGCAGAACGAGAGACAGGCAGAGAGAGAGATGGAGAAAGGGAGACAAGCAGCGCGAGGACATTTTCACTGAAGACAGGACTGGGACAGTTTCCACCAGCTGTCTCCGACCACATTCTTTCGGTCTGAATTCAGACTGTCAGCCAATGAGCAAAGACCATTTCCGCTTTTGAATCCTGCAGCCTCACGACTGTCACTTGGAAGGGCGATGCAGCCCCGGGAGAGGGCCAGGAGCTGCTGCAGCACTTTCCCGGTTGGGAGCGGCCTCCGGTGGGCCTCTCCCACTGCAGTTGGCCCGGTCCACGTGTCGTCCGCATCCCTGACTCTAGCCTCAGGGAACTTCTGCTGCTTCCTGCCCCTTTCACCTGCCCGTCAGGGTTCTCGCTCCGCTTCTGTTTGGTCGTGTTGTCCTATCACGGCGATAAAAACAATGTCCTTCCTTCCGGCGATCACATTACATTTCTCTGCAAGCCACCCCACTGGCCCTGGCTGACTTCCTCAAGATTCCCTCTCAGCTCGACCGTGACCGTGAGCTCTCCGTCCAGGCCTGTACTTGTGTTTTACAAGTATTCTTCAATTAGCATCTGGATGTGAAGCTCCAAGAGGACGGAGGCCTTGCTTTCTAGAGACGCATGGTGTAATTAGCATGATAACATCTGCCTGTGAAGATCGTTGTTAGGAATAAAGAGAAAAATGCACATAAAGCAGGCAGCACACAACAGACACTTAAGACTTAGTAGCTGTTATTATACTCTTCCTCACATGGTTCCCTGTGGATTTCCGCCCACGAGGTGTTCAGCAAATATTATTATTGATCTCAACCCCAATGCTCTGTTAGGATATCTCTTCTCAAACATTTTAATCCTGCTTGTTTTCCCTTCTTCCCCTTTATCATCTCTCTTTTCTGCTGACAATTTCGTACTTAGACGCAGAGAGGAATAAATGATGAGGGAAGTAAAGAGAGAGATGGAAAGGAATGAGAACTAGAAGAGTGGTCAGCAGGTCTGGACCCGGCTCCCCCAAACCCTCACCTACTCCCTGTGATTTTGGTCTCTCCCTCATGGACCCCAGTGAGCTGTGACAGAGATGGGTTTATGATACATGCATGTAAAAATGGCCTGTAAGCAATCAAGTCCCAACAAATTTAAGGTGACCGTTTGAAAAAAGTGCTCTGTTCACCTCCACTACTTTGTTCATTAACACGTGTCTCCTCCTTCGATGTCCTTGGACCCCCCAAATGAAAATCACCACAGAATTTTTCCATTCCTTTCCTACAACAGTAAGGTGTAACTGGGCCTCCATCCTTCCATCTCCATTTCTCCCCTTCCCCCCACCCCACTCCACACCCTGTAGTCCAGGGCTTTTGTCTGGGAACCATAAGGAGTGTGTGGTGGAGGGGAAATGTGCGGTGGACAGAACTGTGGCAGCCAACATTTATTAACTGCTTACTGTGTCCTACTAAGTGCTTTTGTGCTTTAGCTTTTTAATCCTCAAAACTACTTCATAAGATAGGTACTATCATTATTCCCTTTTATCCATGAGGAAACTGGTGTGTAGAGATTAAGTTACATACCCATTGCCATAGTGTTAATAAATGGTGGAGACAAGTTCATAGACCTCAGACCCCCAGTGTGCAACACTGCCCTTTTTTATAATACGTAAGACTTTTAAATTTTTATAAATAGCATGTTTCCATAAAATAAATATATAGAAATAAATAGCTTAAATACATATATAAACAACCAGTTAAAGCACATAATGAAGGAATAAAGACCCCAGTTACCATATGGAAAAAAAGAAAAGAAAGATAAGATTCCTAGGAATAAAATTAACAAAAATGTGCAAGATCCATATGAACAAATATGTTTAAAGCTCTCTAGAGACACAAAAGAATACTTGAACAAATGGAAAGGCATACAATGTTCCTAGAAAAACTCAATTTCATAAATATGCAATCATTCCTAAATTAATCTACAATAAAAATACCAAGTTTTTTTTACTAGAAACACTGATGCTAAAGTTAATATAGAAAATTAAATTTAAATTGACAAAAAAAATGTTTGAAATTGACAAGGAAAATAAGGGAGTAACTAGGCATACAATATTTTAAAACTATACTAATTAAAACAGAGTAGTATTATCAAAAGAATTATCCATAATAGCATATGAATAAAGAGATAAAGGAATGACACAGAATAGAAATTACAGAAATACACCCAAATACGTATTGGAATTTAATACATGATAATCAACCAATGAAAAAAATGAACTATTGAGTAAATGGTTTTGAAACAACTGAATAGACCACTGGAAAAAAATAAGTAGCATCTATTCTTCACACTTGACATGAGGATAAAGCCTAAATGGAGCAAATATTTAAATATAAAAAATAAAATCATAACAAGTACTAAAAGAAACAATGGAAGAATTCCTTTATAATCTGAGTTGTGAAGGCCTTACTAATTGTATCACAGAAACCAAACACCTAAAAGAGAATAATGATAAATTCAACCACACACAAAGAATTTGTTTAACTGCATGGGGTGGGGGGTGGGGGGGAATTTGAAAGATAAATGACAAAATAGAAAAAAATGTGCATCTCATATCAAGATAAAGGGCTAATTTCCCTAATATATAAAGAGCTCCTACAAATCAATAAGAAAGCTACAACTTCTGGTTTCCAGTTTGACACGTAAAGCACTTGTAAGTCATCATTCCTGTTCACACAACAAGAAAAAACTTTAACAAACTGAAAGTCAACAACTCTTCTTAGATTTGTCAAAGAACTGAAGTCACAGGACAAACTATTGCCCTGAAAACTAGAGAGATGGACAGATAGATATAGAGAATCACAGCTTACTGGAGCTGGAACCAGTATCAGTAGGCACACTTTAAACTGCAATTGATGAGTTGCTGGGGGCTTAGTGTGGGCAAGCATGAGAGTTAAAAATTCAGAAGAGGCCCAGTCTTAGAAGAGCCCCTACACTTTCCTGATTTACCTCCAGGAGCCCTACCAAGTTGTCACTGAGATCTGAGAAAAATCTCCTCCTGCTCCCTTCAGGAGCAGGGGAATGTAACCACTTTGAAATATGCCCAGAGCTCTCTGTTCTCCTTAACAAAGCCTGCCTTCAAGGGAAAGTGTTTTACCAGCACCTAACCAACCTGGAGGAAGGGAAATATCCAGCTTCAGCCCTCCCTAGCTTTCCATGTGGGGGAAGGGAAATACCCAACTCGGGCTTACTAAAAGACTGAGATCTAGTCATCAGACTATAGAATACTTCCTCTGCCCCCACACCTTACCATCACATCCACAGGGCTCCTGTATAGTAATGGGGATTAGAGCTAAATGAACTGCAAGGCTCAGACCCTATTTAAGGAGTCTCTAGGGAAACCCAAAGGCAATGCGGGAGACAAAAACAAGGGCACCAGAAGAAATTTTAGCCCCTGACACTACAGCTACTGCAAACTGTAAAAACAGCCTAACTCCTAGCCAGATAAATATAAAAACCTCACACTAAAGGCCTATCTACCTCAGTAATCTTTACCCAATACTTCACGTCCAGCTCTCAACAAAAAATTAGAAGCCATGCTAGAAGGTAAAAAAAAAAAAAATACACAGTATGAAGGGACAAAGTAAGCATCAGAACCAGACTCAGATATGGTAGAGATGTTGGATTTATCACACCAGGAATTTGAAATAACCATGAGTAATATGCTAAGGGCTCTAATGGAAAAGTGGACAGCATGCAAGAATAGACAGGTAATATAAGCAGAGAGATGAAGACTGAAGGAAAGAATCTAAAGGAAATGCTAGAAATCAAAAACACTGTAACAGGAATGAAGAATGCCTTTGATGGGCTCATCAGTAGATGGGACACAGCCAAGGAAAGAACCAGTGAGCTTGAACATATGTCAATAGAAACTTCTCAAACTGAAATCAAAGCTGAAAAAGAAAAAATGGAACAGAATATCCAAAAACTGTGGGATAACTACAAAAGGTATAACACGCACATAATGGGAATAACAGAAGGAGAAGACAGAAAAAAAGCAGAAGAAATATCTGAAGTGATAACAGTTGAGAATTTTCCATGATGACAGATTCTAAGCCACAGATCTAGGAAGCTTAGTGAATACTAAGTAGGATAAATACCAAAAAATACACTGCATATCATACTCAATATATCATATTCCGTGTCTACAGTGTAGACAATCAAAGACGGAGAGAAAATCTTGAAAAAGGCCAGAGAGGAAAAGAAATTTTACCTATAGAGGAACAAGGGTGAGAATTACATTGGACTTCTCTTCAGAAACCACATAAGCAAGAAAAGAGGGGAATGAAATATTTAAAGTGTTGAAAGAAAAAGAAAAATACTAACAATAGAATAAAATAGTTCACAGAAAAGGAAATACAAATGGTTCTTAAACATTAGTAAATATGCTAAACTCCATTCATAATAAAAGAAATGCAAAATAAAACTGGGCTGATATACCATTTTTTACCTATAAATTTGACAAATGATAAAAAATAATATGAAACACTGTGTTAGAGTCTGGGGAATTCAGATACTCTCATACGTTACTGTGGAGATGAAATTGATATAGCATTTAAGAAGGGCAACTTTGGTAATATTTACAAAAATTACAAATACACAGATCCTTTGACTCAGCAGTCTCTGGAAATTGATCGTAAGTATCTATGCACACATGTGCAAAGTCACGTGTACAGAAGATTCCTCACTGTGGCACTCCTTCTAGTAGCAAAAGATGGAAAGAGCCCACGTGTCCATCAAGAATGACTGGTTACGTGAATTATAATAAATCCATAAAATAGAATCATAAGCAGCTTGTTAAAGGAAAAAAAGAATAGAGGAGCTTTTTGTGTACTGTTGTGGACTAATCTCCAAAGAATACTGTTAAAGAAAAAATACAATCCAGAACAGTGTATATGTTGTGCCATCATTTGTGTCATAAAGTGAAAACTTTTATATTTACACATATAAGTAATGTCTCTGGAAATATATACAAGAAACAAATGCACTACCTTTGGTTGCCTTCAGGAAAAGAAATTATACAGCTGGGGGACAAGGGGTAGGAGGGAGAATTTCCCTATAAACACTTTCTTACCTTTTGAGCCACACGAATGTAGGATTTATTTATGAAAACATAAACATAGTTTAATTTTTAAAAATAATTACGTATTCCTCTTTGAAAGGAATGGAAGTACAGTGCCTGATGCAAAGATCTTGAGAGCAATTGCAGAACATGTTGTAATTAGGGACCACTTTCCTGCACACAACCCCAGGTGCGTGAATTGGCACATCTGAAAATGTGGTAAAGTCAAACTCATCAGGCTTCCAGGGAAGCTCTGCAAGATGCTGCTCCTTCCCATCTCTTTCTCTGTAATTCCTGTCTTTCCTTAGCCACGTTCAGCTTTTTTCCTTCCATTTTACCTTCCTGCCTCTCCCTATTTCTCCTATCACAAAATGTGGCTGACAAAGCCCTGGGACCCTCTTCACTTACAGTTGTCCCAATATTACATCACATTGCTGGTTCAAAATGCTCGCCTCCCACTCAGAGTTCATCCTCACAGCCAGCAAAGCTGCCCAACTTCCTGATGTGACCTCCCCTCCTTGTTGTCCTCTTTATTTCCATTTCCCTTCACCTTCCTTTTGGTCACTCCAACATAACCCATTTTAACTTTTCTATTCTTGCCTATTTTCCTACTTTTAGAATATAAGTGGGGTATAAATAATAACAACAGCAATACTATTTTTCAAACACTGTATAGAAAGAACTTCACATACATCATTTCGTTTAAACTTCATTATACTATGAATTAGACATTATTATCTCTGTTTGTTCAGGTTGAAGAAACCAAGGCTTCGAGAGGTTAAGACACTTGATCAAAGTCACACAGCTAGGAAATGATGGAGCAGGGTTCTAACACAGACCTTCCAGAACCAAATCCTGGGTTCTCAGCTACGTTAATACACTGTGGAATTTAACCGCAAATTAAAATAGCTTTTTTTCTGTTAAATAGCTAGCTTAGGGATTCTTCCAGTCAACCAATGCAGGGAAAAAAGCTTTCTTTTTTCCTAAAGGCCTCTTCAATATCCGCTTCTTCTTTGGTAGTTGATGGAATACTCCTAGTATTCTCCAAGGATGATTAGAAACAAATAGCAAATTACTTCTCATTGGTGCTGCCCATATTCTGCTGAAATTAGTGTCCAACAATGTAAACCCAGGGATCGGTTCTCAGCCTACTGCACTGACCCTTCAGCTGAATTTCAGAGTTAAATCTCTCTCTTGGCTTTCAAATACTTTGTGTCTTCCATGACTACCAACATTCTAGGGTTTCCTTCCACTTCACAGATCACTGTCTCAGTTTTCTCAGTTTCCGCTGCTGCATCCTCCTCTCTTTCTCAACATCCAATATTTGGAGTGTCCCAAGGCTCAGTCCTCAGAAATCCTCTTTACACTCACTTCCTAGAAGATTTCATCTACTCTGAAAGTTTTAAATACAGCGCATCAGCTGAGACGTCCCAGATTACCTCTCTAGCCCTTCCCTCTCCCCTAGACAATATTTATCCAGCTGCTTCCCTGACACCTCTGCCCAATTGTCTAGGAGACCTCCAAACTCAACGCCACCAAAATTGAGTTCTTGTCCACATACCACTCCCTCAGAAGTCTCGGCCCCCAAGTATTCCCTGTCTCAGTAAATGGCACCAGCATTCGCTCAGCTGCTCATTCCGAAAACGTAGGAGTCATTCTTCATCCAAATCCTAACAGTTCTGCTTTCACAGCATATCCAAAATCCAACCACATTTTGCCATCCTCACTGATGCCACCTGGGTTCTAGCCAGCATCTCTGCCCCGGATTACTGCAGTGACTACCTCACTGACCTCTCTGCTCAAGAGTTTTATCCACAGGCCACATCAGCAAGTTAGACCATGTCGCTCTCCCGTTACCCTTCCACCTAAGTACCTATAAGCATTAACTCTTTAAGCCCTGGCTGCCACTCTGATTCCCTCTCCTACTGTCCCACGTGTTCACTCTACTTCTTAAAACTGGCCTCCTTGTTTTTTCTCAAACATGCCAAGTACATTCCCATCTTATGGCTCACCTTCTGCTTGAACATTTCGCTCTCAAATATCCCAGGGCCTGTTCCCTAGCTTCGTCAAGTCCCTGTGGAATTACTACCTTCTTAAAGAGATCTTCCTTGCTCACTCTATCTAAAATGGCCCGTCTCCTATCACCCACTATCACTATTGTTTGTCACGATAATTATTACTGGCCCATATGTCTGCAATAACAAGATAGACAAGGCCCTTGCTGTCACAGAGCTGACATTCTGTGGAGAGAAGCAGACCATAAACAAGTAAACAAGATAATTCTAGAGAGTAGTAAATGCTATAAGAAAATAAAACAGAGTCCGGTGCATATGACTGGAAGCTCTGCTTTCTAAGAAGATGACACCTTCTCAGAAGGTGACTGAAAGGAGCTGGCCTTGCTAAGGTCTGAGTGAAGAGAATTCCAGGTGAGGGATCGGCAGTCACAACCACCACGAGGCAAGAACAAGTTTGAGATGACTGAGGAACGGAAGCCAATGGCAGTAGCACGATCAGAGAAGGGATGAGTTATGTGAAATGAAGTAGGGGAGATGGACAAGGGCCATGTCCGATAGAACCTTGTAGACCTTGCTGAGGAGCTGGGTGTTATTCTAAGTGTGATGAACAACCACTGTGATTGCCAATGATTCCCTCAAAAGAATCCAGAGACTATACAATGCAGTTACTTCATTTTTCAAACAGCAAATGCTAAGCAGTGTTTAAAAACACCATGAAAATCCCCTGTCTGGAATTTTATTAACTCCCATTAGAATAAGTCTTTATCTTTCCCAATACTTTCTATTACTCATTATGCTTTCCCAAGACTACATTTTTCCCCAGGTTTCTCTGCTCCTACTTCTCCCTAACTTGCGCTTAATTTGTAATTAGACTCCCACTGAGTTGTCTGTCTATATCCTCTTCTCCATTTTTTTCATTCTGCTCTTTGTTGTCATTAGCAAGAATGCTATGTTAATCGAACATCTATCTGCTTCATTTCTTACAGTTCTATGCTTTTTGGTGATTCAGTGGATAATTATCAAGTTACCACTTTTGTAACAAGTACTTAAAAACATAAGACATGGGAGGAATAGAAAAACTATAAAAGCATAAATTAGATTAAGAAGAATAAAATAATATTAGAGGTGTGACAAATTCTAGAAGCCATATATCACATGTGGTGAAGGATGAGTGAAAAAAGGAAAAAAAAAGCAGGGTAAAGAGAACATTATTTAAAAAGAAAGTAAGGGCATCTAATTCTTATTATTTATCTGCCTGCAGAAACTTCACACTTTTACTAAGGAACTGCTTTTCCAGTTAGACCAGAATTTCTTTAGAATAGGAGAAAGTATCCAGAAAAACGTTTTGAGTACTTATTTTGTACAAGGCATTGTGCTAGATCTTGTTTGGAACATGTACACATATAAGACAGGATTCCTAATCTTGTCTTCTATTTTTGTTCAGCCTATATTCATTTATATTTGTCCTTTCCTTTATTTGCCCCTGCATTTCCCTGTTTTCATCTGGAAACATTTTCCTCCTGCCTAAAGAACTATCTGTGGTTTTCCTTTTAGTGAAGGCTACTGGCCACAAATTCCCTCAGTCTTTGTCAGAAAATATGTTCATTTTACCTTTATCTTTTAAGATATTTTATTGGATATAGAATTCCTGGTTGACAGCCATTTTATTCTACCACACGAAAGTTATGGTTTGATTTTATTGTCTTATAGCCTCTGTAATTTCAGCTGAGGAGTCAGCTGTAAATCTTATTGTTATTTTGCAGGTACTTGTCTTGTATCTCAGGATGCTTTTAAGATTTTTTTTCCATCTTTGACTTTTCAGCAGCTTGAATATGTTGTCCCTAGATATAGTTTTTTTCTGCTGATTCTGCGAGGAGTTCACCAAGCTTCTTAAATCTGTGATTGATATCCTCCAGTTTTAGAAAATTCCTAATCATGTTTTTGAATATTGTTTCTTCCCTATTCTCTCTTTTCTCTTTTTCTGGGACTACAGTTATGTGTATGTTAAACATTTTTGTTTTGTGTTCTACTAGTTTTTCTCTTTACAAAGTTTCAGTTTGGGTATTTTCTATTAATCTCACTTCCAATTCACTAATCCTAATTTCTACTATATCCATTCTGCTGCTAACACTCACTAAGCTCCTAATTTCAGATAATGGCTTTTTCAGTTCTAGAATGTCTATTAAATTTTTTTAATAGATTCTCATTCTCTGGTGAAATCTTCCATGTTTTCATCTGCTGTTTCCATCTCTCCATATATTCTTGAACATTATTTTAAAACTCTTACCTATTAACTCCAATAGTATTATCTATTGGAGTGCTCTGCTTCTGCTGTCTGTTTTTTGTCTCTTTATTATCATTCATGTTTTCTTGTTTCTTTGCATGTCTAGATATTGTTGATTGTGTGCCAGACATTGTATACAAAAAAAGTAGAGGCTCCTGATGATGCTATAATCTCCCAGAGAGTGTGTCCCTTCTCTTCTTTTAGACAGACCGGGTGAGGGGCTGATCTCCTGCACCCCATCAGGAATTGAATGAAGTTGGGGCTGGGCTGAGTTTTAGTTAAGACTCTGTAGACCTCTGGCTCACCTCTGTTCCTTGGGTGTAGCCCTCCCACGCTTCTGATGGGGAGACTGATGGGGATCAGTTTCCTCATCCCTGAAAGATTATGGGAAATCTATCTCTACCCTTCAAAGGTTTTCAAACCAGCTCTCCAGCCTCCCAGCCCCACAAAGCTTCAAACTCTGACTAAGGTCTTAAGCAGGGGAAACAGCCATGTGGTTATAGCAGGCCCTACCCCCCAAAGGCTTCTTGGGTCTTAAGAACATAAGCCTGTGAGAGGATTCATTTGCCCTTTAGGCTCACTGCGCAGCATCTTATGAATCCCAAGAACTCAGCAAATATCTTGTGGAGAAAACCAGCTCTGAGTCTGAAACCCCTCAAATTTCCAATTTGTCACTAGCCCTGTGTTGGTTAAAACTTTGCTGGTTTCTCATTCTTTCACAAGGATCCTCAACCTGTGTCCAGAATCAACAAATGCCCTAGGGCCAAAAACTGCTGTCAATCATAAGCTTACCTTGGAACAATTTTCCCCTCTTTGCAATTTTAGTTCATCTAGTACTCATTTCTTTTGCAACTCTCTGGTGCCTTTAAAAATATCATTTTTACAATTTCTCCAGTTTTTCCTGGTTGCTGCAGTAGGACTACTGGCCTGCCTCAACCAACTACATACTATCCAAAAGCAGTAGTTTCATATTTTATTTTTGAAAATGAGAAAATTATTATGTCAAGATTCTACCTTATATTTCATAGTGTTTTATAGTTTTCAAAGATCTTCCACATTCACTATCTCAACTGAACCTTTTACCAAGTCTGTGACATAGGTAAACTAGGGTGCCTGACTCAGCAGGGAATCTTTGAGGTCATACCACCTGGGCACAACTGTCACTGTGAAAGGCCAGGAGGGCTTTTCCAAGTTCTTCTGAGACCTAGCTCGTCTACTCTCTCTCTAATTTAAGGACGTAAAAACAAATGGGAGAGGACAGTCTTCAAAGGACAGTCTTCAACAACTGATTTGCACTTACTAGTCTTTGTTTACAAGACTGCATGAATGCAGACAGGTTCAACTTGAGATTTAAAGTTATCAGTGAATCATCTTCTTAAAACTTCATAAAGGTGGTTTTACAACATTTACAAAACAATCACCTCAGACAGCATTTTCCACTGGGTTACTGATTGGAGAAAACACAAAATCAAAATTAACATTCCAAATTTTTCTAAGGATATATATAGCAGTAAAAGTGTACAGCGTATGAACCTCCTGGCACATTAATTCTATAAATTATGCTGGTATGTAAACTCACCTCTAGATAACTGTGCTGGCTTCTCAATGTTGTAGAACTGGGAGGATATGTTTATCCTTACTATCTCTCTAGACAGCTTTACCAAGCCGGCCTTTCAAAGAAGTGGAATGTGCAACATCTTTATGTATCTTCTAGATAGCTTTTGCAATTCAACAAAGCTTCTTTCACTGTGGCAGAGTAGTTGCTATTCAGCTGAGCTGGTCTTTAGCATGGTGGTCAGCAATACTCACATGGTATCCTCTGAAGAGGATCCAGAAAAGTCCCTATTCCCAAAACTTCTTCCCTAGCATTAATGCAATTAAAAAACAAATCAGAGAGGAGAGAAGAGTCTTATTCATGAACTGGCCAGACCCAGAAGACATACAGCTAATATCAAGTTGTGAATGAGAATTTACTCAAGAATAATCAAATAGCATGGGATCAAAGAAAAGTAGGAAAATATGGCCATGCCCAGCATTCTACATCACTCTAGACAGTTAATATTGGTGACTCAATATTGGTTAATATTGGCAGTTAAGATTTGCAATATACAGGAGCTACCTGAGGGCAAAGGAAGAGCAATCATGTCTTAAAACACCAACAATCGTGATGCTTCCCTCTCCACGGTGCCGTAATTTGATCACGTACATATTTTAATTGATCAGCCATATTTGGAATTGTTTACTTCAGTGTGTTGAACACACAGTGAAAGGACAGTAAAAATTTCCTGTATTTCCAAGTATACCTAAATATGGAGAGAATGATGTATTTTGAATCAGTTCTCACATGAAAAACTACAAGGAGATCCAACATACCCAATATTGCCCATTCTTAATCTTTGAACATTTCTTTAATGATAGCTGAATTTTACTTACTTACTTACTTATTTTACTTTCCATCCTTTTAATTGGGTTGGATGACCATGTAGCACTTTTCCTGTCGGTTTCCAGTATGTATCTGACTTGGTGGATTTCGAATGGGATAGTTACCAGTGACTAACCCAAAGTCTAAAAACTATGACTTTTTCCTCAATAAAAATTATTGGAACATGAACTAAATTTGAAAACATAAAGTAAAGTAAACATCAATAGTCATGCACCCTTTAAAAGAAAAAAGGCGCATTTCACTTTGCCAAGTTTTAGAAAAACACTTAACACTATATGATAACAGATATTGAGTCTTTGCACATATTCTTTTCCAGAGAACAAGATGAAAAGGAATGCTCTCCCACAATTCATAAATCCCTTTATCCATAAAAGAAAAGACAATGTAAAATAAGCAAAACAAGACAGTATAGCAAAGTAGAAAGAGCACATTCTTCAGAAGCGCTGCCATCTGGCAGACTGGACAAGCTTCTCAATGGTTCCAAGACCCATTTCCTCATCTGTACAATGAGGATGATAGTAATACTGGCCACATACTTGTTTTGAGGAAAAAAAGAGATAGACCATGTCAAATGCCTCATGCCTAAAAAGGGCTCAATAAAAGTACATATTATTAATGAGCATAAATTAATTTTACTTAAACAGTAAAGCTATTTTCAACAAGGAAAAAATAAAGAGAAAATGATATTTATGAAGACTAAGTAATAACAAAGGGAAAAGCAGAAAAAAAATTTAGATACAGAATGATTACCTGCTGTACAAAAACAACATTTGCATGGGTGGGGGTTCAGGAGGGAAGCTTGAAAGAAAGGCACCAAAATGCCAGCATAGTTGTTATGATCAGGAGTTTAGTGCTTTGCCCTCTATTTTCCAGATTTTCAATAGTGTGCTTAATGTTACTTATATCATAAAAATATATATATATATATTGAATTTTGAAAGCTAAGTGATGCCTTTTTTCGTAAAAATTACCTACTTCCTAGCAGAGACATTCAAAAGATTGTTTTATCTACTCCAGAGCTGTTTGCATGATTGCTAATAATGATTTCATTCAGTTCATCGTCTACTGAGAGCCATGCGCCAGACTCCAGAAGGAAACAGAATAAATGAGATAGGCTCCTGTCCTCGTTAGGAACTTTGATGATAACAATGGTGGTAGCTCTCCTACTGTAAATCAGTTTGTTCGTTAAGGCCTACAGGGAAACAGAGAAAGGAGGAGAGAGGGAGGGGGCGGGAGAGATTTATTGCAAAGAATTGTGGGGGCCAGCTAGGCAGATTCAAACTCCATGGGACAGGCCTGCGGGCTAGAAACTCCGGGGCAGGAGCTGAAGCTGCTCTGGGCAGGCATTGTTCCCCTCCCTCAGGGAAACCTCAGTTCTGCTTTTAACCCTTTCAATTGATTGAATCAGGCTAACACAGATTATCTAGGATAACCTCCTTGACTTAAAGTCACCTGATTGTAGATGTTAACCACATCTACAGAATACCTCAGACCACACCTGGAGGAGTGATTGAACAACTAGGGACCGTGGTCTCCCCAGCTGGTCACATCAAACCAACCCTCACAGTCACACGACACTTCTCGTCTTTATTTTCTCCTACTTCCTAGTTTATTTAAAGCCACTAGTATTTCAGCTCATTTCAGACCCCACCAAAAACAGCACTCTCAGGAAATAATGCCCTTGCTAAATCCCCGTCTTCCTTCCCAAGGTCAGCTTGACACAGTGCTTGGTTGACTGGGAACTTGACTCTTAGCTGAACCATCGTTAAATCAAACACAAAGTCCTATCACAGAGGTTGAGAAGCTCTCTCACTAGAGAATGCCTTAGCAAATCAGGACAGGGTTCTAATTCCAGGTAGGCTGTTGATCTAATCCTGTGGAAAACTAACATAGAGGGGCATTAGAAAAATCAATGAAAAGCAAAATCCACTTCCTATTAACCACAAAGTCAAATGTAGGAGACAATTGTTGGAGACCAACTTTGACTCCCCCACTGTAGGCTCCCAAAGTTTTGTGACTGTTGTCTTTTATTACACTTTACTTTTATTGGCCAATATCTTATTTAAATTTATTTTAGGCTATGGTTCCTTATGTACATAACTGGCCTTACTCATGCCGTATGTGTCTAGACCAGGGGTTCTCAACTAGGGCGATTTTGCCCTCCTGGGGAATTTAGGCAATGTCTGGAGACATATTTGGTGGCCACAATTGGTGGGGGAGTGGCGCCTACATGGCATCTACAGGGTAAAGGCAGGGATGCTGCTAAACATCCTACAATGTACAAGACAGGACCCCACAACAAGAATCATCCTACCCGAAATGTCAGTAGCACTGAGGTTAAGAAACCCTGGTCTAGACCTACTAGCATGAGCTCTGCCACAAATTCCAATCAAGTTCCTCAAAACTTGAGGAAAATAAGCTTGTTAAATTTCCTTAAACTTTAGTTTCCAGACTTTGCTGAAATTGCCCTTTAAAATGGTGTCAGAGTTTTTAGTGAGTTTTGGACAGGGTAAAATACAGAAAATATGTCCGTTTTTTTTAAATGACTGAAAATACTAATGTTCTGAGTTAGTGAAAGTTATTGTTCTTAATTGTAGTTAAACTATTAAAACTTTAAGTATAATCACATGTATACCATGTCTACCATACTGCTATTAATCATGAAACATAATTTATGTTATTAATCTTTTTAAATAACATATTTCAAGTGATTTATTCAGTTTTCACTTATTCTTTAACTGGACTTACATTAAATAACATTTTCTCCTTTCAAAATCTATCTCATCTCAAAAGTGGAATAAGAAAATTTTCTAGATTGTAATTGTAGCATCCTCATGCCCAATGAATCTAATTTACAACTAACACAACATATATTTTTCTGCTAACAATCAATATATTTGTCATTGAGGAAAAAAGAAAGTCTGAAAATCGTTTTCCATTCCCATTGTATTAGTCAGGGTTTTCCAGAGAAACAGAATCAATATGATATATACGTGTGTGTGTGTATATATATATATATAGAGAGAGAGAGAGGGAGATTTATTATATATAATGTTATTTTATTATATTACACATATAAAGATATATATATATATATATATATATATATATATATATATATATACAGAGAGATTTATTATAAGGAACTGGCTCATGTGATCATAGAGGCTGATAGGTCCAAAATCTGCAGAGCCAATGCCCCAGTTCAAGTCCAGAGGCTAGAAGCTGCTGCAGAACCAGAAAGAGCCAATGTCCTAATCCAAAGGCCATCAGACAGGAGGGTTCTCTCTTACACAGGAGGTAGTTAGCCTTCTGTTCTATTCAGACCTTCCACTGATTGGATGAGGCCCACCCACACTATGGAGGGCAATCTGCTTTACTCAGTCTATTGATATAAATGTTAACCTCTTCCAAAAATACCCTCACAGGAAAACCCAGACTACTGTTTGACCAAATATCTGACACATAAATTGACACATAAAATAACCATCACACTCATTGAGGGAAAAAAAGATGCCAGGAAAAAGGAAGAAAATTAGAAATAACTTAAATATTCAGTAACAGGTAATCAGTTAAATAGACTAATCCAGCCACACATTGACATATCATAAACCATTATTTTTTAGTGTGGTGGAAGATTGTTTAGTGCCATGGAAAAGTTTCTTAAATACCATTGACCAGGCTCTGCCATCATACACACGATTTCTTACAGTACCTTGATTTATAACTCATCCAGGCCTAGAAATTTAGTGCACTCAGATACTCACTTATCGGAGCCATAAAATGGAATCATATAATTGGAAGGAAACTTCGTGACCATCTCATCCAAATCCCCCCAAGAGTGATAAAGAAAAACAAGGTGGTGATTCAGATTTATCCTGAATTATTGATGGAGCCTTGATTTCAGACACTTTAAAATAATAAGCATTTAAATATCAGACTAGGATTTGATGCTGACCACTAAAACGAATGGAAAAAGTACAAACCTGTGTTGGCAAAATAAGGTTTCACTATTTTTGTTAACTCTGCAGAGTACCGTTGGTCTCGGTCCCGGCTATGCCTGAGGGTTATGTGTGGAGTCACGTAAAACATAGTTGCTTGGAGCCCATCTCAGACTTACTGCTAGGATTCCCCTCCCCTTCTGGTGAGAATGCTGATCTAGAATTCCACTTAAACTTTTGACTTGCTTTATTTAGACGTGCCTAAAGCAGAAAGCAAAGAAGGGTATTGAACATGCAAATTATGATTCAGAAAAAAAACAGGCCTACAATTTCAGAGATGGTGTTTCCACGACTACTTTCTTCCACCTCTAAAGTAAAGCTTGGGATCAAAGTCTTACTAAAGTCATTTTTGAAGCTAATCATAAAAAACTAAATAGATTATTGATTTTAACTTAATCAATGTCTGGGACCAGCATTTTGAATTCAGTTAAAAATATATAAGACATCTATCTGTTAATAATACTTAAGCATTAGAATGCCACCCCACTAGAGTTTAAAAGCTCTGATGTTAGTGACGAAAACATTCTTCTTGCACCATTTGGTGTATGTGATCTGCAGAAAGTCTAGAGAAACACTAGTTCTTATTTCCAGGATGTGACTTTTAATTATGAATCTGTTACTCTTGCACTAAAAAGCGAGGACAGTAACATTTACAAACTCTGTCAAAACCGTGATGAGAAGACTGCCTACGAGACACGTGAAGATCCTTGGATAAAAGGTACCACATAAAAGCGATGGTATTATTATAGCTACAGTAACCAACACGGTCACAACATTTTTCTTTAGTTCCACAAAAGCAGTTACCGAAATACATTACCTCTACTGGGAAGGTTGATGAGTTAATTTTTCTTAAACGTAATTCAATAATTTCTCAAAAAGTGCTCTTCCCCACAGTAAAGAGCTTCCTGTGACTGGCTGCCGAATGAAGATTCTGCTACTGAACCAGGTCTATGCACCAGGGGTCCCGGAACTTCACCTGGAAATCACTTGGAATTCTTATTTAAAAACGCACATTCCTGAGGTACACTCATCGAGATTCCCACTCAGTATGTCTGAGGTGGAACCACAACGTCCACATTTTTCACGCAGACCCCAAGTGAGTCTGGTGGTGCTCAGGGAACCCACACCGGGAGGAACTCGGCAACACCGTGCAGCCTTTGGCTCGTTTCTCGTGTAGAGATGTTTGCTGACGGTCCTCACTCCCTTGTCTAGTTTTCTTCGCTGGTTCTCAAGCTTGACTGAGCATTGGAATTGGCTGGGAGCTGATGTAAAATGGTCCGGTGGAGCCCACCTGGGTGCATTTTTGTAGCGCTCCCAGGTGATGGTCCAGTTTGAGGGTGGTGGTCGGTGGTCTTCAAACTGACCGTAACTGGCTCCCTGGCCGATACAGCCAGTCTCGTCACCAAGCTGTGAGCACCTGAGAAAACTGCCTGATACAGTCCCCATGGCCAGGACCCCAACGCCAGAGGATAACTAAGTCGTGGAGATTAAGGACATTCACGCTAAGCAGAAGGAAGTCCTGAACCGAAGCCTCCGCGTCCTGGACACAGTTCCAGAGGGGCCTTTGGGAACACCGCCCCTTACTCGTCACTGAGAGAAACACAAGCCCAACCAAATGACAGAGCTTGCAGTCACAGAAAATGGGATTTTCTTACCAGTGAGGGATGGTCGCTGTCCCTCATGAGAACTGTTCTGCTTTAGTTAGCCAAGGATCCATCAATCAATAAATAGATATTAAATTAATAAGTAATAAATATTTAATATGTGTATTTATTTACATATTTATTCTTGACTACTAAAACAGAACAGTTCTCATGAGGGAGAGCGACCCTTCTTGGTATATATACATAATATATATGTTATTCCAAAAGTAGTACAAGCTTGCTGTAAAACATTCAAACAATTCAGCAGTATATGAAGTAAAAATAAGAAAATCTCTCCCATCTTATAGGCAGTCACTAGTACTTAGGTGTACCCTTCCAGACCTTTTTCTAAGTACCTACATATATCTATAGGGTTGTTTCTTTAAATGGGAACAAATTACGCATACTGATATGCAGCGTGCTTTTTAAAAATCAATACTACACCCTGGACATCCTCCTCCGTCAGAAAATGCACTTCAACGACCACTTCATTTTCCATAGCATCGATGTCCCATAATCCAACAATCCCCTCCTGTTGATGGATGTTTGGATTGTGAACAGTTTTTCACTCTTATAGGCAATGCCACAGTGAACATCCTTTAGGCCAGTACAGTTCATCCTGAAGTCAGTTCCCGCCTTGCACAGCTGCAGGAAGTGGTGCCATGTCCTGGAGTCGTGCAGAGAGACCTGCCCGAGGTGACTGCTCTGCAACCACAGTCCTTGGTACCACAGTTCTCCCCGCTGAGGCTTTCCCCACCTGTTCATGCTATTCAATTCCGGCCCATAAACATGGACTGAGCTCCTACTAAGTGCACAGCCTTGGGGATGCTGGCAATTCAGCGCTACGTAAGATACAGTCCCTTCCCACAAAGGATCCACCATGACCCTCATCAGGCGTTGGTCTTCACCTGTGCTAAACCCTCGCTAACTACGCCCACCAGCTAACCCACCTGCTCTCTTAGTACCTGCCTAAGAGTACTAAGAGATGAAATCACTCTGAGAACATCTCAAACATTCCTTCTCTGGAAGATATGTTGACTGTGCATCTTGCAAATAAATAAACAAACATACACATATATATAACACACATGCACTGTAGGGAGGAGGTGTGTACATCGAGTGATGTACACGCTTGTACCTAGAAGCGATGAACCAGCCTCGTACACGGATGTTACATTACTCATTACTGCAGATGGGAGAAACACATCCCCCGTGTCAGTGCACTTCTCTACCTACAAGTTAGACACAAAACACATTTGTTCTCTAAATGTACAGAACTATGTATGATTCACTGTTCTGTGTTTATCTCTCTAAGATGATTCATTATTTACTTATGTTAAATAAGTTTACAGCTGTTTCAAGTTTTAAAGACAGAATAAATAAAGCTTAAAGATAGTTCACGACCAGTTTCAGGGAAGACCGCGTGTCATTTACCTCTTTGTCTTTCCTTCCTTGGCTTGCATTCCAGTTCTCATTGCATTCTTCCAGATCTTTGAATTGAGATTTCTTTCCTAGCAATTGGCTTCGTTCCTGCTGTACTACCCTCAATGGAGATGGTCACTGTCCTCTCCAAGATAACAAGTCTTCATATATTTGACTATTATCAATAAGTGATTTCAACTGTATCTTCCCAAACTAAATAACACTGATTTTCTTATTTCATTTTCATTTTCTTACCTTTCAACCTTACACTATATTTTTGGATTTTCTCTGCACTTTCTATTCAGTAGGATATGCCCCCCAACACCATCCGAGCGTAAGCTCTGCAAAGTCAGGGCTCTTTGTCCTGTTCACCAGTATATTCAAGTCCCAAGAAGCGGGGCTGGTCCATCTTAGGCGCTCAATAAAGATTTGTTGACCGACTGCATTAATGTCCTTGTCTCACCTTTCTATGCTATGGGTCAGATTATATCTGATAAGTAGGTTATATGCCAAAAAATTAAATTCTCCTCTCCTGATCACGATTGTGCTGGTTGTCAGGATGTTTGAGTACATTTTACAGCCGTCTGCTTGAATACAAGGGGAGAAGTTTTCGAGTTCTATAAAATAATACTTGTGGCTACTTTCCAAAATTTTCCTCACTCATCTAGGCATTTTACATGCATTAGCCTTGATGTTACAGCATTAACTTTGCCTTCAACCATATTTCATTTCTGCTTTCTAAAAAGCAAGTGATGTTTTTGTGCTCAGCCCCAGCTTTGCTGTTATTGATAAGTAAACATGCCATCTGGCATAATAGGTCAACGAATGTTGACACTTGGATCTGAAACCAATTTTTGAACAAAAGGCTACTTCTAATGTTTTTCTTTTCCTTTGTGAGTGATTATCTTCTGTTCAACTTCTGTTATAGAGCACGGTTATTTCTAGAAGAATGTCTTTGGCTTGGAAAAGTGGGGGTAGATTGACTCAGATAAAGTGAGAGCTCCCTCCTTCACTTGCCCTGTACTCTAGGTGAGTCTGCTGTCGTTCCTTAGATGATGCAGAAAGGAGAGAAAACCCTAAAAGAGGAATCTGAACAACTAGGAAGGCTCCATTAGACCTTGGCAGAGGCCCAAAGAGACCACCAAGCTTGCTCACAAATGCACAGTGTCTAATAAAAATGTGATGATGATTATTATTATACATTTATTGAGCAGCAAAAAATGCGCTCAATTTAAAAATGTGTGCACTCTGGTATTCGTATCTCCTGAGGGGTGTGTAGAAACTGTCGCCTGTTTGTTTTCCCCAGTAATTGGCACGTTGTTCTCATAGCCTGGCGGCTGCCAGCACACACCATTCTGCTCACAGGCTGGAGGTTTTCTGGGGACCAAGGCCTGCACGTAACCCCATCACCTCACGTTGGTGCCACATAATGATACATCAGATTCCAGTCTGAGTTTGAGTCAATGTGGGACAAGGAGGTTTACCAAGTCCACTGGATTTTTTTTCTATTTCTCCAAAGGAAAAATCCTGTTTGTTTGAGCTTTTGAAGCAAGGAATTTGCTTCTTAACCCAAAGATCTCACATAAAAGTGACTGTGTATCCTCAATCTACTTCTGATTGAGAAATCACTGCAGGAAATCACTGCCAACTTAGGCAAACTTCCATTCTATTTGGAGAATAACAGCAACAAAAAATTAGTTCCCTGGGGAATTTTGGAACCCACCCCTCCCCCCCACAACCGTTGCTTTATGAGCACTTTATCAATTCTTAGGTAAAGTGTCATAAAAATATAGCAAACGTTTAACAAGTGGGAAACCACAATTTACATTTCAAACCAGAAATAGGTGCTTTGTGAACTGCTTGCTTTCTCTAAATTTTACGATGAAAAGAATAAAATCAGTCAATAGAAAACTCTTCTTTTACATGAGGTGAAGTCTGCTGTTTTTCTTGGTGCCTCCTCCTCTTTAAAGCTACAAGTCACTGAAACGACTCAAGCCCAGGCAGAGCAGGAACGTTACAGGGCCCGACTTGACGGGGCGTTATTGCCCCAGCACACCCAAGGCCGGGTGCTCACAAGATCCCATCCTTTGCACCTGCAATTATTTTCATGCACACACAGTGTAAGTTAAATTGGTCACTTGTGAGCTGAATTCAGCACTGACTCCTCATTTCAACTGAATAAGGGATCATCTTCTGGTGAAATTATACTTTATGAGCAACTGGTGTCTGCATGCTATGGCTGAAATAAACATTTAACCCTAAAAACGACAAGCCTTTTTTTTTTAAAACTTAGCACACTAAATGTATTTGTTATTTTCTCTCATTGTCACTTTTCTAAGATGATAAACCAACAGCTATTATGCACATATAAATCCAAAAAATCTAAAAGAAATTCAAAACTTCTCATTTTTTCTAGACAAAAATGTCCAGACTTGAATCAATCAATTATGATCAAGAAGAATTATGACGATGAAAAAGACCCAGCTTATCTTTGAATCCACCCAGTAAGCATATTATTGCCTGAAATTTTTTTCTTATATCGTTTTTATATTTAAAAATATTTTGCAACTCGTTCACCACATATATCCTTCTACACGGAAGATGTAGTATATGTCCATGTTATGCCCAAGTCAACCGGCGCAGTTAGAGAAAGAGCGCTCGTGACTCAACTAAGTGTTCTCAGGGCCGGCGCTCGGCGAGGGAGGCGCCTGTCACTCAGCGTTTGCGGCCTTCGCTCTTGGGCGCCGACCCTGACTGCAGGCACCCCGACTGCAGGGACCCTGACTGCAGGGACCCCGACTGAAGGGACCCCGGACCGGGAGCCGCTCCTTAAGACACCCCCGAGTCCAGGGCCTCTGGGGTCACGTCAACGCTGCCATGACTGGGCAAGCCTGGTCATTCTAACAGAGTAAAGCCACGCCGTGTGACCCTAAAATACGGTGGCTCTCACAGCCAGGCCTGGAAGCCCAAGTTTTGTCACCCTCGTGGTGTTAAGCCTGAGACGGTAAACCGGCTCAATGACTGTCAAGAGCGTCGAAGGGCCCTCACCCACAGCTCAGTGAATCCAGCTCTCCTTATGGATCCCCGTTGGGAGAACCCACTTCTGTCTTGCGTCCCCCCATTTCGCCTCTCGGGATGTTCCAGGTAAACCTGACGACGGAGCAAGTCTGTCCCTTCGACGGAGAGCCGCTGGCACGACGGCGGCCACGGGGCGGGAGCCGCACCTGGAGGGGGCCGCACCTGGAGAGGGGGCCGCACCTGGAGCAGGCCGCACCTGGAAGGAAGCCGCACCTTGAGAGGGGCCGCACCTGGAGAGGGGGCCGCACCTGGAGAGGGGAGCCGCACCTGGAGGGGGGCCGCACCTGGAGAGGGGAGCCGCACCTGGAGGGGGGCCGCACCTGGAGGGGGCCGCACCTGGAGAGGGGAGCCGCACCTGGAGGGGGGCCGCACCTGGAGGGGGCCGCACCTGGAGAGGGGGCCGCACCTGGAGGGGGCCGCACCTGGAGCGGGCCGCACCTGGAAGGAAGCCGCACCTGGAGAGGGGCTGCACCTGGAGGGGAGCCGCACCTGGAGGGGAGCCGCACCTGGAGAGGGGCCGCACCTGGAGGGGGCCGCACCTGGAGAGGGGCCGCACCTGGAGGGGAGCCGCACCTGGAGGGGGCCGCACCTGGAGCAGGCCGCACCTGGAAGGAAGCCGCACCTGGAGAGGGGCTGCACCTGGAGGGGAGCCGCACCTGGAGAGGGCGCTCTTTCCCTCGCCGCCCGGTGTCGTCTGGGGAGGGGCTGGCGCCGCGCACTCCTGTCCCGCTCTCGGGAGCCGGGAAAACCGCTTCCAGCCGGCGACGCTGCAGTGCGGGTCCCCGAATGGACATTGTCACGGGCCTGTTGTTGCTCAATGAGATTAGTCTCTGACTGATGCACACGGGTCCCACTGAAAAGGCTCTTCTGTAATTGTTGCCATTAGCGAGGCCACCAGTAGGCAGTTGCCTGACCTTCCCGGAGGGACTCGGGCGGCCGGTTCACTCGTGTAGAACAGCGGGAGCCGCGCTAATTTCCAGGCCCCCGGCCATTAGAGGGGAGAAGCAGCTCATTAGAGGTCCTACCCTCTCAACTCCAATTACCCCGAGATAATGACAAAACAGGGAGCACACTAGAAACTTTCAGAGCTTCCCAACCATACCTCTCATTCACGATCTCTGCTGATTACATCCTCAGAAATAAACCCAGAGCCCCAGTCTTCTCACAGGCGGCCATGTCGACATAATCAGCCATGTGAGCGCTGGGTCACGTTGATTTGAAGGCCCAGAGTTTTTATCTACATTTAAGACTTTTAGAGAAAATGCTAAACGTAATAAAGCACTATAGAAACTTTTTTTTTTCCTGCTCCTGTTCATCTTATAAGGAAAGAAAATCTCAGAGCAAGGTGAGCAAAATCGCTAGTCTCAGAAGTTTCAATATCTCTCACCTTTGCAGAAAACTGTACAGAACATGCAGCCTGGATACCCCCTCTCTCCCTGTCGCATTAACTTAGGAGCAAAAAGGTGGGAGCAGGAAGCTAAGAGGGAGGGAGGGAATTATTTCCCAGGAAAGCAGAACATTGTGTAAATCTGCTCTAAAAATGGCATCTTCACCCGGGTACCAGCATGTTAGACCACTGGCATAGCAGAGCCCCGGCCACAGGGACTGCCTTTTGCCCACTTTTGACTAATGTCATTAAAATTTAACTTCCGTTTCCTGGCTCCCTTATCGGCTTAGTTCATTATCCATGTTGCAATTTCATACTAAGTTCAAAGCCACAGATTTTTGATTTTCAGCTTTCTCCACCCACCTTTTTTTTTGGCCACTTAATTTGTCTGCTTGCCCCTGTGTCTTCCTCCTCCGCAGCCCCTCTCGGGAGCAGACAGACCCTTTCATATTCCTGGGTGCGATGGGAAAAGGTGGCATGTTACTCATGTCTGAACTTATTAATGGCAATGTCTCCATAGTGCTGGAACTGCCTGAGTAATAAGAAAACGTATTCAATTGTTTCACCATTTTAGATGAATCAACCACTTGTTTTCTGTGTTATGTAAATGTTCTTTCAAATATGCAGAAGCATATTTTGGAGACTTTTACTGACAGATCTTGTTCATAAGCACTAATGAAGAAGATGCTTTTACAGATAATCCAAATAGCATGGAGCCAGTATAGTATAAGGACATTGTTAGGAGAGCCCCAGCCCATGCTTTTCTGATGTCCTAATCTAAAATCCCAAAGTCCCAAAGGAAAAATTATAATTGTCTGGAATGTAATATAACTTTCAAAATTACATGAAATCAGCTCTGCGAACAGCAAAACATAAGTCACTCTTCTGTTTATTCCGTGCCACTAGGAAAATATAGATTTGTTGCTTTCAGATAGAAAATAAAAACAAAGAATATAGGCGCCCCCTTGTGGAGAGAGCTACCACCACCACGTCAAAATTGCTTATTTCTCCAAATCAGACTACGTCCCTAATCTTATACATTTTTAAAGACGTTCACCTTCCTAATTATTGACGAAGTGAACGCTTGTCCTACTAGGCAAGGGCATCAGAGTTTCATTTTCCGTGCAGCCAGAGGCCTTGCCTCCCAAATTCTTAGCAGACCCACCTGTGCATGACCACAGCCCCGAGAACTCCACAAGGGTCA
This sequence comes from Tapirus indicus, assembly GCA_031878705.1. Taxonomy (NCBI): domain Eukaryota; kingdom Metazoa; phylum Chordata; class Mammalia; order Perissodactyla; family Tapiridae; genus Tapirus; species Tapirus indicus. The sequence goes on along the minus strand of CM062930.1, from coordinate 84,469,777 downwards.
CAGACGAAGTGCCTCCTCTGCTGGAACTTCACACAGACCAGGGGTGGCCCGGCTTGTAGAGACTCCTGCTGGTCTCCCTTCAGGTCCTGCCCTTTCTGGACATACTGAAGCCTTAGTAGTACACGTCTAGTGAAACTGGTCCTTCCCTTTATCAAACACTGTACATTAATTTTACCTTCATTATATGAAAAAGAAAGCCTGATGTGAATAAATCTCATGATCATTGTCCCCAGAGAAATAATAGTGCTTTTCTTATGTTTGGAAAACAAGCTAGGGCAAGAGCTCTTCTGTAGAGTTTATGATGACAGGTTTTAATTGCTCAGCTGCTTGGCGGTCTCTCCTTAGACGGTGAGTGCTGTGGTGACAGAGACCATCTCCTCTTTTGACTGTGGTGCTCTCAGGGCCTCGCACAGTTTCTGGCATATAGTGGGTGCTTAATAACTAGGTGTTGCACAAATAAATTCCATTTCAATGTCCAATTTGGCTTGCTAGAAGAAGCAACCAAGAGAGCTATATAAGCAGTACACAGTAACAGAAAGTACAAAGAATTGTGGTTAGCACTGCAAGAAGCTCCCCTTGCCAGCCACAGGGGAGCAGAGGTGAAAGGAGGGAAAAGGCCAGGGGCAGCGAAAGCTCTGAGGATGAAGGATGGCATGTTCACCTATCGCTGCCACACCCAAACTTGAGTGGGCATCAGACTCACCTGGGGGGCTTACTAAATGCAGACGGCCGGGACCCACTCTAGTCTCTGATTCAGTAGGTGGGGGGCGGGGGCTGAGAAAGTGCATCTCTAACAAGTTTCTAGGTGATGCTGATGCTATTGGTCCGAGGACCACCCTTTAAGAACCACTGATAGAAAGCAATGTCCGATTCTCACCCCGACTGCACGTTAGAACCACTCGGAGACTTTTGAAAACCTGGGTTGCCCAGACTACCCCAGAACAACTGAAATCAGCATCTCTGCAGGTGGGCCCAGGCAGCAGTAATGTTTAAAGCTCCCCCAGACTGAAGACAACAGACAGAAAGGCTTTCCAAAGTCCGAGGTCCTGTGCCTGTGTAGGTTATCAGTTTCCCTGACAGAAACATACAATAATAATACATCTCTTTACTACAAAGTCTTCCCCTCTCATCTGAGCCTCAAACACTCCTAGGAGAAAGGGAAGGCAAAAGTTTTAATTCACTTTTAGAAAAAAGAAGTCAGGTAATAAGTGGCAGATCTCAGACTTAGATCATTAAAAAATATATATATATATATATATCAACTTCAGAGTCAAATAAACTTGAAACGGAAACAGAGGTGTTACAGAGGTGATGGAAGAGCTGACTGAAGCAATCTGGGGATTAGCAACAGCACCCTGAACTAAAAGGGGAAGGTGGGCTGCTGGCCCCAGCATCATTTGGTGGAAGCTGGACCCATGGTGGACCTGGCAGAGCCACGGGAGAGAGGGAAAGAGAGAAATACCCTGGCTTCTCCCTTCCTGCCAAGCTTCTACTAGAGCCTTCTTTCAGCCCAACCAGTGTGGAAGCCACCTGACACGGCTGGGGAAATGCAGCCTGGAGGCTGGGCAGAACAGTGAGGGTCTGAGTGCACCCGGGCCCAGAGCTGGCCGCATGAACACAGTTGAACCCTAGATCTGCCCATATAAGCTGGGCAACCTCAGTGAAGTTACCTGACCTCTCAGACATGGAATTTTCCACTCTAGGAAATGGAGATGATACACCTAGATTGAATAATTGAAGGAGGTAATACATACAGTCCCTAGCACACCGACACTGAGTAGGCACCTCATACACATTAGTTTCCCTCTGTTCACCCCGGTCCTCTGCTATCACAGCTATTGGTCTTCCTGCTATCCCACAATTCTGAAACCACTGGAAATGACGGGTCCACACACTAGTAATGTCTATGCTGCTTCCATGATCTGAGTTGGGCCTTTTCCCATGGTGCATTGCTGTTATTGCCACCATTACTGTAGACGTCTTCAAGTCCCAAGACTGCTGTTGCTATCACAGGTGAGTTAGACCAGCACTAGAGAAAGGTAGCTATTATGGGCTATAGCAGGACAGTGTCCAACTGGGTGCTGAAGACAGGGCGATAGTCAGTTTCAGAACCTGCTTACAGTATAGCCCAGAGGCGCAATGCCACTACTGAATAGACTGATATAGAGGTGTGAGGTGTAGACTGGCCCCCAAAATATTGCTACGCATGCCATCAGATTGGTGACCACAAGCTATGGAATTGATCTCCCTCTGCCTTCCAATAGGATATCCACACATAAAACACTTTCTAAAGACATTTTTATGTATATGTAGGGCATTTACTTTTATATCACTATTTCTTTTGTCAAGCAAAAGCGGTAGATTCATCTTCTACTCACTTTCCATTTAGAGAAACTGGATGCACATTATATAAGAATTAATAAATAAAGACAGGTGAAAGAAAAAGAGTCTAAGGTAGGAAACGTAGCTTCCTGATGATCTGGTAAGAAGTAAACAAGACTTTCATCACTAGCAACCTAACGTGGCAGGCTTTGTTTTCACTACTCTGTATTTAGAATGCTAAATTATTAAAGCCTAATAACAAGATGGTGTCAAAAAAAAAGTAAAATCTTTGTCTAGAAGAAAATATTTAACTAGGAGTCTGTAGACCTAGTTGTATTGCTAGATTCAGCACAAAAACTTCAAGTCTCTAGGTTCATTTTACTTCCTTTGTAAAATTAGAGAGTTAATAAACGATTTCAAATGTTTCTTCCAAATCTAAAACTATATAATTCCTTTAATTGAAAAAGAAATGTCAAATTTCACGTTTTACTCTTATTAACTCCAGTTGTAGGTACACAAGTCAACTATTGTCTTACTGAAAATTAGTTAGTTGGGGGAGGGTTAGGTTTAAAAAGTACAGTTCAATGACTTCCTCTCTGAGAGAGAGCACAGCACCAGAGTTAAGAAGGAAGATGGGAATCGGACTCTCCCTGGACAACTCACCCAATCTCTCTGAGCCTCAATCCCCTCCGCAGTCAAGCGTGGTGAATGACCTCCTCGAAGGGCTGCTGGGAAGATTCAGTGAGCTCATCCATGTTGAGCATTATGTCAGGTGGCAGGCATGTGGCATCACTTATGTTGACCATTATTACATTACTACACTTAAACTCTAAGAAAAAAACTTTTTCTTCTTGTTAGTCAGTAGATAAGAAATTTGCAGAATCCCGTACTGAAACTTATCATGAAAAAAGAGTATTTTAAAATTTTGAGGTCAATTAAATAGCCATTCAAAAATAAACTTCTAGAGAATTCAAACATTCATATTACTGCATGTAATGGACAAATGGCGCTTTTTCGCTTGTCATTAGTACAAGTATTAGAATAATAATACCTATTCCTCTGTTCACCTCTTTTCCCACAGAGTTTGATGTATTTTTCATAAGTATTTTCTTTAAGTATCTTAACTACAGGAAATAATCCCAGTTAAAATGTGATGTGTTTTATAGGAAACAATAATTATGATGTAGTTTTACAATCTTAAACTTTATTGAGGGAAAAATTATATACACTTTGTCATCTTCAATATTATTTTTAAAAGCATCACATTTTAAGACAGACTTTACTATTAATTATTATTATTAACAATAATAATAATTATTATAATCATTAGCCCTTGGCAGCTGCTCAGACAAGGAAACTAGAGACTCAATAAGCTTCTTAGAGTTTAGCATTTTCTTGCAACATATAATTTTAAAATACCGAAAATAGATTTAAACACTAGTAATTCTATATTTGTTTCCTTAATAGTGTTGTGACGTAATAGATTTCTTTCCTATTTAAGTTATTTCTTCCAGCTGCACACATAGCAATTATTCAAAACTCTGTAATTCACGTTAGACTTAGATACAGAGATCCTAATAAATCTTACTAGAGTTTGGAGTAAAATATATCAATTAACATTGTTAATCTGGACATGTTTTATCATGCTTCTTAATTCAACTTATTTCAGAGCCTAGAGACAAAAATACCTATAAACTTTCATATTATAACACCATGTTAAAAAGAAAACCCATAAAAGAGGTAACAAAATTAATAATCCTAATAAGAATTAAAAAGAACTAATTCCACTAATGTTACACATCCTAAACTTTCTAGAATTGATCATTTCACGTGAGTACCATTATCGATACTTATCAGAGAGGAATCTGAAAATGCTCAATTGCTTCAAAGGGTCAGCAGTGAAGTGATTGCATGTGTGCATTATAAATTTTTCCAAAAATTGCCTTTCTCAATCCTGTTTGACCTATATTTTTTCAAATATCTTCCTTTATATTTATATACACTACTCTGTGCTGCCTCTATCCAAACTCATATCCACTATATTCCATTCCATTACAATCAAAGAATACAAGTATTTTCTCTTGGGTAAGTAAAGTTAAGCAATATCTCATTATTCTCTACATGTCATCAAAATTAGTCAATTGAGTGTTTACAAACTGAAAGGAGGACTTGTGACATCCTGTGGATCTCAAATCTTAGTGCACGTAAGAACGACCCGGGAGCTTCCAGTCCAGCAGCACTGCGGTCCAGATACTCCGACAGGCCCTCTCACTGTGGAACAAATAAATTCAGCATAAAATGCCACTTTTGCTGCATTGCTGGGCTTTCAGGAATGAAGATACAATAGTCTTTACTAGGGCTTACCAATATCTAGTTCTCCTTTCCTTCTTGGGCATATAGAAGACTATTTCCCAGGGCCCCTGCAGCTGAGGGAGTCATGTAACTCCTCCAATAAGTAGGAAGTGTGTGACAAGTGTATCCAGATAAAGATTTCATGTACAATTCTCTATGCTCTCTCTTCTCATTACATCATGAAGGCACAGGCCTCACATTAAGACAGTGGAACCATAAGAACAAGGTAACCTGGGCTGCTTAGTCACAGCATGGAGGACGGGTGCCCTGGAGATGCAGGTACTCTGACCTGCAGCAGGCCTTATGTGAGTGATCGAATCAACTTTTGCTGTTTTAAACCACGGAGATTTTTTGGAATTGTTTGTTAACACAGTACAGCCTACTCTATTCTAACTGATTCATAATGTAAACTTCCAAGGAGGAAAAATAAGTGGTGAGCTATAAACATAGGTTAAGAGCTGCATTGTCCTGATTATAAATATTAATATCAACCTAGCCATCATGAAAGAAAGGGAGTTGAAATAAAGACACAAGAATTTAGCCAGAGACTCTAGAAGGGTCCAATGAAACCCCTGGCTTCCAGAAGAAACAAACATCCTCAATTTAGGTTGCCAGGTTTTCTACATATTAAGATCAACCAAACATGAGCTCCCAATCAAAAATCACAAAACCAAAAAAAAGATAGATCACCGTGAATGAGAGTCAGCAGAAACAACAAAATTGGACACTCAGGAACATCAGATATTATAATTACCACTCATAGACTATAAAATACTTATGTTTATAATGTTTAAATGGAATCACAAAAATTAGCAAGTGATAATAAATTATTAAAAATAAAATATGAATAAAAACTAACAATTGTTAACACACTAATATATTTAAAAGAATTATTAGTTTATGTGTTGGGGCACACAATGTATAAAGATTTAATTTTGAGACATCAACAACCAAAAGGGGTAGGGACAGAACTGTAAAGGAGCAGAGTTTTTTGTATGTTATTGAAGTTAGGCTGGTATAAATTCAAATTAGAATGTTATAACTTTAGGATTAAATGTAATCCTCAATGGTAACCACAAAGAAAACAGCTATAGATTATACACAAAAGGAAATGAGAAAGGAATTTAGATATTTCACTACAAAATATCAACTAAACACAAAAGAAGACAGCAATGCAGGAAATGAAGGACAGAAAAGCTATAAGGTGTTTAGGAAACAAACAGCACAATGACAGATGTAAGTCCCTCCTCATCAATAATTACTTTAAATGTAAATAGATTAAACTCTCCAATCAAAAGAGATTGGCAGAATGGATAAAACACATGATACAACTATACACTGTCTACAAGAGACTCACTTGAGATCCAAAGACACAAACAGGTTGAAAGTGAAAGAATAGAAAAAGATATTCCAGGGAAATAGTAACCAAAAGAGAGCAGGAGTGGTTATACTAATATCAGACAAAATAGACTTTAAGTCAAAAAAAGGTTACAAGAGGTAAAGAATGACATTATATATTAACAAAAGATTCAATGCAGAAAGATGCATTATTATAAACACACCTAATGACAGATCATCAAATCATATGAAGCAAAAACTGACAGAATTGAAGGTAGAAATAAACACTTGTACAATAATAGTTCAAGACTTCAATACCCCACTCACAATAATAAATAGAATAACCAGACAGAAGATAAATAAGGAAATAGAGGACTTAAACTACAGGATAAACCAACTAGATCTAATAGACATATACAGAACACTCTACCCAATGATGACAGTATACACATTCTTCTCAAGTGCACATAAGATATTTTCCCAGATAAACCATATGTTAGGCCACAAATTAAATTTCAATAGATTTAAAAAGACAGATATCATAAAAAGTATCTTCTCTGATCACAACAGGATGAAATTGAAAATCAATAACAAAAGGAAAACAAGAAAATTCACAAAATCTTGGAAATTAGACAACACACTTTTAAACAATCAATGAATCAAAGAAGAAATCACAAGGGAAATTAGAAAATACTCAGAAATGAATGAAAATGAAAACACAACATACCAAAACTTATGGGGCATAGTGAAAACAATGCTAAGAGGGAAATTTATGGCTATAAACACTTACATTAAAAAAATAAGAAAGATCTCAATCAACAATCTAACTTTACAACTTAGAAAACAAGAAAAAGAAGAATAAACTAAACCCAAAGTTAGCAGAAGGAAGGAAACAACAAAAATTAGAGCAGAGAAAAATGAAATAGAGAATAGTAAAACAATAGAGAAAAACAGTGAAAATGAAAGTTGGTTCTTTTAACAAAATTGACAAACATTTAGCTAGATGGACTTAGGGGAAAAAAAGAGAAGACTCAAGTTACTAAAATCAGAAATGAAAGTGGGAACATTACTACCAATTCTACAGAAATATAAAGGATTGTAAGTGACTATTATGAAGAACTGTACATCAACAAATTGGATAAGCTAGATGAAATGGACAAATTCCTAGATCACAAAACCTACCAAGATTAAATCACAAAGAAATAGAAAATCTGAATAGACCTGTAACTATAATGAGATTGAATCAGTAACCAAAAATCTCCCAACAAAGAAAGCCCTAGACCTAAGAGCTTCACTAGTAAATTCTATCAAACATTTAAAGAACCAGGAGGAGTAATGTCAGCATCATGGTGGAGTGAGATTCCCTCTTTGAATCTCTGCCCCCTATGACACAACGAAAACATCATTTGCATTCCAACAGAGCTCAATCAAACACTACAAAGGACTTCTAAGAAACACCTGCTGCCATATATCAGACTGTGGAGACGAGGGAAGCCCAAAAGGACGCGAGGAGAGGTAAGAAGTTGTACTCCCCCACCCCAATCTATCGGCAAAGACAGACAGTGCGGCTCGCAGATGGAGGGGGGAGGGGCGGCCCACAGCGGGGAAAACTATCGCCATCCAGGTGCTCTCACAGACTGTCGCGAGATCCCCACGGGGAAGCGACGAAGGACTGCTTAGGGGGTGTAGCAAACACCCGAAGACAGCCAGAAAGGAAACCCCTGGGTCGAGCAGGAGAAAGAGAGGACCCCTCCCCCCACACACCCCGCATTTCAGCATAATCCCTCCAGGGGCTGCAGCCGGCTCAGAGCAAACCGCTCACGATCTCCATCTAGTGGCAGCAGGGGGAAACTGCAGGACCAACTTTATCATGACGGGAAAAAATAAGGCTGTCCCCATCGGATCCTTGTGACAATTTGTTATGGCTACAGACCAAAAGGAAAATGACAAACACCCAGAAACCAACCCTGAAGGCACAGAATTTCATAACCTGAATGACAGAGAATTCAAAATAGCTATCATAAACAAACTCAATGAAATACAAGAGAACACACAGAAACAAATCAATGAATTCAGGGATTTCATCACAAAAGAGATTGAAACCATAAAGAAAACCAATCAGAATTATTGGAGATGAAAAACAAAATCAACGAAATAGTGGAAAAAATGGAGTCTTTAAAGAGCAGAACTGACAATATGGAGGAACGAATTAGCACTATTGAGGATAGCCATGCAGAAACGCTCCAGATAGAGGAGGAGAGAGAGCTAAGACTAAAAAGAAAGGAAGAAATTCTTCGAGAAATATCAGACTCAATGAGGAAAAGCAACATAAGGATAATAGGTATTCCAGAAGGAGAAGAAAGAGAAAAAGGAACAGAGAGTTTGTTCAAAGAAATAATAGCTGAGAACTTCCCCAACCTAGGGAACGAGAGGGAAATAACAGTGAATGAAATCAACAGATCACCTAAATATATAAACAGGAATAAAAAATCATCTCGCCACATAGTAGCAAACTTGAAAAATACCCGTGACAAGGAAATAATATTGAAGGCAGCTAAACAAAAAACCAAAATAACATACAAAGGAAACCCCATCAGGCTCTCAGCTGATTTCTCGACAGAAACTCTACAGGCTAGGAGAGACTGGAATGATATATTCAAAATCATGAAAGACAAAAACCTTCAGCCGAGAATACTTTATCCAGCAAAAATATCCTTCAAATACGATGGAGAAATAATAACTCTCCCTGATAAACAAAAGCTAAGAGAGTTCGTCACCACAAGACCCCCACTACAAGAAATGCTCAAGAAGGCCCTTAGGCCTGAAAAAAAACAAATGAGAAAGGGGATACAAAGATTTCAGCAAGGAGAAAAGCAAGGAGACTAAACCAGAACAAACTACAGTTGGATAACATCAAAAATTACTTCAAGCTCATCACTGGAAACACACATTCATGACACAATCTGGAATAAAGAGATAACAAATAAGGAGGGGAAGAGGTAAGGGATTGAATCGACCCAGCCTCAGGAAAAAGGAGGCATCCGAAAATGTACTTTCTTATCCAGGAGATCGCTTATATAAACCTCACGGTAACCACTAAACAAATAACCAGAAGAGAACCACACATGACAAATAAAGAGAAAACCAAGAGAATGAGCATGCAGAAATACCAAATTGAATTTGCAGTCCGAAACACAAGGGACAAGAAACGAAGGAAATGCAAAAGAACCAGAAGATGAACAATAAAATAGCAACATTAAACCCTCATGTATCAATAATCACTCTAAATGTAAATGGATTGAATTCTCCAATCAAAAGACACAGAGTGGCGGGATGGATTAAAAGCCAAGATCCAACAATCTGCTGCCTCCAGGAAACACATCTCAGCTCTAAAGACAAACACAGACTCAAAATAAAAGGATGGAAAACAATACTCCAAGCTAATGGCAAACAAAAGAAAGCAGGAGTAGCCATACTTATATCAGACAAAGTAGACTTCAAGATAAAAAAGGTAATGAGAGACAAAGAGGGGCAATATATAATAATAAAAGGGACACTTCACCAAGAAGACATAACACTTATAAATATCTATGCACCCAACACAGGAGCACCAAAGTACATAAAACAACTGCTAAAAAACCTTAAAGGAGACATTAACAATAACACAATAATAGTAGGGGATCTTAACACCCCCCTTACATCAATGGATAGATCATCCAGACAAAAAGTCAATAAGGAAATAATGGACTTAATAGATATATACAGAGCACTCCACCCAAAAAAAGCAGAGTACACATTCTTCTCAAGTGCACATGGAACATTCTCAAGGATCGACCATATATTAGGAAACAAGGCAAACCTCTATAAGTTTAAGAAGATTGAAATCATTACAAGCATCTTTTCTGATCATAATGCTGTGAAACTAGAAATCAACTGAAGGAAAAAACTAGGAAAGGGACAAAGATGTGGAGACTAAACAACATGCTACTGAACAACCAATGGGTCATTGATGAAATTAAAGGAGAAATCAAAAGCTATCTGGAGACAAATGAAAAGGAAAATACACCATACCAACTCATATGGGATGCAGCAAAAGCGGTCCTGAGAGGGAAATTCATAGCAATACAAGCTCACCTTAACAAACAAGAAAAATCCCAAATAAATAACCTTAAATTGCACCTAACAGAATTAGAAAAAGAAGAACAGACAAAGCCCCAAATCAGCAGAAGGAGGGAAATAATAAAAATCAGAGCAGAAATAAATGAAATTGAAACCAAAAAAACAGTAGAAAGGATCAAGGAAACAAAGAGCTGGTTCTTTGAGAAGACAAATTAAATTGACAAACCCTTAGCCAGACTCACTAAGAAAAAAAGGGAGAAGACTCAAATAAATAAAATTAGAAATGAAAGAGGAGAAATTACAACAGACACCACAGAAATACAAGGGATTATCAGGGATTACTATGAAAAACTTTACACCAACAAATTGGACAACCTAAAGGAAATGGACAAATTCTTGGAAGCATACAACCTCCCAAAACTGAATCAAGAAGAAATAGAGAATCTGAACAGACCAATCACAAGTAAAGAGATTGAAACAGTAATGAAAAACCTCCCCAAAAATAAAAGCCCAGGACCAGATGGCTTCCCTGGAGAATTTTATCAAACGTTCAAAGAAGATTTAGCACCTATCCTTCTAAACTATTCCAAAAAATAGAGGAAGATGGAATACTTCCCAACACATTCTATGAGGCCGACATCATCCTGATACCAAAGCCAGACAAGGACAATACAAAGAAGGAAAACTACAGGCCAATATCACTGATGAACATAGACGCAAAAATCCTCAACAAAATATTGGCAAACCGAATACAGCAATACATCAAAAAGATCATACACCACGATCAAGTGGGATTTATACCAGGGACACGGGGATGGTTCAACGTCCGCAAATCAATCAACGTGATACACCACATTAGCAAAATGAAGAATAAAAACCACATGATCATCTCAATCGATGCAGAGAAGGCATTCGACAAGATCCAGCATCCATTTATGATAAAAACTCTCAACAAAATGGGTCTAGAAGGAAAGTACCTCAACATAATAAGGGCCATATATGACAAACCTACAGCAAACATCCTACTCAATGGGGAAAAACTGAAAGCCATTCCTTTGAGGACAGGAACAAGACAAGGGTGCCCACTCTCACCGCTCTTATTCAACATAGTACTGGAAGTTCTGGCCAGAGCAATTAGGCAAGAAAAAGGAATAAAAGGACTCCAAATAGGCAATGAAGAAGTGAAACTCTCACTATTTGCAGATGACATGATCTTATACATAGAAAACCCAAAAAATTCCATCGGAAAACTACTAGAAATAATCAACAACTACAGTAAAGTGGCAGGGTATAAAATCAACTTACAAAAATCAATTGCATTTCTATACACTAACGATGAACCAACAGAAAGAGAACTCAAAAAGACAATCTCATTTACAATTGCAACAAAAGAATAAAATATCTGGGAATAAATTTAACCAAGGAGGTAAAATACCTATACAATGAAAACTATAAGACACTATTGAAAGAAATCGAGGAAGACATAAAGAAATGGAAAAATATTCCATGCACATGGATTGGAAGAATAAATATAGTTAAAATGTCCATTCTACCTAAAGCAATCTACAGATTCAATGCAATCCCAATCAGAATCCCAATGTCATTCTTCACAGAAATAGAACAAAAACTACTGAAATTCGTATGGGGCAACAAAAGATCCCAAATAGCTAAAGCAATTCTGAAAAAAAAGAACAAAGCTGGAGGCATCACAATCCCTGATTTCAAAATATACTATAAAGCTATAGTAATCAAAACAGCATGGTACTGGTACAAGAATAGACACACAGATCAACGGAACAGAATTGAAAGCCCAGAAATAAAACCACACACCTATGGACAGCTAATCTTTGACAAAGGAGCAAAGAACATACAATGGAGAGAGGGAAGTCTCTTCAATAAATGGTGCTGGGAAAATTGGACAGCCACATGCAAAAGAATGGAAGTAGACCATCTCCTATCGCCATATACAAAAATCAATTCAAAATGGATCAAAGACCTGAAAGTGAGACCTGAAACTATAAAACTCCTGGAAGCAAATATAGGCAGTACACTAATTGAGACTGGACATAAAGGGATCCTTTCAGATTCCATGTCTACTCGGACAAGGGAAACAAAAGAAAAAATAAACCAGTGGGACCTCATCAGACTAAAGAGCTTCTACAAGGCAAATGAAACCAGGATCAAAATGAATAAGCAACCCACCAGCTGGGAGAAAATATTTGCAAATCGTCTGTCCGACAAGGGATTAATCTCAGTAATATATAAAGATCTCATACAACTGAGCAACAAAAAAGCAAACACCCCGATCAAAACATGGGCAGAGGATATGAACAGACATTTTTCCAAGGAAGAGATGCAGATGGCCAATAGACACATGAAAAGACGTTCAACATCACTAATCATCAGGGAAATGCAAATCAAAACGACACTAAGATATCACCTTACACCGGTTAGAATGGCTATAATCACAAAGACAAATAACAACAAATGCTGGAGAGGTTGTGGAGAAACGGGGACCCTCATTCACTGCTGGTGGGAATGCAAACTGGTGCAGCCTCTATGGAAAACAGTATGGAGAGTCCTCAAAAAAATAAAAATAGAAATACCGTATGATCCAGCAATCCCACTCTTGGGCATCTACCCAATGGACATGAAATCAACAATCACAAGAGGCGTATGCACCCCTATGTTCATTGCAGCATTATTCACTATAGCCAAGAAGTGGAAGCAACCCAAGTGTCCCTCGACTGATGAGTGGACAAAGAAGATGTGGTATATACATACAATGGAATACTACTCAGCCATAAGAAAAGACACAATTGTCCCATTTGCAACAACCTGGATGGACCTAGAGGGTATTATGTTAAGTGAAATAAGCCAGAGAGAGAAGGCCAGACACTGCATGAACTAACTCATATATGGAATATAAGTGAACACATGCACAGAGAGAACTGATTGGTGGTTACCAAGGGGAAGGGGGGTGGGGGGTGGGCACAAGGGGTGAAGGGTTACATCAACAAGGTGATGGACAAACAAAAATGCACAACTAAAACCCCACAGTGTTATAAACTATTAAGACATCAATAAAAAAAATTTTTAATAAATAAAATAAAATAATCCAAAATGAAAAAAAAAGTTAATAAAAAAAAAAAAAAGAAGATAAACAAAAAAACCACAACAATCTGGGGGCCGACCGGTGGCGCAGCGGTTTAGTCCGCGCTTGGCAGCCCGGGGTTCGCCGGTTCGGATCCTGGGCACCCGCTGATGCACTGCGTGTCAGCCATGGCGTGGTGGCGTCCCATATAAAGTGGAGGAAGATGGGCACGGATGTTGGCCCAGGGCCAGTCTTCCTCAGCAAAAAGGGGAGGATTGGCAACGGATGTTAGCTCAGGGCTGGTCTTCCCCACAAAAAAAAAAAAAAAAACACAACAATCTGAAATTAACTCAATATAAAAACAAGGAGGATAACAAAGAAATGATGCCCTAAGACGTATCTGATTATCTAAATCAGTGGCTCTCAAACTTTACCTTGCAACAGAATCATGTGGAAGGCTTGTTAAAACATGCGTTGTTCAGAATCATCCCTAAAGTTTCTGATTCAACAGATCCAAGATGGGCCCAAGGTTTTGTACTTCTGAAAAATTCCCAGGGGGTGCTGGTGCTGCTGGTCCAAGGACCAAACTTTAAGAACCATTGATCTAAGTTAATGTCTTTAAATTTTAACCAAAATAACCATAACAGTACTTTTATTCTAGCTATAGAAAACAGATTACACATGCACATTTATCTTCTCTCCCTTCTGAGACTCTGCTAAAATGTAAACCCAAGTAACAATGAAAACATCAGGAGGGGTCCAACAGCAGGTGAGAAATTACAATAAAGTTGTGGAAGAAAGCAATTGGAGTAGTGGTAGCAAAGTCCACAATGAAGAAAGTCACAACTTTCTTGATGACCAAAAGAATACTGAATTACTCCCGATAGAACTCTAGACAGGATCAGAATCGATCTGGATGTGATGTCAGAGTAATAGAAATTCAAGGGGGAAAAAAAGAGAAAGAAAATAGAGCAAAAAATTATCTGTGACATACACAAGAAAATAATTTGACTTCAAGTACTCTAGGATCCACTTGCAGAGATACATACACAAATGAAGATGATAATTACCAAACACAGTCAAGCTGGGTAATGAGTAGTATAAGGGAAGATAGTCAAAAGAAGTAGAACTTGATCTAGTCCTTAAAACCCCTGTATGTTATATGGGTGGCAAGAGGCTTTTTTAAGTTCTTTTTTAATGTTTCATCTTCCAAAGTAGTTTGTAGCATTGATGAGTGTCAAAGGTAGGTTACAAAAGTTGCTGAATTACTAAAGAGAATTGCTAATCTTAAGTATCTGATACAAATTAGAACTTTAAACATACTCATAGCTTCAGTTGTCAAGCAAGAAAAGCAGGTAGTAGAAAGAAATATTTTATTAGCCAAAGATATTCAAATAATGTGAATATATTCAAAGCAATATATTTTCACTCCAAAGACCATGGAAATCCAGGAACGCCTGAACTATATTATATGCCTGTAGATGTTGACATTAGGAAAGATTCAATATAAATTTGTCAATTCATAACTGGAAGGAAAATATTTAAAGGTTTAACTTTAAAGCATTAATAATAAATACTTAGTTGTACCTCGGGTATTTGTATTTCCCTAAATCTAGCTCTAAATAGTGTATCATTCTTATAAGCAATGTCATAGAACAATAGAGGAATACTAAAAATAATCCAGTCCTTACATTTTACCAACAAGGAAAAGGAGACCCAGTGGTATTAAATGAATCCATTAATTGTTGTGCTCTTGTTTTAATAAAGATTTTCGTTTAAAGAAAAACCTTAATAGCAATTAGATTTTTATGTGGTGATATAGAATTAAATTTAGCTTATTTAGAGAGAAGGCTTTGTTTCACTGTGGTTGGCACAAACACTCAAATTGCAACGCTTCTTAAGTGAAATTTAATAAAAGTAAAGTTTTATGTGTGCTAGCTTTGCAAATAGAAAACTATAAAGTGACTACAAATGTCTTATGATATTTATAGTCAATTCTTCATCTTCATGGGTTTCTTTTCTCCCCAGAGGACATTTTCTTAAACATCTATGTGGTCATCACACTTTTTATACTTTCTAGGAAGAAACAGGCAGAAAGTACATAGCACCTTTTGTTTGAAGTTTCAAATACCTAGGACATTCAATTATCATCCTATTCCTAAACTTCTTTTTTTCCTTCCCCCCACTCTTCTACATCTTCTAACTCTGCCAGTGTTGCAGTAGGATGCACAAATACAATCCTTGGTTTCCTCCATTCTTTACAGTTTATTCTGAGACATTAGATACATTTTCAGGTTAGACACTCTCCAAGAGAGCCCGTTTTTCTTGTCGTTTTCCTCAACAAGAGATCAGACTACCTCGTACGTTGAGGGCTTTATGTTCACGTTTTGAAGTGTCTTCCTGCTCAAGAGTTACTCTTACCTCACATGACTTCCCAGTACACCTCTGTTCATCAGCATTGAATTCCTGTTCTTCAGGCATTTTAAATATCTTGTATTTCCCTCCCGCTTATTAACATTTCTGTCGGGTTGACTACAGATGAGATACTTGTGTGCTAGTGCCACCTGTTGTTGAAAAAATATATGTGAATATGACTTCTGCTAATGAGACTAGAAATTGGATTAATATTGGCTTTAAGACCACCAAGTCATAGAATGACAATCTTATTTTTACTCTATTACAAAAACACTACTGAGGTTATTTAAGATTTACAAAGACTATTTTCATTTTTGCCATACTTAATTGAAGTAATCTCATAATAATAGTAAGTATAAACACATATCCCAAGCACAGAAAAGAGATTAAAATTCAAATGAGAAAACAAATAAGTTAAATAATGAAGTATACCAGTACGTATAGAGAAAACTGTCAGTGTTACAGTCAATTCAAAAATTTGAGGTATTTTGTATTGATACTATAATAACATAAACATACTCTGATAATTTTTCCCTTTAAACCCCAAGGGTTTGCTTGAAATAAAATTTTAAAGATACAATTTAAAAATAAAGCTTCTCTTTGTGGCTGCCTTTAAAATGCAGACAAGACAAAACATCCATTAAAACATGTTTCCATTCTTAGTCTCCACACCCAGGAACTGAAAATGCAGTAAAAAGGTTAGAAAATAAGAATTGTGAGGAAAGATGAAAGACACCGCGGTTGTTTACAATCTCCTGTGATCCTTTCAACTTTGGGTTCTAAGAGAATCAACAGCAGGAATGTCTTTGGCACCAGAGGGCAATAACCAGCCTGTAACAGTGCAGTGCCTAACACGGTCTTTAACTCCCGATCCTGGGAGGAGCGTCAAGGGCTCTTACAGTCCTAGGCTGTCATTGAGGCCAACTTCCCTCCTAAGGTAAAATTGCCTTCTGAAATACCCTCAACAGATGGCCAACCGTATTTTTCTCAAACACTTCCTGAGTGGGAAGTTTAAGGCCTGCTGAGGAAGACTGTTCCTTTGTTGGGCGCTTATTACTGTAGGGAAATTCATCTTCAAATTAAATACAACTAGAAATGCCTACTAATTGATTAGGAGGACTCAAGCATAGCAGGCAAAATTATTTTCCAGTTCATCGGCTCTCTATTCTGACTGTCCCATCCAAATATTAAGATGGTAGTACCTTTGTGTAATACATTCTACAACCTTTCAATGACCCTTTATAAAATATAAAATCCTTCAATCAACAAATAATCCTTAAATTAGGCCCTGAGTGGGACAGACACTTCTTTCCCTAGGATCCTTACGTCTTTTCTTATCTCATTGGTGTTTTTCTATTTTATATATGTGTTTCTCTTTAGACACAGTGATGTTTAGTAAATACTAATGCTTTTGTTGCTAAGTGTTTCTCCAACATGATAAATTTAAGAGGGAATAGTTCAGTATTTCTATAGTATAGAAAATGCTGGTGAGCCCCTTTTTCTCTAAAATCCATTCTTTAGTTAATAATATTCCTCCCTGAGCTCAAGAACGCTGGCTTTGAACTCCAAACACGCATTTCACTACCTGCTGGACTTCCCTATATCAACGTTTCAAAAATACCCCAAGACCAAACTAGAATTCTTACTCCCCTCTTCACCACACCTCTTCTTCCTGCACAACACGTCTCCTCAGCTGCTACTGCTGTTTTCGTGGCATTGCCGAGATGCCAGTTGCTCTGTGTTTTCCCTCATTTTCAGCATGCTATCAGCTGCCATGCTCTTTTGATTCGACTTCTCCTTCGTGCCTCAAACTCCCCTGTTCTCCACATCCTCTGCTCCCTTCCTGGCTCAGATCTTTACTTCCCGACTCCTGAGCCATTTGAACAGTTTCATAACTGAACTTCTAGTCCTCCAGTGAGAAACTTGGATGACTCTCCATCAAGTATTAAATGAAATCCAAACACTCCAATCTAGAATTCAAAGGAAAATCTTTTACTTTTGGATATTTATTTATTTTATTGAGGCAACCTTAGTTTATAACATTATATAAATTTCAGGTGTACATCATTATATTATGATTTCTGTGTAGACCACATCGTGTTCACCTGGATCTTTAAACTTCTTTCAGCCTTACTTTTCACTTCACTTTCCTTTAACCATACTCTACAGTTGTAGGTGTTCTCCCAGATGGTACCCTACTCTGTCCTTCCTCAACACCTTTGTTCAAGTATTCTGATAACTATGTCCTTCAAGGAATATCTGCCAGCTGACATACTCTCCATTCTGGAATTCTCAGTGTAAACCCCATTACCTCTTCCAAGAACACTCACAGTCATAATCAATCCCTCTTTCCCCATATACTCCCCAAACACTTTGAACATGTATTGCAGCATTTATCCCATTTTACCTTACATCAGAGATATTTATATATGAGTCTTTCTCCCACCAAGCTAGAAACTTCTTGAAAGCAGGGATTGTGTCCTATTTATTTCTGCATGATACACAATTTCTAGCAAAATCCTTTGTTCATAGTGGGTACTTCATAAATATTTGTAATAGAAATGAATGAACAAAAGTCTCATGAAAATCAGATTAGATTAATCTATAATATGAGTCAGCTCTTTAGGAAATGTTAAGAGAAGATGCCCTTCCTGTTTTCTTAATTTGTTTTTATCTCTATACACTGATTAACAAGATGTAGATGTTGTATATTGCTACCATGTGCTATGGAAATTAATAAGACAGGATGGAGGTTTTGAGAAAATTGGTTCAACCAAAACTTGGTTGACATCAAGCATAAAGAAATTTACAAATCCTGCCCTGTGATTTGTCCTCAGAATGCTGGATTTAGGTTGTTTTGTTTGTAAAAGATAAAATTTCATAAAGTACTTATGACGAAACGGAGAATATGCAAGTGTCCTTTGAAAGTTCTTTGATCACATAATATATTTCCTCTTTACTTTTGGGCTCAAAGAAAGAGGATGACAGAGAGACTGAATGGGAAATGGAAGGGTGGGGGTACAGAGAAAAGAGGCAACTAGAAGGAAGAGAGGTAGGAGAGAATAAAAGGCATAAGGAGCAACTTAAAAGGACTGGAAGTGATTTATAATCCGTTTGGTGTCCAGTGTGCTCATCGCTCTGCCCTCTGGTCCTGAGTTGCCTTTGATCTTTCTCACGGCTCGTCCCATCTGCTCCTGGGAGAAGCTGGAAGTACTAAGGTCAGAGCAATGTTATTTCTTCTCTTCTTGAACCTCAGCCTCTCTCTGTAGTCCTGCTTCCTCGCTACATTGATTGGGGCTAAAATCAATGACCTGCATGTATATGTAGGTGTGTACATATTTAAAGGGACTGTCGTGGGTTGAATTGCGTCCTCCAAAAAGATGTTCAAGTCATAACCCCCAGTACTGGTGAATGTGACCTTATTTGGAAATAGAGACTCTGCAGATGCAATCAAGTTGAGATGAGGTCACAGTGGACTAAAGTAGACCCTAATCCAGCGGCTGGTGTCTTCATAAGAGAAAGGAGAAGGAGAGTTGAACACAGAGTCACTGACACACACAGAGGGAAGACAGCCAGGTGATAATGGAGGCAGAGACTGAAGTGATGCAGCTGCAAGCCAAGGAATGCCAAGGATTGACAGCCACCACCAGAAGGTGGGAAGAGGCAAGGAAGAATTATTCCCTAGAGCCTTCAGAGGGAGCATGTCCCTGCTGACTCCCTGAGTTCAGATTTCTAGGCTCCAGAAAGGTGAGAGAACACATGACTGCTGTTTTAAGCCATTCAGTTTGTGTTCATTTATAACAGCAGCCCTAGGAAACTGACACAGGGACTAAAGATGCTGAGCAATCAGAGGGGATCTTAGACCAGAAAAGAAAGCTATAAAAGTGCTCGCCTCCTGGGGTAGAAGTTAATCCATTTGGCCCAGATTGCTAAACAACGTGGTTTGCTCTACTTAGCAAATATTTTGTCATATTAATTCTGGTTGGGTGATTTCATTTTAGTAGTTTTTAAACTCTCAACCAGAAGAAAGAAGCTGCCACTGAAGAAGAAAAGGAAGTAGAAGAGTCACCAAGTGCCTGGTACCTAGTAGGAGTTTAATAAATACTTGAATGAATGTGTGAATGAAAACAGAATTATCAGAAAGTGTCATGAGACATCCAAGCAGAACCTCTGATCCTGATCTCGGAGCACCAGAGTAAAGAGCTTTCATAAGTTCAGCTGAGTGACACAAGAACATACATCTACCACCTGGGGAGCCACAAAATTGAGAGTAGTTTGCAAAACATACAATAGGTGTAAAGCAACATACTACAGCACTGCAGAAGGCGCTAAATGCGCAGGTAAGAAAAACATTTTCCAAAGTGGATAGTATCTGGGATGGCTCGGTGAGGTAATGTAGAGTGTGCCCACTGCTCATAAAACAAATCTAACGAATCAAAAGAATTGGTTATGATGTGAGCAACTAATTTTATCCTTCCTCCCCCTTCTCCCCAAACTAAACCTGCCCCATTCTATTACCCTTCTCCTCCAGTTGAAATGCTATCAGGCATTCACTATCTAGTTAAGTGTTTCTTCAATAACTTCCAGCCACCACTCAAATCAAGCTTTCATTCCTTTTTTGCCCCTTGTGTCCAAGAGAACTTTCTGTGATGATGAAAATGTTTTGGATTTGCACTGCTATCCAAGGCAGTAGGCACTAACCACATGTGGTTTCTGAGCACTTGAAATGTACCCAGTGCAACTACCAAACTGAATTTAAATTTCTTATTTAATTTAAATAGCCACAAGTGGCTAGTGCCTCCTGTATGGGACAGCACAGCTCTAGACTATTTTTGAGGAAACCCCAGTCTTTTTCATCACTTCCATCTCCCACTTCCTCACCTTCAAACTCTGGTCTAAGCAGGAAACAGTTACCCATCTACATACACTCTGTCCATTGGCCTTGAAATCTGGAGAATCTCCCCAAGCATTGAAGAGATTGTCTGCCCATACTCTGCCTGTGAAGTGGCAAGTATTTGGGGAATTAGTGAAGTTGTAAGGAAACCCACCATCCAGCCATTCGGATAATCGATTACTGAAAGGAATTCTATCACAAGTCTGAATGATCTGGTTCCACCTGGAATTTTCATCTGATATTTCCAGTGACCTATGATAATGACAGTCAGTTGGCGTTCCTTAACAGTCACTATATAGAGAGTGGTTTTCTAGACATTCTATAAAAAGTAAAAAAGGAACTGAGCAGGAGGGGCTTTCATCTAATTGAGAAAAATCTAACATCCAAAAAAAAATATACATATTAAAAAATCAGATGAATTCAAGATATATTTATCTGTTGTCTTACTTTTGCTTCTTTGTTTCATCTACTGCCTCAAGTATAAGCTGTCTAAGGGCAGAAACCAGGCCTTTCCCAGGGCACTTAGGGTCTTCCACTCTCAGTCTCAACCCTGCTACTCAAGCCGCATCAGAATCTCTTGGGAGCTTGTTAGAAACGCAAGCTCAATCTCATTCCTATAGAATTTGACTTGCATCTTCACAAGATGTCCGGGTCATGTGTTTGCACATTACAGTGTCGAAAAGCACCGGTCTAAACTATTCAAAATTGTCCACACTGACCGGTAAATATTTGTGCTTGTTAGAAAGATGGTAATAGGTTGGTCTTCAGCTGATATCATATTTTATGGGATATTTAAGTTATTTGCAAAAAGCTCATCAGTTAACTAATTACTTGTACTCTAAATTTGAGAAGTAGTATGTTGTTGTGGAAAGGATGCTCAACTGAGACTACAAAACTTGAGAGCTCTGTTCCCGACTCCATCGTTATCTTGAGATATAACTCTGGGCAAGCCATCGGTTGTTTAGCTTTAAGTTATTTTGTTTCTGTTTTTAGTTTTTCATTACTATTTGTTTAAATATATAAAATGAGGGTTTTCTACTAGCTGCTCCCAAACGGGGATCCACCAGCTCTTTAGAATCTCACAAAAGAGTAATGATCAGAACTCAAATAACTTTTTGTATATAAAAAAGCCTAACATTTAACCATGATAAGGTTACCCAGAATTTGCTCTTTAGCTACCACGTCTTCATTGCCTCCCAGATTAACGTTAAGATTTAAGTGTCTCAGAAGTATGAGAAATTCTCTCTTTTTAAAAGACTTCCGGAATTACTATGGAACTGATATTTAACAGTCTTCAGTGTAAAGGAACCCAAATCCTTCCAGCCATAAGCTGTAGTTTGAGCCTGATTCCTCACAGTCGGTGGAGATTAGGGACGGCAAGTCCCCCTTTTCTGAAAGGAGCATTTCACATATGCTCTACCGGGATTAGCTGGCGGTTAGCTCAGGCAAACCCTTCAGGAACGGTGCACAGGCCACGTGCAGGGGGTGTAATGGAAGGAGGAAGGAGAGCAAGACAAACCAAAAGTGATCTACTTCACAGTAGTGCCCAGGGTCAAAGGCCTTTCAAGTCAGAGAAGGAAAAGAAGATGGACACAGTTCGTCCCCTGCTCTCGCTTCTGTTCAGCTTATTTCTTTCGTAGGCTTTGCTGTGAAATCGAAGCCTTTTCTTCTGTTCAGCTTCAGTGACTTCATACAGTTACTACTTTGTAAAACAGAAAGCAGAACTGTCCCCAGTAGAGTCGGGATACCTGAAAATTTTCCAGTACTTCAAAGTTCTAGGGACTTAGTCAAGGCTATATTTAGATACCACACTGCATTTCAGAGAAAATGTGATTTTCCTTGAAAGGTTTGCTCCCACATTCCCTACTTAAACCAAACATACTTTCAAGTTAATAAAAGCTCTACCTGCCGAGGCAGCAAATCTGGCTATAATTAAAAGGGAGGAAACATTTTACACAAGAAAAATGTGTTATTTGGTTAAAGCATAAATATGAAAAACCGTGAAAGGTGATAGCAAGATATAATTTGTGTTCCTGTTTTTTATTTACTGAACAAGATGTTGGAAGAAAATTGTTTTAATTATTAACTTACTATATTCTAATACCTTTTTTAATGTTTCACATAGTGAAACTGCAGTGGAGCCTGTAAAAATAACTTTAAATTCCGACGTCAAGTGGAGCATGAAGATTTGGTTTCATTTTCAAAACTGCTCTGCTGAGAAATACGCCCTAAAAAGCAATTCTCACTTTACTCCATTATAGCTCCAACAGCTGCAGGACGAATTTTAAAATGTATTTAACCCAATCTGAAATTTAGAATTTTGATCTCTGAGGAAAGTATTTTTGAAGAGTCTCACACATGCCAGAAAAAGGATTTAGAACTTTGACAAGGCTTCACAAAGAGAGAGGCACTGTGAGATTTCCACAAAGGGCTACCTTCTTTTTTTCCCAAGAATCCTTCAGATCTATACTATACAATTTAATACTTTATATACTGTATTATATATGGATAAGTAATTCTTTACTTATTCCTGAATTTTACACCCTCTGGGCACATCATATTATCATACACAAAAAGATACTTCACACAAATTCGAACAAACATTTGTTCACAAATAAGCAAATGTTACACACACGCACACATACACACACCCATCTACATGGTCCTATATGTTTGTTTTCTGGCAGTTCACCCATAAAAACCATGCTTTCAAACACAGCATATCTTTCCAAAGCTGCAGACAGCTCTTTGAGGAGTTACCAGTTAATAAGGACCCAGAGCCACAGTGATTTTTCAAAGCCTATCCCAGAGGAACACCACAGACATCTGGGGAAGTATGGCAGTCGTCCACAGCACCTTCTGTCTGTGCTCGTGGGCCTCTCCTTGAGCACGGCACAGCAGCCTTCCCACCTGGCACTGGCAGATACCGCTATTGCCAGCACCTTATCTTCACTCACAATGACATGTAATTCATCATTTCTGTCATCTTTGAAAAAATCACAATGCAGTGTTTCGGTATCTGTTTCTCTGAAGCCAAGATAATTTTGATATTTGCAACAGGGAAAAATATACTTAAACAATTCCTCTATTAATACAAAATGTCCTGTGTGCTATCTCACTACTTTTCTCCTTTTACTTCATTAAAAGATTTTTAATGAAATTCATAAACACTATATTTCTGCCTAAATAAGTTACGTGATATCTACATTTGAGTGAGAAATGAAATATTGCTTTCAGAAAGCTTGCAATACACATTGAGATCATTTGAACCGAAATCATATATGTAACAGAAGACATGTGCACCGTACAAATACTCCCATAGTTTGTGTCTGATCTCTAATTGTTCCTAACTTCTCCCTCTTCCTAACTTCTGTTCCACTTGTCCCATCTAATTCCATTTTAAATTTGACAATTTTAAATCAGTACATATACTAACTTCTTTATTAATCAATCAACCAAGAAATATTTATTAAATGTTATTGGGAGAGCTACCAACCATCTAGAAGACATGTTACAAACTCTCAAAGAGTTTGTATGCTAGCTGAAAAATATGACAAAAGAGATAACTGTAAAAATCTATGTATTTATCAAGGTATTTATATCAGCTTATTTGAGGCATTTAAAGAAACATTAAAACATTTTTATTTTTTAGCAAGAAAGTATAGGGACACAGGAAAATAAAGGTAGGAAATCAGAATAATGTATATCACAAATATGAATAATGTATATCAAACAATGTATATTTTACAATTACTAGACACAAGCCACAAAGTTGGCACTGAAGAAAACATGATCAGTTACCAGACACTGAGTGTCCTCGAGGTAAGAGCAGACCAGGTACACAGGTGAGGGGTCTTTTATTATTACTGGAACTAAGAGACATTTCCCCTCTGGAGTCTCATCCAGGGATACAATATGACTCTGTGGGCTACAGCTTCAACAGTCTTTTAATATAATAGTAAGTTTCATTTTGCTGTACAATATTCTTCAGAGTGATGTCAATGAAAGACAGTAAATAACTGAGAGCTACTCTGGAGAACTTAGATAGGGAGTATTAGCAGATAACCTGTGTATCAGGCAGGGTAATTCATGCCAGCTACTGTAACACCCAACCACAAAGTCTAGGTCGCCTAACACAAAAAAGTCAAAGTCAGGGGCTGGCCCGGTGGCGCAGCGGTTTAGTCCGTGCTTGGCAGCCCGGGGTTCGCCGGTTCGGATCCCGGGCGCCCGCCGACGCACTGCCTGTCAGCCATGCCGTGGTGGCGTCCCATATAAAGTGGAGGAAGATGGGCAGGATGTTAGCCCAGGGCCAGTCTTCCTCAGCAAAAAGAGGAGGATTAGCAACGGATGTTAGCTCAGGGCTGGTCTTCCTCACCAAAAAAAAAAAAAAGTCAAAGTCAAATGTAGATTGTGTGTTTCTCCTTGGCAGCTCTCCTCCAACAGGGGATCCTCTCTTAGCTATCCCCTCTGGAAGGAATGCATGCCTTCCAAGATTACTGCAGAAGATGACCCATGCCAAGTATGGAGGAAGGTACAGTGGCTCTTAACTACCTTGGCTCAGAATGGACACAAGTCAACTCTCAACTCTCCTTACATCCTGTTGGCCAGATGTGACATCATAACTCTATCCCACTGCAAGGGAAGCTGGGAAATGCAACTTCCTGTGTGCCTTGGAAGAGGAAAATAAAATGGGATTCAGTGGATTTACAATATTGTCTTTGCCACAACTAAGAATGCTGGGCTGGGAGATTGGATTTGATCCAAAATGCACCAGATCTGTGGTTCTCAAAGGTGAGTGTACAAACCACATATGACACAGGAACAAAACATTAAAACTTCTATGTATTGTTTTATTTTAATCCAACAACAAAAGAATACATAGTCCCTATGTAAGATGGCCTCATATCACAATACATGAAGTATCTTAACAAAAGAGTAAGAGTTCTACCACCTGAAGGAGCTGTGCTAGATGTCGTTAGTTGATCATCAGCTTTCAGTACATTGTTGAATGCTGCAGTTTCTGTGCATCCAGGAAGGTGGATTTACTGAAAATAGTCTCTAGCCTTAATGAAAACAAGCCTGATGATAATGGATAGCTGGCTTTAAAAGACTCCTGCAAAAGCACTACAAATAGAAGATAATACCGAAATATCATAATATTGAAATAATTCGATAATACGAATATCTATTCTATCAATAGAATAATAACACCGAAATTTTACCAGTTTTCCTTGAATTTTTCCTAAAATTTTTACCAAGGAAAAAATAGGACTCTACTCTCCAACTTTATTATGAGATGAGAACAACTATCTAATCAGACAGTCAGTAAAAACAAGAAAGTTATTTGAGAAATGGATTTAAATCCACTATCATTAATGATGAACCTGATCCTAAGTGTATACTGTGCCTTGAGATATTAGTTATTAATGGTACGGAGCCATGATAAGAATTCAAAACTAACCATCCAGAACATGAAGACAAGCCTTTACAAATAAATTTTTTCAGCAACATTCCATCCAGTACTTGACAATATTTTACCAAACTTAAAGATAAGTGTTCATGAGGTCCTTTTGAGATTCGTTACGTAATCACAAAGACAAAAGCCCAAAAACCCTTTGAGAAAAAATCCTTGTTTTTCCTATCATAATAAAAAATAACTAAAGTTCTATTCATTCATTCATTCATTCATTTAATAAGTAGTTATTGAATGCCTGCTGTGTGCTGGGCATTGTTCGAGGCACCAGGGATGTAAGAGTGCAGGGTGCACAAAACAGGCAAAATTCACCACCCTCCTGGAGCTGACATTCTAGAACAGTGGTTCTCAACTAGGGGAGATTTTGACCTCTGGAGGACTCCTGGCAATGTCTGGAGACATTTTTGCTTTTCACAAGCGGTGGGGGTGCTAGTGGCATCTAGTGGATAGTAGCCAGGGATGCTAATAAACATCCTGCAGTGCACGGGACAGACCCCCACAACAAAGAATTGTCTGGCCCAGAGCATCAATAATGCTGAGACTGAGAAACCACCAATGCTTAATTTCATAAGAATAAGATGTTTAATATACTGTAGAATCTTTACAATACTCTAAAATGACACAGAATGTGACCATGAAACTCTTTGGACCACACAACAGTTTGATAGTCAACTTACAGCAAAGGAACTGAAGCAACTGTCCCATGGAAAGGTGGGCTGCACATCTTTCTTTTACAAAACGATGTGTTCCCTATTTGTTGCCCACTTCTACGACAGGTGGTTAGTAATATACAAAAATATATAATTTAAATATAAATATAAAAAACATATTAATCTGTCTCTTAAAGGCAAGGGTGATGTTTTTAACCGTGACTAAGAAAGTAATTGCTTTTTGAAAGAAAGTTGTGCTTGGAGAGTACATTTTGAAAACCAATACTTGGAGATATTTGCATCACTATGTGGTTTGTTACCCCAAAATGATGTAAGTGTGACCCAGATAAACTCCTATATCTGCACACTTACAAAACCTGAACACCAAATTTACTAACCCATTTGAAAATCTTTGAAAAGGACATTTTTGATGAGTTTCAAACTGCATTAGTTTGAAAGAACAAATGAATGACATGAAGGAAGTTGGAGATTTCAGGAGCCAAACTCCAACAAAGACTTCCGCTAACCGGTAGATGGAACTGCAATATAAATATCATGGTGGTATTTCGGGCTGTGCAGTCATAAGTACCAGTCATGCAAGCTGCCTACTGTCTTCACCACACCCCTTGCCCGGGACATAGAATCACAGCTCATCCGCGCGGGACAGCTGAGTGTGAGCAGCAGAGAGCAGCCAATGGCCCGTGAAAATGCCACTGGCCAGCAGCCCTGTTGTGTGCGGGGAAGACGCTACTGAAGCAGCACCTACCCCTGGCAGGAAGCTCGCATTCTTGCTATCACCCCGACAACCAGCAACAGACATGGTGGCCTCCAAACCTTCCATGCCCAGGCTCAGTGCTCATACTCTCAGTTTCCTGGTGCTTCAATTCACTTGCCCTCCTGGTTCTGGACATGGCTCCCGCTCAGGCCCTCCTACAGAAGGGGAGCAGCCCTCCCAGCCCACCCAGCCAGCCCCGCCCTACAAAATGTCTCAGTCTCCCCAGGAGGCCAAAAGGACCTCCAAAGTTTAACCACAAATAGGGCACTTGCCCCTGGTGTCCAAGTTCAGAGGGCCTAGGTGGAACAGCCAGACCTGCCACCCCACCCGGTGGCTGTCTCCTTGCAGACAGACTTTCTGTGGTCACCCTTTCGCCCCCAGGCAGCCCAGAAACAGCCCCATCACTCCAACTGGACTGGCTCTTCCACATACCAACACCCCCATACGGAAGCCCACCCCCAAACAAGATGCTGCTCTGCACTTGACTTCAGATTCGGGTGCATTGGCTCAGCTTCTGAAGAAGTCCCCCACGGTATGGCAGGAACTGCTGGTTCTCAAAAGCCACACAGCTTCCGCATAGCTCCTCTTTGTCTCTGGCAACAATGCCCTGGCCCCATTGGTCTTTGCTCCTGCCTGAAGCCCCACCCCCACCCCCAACACCCAAAGGTTGCAGCTGAAGGTCTCACACCTGGAAGAGGTCACTGTGGTCATGGTCAGGAAGATGCAGTGAGCCAGACTGAATCCCTCAAGGCCACCTGCCTCACCCACCTGCGAGCCAAGCAGGCAGCAGACCACTGACAATCCCCAGCCACCAGTCTGCTTGCGTTCAGGGTGCAGATCCATCCACTCTGTGAGTTATTGGAGAGTCACCTGTCATACACTGTCCTTGCCAGATCTCCAACATCTCTCCACATCTTTTGATCTTCATTGTCTCTGGGAGAGCTTTTGAACAGTGACCATCTTGGTGTATTTTTCTGAGTCCTTGAAGCACAAAACAAACTCAGAGCAACCCAGTCAGCTGGAGGAAGAAGCTTCTGAAGGGAACTGAGATTCTGCTGCTAGAAGACCAGCCTCCAGCCCTGCTGGCCTCTGTTGGACAAATCACCTCAGGCTAGTGATGCTGCTACCATGTGCTGACATGGCTTGGTAGCCTAAAGACAGACAACCAACAGATCTACTCTTGGGGGAAAGGAAAGCATAATGAAATTGAAATTTTTTTATTTTCTTCTTCTAAGAAACAGTAAAAATAGTGAAGCTTTTGCATTAACTTTGTGCCTTAGCCTTTTGCACAGTTAAAGATAGGCTATGATATTCTGGATGTCTTGATGCACATAAATATATATCATGGACTTGGAAATTTCTGCTGAAATCCTGGGATCAAGGGACATTTCATTAGATTTTTAGGTCCTGTCCCTTTCCTCCCCTTGCTCATCTGGATGTGCCCTCTCTCAACTCTTGTCCAGTCATCACCTTTGATTTGCTTGAGACATATGGTTTACAGTTGAAAAAGGACAAAGGAAAGAAAAGTGCTAATTTTCTTTCTTGGCGGGATATACAGAACTTTGGAGACCTTATAACTGACTTGAAAATAATCAAATTTTCTGGACATATACAATCTGTCCCATAAATGTGTTTTCAGAGAAAATCTTGTTTGCAACTTCAAACGTTGTACTATCGCTCATTTGTAAGTGCACTTCATTATGGCACTGACGGCTGCCCCCATGATATGGAAGTGCTACACAACACTTGTACAATAAGACTTTTTACTCTTCTTCCCATTACCTTGCTGTCTCCCTAACTTCCTAGCATTTTATGCAATCTTTGCAACTTTTTTCCTCAGTGAAGTTTTGTGTGTTCATTGGACTACAAATATTATTAAGAAATACAAAGCCAAAAAATTGGTATGTGGGTTTTCTTATGAGTCCTCATCTTTTAAAAATACATAATGAAACACATAGAATAAAATCATATGAGCTTGAGAATTAATTCAACATAATCTAGTTGGGGGAAATGGAGGAGGTATAGATGAAACAAGGTTGGTAATGAGTTGGTAATTGTTGAAGTTGGGTTAGATGTACATGAGGTTCATCATTTTATTCTCTCTAATTTTGTATACAGTCTAAGTTTTTCTTAATAAAAAGTTTAGGGGCTGGCCCGGTGGCACAGTGGTTAAGTTTAGCACACTCTGCTTCGGCAGCCCAGGTTCGCAAGTTCAGATCCCCGGCATGGACATACACCACTCATCAAGCCATGCTGTGGCAGTGACCCACATATAAAAGGGAAGAAGATTGGCAAAGATGTTAGCTCAGGGCCAATCTTCCTCAAGCAAAAGGGGGAAGATTGGTAGGGGATGCTAGCTTAGGGCCAGTCTTCCACACCAATAAATAAATAAATGAAAAACAATATATAAATCTTAAAAAGACACATGTATCATGATTTCATTTCTTCAGTTAATAATACACTCACTCCTTCCATTTGAATTAATATATTTTTGTGAGATATCTTTTTGAGCTTTGACAGTCATTAAAAACTAATGTCTAAATTAACTGAACATCATGCCAGACTTTTGTATCTCTATTTCATAAAACTTAAATCAAGATTGTCCAAATTATTGAAGCCAATTTAATCACATTGATCTCACTAAAATATTAACATTTTGAGAGTAAAATTCATTGCACCTTTAATAATAAATTATTTTATTTTGTAAATGCTATTTCATATTTATCTCATCACTAAAAATTTTATTATGTGTTTTTTAGTGTTTAGTTGGAAATGTGTACACTTAAGAGAAAAATAAATATACATAAATGGAGGCAACATGCTTTAAAAAATTTTAAGCATAGGGGCCACAATCCAAGGTAAGGAGACCTCTGCCCATGACAGGGCACCACGACGGGAACTGTGTCTTATTTGTCCTTCCATCTCGAAGGCGTAGCACTATGCTTGGTACGTATTTCACACTCAGTACAGTTTGCTGCATTAAAAAAAAAAGCCACTTTGGAGTGGCATAGAATGAGAATTTTAGAACTGAAAAAATAAACTGAAACCAATCTCATTTTCTGACAAAGAGACAGAGGTTTAGGAAGGTTAAATGACACAGCTAATGGAAGTATGGTGAAAGAAATGTTCTAGGAAGATTGATCTGACATAGATCTACGGGATGCTTTAGAGGAGAAAAAGACTAGAATCAACAGTACGTGTTAAGAGACGTTTGCAATCATGAAAGCATGTGGTAATGAGAGCATAAATGGGAATGAGGGGAAGGGAATGAGAAGCAGAGGAGGATCTGAAAGACATTAAAAATGCAACTCTTGGCACTGCTTTTTCAGTGTCAGTAAGATTTAATCTTGACCTATTTCTACACATGCTGGTATCAGTCACGATACCCAGATATTTTTACCCATGGCCCCAAACTGCACAGAAAAGACATAATTAGCAATTCTTTTGACTCATCCAGGGCCTCTGAGAGTGATTCATACCCTCCGCTACACAATTACCCACCATAAATATAGTTTAACCTCTGTCTCCCGCAAGCAATGGTTCTTTAATAATGTCCATTCATATGTCATTTACTCCATTACTATAGGATTGAGTCCAACCTCTTTATCTTTTGAGAGCCTCCACATTTTTTCTCCTCCACCTAAGATAATCAATCTTAATACACATTATTCTGTAATATAACAGTAAATAATCTTTCAGAATCAGGATAGCAAGTTTTGTTTATCTTCCCCACACATACCAAGATCAAAGATGCATTTGAGTTAAAACTTAGTCTTTTAAAATGGAAATACAATAGAGTAAATATCTTTAATAAGAAAAGCCAGTTGATATCTTTTGTTCAAGATCAGCAACCCAGAGAAAAAGTTTTGGTTGTACATAGTAAGGAAGATAATTTAGAGAAGCCAGGAGATAGTGGGCAAGAAAGGTCAGGATAAAATCTGGACAGGCAGAAGACAACCTTGGGTAGAGAGTGTCCAAGATGCAGAGGAGGAGATCAGGCACAAGGTGGGTGGGGATGACAGAAAGGAGGCATGAATATTCCAAAGACAAACGTGTAGAGGGTCAGGAGAGCTGACAAGTGTTCCATTTATTGGTGGAATTATTGCATGACCCCCTTATGACCCTCAAGCCACTCAATGCCAGCCCTAAACCAGCCCTTCTGCTCCAAGCCATGTAAACACACACGGTGTCTAGTTCTCTCCGGTCCTCTCAACCATATTGTTTTTCCAGTGTTGGAGGATTCTACCTATCCAAACCTCTCTCACTTTCCAAGTTCCAGATCAAGTCTCCTCTCTTCGCTAGATGCCTTTCTCACTGCTCCAGCCTACCACACCCTTCCTCCTCTTTGCCGTACAATTGTTAAATGCTATCCTACATTGTTTTGAAAATCACGCTTCATCTCTCCAGTGAAAGTAAAGCCCCTTGAGAACAGTTTTTCTGCCATGTAACTTTTGTCCCTCCTAGAGAAAAACAGCACAGAATAATTGAATTAAGAATGATTAATATTAAGTGAATTAAGAATGATTAAGTGAATTAAGAATTAAGAATGAAACGATGAGTGTTTCTATTCTGGTTTTCTCCAATAACCATTTAAAACAGCACAGATCCCTCACCTTCAGAAGCAGTTCCTAATTTGGGGATTGGCTTATAAACTGCATGGTTGAAAATACATCCCAGCCAAGGACTTTCTCTACAGCTGGTGATGAAGAAATGAACAAAGCTGGAGCCTAAAAAGAACAATATAGTCAATGTGCTTAGACAAATGTCAGCAGCTGCCAGGGAAGATTTCATTCTTAGAATGGTTAGTCGGCTAGAGATTGGTTCTATTAAAAGAATTTGTTTCCTCTGCGAAAGAAAAGTTTGAATACATTAAATCTTAATGAGTTCTAGAGACCTGGGCACATAACACAAGAAAACTAGTTACAAAGAACAGTTTTCCAAGTAGGTTCAAACATTTTCAGCAAAGGAAAATAATTTAAAATGGAAAATAAATTACACTAAAGGAATAATATATTTCTGTATGTTTGGCGATCAAAGAACGGAAATTGATACTCCAGAGTTTTATTTGTGCCATCTATTTATTCCCTTAATCATATATTCATCCCTTGAATGTCTAGTATGTGCTGAGCATTGTGCTAGGCATTGAAGAAACAAAAATAAGATATCTTCAGCCATGAGGCTATCAGACTGAGAGAGAAATAAATTTTTAAATAGGCCAAATGCTCTAACAGTAATATGCACCTATTTGGGGCTTGGGGCTATGACTAAGTAATAGATGTGAGATTTCACTAAACGGGTAGAGGAGCTGTGTGAATTAGGCAGTATGAATATACATAACACTACATTTTTAACCATGGTTTCTGGGAATCAAGAATAAGCTACAAGATAGTACATCCAGGATGTCCAAACATATCCTAGAAATCCTGTAATCACCAGGGGACAGAAACAAGCTAGACGTCAATAATCCGGGACATATGCCAAGAGCTACCAGAGTTAACAGAGGTGGAAAACAGACCAGAGGTCTATGAGGTCAAGCTAGATACAAATGAGCAGGAGAGTTTCAGGTTAGACAGGCTAGTGATCTGGAATCATGGACATTCGGTCAAGCTCACTTGTGATCGGAAGGCAGGAGCAAGCAAGATTTTAAAGGAGGTAAACTGACATCTGTGGTGAGTCTACCACATGCCAGGCAGTCAAGCTAGTCACCTCCTACAGAATGTCTCCTTCAGTCCACCAACCCCAAACCATGAGAGTTGTTTACAGCTGAGAAAACTGAGTCTCAGAGAGATTAAGTAATTTGCTCCAAATCACAGTGATCATCCTGGTAGAGCCAGGATTCAAACTCTGTGTCTGGCTCACAAATCTGGGCACAGTGAGTCTCATCTACTTACTTCCTGCCTGGGAAGGCATATGAAAGTGATTTCAGTAGCTGGGGAAAAAGTGAGGATGCTCTGACTGCAGATTAATTTAGACAAGCTGGCTAAGAAAAAAAGAGCAAGAACTAAGGGCGGACCATGACCAAATGATCCAAGGAATTAAGTGGTCAAATCCGATTTAGTGTGGCACTTGTTTTTTGTTTGTTTTACAGAACTTGAAGATGGCAGTGATTATATGACCAGGGCTCTTGGCATCTTTGACTTGGGCTCTAAATTACTGCATACCCAAGTAAAGCTTCTAATGGTTAGGGACATTTCAGAAGCTGAACAAAGTTTATTAAGTAAATTTACTCTGAAAAGTAAAGATCAAAGAACGGAGGATCACAAGCTACAAAATAAAGCCAAGTCATCTGCCTCAGCTAAATAATTTCTTATGACCAATGGAACAACCGGGACTTAGGTACTGTTCCAAGCCTGCACTAGGTTAAACATCTGGGTCCCTGATGACAGGGACATGGGGTAGGTATGCTGCCTCATCGGACTTGGTCCCAGACGGGATAATAGTTACTATTGAACACTTTGTCAGAACAGAGTTTAAATTCAACATTCAGCAAATAGTGATTGCCTGAAATAGAGTGGCTTTATCTGGGAGTTCATAAGAAAATACTTCATCAAAGTTTAGAAGGCTGGGATAGAATATAATTTAACAAAAATGAAAGAGCAGTCAAGAATATGAGAATAGGAAGGATGAACAAGACAGATGGGGAGGACAGTATGTTTTTTTTTGTTGACCTGTTTTGCAAGATAAAAAAATTCCGGAGATGGACAGCGGTGATGGTTGCACAGTGTGAACGAATGTACTTAATGCTGCTGAACAGTACACTTAGAAATAGTTAAAAGTGGTAGTGTTATGTATATTTTACCACGATTTAAAAATAAATTTTAAAAAGTTTGCTTAGCTGTTAAAGTGAGACAAGTAGGAGAACACACGTTTTTTAACAAGGGTTGTTTACTAGAGTGGGCGAGTTAACTGATATTCTTTTAAACGGCCTGTGAGAAAGTACCTGCAGCTCATGTAGATTTGTGAATAACATGATACAGTTGTTTTAAGAAATTCTTAATATAGGTAGGCTTGTGGAATTTAAAGCAAACCTAGTTTTCAGGAATATGCAGAACTGTTGAGTTCCACGCCCCAAGCACTTCAGGGATGGGATTCCACTCGAGATCGTGCCCATGGGACAGGCCATCTACAAGCTGACCACAACTATTCCCACAGGTGCCCAATGCTTTCTTCCGGGGCACACGCTGCCCTCACGCAAAAGGTGGAGCCTTCCTACACAATAGGGGGTCTGTCTCGTCCTGGACTGGGGAGCCGGTGTGGCTTGTGTTCGGACCCTTTTGCAATGATCCCATTCACCCCGCAGTACACGGCGTTCACTGAACCAACGGCCCCTCCCGCCAGCCAGGCTTTCGGACGCGGGATGCAGGCTCGGGAGGCGGGGCGAAGGCCGCCCGGGTCTCGCGAGAACCGCGGCCGCGCAGGAGTGCTTGGGTCGTGGGAAGCGGCGGCGGCGACGCGGGGCCCCGCGATGGGGCGCTTCCGCAAAGATGGCGGCGGCTGCGGCCAGAGGCGCTCGGCTGGCGGCCTGGGGCGGAAGACTGCGGCGCGGAGTCGCCGCCGGCCGGCGGGCCTTGCCGGGCCCCGGCCCCGTGGCGGTGGCAGTGGCCGGCGTGGCCCTGGCAGGAGCAGGAGTGGCATGGTACCACGGCCGCGTGAGTGTCGCGGCGCCCGAGGGCAGCCTCACCGTCTTCGCACAGGTACGGGCCGGGCCCTTTCCAGACGCCCGGTGTGGGCAGGGGTCGGGAGGCGGCGGTCCGGCGGTCCTCCGGAGCCAGGGCGAGGGCACCGCGCTGAAGACCGCCCGCAGGTGCTCGCTGCTCGCCTCGCCGCTCCCGCGCCCGCGAGGACACTCGAGGCCCGCGACGGGAGAGGAGAGGCGGCCTCCTGCGAGCACCCCGCGGAGCCGAGCGCCGCGGGCGGGGGTGTCGAGAGTGGGCGTGTCCGCGTGCGGCGCTCCTGATGGGCACTTTTCTCGCCACCCCCCCCCACCCCCCCCACCCCCCCCACCCCCCCCACCCCCCCCCCCCCGGTGAGTGCAGGCGCTCAGGTCTGCGTGGAGTGTGTCCGGCGCCTCCACTGGACGTACCTTTATTAACCTATATGACTAAAGCCTTTCTGTAGCATGGTGAAGTTGTCATAATAGATGACTTTTGTTTTTAATCATAAAAATGTCAACCATGCAATTAACCGATTGATAATTTCCAGATTTTATGATCAGCTTTCGGGAACGTTATTACGTGGTCGTAAACCTTAATGCTTCAGTGGACTGTAAGTACTAAGCAAAAGACATTTCTTCTAAAACCGCCATGTGTTAAAGGTAAAGGTCAGGTTCCCTAGTTCAATAGAAAATTGTCACATAAAACATTTGAAAAAGAGTACTATTTTTAAAATATTTCATGGACATTTTGATCTTAATGTTTCCTGTGTTGATTTTTTTGAAAATTAAAAGCAGTATCTTATTCTTTTTCTGTTTGTTAGATTTATATTATGCCTTTCTAGTGAAAAACTCAAGGAACCGTCAGATACAACAAAAGGGAGGAAAGGCCTTGTGAATTAAAATTAAGTATTGACAAATGACATTTTTCGTTGTATTAAATTAATATACTGCATAGATAATATATGCGGTAACTCTCCCCCATCCTCATACCATTTCTGGCCACAAGTGGAAGGATCTATCATCTAGTGTTTCATAGCATTTTTGTTAGTTAATCTTGTGTCAAGCAGTTCAATTTATTATTCATCATTGGTTTCTCTGCCTGTGTTCTCAACCCCTTAATTAACCTCTTAGGTTAATCTTCCCAAGAGTATCACTTTAATCACATAATGTACACTTCTTCAGAAACCATTAGTGCCTCATTCTGCCTAGAATAAAATCCACATTTTAAAATTTTGTCATTCAGAGCCCTCTGTAGTGGCACTCTGAGCTGTTACTTCTCAGACACACCTCCCAGTCAAAGTGATTCATTCCTCGTCCCCAGAACAGGACTTCAATTTTACTGCCTCAGCAATTTGTAGATTCTGATTTCAGTTCATCTGTCTCATTTTTTTCTGGCCCACTTCTAGCCTGTTTGTGTTTTAAACTCCTGACATAACACTAAAAACTTTACACCAGTGTAGTATTTCTAATTCTCTCCAGCTCCCTCTCCTCCCCGCAACCTTTGGTACTTTCAGCCTAGCTAAAATAATACAGAAACTATTTTATTAATTTTTTTACAAGGTCTATTGACACAGCATTTACTTGATCTGCTGTTGGACCAATTTAAAACAGTGGTTCTCATCCTTTTACCACCACAGTGGACTTGAAGATGACCACACTTTCCTCTCAGCAGCAGTGGCTGAATACACTGCCTGTATTTTGAAAACCCTGTAGTTTGAAAACCCTACCTCCACCTCACTGATTCTGATAACACTCCCATAAGAGGGGGCCTGTTAATCCCTCCACCACCACCACTTTGGAGTCATGTGTGCATAGTTGAGAATTACCGAGATACATATTATGTCTTTTTTTGTGTGTGTGTGAGGAAGACCAGTCCTGAGCTAACATCCATTGCCAATCCTCCTCTTTTTGCTGAGGAAGACTGGCCCTGGGCTAACATCCGTGCCCATCTTCCTCTACTTTATATGGGACGCCGCCACGGCATGGCTGACATATGGTACATCAGCGGGTGCCCAGGATCCGAACCCGCAAACCCCGGGCTGCCGAAGCGTGAACTAAACCGCTGCGCCACCGGGCCAGCCCCCATATTATCTCTTGATACAGTTTTGTTTTATGTATTAGTATAGTTATTTGACTTAGTATTGCAAGATGGTAAAAGCTTCCTGATATGGATTTGTAATAACAGTGATAATGTCCTTCATTTTCAATCACACTAAGTGATTTTTCCAGTAAAAATAGTGAATTTATGTTAATTGAACCCTACACTTTTCTGGTTCCCATTGTGACCAACAGCTTGCATTTGTGAGAGTCAATCGAGAAGTAAGGGTAGAATTCAAGATCATGAAAGAGCCAATAAATTGGAATTTCCCTTCTTTCTTTCCTTTCTGCCTTCCACAGTTATCGAAGTGCCAGCTCTGTGCCAGGCAGTATGCAAGGAGTGACACAGTTTGAGACACAGTTCAAGTGCTTACAGTTTAATGGAGAAGGGCAATTTTAATACAGCGTGCTAAATGCGGTGATGGGGTAGTAAGTGCTAGGTGCTATGGGAGCACACTGGAAGAGCACCTAACATAGTCTTGGTTTCCTGAAGCAATGATATGTAAACCAACACCTGTAGGATGATTGGGAGTTTGCTGAGCAAGGGAATGGGAAGAGTATTGCAGGCCAAGGGAATAGCATTGCAGATGTCTGAAGGTAAGAGTTTGACTCAGTAGAATGTGAGCTGCAAAAGAGGAGATTCAAACCAGGGTTGAGTGCTGGCAGGGAATCAGATCATGAAGCACCTCTTAAGCCATATAACAAATTTTTATCTTGAGGACAGCAAGGAGCCATTGTAGGGGTTCTTAACCCTCATGGACCCGAAAAAATCCAGACATAGAATTCAGGGAGTCTATGAACTTAGATAGAGAGAGATTACATTTTTATTTTCATTGACCTGTAATTTAACATTTTTTTCAATTATGAATGTAGGCAACAAGCTACAGTTAACAGTAACTGTCATCAATAGAAAAGAAATCTCAGAGATTTTCCTATTATATTACAGTTGTTACAAATATCTCAAAGTATAACTTCTTTGAAATTAGAGTATTTATTAAACCTCCACCATATCATGTTATTTAATGCATAAAGAATTACATGTATTACTATATCACAAATTTGGCTTGACCTTTGGAAAGAGTATTGAAACTTTAGTGAAGGGAGTGAATTGAAAACTGGAGTTAGGGAGCTGTTGGAATATTCAGGAGAGAGTTGATGATGGCTAAATTACTGGATGAATTTGAAAGACATTTAGAAGATAAATTTGCAAAGAGTCTGAGTTGCAGAAGTCTTATGTAAAATGTAATTGCATTGTGTCAAAAACTATTTAGTGATTACAACTGGACCACAATATTGCCTCGTACAGACATCCTTAAGGAACTTGCTTTAGAGCATGTCAGCATATCAGTTACTTTTGTGTAAACTGCTTCTTCCGAAACACTTAAGAATATTTGAAAACTGTTCTAAGATTTTAGTATTACTCCCTTTGCAATATTATATTTGATTCAGGCATAGCATAATCAGATAAGAAGTGATAGAAAGGAGAAGACAAACAAAATTATTCTGTTATTTCAATTCATTCTGCTTTAAAAGGATACCTGCATTCTTAATAAACCTTGATAAATTAAAAAATATAAAAAGTTATTTCAGTGGGGAAAACAATTAGGAGCTAAGAGAGTTTTAGGGTTGCAAAGCAAAATTATTTTCTTTCTTCAGGAATTTCAATAATAAAAGTTTTATAGCTGTTATTGTATTTTGTTATTACCAGCTAGAAATAATATATTAGTAAACCAAAACTGATGAAAACAAACAAATCTTTCTATCACTAAGTAACTCCTCAACAGCATGTAAGAGCAGACTAAAAGTAGAAGCTTTTCTGAACCACTGGTATTATAAATCATTGTAATAAGACCTAAAACTGGAGGGGAAAAAAAAGTAAAAAACATACAGCAAAAGTAAAATGCAATATAGTTCACGGTTGGCAACATTGATAATATTTTATTTGTTCTTATTCATTTGTTAATTATATGAATATTTAATTCTCTAAATTTTTCTATTTTTTGGCCATATATTAATTTTCAAATTATATGTGATGTTGGATACTGTATGTTTCCCTGACTTCATAATAGGATTTTTTTGGTTTATTTATTTTTTTAGAGGAAGATTGGCCCTGAGCTAACATCTGTTGCCAGTCTTCCTCCTTTTTTTGTCCCCAAAGCCCCAGTGGATAGTTGTATGTCATGGTTGTACGTCCTTCTAGTTGCTCTATGTGGGACACCACCTCAGCATGGCTTGATGAGCAGTGCATGGATCTGCGCCCGGGATCCCAACTGGTGAACCCTGGGCCACTGAAGTGGAACGTGCCACCTTAACCACCATGCCACCGGGCTCATCCCTTGGTTTGCTTTTTAATGAAAAATTTGTCCACTACATTTAAAGAAATTTTTAAAGTAAAATTATTTTGCATAACCTAGTCCATAATACCGTATAAATGTTCTTTATTCTAAATAAATCCAGGGCGGCCCCACGGCCAAGTGGTTAAAGTTCCACCCGCTCTGCTTCGGCGCCCAGGATTCGCAGGTTCGGATCCCCAGTGCAGACATGCTCCACTCGTCAGCAATGCTGTGAAGGCATCCCACATACAAAGTAGAGGAAGATGGGCACAGATGTTAGCTCAAGGCTAATCTTCCTCAAGAAAAAAAAAAGAGGAAGGTTGCCAACGGATGTTAGCTCAGGGCAAATCTTCCTCACCATAAAAATAAATAAACAAATCCAAATTCCTTATTATATAGATTCATAGGTATTAGATTCCTTTTGATATGTTTATTTATGTTTGAATTAATAATTCAAAGAATTCATTGGAATTCTTTCCTCTGTTAACATTTAATCAGTGTTCCTTTTCTTTCATAGAACTTATCACTCTCTGAAATTATTTTTATCTACTTGTTTTTTTTGTCTTCCTCTACTAGAATGGCCTCTTGTCTTTTTCATCTCTGTATTCTCAGTGCCTAAAACAATCACAGCCACAAAATAAATGTTTAGCATCCAAAGAGTGAGTGGATGAACTGCACTACATAACAAAGTGACCTTGTCTAACTTTGGTTTGGCATTTATAGAAATAATAGACAGGCAATATCTAGAAATGTTTAGAATCAGCTAAGTTACTAAATATCCTATATATACTCAGTTACACACTTGGAGTCATAGAGACATGTCATGCCATATTCCCAGTAGAAAACATAAGTAAATAAGAAACCTTGCTCTTTTGTGCTATATCGCAAAGGCCTAGAAAAGAGTCTCAATCATAGTAGTTGTGGTAAATACTGATCGAATGGGTAAATAAATTGATGAAATCTATAATGTGACAATAATAGTATACCTTTATCTCAAAAGTTTAAAGATGAGTCCATTTCACCTATTACTGTGTATGAAATTTAATTTTTAGTTCATATTATTAACATTTATATTTGTCTTTATACAGAAAGCTTTTGTCCTGAACTATCACATTAAAATATCAAAATTGATTTTAGAATTTAAATAAGATATATTGCATTTTTATTCCAATTATTAGGATGCTTCAACTTGTAAACTTCAAGCCAATTTTGTGTGTGTGTGTGAGGAAGATTAGCCCCGAGCTAACATCTGTTGCCAATCCTCCTCCTTTTGCTGAGGAAGATCGGCTCTGGGCTGACATCTGCACCCATCTTCCTCTAGTTTATGTGTGGGACGCCTGCCACAGCATGGCTTGATAAGCAGTGCATAGGTCCACACCCGGGATCTGAACCCACGAACCCCAGGCTGCCAAAGTGGAGCATCCTGATATATGGCAAAACCCAACTTTATTAATAAACACTATATTTTGGTAATATAACTAAATGCATGATACATACTGTATAATATTGATTACACTGACTGAAGATATAAATATAACAAGATCTATCTTAAAACTGGCTGAAATTCCTCTTAGGGACAGAATGGTTTACATGATGAGTGTTTCAGGTAGAGAGTAAGCCTGCTAAAAACCTGAGTGCAGCTGGCTCATGCTTCAGAGGTGAGGGAAGGCTGCTTTGCATAATAGAAGCAGAAGAATTTGGAACATATAGGGAAATCTGGGCATAGAAACAGAAGGGAGAGGGAGGGACAGGATTGGAAAGGCTGAATTCTCTATAACCTTTTTTTGTGTGTGAGGAAGACCAGCCCTGAGCTAACATCTGTTGCCAATCCTCCTGTTTTTGCTGAGGAAGACTGGCCCTGGGCTAACATCCATGCACATCTTCCTCTACTTTATATGGGCTGCTGCCACGGCATGGCTGACAAGCAGTGCGTCAGCGGGCGCCCGGGATCCAAACCCGCGAACCCCAGGCTGCCAAAGCACGAAATAAACCGCTGCGCCACCGGTCCAACGCCTCTCTATAACCTTATGATTTCCCCATCTACTGTCCAGTCTTTAGTAAAGTCTAGGATATTCACAGATGCTTGGACAGAGGTACACAAGGTTACTGTGGTTTAAGCAGAGGTAGCACTGGATGAAAGTGATGCCAAGGGAGGAAGCAAGGAGAATGTAAGTTTCTCCCATTCTCAAATTTTTAGCAGCATTCCTAGAAGGGTTTTTTATTTTGTTTATCCTTCAGTTTTATTAAAGTATAATTGACAAATGAAAATTGTGTATATTTAAAGTATGCAACTTCATGTTTTGTTGTATGTATACATTGTGAAATGATCACCATAATCAAGCTAATTAACATATCTGTCACCTCACATGGTTACCACTTTGTGTATGTCTGTGTGTGTGTGTGTGTTTGTGTGTGTGGTGAACACTTAAGATATACCCTCTTAACAAATTTCAAATATACAATACATACATTATTAATTGTAGTCACCATGCTCTACGTCAGATCTCCAGGGCTTATTCATCCTGCATAACTGAAACTTTATACACTTTGACCACTATCTCCCCATGTCCCCCAACTGCTGGCGACCACCATTCTACTCTGTTCTTCTGTGAGTTTGACTATTTTAAATTTCACATATAAGTGAGATCATGTAGTATTTGTCTTTCTGTATCTGGCTTATTTCACTTAGCATAATGTCTTCCAGGTTCATCCTTGTTATTGCAAATGGCAAGATTTCCTTTTTCAAGACTGAATAATGTTCCATCACATGGGTGTATCACGTCTTTTTTATCCATTCATCCGTTGATGAACACAGGTTGTTTCCATATCTTGGCTATTGTGAATAATGCTGCAATGAACATGGTAAAACTCTTCGAGATACTGATTTCATTTCCTTTAGATATATACCCAGAAGTAGGATTGCTGGATCATATGGTAGTTTTAATTTTTTGAGGAACCTCCATACTGTTTTCCATAGTGGCTGCACCAATTTACATTCCCTCCAGCAGTGCATAAGGGTTCCCTTTTCTCCACATCCTCGCCAGCACTTATTTCTTGTCTTTTTGTTGATAGTCTATTCTAACAGGTGCGAGGTGGTATCTCACTGTGGTTTTGATTTGCATTTCCCTGATGATTAGTGATGTTGAGCACCGTTGCATATACATGTTGGTCTGTTGTATGTCTTCTTTTCAAAAATGTTTATTCGGGTCCTTTGCCCATTTTTTAATGGGTTGGTTTTTTGTGTTTGTTGGTTTGTTATGCCATTGAGTTGTTTGAGTCCCTTATATATTTTGGGTGTTAACCCCTCAACAGATAGCAGATATCAGAAGGTTTGCAAATGTTTTCTCCTATTCCATAGGTTGCCTTTCACTCTGTTGATTGTTTCCTTTGCTGTGCAGCAGCTTTTTAGTTTGATGCAGTCCCACTTGATAATTTTTGCTTTTGTTGCCTGTGCTTTTGGTGTCATGTCCAAAAAAATCATTGCCCAGACCAACGTCAAGAAGCTCTTTCCCTATGTTTTTGTATCATAGTTTACTGGTTCAGTTCTTAGATTTAAATCCTTAACTCATTTTGAGTTTATTTTTGTATATGGTATGAGATAAGTGTCCAATCTCATTCTTCTCCCTGTGGATATCCAGTTTTCTCAACACCATTTATGGAAGAGACTATTCTTTCTCCATTGTGTGTTCTTGGCACCCTTATCAAAGATCAGATGACTGTAAATGCATGAGTTTATTTCTGGTCTCTTTATGCTGTTCCATTGGTCTATATATCTGTCTTTATGCCAGTTCCATACTGTTTTGATTATTGTAGCTTCATAATAGATTTTGAAATCAGGAATGTGATGCCTCCAGGTTTGTTCTTCTTGTTCAAGATTGCTTTGACTTTTCAGGGTCTTTTGTGATTCCATATAAATTTTGGGATTTTTTTTTTTTTCTGTTTCTGTAAAGAATGCCATTGGGATTTTGATAGGTATTGTGTCAAATTTATAAATCACTTTGGGTAGTATGGACATTTTAGCAATATTAGTTGCTGGAAGGGTTTTGAACATTCATAGATTGTGAAATTAAAGATAGGATTATCTCTGTCAGGGTCTAGTTGGGAGACAGAAACTAAACCAATAATTTGAACAGGGAAATTTAATATAAAGAATTATCTAATAAAAGGTGATTGACTACCAAAAGAGCCAAAGAGGACTTT
This sequence comes from Tapirus indicus, assembly GCA_031878705.1. Lineage (NCBI taxonomy): Eukaryota > Metazoa > Chordata > Mammalia > Perissodactyla > Tapiridae > Tapirus > Tapirus indicus. The sequence goes on along the minus strand of CM062930.1, from coordinate 84,426,061 downwards.
AAGGGGTCCAGAAGTAGCAGGTGCCAAAAAGTAACTGCTACCTCTTGGCCAAGCAAGAGTGGACAGTGAAGGAACCAAGGACTTGAGAGAGATCCTCCCTCCAATCCCAAAGGTGAAGATTCTGCCTCTTTGAAGAGGGCATGGCTACCACAGAAATTTAAAGCCTGCCATAGTGGTTCTGGCAAGATGGCACAGACCAGAGCTAGTCTGTAGAAGAAGCCTGTCATTGCTGGAAGGTGTGTGTGGGCTAGAACTGGTCGATAGAATCAACCCACTCAGTGGGAGAATGTGGCCTGAGGGCATGGCCAGAGCTACCGCAGACATGGCTCCCTGGAGCTGTTCATAATAGGTGGCCTTGTGCGTTTCGTGTGGCCTGAAGGCCCCCTGGAGCTGCCATGGAAGCTGCTTGGTAGAGCTGTTTGGAAGCTGCCCACAGGGTGGGAAGAGTGTCCTGAGAGTGCAGCCAAAGCTGCTGTATCTGCCCACTGGCGGTGATTGGAAGTGGCCCTGGCTGGTTGGTGAAGGGCTCTGGGCTCCAGCGCAGAATGAAAAAAAAGACGTAAGTGTCTTCCTGCCTCTGTTGTCTTGTATGGTCACTCCAGTGCCCTCTTTTGATAGAGGCTAACATTGTTCCAGCTGACAAAGAAGAAAAAGTTTACAAGGTTCAGTTCCAGTATCACAAAGCAGGGCAAAGAGGGGTGGATTAGGATCTGTGAGAAAATAAATCAATAACTCGTACAGAGTTCAAGAGTGTTTGACCCAGGTTTCAAGAGACAGGGAAACCCCCAGGTGACTACCTGTTACAAAAGATACCATGTAAAAATTTCTTATTTGAGGAGTGACATTAGCATCATGGCGGAGTGATAGTCCCTCTTGGAATCTCTACCCCCTAAGACACAACAAAAACATCATTGTCATACCAACAGAGGTCAATCAAACACTACAAAAGACTTCTAAGAAACCTTTGCCACGGTGCATCTGATGGTGGAGGCACGGGAAGCCCCAAAGGACTTGAGAGGTAAGGAAATCTACTCCCCCTCCCCATCCCGTTGGCAAAGACAGACAGCCCGGTTCACAGAGTTGGGGAGGGGCGGCCCTCTGCAGAGAAAGCTATCACCCTCCAGGTGCTCTCACAGACTGTCGAGAGATCCCCACCAGGAAGCAACAATGGACTGTTTCAGGGGTGTGGTCAATGCCCCAAGAGAGCCAGAAAGGAAGCCCCTGGGTCAGGCAGGCGAAAGAGAGAACCCCTCCCCCCATGTGCCCTGCGCTTCAGTCCCCTTTGGGGACTGCATTGGGCTCAGAACACAACGCTCATGACCTGCACCCGGTGGCGGCAAGTGGAAATTGCAGGACCAGAAATTTTATCAAGATGAAGAACAGCAAAGGTAAATCAGCCAGCTCTAGGCAAAAGTATCTTAAGTCTCCAGACCAAGAGGAAAATGACAAACACCAAGAAACCCACTAAGAAGGCACAGAAATCTATAACCTGAACAACAGAGAATTCATAATAGCTATCATAAAAAAACTCAACGAATTACAGCAGAACACAGAGAAACAAATCAACGAATTCAGGGATTTCTTCAGAAAAGAGTTTGAAACCATAAAGAAAAACCAATCAGAAATATTGGAAATGAAAAACACAATGGACGAGATAAAGGAAAACCTGGAGTCTTTAAAGAGCAGAACTGATAAGAAAGAGTTATCATTATTGAGGATACCCATGCAGAAATGCTCCAGATAGGGGAGGAGAGAGAACTAAGACTAAAAAGAAATGCAGAAATTCTTCAAGAAATATCAGACTCAATTAGGGAAAGTAACATAAAAATAATAGGTATTCCAGAAGGAGAAGAAAGGTAAAAAGCAGCAGAGAGTTTGTTCAAAGAAATAATAGCTGAGAACTTCCCAAACCCGGGGAAAGAGTGGAAATAACAGTGAATGAAATCAATAGATCACCTAAATATATGAACAGGAAAAGACCAACTCCAAGGCATATGGTAGCAAAGCTAGCAAAAGTTAATGACAAAGAAAAAATATTAAGGGCAGCGAAACAAAAAAAACAAAATGACGTACAAAGGAAACCCATCAGGCTCTCAGCTGATTTCTCGACAGAAACTCTACAGGCTAGGAGAGACTGGAATGATATATTCAAAATCCTGAAAGACAAAAACCTTCAGCCGAGAATACTTTATCCAGTGAAAATAGCCTTCAAATATGATGGAGAAATAATGACTCTCCCTGATAAACAAAAGCTAAGGGAGTTCCTCACCACAAGACCCCTAGTACAAGAAATGCTCAAGAAGGCCCTTAGGCCTGAATAAAAACAAAAGAGAAAGGGGATACAAAGTTTTGAGCAAGGAGACTAAACCAGAAAAACTAGAGTTGGAAAACATCAAAAATGAATTTAAACTCATCACTGTAAACACACTCACAAAACAAGATGGAATAAGTAGTGACAATAACAAATTAGAAGGGGAATAGGAATGGGATCCAATCAACTTAGACTAAGGAAACAAGAGGCATTAGAAAATTGACTATCTTATCCACAAGATCTTTTATATAAACTTCACAGTAACCATTAAACAAATAACAAGAAGAGAACCACATATGACAAATAAAGAAAAAACTAAGAGAATCATCATTGCAGAACTACCAAACTGAATTGGCAGTCCGAAACACATGGAACAAGAAATGAAGGAAAGGCAAAAGAACCAGAAAATGAACAATAAAATAGCATCATTGAACGCTCATATATCAATAATCACTCTAAATGTAAATGAATTGAATTCTCCAATCTAAAGACCCAGAGTGGCAGGATGGATTAAAAACCAAGATCCAACAATTTGCTGCCTCCAGGAAACACATCTCGGCTCTAAAGACAAACAAACTCAAAGTAAAAGGATGGAAGATGATGCTCCAAGGTAATGGCAGACAAAAGAAAGCAGGAGTTGCCATACTTATATCAAAGTAGACTTCAAGATAACAAAGGTAATGAGAGACAAAGAGGGGCAATATATAATGATAAAAGGGACACTTCACTAAGAAGACATATCACTTATAAATATCTATGTACCCAACACAGGAGCACCAAAGTACATAAAACAACTACTAAGAAAGCTAAAAGGAGATATTAACAACAACACAATAATAGTAGGGGATCTCAACAGCCCACTTACATCAATGGATAGATCAGACAAAAGGTCAATAAGGAAATAATGGACTTAAATGAAAAACTAGACGAGATGGACTTAATAAATATATATAGAGCACTCCAACCAAAAACAGCAGATTACACATTCTTCTCAAGTGCACATGGAACATTCTCAAGGATAGACCATATATGAGGAAACAAGGCAAACCTCTATACATTTAAGAGGATTGAAATCACTATAAGCATCTTGTCTGATCATAATGCTATGAAACTAGAAATCAACTGCAAGAAAAAAACTGGGAAAGGGACAAATTTGTGGATGGAGACTAAACAACATGCCACTGAACAACCAATGGATCATTGATGAAGTTAAAGGAGAAATCAAAAGCTATCTAGAAACAAATGAAAAGGAAAATACACCATACCAACTCATGTGGGATGCAGCAAAAGCGGTCCTGAGAGGGAAATTCATAGCAATACAAGCCCATCTTAACAAACAAGTCAAATCCCAAATAAATAACCTTAAAGTACACCTAACAGAATTAGAAAAAGAACAGACAAAGCCGCAAATCAGCAGAAGGAGGGAAATAATAAAAATCAGAGCAAAAATAAATGAAATTGAAACCAAAAAAACAGTAGAAAGGATCAATGAAACAAAGAGTTGCTTCTTTGAGAAGATGAAGAAAATCGACAAACCCTTAGCCAGACTCACTAAGAAAAAAAGGGAGAAGACTCAAATGAAATTAGAAATGAAAGAGGAGAAATTACAATGGATACCACAGAAATACAAAGGATCATTAGAGAATACTATGAAAAACTATATGCCAACAAATTGTGCAACCTAGAGGAAATGGACAGATTCTTGGACACATACAATCTCCCAAAACTGAATCAAGAAGAAACAAAGAATCTGAACAGACCAATCATAAATGAAGAGATTGAAACAGTAATCAAAAACCTCCTAAAAAATAAAAGTCCAGCACCAGATGGCTTCCCTGGAGAATTTTACCAAACATTCAAAGAAGATTTGACACCTGTTCTTCTCAAACTCTTCCAAAAAATAAAGGAAGATGGAATACTTCCTAACACATTCTATGAGGCCAACATCACCCTGATACCCAAGCCAGACAAGGACAATACAAAGAAGGAAAACTGCAGGCCAATATCACTGATGAATGTAGACGCAAAAATCCTCAACAAAATATTGGCAGACTGAATACAGTAATACATCAAAAAGATTATACACCATGATCAAGTGGGATTTATACCAGAGACATAAGGATGGTTCAACATCCACAAATCAATCAATGTAATACACCACATTAACAAAATGAAGAATAAAAACCATATGATCGTCTCAATCGATGCAGAGAAGGCATTCAACAAGATCCAACATCCATTTATGATAAAAACTCTCAACAAAATGGGTATAGAAAGAAAGTACCTCAACATAATAAGGGCCATATATGACAAACCTACAGCTAACATCCTACTCAATGGGAAAAAACTGAAAGACATTCCTCTGAGAACAGGAACAAGACAAGGGTGCCCACTCTCGCCGCTCTCATTCAACACAGTACTGGAGGTGTGGACCAGAGCAAATAGGCAAGAAAAAGGAATAAAAGGACTCCAAATAGGCAATGAAGAAGTGAAACTCTCACTATTTGCGGACAACATGATCTTATATGTAGAAAACCCAAAAAAATCAATTGGAAAACTAATAGAAATAATCAACAACTGCAGCAAAGTGGCAGGGTATAAAATCAACTTAGAAAAATCAGTTGCATTTCTGTACACTAATGATGAACTAACAGAAAGAGATCTCAAAAAGACAATCCCATTTACAATTGCAACAAAAGAATAAAATATCTGGGAATAAATTTAACCAAGGAGGTGAAAGACCTATACAATGAAAACCATAAGACACTATTTAAAGAAATGGATGAAGACATAAAGAAATGTAAAAATATTCCATGCACGTGGATTGGAAGAATAAATATAGTTAAAATGTCCATTCTACCTAAAGCAATCTACAGATTCAATGCAACCCCAATCAAAATCCCAATGTCATTCTTCACGGAAATAGAACAAAAAATACTGAAATTCATATGGGGCGACAAAAGACCCCGAATAGCTAAAGCAATCCTGAGAAAAAAAGAACAAAGCTGGAGGCATCACAATCCCTGATTTCAAAATATACTATAGAGCTATAGTAATCAAAACAGCATGGTACTGGTACAAAAATAGACACACCCATCAATGGGATAGAATTGAAAGCCCAGAAATAAAACCACACACCTGTGGACAGCTAATCTTCAACTGGCAGGATAAAGAGAGGACTCCTCCCCCCACACACCTGGCGTTTCAGCATAATCCTTCCCGGGGCTGCAGCGGGCTCAGAGCATGCCGCTCACCATCTCCATCCAGTGGCAGCAGGGGGAAACTGCAGGACCAACTTTACCATGACGGGAAAAAAATAAGGCTGTCCCCATCGGATCCTTGTGACAATTTGTTATGGCTACAGACCAAAAGGAAAATGACAAACACCCAGAAACCAACCCTGAAGGCACAGAATTTGATAACCTGAATGACAGAGAATTCAAAATAGCTATCATAAACAAACTCAATGAAATACAAGAGAACACACAGAAGCAAATCAACGAATTCAGGGATTATGTCACAAAAGAGATTGAAACTCTAAAGAAAAACCAATCAGAATTATTGGAGATGAAAAACAAAATCAGCGAGATAGTGGAAAAAATGGAGTCTTTAAAGAGCAGAGCTGACAATATGGAGGAACGAATTAGCACTATTGAGGATAGCCATGCAGAAATGCTCCAGATAGAGGAGGAGGAGAGAGCTAAGACTAAAAAGAAATGAAGAAATTCTTCGAGAAATATCAGACTCAATGAGGAAAAGCAACATAAGGATAATAGGTATTCCAGAAGGAGAAGAAAGAGAAAAAGGAACAGAGAGTTTGTTCAAAGAAATAATAGCTGAGAACTTCCCCAACCTAGGGAACGAGAGGGAAATAACAGTGAATGAAATCAACAGATCACCTAAATATATAAACAGGAATAAAAAATCACCTCGCCACATAGTAGCAAACTTGAAAAATACCCGTGACAAAGAAATAATATTGAAGGCAGCTAAACAAAAAACCAAAATAACATACAAAGGAAACCCCATCAGGCTCTCAGCTGATTTCTCGACAGAAACTCTACAGGCTAGGAGAGACTGGAATGATATATTCAAAATCATGAAAGACAAAAACCTTCAGCCGAGAATACTTTATCCAGCAAAAATATCCTTCAAATACGATGGAGAAATAATAACTCTCCCTGATAAACAAAAGCTAAGAGAGTTCGTCACCACAAGACCCCCACTACAAGAAATGCTCAAGAAGGCCCTTAGGCCTGAAAAAAAACAAATGAGAAAGGGGATACAAAGATTTCAGCAAGGAGAAAAGCAAGGAGACTAAACCAGAACAAACTACAGTTGGATAACATCAAAAATTACTTCAAGCTCATCACTGGAAACACACATTCATGACACAATCTGGAATAAAGAGATAACAAATAAGGAGGGGAAGAGGTAAGGGATTGAATCGACCCAGCCTCAGGAAAAAGGAGGCATCCGAAAATGTACTTTCTTATCCAGGAGATTGCTTATATAAACCTCACGGTAACCACTAAACAAATAACCAGAAGAGAACCACACATGACAAATAAAGAGAAAACCAAGAGAATGAGCATGCAGAAATACCAAATTGAATTTGCAGTCCGAAACACAAGGGACAAGAAACGAAGGAAATGCAAAAGAACCAGAAGATGAACAATAAAATAGCAACATTAAACCCTCATATATCAATAATCACTCTAAATGTAAATGGATTGAATTCTCCAATCAAAAGACACAGAGTGGCGGGATGGATTAAAAGCCAAGATCCAACAATCTGCTGCCTCCGGGAAACACATCTCAGCTCTAAAGACAAACACAGACTCAAAATAAAAGGATGGAAAACAATACTCCAAGCTAATGGCAAACGAAAGCAGGAGTAGCCATACTTATATCAGACAAAGTAGACTTCAAGATAAAAAAGGTAATGAGAGACAAAGAGGGGCAATATATAATGATAAAAGGGACACTTCACCAAGAAGACATAACACTTATAAATATCTATGCACCCAACACAGGAGCACCAAAGTACATGAACCAACTGCTAAAAAACCTTAAAGGAGATATTAACAATAACACAATAATAGTAGGGGATCTTAACACCCCCCTTACATCAATGGATAGATCATCCAGACAAAAAGTCAATAAGGAAATAATGGACTTAATAGATATATACAGAGCACTCCACCCAAAAAAAGCAGAGTACACATTCTTCTCAAGTGCACATGGAACATTCTCAAGGATCGACCATATATTAGGAAACAAGGCAAACCTCTATAAGTTTAAGAAGATTGAAATCATTACAAGCATCTTTTCTGATCATAATGCTGTGAAACTAGAAATCAACTGAAGGAAAAAACTAGGAAAGGGACAAAGATGTGGAGACTAAACAACATGCTACTGAACAACCAATGGGTCATTGATGAAATTAAAGGAGAAATCAAAAGCTATCTGGAGACAAATGAAAAGGAAAATACACCATACCAACTCATATGGGATGCAGCAAAAGCGGTCCTGAGAGGGAAATTCATAGCAATACAAGCTCACCTTAACAAACAAGAAAAATCCCAAATAAATAACCTTAAATTGCACCTAACAGAATTAGAAAAAGAAGAACAGACAAAGCCCCGAATCAGCAGAAGGCGGGAAATAATAAAAATCAGAGCAGAAATAAATGAAATTGAAACCAAAAAAACAGTAGAAAGGATCAAGGAAACAAAGAGCTGGTTCTTTGAGAAGACAAATAAAATTGACAAACCCTTAGCCAGACTCACTGGAAAAGAAAAAAAGGGAGAAGACTCAAATAAATAAAATTAGAAATGAAAGAGGAGAAATTACAACAGACACCACAGAAATACAAGGGATTATCAGGGATTACTATGAAAAACTTTACATCCACAAATTGGACAACCTAAAGGAAATGGACAAATTCTTGGAAGCATACAACCTCCCAAAACTGAATCAAGAAGAAATAGAGAATCTGAACAGACCAATCACAAGTAAAGAGATTGAAACAGTAATCAAAAACCTCCCAAAAAATAAAAGCCCAGGACCAGATGGCTTCCCTGGAGAATTTTACCAAACATTCAAAGAAGATTTAGCACCTATCCTTCTCAAACTATTCCAAAAAATAGAGGAAGATGGAATACTTCCCAACACATTCTGAGGCCGACATCATCCTGATACCAAAGCCAGACAAGGACAATACAAAGAAGGAAAACTACAGGCCAATATAACTGATGAACATAGACGCAAAAATCCTCAACAAAATATTTGCAAACCGAATACAGCAATACATCAAAAAGATCATACACCACGATCAAGTGGGATTTATACCAGGGACACGGGGATGGTTCAACGTCCGCAAATCAATCAACGTGATACACCCCATTAACAAAATGAAGAATAAAAACCACATGATCATCTCAATTGATGCAGAGAAGGCATTCAACAAGATCCAGCATCCATTTATGATAAAAACTCTCAACAAAATGGGTCTAGAAGGAAAGTACCTCAACATAATAAGGGCCATATATGACAAACCTACAGCAAACATCCTACTCAACGGGGAAATACTGAAAGCCATTCCTTTAAGGGCAGGAACAAGACAAGGTTGCCCACTCTCACCGCTCTTATTCAACATAGTACTGGAAGTTCTGGCCACAGCAATTAGGCAAGAAAAAGGAATAAAAGGACTCCAAATAGGCAATGAAGAAGTGAAACTCTCACTATTTGCAGACGACATGATCTTATACATAGAAAACCTAAAAAATTTCATCGGAATACTACTAGAAATAATCAACAACTACAGTAAAGTGGCAGGGTATAAAATCAACTTACAAAAATCAATTGCATTTCTATACACTAACGGTGAACCAACAGAAAGAGAACTGAAAAAGACAATCTCATTTACAATTGCAACAAAAGAATAAAATATCTGGGAATAAATTTAACCAAGGAGGTAAAAGACCTATACAATGAAAACTATAAGACACTATTGAAAGAAATCGAGGAAGACATAAAGAAATGGAAAAATATTCCATGCACATGGATTGGAAGAATAAATATAGTTAAAATGTCCATTCTACCTAAAGCAATCTACAGATTCAATGCAATCCCAATCAGAATCCCAATGTCATTCTTCACAGAAATAGAACAAAAACTACTGAAATTCGTATGGGGCAACAAAAGATCCCAAATAGCTAAAGCAATTCTGAAAAAAAAAGAACAAAGCTGGAGGCATCACAATCCCTGATTTCAAAATATACTATAAAGCTATAGTAATCAAAACAGCATGGTACTGGTACAAGAATAGACACACAGATCAACAGAACAGAATTGAAAGCCCAGAAATAAAACCACACACCTATGGACAGCTAATCTTTGACAAAGGAGCGAAGAACATACAATGGAGAGAGGGAAGTCTCTTCAATAAATGGTGCTGGGAAAATTGGACAGCCACATGCAAAAGAATGGAAGTAGACCATCTTCTGTCTCCATACACAAAAATCACCTCAAAATGGATTAAGGACCTGAAACTATAAAACTCTTGGAAGAAAATATAGGCAGTACACTAATTGACATCGGTCATAAAGGGATCCTTTCAGATTCCATGTCTGCTCGGACAGGGGAAGCAAAAGAAAAACTAAACAATGCGACTTCATCAAACTAGAAAGCTTCTACAAGGCAAGTGAAACCAGGATCAAAGTGAATAGACAACCCACCAGCTGGGAGAAAATATTTGCAAATTGCATATCTGACAAGGGATTAATCTCCGTAATATATAAAGGACTCACACAACTGAGCAACAAAAAAACAAACAACCCAATCAAAAAATGGGCCAAGGATATGAACAGACATTTTTCCAAGGAAGAGATACAGATGGCCAACAGACACATGAAAAGATGTTCAACATCACTAATCATCAGGGAAATGCAAATCAAAATTACACTAAGATATCACCTTACATCCGTTAGAATGGCTCTAATCACCAAGACAAAAAACAGCAAATTTTGAAGAGGTTGTGGAGAAATGGGAACCCTAATTCACTGCTGGTGGGAATGCAAACCGGTGCAGCCTCTATGGAAAACAGTATGGAGAGTCCTCAAAAAATTAAAAATAGAAACACCTTATGATCCAGCAGTCCCACTCTTGGGCATCTACCCGACAGACATGAAATCAACCATCCCAAGAGGCTTATGCACCCCTATGTTTATTGCAGCATTATTCACTGTAGCCAAGAAGTGGGAGCAACCCAAGTGTCCCTCGACTGATGATTGAATAAAGAAGATGTGGTGCATATATATATGTGTGTATATATATACACACACACACACACACACACACAATGGAATACTACTCAGGTATAAAAAAACACAGACTTGTCCCATTTGCCACAACATGGATGGACCTAGAGGGTATTATGTTAGGTGAAATAAGCCAGAGAGAGAAGGACAAACACCGCATGGTTTCACTCATAAGTGGAATATAAACGAACACACGGACAGAGAGAACTGGCTGGTGGTTACCAGGTGGAAGGGGCATGGGGGGTGGGCACAAGGGATGAGGGATGCATCCACATGGTGATGGACAAATAATAATGTACAACTAAAACCCCACAGTGTTATAAACTATTAAGACATCTATAAAAATGGAAAAAATATATATATAAAGGAAAGTTTCTTATTTGCATTATATGCGGTTCTGAGGATTTGTGGGCATTTGATACAGTCCCTTGTCCTTTGTATTTCTTCAGTTATTAATTATTATCAAAGGATAAAAGAACTCAGTAAAATGAACTTTTTTTCATACTGTCTCTCTAGTGCTGAACTTAGGGCCTGGCACTTAGAAGGTGCTTATTAAATGAGGGTTGAATAGACATTTCCATGGTTGCAAAAGATACACCCTTCCCCACCAGAGATTTCTCATGGCATTTCTTATTATTGCTCTTTACAAAATTCCTGATAATTTAGTACTGTATTTGAGGTTTAGGGTATTTTCATTCTGGTGAAAAAATGATGAACGAAGAACGTTGTAAACTTTGTTGAAATTGACATTTTCATATTATTGAGACATATCACTTATGATGGCAAGAAAATCAGCGAAGTCAGTGTAATCATTAATTTTATGTGTCATCTTGGCTAGGCTACAGTGCCCAGTTGTTTGGTTAAACATCAGTCTGGATGTTACTGTGAAGGTATTTTTTTAGATGTGATTAACATTTAAATCAGTACAGTCCTGCATCGCTTGAGATGGGGATACGTTCTGAGAAATGCGTTGTTAGGCGATGTCATCGTTGTGCGAACATCATAGAGTGTACTTAAGTCTAGATGGTAAAGCCCACTACACACTTAGGCTATATGGTACTAGTCTTATGGGACTACCAAGGTATACGGTCTGCCCACCAAAACATCATTATGCTACGATCAAAACCTCGTGATGGAAACATATGCTGTGCATGGCAGTAGGCTTTGAGTAAAGCAGATCATCCTCCACAATGTGAGTGAGCCTCATCCAGTCCGTGGAATAGCAAAGGAGAGGTTTCCAGAGGAAGTAATTTGGTCTCCAGACTGCAATGTAGAAATCTTGCCTGAGTTTCCAGTCTCTTATCTATTTTATCCAAATTCCAGCCCTCCAGCTTGCCCCACAGATTCCAGTTTGCCATCCCCCACAACCCCATGAGCCATTTTCTTAAAATAAATTTCTTCCTCCCTCCCTCTCTCTTTTTATCTTTATGCATATAGAATATATGAATGTCCTATTGGTTCTGTTCCTCTGGAGAACTCTAATAAAAGATTTTGGTACTGGGAAATGTTATGCTGCTGTAACAAATACCTAAAACTGTGGAATTAGCTTTGAAATTGGTTAATGGGTAGAGGCTGAAAGAGTTTTGGTAGAAGAGGTCTAGATTGCCTTGAAGAGACTGTTGCTAGAAATATGAATGTTAAAGTTGCTTCTGGTCAGGTCTCAGATGGAAATGGAGAACTTGTTAGTGGAAACTGGAGGAAAGGCAGTTCTTGTTACCATGTGGCAGTGGACTTAGCTGAACTGTGTTCTGCTGTTTTGTGGAAAGTAGAACTTGTGAGTGATGAAACTGGATATTTAGCTGAGGAGATTTATGAGCAAAGTGTTGAAGGTATGGTCTGGTTTCTCCTTACTGCATGTAGTAAGATGTGAGAGGAGAGAGAGAAATTGAGGAATTGTTACACAAAAAGAAACCAGAACTTGAAGATTTGGAAAATTATTGGCCTGTCTTTATTGCAAAAAAAAAAAAGAGAAAGATGCTATGTGGAGAACACTAAGGGTGTGGCTGGACAGCCATTTGCTAAAGAGATTTAGGCGTGTGACTTATGAATCCAGTGAACCATCTCAGCAAAAACTGCTGACAGCTTGGACTGAAGGGGACAGAGAAGGGATGAAATGGAGGAAGGAATTCTGGGATTCTACAGGCAAGAAACTGGCTGATAGAGCTTTCTAGGTGCAAACAGGCTATCTTTCAGGAGAAGGGAAAGATGACCTTCGGTGGCCTAGAGCACAGAGCACCAAGCCACGGAGGATTATTCTCAGGCTTTAAAATCTGTTGGAATTTGCCTTGCTAGGTTTCAGATTTGCTTGGGATCTGTGACCCCTTTTTTTCCTTCCAATTTCTCCCTTTTGAAATGGGAATGTCTGTCCTGTGCATGTCCCACAGTTGTGTTTTGGAAGCAGATAACTTCTTGTCTGGTTTCCTAGGTTCACAGGAGTAGATTTTACACCCCAGGATAAATCATACCCTGAGTCTCACCCAGAAGTGATTCAGATTGTTTACATGATGACATTTCAGACTTAGTTGAAGATGTTTAGATGAGATTTTGGACTTAGAATTGATGCTGGAATGATTAAGGCTTTGGGGGATGTTGAGATGGGATGAATGTTTTGTATATGAGAAGGACATGAATTTTGGAGGGCCAAAGGATGCACTTTTATGAGTTGAATTATGTCCCCCCAATGCATGTTGAAATCCTGACCTCTTTTATCTCAAAATGTGACCTTATTTGGAAATAGAGTCGTTCCAGGTATAGTTAGTTAAAGTTAAGATGAGATCTTATTGGAGTAGGTTAGGCCCCTGATATAATATTACTGGTGTCCTTATAAAAAGGAGAAATTTAGATAAAGAGATGCATACACAGGGAGAACACCATGGGAACATTGAAATTATGCTGCCACAAACCAGGAAACGACCAGAAGCTAGGAGAGAGGCCTGGAACAGATCCTTCCCTAGTACCTTGAGAGGGAGCATGGCTCTGCAGACATCTCCATCTCAGACTTCTGTCCTCCAGAACTGTGAGACTGTAAATTCCTGTTGTTTAAACCACTCAGTTTGTATACCTTGTTACAGCAGCCCAAGCAAACTAATACAGGCAGCATTTGGTATAGGGTCTAAGAGCAGTGGTTTCTATCTGTGTTCTGTCAGAGAGACTTCTCAAAATCCAGAAGAAAGTCAGATGGGCAGCCTTTGAGAGATCCCTTCTCCGTATCTGTTTTATAGAGAGAAAATAGGACCTGAGAGTAAATGTGAAAACAATCTTAGATTTTTCAACTAGTCATCTTTGTCTTAGAGCTCAACACACATGAGGTATTATGCCTTTGAATTTTCCAATAAAACTTATATTTTCAGTGAGACAGGTTAGTAAATTACCAACATGAAAACTGGTCTTGTGGTGATCAGAAATTGTTGTTGCATCTCAGAAAACATGTATTTTAAAACCATACTTTATGAAACTTACACTTTCATGATTTATGAAAATGTGATTCAATATGTGGGAGAATCACTTTGATCTTCTAAGAGGAAAGTTATTATGTAAATTAAGGTAATGTATTATTTACTCAGAAAATAAAATTGCTTTCTTGTGTAATTGTGATTGTGATTTAGTCATCAGGTCTAATTTTAATGATTTCTCATCTGATCATTATTAACGTTTTATAAATATGTTTTCATGTCTCTTGATATTTTAATTTGCTTTTATTTAAGTAAAAAGAACTTAGAGGGAAAAACACCTGTTAAGACGGATCCATGTGAATATCTTGCAGGTGGGATAAAATGCCTTACATGTGAACATATCTTAGAAATAATGCGTGTGTTGGTGTGATTTTGTATTTAGATCCCATGTAGTGACCTTCTTGATCCTTTTTTTTTTTTATTGTGAGGAAGACCAGCCCTGAGCTAACATCTGTTACCATTCCTCCTCTTTTTTTGCTGAGGAAGACTGGCCCTGGGCTAACATCTGTGCCCATCTTCGTCTACGTTATATGGGACGCTGTCACAGCATGGCTGACAAGCAGTCCGTCTGCGGGCGCCGGGGATCCGGGCCGCGAAACCTGGGCTGCCAAAGCGCGACCTAAACCACTGCGCCACCGGCATAGCCCATTGATCCATGTTTCTAAACTGATATTTTGTCTTTTAATCCTTCCCCGTCTTAGATTATGATTGTTTTTTAAAGGTGTAAGGCAGGTTGCAGCAATGTTAATCTATGAGAAACTTGGATTACAAAACAATGTTAGCTCTTACAAACCTTTTGACGCTTTCTTCTCAGAACTAGTTTTTCATGCCTTTAATTTTAAATTTTGACATCCATGATAATTATCAGTTTCCTTTTTATCAATTCCTGCTAATAAGTAGGAATTCCCTCCTCTGACCATCCTAATTATATCCATGGAGATGATCTCCATGAAGCCTACTTTAATATCTCCTTTCTTTAACTCTGCATAATATTTTGGTTTGTAGCATTAATTAGCATTTGCATTTTCTTAGGAGCGTATCTAATATATAGCCCCTTTAACAGCATTATTAGCCTTTAAGCTCAGAAACTATTTTTTATGTTCTGATTCATAGCATTTTGCTAAATATTTAAATATAATTTGTTAAAATATCAAATAACTTTAAAAATTCATATTAAAGTAGAATTAATTAGAGTATCACAGCACCCCTGTACTTATATCATATTTCATTCATTCTAGGACATTTTTTTAAACATTTTAACCTGTCTGAAATCAGGATACATCTTAGAGTCAGTAGTGTCTTATAGTCCCTTTTGGCCAAGTGGCAGTCATGACCTACTTGTCATTGCCTGAGAATGTGAGAATTTGGCTACATTTTCATCACTTAAATTGAGATACATATATTGTTTGACAAAACCTTAGACTTTAAGAGAAGAGAAATCACGGGCATGGAAATGCCCCTCAAAGAAACATGAACAGAGGTCTCCCTCAGCTCAGAAAGTGATTTCCCAGAGCTCAGGGCAGGAGAAAAAAATGTAGAACAGGCTAGGAGTGGTCAGGGAAAGATGCTGTTCTGTCACTGTGGTCAAATCATGGTAGATAAACTACATCATTTGAGGATTAATAAGTAGAAGTCTCTCTAAATAAATATCTAGACTGACTTAAAAGTTTTAAATCTTCGTATATTTTACTTATTTTTATAACCTACTTGGAATTTGGATTTGAGGCTTTTGTCAAGGAAAAAATATGGCAGAATACTGTATTCCTGTGACTGTCTTTGATAGTAACAGGGATTCTTCTTTCATTGTAACAGGAGTGAAAGCAGAGGGTATGGTTAATTCTAGAAACTGGCTCTAGACCTAATTCCACCCTTTCTTTCTATTAAAAAAGAAAAAAAAGCCAAAAGAACTTGATTGTCAACTGCTCTGGGAAATTGGGAGGTAAAATCAGAGAAACATAGGCCATGTCAGGAGATCTGTAATGACTGCTACTAGAGAGAAAACCCAGAGTTAGGGGCAGAGGGGATAACTTAATAGAGTTTGTGAAGAATGAGAGCTTATGATGACTATAGGACCCATTGCCACAAACTTCTAATGACTTTCTTTTGGTGGGTTTTTCCGATGTTGCTAAAAGTGTTATCTAACAAATTACTATTTATTTTTTTTGCTGAGGAAGATTAGCCATGAGCTAACATCTGTTGCCAGTCTTCCCCCCCCCCTTTTTTTTTTGCTTGAGGAAGATTAACCCTGAGCTAACATCTGTGCCAGTCTTCCTCCACTTTATATGTGGGTGACTGCTGCAGCTTGGCCAATGAGTGGTGTAGGTCCGTGCCCAGGATCCAAACCTGCAAACCTGGGCTGCCAAAGTGGAGCATGCTGAACTTAACCACTATGCCATGGGGACAGCCCCCTAACAAATTATTTTTAAGAAAGCTTGGTATTTTAAAAAAGAACTTCAACTGTGTAAATTTGAAGATGTAATTGACTTTATTCAATGATTCATGAATCGGGCAACATCCCATCTAGCAAGTAGAAAGGAACTCCAAGGAGCTGTACAAAATGGCAGGCTTTTATAGGCAGAAGGGGGTGGGACAAGGAAATAGGATTATTTCAGACAAGGTCACCTTTCTTTGGAGGAAGGTTAGGATCTATCATGCAGATGACTTCACTAGTGTTGAACAGGAAATTCCAGACTGATTGGTTTAAAATTTCACTCCTAGGAGAGGCTGAAACTGCAATTAGGTTAGGTATTAAATCTTGGTTTGCTGGTGTGGGGCTTAGCACAAGTGACTCCCTTTTGGATCTATTGTCTCTTTTTTAACAGATTATGATTTTTTATGGTATTGTGTGTTTAATGCAAGTAGTATATTGCATCGTGGCATTAAATTTAAAAATTATTAAAAATCTAAGAGAATATCAAAGATTTTTTGGATACTATTTAAATTCACATTTGAACTCATTTTATATTTTGCGAGTACAACCTGACTAAAACAAATGGTCACAAATTTTAAATAAATAAAAGCAAGGAATGTAGATCATCGTGTTTAAACAGATAAACAGAAATATATTAACTTGGGAAGTGAATTTGCAAGTTTCATTAGATGTAGGACTCTCTTTTTCTATTGCATATCAATGAATATTTCTAAAACCCCGATAGTATATTTTCATTTGCTATGAGAGCCCTAAACAATTTATAAAATTGAATTGTCATTGCTTTCTTTTATTTCGAGTTGTTTGTAGTGTTTGTTGTGATTATTTTTTTGAAAGGGTGGGGAGGACATTAATAAGACATTAGCAATGGGCAAAACTAGAACTTACTGGAGTGTACTTGGACTGTAGTGTATTTGTGTGCAGTGCATTGGGTTTAATGATAGTACATTTAAAATTGTTATGCCAAGGGCAGTAAACTTTACAGCAACATACAGAAGTTTCATAACCGTGAAACATTGTAACCCCAATGAAGACTAAAGCTTTCTTGCCACAGTAAAGCAAGAATTCAAAGACGTTTTTATACTTCATTGCCTCAGGTGAAAATGTCTCTAGAAACAGATAAGTGATGACAAAGCTTTGATGTTAATAAATGGAAGTCAAAAATCAAAGTGTGTAAATGGCTAGATTATGAAAAGAAAGATGACAGAGTTACACCCTGTAATTAGATGTAATTTGTGCTTTTGGCATAGCTATTTGTTCTGCATGAATGAGAGGTTGTCTGCTTTCCTTCCTTGTATAATGAAGGACAGTACTTATATCCTACTGTAAATCTGTGGAGGTACTTTTCTGGGGGGGGGCCAAGAAAGAAAGAAAAGAAAATTAGTAATATAAAAGCAGAAGTGTATTTTAATCTTTCCTTTTGCAATTATATTCTTTTAGCTGAACCCAAGTAAGAAATTACTATTTGCTCTTATTCTATAAAACATGTATTCTAATAGATAATCTATACAAATTAGTGCTTTTGTTGCTTTGAATTTTGGAGTTTTGTGAATTACGACAGTGCGTAAACATATCCTAAGCCACCAATAATAGCAGTATATGAATTTATAAGTTGTGGTTTAAAAAGTGGTCAAAATTTGGTAAAGTAAACCAATAGTGAATATATTCTCTTAATAGCCTAACCATAAATAAGATTGTTAAATGTTTCAAATTGTAATTAACTTCAATATAGACATAATATTTATTGAATCATATATTTAAGTACAGCCTGGTCTATGTAGAAAAATTTTATTGACATCTACAAAAGTTCCCTGAATGTGTGGTGTGTAGAATAAAAGTTGTGAATACTATTAATTAAGAAATAAGGCCTTATAAAATCTTAAATTTACCCACATGTATATTGTATGATTTATGTGTTATGTACTAGAAACTTTATACCTTAAGTGTTTCCTCTTACATATTACAGTTCCAGGCATCTCCCTCCTCAGTCCTTCATCACGTAGCTATTATGTGCCCTGGAAATGCAAACCATTTTTTAAATTAGGCAAAATGAATCTCAAATAGGAAAGCACAATGTTTTTCCACAAATTGTTCAGATAGTCCAGAGCAAAATATGATTGACTTAGTAAGTCTGCTGTTTGGGAATATCATATCATTTTTCTCACTTGCTAGTATACGCAACTGGAAGATTATACATAATAATTACATATACATAAGAAATTATAAATGGGTTGATTTCTGTACTTTTGTGTGTGTGCAGTGTAAATACCAAGAGATTAAATCACACTGTCAAGTGTTTTAAAGACAAAATTTTTTTTCAGTTTAATTTAGTCATAATTGCCCAATTAAGAACCAGCCCAAATTAGAAGCAGATCTCTAATATGGCTTCTACCTCTTTTCAAACCCACAGTCTTGGGGAGTTCTGGAACGCTTGGAATTGCTCTAGGATGGAAGTCTAGGTCGGGAGATTACTCTCGTGATAGAGTACTGCTTTGAATGTGTTGCTTCAGTGTGTGCCCCATAGCTGTGACTGCACACTCCAAAGGAAAAACAGTGAACAGCTGAGCACCTTCTAAAGGCCCATCTAATTGTCAGTCCTACACACATTGAAGTATTATAATATGAAAGGCTTCTCTCTTCTAGTAGTTCTTATTCTCAGGCATACCACACGTAAGATACTTTAATGGCAAGCCAGAAAAGAATGATTATAAGGAAACATTGGGATTTAACCAGGAAACCATTGCAATAGAAAGAGGACAATCAGTAGTTTAATATGAGCCAGAGATGCACTTTTCTTTTTTAAAAACTTTAATCTTATTTTATTTGTAATTGACTTATTTATTTAATACTGCAACTATTTTTTGTTTTTCTGTGAGGAAGATTAGCCCTGAGCTAACATCCGTTGCTGATCCTCTTTTTGCTGAGGAAGACTGGCCCTGGGCTAACATCCCTGCCCGTCTTCCTCTACTTTATATGCAATGCGACCACAGCATGGCTGACAAGTGGTGCACTGGTCCATGCCCGGGATCCAAACCTGCAAAGCCCAGGCCACCGCAGCAGAGCACGTGACCTTAGCCACTACGCCACCAAGCCAGCCCCCTGTTTTGTTTTTAAATTAGCATTTTGTATTCCACTGGTAGACTTGGCCATTAGGCAATGATCATATCCATCCTAAATTATAGTTATGAAAAGATTGCTTCTTGAAACACTAAAGAAATACTATTTTATTATAGGTATTGAAAGTCCTTGATATAGGAAGGAAGTTGGAGCTGTTGACTATTTCTTGATTCTTAAAAATTGCTTATGTTAGCTTTTTCTCTTATTGAAAAGTTTGTATATTATAGAAAGTTTAGGGAAAAAGGCAAAAAGAAACATGAAAAACCTTCTTCTCTCTACCATGACTTGAAAAGACTAGTCACTGTTAAGGTTTTGGGTGTTATATCTTGAGAGGGAAGGTTTTTATTAAAACTTATTTAAAACCTTGCCAAACAATATTAATGTATTAACAAAGTATTGTTCTTTCATATTATAGAAATAATGGTTCTGAAGTTAGAAATAATTATGGTGGTTCCAAATAGTGTCTTTAGAGTGAAAGTGAGCCATCCTTGCACTTCTGGAGACTCTCTCTTCCCCCTATATCCTTGCTCTTCAATCGCTTCTCATCTACATTTCTCTGCTAAAAGCTCTGAGTATTTATTATGCTTAGTGTGATGACCGCTTCTTATATGGAATAGTGCCTAGTTTGGGGAAGCCAGCCTAGTGACTTTGGCACCACCTCAGTGAAAAGATCCAGTGATACAAAAATCAGAGTTGTGCATTATAATATTGTTTGTCAATTATACCTCAATTTTTAAAAAAATGTGCAGATATACATATAAGATTTTATTAAGACCAAGCTTTTATTTGAAAATTTTATACAGCAATGATGTCCTTTAGTACTTTGCTTTATTCTGGCCACCAGCAATTGTATAGTCTTTATTTTAATTAATCTGCTTTAGCTAGTGGAAAGTGTAAGACATTTTTAAAGGACCTGGAATTAATAGATTTCTCATTTTATACTTAGTCTTGTTGGGGAAGCTTTTTTTTAATTTTAAGAGACCTCTACAGCCATATGTTGAAAATGGATTGTCAGATATTCATCTCAGTTATTTAAAGTTAATTAACTATATACACTATTCTAATATGGGCAATATTTAAAATTGGAGCATTTTATTTTGCTAATCATTATTGTATCTTACCCTGTCATCATTCATGTTTACTGACTTGTCTTTGTCATTTATTCTTATTCTTTGAATAGGTTGTGAATCTGTTTGAGAATGTGATAAAAGTTATATACTCTCTCTCAAAAAGTGCATACACACCTTTCCACATATAATTTCAGGGAGTTAACGAACACTAGGAAGTATGACCTTGTAATGTGGGGTTAAGGGTCTCTGCTCTAAATTTTTAGGTTACATCCTTTGTCCCTTCTAGCTTCTTAATAATCATCTTTCTTTACATTATGAAATGTTTCAAATGTTTTATCTAAAATTATTTTCCAGTTCACTGCTTTGATCGTGTCACTCCACTACTTCTAGCTTTTGGGTGATGTTATCCTCTGATCAGATAATTTATATTTACCTTTACTTTATGATATTTACTCTTCCCTTTCACCAGTTCTTCACTTCTGTTCTGACTCTGTACATTCTCTTTTCTAGCCCAGTGTACGTTCTGTTAGCCCTATTGCACTGGCTTACCCTGTTTACAGCTTTATAAATGGAACAGAAGCCTTTGTCTATTACCATATCCCTCTCCTTAAATTGTAATGATCCGTTGTCCAAGGGAGCTTCTGCAAATTTATTCTCTTTACCCTCTATCCTATAAGTGAGTTGGGTTGTTCAAGTTCTCGGCGCCTTAGGAGTCCACCTATAAATTCATAGGAATATTATTAATACTGGTAATAATATGTATTACATATATAAAGTTTTTAAAAATTTATGTTGAGTATCCAAACAATAGTCATAAATATTTAGAAACTAATTTTACACTAAACAAAGTGACAAAATCCGTCCAAGTCTTTAAATATGCATCATTACTCTTTGGGACTTTACTAGCAATTCAAGTTTGAAGATTTGGGTTGCCTGAATCATTTCAGAACTTCAGGCTCTGTCTGTTCTAGCCTACAAATATCTGTTCTTTTTTTCCCCCCAGTCTCTTCCCAAGATTTAACTAGGGTTATTGTCTTGATTATCAAGAGTACAGGAGTATATTAATCACCAAATAAATTGTAAAAGGGAAAGATTACCCAAGTACTAGCTTTGTGCATGCCTACCCTTAAAGTATGTGTGTAACAGCTTATCCTGAACTACAGGTTTTCACTGGTTTTGTTTCTCATAAGATTCTGAAATTCTCAGAGGTCAAGATAAAGATTTTCCTTTAACTTATACCCAAAAGAACATCATATATGTACAGACCCCACTGTTGCCTGGGCAAATGCTAACAGTTCTACTATCTAGTGTATGATTCACTGGCAGTTTGATACTACTTCTTTCCTGTGCTTGAAGGTTAAGATGTAGCAACTCATGTTTCCTCACTTGACACCGACTGTTGTGAAAGACACGGAAGGGTGGTAGAGGAGTTGAGGGAGAAAAGTGACTGTGAGTACTAGTATTAGTGGCAATTGAAGCAGTAGGGTGGGAAATTCTTTTTCATTTATTTATTTAGCAATTGTTTACTTTAGTTATGCTTGGTCCTACCGTAAAGTGAAAAACAAACCCAAACCAAAAACAATCTGTTTGATTTTTCAGTCATTAAATAGTAAATTCTATTATGGAATCTTTTAAAATCTTCCTATTAAGGTATCTTCATAAATTACTAAAGGAGAGCATGGATATCTTATCATGAAATATGTCGAAAGAATAAGGTAAAAGCAGAAAGGGAGATTTGGGCAAATCCTTGCCAGATCTTAAGTGATTTGTTCTACATGTGTACTTCACAGATACAAAGCAGAGCTTTGCTTGAAAAATAAATAAATTTGCCAAAATATATAATCATATCTGTGTATTACTTTTCTTTTTGTATTGTGTATTTGTATTGTATAATGTATGTATTTATTTACTGGTGATTTAATATATAAACATCAAAAAACACAAATGGCATGTGTCTTAGTACCTTTGCTGATAAACTTTACCTGTTTTGCCAATGCTTGGTAAAGTGTCTGGCTCATTCCTGCTCATTTCCTACAAATACATTTTAATAGCAAAATTTTATCTTCAACATATTGTATGTCAGTAAACTCCAAGCTGAGGCTGAAAAAAATCCATTAAAACTTAAAACAAACGTGGTATAAGGCCTGAAATCCCTTAGATCATATATTCAGATTTACAGAAGGAGAGTGTGAAGCAGCTGATGTAATCCAGTTTCAGAGCGTTCTGTCTCTGAGAGTCCATGATCTCTGTGATAAGCAAAAAACACGGCAATATCCTTTGGTACAGTTAACACTGCCACTATCTGTTAATGGCTTTACCTCTTTCCTCTTGTAATGAAGGCATTTTTTAAATCTGAAGTAGTTAATAGTATGCAGTAATTTGTGGTTACAATAAGAGGAAACAAAGGGCCTTTATTTCTATTTGTGTGCATACTTTAGTGCAGTTGCACATGGCAGAGTACATACCTAGCTATCTAAAAGTATTTTTGTAAGTTATTATTAGGGTTTAAAATATATAAGCACAAAAGCCAAACTTTTGCATATTGCTTCAGAGACTGAAATCTGTTTTTAAATTATTTTTTTAAGATCACACTTTGAGTTTGGAATTGATTCCCATTCCTAAAGATCCATTCACTCCTGGCACACTTTTTTTAACCGTTTAACAATGGTAACCATGTAGGAGGCACTGGGGCTACAGAGAAGAAAGATATTCTGTTCTTGAGGAATTGATTGTAGCGGGCACAGACAGTTCCAGTAGAGTCATTAGGGCTTTCATAAAAGTTTATTCAGGGTTCTGTAGCTCACACGGAGAGAATACTTAACCCAAAATGAGTACTTGGGGAAGGACTCCTAGAGGAGGTAACTGCTAGAATTAATTCTTAACAAGTAAGTTAGCCAAATGAAAAAAGGAACAAAAAACAACTAACTATATTACATGCTTAGCTTTGTGAAGCATCATGAGTGTTTAATCTGTCTCTGGAAAGGTATGCAGTAAAGGTTTATTGAAGCTCTTCAGAGGAAAGTTAAGGATACACCAGCAAGCCAGATCAGGTTTAGGAAAATCATGTTAGCAATGAACAAAACTAAGGCTGATACTTTAAATTGGTACAATATTTGTTTTGTACAAAGACCAATTCATAAAAAATAATAGTATCAGTGGAATTTTTAAATAGTAATAGTACTTTTCATTTTTAATAAAAAATTGCAAATCTGCCCCTTCATGAGGCTTTCATTATCTTTCCATTTACCTGAAGGTTTTTTAAAAATTAGCGTTATTTTTGTTTTAGATAGAATTTCCATTTGTATGCAAGCAACATATTGCCATTTTTTTAAAATAATTCCAATCTTTGACTAAATGTTTTGTAGGACTAGTGTATAGTGCTTAAAGGACTTGGTGGTAGAGAGGCAAACTGCCATCAGTATTCGGCCACAAGCTTTAAAAAGCCATCCTCACTATGAGTTTCCTATAAACTGAGGAAGCATATAGAGGGACAGTTTTGCTGGGGATTGGTGATATGGACATCTGAGTGGATCACACAGAAGTGAGAGCATGGGAGGAAAGCAGTGCAAAGTACTATGAGAATGAATCTTTTTCTTTCTGCAATCCCAAACTATAAAATACTTACAGCTACAGACTACAGCTGTTCCCCAAGAAGGGGTGGGAAGAAGGAGAGAGAGATCCTTTAATCCATCCCTTCTTTGCTCCACACTGTGTCATATGTTGCAGGATACAATATCCTGAATGTGTCATCCCTAGTGATGGCCTCTGTTTGCGAGTCAGCCCTCTGATAGCAGTACTTTCCCCAGGCTTACTTGAAGTTCTCAGTTTCTAGGAGACCTTTTTGCATAAGTATGTAAGCTTCTAGAAATTAACTCACAGCTTCCATCACAGAAGGTTCCTTGTTACTGTTCTGCTGTACTTCTCAACACCCCAAAGAAGAGAGATCATAATCCAGATAAGTTTACTGATACCAGACCTGTTACTAGTTTTCTATTTTAGTTATATAATCTTGAAAAATATTAGTCTGATGCATATCTCATTTTGAAAAGTAAGAAGTCAAAATGTTATGGTTGACAAATAACGTTGGAAAAATAATTATCCGAGTTTGACATTTGTCATCGTGAGACATAGATGTTTGCTAAATGCTAGTTGTTCTTTTCATGCTGTCTGGCACCTACCACCTTCTGTTATGCCCCCCCACTAGAAAGGGAGTGCCTCTTCATCTGTCACTTTATCTCTATACAGTGCCTGGTCATAGGAGACATGTAATATTTATTAAATAAGTTGATGTTGGATAATTGTAGAAAGAGTTCATTAAGCAGTATTTACCTTCTCCTGTGTAGGGAAATAAGCTAAAGTAACTTAATCATTTATTAAGAAAAACATTAGTTAGATATGGTTGCAGTGAATGATATTGATGAAACTTGGGGAGGGTATTGAGATTTTACTTTAAATCTCTAGTCTTTTTTTTTTTCCCAGTTGCTTGAAACCTAATTAAAATTTTTTGTTTAGAGCATAAACAAAAATGTGTGTAGTTATGATGTACTTCATGAGAGGTAATTATGGAGGAAGGGAAAATGAGTATTCTGCTCAGTGATCTCATTGGGAAAGAAAAAGCAGTTATTAGAAGAGAAGATGCTTATTTCTTTATTTATTCATCAGCATCTCTTGACAGTAGCCACTCTTCCCCAGATAGAATTCCGTGATTTAAAAAAAAATTAATATATATAAGCATATGGCATTTCATTTTACCATGCTCATCTAAGAAAAGCCACACTAGCCTTCTTCCAGTCTCTGGAAACGAGTCTCAACTAGGCCATCACTGGATTAAATAATATTCAGAAGCCAGAGAGAGCAGTTTCCAGAGCTTCGAGGTTTCCCAGGAATGACTTTTGTCTCCTTGGCCAATATTCTGTTATTTTGTAGAATTTATCATGAAACATGGCTTATGCAGTGAATATTGCTAATTTAGTCTGGCAGTAGCCTGTTTCGTGTACAATAAATTCTCCCTGATTTGGAACAAAATAGAAAAGTTCTAATGGCTGAACATTTCCAATTGTAAAATTTTCTTTAAGGAGAAAAGATATTTTTCAGTTTTACCACAGAAAGTTCAAAGACAACAAAGCAATTACATTTTATCCAGATTATTACAAATTCCAAAATAAAGGCCCCAAATGAATAAGGTTATACTACATTTTATCGATGTAATGTTTATGTATTGGACATATTGCAAGCATTGTAAGGAAGGTCCTTTCTTTTCTCACTTTCTTCCTGAGAAATGTAGAGACCAAAGAATGTTCAACAAAGAACAGAAAGCTTCTTCCAATTTGTCACTTCATATAAGTCACATATCAGGATAAAAAGTAGAGACAGGATGGTGAAGCACCTGTTGCTTTAAAGGCAATAAACTAGTGAAATGTTATAACAGAAGTCATCAGCTTTCAAAGATCTCTTTTATCCACTTCACATCACTCATTGCTCATAATTCCTGTGTCACATTTTTTACTGCATTACAAGTAATCCTTGAAATCCATGGAGCATTTTATATATAACCAGAACCATGCAGATGGTTCTCATGTGTGCAGTCTAGCCCCACATCCCAGTGTTTCTTCTGCCCCTCCTTTCCCATGTGTGTAGCTTTAGATTCAGGTTTGAGAAGCAAGTAGTTGTGGCCCATCACTTTCCACCTACCAAGTCAGTCTCGGGTGGGTTTAGGGAAACAGCCACTGGCAGGCCCTCAGCAGCTCTTTGATCTCTACCACTGCATTCCGTACTCTTCTTTTCTTCCTGAGGAGCTGGTTCCCCAGGCAGCTGCTTCCCTCATGCCAGGCCGTTGGTTGTTTATGTGTAATTGTATACATTGGCCAACAGAGTCGATTTTGTAGAAGTATCTTATGAAACCTCATTATTCAGATTAGAGTTAGGACTAATACTGTTTAGTCCATTCCTACTGGAATAGTTCTCTTGGACTTCAGTAAACAAGTGGGGATGAAGAGGGGCAAAAAAATTCTCTCCAGCATTTTGGGCTGAATAGCTTGAATGTGTTATCTCCCTTACACTGCTTTCATTTCCCCACATAGTATATAAGGGTGATGCATGACTTTTTGCTCTTTTTTTTTTTTTTTTTTTTTTGCTTGAGGAAGATTTGCCCTGAGCTAACATCTGTGCCAGTCTTCCTCTACTGTATATGTGGGTTGCCGCCACAGCATGGCTGACAAGTGATGTAGGTCCACAACCCAGATTGAACTGGCAAACCCAGGCCACCAAAGTGGAACATGCCAAACTTAACCACTACGCCACACGGCCGGCCCCATGCACGTCTTTTAAGAATAATCTTAGAAATAAATCATGTCTAATCCTTTACTGTGTCATTTTTTATATTAACTCCTTAGAGAACCGCCTTTAAGAGGTTGAATCCAGCAATAAGGGCATCATGATTCTAACCTTATTTAGATTTTCTGAAAGAGACTAAAATTGATCAGTCTCCCCTGAGGTCTTCTAGGATTATTCAGACCTAGAGTGCATACACATAGGGCAGTGGCAAATAGAGTAGCAAACCCATGTCTTTATTCATTTCAGTAAAGTTTTTTTTCCACTGTATATTTGAAATAGATGTTTGATTTGCTCTTTTTCTTCCTGAAGCACAGTAGTTATTCACGTGTTGAATCCTTGGTGTCTGTCATGCATGTGGATATTCTTTGCCTTAATTGCTTTTCTTCGTGCTTTTTTTCTGCATTCTATGTGATTTTTTTTCCCCTGTCATATAGTCCATATATTTTCTGCACTGTTCTCACCTTTGCTGTTTCTTAAAGTTTTTTAAGTTTTATAATGGTGTTTTTCTCCTCTGTTTCTTTTATTTAGCTAGACCAGCTCCTTTTTCAGTCATTTCTGGCATCTTGCAGCTGATCTTTGCTCTCTGATGTTATGTCTCTTGCCTCTTTCATTTTCTATCACTTTTTTTTCTGTTTTCTTTCAGAATGTGATTTTCATTGTTAATACCTATTGCTCTTGCCTTCATTTTTCCCACAGAATTTGCCTAGGCACAACATTAGATGTTAAACAGACATTCTAGCCAAATATGTTATTTTCCAGAAACAGTGTGAATATACACCCTTGACTTCTTTCCATCTTGATCTAAGCACTCTTTTTATCTTTGCATTAGAATATTAGCTAAGGTACAGGAGGCTAGTAGTTTATATCAACTGTTCAATCATTTACCTGCCTGAGGGATTTGAGAAAGAGCTGGGCTGTGGAGTACTGCAGTTGGAAACGGGTCTGTGTCCTAGATCTACTCTGAAAATTCTGCTTGTTCTGCAAAGTTAGGCTTTATCCCATCCCACAGGATGGCCTTTGGGTTTCACTTTGTTCCCCCATTTTGTGGTGCCTTCCTCTTTAGAGAAATGCCCTTGTATATAGTTCATAGGTTTTAGGTTAGTGTGGTCGTGGATACAATAGTTTCCTCTCCCCAACCAAGCCATAACTTGCTGGTGCTGGTCCCACTTTTGAGAGGACACAAGAGGGAAAAAATGGCAAGTGTTGGGCCTTTAATGAATGCAGTGAGTGATAAGAGTTTCCAGTGGGGCATTCTGTACTTTTCTCTGGCCTACACAATCCCTGCAGATTGGGAGATATCAGTGACAGCATTACCCCTGCGCATCTGGTACCTTTGTGCAAGTTAAAAAAAGATATCTCTTCCTCAGTGCACTTTATTGCCATTTGCTGGACAATTGTATGATGATTACAATGTGAATGGTGTCCCTTAGAATTGTATAGTACACACAACTGTACAAGGTGGCCCTAATCAACGAGGTATTTCAGAATTTTATCTTCTCATTCTGTTACACGGCACTACTCTCTCTGGAAGAAGAAACTAGTTTTCAATCTAGTGTTGTCTTATAGTTTGGTCCAAATTATCAGTATCCAGAAGATCCTTCTAGAACAAGTTTAAAGTGGGAGGTTAGGAGCTGGCATCAG
Organism: Tapirus indicus; assembly: GCA_031878705.1. Lineage (NCBI taxonomy): Eukaryota > Metazoa > Chordata > Mammalia > Perissodactyla > Tapiridae > Tapirus > Tapirus indicus. The sequence goes on along the minus strand of CM062930.1, from coordinate 84,397,385 downwards.
ATGGCTGTGCTTACTTCTTTCTGGTTTTGGTTTTGGAATTTTGTCAGGTTGTGGATGGGACGTTTTAAGAACTTTTACTTACTGCTTTCTTATCAATTTGTAGAGGCTTTTTTTTTTTTTTTTTAAATGACCCTTTGATTTTATTGAGTTAACTGTCTCAGGATGGTATGTTATACCTTTTTTTTTTTTTTTTTTTTTTTTTTTTTTGGAGGAAACCAGCATAGAGAAAGGACCTTCTGAGATTTTATTTTCAAGTGGATTATTATATAGATTGAGAGTAAAAACCAAAAATCCAAAGGAAAAAGAAAACTTGGTTTATGCAGCAGATTCTCTAATACCTGGAGATTCCAACTTCCTTCAGTGCTGGTATCCTCTCCATAGCCTTGAAATAGCCCTTGCTGAATTTATACAGCATCACTGGGGCATGAGTTGTGCCATGTAAGTGAATCTTCCGGACAACTAAAATTATCCTTGTAAGCAATAAAACATCTTTTTTTATGCAAGATATACATTAAAAACAGTTAAACTACAGTATATGATTTCCTAGATTTTTAACAGAATATTCCCTACATAATTAGCGTTTTCTTTGTGACCGAAGATCATCACCATAAATAGACCTAGAGGCTGTTGATTGGTCAGGATGACATTGATTGATCTGGACTATTGTGACCAGGTCTGTTTTGTATTATTTTTCTCTCCTATCTCACTGTCAGGCTATTAGATCTTCCTTATGCCATTAGTACTGACTCCAGCATTTATAATTTAGTATTTTTTATATGCTGGGATTTTGAAACTAAATAACCAAGTTTATTAGATTGATACGTAGATTGAGAGTAAGTGCTGAATCATGGTATGAGGTATCCTATAGAATTGGCCATATTAGGTTCCAATGTCTTACATATATGGTAGCTATTGTATTAACAAAAGAAAATGTCTATATCCAAGATTATCTTTCTAGTATAGTATGTCTGCTGTTCTCCTCTTCTGTCCATTTTTGTCAGGTACCGCAAAGATTCTACACTGTGGATCTGGCTGCCCAAATCTCAGAACTGACTTTAGTATGGTTTGCTGTACTGTTGTTCCTTGTTTTGGCAAACTCCTACTCATCCTTTGTGATTCAGTTCAAATATGTCCTGCCCTGTAATGCCTTTCATAAGTCTTCCAGTTAACAAGGTAGTTAATTGGTTTTCTCTCTGCCTTCTCATAGGATTTTTTGGTATATTTCTATTAGAGCATTTGCTGAAATTGTGATGTTTGTAATAGTAATAGCTAACCTTTATAGTACTTAATATGTGCTGGGCATTATGCTAAGGGCTTTATGTGTGTTATTTCATTGAATGCTCATTTTTTAAAAGACTCTTTGAAATAGATACTACTGCCTTCTCCATTTTACAGATTAGTTAACTGAGGGAGAAGGATAATATAACTTGGCCAAGTGACAGAGCTGGGATTTAAATCCAGGCAGTTTGTTTCCAGTTTTGTCATTCTTCATATGAATCAGCTGAAGCGTGAGAGGTCCAAGGTCACATACCTGGTAAGTGACAGAACTGGAAATCTGAATCCCAGGCTGACCTCAGAGCCAGTGCTCTTAATTGTTTTATTTGCTATTCAGCACTCCCCTTTGTAAGCTCCTTAAAGGCTGAGACCTCATAGTATCCATCTAAATATCCACAGAACAGTGACACATAACAGGTTCTTAAATATTTGAGAATGAATTAGTGAACTTTTTCTCTGCCTGATATGTAACAGTACTAAGCTAGGTGTTTGCCCTTATATTGTTACTCTCAGATATAACTTTATTACTTTGACCGTTGTTGTTCCTCCTCATTCTCTCCATCCAAACTGATGTTCTAACTGTACTTACCAAAGCCTACGAGCCATCGCCTTTGCCTTAGCTCAGTTTACCAAGCCTGACCTACCACAGATACGCCACATATGTGCCAAAGTGAGAAAGAGACGGTGGAGATTAGAGAAACGAGTACCCGAAACTATGTGGTTAGTTCAGGGGGTATGAAAACAGAAGCAACAACAATAGAAAAGCCACCTGAAACATGTGAGAAAGCAAGGAAGGGAAAGGAAGATGCGAAAAGAGAGAGCACACACACATGAGCAGGAAAAGCACACAGATGAAAGAAAGGAGGAGTGGGGGAGGGAGAATTGTGAACTGTTAATTCTTGACAATTAAATCCATCTACTAAGTCTGGGATTTGATGATAATGGTTATACAAATGAAGTAAGGCAAGAATAAACCTTACCAATAAATAAAAGATTAAAAACAGTAAATTAATCTTCCAAATTCTGTGAAGTAAGCATAAATATATAATACACATAGATTATACAAGTGGTCCTTTAAAATGTACTTTTAAACTTCAACTACTGTATGATAAAGGTGATCTAAATAAACTGATTTGTGGTTCATCAACTTTGAATTAGAAAGGTTCTGGCAATTTCAGAACAATACTTTTTTCCTCTACAGAAATTCCGTTGTAGCATTGAAACATATTCAGAACATCCTACTTAACTTTGATTGAATAAGGGACGTAATGCATATCACTTAGGAAATGGACAGTACTTAGCCCAGGCCTAAAGGATGGCTAATTCTCATTCTATTCTTTGTTATTCTCTAGAGCCTAGCCTAAATCCCACTCTTTTCATGAAAACTCCCTCAACTGTCATTACCCACACTGTTTTCTGTATTTTCTTAATTTATATAATTCTTAAAGGAGCTAGTATAGGATAGTGGTTGAGACTGGGGTTGTTATCATGCTGGCTATGCTATCAACTTACTGGCTGTGTTAATCTAGGCAAACTGGTTAACCTTGACAAGCCTGGGGGTCTTATTTTGTAAAATAAGGATGATAAAAATGATGTCTATTGTGAAGATTGAGTGAGACTGTGTATGTAAAGATGTTAGCACCCTGCCATGCATATACTACATGTGTAATTAATGTTAGCTGTTGTTGTTAGCATTTACGACTGTACTGTTGCCCCCCGATTCATATGTGTTCTGTCTCTTTCTAGAGTGTCCTCAGATTAGTAGATGCTCAGTTAAATATTTACTTGCGGCGGTTAGGATGGGGGTTAGGATGAAGGGAAAGACTAATAGTAAGAGATTCTGACTTGGGGGGTTCCACTGTATATTCCATAAGGGAAATGGTAGGATTAGAATCTACAATAGTGATGACCTCCAAGTGATAACTGTGTACTCAGTAAGCAGAGTGTGAGAGATAGTGGAAAGGATTAGAAAAAGAAGAGACATTATTAGTGCTGGCAAGGGGAGTTGAAAGATTTGGGGATAATAGAATAGGTTTGTTTATACCATGAAGTAGCAGGAATTAAAGGCCACAATACAAGGTTGAATTGTGAAGATGTTGGTAGAAGGATTGTTAAAATGGTTTTATACCACACCACCTACTGATAAAAGAGAGTCCTAGTGGTAGGACACATTTGGAGGTCATTTGTTTGTAAATGACCTTCTAAATTTATGGTCTGCCATTCATATGCCAGCTTCAAGCTCAGAAATCAACTCATCCAAGGACGCTTTAGTTTCACCTCCTCTACCTTTTCTTGTTCAGTGGAGAGAATATTTAAACAAAATTGGCAAATTGGAAGGGATGACAACCCAATCAACCATTTTTTAAAATGTCATCTCTCAGAATAATTGATTCTTCTCAAGACTCTTCCAAAATGTATATTTATGTGAGTTATAGACACGTAACAGGCATATGGAAAATGGTGACCATGAGATAGGGGAATTTTTAGGGTCTAAATGTCCTAGAAGAAAAAAAATAGAGTTTCTTTGAAAATAGTTTTCAGGTCTTGCTGTAAGAGAATGGGAGGTTTGTGTTTTTACTTCTTGGTCATTTTCCACGTAAGTTAGGACCTAAAAAGTAAGATTGCTACAAGATAGAGGACAAAATGAAGACCAAAAGGGACATAGAGTTAATGGTCCATCCTTTTATGAGACCATTTGAGGAGGAAGAAAAATGGGTAATTGACCCCTTTTAGTTGGCTGAAGTTTGGAAAGAAGAATTGTTTATTTATACAAAAAGGATTAAGTTGTTGGTAAAAGGTATTTTTTTAACCAGTCATGAGCAACTTAGATATTAGAAAGTGTAAAAGAGCCAACATTTGTTTAAGGGTTTGGAAATATAGTGTATTTCTGTGTAGATTATTTACTTTCATTAATCTCTTAATAGGCTGTATATTAACATTTGTATAATAAATATATTCTCTAAGCTAGTAATGAATATGCCCATGTTCAACTTCTTGCAGTTCTTCTAATATACTGCATTCTCTCTCTTAATAGGACTTAGTGCTGTGACATTTACTGAGAAGACTCTTACTAATGCTCCCTTCCCTGTCCCATCTGTATACTTTCTATAATTCCCTGCCAACACACTTAGTACATTCTGGTAGGAAGTAATGTTTGTCTTGTTTACCACTGTTTTCCTACAGATAGTCAATATCAATTTGTTAAATAAAATGATAATATACCTCTTACTACGTATAGATACTGATATATACACACACACGCATGCACATATATATCTGCCTCATGTATAAAATGTTCAGAAAGTATAAATAAAATTCAGTTTTCTGATTACTAGGATAAGAGTATGGACTCATGTAATTAAAACATGCCCCTTGAATTATTTTTATAGTAGTAATTTAAGGAGAAGGAAAAGGAAAGACATGAATAGACAAGTTCTGGAGAAGATAGGAGTACAGATCACTGCAGTATTATTGAGTATTCTGTATATGTATGTCCAATATTCTAGTAGATGCTGTACAGAACACAAAAGAGGTATAAAACTAACTGCTCAAGGAAACCAGTTGTCAAATTAAGGAAAGAGAAAAGGAGCTCTTGATGACTTTTAATTTGGAGAAGTTTAAACAACTGGAATTCATATTTTTCCCCATTTCAGTTCTAGTCAGTGAACATCATTTGTGTGTCAGGGTAAATAATAGGATCAGTAGTAAGTGTGAAAAGGAGGGATGTGTCCAGGGAGGATGTTGTGGTCCAAGGTAGAGCAGGGCCTTGAGGAAAGCAATCCAGGGTGAGTGTGCTGTTGAATTTCACAGATAATACATTCTGTGTCAAGACTACTATGTTGACCTTGGGATCTGTATTAACTGGTGTGTCGTCTTCCAGTCTGCCTAGGACACAATGCCCAGCCATGGGTAGGATAAGAAGATAAGATATTGGAACACTTTGAGTCAGACACACCTGGTTTTTTGTCCTGGCTCTGCCATTTATTTTGCAGTTTCTAGATCTACTGTGGTATCTATTTTTCAGTTATTGTGAGGATAAACTAAATAACCCATGTATTTAATTAATACAGTGTCTAGCACATAGTAAGCACTCAGTGAAAGTTTAGCAATTAATATTTCAATATTGTCTCTGTCATCATTTGGGTCAAGATCTTAGGTTCCATTGCCTGAGATACAGACTCTTACACTAACAATATTTCACTCTTTCTTGTTCTTGTTCTTCCACCCATAATGTAAATGTATTTCTGAAAGCAGAGCTATTCTTCAGATATAATATATTCTATCTTTATGAAAACACAACTTTACGTGATCTGTTGCCTACTTATCTCTCTGATCTGATCTTCTGCCGTGCTGTTCCTTAAACACACCAAGCTTATTCCCATCTCATAGTCTTTGTTCTTACCTTACCTCTTGCTTAGGATGCTTTTCCTCCAGAGAGCCCCTTGGCTCACTAGCTGCACCTCATTTAGTCTCTTTAAATGTCACCTCTTTAGAAAAGGCCTTCCCTGACTATCCTATCTAAAATATTACTCTTTATCACTTTCTTGTCCTGCTTTATATTTCTTTGTGGCACTTCTCACTATCCTACATTGTTTTATACATTTATTCATTAATTGTCATTCTCCCATTCTGGAATGTAAGTTCCCTTAAGTTAGTCTCATTCAGTGCCTAAAACAGTACAAAGTAGGCACTCAGTAACTATTTGTTAATTGAATGATTTAAAAGTTTGGAGAGTGTTAGACCCAAACAATAAAATTACTCTTTTTTATTATTATTATTTGCTAAGTTCAACAAGTTTTCTTTTTTTAAAATTTATTTTTAAATTGTGGTAACATTGGTTTATAGCATTATATAAATTTCAGGTGCACATCATATTTCAATTTCTGTGTAAATTACATCATGTTCACCACACAAAGACTAATTATAATCCATCACCCAACACATGTGCCTAATCACCCCTTTCACCCTCCTGCCTCCCTGCTTTCCCACTGGTAACCACCAATCCAGTATCTGTCTCTATGCATTTGTTTGTTGTTGCTTTTATCTTCTAGTTATGAAAGAGATCATACAGTACTTGACTTTCTCCCTCTGATTTATATCGCTTAGCATAATACCCTCCAAGTCCATCCATGTTATCGCAAATGGCCAGATTTCATCCTTTTTTATGGCTGAGTAGTGTTCCATTATGTATCTATACCACATCGTCTTTATCCATTCATCCCTTGATGGGCACCTAGGTTGCTTCCAAGTCGTGGCTATTGTGATTAATGCTGCAGTGAACATAGGGGTGCATATATCTTTATGCATTCAACAAACACTAAAATTACTCTTTAAAGATTATTCTAGAAGTAGCTAAGTTGGGAAATCATACTGAAAACATCTTAAATTGCAATTTCTTTTTCTTTTAGAAAAATGTTGACTATGGCGAGATGATAGGGAAATTGTCTCTTCGTAAACAGCGCTTCATGCAGTTTTCTTCACTGGAATATGAAGGAGAATATTATATGACACCACGAGACTTCCTCTTTTCAGTAATGTTTGAGCAAATGGAACGTGAGTTGTTTCTTGTTTTTTAAGTTTAAAAAAAATTAAACATTAGGGCTAAAAAACCTGCTTTTGAGAATTAACAACTTTATTTTAATTATCATCATTCTTTGTACCTTGCATTTACTTACTATTTAGACTTTTCAGTCCTCGTGACATGAGTATAGTTAAACTTTTATATATATTTATCTGAGGAATAGTTGTTATGTATATGGGTTTTTCTAAAGAAGACAGGAAAAATAGGTGAATTTTTTAATGTCACTAAATATGTTATTAATAGAATAATTAATTTATCCAGGATGTTAGTTTTTGGTGGTATTGATGTTTTAAATTGGGGAAAAAAAACGAAACTAAGTTAGAGCAATTAGGAGGGCCATGTAATGGAGTCACGATGCCATCAATTAAAAACCCTGAAAAAATAGAATGAGAAGCAAAAATCCAAAAGCTGTCATTATGTAATTTTGTTTCCTAAACTGTCAACTCTTAGTTACTCCAAATGATGTCAGAAATTCTTAGTTTTATTACCTAAACTAGTCCCTTTTACTTTGAAGAGAGTAGATATGGCCCCATCCTCTGTGCCCTATATTGCAGAAGTGCTCTATGAGAGTTTCTTGGCGTCCTGACACCTTTCAAAGTGTGCTGGAAGTACTTCCCTGTGGATAGCTGTACAGTCATGCATTACTTAACAAGGGGATACATTCTGAGAAATGTGTCATTAGGCAATTTCGTCATTGTGCAAACATTGTAGATTGTACTTACACAAACCTAGATGGTATAGCCTACTACACACCTATGCTATATGGTACTAATCTTATGGGACCACCATCATATACGCACTCTGTTGCTGACTGAAACGTCATTATGCAGTGCATGACTGTATAGGGAATGGTTGAAATGGGTTAGGGCAAGTTGAGCAGCAAGAAGTGTAGATTGAATTGAAGAATACTGAGAAGACTTGGGAAGACATTATTAGTATTGAGGGATGACTTGAACAAAAACAAAATGAATGATAGTGTTATGTTCTAGGGACAGTAAGTTCACCAATCACTACAACCAAAGGATTGAGTTGGGGAGTGGTAAGAGATCACATTGAAAAACAAATAAGGGCCTTATTGTACAGAGGATTTCAGTGACCCTGTACAACCACCAGAGAGATGTGTATTTGGTGGAGATGGGTGGACTTCATCTTGAATCAATAAGGGAGCAATGAAGGTTTATGAGCAGGAAAATAAGGTGGTAAAAAAATATATTTAGCTTGTTTTGGTACAGCTTCTTTGGAGGGAAGTTTGGGAGTATGCATCAAAAATCTTAAAAATATTTACTGACTTTGATGCAGTAAGTTCACTCCTAGAAAATTTGTCTCAGTAAATCATTGGAGAGATACCAAGAGGGTGTGTGTGTGTGTGTGTGTGTGTGTGTGTGTGTGTGTGTGTGTGTGTGTGTGTGTGTAAGACCAGCCCTGAGCTAACACCCATTGCCAATCCTCCTGTTCTTTTGCTGAGGAAGAGTGGTCCTGGGTTAACATCCGTGCCCATCTTCCTCTGCTTTATATGGGACGTCACCACAGCATTGCTTGACAAGTGGTGTGCCAGTCCACGCCCAGGATCTGAACCCGCGAACCCCAGGCTGCCAAAGCAGGCACGCGAACTCAACCGCTACGCCACTGGGCCAGCTCTGAGATTTTTTTTTTTTTAACAGTAGTTTAGGAGTGCAGCCCTGTGGCCTAATGGTTAAGTTTGGCACGCCCCACTTTGGCAGCCTGGGTTCAGCTCCCCGGCATGGACCTACACCACTTGGTGGCGGCCACGTTGTGGTGGCGACCCACATACAAAATAGAGGAAGATTGGCACAGATGTTCGCTCAGGGTGAATCTTCCTCAAGCAAAAAGAGGAAGATTGGCAACAGATTTTAGCTCAGGGCAAATCTTCCTCAGCAAAAAAAGAAAGTAGTTTAGCCTCTCCAACATGTAAAGAGCTTGGACATTGTTATTCCTGTCCTTGCAGTGAGAAAAAAGCTGAAGAACTGAAAATCAACAACTCTTCTTAACTCCATTGGAGAATTAATAGGCTTGTAAACTAGAGACAGGCAGATAGAGAGAAGCAGAGCTTACCTGGAGCAGAAACTATCCAGAAACCACCAGTGGAGCCCAGACACCACCACTGGAGCCAGCATCTGGTAGAAATATTTAAAGAGTAATTGGCTAATTCTTAGAGTCTGAGCATAGACCAGCTTGAGAGATAAAAACTTGTGAAGACCCAGCCATGAGGGGCCCTAATACTTTTATGAGTTTTACATGGAGAAGCCTCACCAGGTTCTCACAGTGAATATCAGAAAAATTCTCAGGCCGGCCCGGTGGCGTAGTGCTTAAGTTTGCGTACTCTGCTTCAGTGGTCCAGGGATCGCAGGTTCGAATCCCAGGTGCAGACCTATACACTGCTTATCAAGCCATGCTGTGGCAAGCGTCCCACATATAAAGTAGAGGATGATGAGCACAGATGTTAGCCCAGGGCCAATCTTCCTCAGCAAAAAGAAGATTGGCAACAGATGTTAGCTCAGGGCTAATCTTTCTCAACAACAAAAAAAATTCTCTCTGCTTCCCTCAGGGGTAGGGGGAAAGTAACCATTTTGAAATACTTCTAGAGCATTCTGTTCTCCTTAACAAAGGCCTTCTGAGAAAGGAAACTATTTTACCAAAGTCTAACCCGCTGGTGTTTTACCACAGCCTAACCAACCTGGTTGAATGGAAATAACCCAACTCCAGTCTCCTCTAGCCTTCCTCTCTCACTTAAGAGGGAAAAACCAAAAAGACCCAAATTGAAAGTACTTGTGAAGATCACAGCCCAGGGACACAGGCTCACTTATAGGCTGAGACCTAATCATAGGATTATAGAACACTTCCTCTCCCCACCACAGCTCACCACACATCAGTAGGGCTCCTGTATAACAGGGGAATATAGCTGAAAGAACTGCACCTTTCAGACCTTATATAGGAAGTTTCTAGGGAAATGGAAACACAATAGCAGAGACAAAAACAAGGATACCAAAGGAAATTTTAGCCTCTGACACCTACAACTACAGCATACAGTAAACACAGCCTGATGCTAGCCAGATAAACATAGAACCTCATGCTGAAGGCCTGTCTACTTCAGTAACATTTACCCAGTACATCATATCTGGCTCTCAACAAAAAAAATCAAATGGCATACTAAAAGGCAAAAAGCACAGTCTGAAGAGACAAAGCAAGCATCAGAACCATATTCCAATATGGCAAAGATTTTGCACTTACCAGACCAAAAGTTTAAAGTAAGCATGATTTATATACTAAGGGCTCTAATAGAAAATGTACACAACATATAATAACAGATGGGTATTGTAAGCAGAAATAGAGAGAATCTTCGAATCAAAAGGAAATGCTAGAAATAAAAAACACTGTAACAGAAATGAAGAATGCCTTTGATGAGCTCGTCAGAGTAATGCTCTGAGCCAAGGAAATAAGCAGTGAGATTGGAGATAGGTTAATAGAAACTTCCCAAACTGAAAAGCAAAAAGAAAAAAGACTGGAAAAACCAGAATATCCAAAAACTGTGGGACAATGCAAAAAGTGTACCATGCACATAATGGCAATACCAGAAGGAGAAGAAAGAACAGAAGTATTTGAAGTATTAATAGCTGAGAATTTTCTGAAATTATCAACAAACACCAAACCACAGGTTCAAGAAACTGACAAAATTCCAAGCTGAATAAATACCAGAAAATCTACACCTAGGCATATCATATTCAAAGTGCAGAAAATCAAAGACAAAGAGAAAACCTTGAAAGAAGCTGGGGGGGAGGGGGTCTAATCTGTAATAATGTATGTCAATTATATCTCAATTTAACAAAAAACAAAACAAAATAAAAAAACCTTACCTATAGAGAAACAAGGATAAGAATTACATTATACTTTTCTTTAGAAACCATGCAAGCATGAGGAGAGAACAGTAAAATATTTAAAATTTTGAAAGAAAAATTCACCAACCTAGAATACTATATCCAGGGAAATTATCCTTTAAACATGAAGGGGAAATAAAGAATTTCTCAGACAAACAAAAACTGAGGGAATTTGTCACCAGTAGACTGGCTTTACAAGAAATGTTAAGTTCTTCTGAGAGAAGGAAAATGATATAGGTCAAAAACTCGGATCTACATGAAGAAAATAAGAGTTGGAAATGGAATAAATGAAGATAAAATCATTTATTTTTCCTAATTCTTAACAGACCCAACAGATAACAATGTATTCACAATAATAATAGCGATAATATATTAGATGATTATAGCTCATGGATAAGTGAAATAATGCGTGATAGCAGTGTAATAAGGAATAGGTCAGAGGAATTGGGAATACTCTTTAAGTTACCTGCACCACCCATGAAGCAGGGTAGTGTTATTTGAAAGTGGACTTAGGTTAGTTGTAAATGTATATTGCAACTTTAAGGAAACCACTAAGAAAAAATTAAAGAAATATTAATTGATGTGCTAAGAGAGGAGAGAAAATCAAATCATACAAAATGCTCAACTAAAACCAGAGAAGGCACAAAAAGAGTGGAAGACAAGGAAGCGAAAAACAAGAGCAATGAATGGAAAACAGTTACAAATGTGGTTGATATTAATCCAACTATATCAATAATCACTTTAGATATGAATAGTCTAAATACACTAATTAAAAGATAGATGTCTTTTATATATGTTACCTACAAGAAACTCACTTTAAACATAAAGACATAGATTTAAAATAAAGGGATGGGAAAGATATACCATGTTAACACTAATCAAAAGAAACCTGGGATAGTTATATTAATTACAGACCAACCAGATATCAAAGTAAGGGAAATCTTCAGGGATACAGAAGGGCATGATATAATGATAAAAAGGGGCAGTTCTCTAGGAGGACATAACAATCTTCACTGTGTATGTGCCTAACTACAGAGTATCAAGATACAAGAGGCAAAAACCGATAGAACTGTAAAGAGAAATAGACAAATCCACTATTATACTTGAGACTTCAACACTCCTTAGTCAGTAACTGACAGATCCAGTAGGCAGAAAATCAGTAAGGATGTAGCTAAACAGCACCATCCATCAACTGGATCTAATTGACATTTATAAGAGACTTCATCCAACAACAGAAGAATATACATTCTAATGCTAACATGGATCATTCACAAGGATAGACCACATTTGAGCCATAAAACACACATAAACAAATTTACAAGAATACAAATCATACAAAGTGTGCTCTCTCCCCACAATAGAATTAAACTAGAAACCAATAAGAGAAAGATAACTGGAAAATCTGAAAATATTTGGAGATTAAACAGCACACTTCTGAATAACACATAAGTCAAAGAAGAAATCTCAAAAAAAATGTTTTAAATATTTTGAACTAAATGAAAATTAAGGTACAACTAATCAAAATTTATGGGATGCAGCAAGAGTAATGGTTAAAGGGAAATTAATAGCATTGAATGTATATGTTAAAAAAGAAGAAAGATCTAAAGTCAATAATCTAAGCTTCCACTTTAGTAAATTCAAAAAAAAAAGTGTAAGTTAAATCCAAAATAGAAGAAAAGAAGTAATAAAAATTGGAGCAGAAATCAGTGTACAAAATGGGAATCATATGATATATACTACTTTCCCTCATGGTAAGCCTCACTAGAGGTTTCTAAACTTTATTGATCTTTCCAAAGAAGTAGCTTTTGGTTTCATTAATTTTCTCTATTTCCTATCTCTAGTTTTATTGACAGGGCAATTTATACCTGTAAATGTGTACATTAATAAAGAGAACAGTCTCAGTCAGTTGCCTAACCTCTCACCTTAAAGCACTGGAAAAAGAAGAGCAAACGAAAGCTTAAGCTAGTAGAGGGAAGTAAATAATAAAGATTAGAGTAGAGATAAAGAAAATAGAGACTAGAAAAATAGTAGAGAAAAATCAGGGAAACCAAAACCTGGTTCTTTGAAAAGAGGTGTCCAGGGCCTGACTTGCTTAACAGCAAAACAGCAGTAGGTGTATGCTCTTAGACCTTGCAGCCAGTTGTACTGGGGCTCCCCTGCCCAATAAAATCACTAAAGTGACTGTAGCAGATGCACACAGCTGAGCCTTACAACCAGTCGACCTGGGGGCCAGCCTAGACTACCCATGCATCCACAGCAAGAGCAACCCACACCACAACAGAAGGGCACATATAGCCCACACAGGAGACACTCGTGGGACACTGTAACTGGTGACTAGAGGGAAGCATATTGCTGGGCCCCATAAAGCATCACTTACATAAGGCCACATCTCCAAGATCAGGAGACACAGCTGATCTACCTAATACATAGGTATAAGCACAGAGAAGTAGGCAAAAAGAGGAGGCGAATATATTTGAAATGAGAGAACAGGACAAATCCTCAGAAAAAAGAAGTAAATGAAACAGAGAGAAACAATCTACTAATAAAGAGCACAAACTAATAGTCGTAAGGAGGCTCACTGATCTTGAGAGAAGAATAGATGAACACGTGAGAACTTCAACAAAGAATTGGAAAATATAAAAAAGAACCAGTCAAAATTGAAGAATATAATAATGGAAACCGTAAATTCCCTAGAAGGAATCAACAGCAGAGTAGATGACACAGAAGAACCAATCAGCGAGCTGGATGAAAGAGTAGAGGAAATCACCAAAGCTAAACAGTAAAAAGAAAAAAGAATTAAAAAGAATGAGGACAGTCTGAGGGACCTGTGTGACAACAAGTGAGTTAACATCAGTATTATAGGAGAAGAGAGACAAAGGGGCAAAGAACCTATTTAAAGAAATAATAGCTGAATACTTGCCTAACATAAGGAAGGAAACAAACATCCAAGTACAGGAAGCATAGAGAGCACCAAACAATATAAACCCAAAGAGTCCCACACCTAGACACATTATAATTAAAATGCCAAGAATTAAAGATAAAGGGACAATCCTAAAAGCTGCAGGAAAAAGGCAACAATTTACATACAAATACCCATCAGGCTATCAGCTGTCTTTTCAGCAGAAACCTTACAGGCTAGAAGGGAGTGACACAATATATTCAAAGTGGTGAAAGGAAAAAACCTGCAACCAAGAATACTCTACCCAGCAAGTTTCTCATTCAGAGTGGAAGGAGAGATAAAGTTTTCCAGACAAGCAAAAAGTAAGGGAGTTCATCACCACTAAACCAGCCTTACAAGAAATGTTAAAGAGACTTATTTAAGTGGAAAAGAAAAGGAAAGTAATAGGAATAAAAAATTATCAAACAAAAAATATCACTGATAAAGTCAAATATACAGTAAAGGTAGCAGATCAATCACCTATAAAACTAATATGAAGGACAAAAGTAGTAAAATCATCTATCTCCGTGATAAGAGGTTAAGCGATACATACACACAACAAGGAGGTTAAATATGATATCAAAAACTTAAAATGTGGAGTTTCCAGGAGTGACATCAGCATCATGGCAGAGTGAGCTTTCCCCCTAAGTGGCTCCCCCACTAAGACACAACAAAAAGGACATTCAAGTACCAACAGAGGACACTCACACATCACAAAAGATGTTTGAGAGACCCATGCAGGCTAACATCTGAGGGTGGAGGTGCTGGTAGCCACAGAGGAAGTGGAAAAACGTAAGGAGAACTCCTCTCCTTTCCCAACAACAGTGACACTGAGAGCAGGACCGCACAGCTGAGAGGAGGGAGAGGGACAGCCATCTGCGGGAAAATGGTCACTCTCCAAGGTCTCTCACAGCCTATGGGAAGTTCCCATACGAAGGGGACTGAAGTGTTATGGGGGCATCTTCATCAAGCCAGCACCCCAGGACAGCAGATAACAAGGGAAGAATGAGAAGCCTCCGGGATCGGGCAGGCAAAAGAAAGACCCCTCGCCTGCCCAGAACACCAACACAGCCAGTTGGCCAGAGCTCCCATGAATCAAGGCACACTCAGAATACACAGCTCTTGACGCCCACCTAGTGGCAGCAGGTGGAAGGTGCAACCAGACATCTTCAGAATGAGGAAAAATAAGCCAACACCCTCCAGCAGTATGGAAAACTGTATTACATCTCAAGAACAGAAGGAAAATAGCAAGCACCCAGAAATCAGTCCTGAAGGCACAAAAATTTATAACCTAAATGATAAAGAATTCAAAATACTTATCATTAAAAAGCTCAATGAACTACAAGAAAAGATAGACAATTCACTGAAATCACGAATTTCTTCACAAAAGAGGTTGAAACTATAAAGACACATCAGTCAGAAATGTTGGAGACAAAAAGCAGAATGTAGGAGATTAAGAAAAATCTGGAATCTTTAAAGAACAGAGCTAACAATATGGAGGAAAGAATTAGCAATATTGAGGCTAGGAATGCAGAAATGCTCCAGATGGAGGAGGAGAGAGAACTAAGACTAAAAAGAACTGAAGAAATCCTCCAAGAAATGTCCAACTGAATTAGGAAATACAACATAAGGATTATAAGTATTCAAGAGGGATAAGAGAAGGAAAAAGGAGCAGAGAGCTTGTTCAAAGAAATAGTAGCTAAGAAATTCCCAAACCTGGGGAAGGAGCTGGAAATACAAATGAATGAAATCAATAGATCTCCTAAATATATCAATATGGAAAGATCCTCTCCAAGACATACAGTAGTAAAGCTGGCAAAAGTCAATGATAAAGAAAAATATTAAGGGCAACAAGACAAAAACAAAAAACAAAAAAACCCGTATAAAGGAAGTCCCTATCAGGCTGTCAGCTGATTTCTCAGCAGAAATGTCACAGGCTAAGAGAGAGTGAAATGATCTATTCAAAATTCTGAAAGACAAAATCTTTCAGCCAAGAATGCTCTATCCACCAAAAATATCCTTCAGATATAATGGAGAAATAATAACTTTCCCAGATAAACAAAAAGCTAAGGGAGTTCGTTGCCACAAGACACCCACTACACGGAATGCTCGAGAAGGCCCTCATGCCTGCAGAAAAAAGAGAAAGAGGATACAAAGCTTTGAGCAAGAAGAAAAATAGGTAGATAAAATCAGAAAAATTGCAGCTCTCTATCAGAGATTAGCAAACACTTAACTAGAAACATCAAGATTAAGGGAAGGAAAACACCAAAAGTAAATAGAACCTCATCACTTTAAACACACAGTTATGACACAAGATGGAATAAGTTGTGACAGTAATAACTTAAAAAGGGAAGTGGAGAGGGATCGAATTGACTTAGTCTAAGGAAATAAGAGACCATCAGAAAATGGACTATCTCATCCACAAGATTTTTTTTACAAACCTCATGGTAACCACTAAACAAATAATCAGAACAGAGACACATACAATAAATAAACAGAAAACTAAGAAAACCATCATACAGAACTACCAAAATGAATTGATAGTCCAAAACACATGGGACAAGAAACAAAGGAAATGCAAAAGAACCAGAAAATGAGCAAAAAAATAGCATCATTGAACCCTCATATATCAATAATCACTCTAAATGTAAATGGATTGAATTCTCCAATCAAAAGACACAGAGTGGCGGGATGGATTAAAAAACAAGATCCAACAGTATGCTGCCTCCAGGAAACACATCTCAGTTCTAAAGACAAACACAGGCTCAGAGTGAAAGGATGGAAGATGATACTCCAAGCTAATGGCAAACAAAAGAAAGCAGGAGTTGCCATCCTTATATCAAAGAAGACTTCAAGATAAAAGAGGTAATGAGAGACAAAGAGAGGCAATATATAATGATAAAAGGGACACTCCACCAAGAAGACATACATAAATATATATGCACCCAACACAGAAGCACCAAAGTGCATAAAGCAACTGTTAACAAACCTAAAAGGAGATGTTAACAACGACACTATAATAGTAGGGGATCGTAACACCCCACTTAATCAATGGATAGATAAATGACACATTAGACCAGGTAGATTTAGTAGATATATATAGAACATTCCATCCAAAAACCACAAAATACACATTCTTTTCAAAAGCACATGGAACATTCTCCAGGATAGATCACATATTGGGCCACAAAACAAGTCTCAATAAATTTAAGAAGATTGAAATAATACAAAACATCTTTTCTGACCACAACAGTATGAAACTAGAAATCAACTTCAAGAAGAAAACTGGAAAAGCTACAAATATGTGGAGATTAAACAAAGTGCTATGCTAAATGACTATCGGGTCAATGAAGAAATCAAAGGAAAAATCAAAAAATACCTGGAGGCAAATGAAAATGAAAATATTACATGCCAAAATTTATGGGATTCAGCAAAAGTGGTACTAAGAGGGAAGTTTACAGCAATACAGGCCTACCTCAACAAACAAGAAAAATCTCAAACAATCTAACACTGCACCTAAAGGAACTAGAAAAAGAAGAACAAAGAAAGCCCAAAATCAACAGAAGGAAGGAAATAATAAAAATTAGAGCAGAAATAAGTGAAATAGAGACTGAAAGAAAAAAACAATGAAACCAAGAGCTGGTTCTTCGAAAAGATAAGCAAAATTGACAAACCTTTAGCTAAACTCACCAAGGAAAAAAGAGAGAAATCTCAAACAAAATCAGAAACAAAAGAGGAGAAATTACAATGAACATCTCAGAAAGACAGAGGATTAGAAGAGAATGCTAAGAAAAGCTATATGCCAACAAATTGGATAATCTAGAAGAAATGAATAAATTCTTAGAATCACATAACTTTCCAAACCCAAATCAAGAAGAAATAGAGAATTGGATAGACCACTCACCAGTAAGGAGTTTGAAACAATAATGAAAAACCTACCAAAAAGCAAAAGTCCAGGACCAGATGGCTTCCCAATGAATTTTACTAAACCTTCAAGAAAGTCTTAATACTTATCCTTCTCAAACTCTTCCCAAAAATTGAGGGGGAGGGGAAGCTTCCTAACTCATTCCACAAGGCCAATATTACCCTGATACCAAAAGCAGACAGGACAACACCAAAGAAGAAAATTACAGACCAATATCACTGATGAGCATAGATGCAAAAATCTTCAACAAAATACCAGCAGATCAAATACAATACATTAAAGAGGTCATACACCATGGTGAAGTGGGATTTATTCCAGGGATGCAGGGATGGTTCAATATCTGCAAATTAATGTCCTACACCACATTAACAAAATGAAAAATAAAAATCACATGATCATTTCAATAGATGCAGAGAACGCATTAGACAAAATACAGTATCCATTTATGATAAAAATTCTGAATAAAATGGGTAAAGAAGGAAAGTACCTCAACATAATAAAGGCCACATATGACAAACTCACAGCTAATATCATTCTCAGTGGTGAAAAGCTGAAAGCTAACCCTCTAAGAACAGAAACAAGACAAGGATACCCACTTAGTCCTAGCCAAAGCAATTAGACAAGAAAAAGAAATAAAAGGTATTCAAATTGGAAAGGAAGAAGTAAAACTGTCACCTGACATGATTTTATTATATATAGAAAACCCTAGATGATCCACTAAAAAACTATTAGAACTAATAAATGAGTACAGTAAAGTTACAGGATACAAAAATCAGTTGTATTTGTATACACTAACAATGAAATAGCAGAAAGAAATTAAGAATGCGATCCTGCTTACAATCGCAACAAAAAGAGTAAAATACCTAGGAATAAATTTAACCAAAGAGGTGAAGGACCTGTGCGCTGAAAACTATAAAACATTGTTGAAAGAAATTGAAGAAGTCACAAAGAAATGGAAAGATATTCATCCTCCTGGGTTGGAAGAATTAACACAGCTAATATGTCTGTATTTCCTAAAGCAATCTACAGATTCAGTGCAATCCCTATCAAAGTCCCAGCAACGTTTTTCACAGAAATAGATCATAGAATCCTAAAATTTATATAGAACAACAAAAGACCCTAAATAGCCAAAGCAATCCTGAGAAAAAAAGAAGAAGCTGGAAGTATCACACTCCCTGATTTCAAAATATACTACAAAGCTATAGTAATTAAAACAGTACGGTACTGGCAGAAAAACAGACGCACAGATCAACAGAATTGAGAGCCCAGAAATAAACCCACACATCTGTGGACAGCTAATGTTTGACAAAGGAGCCAAGAACAGACAATGGAGAAAGGAAAGTCTCTTCAATAAATGGTGTTGGGAAAACTGTACAGCCACATGCAAAAGAATGAAAGTATGGGGCTGGCCCAGTGGCATAACAGTTAAGTTCACATGTTCTGCTTCGGTCACATGGGGTTCGCTGGTTCAGATCCTGGGCGCAGACCTACTCACCACTCATCAAGCCATGTTGAGGCAGCGTCCCACATAGAAGAAACTAGCAGGACCTACAACTAGGATATACAACTATCTACCGGGGCTTTGGGGAGGAAAAAAAAAAGGAGGAAGATTGTCAACAGATGTTAGCCCAGGGCCAATCTTCCTCAAATAAATAAAAGAATGTCATTCCAGAAAGAATGAAAGTAGAATATTATCTTACACCATACACAAAAATTAATTCAAAATGGATTAAATTCTTGAATGTAAGACCTGAAACCATAAAACTTCTAGAATAAAACATAGGCAGTACACTCTTCAAGATTGGTCTTAGCATCTTTTCAAATACCGTGTCTCACCAGGCAAGAGAAACAAAAGAAAAAATAAACAAATGGGACAACACCAAACTAAAAAGCCTCTGCACAGTAAAGGAAACCATCAACAAAACAAAAAGACAACCGTACAACTGGGAGAAGATATTTGCAAACCATATATCTGATAAGGGGTTAATACCCAAAATATATAAAGAACTCATTCATCTCAACAACAAAGAAACCAACAACTCAATTTAAAAATGGGGAAAAGATCTGAACAGACATTTTTCCAAAGAAAATATACAGTTGGCCAACAGGCACATGAAAACATGTTCAACATCTCTAATTATTAGGGAAATGCAAATCAAAACTAGAATGATGCATCACCTCCAACCTGTCAGAATGGCTATAATTAATGACAAGAAATAATACGTGTTTTAGAGCATGCGGAGAAAAGGGAACTCTCATTCACTGCTGGTGGGAATTTAAACTGGTGCAGCCACTACCGAAAACAGTATGGAGATTCCTCAAGAAATTAAGAATAGAACTACCATAAGTTCCAGCTATTCCACTGCTGCGTATTTATCTAAAGAACACAAAAACACGAATGCATAAAGTTATGTGCACCCCTGTGTTCTTTGCAGCATTATTCACAATAGCCAAGACTTGGAAACAAGTGCCCATCAATGGATGAATGGATAAAGAAGATGTGGTGTATATATACACAATGGATTATTACCCAGCTATAAGAAAGATGAAATCTTGCCATTTGTGACAACATGGGTGGACCTTGAGGCTATTATGCTAAGCAAGATAAGCCAGATGGAGAAAGATAGCATATGATTTCACTCATAAGTGGGAGATAAAAACAACAGCAGCAAACAAACATATAGATACAGAAATTAGATTGGTGGTTACCACAGAGGAAGAAGTGAGGGAGGGAGGCAAAATATGTGATAGGGCACATGTGTGTGGTGAGAGATGGTAGTCTTTGGCTGGTGAACAAGATGTAGTCTACACAGAAACTGAAATATAATGATGTACACCTGAAATTTATATAATCCTATACACCAATGTTACCTCAATAAAAAAATAAAAAGAAAAAAGGGGCCCGCCCAGTGGTATACTGGTTATGTATACTGGTTATGTATACTGGTTATGTATACTGGTATACTCCACTTTGGCAGCCCGGGATTTGCGGGTTCGGATCCTGGGTGCAGAGCTACACACTGCTCATCAAGCCATACTGTGGCAGCATCCCATATACAAGTAGAGGAAGACTGGCACAGATGTTAGCTCAGGGACAACCTTCCTTAAGCAAAAAAGAGGAAGATTGGCAACAAATGTTATCTCAGGGCCAATCTTCCTCACCAAAAAAAAAACATAACTTAGCTGAAATGGGCAAATTCCAGTTTTCTCTCATTCTATGTATATTTTCACTCTCTTCATGGTGTCCTTTGATGCACATAAGTTTTTAATTTTGATGAAGATTTTTCTGTTTTACTTTATAGAAATTTACAGATAAATTTGTAAATTTATCTGTTTTACTTTTGTTGCCTGTGTTTTTTGGTGTCATAGATAAGAAAACATTGTCAAATCCAAGGTCATGAAATTTTGCCCCTATTTTCTTCTAAAAGTTTTATGGTTTTAGCTATTGAGTTTGTCTTTTATCCATTTTGAGTTAATTTTTGTAAATGGAGTAAGGCAAAAGGTTAGTACTTCATCCTTTTGCATATGGCTCTCCAGTTGTCCATGCACCATTGTTGAAAAGACTATTCTGTCCCCCATTGAATTGTCTTGGCATCCTTGTCAAAATTCATTTGAGTATAAATGTATAGATTTATTTCTGGACTCTATTCTATCCTGTTAATCTGTCTGCATATCCTTTGCCAGTACCACATAGTCTTGATTACTGTAGTATGGTATTAAGTTTTGAAACCAGGAAGTATGAGTCCTCCTACTTTGTTCTTCTTTATCAAGATTCTTTTGTCTATTTGGGGACTCTTAAAATTCCATATGAATTTTAGAATGGGTTTTTCTATTTCTGCAAAACACACCATTGGAATTATGATCAGGATTGCATTGAATTCATAGATTGCTTTTGGTGGTATTTTCTTCTTAATGTTATTAAGTCTTCCAGTCCATTAACACAAGTTGTCTTTCCATTTATTTAAATCTTCTTTAATTTCTTTAAGCAGTGTTCTGTAATTTTCAGTGTACAAATTTAGCATCTCCTTGGTTAAATTTATTCCTAAGTTTTTTTTTTTTTCTTTTTGCTGCTGTTGCAAATGGAATGGTTTTCTTAGTTTCCCTTTGGGATTATTCATTGCTAGTGTGTAGAAATACAACTGATTTTTCTATGTTGATTTTGTATCCTGCAACTTTGATAAATTCATTTACTAGCTCTAACAGTTTTTTGTGAATTTCCTAAGGTTTTCTACATATAAGATAATATCTTCTACAAATAGAAATAATTATGCTTTTTCTTTTCTATTTGGATGCTTTTTAATCTCTTTTTCTTGCCTAATTGCTCTGGCTAGAACTTCTAGTCACATGCTGAATAGAAGTGGCAAACGTGGGCATCTTTTTCTTGTTCCTAATCTTACTGTAACAGCTTTCAGTCTTCATCATTTAGTATGATGTTAGCTCTCATTTTACATATATGCCCTTTATAATATTAGGGAAGTTCCCTTCTATTCCTAGTTTGAGTTTTTATCATGAAAGGGTGTTGGATTTTGTCAAATGGTTTTTCTGTATCCATTGAGATGATCATGTTGGGGTTTTTTTCATTCTATTAATGTGGTGTATTGCATTGATTGATTTTCATATCTTGAACCACCTTTGCATTCCAGAGGTAAATCCCATTTGGTCATGGTGTATAATCCTTTTACTATGCTGTTGAGTTCTCTTTGCCATCATTTTGTTGAGAATTTTTACACCAATATGGTAAGGAATATTGGCCTATGGTTTTCTTGTAATGTCTCTGTCTAGCTTTGGTATCAGGGTAATGCTGGTCTCTTAGGATAAGTTCATACATATTCCCTTCTCTTCAATTTTTGGAAGAGTTTGAGGAGGACTGGCATTCTCTTCTTTAAATGTTTGGTAGAATTCACCAGTGAGGCCTTCTGGTCCTGGACTTTTCTTTGTTGGGCAGTTTTTTGATTACTGATTCGATCTCCATACTTTTTTGGATATATTCACATTTTGTATTTCTTCTTGGGTTCATTTTGTTTGTTTCTAGTTATTTGTCCATTTAACCTAGGTTATCCAATTTGTTGGCATACAGTTGTTCACAGTATTCTCTTAGAATCTTTTTTATTTCTGTAAAATCAGTTGTAATGTCCCCATTTTCATTTCTGATTTTAGTAATTTACCTTAAGGCTTCTCTCTCTTTTTTTTTTTTTTTTTTACAACTAGCTAAAGTTTTATCAATTTTGTTGATCTTTTCAAAGAACCAACTTATGGTTTCATTGATTTTTCTCTATTGTTATTCTATTCTCCATTTTGTTTATCTCCACTCTAATCTTGATAATTTCCTCTCTTATGCCAGCTTTCAATTTAGTTTCCTCTTCTATTCTGGCACCTTAATGTACACAGTTAGGCTATTGATTTGAGATCTTTCTTCTTTTTTAATGTACACTGTTACTGCAGTAGAGTTCCATTAGCGGTGCTTTTACTGTATCCTGTAAGTTTTAGTATGTTGTGATTTCATTTCCATTCTTCTCAAGGTTTTTTCTAGTTTGCCTTATGATTGCTTCTTTGACCCACTTAAGAGTGTGTTGTTTAATTTCCACATATTTGTGAATTTCCCAGTTTTTCTTCTGTTACTCATTTCTAGTTCCATCCCACTGTTATCAGAAAAAAATACTTTGTGTGATTTCAATCTTTAAATTTATTAAGACTTGTTTTTTGAACTATCCTATGGTCCATCCTGGAATTTTCCAAGTGCACTTGAGAAGAGGTATATGCCGATATTCTTAGGTGAAGAGTTCTGTATGTCTGTTAGGTCTAATTAGTTTATAGTGTTGTTCAAGTTCTCCAGTTCCTTATTGACCTTCTCTGTGGTCGTTCTATCCATTGCTGAAAGAGAGGTATTGAAGTCTCTAACTGTTATTGTAGAACTGTCTTTTTTCACTTCAATTCTGCCAGGCAGATTTTTTAAAAGTGTATAAAGAATAAGAGCCCATTTTTTTCTTATTTACATATGTGTATAAATAAAATACAGTCTGCAAGGATATTTTCCAAATTGCTAGTAGTTCACGCTTGGCTTTTGGAATTATCAGTTTTTATATTTTCTTTTTGTTCTTTCAATTTTCTGATTTATCTGCAACAAATATTTGTATAAAAAAGAAAAAGTTAAAAACACTTTTAAATCTGCATTTAAAAGGTAAGTGAAGCAAGAAGAGCCAGTTACAGAGACTTAAAATAAGACCATTGACCAAGGATGAGAATGCAGTATCATGGAAGTCAGGAAATGTTTGGTCAGTAGTGTGGGTGTTCCAGAATGGTCCAGTAGGAGATAACTGGGAAGAGGCTATTGGAGAGCATGGGTCATTAGGACCTTTGGTAACAGTTTCAAGAGAATGGTCGGCAGTTAAAAAGAGAATTAAGAGGAAATGAAAATGGCAGGTATAGATTGTTTTTTCTAAAAATTTTTGTTCTAAAAGGTACAAAATAGATGATGATAGTTTGAAAGAAAACAAAGGATAATGAAAGAATTCTTTAGAAATACTTTTTAGCCAAACAACTCTTGGTTATCAGTCTGTGCTGTGTCCTATACTATAATTTATGCCCATTTTTTTTCAGATTAGGATTTCAAGTGGAGGTTGTAAAAACTTGATCAGCATCCTCAAAATATTAACATATCATATACTTGTAAATAGTAGGTATTAATGTCTTTTTTCTTCACCTAACTCTGGTTCACTCCTTTGACTTGCTCTCATTAAACATTTATATTTTCTTACTCCTATAACATCAACTATTTACTCTTATGCTTAATGTCATTAAAGAATTTTCTTCCCTTTTATGTTCTTTCAGTTGAATCTGATTTTTGCTTTACCTTATTTTAGCCTCAGCCCCATGCTATTTTTCTAATCAAGTTCAAAGTTTACATGGCTTTTTTCTTCATTTCATTGTTGTTGTTTTTATGTAACCCTCGATTTAACCAATTTAGGTTCTTATAATGTTTCCACTTTTATTATTCATTGGAATGCAATTAAACTGTATCAGAGGCATTTAGCTAAATCAAGAATTCAATAATATTTCAGTCCAAATAATACATCCTTTATGCGTATGATGTACTTCATCTTCATTTTTCATCATGGATAAGAAGAAGAAGAATCTTGATTGCATTCTTACGGATCATGGTGAACGGGAAAGCAAGGAAAAACAGAACCAACCCAATGACCCATGATCTTTATGTATAAACAGAAAGAAAGAAAACAATCTGAGATTTATTAGATCCTAAATTCATTATTACCTGGTATTAATTTTTCTGGACTTGTTGCAAATAATACACTTTATTAATAGTATTTGGTGGAGCTTATTTAAACCATCTGCCCCATGCCTCTTTCAAGTGGATGCTGGCTGCTCATTCTCCTTTATTCTGTGCTAGGTTTGGGGGAGATCAGTGTCATCCTTAATTCCCCATTGCATACTCTCAAAGCAGTAAAAACGTGCTCCTTTGAGAATTAGGTTATCCACCTAAAACACCATTTTCCCCTATTTAAGTTCTTTTCTATTGAATTCCAAGTTGTGGTGCTATTTTCTACTAAATTTCTTTAGACTTAGGGTTCTTTAGTTCTCCTCAGTTCCCGTGACCTTCCTTCTTATCATTCACATCCCTGTCCATTATGTGGAATTGTGCCAGTTCTGAAATCTCAAATTACAGAATCCCGCTCTCTGGCAACAACTTATTAATTATCCCCCCACTTTCGAATACCCAACAACCTATTCTTGACCTCATAAAAGCTTCTAATCTCAATTATTCCATTATTCCGAAACGCTCAGTTCCTCTGGATCTTCTTCCTCCCCTGTAGCTATGTGGTTTGTCATTCTGCTTTCAATTATCTTTCCCCTTTGGCCTTCTTATTGAACCCAGCCTGCTATGAACTGATGGAGAAAATCACATGATCGGAGCCAGTTAATTCATGTTCTTCGACTTCACCTAGATTCTCCAGAGCATTTTACAAATCCCTAATTAGCTTTCTCCCAGCGGTGCTCCACGCCCTACTAAGACTGATTCCCCCACCATCTTCTCTAGTCGCATCATTCTTTTTGTCTCTACTGTCTCATTCTCTGAAACTTAGAAATAGTCTCATGTCTTTACTGTCTTGAAAAATCACTGACATAATCTCACTTCTCTCTAGCTGTTCTCTTACCAGCCAGATTTCAGCCATCCATACTCCTTCCTTTACAGCCCATTTATTCTTTGGTGCACCACAATCTGGCTTCCTCTCCCACCTCTCTACTGAATATTCTCTTTTTAAGATTATCAGTGACTTCCAAATTGCCAAGATCAATGGCTGCTTTTTCTGCCTACTTAACTGACGTTTTAGGAGCATTTAACCACTGTGAACTACTCTCTCCGTGAAACACTTTTCTTCCTGGGTTTATGTGACACAAATTTCCTGGTGTTGTTCTAACTACTGCGTTCATTCCTTCTCAGTTTATTTTGTGGTTTCTCTTCTTCCTATCAACCCTTAAATGCCAGTGCTCCCTTCAGCTCTTCTCACCTTATACATAATCCCTGAATGATTTTATTGTCACTCATGACTTCAACTGTTTAAGTGGTTGTGTTACTTTAGATGTTTTTGTCTTTAGCCTCCAACTCTCTGCTGGCCACTAGAAGTATTTATCTTGCTATCCATTAGACACTTACACTTGTGTATTATCCCCACAGGCATCTGAAACTCAACATGTCTAAACTGCATTCATCATCTTTCCCATCCAGTCTTTTCTTTTTCTGTGTTCTCTTTCTCTATAATGACGCAACCCTCATCACTTCCCTAAATCACTCAGTCTGCTGGGAATTTCAGACATCTCCAGCTCTCTCTCATCTTTTTATCCAATCCATCACCAAGTCTGCTTATTCTACCTCCTTAATTTCCCTTTTATTTGTCTTTCTCTAGTCTTATTTCCTTTGTCTTAGTTTGGGCTCTCAGCATTTGTCCCCTGGATTATTGCAATAGCCTCCTCTCCTTCAGTCTAGACCTCTTCTTTTTACACCAACATATTGATCCTTTAACTCTCTTTAAAATTATTTGGTGGTTCCCATAACTTTTAGTTTAATACTTAGAGCCCTTCTTGCTCTGACTTGTGCCTCCTTCTAGCCTCTGGATTGTGCTACCTTTTGCTTCAGTCGTATTGCAACTTAAAAACCAACCCTTCCATGATAAAACTATGTATATAAGAAAACAGCAATATGTCATTGTCATGAGAAAAACACTTAAATTTTACTTGGAGAAATGTTGTTAAAAGTACTCAAATTTCTTATTACTTTTTCTTATGGTAATTTTAGCATGCTGCTTGTTTTAGTAGAATATGATATTTGTTATATTCCTTCCACATTGTAGTTTCAGTGAATTAATTTTGGCATCTTCAGAATTAAAAGTTTGCTCAACATGTGTTTAAGAGTAGCATATGTCTTTATATTGTTAGAAAACTATATTATGTTAGAAAATGAAAATTTTGTGATCAAGCACAATTTTCCTTTTTGCCTTAATGGCCAGCATGCTTAAATGTATTGTTCTATGATTATGTAATGTGTACAACTCTACCTTAGAACAAATGCTGTTATAATAGCATATCTAGAGGGTTATTTAGTATCTTTCTATCTTAGGAAATTTTGTTAAGGACACTTTATTTCAATTCATTTAGTCATACAGAGCTGCATTTTTATTTAGCTGACCAAATCAAGGCAGGATGCACAGAAGTGGGTGAAAGATGCACCAAGGTTGTGGGGGTTTTTTTCACCTCATTTGCAGGCATAGGAAAGACTGCTAAAAAAGACAGCACAAATAGCAGCAAGGGGACTCCAACTCCTCAAGAGCTACAACACAAATTTCTAGGCCTCTGTCCAAAGACTGTTTTCATAAGCATGCTATCTTCTGCCACTCTGATTTTCATAAATCCAAGTTGGATAGACACTAGAAGCTGATTTAAAGAAATTGAACATTGAAATGTTTTATAAAGTATAAAGTTATCTGCCCACCACCATCACCTCTCTAACCTAAACACATGTTACTCTGTTCTTAGCTCACTCCATTCCAGCCACACTGGCCTCCTTGCTTTCCCTCAAACACGCAGACATACTCCTACTCTAGGGCCTTTGCCCTGGATGTTCCCTTTGCCTGAAACACATTGTCCAGACATTTCCTTGGCTAATCCGTTCCCTTTTTGCTTAAATGTCACCTTCTCAACAAAGAACTGCAATCCTCACACCACCCACACCCTCATCTCATTCCATTCTGCTGCCTTTTCAATCCCTCTTACCTTGTTCAATATTTTTCCATAGCATTTACCACACTCTAATATCCTATATGTAATTTACTTATTTTTGTCGATTGTTTATTGTCTGTCTTCTCTCCCTAGAATGCCTGTTCTATAACAACAGGGATTTTTGTCTGTTGTTCTCAGTGACATAAACCAAATGCCCAGAATAGTAAATACTTGGTACACAGTAGGTATTCATGAACAAGAGTTTCTGTTGGACACCCAAGAGGAGATACTGAGTAAGCAGTTAGATATACAAGTAGGGAAGAGAATTGAACTGGAAATGTAAATTTAAGAGTTTAAGTAGATTGGTGCTATTTGAGCTAAGAGACTTTATGAGGTTGCAAAAGCGAGTTTAGAAAAGAAGTCAAAGGAATGAGCCCTGAGGTATTCCACTATTTAGAAGTTGGAGAGATGAAGAGAAACTAGTAAAAGAAAGTGAGTAGGAGCAGCTAAAAAGGATAGGAGGAGGGGCCAACCCCATGACATGATGGTTAAGTTCAACATGCTCCACTTCGGCAGCACGGGTTTGCAGGTTCAGATCCCGAGCGTGGACCTATACCACTCATCAGCCGTGCTGTGGCTTCAACCCACATACACAATAGAGGAAGACTGGCAACAGATGTTAGCTTAGGGCAAATCTTCCTCAGCAAAAAAAATAAGGGGGGGGCCAGCCCAATGGCGTAGTGGTTAAGTTCACACTCTCTGCTTCAGCGGCCCAGGGTTCGCAGGTTTGGATCCCAGGCACAGACCTACACACCACTCATCCAGCCATCCTGTGGCAGCATCCTATATACAAAATAGAGGAAGATTGGCATAGATGTTAGCCAGAGACAATCTCCCTCACCAAAAAAAAAGGATAGGAGGAAAGCCAGGAAAGTAGCGTGTTATGAAATACAAGTAAAGAAAGTGTTTCAAGGAGGAGTGAACAGTCAACTGTGAAGAATACCGATGAGACATCAAATAAGATGAGGACTAAGAACTGACCATAGCATTTGGCAACATGAGGTTTATTGGTGACCTTTATAAGAACAGTTTTAGTGGAGTGACGTGAAAGTGAAAGCCTAACTAAAGTAGGTTTCATTGAAAATGGGAAAAGAGAAAATGGAAAAACCAAAAACAGACACTGAGGAGTTTGCCATAAGGGGAAGGAGAGAGATGAAGCAGTAAATGGAAGTGGAAGTGAGGTCAAGAGAGGATTTTTATTAAGATGAGAGAAACAATAGTATATCTATTGGCAGACGAGAGAGGAAAACTTGACAGTGCAGGGAGGAGAGAGAAGAATTTCTAGGACAAAGTCCTTGAGTAGGTGAGGGGGAAAGAGTCTAGGGACACAGTGGAAGCTTAGCATTACATAGCAGCACAGAGTTCCTCCACAATAGCAGAAGAAAAGGCACGCTACGTGGTGGGAGTTTGTAGAAGTTACCTGTCTGTTTCTGTTTTCCTCAGTGAATTATGAAGCCAGGTCATCAGCTGAGAGTAAAGAGGGAGAAGGTATTGGAGGTTTGCAGAAATAGTCTTCAAAAACAGTAAGAGGGTTGAGGATTGAGAAGTATAATATGATTGCCAATAGCCTAATTAAAATCCCACTTGAGGTTATTACTTAATGAATTTAGAATGAGTCTGATCAACATGATTGTGGTTATTTTTCACCATCACGTTCAGCTGCACACGTGCTGGCGTGGAGTAGGCAGAGAGTTGGATCTAACCAGGGTTGGGGTTAGCCAGGAGCATATGACAAAGTGAAATAGAGGCAAGGGAATTGGTGTATATGGAAGGAAATTATTATAATGGTTGACCATGGAAGCTGAGCCAGGTGGGAAGTCACGACATAAGCAGGCAAGGAATAATGAGAAGATTGTCATATCAGATAGATTGTGGAGCCCAGTGGGATTAAAGGATGATTGGAGTCAGCATATATAAAAAAGGGGGAAAAAAAGAACAATGGGCATTATTATATAGTATAGTTGATAGTACAGGTCCTAGAGTAGGACAGAAACTGAGTTTGAATACTGGCCCTACTACTTAGTAGTAGTGTGGGCGGGGTGGGGGGCAGTTATTTAAGCTCTTTGAGCCTAGATTTCCTCATCGGTAAAATGGAAATGCTAATAGTACCTACCTCAAAGTGTTGTCATAAAGATTCAGTAATATAATACAAGTAACTCACTGAGTACGTAGCTCATAGGAAGCTCTTAAATTTCCGCTGCTTTATATTATTCTTACTCTTATTAGGGAAAATGCAAAAATACTGGCATGAATGATTTTAATTTTTTTACTTTTCTATATTTTTTAAAGACTTTACGGTAAACATTATTATTCTCATAATGGGGGACCTTCACAATAAGTATTTTTAGTTGTATCTCAGCTTAAGTTTCAATGGTTTAAAACTGAAAACCAAAAGTTAATAAATTTATGTAGTTTTGGAAAATCAAAAGTGTCTGGGCTAAGATGATGGAGTGAATTTTACCTTAATAACTCTTTCCTAAAATAGAGAAAGCAGATATTTGTAGCTCCTGTTTCTGCAGCTACACTTTATAATCATTATTGGTAATAATGTTTGAGGGAAAACTAAGACATTGCTACCTCTACCCTCTAAAATTATCTGTTCCATTATATCCACAAGCAGGGTGACGTCAGCATCATAGCAGAGTGAACTGTCTCCTTTAAACTCTCCCCCCGCTAAGACACAACAAAAAGGACACTTATGTACCAAAAAAGGACACTCACACAACACAAAGGACGTATGAGAGAACCACGCAGTGGTACATCTGAAGGTGGAGGTGCTGGAACCCCCAGAGGAAGTGGGGAGAAGTAAGGAGAAATTCTCCCCGTCCTCATTCGATCAGCAACTCCGAGACCACGTGGCTCCCCGGGGGCGGGGGGGTACAACCCTCTGCAAGAAAACCATCACTCTCAAAGTTCTCTCACAGCCCATGGGGAATTCCCACACGGAGGAGACTGAACTGTCATGAAGGTGCTGCCATCATCCAAGCACCCCAGGAGAGCAGATAGCGAAGGAAGAACGAGAATCCCCCAGGATCTGGCAGGTGAAAGAGAAAGCCCCTCCCACTGCACGCCCAGCGCTCCAGCACAACCAGTTGGCCAGAGCCTCTGTGGATTGCAGTGGGGACAGAATACACAATGCTTGACCCCCCACCCGGTGGCAGCAAGAAACTGCAACCAGATGTCTTCAGTAGAGACAAAATAAGCCAACATCAGCAGGCACCATGCAAAAATACATTAAATCTCCAGACAAGAAGGAGAATGACAAGCACCCAGAAATCAATCCTGAAGGCACAGACATTTATAACCTAAACCACAGAGAATTCAAAATAGCCACCATAAAAACGCTCGACGAATTACAAGAAAATACAGATAGACAATTCAATAATATCAGGAATTTTTTGACAAAAGAGATTGAAACCGTAAGAAAAACCAATCAGAAATATTGGAGATGAAAAACACAAGGGAGGAGATAAAGGAAAATCTGGAATCTTTAAAGAACAGAGCTGACAATATGGAGGAAAAAATTAGCATTATTAAGGATAGGAATGCAGGAATGCTCCAGAAAGAGGAGAGAGAAGTAAGACTAAAAAGAAATGAAGAAATCCTCAGAGAAATATCCAACTCAATTAGGAAATGCAACATAAGAATGATAGGTATTCCAGAGGGAGAAGAGAGGGAAAAAGGAGCAGAGAGCTTGTTCAAAGAAATAGTAACTGAGAAGTTTCCAAACCTGGGGAAGGAGCTGGAAATACCAGTGAATGAAGTCAACAGATCTCCTAAATATATAAACATGCAAAGACCTCTCCAAGGCATATAGTAGTAAAGCTGGCAAAAGTCAATGACAAAGGAAAAATATTAAGGGAAGCTAGACAAAAAAATAAAGTAACATAGGGGCCGGCCCGGTGGCGCAGCGGTTTAGTCCGCGCTTGGCAGCCCGGGGTTCGCTGGTTCGGATCCCGGGCGCCCGCCGACGCACTGCCTGTCAGCCATGCCGTGGCGGCGTCCCATATAAAGTGGAGGAAGATGGGCACAGATGTTAGCCCAGGGCTGGTCTTCCTCACCAAAAAAAAAAAAATAAAAAAATAAAGTAACATACAAAGGAATTCCCATCCAGCTCTCAGCAGATTTCTCGACAGAAACTCTACAGGCTAGGAGAGACTGGAATGATATATTCAAAATTCTGAAAGACAAAAACTTGCAGCCAAAAATACTCTATCCAGCAAAAATATCCTTCAGACATGATGGAGAAATAATAACTTTCCCAGATAAACAAAATCTAAAGTTCATTGCCACAGGACCCCCACTACAAGAAATGCTCAAGAAGGCGCTTATGCCTGAATAAAAAAAAGAGAAAGGGAATACAAAGCTTTGAGCAAGGAGAAAAATAGGTAGACAAAACCAGAAAAATCGCAGCTCTCTATCAGAATAGGTTAGCAAACACTTAATTGTAATATCAAGATTAAGGGAAGAAAAACACCAAAAATAAATATAACCTCATTATTTTAAACACACACTCTCAACACAAGATAAAATAAGCTGTGACAATAATAACTTAGAAGAGGAAGAGGAAAGGGATTGAGTCAGCTTAGTCTAAGGAAA
This sequence comes from Tapirus indicus, assembly GCA_031878705.1. Lineage (NCBI taxonomy): Eukaryota > Metazoa > Chordata > Mammalia > Perissodactyla > Tapiridae > Tapirus > Tapirus indicus. Next base: position 84,364,884 of record CM062930.1, on the reverse strand, counting down.
TAAGAGACCATCAGAAAATGGAGTCTCATCCACGAGATTTTTTATACAAACCTCACAGTAACCACTAAACAAATAATCAGAACAGAGTCACATATGAAAAATAAGGAGAAAACTAAGAGAATCATCACACAGAACTACCAGACTGTATAGAAGTCTGAAACACACAGTACGAGAAACAAAGAAAATAACAAAAGAACCGGAAAATGAGCGAAAAAATAGCAACATTAAGGCCTCATATATCAGTAATCACTCTAGATGTAAATGGATTGAATTCTCCAATCAAAAGACACAGAGTGGCAGGATAGATTAAAAACCAAGACCCAACAATATCCTTCTTCCAGCAAACACATCTCAGTTCTAAAGACAAACACAGGCTCAGAGTGAAAGGAGGGAATACAATACTCCAAGCTAATGGCAAACAAAAGAAAGCAGGAGTTGCCATCCTTATATCAGACAAAGAAGAATTCAAGATAAAAAAGGTAATGAGAGACAAAGAGGGGCAATATATAATGATAAAAGGGACGCTCCACCAAGAAGACATAACACTTATAAATATATATGCACCCAACACAGAAGCACCAAAGTACATAAAGCAACTGTTAACAAATCTAAAAGGAGTTATCAGTGACAACACAATAATGGGGGATCTTAACACCTCACTTACATCAATGGATAAATCATCCAGACAAAATGTGAATAAGGAAATAGCAAGTTAAACAAAAAAACTAGACAAGATGGACTTAATAGATATATACAGAGCACTCCACCCAAAAACAGGAGATTGCACATTCTTCTCAAGCACACATGGAACATACTCAAGGATAGACAATATGTTGGGAAACAAGGCAAGCCTCTATAAACTTAAGAAGGTTAAAATCATAACAAGCATCTTTTCCAACCATAATGCTATGAAACTAGAAATCAACTACAAGAAAAAAACTGGGAAAGCGACAAAGTTGTGGAGACTAAACAACATGCTACTGAACGACCAGTGGATCATTGGTGAAATTAAAGGAGAAATCAAAAAATATCTGGAGACAAATGAAAATGAAAATGCACCATACCAACTCATATGGGATGCAGCAAAAGTGGTCCTGAGAGGGAAACTCATAGCAATACAGGCCCACCTTAACAAACAAGAAAAATCCCAAGTAAATAACCTTAAACTACATCTAACAGAATTAGAAAAAAAAAGAACAAACAAAGCCCAAAGTCAGCAGAAGGAGAGAAATAATAAAATTATAGCAGAAATAAGTGAAATTGAAACCAGAAAAACAGTAGAAAGGATCAGTGAAACAGAGTTGCTTCTTTGAGAAGATAAACAAAATTGGCAAAACCTTAGATTCACTAAGAAAAAAAGAGAGAAGGCTCAAATAAATAATATTAGAAATGAAAGAGGAGAAATTACAATGGATACCACAGAAATACAAAGGATTATAACAGTACTATGAAAAACTTTATGCCAACAAATGGACAATCTAGAAGAAATGGATAAATTCTTAGACTCACTCATACACCTCCCGAAACTGAATCAAGAAGAAATAGAGAATCTGAATAGACCAATCACAAGTAAAGAGATTGAAACAGTGATCAAAAACCTCCCAAAAAATAAAAGTCTAGGACCAGATGGCTTCCCTGGAGAATTTTACCAAACATTCAAAGAAGATTTAATACCTATCCTTCTCAAACTATTCCAAAAAATAGAGGAAGATGGAACACTTCTTACATTCTGTGAGGCCAACATCACCCTGATACCAAAGCCAGACAAGGACAGTACAAAGAAGGAAAACTACAGTCCAGTATCGCTGATGAACACAGATGCAAAAATCCTCAACAAAATATTGGCAAACCAAATACAGCAATACGTTATAAAGATCATACACCATGACCAAGTGGAATTTATACCAGCAACATAGGGATGGTTCAACATCTGCAAATCAATCAACATGATACCTCACATTAACACAATTAAGAATAAAAACCACATGATCATCGCAATTGATGCAGAGAAGGCATTTGACAAAATCCAACATTGATTTATGATAAAAACTCCACAAAATGGGTATAGAAGGAAAGTACCTGAACATAATAAAGGCCATATGTGACAAACCCACAGCCAACATCATACTCAACGGGGGAAAACTGAAAGCCATCCCTCTGAGCACAGGAACAAGACAAGTGCCCACTCTCGCCACTCTTATTCAACATAGCAGTGGAGGTTTGAGTCAGAGCAATTAGGCAAGAAGAAGGAATGAAAGGACTCCAAATAGGTAACAAAGAAGTGAAACTCTCACTATTTGCAAATGACGTGATTTTATATATGGAAACCCCTAAAGAATCCATTGTAAAACTGTTAGAAATAATCAACAACCACAGCAGAGTTGCAGAGTACAAAATGAACTTACAAAAATCAGTTGCATTTCTATATGTTAATAACGACCTAACAGAGAACTCAGAAAGATAATCCCATTTACAATCGCAACAAAAGGAATAAAACATCTGGGAACAAATTTAACGAAGGAGGTGAAAGACTTATACAATGAAAACTATAAGACATTATTGAACAAAATCAATGATGACATAAAGAAACGGAAAAATATCCCATGCACATGGATTGGAAGAATAAACGTAGTTAAAATGTCCATACTACCTAAAGCAAGCTACAGATTCAATGCAATCCCACTCAGAATCCCAATGACATTCTTCATGGAAGTAGAGTAAAGAATACTAAAATTCATGGGGCAACAAAAATCCCAAATACCTAAAGCAATCCTGAAAAAAAAACAAAGCTGGAGGCATTACAATCCCTGACTTCAAAATATACTACAAAGCCATGATAGTTAAAACAGCATGGTACTGGTACAAAAACAGACACACAGATCAATGGAATAGAATTGAAAGCCCAGAAATAAAACCACAGATCTATGGACAGCTAATCTTCGACAAAGGAGCTAAGAACATACAATGGAGAAAGGAAATCAATAAATGGTGCTGGGAAAACTGGACGGTGACATGCAAAAGAATGAAAGTAGACCATCTTCTTTCACCATACACAAAAATTAACTCAAAATGGATCAAAGACCTGAAAGTGAGACCTGAAACTATAAAACTCCTGGAAGAAAATATAGGCAGTACACTATTTCACATCAGTCATAAAGGGATCTATTTTAATCCCATGTCTACTCAGACAAGGAAAACAAAAGAAAAAATAAACAAGTGGGACTTCATCAGATTCTACAAGGCAAATGAAACCAGGATCAAAATGAATAGACAACCCACCAGCTGGGAGAAAATATTTGCAAATCACGTTTCTGACAAGGGTTAATCTCCATAACATATAAAGAACTCACACAGCAGAACAACAAAAAAAACAAGCAGCCCAATCAAAAAATGGGCAGAGAATATGAACAGACATTTTTCCAAGGAAGATATACAGATGGCTGACAGACACATGAAAAGATCAACATCGCTAGTCATCGGGGAAATGCAAATCAAAACTACACTAAGACAACACCTTACACCCGTTAGAATGGCTCTAATCACCAAGGCAGAAAAGAACAAATGTTGGAGAGGTTGTAGAGAAATGGGGACCTTAATTCACTGCTTATGGGAATGCAAACTGGGCAGCCTCTATGGAAAACTGTGGAGATTCCTCAAAAAATTAAAAATAGAAATAACTTATGACCCAGCTATCCCACTACTGGGTGTCTACTCAGTGAACCTGAAATCAACAATCCATAGAGGCTTATGCACCCCCGTGTACATTGCTGCATTATTCACTATAGCCAAGAAGTGGAAGCAACCCAAGTGTCCCTTGACTGATGAATGGATAAAGAAGATGTGGTATATACATACAATGGACTACTACTCATCCATAAGAAAAGACAGAATTGTCCCATTTGCAACAACATGGATGGACCTGGAGGGTAGTGCGTTAAGCAAAATAAGCTGGAGGGAGAAAGACAGACACTGCATGATTTCACTGGTATGTGGAATATAAGCTAACACTTGGACAGAGAGAACTGTTTGGTGGTTACCAGGGGCAAGGGGGGGGGTGAGCACAAGGGGTGAAAGGATGCTTCTGTATGGTAACTGACAAACAATAATGTGTAACCAAAATTTGCAATGGTATAAACTATTGACATCAATTAAAAAAAACTGTTCACCACTTATTTGACTATGATTTTAGCTTAATTCCTTGAAAGTTTGTTTTCCCACATTCAGGAGCCATTTTATAATATAAATCCCCTTAAGAATGAGGTTACAGCTTAACTCTCTGTTAATAACAGCCAAGTGTAAGCAAAAATGAGTCATAGAAGAGATGTCAGGGAGGTCTGGGAAGAGATGAATAGGCCAGTAGAAACATACCACAGGAATTTTGCCCCATGCTGGTCTTGACTGTTCCTAACTGCTCTATACCACATGCCCTTGTTTATGCTTACAACAGATTTTGTTGCAAATAAATAAGCCAAATTCGGATTAACCCATTGGCATTAACAGTTTACTCTGAAAACTCTGAAATGGGTTATAATTAGGAGGACCATAGAATTTATTATGGTGCTTGTGCCAAGGTTGCTTGTGTGAGCCCATGTCTTTGTGGATTAATCTTGGACTTTTATTCCACAAATGAATCTTAAATTTTAAAATTGTTGCAGTTAAAATTTATAGTTCTTACCTTTGCCACTATTATAGCTATTTCCTTTGGGGCTAGTCTCCTAATCTCTCTGAGATTGTTTCCTGCTGTGTAAAATTGGGTATCATTTCATTCTTTCTAATCAAGTGTGATAACAGAATTTCCCAAACTTGCTTGATGGTAAATTCACCTAGGGCACTTGTTAAAAATCTCAAGTCTTGCTCCTGCCTCTCCTTGATGATTTTGATTCAGAAGGTCTGGGATAGGGCCATGGAAACAATCAATAACACCCTCTCCCTCTACCTCTCTCTCTTTACAGTCATGCGCCGCCTAACGATGTTTTAGTCAATGACAGACTGCATATACAGTGGTAGTCCCATAAGATTAGTACCATATAGCCTAGGCTATACCATCTAGGTTTGTGTAAGTACACCCTATGATGTTCACACAGCAAAATCTGATGACGCATTTCTCAGAACATTTCATATCATTAAGCAATGCATGACTGTACTTGTATATTTTTAACAAGCACCCCCCGGGTGATTGTTTTGATCAAACAAGTTTGAGAATTATGTAAACAGTATATGTAAGATATCCTGGAATGTGTTTTATCATTATGATCGAGGCATAGAGTGACATAGTGGAGTCAGACGGACCTGGAATCAGTTCTGTCTTCACCAGTTTAGCTCTATTGTGTGACCTTGGGGAAGCTACCTAACCTCTCCTGTCTCTGTTTGCAGATCTGTAAAATAATAGTATCTACCTCATGGTGTTGTCAGGATGATTAGAGACTGTGGGGAAACCTGCATATAATTATTGGTTTTAATTAATATTCCCAATTAAAAGTCTAAAGCCTTTAATCTACAAAATCCATATTAGGAGCTCATCAGGTAAACATTAGCAGCTAAATATTTTATTTTTTTTCTTTCTTTTTTTTTTTTTTTTTTGTGAGGAAGACCAGCCCTGAGCTAACATCTGTTGCCAATCCTCCTCTTTTTGCTGAGGAAGACTGGCCCTGGGCTAACATCCGTGCTCATCTTCCTCCACTTTATATGGGACGCCGCCACGGCATGGCTGACAGGCGGTGCGTCAGCGGGCGACCGGGATCCGAACCTGCGAACCCCGGGCTGCCAAGCGCCGACTTAACCGCTGCGCCACCGGGCGGCCCCCAGCAGCTAAATATTTTAAATTAAGAAATAATACTTTTTTGGCTGGACCCATGGCATAGTGATTAAGTCCAGCACGCTCCACTTCGGTGGCGCAGGTTTGCAGATTCAGATCCCGGGCGCAGATCTACACCACTTGTGAAGCCATGTTGTGGCAGCAACCCACATACAGAATAGAGGAAGATTGGCACAGATGTTAGCTCAGGGCTAATTTTCCTCACCAAAAAAAAAAAAAAGAAAAGAAATAATACTTTTTTATTATAAAAATCTATGTTCATTTAAGAAGCTGAAAAATTACAAAGTATAGAGCAGAAAAGTCAGCCATAATTCTATCACCACTATCCAGAAGTAACCACACATTTTGTTTTACAAATTTGAGATCATGCTTTATATACTATATACTGTTTTGTAACTTAACTTTTTCTATTTAATGCATGAGCATTATTCCTTGTCAATAAATATTTTTCTAAAATATTTTATGACTATACAGTACTCTTATTAATATACCATAATTGTTAGATCATTTTTTATAATTTTCATTGTGAATAATGCTATAATATACTTTTTCATGAATCTTTAACTGATTATTTTATAGGATAATTTTCTAGAAGTGTTATCATAAAATATAAACATTTTAAGACTTTTGAAGTATGTTGCCAAATTGTACTAGCAAATTGCCTCTTAGGGTGTACTAATTTCTGCTTCTCCTTAACTGGAAATTTTATCACTGATTTTTTTTAGTAATAAATTCCATGGTTTTTTCATTACATTTAAGGAGAAATCTTTTTTCAATTCCTTTTTTTACTACTGTTAAATTAATTAAAAGAAAGTGTGCTTTGCATTGGCTTTCTAGAATGAGAGGAGGGACCAAGCAACATTCAGTTTCAGTTCAGGCTCTCAACCTGTTTTTGACATTTCTTTGGAACACCTCTCTCTTATTAACTCAAAACTGTGGGGCAGAACTCACCAAATTTCTTTCTACTATTTGAATTTCTCCTCCTGTAGCAGCTCTTAAATTTAGATTCTCTTTTGTGTAGTACAACAAGGGCATAAGCTTTGGCTTTAGACTGCCTCCCTTTACTAGCTGAATAATCCAGAACAAATAATCTATTCTCTAAATCTGTTTCGGAACAGTTAATCTCTTCTGTAAATCTATTTCATCCATAAAGTGGCGATAAAAATAGTATCGACCTCATAGGATTATGAGGTTATTTTGAGAATTAGATGAGATAATCTGTATAAAGTTTTTAGAACAGTGGCTAAACACATAGCATGTGCTCAGCTAAGTCTTAGCTATGTTATTAATTGTATTAGTATTAATTCACCAAATTGCTCCTAACTAAAACTTCTTTAAAATTGAGACATAAGATGAATTTTGTCATTTTAAAGTGTACAATTTAGTGGGTTTTGGTATATTCACAAGGTTATGCAACCATCACCACTATCTAATTTCAGAACATTTCATCATGCCAAAAAGAAATTCTGTAACTGTTAGCAGTCATTTCCCTCTCCCCTCCTCCTACCTCCTCACAACCACTAATGTACTTTCTGTCTCTGTGAATTTGCCTATTCTAGATACCTCGTGTAAGTGGAATCCTACAGTATTTGTCCGTTTGTGTCTGGCTTCTTTAACTTAGCATAGTGTTCTCAAGGTTCATCACGTTATAGCATGTGTTACTACTTCATTTTCTTTTTGATGGCAGAATATATTCTATTGTATGGATATACCATATTTTGTTTATTCATTCATCAGTTGTTTCTGTCTTTCGGCTATCATGAATAACACTTCTCTGAACATTCACATACAAGTTTGTTTGTGAACATAATGTTTTTACTTCTCTTGGGTGTATACCCAGGAGTGGAATACAGGGTCATATGGTAATTCTATGTTTAACTTTTTGAAGAACTGCCAGACATTTCCACAGAAGCTGCACCATTTTACATTCCCACCAGCAATGTATGAGGGTTCCACTTGCTCTGTATTCTCCCCAAAACTTATTTTCCATTTTTTGTTTTTTATTATAGCCATCCTAGTGGGTGTTAAAGTGTTATCTTGTGGTTTTGATTTGCATTTTCCTAATGAATTAACGATGCTGAGCATCTGTCTGTGTGCCTGTTGTCCATTTGAATGTCGTCTTTGGAAAAATGTCTTCGTATCCTTTGCCCATTTTTTAATTGGCTTATTTATCTTTTTGTCGAATTGTAAGAGTTCTTTATAAACTCTCAATACTAGACCATTATCAGATAAGTGATTTGCAAATATTTTCTCCCATTCTATGTGTTGTCTTTTCACTTTTTTGATAGTGTCCTTTGATGTCCAAAAGTTTTTAATATTGATGAAGTTCAATTTATCTATTTTTTCCTATGTTTGCCTATAGGTGTCATATCTAAGAAACTGTTGGCTAATCCAGCATTACAAAGATTTACACCTGCTTTCTTCTAAGAGTTTTATATTTTATAGTTTTAGTTCTTACATTTAGATCTCTGATCCGCTTTGAGTTAATTTTTATATATGGTAAAAGGTAAGGGTTCAAATTCATTCTTTTTCATTTGGCTATCGAGTTGTCCCAGAACCATTTGTTGAAAAGGTTGTTTCCCTGAAGAAGTCTTTGTACCAACTTCCTCCTTTTTCAGTGAGAAAATTTGGGGGAATTTTCTTGAAATATTTTCATCATTGCTTTTTAAATGCTATTTTGTGACTGAGAGTTTTATGTAGTTGTTGCTCTAGATTTCTTCCAAAAGAAATCACAGGGTTTAGGCTCAATTACATCTTCACACTAATAAAACCTACATTTTAAATAAGCTTCTTAATCTATCTTATGGTTAGTACCAATTTATTAGTTGTGTTTGAAGTAGGTTCTTTGTATCATGCTCATTATTGGGGCACCTCAATGACCATGCCATATCTGACATAGTCTGTTGTGATTTCAAGTTGTTCTGAATTTCTTTAGTTTCAAGTTTATGCTTGAAATTTCTTGTGTTTAAGTATCAATCCTTGACAAACAATAAGAAGCATTGATGAGGATGTGGTGAAATTGGAACCCTCATACATTGCTGATAGGAATGCAAAATGGTACAGCCACTTTGGAAGACAGTTTGACAGTTCCTCAAAACATTAAACATAGAGTTGCCATATAACCCAGCAATTCCACTCATAAGTATACACCCAAGAGAAGTAAAAACATATGTCCACACAAAAACTTGCACATGAATGTTCGTAGCAACATTATTCATAATAGCCAAAACAAACATGTCTATCAGCAGATAAATGGGTCGACAAATGTGCTACATCCATACAATGAAATATTATCCAGCTATTTTAAAAAATGAAGTACTGATACATGCTGCAACATGCATGAACCTTGAGAACATTATGCTAAGTGAAAGAAGCCAATCACAAAAGGTCACATATTGTGTGATTCCATTTATATGAAATGTCCAGAACAGGCAGATCTATAGAGAAAAGAAAGTACATTAGTAGTTGCCTAGGAGTCGAGGAGAAGGAGTGACTCCTAAATGTATTTTTCATTCTTTTTGGGGGTGGTGAAAATGTTTTGAAATTAAATTTTGGTGATAATTGTACAACTCTAAGAATATACTAAAAATTATTGAACTGTATAGTTTAAATGGATAGATTTTATGATGTATGAAATTTATCACAATAAAGCTATAAAAAATACCAATTCTTTTTTCCCAATTGAAAATATTAATTTTTAAATTATTATACTATAGAAAAAATAAATGGAGAATGACACTAAAATAATAAAAACATGACTCTTTATATGCTTTTCTAATATCAGAGAATTCATTGTGGGTCTAAGCAGGTATGTGAACCAAAATATTCCTCTAGTGCAATTCTAAGAGAAAAGTGAACTGATTTGTAGGGGCCAACTCATTTTTATATAATAGAAGTTTTAAAAGCACAAGTTGGTGATAAATTCATTTTCAAAAAAATTAGCTGTGTATGCCACCAAGGACTCACTAAGAAGTCCCATTCCCATTGCTCCAGTAGAAAAGAAAATCTGTACCTAGGTAGCCCAGGGCCATGAGTATAATCTGTTCTCACAGCATTTAAACACTACGCAAAAGCATCCAATTTTCCAATTGCTCTATACACATAAATATTTTCTACTCTCTGGGCTTTCTTGTAAACACACACATAAAAACACACACCTAAGATGGAGCCCAATGAGGATTTCTTTAGTTGTCAGGCTGCAAGATGGCAAATAACTTAAGACTTATGTGTCCCCTGGCTCATCACCAACCCATCCCCAAGTGGAGAGTATGCATTTTCCAGTGTGAGAAACACAAGCCATGCTTTTCATTCTTAAAGATAGATGGCTCCTCCTTGGGGGGCGGGGCGGGGGGGAGGTTGGTATTCAGGAAGGATGTTTTTCTCATTCTTTAGACATTTTTCTTCTTATAATCAACGTATTCACTGTTGCTTCACTGGGGTACTCTTTCCTCTCTGAATGGTATAAAAAGGAATCATTAAAAAGAAGGAATGAGTTACAGACAAAGCTATAATAGAATGACAGTTTTAAAATATCATTCTTTTCATAATCCAAGCCCAAAGCAAGCTATTACTTTTTTGATAGCCTCTATAAAATTATTCTAAATTTGAGATTCTTTGGAATTCCATCCAATTTAAGCCTACTTTATGGTATCTGTACAACAAATAAAAAGTAAAACAAGATAAATTAAAGCATTTAATTCTAAAATGATTCAACTTGCCGGTATCATGAGGAAAAAAAAGACTTAGATTCTTTTTTTCTAATAACATGTGACCTCTGGTTTATTTTGGGGGTTGTTATTACAAGAAACTGGAAGAACTGTTTCCTGTTCATTTTTAAAACGTCATTTATCACCACCAGTTTGTACTGTTTTGGAATGTGGCATCAAGAAGCATTAGCCTAGGGGCTGGCCCCGTGGCTTGCGGTTAAGTTCCGGCGCTCCACTTCGGCTGCTCAGGGTTCACAGGTTCGGATCCCAGCATGGACGACCCGCCGCTTATCAAGCCATGCTGTGGCGGCTTCCCATATAAAGTAGAGGAAGATGGGCACGATGTTAGTCCAGGGCTGGTCTTCCTCACAAAAAAAAAGAAGAAGAAAAAGAAGCATTAGCTTAAAAGATTTATTCACTGGCGCCAAAAAGCATAGTCCCTCCAGCCCTTCCTCTTTGACAGCTGAAGCATTGAATTCTGTTCCCAGTTTCGTTCTATGGCGTGTTTATCAAATGGAGGCTGTCGCATGAGTAACAGACTAATTTCTTGTTATAATATCTGATTTTTGATGGGGAGGTTGTAGACGTGTAACCCTGATACATAAAGCAACTCAGATCAGTCTGATATTTAATGCTAACTAAGTGTTTCAGACTATATTAATAAATACTCTGGAGGATATAGGCAATAAATAACATACGGGCCCTCAAAGAGTCTTCAGTGCAGTTGTAGGGACAAAACTAATGCCTACTTTAGAAGTTATTTCTTAAGGTTCCATCTTCAAGCAGTCTTCTATCCTTGTTTTTGCCTTCTTACTCAAATTATCTTATTCACATCAGTGATTTAGCTAATCCCTGAATGCCAATTTCGCTATGTATATCTCCAGACCAGACCTCTCACCTAACCACCAGACTCACCTGTCTTTCGGATATCTGCTCCTCCCCCATACACCCACATATACCCCCAAGCCTACTTCATCCACTAGTCCCTCTGCTAATGAATAACAGCATCAGGGTCTCTCTTGTTTGACACTGAATTCCCTGCCAAGCACAGTGCTTGCCACAAATGTTTATTGAATAGATAAATACATCAATTAATGCAAATTATTGTATAATGAAATTATGAGTTATGATCAATACATTTATTAAAATTTTTATTGGCTATACCTCATGTAACAGGCACTGTGTTAGGCCTTGGGGTTATAGTGGTGAATAAAAGAGGTTGTATTAATAGAATTCACAATCTAGCATAAGAGTCTGAGTAATAGACTATCTTAAGAGTGGTAAAGTTTCAGCAGAGAGGTCAGTGAGGGCTGGAGTAATCAGAACTTTACAAAGGGTATGAAAAGAATGGATAGAATTTCCTTAAGTAGAGAAAAAAGGAGAATATTCCATATGAGGGGATAAATCAGTTAAGATGCTGTAGGTGAAGAAGAACTATTCCTCTACCCTCTAGGTCCCTCTGGCTGGTCTAAGAATTAAATTGACATGAGACAGAATAACAGGAGAAAATCAAACAAAGTTTAATAACATGTACACATGGGAGAAACCCAAGAAAACTGAGTAACTCTCCAGAATGGCCAAAGCCGCCACCTTCATTACCATCTTCATCTAAAGACAAAGGAGGATGTTGAGGGTAGTGGTTTGGGACCTCAAAGGGGAGGAAGGCAATTTACATGGAGATGGAAAAGCAAATGTTTGGTAAACAAGTGTTTGCTGGGCCATCTATAGACAGTGGGACCAGGAAAGAGATCTTTTGATAAAATGGCCCTTGCTAGATGCCTTCCTGTCTACCACATCTAGAATTATCTACAGTGATAGCTCCTTCCTGGGACAGGCCTTCTATCTTAAATTCTTTTAGGCAGTTAGGGGAAAGGTCAAAGTTTCTTTCAGAATCTTTTGTTCTTAAAAATAAGCCAAAGAGACACATTTTGGAGTGGCCGATTCTGATCTCCCCCAATGCTGTAGCAGATTATATTTCCAAAAATGACTGCAACAATATTTCTGGTCCCGTAAGCTCTTCCAGAACTTTCCCACTCCCCATCAAGAAGTGGAGCCCGTGTCCCTCCCTTTGAGCCTTTATGACTGCCTCAACTCAGAGTATGCATGGAAGTGACGATATGGCACTTTTGAGGCTAGGTCCTAAAAGTCCATATGGACATAAAGCCAGTTGATAATATTGTTCTTAATGGTGAAAAATTGAATGCTTTGCCCCTAAGATCAAGAACTAGGCAAGGCTCTTTACTCTCACCGCTTGTATTCAACACTGTATTAGAAATCCTTGCCAGTGCAAAAATGCAAGAAAAAGAAATGAGACCTACAGATTTAAAAGGAAGAGATAAAGCTGTCTTTGCTCAGAGGCATGATTATCTGTGTAGAAAATCCCAAATCATCTACAAATAATAAAACTGCTAGAATTAATCAGGGTCACAGGATACAGCATCTCTATAGGAAAGCCAGTCGTATTTCTTTACACTAGCAATCTCTGATCGTCATTCTAAGTTTCTACAAGCTCCTAGCCTCATACTTTCTTTTACATGCTCTAGCAAATTACCTGATCACCTACTCAAAGAAAAAATAGAAGTCATTAGTTGGTAATTACCTCAGCTTCCTGCCACCAAAACTACTTGCATGGCACTCAGCATCTCCTTGCTTCCCATCACAATAGAAGAGACTGACAGGGCCTACTCTCTGTTCCTCGAGTGTTCAACCCTTCCCATGTCAGAACTGATTCACGTGCTATTCCCAGAATGCTATTCCCACTTTTCTGAGCTAAGTCATACTAATCCTTCAGGTCTTAACTTAAGCATCTCTATTTAGAGAAGCTTTCCCTTATCTTCCCATTTCCCCATTATTTAGTTTCTTAGCTGCTATATTTCCCCCTTTATATCAGTTTTGAAACTGTAATTAATTTGTTGTTCTTACTAATTATTTCACAGTGCTTGAGGTTGCAAAAAGAAAAGTCACATTTCTCTTTTTTCCTTTCAAAAAGCATTTAAAATATTTCTATACGTTAGCAATGTTGACAAGGGAGGTCAGTTTTAGGCATTTCAGGGGATCGCCATTTGTCTCCCTCTAGGAGAAATACCAACCACAGGATATCTCTTGCTCTCACTACTTAAATATTCCAGCGAAAATAAACAAGCCATATGCTTTGTTGAATATCACTTTTATTAGTGATATTAGGGAGTTTAGTTGTTTTGCTAATGTGTCATTTTCTTCCTTGGTTTGCATAATAGCTGTGACTGAATTCAAGCAAGTATTGGAGTAATTGGCTCTGTTTTATACTAATTCTAATATTGATGCTAAATTGTTTCATATATTTATGCAAAAGATATGAAATGATGGAAATGTCTCTATTGTCTAATTTTTATGTATCAAAAGTCTACTTACCTCTAGCAAAATGAAACTGAGTTAGTTATATATCATTAGTAATGTTTTTATAGTTATGATTATCAAATAACTTTATTTTGGCTAGAGGCAAAGATTAATTTGACCTGTAACAACACTTAATATTTATTAATGCAGTTTTACTTATTTTAAGTAATAAAATGGCTGTTTGCCTGTAACAAGATGCGCTTGTTTCTGGTTTTTACTTCAGAAATCCTCTGTAAACAGTGAAAACCACATAGTGGAATCTCTAGAATAGGTGGAAACCTTTAAAAACATTCTGCTTTCTGAGACAAAATTCTGTCATAGTGCTTGACGATCTGTACCTTCCTCTGCCAAGGAAAGCCACAATGTATTTTCCATTCTTTCTTACTCCTACAATACAACATTACAGCCTCAACTCTAGATCTACCTTTTTTGGTGTTTTTTTCCCCATTCTGTTATTTTCATATATGAGTGCATGAATATATATGAAATAGCTGTGAAAATAATGACTGAATTTTTTATGTGTGTGAAAGCAGAAACAGCCAAAAAAAGAGAAGCAGGAATCCCACCCCACCCCCAAACAAACAGACAGCTAGACAGACCAAAAAAAACAGAAAAACCTGAAGGAAAAATTAGATTATTTACAGATGGGTTTTATACTTAAATAGAAAAATTTGGCCAAAAATACTTAGATATATTTAATATGTCCTTATATTGTTATTGCTGTCAGAAGAATAAAGATCATAGCTCCTCACGTAGCAGATCAGGCCACGGAACTATTTTGATACTCTGGTCTCTTTCCTGGAAGAGCCCGTGAACAAGTGGTATAGAAGTAGGCCCGCCTGGGTGAGATGAGCACCTCCAGAAAAAGCCCTACCAGAGCATTCCGGGTTTGAAACACCACAACCCCTTCTCTTACTCAGAGAAAAGTTTATTACCTTAGGAGAAAGAAGTAAGAGTGAATAGGTGTTCATTTCTAGTACCTCTGCCTTATGTTTTTTTTTTATCTAAACATTGAATTTTATGTGAGAGAGTGGCCCCCAAACTTTTTGATCAGCAGAGATAATTTCTTTATCAATTTCTAATTATTGATTCCATTTTGAAAATTATTTTTACAAGAGAAGCTCTTTAAGTACATGGTTTCTCCATTTTTGATAATCAAATACATATACAAGTACCAAGCAGAACATGTAATCAACATGAATTAACCAGTGTTATCGTTTTGAGTTATAATCAGAAGTAAGAAAGCTGCCTCTATACTGTACCATCATTAACTAATCGGTTCTATGAGGCTTTCTGAAGTGTTGAAAGTAGTCCACAGGTTCCCTTTACTACTTTAATGGAGCTCAAGGAGTCTAACACCTATTTTTGAAAAGTCTGTATGAGAAAAGAAGTTCTCCAGTGCCATGTTATGACCTAATTCCTCTTGCCCATTGCTGGGCATTGTTTGTTTTACTTGTAAAATGGGGATAATAATTTATTAACCACTAAAAGTCAGGGATCTGAATAAGAAGTCATTCTGGAATCTTTTCTAATTTTTATTCAGTTATTCATTCCATAAATATTTAAGTGCTCAGCACTGAACTACATAAAAATAAGACAGATATGAGATCTGCCTTAATAGGGTTTTACAGTTTAGTTCTAACCTGTGACTCTGGTCTTAATATTATTCAATTAGTTTGTGACTTTATTGTTGTATTTCATTCATACAGTTTTGAATTTTATTGACTTAGCTGTTTGGCATCAAGACTTCTAGCTGCAGGGAAGCAAATGTTACCTTCTGGCCTCACTCAGTTCAAGTAGGATTTTTTTTTTAAGGACAAAGATTTCTAAAAGACCAAAAAAGGAATCTAGCTATGAAGCAGATATAAGACCCCTTAGAAATAATCTTATTTCTTAGAAACCATCCATATTGCCACCTCAAGATGTCACCTTCAAGATGTCAATTATTACTTCCTAGAATACTTTTTCAGTTGTGTGCAAGGATTAATCTCTCTTTAAAAAACTGACGGAACCAGCCTTAATTGTCTAAAAATAAAAGTGCTTATCATAATGAATAATTTGTGATGTAACTTTAAGAAGCAATGTTAGCCATGTGAATCATGATCAGTTTCTTTTTTTAAGTTAATAAAACATGCAAAAATAGGTAAAATACATGGATTACACAGTTTTCTGGGAGTTGTTATCAGCATTAAATTACTACATATTTCTTTATACACATTCACACAGACACTTAGATTTGTAAATGAAATGGTAATTTTTATCTATTTGATGATCTCATATGGTATAATAGCACCTAACATTAGAATCTAGAGTTCTTTGTCATTGGGTGACACATAATAGTTTATCAATGAATAAAAATTATCCCAAAATAGTAACACCTAAGCTTACAAACATTGTCATAGATGTTTGTAAAAATTATGTAGTCATATTCACAACTAATGTTTTGATTAATAATGCAAAAATAAAATATTGACAGTTTATTAACTCTAAATAATAGAATTTGTCCCCAGTAGATTTATAGTCCAAATTAAGCATCCCAAACTACAGAAAAGGCACATCTAAAAGTATTCTTTTTTTTTAACCTGTCACCTGAATTTTCATAGACCATGTAACTGTAATGAAGGCACTTCATAGATAAGATAATTTTGAGAGCAAGAAGGAAAATTTGTGATGTACATGGCTTATGTAAGAAACAAACAAAACATTTCTCAGTATTGTTCTAGTTGTGTAAAATGGCTTAAGGCTATCATCAGAATAAGTCTCAACAAAAGAAGCAATGTGATTGCTTTAGAATTATAATCGATAAGAGGAAAATGATGTAAGGAGTAAAGACAATGGCTGAAAACCTGAAAGAATTTTAAATCTCTGTTATCTAAAAGGAAATTATTAAAAGTAACATCACTTTAGAATGGACACTCATGTTGGCTAGCCTTTTAAATTTGACCAGAGCGCTGTAAGCTTAAGAGAACTTTTCAGGGTTCAAAAAGGTAACTTTCTAAAACATGAATGTGTATTTTTTAATCAGTGAAAGCAAAAAGATTTTAATAATCATGAAGAAGGAAACCGTTTGGCAAGAATTTATTTATGATGCAGACAGCTAAGATAAGTCAAAGATAGTTATAAGATTTCATATGTCTGGAATGAGGTGAATGAAATTGAAACTAGGTCTTACAGAGAACTACAATACAGTGTCTTTGTGTTTAGACTTAGAATTCTCTGGCTCGTAACTTTGGTTTAATGATGTTAGCTAAAATTGCCAAACATTTATTTTTTTATAAATATTTCATTGTTTTGTCTTTTAAATGATTTTCTTTCTTAATGGAAGTTGAATTTTACCAAGGAATATGAGTACTAAATAATGTTACTTCTTTTCTATAGGTAAAACTTCAGTCAAGAAGCTAACAAAAAAGGTAAGCAATGTGTGGGGGGTGTTTTCTTTTTTTTGGTAAGATAGAAGATAACTTTTATAAGTTAAATTGAAAGATTTTAATATGTGTATTCAAAGGATATCGACGACGTACTGGCAGGAATTCAAAAAGCTGGTTGTGGATCAACGTTTTTTAGAGACCTTGGCGATAAAGGTAATTTTGATTTGTTGTTAAATTTCTACTTATGTATTTTATTTAACCAAATTATTAAGGAATTAAGTTATGAGGTTTGCAACTGTATATTAGAAAATATACAGTAGAGAATCTGCATAGACTATTTACCGTGAATAAAGGATTGTGAACCTGTATATCTTTACCGTGTTATTTACTAGATGCTTTAAACCTCTATCAGATCTAATGAAGCTATTTTATATTTATAAAAATATTTTATATTTATACTCAGCTGACATGATCTCCATATTTGATACTATTATCTACTCGCACCTCAAAACAGTCCCTTCTTTTGGCTTCTATGACCCCATCCTTTCTTGTGTTTTCTTACCATCCTACTTGTTTCTTTTCTGTCTCCTTTGATGAAATTCAACCAGAATCACCTAAACTGGGAAAGTCAAACATGAGGTCAGTTTGAAGGAAGGGATTGACTAGTCAATCCTAAAAGAGCAATGAGAAATTCTTTATCTCGTAGGAGATAAATAAGGTTTAATAGGAAGATTTAACAAACTTTGAAGAAAGTAGGAGTCTACCTGGCAAATGAAGGGCGATATTTTTGAGGCCTAAAGTATGACATGGGAGTTGAGATTTCAAAGAGCAGTAAGCAAGCATTCGTTTTCTTGGTATGAAGAAGATAGCAAGTAGTGGTAGAGCTTATATAAAACAGATTAATGGAAGCCTTGAAAGCAGCCATGAGATTTGAAGGGAAGGTGGAAAGTTATTCTACTTTCCAAAACTGTGTTTAGTTAAAGTCTTAATTCTTCATACGGGGGGAGGTAGGGGAGGGAGCCTGTAGATTTTCTTTATTCTTTTCTTGAAATTGAGAATACTGACACATATCTCTCTATTGCTACCTCTGTCTCTATATCTGTATATATACCTTTCTAACTATCAAGGAGATAAATTCATCAACCTACTCAAGCATTTTCCTCATTGGATAGTTCTCTTTCCCTGTTCTTTACATAGCTGGAGGGCTATTTATATTCTCAGAATGAACAGGGGCATCATACATTTTCAAGATTTCTTGAAGAATGAAAAGCCAGTATTTCTGGATGATTGGGGAAAAGGCCCTTAGTAATGGACTATTCAAAAAAATAAACAGAAAATGGAAACAGCAGAAAGTTTGATTTTTTTTCCTTTAAGCAAAGTCCGTGAGGATATTAGGAGAAATAGAGGAAAGAAGATGATTAGCAAGAGAGAGGCTTTAAGAGGAACTAGAAAGAGTAAATGACTGCAAGGATAGATAATAGAGATAGCATGCATTTCAAAGTCAGAAAGAAAGGAATAAAAAATGTGCACTGGGCAGCTGCAGGAGGAAAATTAACTTCCTACCATTCACATAGGAGCGTATAAAAGAACAGCCTTCATTAATAAAGGACTGGTAGGGAAATCAGGACTTAAAGATATGACTTATTGATGACAAGAAAATTAAGCAACTGACAGGGAAATGAGGCAGAACAGCAGAGTTGCATAATTATGAAGAGTTCGAAGTACCATGCAAGGGCAGAGTAGGAACTACGACTGTCTCACCATTATTTCTCCAGATGCTGGCTTTCCTGTACTTGCTTTTATTCCACTCTGATTGGGATCTCAGCCCTGACCCTTCCCATTCTCCATCCCTCCAACACATCTACTTTACCACAGCCTGGGAGAAGAGTGTCCCTAAGGTTGGGAAGGCTTCATAGGCTGAATATACAGAGCTTTACAATTTCTGTATATCCTGGAGTTTCTACGCGTCTTTAAAGCCTACTTCACCTGTCAAATAGAGATAATACTATCTATTTCCAGGCTTATAGTGAGAAAACCTGTGTAAAGCTTCTGGCACAGTGCCCTGAGATCGTGTCTATAAAAGATCTCATTTTATTATTATTAGGCAAATCCATGTGCCACAAGTTCTCTTGGAGTCTGAAATCACGTTATCCCAGTTCTCTTTGTACTTCTCTTTCCATCATTGGCTTCTCTTCCTCCCCTGCCCATCAAACACTGGTGCTTCCTAGGATTCTGTCCTCCGCTTCCTGCTCTTCTCCTTCAGCCTCTTTGGTTTTAGCACCCATGTACACGAATGACTTTCAGCTCTCTTCCAGCGTCCCAGCCCAGACCGCTCTCCTGAGCTTCAGGCTTCTCTGTAGACCAGCTGCCAGACACCTGCTTGTGGATTTCCCAGTTACCTTGAATCTATCACATCCTCAACTGAACTCACCATCTTCCCCAAACCAACTCCTCCTTTATTTTCGGTCCCAGCTCATCGAAACCCAGGAAGTGTCTTTGAACCCTTTCTCTCTTTGGCCCTCCATCTTCAAAATGCAATCAGATACAAAGTCTTTCTAATTTTGCCTCCAAAGTATTTATTGAATTCATCCTCTCTTCTCTCTATCTCTAGAGAACTGGCAAGAAACAGAACAAGAAAAAATCTTGAGGAAGGACTTAACAACAATTATTTTTTAGTTTTTCCCTGAAAATACATGAGTTGAAATATACATTTTCAACTTAAAGAAAAAACACTGATGTAAATATTTTATAGGAAAAATTCAACACAGTTTTTTTCAGATGTACTCCTTTGTTGATACTAATGAAGTAAGAAATATCAAAATTTATATTATATCATAAGTAGCAAAAGGTACTATATTCTTGAAATAAAATAATTCACCCACCATGCATTACTATAAAGAAAAGTAAATTGTAGGTTATAATTATGCATTTTTTAAAAACTGAGCAGAATTCTCAATATAATACCATCCTCAAGGATGTACTAAATATAAATTATAAGATATGTTCTAAGATATAAATATATTATGATAGGTGTAATTTCTCTTTGGGGAGCAGAGTTCTTAAAAATTGCATTCGGTAGCAAGTCATATTTTAGAATGGTTCTAAAATTTAAATTTTTTAGAGAAGCATAGTAACTAACAGAATTTAATCATCTCTTCTAGTGGTCCTTAAGAATTCTTTAACATTTTTAAATATAAATTATTGAAAATATTTCCCTATTTGGCATGAAATTTTGAAACATTACCATTTAACAGCATTTACTTTACAGTTAAATGTAACAAATATATTTTAAACTTTTCTCCTATAAATATGCTGAGGTGTCAGTTTTCTTTAAAAGCATTTTCAAAGGGCAGATGCCTAGAATGCTATTGTAGAACTATATTGTTTATAATCTATCTTGAGAGTGTAGGGTACTATTTTTACACTGTCTCAACTCTGTGTTTATTCAAGCATTTTATTTAAGTCAGTATTTCAAAGAAAGACTCTGGAATTGTCTTTTTCAAAAAGTTCTCCTTGTCTACAGAACATGTACCTATGTCTAGAGAAAAGAAAAGTGAGGTCTCTTTTTGGCACCAAGCCCAGTTCAGTCTAGCAATTTGGCCATTTTTTCACACTGTCATATTCCTTTGAAAACTAGAAAAAAGCTATTCACTTTTTGAGGCTGCCAAGGGATGAAATACTTTGATCTTTCAACTAACATTAGAGCACTTCTTTCAGATACGAGATATGACAAAACACATTTAATTTATTCTCCCTTCATATAAACACTGAATATTTTTAAAAATATCTGAAGACTTACTGTAGGCTTTTTTTATTAAAGAGAAGTACATCTGCTCTAAAATAAAAACAACAAAAAAGTTAGTAATGCAAAAAAAATGTAAGTCATTAAAAACAATTAAAATGTATACCTAAACGGGGCAGCCCAGTGACATTAAGTTCGCATGCTCCGCGTCAGCAGCCCGGGGTTGGCGGGTTCGGATCCCAGGCACGGACAGACATTCCGCTTGTCAAGCCATGCTGTGGCTGCATCCCATACAAAGTAGAGGAAGATGGGCACAGATGTTAGCCCAGGGCCAGTCTTCCTCAGCAAAAAGGAGGAGGATTGGCAACAGATGTTAGCTCAGAGCTAGTCTTCCTCACGATAGATAGAGATAGATAGATGATAGATTAGATAGATAGAGAGATAGAGATAGATAGATAGATGATAGATTAGATAGATAGATAGATAGATTGATAGAATATATACCTAGAGTTATTTATAGTTAAAACATTGAATTAACCTAGATGTAAGTTCCTTACTTGCCTTGCTCTGAACTGTTTTTGGCGCTGTGTCTCTGATTTATTTGATTGGGAGCTGTTAGGGTATGGTCTTCCTTCATTGAAGGATAAATACGTATCCACTGCCATCACCCCCTTCAAGGCTTTATTCCTCATTTCTGCCCTATATCCCATTGCATTTTCCACATGAACATTATTTCAGACAGACCATCACTTTTCAATTTTTATATTCAACTTAATCTATCTTATTTGGCTTTCTCATTTATATCACACCAGCTTAATTAAAATTTTCACCCATCATCCCAAGACCATTTTTGGAATTACTTCTTGTATGACATCTCTGACCATCTAAACTCGGGAAATGATTTCACATTTTTCTAAGGTCCTGTAACTCCTATTATCAGTATCTCTCAGTGGTATTTAGCATTTTCTGTAAACATGTACATTTTGGCTTCCTGGTGGAAGTACACAGCACCATCTATTAAGAATTCTAGCCAAAAATCAAACTTGAATCTGAGTAGCGCTCTAGATCTAAGTATCAGTTTGTAGAAAATAGAAGAACATGTGAAATGATATCAAGAAGATGCAATCAGTGAAATTTTCTAGACTATGAGAAACTTTACAG
The DNA here is from genome assembly GCA_031878705.1 of Tapirus indicus. Taxonomy (NCBI): domain Eukaryota; kingdom Metazoa; phylum Chordata; class Mammalia; order Perissodactyla; family Tapiridae; genus Tapirus; species Tapirus indicus. Next base: position 84,342,717 of record CM062930.1, on the reverse strand, counting down.
GACAAATGACCAGGCTTCTTCAACAATTAAGTTGAAAGGGAAGGAAAAAACACAAGAGAGAACCTATAGATTAAAAGAGATTTAAGAAACAAGGAACAAAAGAAAAATTAAAAATTTTTGTGAATCAAAGTACAGTATCAAGAGAGTGAAAAGGCAACTCATAGGATGGGAGAAAATATTTGCAAATCATATATTGGGGTTTAATATCCAGAATATATGTAAAGAACTCCTATAACTCGACAACAACAAAAAGCAAACAACCCAATTTAAAAATGGGCAAAGGACTGGACTAGACATTTCTCTGAAGAAGATATACACATGGCTAATTCACACATGAAAAGATGCTCAGCTTCGCTAATCATTAGGGAAATGCAAATCAAAACCACTGTGAGGGGCCAGCCCAGTGGCATAGTGGTTGGGTTCGTGTGCTCTCCTTTGGTGGCCTGGGGTTCACAGCTTCAGATCCTGGGTGTGGACCTACATACTGCTCATCGAGCCATGCTGTGGCAACATCCCACATACAAAATAGAGGAAGATGGGCACAGATGTTAGCCCAGGGCCAATCTCCCAGACCAAAAAAAAAACCCACAATGAGATACCACTTCACATCCATTATTATTAAGGTAAAAAAAAAACCCAAAATAACAAGTCTTGGCAAGGATGTGAAGAAATTGTAACTCTTGTGCATTGCTGGTGGGAATGTAAAATGGTGCAGCCACTGTGGAAAACAATATGGTTCCTCAAAAAATTAAACATAGAATAACCATATGATCCAGCAATTCCATCTCTGTGTATGTACCCAGAAGAGTTAAAAGCAGGGACTCAAACAGGTATTTGTACACCAATGTTTATAGCAGCATTAATCACAATAGCCAAAAGGTGGAAATAACCCAGAATGTCCATCAACAGATGAATGGATAAACAAAATGTGATATATGCATATAATAGAATATTATTCAGCCTTAAAAAGGAATGGAATTCTGATACATGCTCCAACATGGGATGAACCTTCAAGACATTACGCTGAGTGAAGTAAGACAAACACAAAAGGGCAAATACTGTATGATTCCACTTATATGAGATACCTAGAGTAGACAATTCATAGAGACAGCAAGTAGAATAGAGGTTACCGGGGGCAGGGGCAGAAGAGAGCAGGGAGTTAGTATTTATGGGTAGGGGGTTTCAGTTTGTGATGAAGAAAATATTCTGATAATGGTTGCAAAACACTGGGAATGTTCTTAATGCCACTGAACTGTACATTTAAAAATGGCTAAAATGGTAAATTTTATCTTATATATATTTTACCACAATAAAAAAAAATGACTTGAGACCTATCAACCAAGTGCAATGCAAGGACCTTCTTTGAATTTGAGCACACTTAAAATTTTTTCTGAAATGGGGATGCTTGTAACACTGGTTTGAATTTGATGATATTAAGGAATTACTGATCATTCTTTAGGTATGTTAAATATATTTGGGAAGAGGGAACAGTCCTTTTAGAGATACAGCCTGAATTTTCTACTATGAAATGATATGATACACAGGATTTGTCTCAAAATAATCCAGTGGGAGATGAGGGGAAAGGAGTGAAGAGGTGTAGATAAAACAAGACCTGCCATGAGTTGATAATTACTGAAGCTCATATATATAATTATCTATCATATTATTCTCTTTATCTTTGTATATGATTGGAGTTCTCCATGATAAAGTTTTTTTTAATTGTATGTTTTGCTATTTATTATACCAAGCTTATGATCCAGAGGGAAAATTTTTTTAGCTTGTCAGGAAGCTGTAATTTGTAAGATATTGTTTCTGTATATATTATGATTCTTTTCATTGCAAGCACATAAAACTTGACACTATCTACTTGAGCAAAAAGGAAGTTTATTTAATGGCCAGACATAGAGCTAGCTTCAAGCCCAGCTTAATCCGGGGCTCAAACATCACCAGTGTTCATCTTTCAGGCCTGCCAATTAAAGATTGGCTCCATTCTCAGGCTCTAAACACTGGATCTCTGGAAGTTCCAGGCACTATTTCCATGGCCTCACACTCCTAAGTGAAATATTCTCACATCATCAAAGCCCAGGGGGGGAAAAAAATGAATGATCCAGCATTCTCAGCAGAAATTCTCTGGTACCACTCAGCAGAAATTCCACTCTGAGTGGCCCAGCCTAGGTCGTGGCCCACCCCTGAACCAGTCCCTGCAGCCAGACTAATGCAACCTGCTTGATAGCTTGGGTCAGCTACTTGCCCATCCCTGCACCAGTTCTGCAGGAATACAATGATTGGCTTAGGCCAGTCAGCATCTACCTCCAAAGATGAAGATGGGTTGTCCTTCCCAAACTGCATGTTTGAGAATGAGGAAAGAATGGTTTTCCAAAGGGAAATCAAGTAACTGCTACAAAAATTTAATTATTTCATTTTAAATGATATGGTTTGACCTTTGATATATCCAAATCTGTGTTATTCTACTGAATTTATAAATTTGCTTTACTTGAGATGTTATTAATAGTAAAATTTGAGTAGAAATTACATAAAGTGCCATGCAAATAACACCTTTAGTGGATGTTATTTGCTAGCCAGCATCCATCCATTTCCCCTCCTTACCAGTAATAGTAAGCTGTTGAAACATAGTATCTTCTTTTTTTTTTTAAGTATTAGTACTGTACTTTACTCTCTATTATAAAAGTTTTCCACTGTACCAAAGAGAGGTAACTTAAAGTAAAAATGTGTCTGTATTTAATTAGGTGAAGTTTCCATATTTATATATATACACACACATATAATTACTTCCAAACCATCTAAAACTTATTTCTGGTGTTTTGTTTTCTCTCTTTCAGGATTAATTTCGTATACTGAGTATCTCTTCTTGCTTACAATCCTCACTAGTAAGTATCCCACAGTTTTTCTCAACCATCATCTGGAATTCTCTATTCTTAGCAAATTTTGGAGGCTTGGTATTTGTGTCTTTATTATTAAAAATATTATTGGTACCTTAGTTTCTAAATCTACAAAATGATACTGTTGGATTAGATTACCTCTTTAGATCTCTTCTACCTCCTTTGCACTATGGCTCTCCAAACTGAATAGAAGCCTTGTTGAACAGAAGAATCAGACTTAGCCTTCACTTAGGAATATTAAAAAACACTCATCTGACTTTCTACAAAATTCTTGACCTGTACTTTTCAAACTGTCAAGGTCATGAAAATCAAGGAAAGACTGAGAAACTTTTACAGCTTGGAGGAGACTAAGGAGACCTAACAACTAAATGCAACCTAGTTTCTTGTATTTTATCTCAGAATAGAAAAAAACAGCGTTAGTGGAAAAACATGAAATCCAAATTAAGTCTGTAGTTTAGTTTGAAATGGTATGCCAGTGTTAATTTCTTAGTTTTGATAAAGGTACTGTGGTTATATAAGAAGTTGACATTAGAGGAAGCTGGGTGAAGGATATATGAGAACTCACTATAATATCTTTACAACATTTCTGGAAGTCTAAAATTGTTTCAAAATAAAAGTCTTGTAAACAACCTTACTCTCAGAAAGGGAAATAAAGAGTAATAATCAATGTGAAAATAGCCAAGGTACTATAAGAATATAGGAAAGACCCTAGCAGAGCTAAAAAAATAAAGTTCTCAAATTAATTTTGCTTTGAAGGGCAGAACACTTAATAGCAGAGCAGCACACCTATGGAAAGATATCAGCCTTTGAAAATTATCAGAAGAGATCATTTTTTTCTCTGTTTAGGCACTTACTCATACAGTTTCTGGTGGCTTATTTCAAATTTGAAGATCTGTAGATCTACAAATAATTTGCATTTCTCCAACATTTAAATAATTACTAATTTTTCACTTGATTGCAGAACCCCATACTGGGTTTCATGTTGCTTTTAAAATGCTGGATGCAGATGGTAATGAGATGGTTGACAAAAAGGAATTTTTTAAGGTAAGTAGATTTTAGTTATTTTTGATTTATCATAAAACACCTGGATTTCCATAAAAATCATAATTATATCCACTGCTTACATATGAAATGTCAAGCAATCATTTATACATTCAAGAATATTAAATTTTCTATAATATGGGCTTGAGGAAACCATTAAGGAACAGAGCATAAGATTCCAAAAGGGGAAATGAGCTTAAGCATCTACATTTTTTTACACCCCTCCACCTCAAAAAGGAATAAGAAAAATAAAAGCTTAAGCCTTCATAAGGAATAGAGGAATAAATGAAAAACTACATTAGGTGTAAGTTGGTGCAAATTTTCCGGAAATTTGCGAAAGCTAATATTTGAAAAGCTGAAGATATGTTTAAATGATATTTCCTAAGACATAATTGTAGGACATCCAACCAGTAAATTTCATGCCAGTCCAAGAAAGTTGATGGTAGTATTAAAAAATAACCTCAGTGTGCATAAACTGTTGGGTATGTGCCAGTTAAATCTTTTTAACCTATTAGGATGCTTTATGGGAAAAAAAATATGTCAGTTGTAGTCATCTATTTTTTTTTCTTCCAACTCTAGTGTACTGGGAAAACAGACAACAAGGCTTGTTAAAATTATATATAAAATAGAGAGTCATACTTGCACTGTCTAGTAAAGTAGCTAGTAGCCGCATGCAACTATTGAGCCTCTGGAATATGGCTTATGACTGAGACACATGAATTTTTAAATTTTAATTAATTTAAAATTTAAATTTAAAAACTGACATTCACTACTGGAAAATTTTTAAGTATGTTTGAAACAACTTGGTTATATGAATCTACTTTTTCAATTGTAAATTTTGTGAAATCTAAATACAGATCAAGTATTTCCAGTGAAATGTAACATCTGAATTGAGATGTCTTGTAAGTATAAAATACACACTGAGTTTTGAAGAAAAAAGAAAGGAAAGTAAAATGTCTCAATTTTTATATTTACTATACAGTGAAGTAGTAATTTTGGGATATTAATTTCACCTCTTTCTTTACATTTTTGCTGCATTTTTAAGAAAATGAAACTGGAAACTGCAGATGATAAGTTACAGGTATACTTAAAAAAGAAAAATAGTAAGTAATTCCAATCAGTGGCTCCACTCCAAAGAAAAGGCCTTGGTTCTAAAATGGATGTGTATTTAAGTTAATTAATATGTTTGTTATGTAGGTATCTTTATTTTTTAAAATGATTCCCCACTTTAACACACTTTTTAAATTAACTAAACAACTACTGATACTGGCCACATCAGATTAAGATGTTTTCTACTACAGATCTTCCTTGACTTAATGATTGGGTTATGTCCCAGTAAACCCATCATAAGTTGAAAATGCGTTTAATACACCTAACCTACCAAACATCATAGCTTAGCCTAGCCTAACCTACATAAATGTGTTCAAAACACTTACATTAGCCCACAGTTGGGCAAAATCATCGAACACCAAGCCTGCTTTATAAGAAAGTGTTGAATATCTCATGTAATTTATTGAATACTGTACTAAAAGTGGAAAACATAATGGTTGTCTGGGTAAAAAAGATTTTAAGTGTATCGGTTGTTTGCCAGAGTGATCACAGGGCTGACTGGGAGCTGCGGCTGCCACTGCCCAGCATCACGAGAGAGTATCATACTGCATATTGCTAGCCTGGGAAAAGATCAGAATTTCAAAGTACAGTTTCTACTGAATGTGTATCGCTTTTGCACCTTCATAAAGTCAAAAAAATCATAAGTCGGGGACCATCTGTACACTTGAAGCTAAAACACTGAGATTTCCATCTGCTACTTTACTACCCACTCACATAGATGTACGTATCATTTACCTTAGTTTCCCCCATATGCTTAGATTTATACACTCTACACCCTCGTCCAAATAATTTCTAAAGATGTTAAATATTTATAAACCTAATTTTTGTAGGATTCCACAGTTTTATAAATATATTCTTTATTTAGAACCATTTTTGCTATGTCCTTTGCTTCTAGTCTTTGAGATAGTTTCTTATATATAAAATCAAACATTTTAGTAATTAAATTTACAAAGCTTGTGGTATGGAACCTTGTCAAAGGGATTTACTGAGGTATGATTTATGTACAATAAAATGCAGCGGTTTAAAGTATACAGTTTGATGAGTTTGGACAAATTTATGCACCAACATCACTACCATCCCAATCAAGATCTAAACTATTTCCAGCACTCCAGAAAGTTCCCTCATATGTCTTTGCAGTCAATTCTTCACTCCCTCCTAGCCTCAAGCAACCAATGATTGCTTTCTTTTAGTATAGATATGTTCCTTTTCTAGAGTTTCATATAAATCGATCATACAGTATATACTCTTTTTGTTTCACTCAGATTCATCCGTTGTATTTATTAGTAGTTTGCTCCTTTTTATTGCTGAGTAGTATTCTTCTGTTGTATGGATATGATTTGTTTATCTAGTCACTTGAACATTTTGGTTGTTTCCACTTTGGGGCTATTATGAATAAAGCTGCTATGAATATTCATATACAGGTCTTTGAGTGAACATATGTTTTCTTTGACTAAATACATAGGAGTGGAATTGCTAGGTCATATGCTAAATATATGTTAAGAAGCTGCAAATTCTGTTTTCCAAAATATGTGTATCATTTTACATTCCCACCAGCAGTGTAATAGAGTTCTGTTTGCTTCACATCTCAAAGGCTTTTTTTAAAATGTCATAAATTACCGTGGTGTCCCCCCTTATCCACAGTTTCACTTTCCAAGGTTTCAGTTACCCAAGGTTAACTGCGGGCCAAAAATATTGAATGGAAAATTCCAGAAATGAACAATTCATAAGTTTTAAGTTGTGCACCATTCTGAGTAGCATGATGAAATCTCAAGCCATCCTACTCCATCCCACCCGGAAGGTAAATCATCCCTTTGTCCGGGGATCCACACTGTTTACGCTTCCCACCCGTTAGTCACTTAGTAGCCATCTCGGTTATCAAACAGACTGTCTGTCTCAGTGCTCGTGTTCAAGTAGCCCTTATTTTACTTAATAAAGGCCCCAAGGCGCAACAGTAGTGATGCTGGCGATTCAGATGCGCCAAAGAGAAGCCATTAAGTGCCTCCTTCTAGTGAAAAGGTGAACGTTCTAGACTTAATAAGGAAAGAAAAAAAATCGTACACTGAGATTTTAAGATCTACAGTAACTTTTGTTACAGTAAATTGTTATGATTGTTCTATTTTATTATTAGTTGTTAATCTCTTACTGTGTCTAATTTATAAATTAAACTTTATCATAGGTGTGTATGTATATGAAAAAGCATAGTATATATAGGGTTCAGTACTATCCATGGTTTCAGGCATCCAGTAGGGGTCTTGGAACGTATAACCCGAGGATAAGAGGGCCTGTTGTAGTTATTTACGTATGTACTCATTAATTCATCAGTGATTTTTCTAAGTACAGTCATACGCCACATAATGTTTCAGTCAGTGACAGACCGCGTATACCACAGTGGTCCCATAAGATTAGTACCATATAGCCTAGGTGTATAGTAGGCTATACCATCTAGGTTTGTGTAAGTACACTGTATGATGTTCACACAACAACAAAATCACCTGACAACGTATTTCTCAGGATGTATCCCCATCATTAAGTGACGCATGATAGGAGTTAGTATGTGCTAAGCATTGTGCTACATATTTATCTTTTCACTTTTTTAATATGGCTACTGAAAAATTTAAAATCACTTATATGGCTCTATTATATTTCTATTGGACAGCACTGCTTTAGAATATACAAGACTACAGATTCTGAGAAAATTTCATGTATATTTTATTTCATGCCCCTTATATTTTATTGCATGCCCCTTTTGACAATTGTTTCAAATGCTGAAAAAGATTTTTCTTACTCCTGGGTTTGCAGCTTAAGTAAGAAAGCTGGAAGAGTCCAGGGATTGAAGTTGCCTGAAACATACCTCTAGACATACGAGGTTTCACTGTACTATTCAGAAGAACAGGTAGTAATCTTATAGAATTCATTTTCTTAAAGTGGTAGAAGTTAAATATAATAGAAAACTATACTACTTAACTGCTTAAAGAATAATTGGAATGTTTCATGTATTCAGTATACATTATGTATAAGAGAAACAGGTTTGAAAAAAATTTCTTTCATTAGAAAGTTAATATGAACAAAATTAGTGAATCTGTTTGTTCCCAAAGAAGCAGTATGGGTAAAGTTTACCATTGTAGAGCAACTGGTTTATGAAAGCAGCCTGGAATTCCACCAAGTTGAAGGTACTTGTGAATAGACAAAATGGAAAGAACCAAGGATTTTCAGATATCATAGCTCTTACTCAGGACCTCAGTCAAAAAACACTCAAAAAGCAAGGAGGAAAGGAAATACTAGATAGTCATCATAAATTTATCTTTGATTTCAGTTCCATTCAGGCTAAAGAAAGCAGAAATAACAATATTCTATTTGGCATGAACAGTGACTAAATAACCATTATTAGTGGTCCCTTGGGGAAATAAACTTTATAAAATATAGACCACTATAAAAACACTGTTGCTGTTGTGTCGCCTAGGTGAAATGTGAACTGTACACTGCTGGTCAAGAGAAATGAGCAGGCAGTGGTTAGTGGAGATGATTACATTTCAGTATTCCAAAATTCATCTCTGGCCACAGTATGAAAGATGAATTAAAAGAGGAGAGATTGGAGGTAAGGAGGCTCCTTAGGCTGTTGCAATAGTCCAGTTTACAACTGTGAATGAAAAGTGGGAAAACAGTCACGAGATATTATGGCATAGGCTCTGTAGAACCTGGCTTCCAGCTGGATTAGAGAAATGAGGGGAAAGAAGAAATCAATGGTCATTCCTTTTTCCAGCCAGCCTGAGTAGGAATATTGATAGTACTAATTGATCAAAAAGAAAAAAAGACTTGTTTCTTGTTAAAGATTGTTTATGTCCCACATATATGTGATGTTATTGAATCTTTACAGCAACCTAGAAAGTAGTAGTGTCCCCATTTTAAAGATGATAAAATTGCTATGCAGTCAGTATTGCAGCCGTGATTTGATTCCAAGTCCATCTAATTCTAGAGCCTGTTCTTTCCTCAATGTTAGCCTGCCTCATTGGAAGGAGAATTCAAAGGAGGACTGAGCTGAAAAAGATCTTCACTCTGAGCTGGGAAATGTTAAGCTTGATAAACTGGTAGAACACCCCTGTGGGGATAAACAAGTACAGCAAGTGACGGTCTGAGATAAGAATGTAGTCCGGGTTAGGAAGCGTCCTGATAGAAGTGAGCATTAAGTCGTGAGAGTATGTGACCTCAGTGGGAGAGAATAGCGAGTGAAGAGGAGTAAGACCAGAGTCTCAGTAAACAGTTTCAGTTAAGAGATCAAGCTGAGGTTGAGAAGCCAAAGAAGAAAATTGAGAAGGAGCAGAGTAGTAAGCAGAGTACTAGAGAAGTAAGGAGAAGGCCCAGAGAGTGTAGGGTAATGGAATCTCAGGAAGAAAAGAGTAACAATGAGGGAGTGTTTAATATCAGACTCTTTAAAAAGTGGTCAAGTAGGATAGAGACTGAATAGAGAGCCCCTTAAATTATGTAGGCATTGGGAACTATTACAGAAGCAGTTTCAAGAGTGATAGGGACTGATGACACAAAGCAAAAGGCTGAAGAGGAGTGGATAGAAAATGCAAAACTGATGGCAGTAGATAAAAATTACATCTTCTGAGATGTTCGATGATTAAAGAAGAAAATTAATTTGAGATTAGTTTAAGGAAGAAAATATATGTCTGCACAAGTAGGACCTGAAATACCAGTGTCATGAGTCCAGAGGTACCATTACACTCCAGCTACCTCAGTCTGCCTCAGGTATAAGAAAAGAATATGTTTAAGATTGTTATTATTATTCAAGTAGAGATTAATAATTCTGTTAGGTTAGGTAAGCTGTTGGAGTTTGCATATACCATAATTCCCTCAGACCTGGATGAACTTTCTGCTTTTATTCCTGGGAGTCACAAGGCATAGGGAGCCAAATCTTAGAAGTACTGTACTCGCTCTACATAGATAGTAAAGTGGGAGGTAATTTTATAAAGTGGACATAATAGAGCCCCTGGTAATGTCACTGCTATACTTACCAGGACCAAAGTTTTGATGCGCTGTAGTAATGTTTGATGGTAACTCAAGGCGGAATGACAAAGCCTGTAGATAAAGGAGACACTGAACATGAGATGAAAAAAGGCAATAGAGGACATGTTGTTTTTCCCTTTTTCTTCTTCAGGTGTCTTCTCACAGTGAAACATAGAGCCTCCTACTGCACAGTCTTTTTTTTACTGTCTATATGGCCTCTACTCCTGAAGTTGTTGGGCATACCTACTTTAAAAGTTTTTCAGATACTTTTTTTTAACATAATAGTTTAACATGCTGAATTTATGGAACACATTCTGAATACTGCAATTCTTTCCTTAAATATTTGGAAAATTCTTGGATGATCAACCCATGAATTAAGAAAACAAGAAAAAGATTGTTAGGATATGTCACTGATTTTTTTTAACTTTTTTTTTAACTTTAAGGTTATAAAGGTCAACCTTCTAAGCCTATAAAAAGTTCTTTGTGCAGTTCTTAGAAATAAAACACTAAACTTGATAACCCGTGGAGCATGATACAGTATTCAATTAAAAATAACAGCAGAGAGGAGAAAAAAACTACATTTACATTAATTATTTGAGTAATTATTTCACTTCTGTGATCATAGTATTAGGAAATCTAAGTATATAGCATCTTACATTTGAAATTTTGTTGAAAGAACCAAACGGTTCTTTTCAAATCTGAAAACCATATTTAAAGGGCACGGGTTTTTTTGTTGTTTTTTTTATTAGCTTATCTGAACATTTCCCCAATAAGTTTTATTTATTGCTTTTCCTACCATAAGTGCTAGAAAAGTAATGAGAATTCCTTTAATATCCAAAACATAGATATAGCAAAGTGATTTGAACAGCAAATGCAAAAGCAGTGATGAAATATATTCACATAAAGGCTTGTGAAAATGTCCTAAAACATAAATTGCCTCAGTTTGTTACTTTTGTGTTCTGTGGTACACTCATGTTTTATTAATATCCAGATCTAGAAACTTCCATGGTAAGGGTATTGCTTACTTCTTCATCCAAGGACAAGTAAAATAGCAACTATCTGTAGGAGCTGTTCTCTGTCAGATAGTAATAAACAATACCAGCAATGATCAAAGCCAGTAATAGTTAATCCACTTAATCTTTACCTTGATAGATGGCACATCTGCTTATTTGGGATAAGTGCCAGGGTTTTAGTGCAGTTTCTTCAAACAATAGATTAATGACAAGTCTGTTTACTAGTGTAAATTTCTACTTAGGTGGTCCTTTTATTTCACATTGCTTTTGTACTGGTAGGAAGGACTGTGCTCTTAATAATATTAGTGTGATAATTTTATCATGTTAAGTATACTTGCTAGAGTTATTATTAAATAAATATAAAAGCCTTCAGTAGAATTTATTCTTCTTGATTTGGGAATGGTGTTCCTGTTCCAGAATTTAAACTATCATGATCCTGAAAGCAAGAATAGTTAAATCGACCCTACATACTTTTCTTCATTTTCAACCTGAAGTTGAAAATACGTATCAATATAAATTTAAATAGTCAATGTGGCATACTTTTTTAGACATTCAGAATTTGTATTTGGTGAATTTGTCATCCTGCTTCTTTTACCACTTATGTATAATCACTTTACCTTCTTTCTGTTTCTCTAACAAAGCACCCCTATTTTTACTAGAAACTTTGCTCTTCCCTCTGCGTACAATGTCCTTTCCTCATTCCTTTGGTAGCTTTTAACCATTCAGATCTCAGCCCAAATGTCATGTCCTCAAAGAGAACTACCCAGAATAAGCCTATCTAACAGTAACCCCTCCCAGCAGTCTCTGAATCCTGTTACCCTACTTTATTTTACTTTATTCTAGTCATAGCACTTGACATTATCCAAAATTCTCTTATTTGTTCACTCGTTTGTTATCTCTAGCCCATTAGAATGTAAGTTCAATAAGAGCAAGGACATTATCTGTCCTTAACCACTAATCCCAACACTTAGAACAGCACTTTCACCACGTAATAGGCACTTAGTACATTGCTGTCATAAATCAGCATCATGTACAGCCATTTTAGAAAGTATCTTAGTGGACCAGGGAGACCTTTTGGTGTAAGAAAATACCTGGGTACAAAATGTTTACGATCTTTCAAATGGAACTATTACTATAGAACTAAATATATAACTCTATATACACTTGAACCTGCTATAACCCTCTCCCTGAGTCCAAACTGAAATGTTTTAGATAAGACTGACATGACAAGCTTTATCTGTCACTAAACCCACTTGGGTAGACTTTAGGACAGACACTTTTTCTAAAGTTCATGCTATATTGGAATAAGCCAATACTGTAACAAACCTCCTAAAAACTTCTTTCTGTGGACTAATTGTTTTTGCTTTTTTTGTTTTGTTTATTTGTAACTATTTGACATTGACTGTGTGAAGATTATAACAGCTATATTAAATGTCTTATAAGAAAAGAAAAATAAGTTTTGAATTTTCTACAAAAATTTATAATCATGGATAACATCTATTATTTCTGTTTTTTAAATTGTCATCTATATGATAAATTTTTACTGATTTTCAGTACTTGATCTACCAAAACAAACCAACAAAAAAAAAAGAGGATTCAAGTGACCAATATTAGGGATGAAAACAAGATATCACCATAGATCCTACAGTTCTCAGAAGGATAAAAATGGAATATTGTGAACAACTGATTCATATGTGACTGTAAATTTGAACTGGATAAATGCCTTAAAAGACGAAACTTACCAAAACTACCAAAAGATGGGATAGAAATCTGAATAGCTGTGTATCGAAGGAATTGAATTTATCAAAAACTTTCCCAAAAAGAAATGTCTAGGCCCAGATGGTTTCACTGGTGAAATCTATCAAGCATTTAAGGAAGGAGTGCCAAATTTATACAAACCCTTTCAGAAAATACAAGAAAAAGGAACACTTCCCTCTCATGTTATGAGACCAGCATACCCCTGATAACTAAAACTTGGCAAACACCTAACAAACTAAAACTTACAAGAAAAGTAAATTATAGACCAACTTTCAGCATGAATAAACATACAAAAATACTTAACCAGAGAGAGCAAAACACATCAAACACTATATAATACATTACAACCAAGTGAGATTTATCCAAGGAATACAAAATTTGTTTAATGGTTGAAAATCAATCAGTGCAGTCCATCATATTAACAGAATAAAAGAGAAACCAACATGATCATATCAATACATGCAGACAAACCATTTAACAAAATAAGCACCTTCCTGATATAACTCAGCAAAGTAGAAATAGAAGAGAACTTCTTTAATCTGATAAAGGGCATTTACCAAAAATTTAAAGATGGCATCATACTACATGATGAAATACTGAATGCTTTCCCCTTAAGATCAGGAACAAGGCAAGGATGTCTTTTCTTGCCTCTTCTGTTCAACATTTTACTGGAGATTCTAGTGATAACAGTAATACAAGGGAAAAAAAGAGATAAAAATACTAAAAAGGGAGAAGTAAATCAGACTTTATTCACAGATAACGTGACTGTGTGTAGAAAATCCTAGGGAATCAGCAACAAAGTCAAACAAAGCCTGCTAGAACTATAAGTGAATTTAGCAAGGTCTCAGGATAGAAGAGCAGTATGGAGAAGTCAATTGTATTTCCATATACTAGTAGCAAACAGTTGGAAAATGAAATTAAAATAAGTTCTCCTTTGGATGATATCAGATAACATAAAATAAATGGAAATAAATTTAACGAGAAACATGCACTGAAAACTTCAGATATTGCTGGTAGAAATGGAGAAATATATCATGTTAATGGATTAGAAGATTCAGTAGTATTAAGATGTCAGTTCTTCCCAAATTGGTCTACAGATTCAACTTGCCCAAGCAAAATCCCAGTCGGCTTTAAAAGCTGATTTTAAAGTGTATATATAAGAGCAGAGGACCTAAAACACCCAAATCAATCTTGAGAAACAAGAACAAATCTGGATAACTCATGCTACGTGATTTCAAGACTTACTGCAAAGCTACAGTAATGGTGACATTGTGATATTGACCTAAGGATGGACAGGTAGATCAGTGGAAGATAATGAGTCCACACTTATATGGTCACTTAATTTTCAATAAAGGCACCAAATCATTTAATGGGAAAAGAAAAGTCTTTTCAACAAATGACACTAGAATAATTGGATAGGATATATATGTGTGGAAAAAAAAATCAGTCATAACCCCTACCTCACACCATACACAAAAATATATTTGAGATGGATTATAGATCGAAACATAGACTAAAACCATTAAGCTTCTATGAAAAAACGTAAGAGAATATCTTCAGAATCTAGGATAAGCAGAGTTTCTCAAGGCACTAAAAGCAATAAGCATAAAAGGAAAAGAAACTGATGAGTTAGTCTTTATCAAAATGAAAAACTTTTGTTCAAAGACCCATTAAGAAAATGAATAGGCAAACCATAGGATGGGAGAAAATATTTTCCAAACAGATATCTGACAAAGGACTTGTATTCAGAATATATAAAGAGCTCTTACAACTTAATTGTTTAAAGAAAAACAAAACAATTAAAATTAGGCAAAAGACAACAACGAACACTTCACAAAAGAAAATGCACACCTGGGTGATAGCACTTGAAAAATTGCTCCACATGAGTTATCAGGGAATTGCAAGTTAAAACCATGGTGAAATAGTACTATACTCCCAACAGAATGGCTAAAATTTAAAAGACTGGTAACACCAAATGGTGAGGATACGAAGGAGCCAGAATTCACTTTGGAAAAAGGTTTGGCAATTTCTTATGAAGTTAAACAGACCTAACTGTTCCCCTCCTAGGTATTTATCTGAGAGAAATATTAAAACATATGTCCACCAAAAAAAAGAGTTGTGCAGGATGTTTATGGCAGAGATCTGCTGTACAACATAGCACATATAGTTGACTACGGTGTTGTGCACTTAAAGGCTTGTTAAGAGCATAAGACATATCTTATCTAAGTGTTCTTACCACCAAAAACAAAGAGAGGAGACACAAATCTTTTGGAGGTGATGGTTATGTTTATTACCTTGATTGCAGTGCTGTATCACAGGTGTATGCATATGTCCAAACTCATCAAAATCTACACGTTATTGTGTGCAATTTTTTGTATATTAACTGTACCTCAATAAAGCTGGAAAAAAGAAAAGAGGAAGTTTATGGCAGCTTGATTCACAGTAGCCAAAAACTGGAGACATGCAGACATCTATCAACAGGTGAATGGATCAATAGTGATATATTCATACAGTGGGGTACAACTCAACAATAAACAGGAACAATTTACTGATATGCAGACAGCATGGATAAATCTCAAAACCATTTTGATGCTGAGTGAAAGAAGGCAGAACAAAAGAATATTTGATTTGATATCATTTATTTGAGTTTCCAAATTAAGTGAAACTAATTTAGGTGGGAAAAAATCAGAACTCTGATTCTGCCTCTGTAGGGACTCAGAGAGAAAGGATTGCCTGGAAAGAGACAAACTTTCTTAGAAAATGGAAATGTTCTATTCTGTGATAGGAGTATCAGTTACTCAGGTGTATCCGTTTGTCAAAATAGTATGGCTAAGATTTATACATTTCGGTGTATGTAAATTTTTCCTGAAGAGCTATAAATAATAATTGAGAAGGAAACAAGGAGTGGATAGAGTATAGGTGAACCGAGAATGGCAGAATACTGATAACTGTTGAAGCTGAATAATGTGTATGTGGTGATTTATTATAGAATTCTCTTTACTTTGCTACGTTTGAAATTTTCCATAATAAAAATTTTAAAAGGAGGTGCAGTAAGCAAAGGGAGAAATGTTTGAGTATTGAACTTGGCATTACACTATTTGATTGTGACCTTGAAAAGTAAAGGATAAAACACGTATAAAGCTTTTCAACTTTTTTCCCTATAACAAGTATGAGGGGTGTTGAAAAGTTAGGGATTTAGAGAACTAGAGAAAAACCGTTTGCCTAAAACAAACATATAGCAGCAGCTAAATTTGAGATAATTAATTTGGACTTTAGTTGCAGCAGTTTTTCAAACTATTTGCAAAGAAATAGCCTAGAAAAAAATGGGTGGTTTGTCTTCTAATTGATTTGAGTCCATAGTTTGAGATTTTGTTTACATTTAATTTTTTAAAAAACCTTTCTTTTTAAATTTGCTTCCATGTGAGGTTTGGTACAAATGACTCTGAAAGGTAGGTAGGTTTTTTAATGTACTCCGTCTCAAGGTACTGTTGACAATTTTATAGTTGGTAGAAATGTAGGTCTTTATTTTAATGCTTTATAAATGCATAAAGGGAAAAGGAAGAACATTTGTATGAAATAAATAGCTTTTTAGAACCTATATACTTGAAAATGTGGCCATAAACTATCAGTGATTCAAAAAAATTAATTATGAATAAAAATTCTCGTGAAGAATGAGGGTAATCATAAAGTTTATATAGAGTGATGCTTTTAGAATATGTATATAGTAAGTAAGCTAGCTTTCTTAGGAGAAAAAAATGACCCAAATTATAATAATAATAATGTTAATACTTGAATATCTATTTCTACTTTGGTTCTTACATGATCTAAGAACAAAAAACATTAGGAGTTATGACGCAGAAAGAATTTAAGTTAATATTTAACAAATAACTAGTATATATTTTATAATAAAAACATACCATCTGGTTTTTAGGTGGTTTTGAAAAATTCAGTAGACACACTTTTAAATTCATGTTTGCAATCTTTTTAGCTGCAGAAGATCATAAGTAAACAAGATGACTTGAAGACAACAATAACTAATGAAACAGAATGCCAGGTATGTGCAAGTAAGCTAAATATTTCCAAATAGATAATATTTATAATAGCTTTTCTCTTCTGTTTCTTCAAATAAGTATTCTCAGATAGTTGGGGAAATTATTAGTAACTTAATTTTTCTAAATATTTTAAATAGATGTGCTACATTCACATAGTAGTGCTACATTCACATTCAGACTTCACATGGCTCACAAGGGTATGTATATAGGACAGAATTTTCCTCCCAGTCAGCCAGTTCTGCTCCCTGAGCAAGGAGTGCTATCAGTTTCCTGTCTTTCCTTTCTTCTTCCAGAGATATTTCATGCATATATAAGCATATATGTAAATAAGTAACTAAATACGTCTATGTATTCTCTCCATTTTTATACACGCAGTAGCATACTATACATTGTTCCACACACTCCCATTTTTGCTTAGTATATCTAAATATCTCATTCTTTTTAGTGGCTTCATAGTACTTTGTTGTATGGGTGTACCAGTTTATATAACCATTCCCCTTTTGTGCGTGTGTGAATATATCTGAGGGATGACTTCCCAGAAATTCAATTGCTGGGTCAAAAGATATGAACATTTCCAAGATTGTTGATAAGCTTTCATAAATATTGGCAAATATCTTCTATAGAAAATGAACCAATTTTCATTTCCACCAGTAATGTATATCAGTAAATTTTCTATTGATGATCTTTCAATCAGTTGTAATTCCACAATATGCTTTCCATGAGATTAATTCCAGATCATTTCATCTTTTAGAGTATGTCTGCTTCAAATTTTGCACATTATTAAAATCAAATTATTTTTTGTATGTCATTTCCTTTGAGTATTCCTATACTGGACTTCTTTTTCCCATATCCAAGTCCTTGAATGCTATTCCCTTTTCCTGGATATACGTATCCTTTGTGTTCTTATAGTACCCTGTATGTCCCCTTTCATAAGACCTGTCACACATTAGTATAATTGTCTGTGTCCTCCCCTGGAATATAAGCATCATGCTTCTCTTTAAGGTTGTATGAACTTCGGGAACAGTCCACAGACCACTCTTACTTCTGATGCCAATTGCAAGTTCAGGGGTCCCCGAAGACCACTGTTGGGTTCGATAATTCACTGGAAGGACTCATAGAACTCACTGAAAGTTGTTAGGTTCATGGTTACAGTTAATTACAGTGAGAAGATACAGATTAAAATCAGCCAAGGGAAGAGACACATGAGACAGAGTTCCAGAAAGTTCCACAAGCAGAGGTTCTAGTTGTCTTCTCCCAGTGGAGTTGTGATCAGTGCTAACTTTCCTAGCAATGATGTGTGACAATACACACAGAGTAGTGCCAATCAGGGCCTTGGTGTCCAGAGATTTTATTGGGATCAGCATGTAAACTTAGTTGGCTGCCCATGTGGCTGACCTCAGTCTCCTCCTCTTCCAGAGGTCAAGCTAATACCCTGTGACCCAAAGCCCCCACCCTAAATCTCATTGTTAGACTATCGGGTGTGGCCCAAGGCCCTCTGGTCAAAAAAGACACTCTTATCTTAGAGATCACCTATCAGCAGACCAGGGCAAAAGCCAGATCTCTATTTGGTGAGATTAATTCTTGAATACACAGGTTGTATCTCCATAGCCTGGTAAAGCACCAGACATACTCTACATGCTCGGTAATTTTTTTGTGTGTGTGTGGGAAGACCAGCCCTGAGCTAACATCTGTTGCCAATCCTCCCCTTTTTGCTGAGGAAGACTGGCCCTGAGCTAACATCCGTGCCCATCTTCCTCTACTTTATATGGGACGCCGCCACGGCATGGCTGACAGGCAGTGCGTCAGCGGGCGCCCGGGATCCGAACCCGCGAACCCCGGGCTGCCAAGCGCGAACTAAACCGCTGCGCCACCGGGCGGCCCCCTCGGTAATTATTTTTTAATGAATGAACAAATATCTAATCATATGATATAACATTTTCAACCATTGACCTAAATTGGTCATTAAGATTATTTCCAAATATTTGCTATTAGAAGTCATGCTGCAGTAACTTGCTAAACATGTAAATTTAGGATAGAGTTCTAAAATTGAGATCGTTGGGTCAAAAGGCATGAATACTTTTAGGGCTTTTGATTCATATTGCCTTCTGGAAAGGTTTTAACAATTTACAGTCCCACCAGCATTGAGTAAGCATGCCCCTCTCTCAGCAGTCTCTCCAGGATTGGTATCTCTTTCTGTTTTTTTTTTAATCTGTGCCAGTTTAATAGGGAAAAGGATATCCCAATTATTCTTTTTTTAAGATAGTTATTTAACCATTTGTTGTTTTTATTTTGTAAATTTTCTGTTTCTGTTCTTTGAGAATTTCTTTAGGTTTTTTTTTTCTTATTTGCTTTTAAGAGTAAGACTATTAACCTAGTGTCTGTCAAAAATATTGAAATATTTCTCAGATTTGTTTATGATGTTTTATACATATTTTTATTTTTAATATAATCATTTATGTCTTTTAATTTTATTTATCCAATTATTTTCATTTTTTTAAATGCCTTCCTCACATCAAAATCAGTTATAAATACTAACCTGTGTTACCCTCTGATTTAGTTGTGGTTTTGTTTTTTATACATTTAATTTTTTCATTCATCTGAAATTTGTTTCTTAAGTACATCCCTGGGAACATTATAGTACTTTACTTATTTACTATTATAAATGGACCCTTTTCCTTCAAGGGAAAAATTATTCCTATTGACAGGAAATCTATTTGATTTTTAATGCTTTTTATACCAGTCTATCTTACTGAATTTTCTTATTATTTTGATTTTTTTCTGTTGATTTTCTTGGTTGTTCTAAGTATAAAATTATATTATCTCTAATATTAATCTTATCTTATTCCCTTATGCATAGGAAAAAATTACCCCAAAAAATGTTAGATAACTGTGTTAATGTTAGGCATCCTGATCGTATTCTATCCTTAATGAGAATACGTCTAGCGTTGAGAATATATCTAGTAATGAGATACTACCTAGTAATGAGAATATGTTTAGTTTTGTGTTTTAGTGTTTCTCATGGGCATTTATATAGGAAGTGAGGAAAAAATATCAGGCGTTAACTACCTGCCCACACTTGTATGGAAGTCCTAATAATGCATTTAAAATCCACATTTATAGCAACTAATTCATAAATATACAAAGTAAGGTCTTTTAAGAATCGGTAGTGTAGAATGCATTGCATCTGTTAGCTCCGTTAGAACCGTCTTTTCCTCCCTGTTAGCTAAAATCAAGACAATAGCGTAAAGTGCTCATGAAGCCACCCAACAACCACCAGAAGGATGCGTCTAACTTAATGTGCTGAGATCTGACTTTCTCCTCCCCTGCACCCCCCCGACCCCCGCCCGGGGTTGTTGTTCATCTGTAACTTGCCTGGACTCAATTTCTGAAGCCTGTCTCCCCCACAGTGTGAGGCTGCAGTTGTCTCTGCTCAATTTTTTTTCCAGATTTTTATTTTTAGCCTGGCTTCCTAGGAGTCATCCCTGTGTCTGCATAGTTTAGTGTTTGGCCAGAGATTGTGCTCACACACGAGGAGCTAATAAGGCTTCCCCCTCTGCTGATGGGTCCGTGTGAGGCTCGGGGCACATACACACAGCTTTTTTCAAGTCTGCCACTGCGCACACCAGTGCCAGCTCTTTGAGCCCAAGGATATGTGGACGGCTGGAGCTGGTGTGGTCTCTGCTGTGTATGCAGCACAACCTGGGATACGAGGAGAGTTCAGCAATCCTTTATGGCTGTCTCACCTCCTGAAACCATCTTTTAAATATCTGGCCATCCACCAGTCCTTCACTTGCTCCAAACAGGCTTCAACCTCAGTGAATGGAGCCATCAAGATCACCAATTTAATGCTCCAGATCAAGTAAACCCCCTTCGTCAGCGGCAGGGAAACTCTGGTTTTGGACAACCTGTCCCTCTCTGTAGAACTCCCACGTGGCAGAGCTAGAAAGACAAGAAGGGCACAGACTAGGCACTGTGCAGAGTTTAGTAGTTAGCATGAAAAGCGCTTCTCGGTTTGTCATATACCTCTGGTCAGATTCCACAGCACTGAAATCGTTGTTTTTTTGACCATTTTGTCCAGCTATTCACTTTTTGGGGAGAGGATTTATCAACCTCGCTCCATCATGTGGGAAGTCAGAAGGCAGTTACCATATTTTAGTTGGCCACTAGGTTTACGTTGCCTTTTAATAAATATGGTTAGTAAGTTCCAAAAGCAAATGTTTTAGGTAAACCAACATATTTAATATAGTGTAAAATTTTACCTTTTAAAATAAATACCATACTATATACCGAAAGCATGAACTCTAGAGTGTATTTTGATGAGGCTTATATTAATGACACTGAACATTTAATTAGTTTTTAAGACACATGAAAAATCAAGATTAATATTTTGAAGAATCTGTGTGAAAAAAACTATAAACTATAGATTTTTATTGAGGAACATAAGGGAAACTTGAAATAAATGTAAAGTCAGGCTTTATTCTTAGATAGGAATAGTGAGCATTGTAAAGTGGCCAATTTCCACTAAATTAATCTATGAATTCAGTGCAATGTAGGTCAAAACTCAACAACTGAGTCTTTGGTTTTGTGTTTGTTTGTTTGTTGTTTGTTTGGTGGTGGTGGTCGGGGAGGAAGTGGGTGTAGGCAGGCAGTGTACAGAAAGTTGGCAAAATGATTCTGAAGTTCATCTGGCAGAATAAACATCAGAGAATAACCAAGAACATTGTGGAAAGTGCAAGTAATGAGAAGGACAGTGAAGTGGTGTAATGAGAAATAGAACAGTCAAAGTATAAACCCAAATACATGTTGGCATTAGTATATAATATAGGTATCATTTTAAATCAGTAGAAAAAAACTAATTCTCAAATTACTTTTCAGTAATCCAGAAACCTAAAAGTCATTCTTGACAGCTCCTTACACCTCACATCCAATTAGTCACTAAGTCCTGTCCATCTTTTTCCGTCTATTTCCACTACTATTATCTGATCAGACCATTATCATTTCTTGCTTGAGTTACTGCAGTAGCCTCTGACTGATCTCCCTGTATCCACTCTTGTCTTTTCTAATTCATTTTTCACATTATAGCCAGGGGACTTAAAAGTACAGATATGCCGTAACTACCCTTGGCCTGAGGAATCCAGTCCTGACCATCTTCCAGCCTCCAGCTGTACCATATTTCTCTGCTGCATAGCGTAGTGGTTAAGAACTCAGACTCAGAAGACTGGCTGCCTAGGTTCAAATGCTGCCTCATCACTTAATAGCCATGTGACCTTGGACAAATTAGGGTTTTTGCATCTGGTTTTTTTTTTTGCATTAGTTTTTTTCGCGTCTCTTTGCATCTGTTTCCTCATTTGTAAAATGAGAATAATAGTAATCTACCTCAGTAGATTATTTTGAGGATTAAATTAGTTAATGTATTTAAATCTCTTAGAACTGCACTTAACACATAAGCAGCATATAAGTATTTGCTATTACACTTACTATTATTGCTCTCTACATCCCAGCCGCACAGCACCTTCAGGCCTTTATACATGTTCACTGTTCGGAATGTTTATTCCCGCTTCTTCTTTTCTTCTGTTCAGACTCCAGGCCTCAGTGCAAACAGCACTTTCTCAGGGAAGCCTTGCCTGAGCTGCTAAGTGAGTCAGGCACCCTGTTCAATGCTCCCGCAGCCCCTGTACGTCTTCCCAGGATTTAATGCTCCTGGTTACTATTTTTAATAAGTTGTTTAATGCCCAATTATTCCACGGAACAGAAAACCATGAATCCCCAAGGCCTGACATAGTATCTGGCACATAATGGGCATTTACTGCATCCTTGTTGATGACTAATGGACTAACTGACTGCACAGTGCTGGGTGGGTATCCCAGTTCTGATATCAAAGTAAATTCCAGATGAATCAAAGATTTCAATGTCAAAAATCAAACCACGGAAGTAGTATAAGAAAATGTGGGTAAATGTTTTTACATTATTGGGGAAGGTAATGTAGTTCTATTCCAAAAGCCATAAAGGAAAATTGTGGTAAATTTGACTAGTGTTATTTTTTTTAACAACTAACATCTCAGTAGAAAAATAGGCAAAAGACATGAAGGGGCAATTATTAGAAGAACTGCAAATGACTGACAAACGTGAGTAATCAAAGAAATGCAAGTTGAAATAATAGTGATCTTTTTTATTATTGTTGTTTTTCCTACCAGATTGGCAAAGATAAAAAAGATTGATAATCGTTTGTGTTCTCTAAGGTGTGAGGGAGTGGACACTTCTACTCCCTTGGTGCTAATGTAAATTCCAAAGATATCCTACAAATTTAAGTGCAAGTGTCATTTTTCCCAGCAATTTCACTTCTAGGAATTTATGATTACAAGTGCACAAAGATAAATACATAACAGTATTTCTCACAGCAGTGTTTATAGTAAAAAAATTTGGAAACAACCTAAATATCTAACAGTAGGAAATGAGTACATTCTAGTATAACAGGCAGCCTTGGGCAGCTCACATGTCATGTGTGGGATTTCCCTACGCTGAGGGGTATGGGCACATTCAGGCCTTTTCACTCTTTTCTGTAACAAATACAAGAATGGGAATACGTGTTAATGAGAAAAAAACAAAGTAACATTGCACACTGAAAAAATGTGTTTGTATGTTTGTGTGTATACACACACAAAATGGCATATACAGTGCAATAGCCATTAAAAATTATGACGGGTTTATATTTGTTATGAAAAGTACTCCACTTTAAAAAGAAAAAAAGCTGTTTTCAAAAAACATATATAATGATTTCATTTGTATAAGTCTCTTCGACAAGTGGTGCTGGGACAACTGGATATCTACATACAGAAGAATGAAGTTGGATTCCTGCCTTACACCATATTAACTGAAATGAATCAAAGACTTAAATGTAAGAGTTAAAACTGTAAAACTGTTTGAAAAGCTTCATGAAAGGGGAGAAGCTTCATGACATAGGATTTGGCAGTGATTTCTTAGACACCAAAAACTCAAGCAGAAGAAGAAAAAATAGATACACTGGACTTCATCAAAATTAAAAACTTTTGTGCATCAAAGGACACTATCAAGACAGTGGGAAGACAAACTACAGAATGGGAATATCCTATGAGAGTCTAGTACCAGGATATATAAAGAACTCCTACAACTCAACAACAAAAAGACAAACAACCCAATTGAAAACTGGGCAAAGGACTTGAATAAACATTTTCCCAAAGAAGATATATAAATAGGCAACAAGCACATGAAAAGATGCTCAGCATCATTAATCATTAGGGCAATGCAAATTAAAACCAGAGTGAGATTCCACAACACACCTGTTTGAATGACTAAAATAAAATGCTGACAACCAAATGATGGCAAGGATGCAGAGAAACTGGGTCACTCATCCGTTGCTGGTGGGAACGTAAAATGATACCACCACTGTTATACCATGATAAAACAGTCATCGCACTCTTGGGCGTCCATCCCAGAGAAATGAAAAACTCTGTTCACAGAAGAACCTGTGTACGAATGTTTTTAGCAGCTGTATTTGTAATAGCGAAAAACTGGAAACAGCCAAGATGTCCTTCAACAGGTGAATGGTTAAACTGTGTTAATCCATATGATGGAATAATACTCTGCAATTGAAAGGAACAAACTATTGATACAGCAACAACCTGGATGAATATCCAGAGAATTATTCTGAACAAAAAATGCCAAAAAAGGTTACATACTGTATGATTCCATTTATATCACATTTTTGAAATGACAAAATTATAGAAAAGGAAAGTTGTTTGAAGGTTGCCAGAGGGTAAAGAGGCGGGGGCAGGAGGGAAATCCGTGTAGCTGTAAGAGAGCAACATGAAGGATCCTTGTGGTGAAGGAAATGTTCTGTATGTTGACTATATCAAGTTATGATAGTGTATTGTTTTGAAAGATGTCACCATTGGAGGAAATTGAGTAAAGCATACAAGAGATCTTTCTGTATTATTTCTTGCAGTTGCATGTGAATCTACAATTATCTCAAAATAGGAAAAACTTTTTAAAATATAAATAAAGGACTCATGGGGATATGCATTTGTTCCTTGGGTTATGTGTTCTTCTAGACTGGGTTTTTTGTGTCTTTTGCCTGATTTGTTCTCTTTCTATTTCTTGGCTATAGTGCCTTTGCTTAGTTGTCATGCCATTTCTTTTGCTCATGCTCTGTCCAGTCCTTCTCTTTGCTCTGGGAGAACATAAATGAAATTCTTCTTCATTCTCTTCCCACCTTTCCTGGAACAATTTATCTTGCTCAGGTATTGCATTTTGATCCACTGAGCTTCAGGTATTGCATTTTGATCCACTATTCTATAGACTGAAGGGGTGGGGGCTAGGGGAAAGAAAGTCCCCTGGGCTAAATGTAGCCCTTGCTGCAGGACCTAAATTCTGTTCACTCTTCTGTGATCCCATTAATTGTCCTAGATCACAGCCCTCTCCACCCCTCTAAGGTATATCCCACTCTGTAGACTTCTGATTATTCCCTCAATTTAACGTAGTGCCCTGAAATATTCTAAGCACTGGAAGCCCGCCCTCCCTCTGCTTAAGTCCCACTAAGCTATATGGGAGCTTCTGTGGGGATTTTTCCCTGACTTGTCCCAAGGCTATCTTCTCACCCCACTAATCTACTTACAACTAAATTGAAGGTTTGATGAAGTTCTAATAATGTAATACAGTTAAGCACCACGTAATGACGTTTCAGTCGATGGCAGACTGCGTGTATGACTGTGGTCCCATAAGATTAGTATCATGCAGCCTAGGTGTATAGTAGGCTAAACCATCTAGGTTTGTGTAAGTACGCTCCATGATGGTTGCATGACGACGATGCATTTCTCAGAATGTATCCCCATCATTAAGTAATCTCGCCTGCTACTGCTATTTCTGAGAAGAAGGGTTAGGAGACACGCTGGACATCCAACACATGAATTGAGTGTTTCTTTCTCCAGCTGCTCTTTTTCAAAATATTTAGTTTAAATTTGTACCCCCTTTTGTTGTTTAATTGCTGCTGATCATCTTTTTAGCAGTTCTGTTTTGTTATTATTTTTGTTTATTTTATTGGAGATTTGAAGGAGGAAGAATCTGGGCCGCCTGGTGGCGCAGCAGTTTAGTCCACGCTTGGCAGCCCGGGGTTCACGGGTTCGGATCCCGGGCGCCTGCCGACGCACTGCATGTCAGCCACGCCGTGGCGGCGTCCCATATAAAAAGTGGAGGAAGATGGGCACGGATGTTAGCCCAGGGCCAGTCTTCCTCAGCAAAAAGAGGAGGATTAGCAACGGATGTTAGCTCAGGCCTGGTCTTCCTCACAAAAATAAAGAAAAAAAATATGAAAGAGGAAGAATCTGTTAATCTGCTTCACTCATTACCTTTAATGGAATTCTTATCTATTAATTTTATAATTAGGAGAAGCAAATGTTTTTCAAGTATTTCTAACATTCAGCAAACGCTCAGAGACTTTCCTGCTTTAGTGCTCTCAGTCCTGCTTCATTAGAAAATGCCTAGAGATCACATTTTGAAATAACATTTCTTTCACTATTCTCAGCTTTCTTTTTGGTCTGATTTAAGATTTTGTTTACTGCTTAAGTCCATCTCGAGTATTTTGAGTATCTTAGCCCTCGTTGGTTTTCTCCTGCTTGAGCAAAGATGATGATAGAACAGTTATGCGAAGTAACAGACGGAATGGCTACCTCTCTTTCTTCCACCTTTGTTGTTGTTACAGGAATCTTTTGTGGATCTTGTCCTGAGAGAGCCAGGCTACAGGACCCGTTTTTTGTTTTTGGTTATAATTACTTGAAATTATTGTCTCTCTTTTTTTATAGGAACCAACAGTGAAAGAACCTGAAATTAACACAACCCTTCAGATACGTTTCTTTGGGAAAAGGGGAGAAAGAAAACTTCATTATAGAGAATTTCGAAGGTAATGCAGACATTTATATTCATTTAGGGAAATTTTGTAGGTAAGAAGTGAAGAAAACTGAATATATTCATTTCTGAGAACTACAGACCATAAAACTAAATACTGTGTATGGATCTATATAGTATTTTTCTCTGAAAACAAAATATGAAATATAAACTTAAGTTACTATGCTCAGAAATATATCTAACCTATTATGAAAAACAATATCTGTTTTATAGTAACTTAATGTTTCCAGCTAATAGAGATATGCCCTATGTATCAGTCAGTTCTTAATGCAAAACGAACTCACCCAACGTAACTTAGAATTTATTTCCCTGAGTCTTTGGGTCACTTGGGTGGTTCTCCTGATCAAGGCCAGGATCAGCTCTTCTTGACACACTCATGCAATTGCAGTCTGCTGATGGATTGCTGGCAACTGGCTCTTCTAAGGTGGCCTCAGCTGGGACAACTCAACTATGCTCCATGTGACCTGTGATTCTCTAGCACAAGGGTTGGCAAGTTTTTTCTGTAAAGGGCCGGATAGTAAATATGGTATCTGTCACAGCTACTCAACTACCATTACAGGGTGAAAGCAGCCGTAAACATTACATATAGATATGTTAATACATAATGGGCATGTCCATCTTCCAATAAAACTTTACACTAATGCTAATTTTAAGCAACTTGTTTACCCTCCCTGAGCTCATTTCTTTATCTGTGAAATGGGAATAATACTTAATGTTATATGATATTGTAAACATTAAAATGTAGTGTCCTGTTTACCTTCTCCCCAATAAGAATAACTCGATGCAAAATGAGATGATGTGCCTCCCTGTGTCCCTCCTCTAACCGAAGTTTTAAAACAAATATCAGAAAGCAGTACAGAATGGTGGGGAAGAACACACTAATTTGGAGGAGACTGCACCTTGTTCAACTCAATGCAGTTAAATAAAGATTTGAGTGCATACTGTGTGCTGTTTTGTGCCAGGCCGTGCATCAGATACTAGAGCTAGTCTTTTCTACTAGGGCTAGTCTCTTCTGGGGACTATCTAATAAACATGCAGAAAAAAACAGTTAAATGTGTTGTAGTCAGCGCTATCATAGATGTTCAGAGGTTTTTGGTAGCACAGAGGATCATTTAGTGTATCTGGTTTGAAGGTTGGGAGTAAGTGATCAGGGAAGGCTTTCTGGAGGAAATGGCACCTGAGCTGAATCTTGACAGACGAGCAGGAATTAACCAGGCAAAATGGTTTGGGCAGGGAGGCATTTGAGGGAAAGAACATGAGAAAAGACAGAGGCATGGAAGCATATGATTTGCAGTTCAGTCTAGCTAGAGTAGTAAGCATAATGCAGTGTGGTAAGAAGTGAGAACAGAGGCTGGAGAAGAGTGTCCTCGCCATAGAAGATTTTATACGCCATAAGGTCAAGCTTGAATTAATGCAATGAAGGGAGTCCCTGAAGAACGATACATGAAGGATACCTGGTCAGATGTGCCTGTCATTCTGGCAGCAGAGTAAAGGATAGATTTTATGAGCGAGAAGACCATTGTAACATTCCAGATAAAAAGTGGTGAGAGCCTTGAACTAGTGTATTGGCAGTAAGGATTTTGAAGTGGGAGGGTTTTCAAGACGCAGGAGGTAATATAAATTGTAGGCTTAGTGATTGATTGGATCTGAGGAAGGAAGAATACCTGAAGACCCAGGTTTCTCAGTTATATCCCAATCTACCCAATAGCTAAACTCCCGTGAGTCATTTCACCTGTCTAGAACAATTTTTTTCTCCAAGGCCTCCTGGATGCCTTTGAGGGGTTCAAGACTTTAGTGGAGGAAGTAACTGCAGATGTGGTGGAAATAGCAAGAGAACTAGAATTAGAAGTGGAGCCCGAAGATGGGACTGAACTGCTGCATCTCATGATAAAACTTTAACAGATGAGAAGTTGCTTCTTATGGATGAGCAAAGAAAGTGGTTTCCTGAGATGGAAACTACTCCTGGTGAAGATGCTGTGAAGATTGTTGAAATGACAACAAAGCATTTATAATATTACATAAACTTAGTTGATAAAGCAGCAGCAGGGTTTGAGAGGATTGACTTCAGTTTTGAAAGTTCTACTGTGGGTAAAACGCTATCAAACAACATTGCATGCTACAGAGAAATCGTTTGTGAACAGAAGAGTCAATCAACGCAGCAAACTTCATTGTCTTAGTTTAAGAAATTGCCGCAGCCACCCTAACCTTCAGCAGCCACCACCCCTAATTAGTCAACAGCCATCAAAATTGAGGCAAGGCCTTCCAACAGCAAAAAGTTTATGACCCACTGAAGGCTCAGATGATAATTAGCATTTTTTTTAGCAATAAAGTATTTTTTAATTAAGGTGCGTACATTGTTTTTTTATACATAATGCCAGTGCACACTTAATAGACAACAGTATAGTATAAACATAACTTCTACATGCACTGGGAAACCAAAATATTTGTGTGACTCACATTATTGTGATATTTGCTTTATTGCAGTGGTCTGGAACCGAACTCACAAAATCTCCAGTGTATGCCTTTAGCTGTATGGTCTTGGGCAAATCATGTACCTTCTTTTAGTCTTTAAAAATTTACATGGTGATATTTGTCCTGCCTACTTTGCAGAGTTGTGAGTAAACATAAAAGTAAGCTATAAAACTGTAAATTATTAAAGAACTATAAATTATAAAAGAGGAAATCTCTAATTCATGCAAATATTTTTCTTCCTAATCTTTATTCTATTCTCTCTACTTTCATTTACATTAATATTCTGTCCCCCCACATGAAAAATCTGAGGTTGATTTGAGAATTAAATGAGACAATATATGTCAGAGTACACAGAACATAACACACACATGGTAAGCACTCAGAGTATGTGCCAAACTCTTATTTTCAGAGGCTCTAGCACTTTGTTTTCCAGCTACCAGATCTCTCTCCTCGGGGAGTTATCTTTCTCTGTTTGCATTTCCCCAGCTCTCTTGCTTAAGATATCTTCTTGAGCTTGGAGTATCCTCAATCTCTTTCCCAAAAGGCTCCTCCATTCAACATCTAAAGAAAAAAATTCACAACTGAAATAAAAGTGTAGCATTCTCATTGCCTTTTTCCCCCAAGGATGAACTGCTTTAAAATTCAGAGAGAAGGATTTTTTAAGTTAGAATAGAAAATTAGACACCACTTTTATTTTTCATCACAGATGGCAAAGTTCTTTTCAATTTTGTTATCAACTTTTTACTTGAAAATTCAGTAGTAGTTCATAGTCACTTAAGACAAAAGATTGAGAATTTATATGAATTTTATGAAGGATTCCTAGTCCTTATAAAGTGTTCTGGAAATATGCTAGTACTGTAATTAAACTTAGCAGGAAATCCAAAGTTATAAAGCAAAAATAATACATATATAGCAAAAGATATTGATATCAAATTTAACCAGTCAATATTCTATATTTTCTACACATTATTAATCATAGAAATTTAAATAAATTTAAATTCTTCATTCACGCAAAAGAACTAAGAAATTGCTGGAACAAAAACATTTCTTAGTAAGTGTAGGCTTTACACTAAGAAAAAATTATTTTAAAAATCTGTTTTGCACTCCAGTAAAACAATAATTTTGTTCAAATCTCCAGGTCAAATTTTACCTTACAAAACATTGATGTTTTTATGTAACTCTTTAGCCCTGGCAAAAATTTTCCCCCATCGGAGGACATGAGAAGAAAACCATCTCTATCAATTTTTCCATCCTAAATTTTGATTACAGAGTGATAATATGAATATTCAATACTAAATAGGTTCATTCTGTGGTGCTGCCAGTACACAATGAATTTAATCTAAGTTAGAAAAAAATTCTCGGAAATATTTTAAGTTTACTGTCATTCCTGAGAATACTTTAATTGATGTAATGTATAATGTAGATAGACTACTGCTCTGTACAGGTAGTTAATTTTCTTAATTTCCCAATTAGGAAAAGAATCTGTATTTGCAGAATTGGTTGGAATTATCAAGCCAGTGTTGTCTGAACCCACAATTACTAAATAAATAAAATAATATGTATGAAGGCAAGAGAAGATGTGGCAAATTCAGAGACTGGAAGTTCGGTGTGACTTAAGCAGAAATTTAAAGGGGGGACTAGCAAGAGAGGAGGGTAGAAAGGTAAACATAGGCAAAATTATCAAGCCTTTTGATGCAATGATGAAAACAGTAGAGAGCCATTGAAGGTTTTTAAGGAGGAGAGTAAGGTGATTGTCAGATCTGGCAGATTAGCTGAGGAAGTCAAACAAAAGGAAGGAGATCTGTTAGAGGCTGTTGCATTAGTAAAGGAGAGATGGTGATGATAAGATGAAGGTAGTGACCGTGGGAGTAGAGAGGAGGGGAAGAATCCAAGGGATTGTTTAGGAGAAGGAAATTAAGAGTATTTGGTGACAGACTGAAGAGAGTGAGGGAGAAATCAAAGGCAAGAGAATGACGAATGTAGCTTAAACATTGTCAGTGGGAGCAGAAGCCAGATTGCAGTGGGCTGAGGAGTGAGAAGAAATACAGGTAACTCTTTCAAGAAGATTGACTACAAAAAAGGAAGGGGGGGGGCAATAGCAGGAGGAGAATGTAAGAAAGTTTTTCCCCACATGTTTAAATGATGATGCAAAGAGAAAAAGACTGAATACAGAAGTAAATGGGAATAATCAGAGGAGCAAGGTCCCTGAAAAGGAGGAAATACAAGAATATAGATGGAATTCGGAGTAGATAAGCTAGGTAAGGTTAGATAAGTTAGCCATCAGTAGGAAAAGGGACTCCCTTTTCCTGGGTGCTGTTACACTTCTGGAGTGATAGCAAGAAAAATTAGAGAATTTCTTAAATAACTATTTCTAGTTTCCCTAAGAAGTTGGGGCAAGATCGTCTGCTGAGGACAAATAGAAAACCCGTGGGATAGATTTGTAGAGTGTAAAGGAGTTGAAATAGCCACCGTGTCAAATAAAAAGGAGAGCTTTCTAAGCTAGCAGAAGGGTGTCTGGAAGGGTTGAGAACCCAAATGAAGGTGTGGACTATGAATTTATGCTGGTACCACTAGGTGCAGTTACTGTATGGTCTTCAAGTTGCACCTGAAGAAGGCCTTCAGCAGCCCAATGGAGCTGAAGATGTGGTCAAGAGAGCGGCCACAGCAACTAAGAGTAGAGTCTGGGCTTGAGTAAGGATGAATAGGAAAAGATAGTTACATCCATCCTTGGTGCCATTACAGCTGCTGTCTGTTGAGTACTAACTGTGTGCCTGGCATTTTTCTAAATATTTTACATGTGTTATTTCATCTGTCCTTACAAAGTGAGGTAGATAGTCTTCCCTTTTTATAACTGCGACTTTATGAGATTAAGGGACTTGGTCCAGGGCCATATACCTTAGAAACTGAAGAGGTGATATTCAGACCCAGTTTTGTCTTAAAAGGTTTAAGCGGTCACAAAGTTTCTGAACGAGTTAGTCCCATAGTTCCCTGGTAGGTGGTTGGTGCATTGAATGAGCTTTCAAGGAAGTAATACTAGGTCAGGTGACCAAAGGGACAGACATGTTAAGTAGATACTACCACACATCAAGAGAAACATTAGTTAATGAGGGAGCATGTGGATAAATTTGTGGTTTGTGTGGGGTTTTTTTACTTTTACAACTAGTCAAAAGATTTCCAACTGAAATACCACTTAGCTATTTAAATAAAAACTAAAGTATAATTTAAGTTCTGTCTCCTGGAATTTTGGTGTTTATTCATTGTTATGAAATCAACAGGTTATTTAATTATAAAAATTCAGTTCTTTATCAGCATACATATAGTTCAGGAAAAAAATATATTGATGCCAAAGCTACTTGGGCAGCTGTTGATGGCATTTCTTTATTCCAGTAAATTTTTAAAACTGAAAATCTGTGGTTTAAGATATATTACAGAAGTGGTTAGAAAGGGAATAAAATTAGTCTCAAGTTTTCTCATCAGGAAAAATTAGAATGATATTGCTACTGATGTACTTTTTAGGACTGGAATCTTTTTAAATTCTGAAATACCAATTATTAGTTGAGAATGTTCTAAATTCATGAAGTTTTTATAAATTCAAAGATGTCTGGTAAATATATTTAACGATCAAATCTCAGGAAGAACGGCCTGATTTGTAGCATTTGCCAATAAGTAGTGTCACTGCTCCACCAAGCCAGTTTCATGCTGCCGGACGTGAAGCAGAGGTGGGAAGACATGTGCACAACAGACTCTTGCCGCTGATCTGAGCAGCTCCAGTACACCACAGCCTAAAAACCCCAGATAAGGAAAAGCAGATTTTTCCCATTGTTTCCAATTTAACCCACTAATTTTTAAACTACTGAATTTGCTCAGAATGCATCTGTTGGCCTTATGTACTATACATTCTTTAATTCATGTATTTATGTCCAGTATCATGTTCCAGATTTTCATGTCATAACAAGATCTATAATTTTAGACTTAGAAAAGATTATCATAATATATATTTACGGGGGCTGGCCTGATGGCATAGAGATTAAGTTCTTGCACTCTGCTCTGGTGGCCTGGGGTTCACAGGTTCGGATCCTGGGTGTGGACCTATGTACCATTCATCATGCTATGCTGTGGCGGCGTCACATATAAGGTAAAGGAAGATGGGCACGGATGTTAGCCCAGGGCCAGTCTTCCTCAGCAAAAAGAGGAGGATTGGCAACAGATGTTAAGTCAGGGCTGGTCTTCCTCATAAACACACACACACACACACACACACACACTATATACATATATATATATATATATACACACACACTTAGGTTCTTCAAAAGTAGTAGAATTAATTAAGATGAGAGTAGCTTAAACCAGGCAATGTACAGACGGTCCCTTCAACTTACAATTTTTTGATTTTACGATGTGCTCAAGTGATAACACATTCAGTAGAAACTGTGCTTCGAATTTTGAATTTTGATCTTTTCCTGGGATCTTTTCCCGGGCCAGCAATATGCAATATGATCCTCTCTCGTGATGCTGGGCAGCAGCAGCGAGCAACAACTCCCAGTCAGCCGCTCGATCACAAGGGTAAACAACCGATACACTTATAACCTTTTTTAACCCAGACAGCCATTCTGTTTTTCACTTTCAGTACAGTATTCAATAAATTACATTAGATACTCAATAGTTTCTTATAAAATAGACTTTGTGTTAGATGACTGTAGGCTAATGTAAGTGTTCTGAGTACATTTAGGTAGGCTAGGTTAAGTAAGCTAGGATGCTCAGTATATTAGGTATATTAAATGCGTTTTCAACTTATGATGGGTTTATCAGGACATAACCCGATCGTAAGTCGAGGAAGATCTGTCTAGTTTAAGTTCATAATATTTCAGCCTCAGAACCTGAAGAAAAAGAAAAAGGAAAGGAACAAGTCAGTAATATTTTTATACCATATTTTTCTACTTCCCTAATTCACTGTACACTCATTTGCAAGTAAAGCATCCTAGTAAGAATAAATTGATTGTCATCACAGTACATAGTATAATAAAACTCAGTAAAACAAAGGACAAAGCATATTAATAGAAGATTTTGTTGATCTATCAGTCCAACTTGAAATGCTTCAAATTTTAGATAAAATTCTGCTTTGACCCAGAAAGGCACATGTTATTGATAAATCTTTGTATCCAGTACTTTCAGAAAATGTCGTAGGTAACAGACTCTTACCTCCCACATAGATAGAAGCCTAAAAGCAAACTCCCCCTTCATGCTTTTAAGGTTTGTGAGATAAATGTAGAATCTAAAGCAAGTAGTTTTTTGACAGTGGCAGTGTTTCTCCCACTGAGCTAGAATATACCTGTTTTTCACCCCTTGTATATTTCCATTCAATTGTGACATGACAGATAGTACAGATGTTTTAACATGTGGAAAGGTGAATAAAGGGATCTGCAACATATTAAAATTCGTGGGGATAATACTTTTCACATGATTTAGGTTATAAATGAATCAAGTGCAGCATTTTTACATTCTTGTTCAAAGAAAATATTTTTTAATCTGATAGCCTTTTGACTTGTACCTTCCCCAGGAAGCTGTTGATGACACTTTGATCAAAGCGTCATGTTGTTTTTATGAAAAAAGAACGTTGTGTCATACAGACATGTTATTGTCCAAAATATAAATATTTTTTAGTAAATCTAAGCTTTTGGTGCAAAGCCATTGATTACATTGATCAACTTTGGTATCTGAAAAATATTAGGAGCCATTAATTATGACTAACACTCTAAAAGCAGTATCCCAACTGAATTTTAAGATTATTGATAATTTTACTATATTGGAAAAAAATTGCTACGGATGTATCAAAGCAACATTTAACATAATTGTTTGTCTTTAAGTTTATCAGAATGTAGGTTGCCAAGTATAATTTGCACAAATAAACTGAGTATGGGGAGTCACAGATTGAAGCAAGTGTTAGGCTTAATCAGCTTCTCTGCCTCCTCCTGCTCCCAGCAGCCCTTTGCTCAGCACTGATGCTTCATTTGATTCACTGTATCAAGAGGCCAGCCACTCAGTAGATAATGCTGAAGGGGCTTTGCCATCCCATTTACAATATTAAGATTGAATGCTGCTAGTTACTTACATCTATTTTGTATTTTAACCTTTAGATTTATGGAAAATTTACAAGCGGAGGTCCAAGAAATGGAATTCCTTCAATTCTCTAAAGGTTTGAGTTTCATGAGAAAAGAAGACTTTGCAGAGTGGCTACTTTTTTTCACTAACACTGAAAATAAAGACATTTATTGGAAAAATGTGAGAGAGAAGTTGTCAGCAGGAGAGGTTGGTGTGCCTTTTTATTATGCTTGTGATAAAGATGAAATAATTACACATATTTATGTAATTAAAGTAACTTCCAAATTAACCAGGACTATGCTACTCTCTATTAAGTATAAAATCAAGTTGACAAATGTTCTCCACGTACTATTTTCTTATGAATGAACTATTGCCTAAGATAGAATTGGTATAGCAAACATGAGTTTTGCATTTCCAGTAAAGTCAGGAATAAGACAAGAATGTCCACTGTCACCGCTATTACTTACTCTTGTTCTGGAAATCTTAGCCAGTGCAAATTAACAAGATAAAAGAGTATAAAAATTTGAAAGGAGATGACAGTTATCTTTGTTTGCATAGATGTGATTATAAGCCTAGAAAACTCAAGAGAATCAAAATGAAAAACCATTAGAAACAATAAAAATTCAATAAAGTGCCTGTTACAATGTTAATATATTAGAAGTAGCTATCCTGTGTACAAATTGCAACTTAGAAAATGTAATGGTGTGTGTGTGTGTGTGTATGTGTGTGTGTATGTGTGTATGTGTATGAGATACATGAAATGATGATTGTCAAATGACTAATACACTATGGTGAGATTTCAAGTGATTTTTACTTTGTGTATTGTTTTTACTTTATTGCTCCAAAACATTTTTTTGGAATGGGCGTGTGTTTTTATATAATTTTTTTAAAGCTATTTCTATAGTGAGGAAAAAGATAAAATATAATGAAAATTCCATTTATAATTGCAATAGAAATATATATAACAGAAATAGATTTAACAAGAAATACATGAAAAAAACTTTAAAGTCTTGATGGATATCAAAGAAACTTTAATTATAGCAACATTCCCTATTATTGAATAGGAAGTCTTAGTATTATAAATGTGGCAGTTCTCCCTTAAATTAGTCTGTAAAAATGTAATGGTTATATTAGTCAGAACAGGGTAGGTTTGCTGCAATTACAAATTAACCCTAAAATCCCATAGCGAACCCAAGAAAGGTTTTTTTCCTCAGTCATGCTACATTTCCATGTGGGTTGGTGGGAGGCTCTGCCCACATAGTTGCTCAGGGATCCAGATTCTCCAAGGGTCTGTCATCTTGGAGCTCCACCATCTGGAAAAAACACCACCCTCAGAGGCTGTGGCAGGAAAAGAAAGGAGTGAGTCACATTCCAGCAATTAAATGTTTTGGCCTAGAAACATCACATTTGGCTACTCGCCAGACGAATCACATGAGCCCACCTGACTTCGAGGAGGAGAATATAATCTTCATGTGTGCAGGAATCAGAAGAGAACCAGATATTGGTGAACACTAATGGGTTTCAATAAAAATGTCATTGGATTCTCGAGAGGAAACTAGACAAGCCATAAAAATTTATATGAAAAGAATGCTGAAGGGGCAGGGGTATATGGGAAATCTCTGTACCTTCCCCTCAATTTTGCTGGGAACCTAAGACTGCTCTAAAAAAAAAAAGAGGGGCCGGCCTGTGGCATAGTGGTTAAGTTTGCGCACTTCACCTTGGTGGCCCTGGGTTCGCCAGGTTCAGATCCCAGATACAGACCTACACACACCACTCATCAAGTCACGCTGTGGTGGTGTCCTGCATACAAAATAGAGGAAGATTGGCACAGATGTTAGCTCAGGGACCATCTTCCTCAAGCAGAAAGAGGAAGATGGCAACAGATTTAGCTCAGGGCCAATCTTCCTCACCAAAAAAAAAGAATGCCAGTATATTAAAATGTATCGTCAAAGATTGGTAACTGAAACAGTTTATTACTGACAATGAATTTGACAGACACATCAATTGAACCAAATATAAAGTCCAAAAATAAACCCGAATTCACGTGGAAATTTAGTATATGTAAACTCATTGCAGATTAGTTGGGTAAAAGAAGAATTATTAACAAATGGCATTAGGATAATTTGCTGGCCACCTGAGGGAGAAAATGAAGGTAAATTTCTACCTCACTCATTACTGTAAAATAAATTACAGATGGATCAAAGAATTAAATGTTAAAAAGAAAAATTAAACTGAATAAGTGTAGAAGAAAACTTGGAGTCAGTCATCTTAGGGGTGGGTATACATGTCTTTCTAAGCAAAACCCAGAAGCTTTCAAGGAAAATTGATGAAATTACCACCTAAAAAGTAAAATTCTGTTGCCTGCCCCTCATCCCCCCCAAGATTATAATCAAAGTCAAAAGAAAAAATTAACAAAATGGGAAATATTGGCATCACATGTAGTAGACCAGTTTCTTTAATTTATAATGGGATCTTAAAAAAATCAAGAACTTTCAAGGATCTGACATTTTACCCTATTTAATAGAATCTTAAAAATCGATGTGTTAGTAACTGTAAAGTGTCTGAAATATGACCTCTCTGCAAGTTAGCCGTTACCATTTCATGGGTGCTGGGTCAGAGGCAGAGAACTTTATTATTCGTAGCATAGCAACAGCATGAGCATCATGTTTGCGTCAGTTCCCCCTTGCCTCCCAAGTCCCCTGCGAACAATGCTGAGGGGTCCTGGTGGATGCTGCCCATGCAGTGGGTTTGCACCACAGCTGAGGAACCTCATCTTAGGGAACCTGAATCTCTTATAACAGGCAGGAAGCAAAGCTGTCCTCTGCTCCCAAGGGAGACACTGTGTATATTCAAGGCTGTTCACTATGCAAACATCCTTGGAAAGATAGTCTGGAACAAAAAGATAGTTGGTGCCTCTGTTTGCAAGATGTGCAGAAGCATGAAAGACCTGTGGAAAACTGTCTCCAGCAATAAATCACCTAAAATCAACAACCCATTAAAAATCTGGGCAAACAACATAAAAAGGACACAAGAAGAGAGATCCATAAATGACTAATAAACATAAAAGTGGAGAGTGTTTAACTTCATTCGCAATTAAAGATATGCAGATTCAAACATTGATACCATTTTTCACCTATCAATAAAGCTAAAAATCAAAAACGTTGTACCCAGCGCCTGCTTTTAGATCGTGATATAGAGAGACGGCCGCTCTCTTACTTGTGCTGATAAGATATATTGTTAAGAGAAAAAGCAAGGTGTAGAAATGAGTGAAGAGGGTGCTCCCACTGTGTTAAAACAAGGGTGTGTGTGCGCTTTTAGATGAGTAGAATATTTCTGGAAGGATACACAAGGAATTGATAACAGTACCTTACCTCGGGAAGGGAACTGGAGGTCAAAAGAAAAAAGACTTTTCATTTTTTATCCATGGTGCTGTTAAAATTTTTTTTTTACCATGTGTATATATTACCTCTTCAAAAACGTAATTAAATTTTTAAAAATAAAACTTCCATAAATTCACAAAAGCTGAAAGCAGTGAAACTTGAGTAAGACCACACGTGTGCAGAGGGCATGATCCTGAAGGTTCCTACAAAGAGAAGCTTTTTTTCAGGCGGGGGAGAATTTTCTTTCAAATTAAGAATTTTCACACTTTTTCAATGGAAAGACTAGTTTTTTTAACTTATTTTTTGCTTGTTTTTTTAAGTGCATAGGTTTTGAAGTCAGATGGACCAAGGTGCAAATCCTGATTGTTCCATTTAGTAGACCTTAGACAAATTACGTAATCGCTAAGGCTTAGAGAGACTAAGAGCATACACACAGTAAATGGCAGAACTGGAATTTCAGCATAGGTCCATCTGACTTCCAAACCCAGTACTCGTACTCAGTGCTGTGTCCACAGGTAAAAGAAAGCAGAAAAGCAAGGGCTTAACAGGATGTGTTAGTCTCCTCAGGATGCTAAAACAAAATACAACAGCCTGGGTGGCTTAAACAACAAATTTATTTCCTCACAATTCTGGGGCTTGGAAATCCAAGGTCAAGGTGCCAACAGGGTTAATTTCTGGTGAGATCTCTCCTCCCAGACTGCAGACTACTACCTTCCCACTGTGTCTTCACATGGCCTTTTCTCTGTGCTCACATGCAGAATGAGAGAGAACTCTGGTGTCTTTTCCTCTTCTTGTCCAGACACCAGTCCTATCGGATTAGGGCCTGCCCTTGTGACCTCATTTAGCCTCAGTTACCTCCCTGAAGGCCCTGTCTCCAAACATAGTCACATTGAGGATTAGGGCTTCAACAGGAATTTTGAGGAGACATAATTTAGTCTCTCGCACAGGGCCACCTCAAGTCTTGCACTGCACAACTCCTGGAGACCCCATTCACACAGTGTACAGGTTTCACAGCCATACACAGTGGCCCTGCCAGTTAATCTCTTGGGGTTCTCTTAATCTCTAAAATCTATAATTCTATTATTCTGCATCTCAAACTTTTTAATAGACTTGCTTAGAAAGATATATGTTCATAAGCTTTGTGATAGAAAAGAGGACTCACACTTAAATTCATAAGATTATTTTAATGTATTTACAAAATTGTAATAAAAACTCACTTTTGTTCTTTTATTAGAGCATTAGTTTGGATGAGTTCAAGTCATTTTGTCATTTTACAACCCATTTGGAAGACTTTGCTATTGCCATGCAAATGTTTAGTTTAGCTCATCGCCCTGTCAGACTTGGTAAGTTGTATGAATCATTTATCATTTATAAACAATATCGCACTATTCTTCAGCTAGTTGATACCAATCAAGGAGCCAGTTATCAGTAAAACAATTGATTGGCCTTTTAATTAATTCAATGCGGTTATTCTAGATTTACAAGACTAACATTCACATTTAACAGTTATTTTATTTGCTTTTACTTTCTTATTTTTCCCCAGAAAAGGAGAAGAAAATATTTAAATATTTGTGTTTAAAACACTGATTAAAATAGGCTACTTATCTTGCGATTACTTTCATGACATTTCTCAGCCAAATTTATTTGAACACATTCTTGAGTATTTTGTTTTTCTCTACTTCCCAAATAATAAGTGTTTAGATTTGTTTTTCTCAAATAATGAAAATTTAGATTAATTCCACTGAGACTCTTCCAGATGGTTAATGAGTTGTTTTATGTTTTCTTTTTTCAGCGGAGTTTAAGAGAGCTGTGAAAGTAGCAACAGGACAAGAGCTCTCAAACAACATTTTGGACACTGTCTTCAAGATCTTTGATTTGGATGGTGATGAATGTCTTAGTCATGAAGAGTTTCTTGGGGTGTTAAAAAACAGGATGCATCGAGGCTTATGGGTAAGAGATTTTGAGTTTTTAAATAACTGCATGTTTACATGTAATTAAATGAGTGGTATTAAACCTAGAATTTGAGCAAATGTATAGTCTTAAATGGAGTTTCCATTATTTTTATAAAGAGATTATAAGCCACAATGTAACACTGAACTGTCTCCTACAGATGAGATCTAACATTTTTCTTTGCCTTTTTTTTTTTTTAATCAGAAACCACTATTCAGAAATCATAGCCTGAAATTTTACTTTGGGCTCTGTAGTTAGACACACATCGATTCAATCCCACTCTATCATTTATTAACTGCTGAATCTTGCAAAGCCCCTTAATTTTTCTGAGCCTCAGATTTCTCATCTGTACATTGAGGAACCTAATAGAATCTACCAGAAAGAATCATTGTGAGAATTAAGTGTAAGTACAGTGGCTGAGACATTTGAAGTAAATGTTAGCTATTATCATTATTCGTTCAAATGCACATGTTGGTCTGTAACTGTGGGACAAATCAAACTCAAAATTTTGTTTAGATTAGAATCTGCTAGAAGCACTCTCATGAAAGCAGTCTGCAGGTTGAAAACAAGCGTCCAAAGAGAACTACATCAGTAGGTAGTTAGGCCAGAAGAAAGGAAGGAGGGAGAATGAGAGAGAGAATATGGTGGGTTCCTAAAAACAAAGCAATTATTTGCAACTTTGAAAAGCAAATTCATTTTCCTGCTACAAACATTATTTATGGAAAATGAACAAATATGATTTCCATTAGTAAACATGTTTTACAAGCTTTATAGCCATCTAACACCTCATAGTTAATAATCATATTCCTGGATATTAAGCCAATTTTTGCAGTTAAGGATTTAACATTCCCAGGAGCCTCTTTGTCATTTCTCAAAAAACATTAAAGAGAAGTGCTGTAAAGCAATGATAGGAAAAAGAACATATATATAATCTAAAATAGACTTTTGCTTTCTTTTGGCGAATTTCCAGCAATGCTGTGCTCCTGTGGTCACCAGGATCCAAATATTTTCTCACCTTTACTTTCTCCTTTAGTTGGGAGGAATAATAACCACACGGTGCTTTTAATTCACAAAGCACTTATGTGAATTATATTATTTCTTTTCTTTCTTAAAAATAAATTGTAACCTGTAGTTTCTTTCTTTTTAATTTTAGCCAAGGTTAAATCAAAGTTTTAGGTTTATAATTTTTATTCCACGTAGCTAAATAAACTTCACCAGAAAAAGGGAAATATTATAAAATGAAAACATTATGAAATAATTACATTTTAAAAGCAACACATGAAAGAAGATGGCCCAAAGTCTTCAGTGTCTTCTTAGGGAGCAACCTCCATTCACATATACTCAGTCTGCCTCCCATCTCTTGGTTACCCTGAGGAGATTCTTACATCACACTCACTTTTTATCTTTTACCCTTATTTTACAGTTCAGTTGCAGTCATCTTTTACAACACAGTCCACCTCAGATACTTGTTGGAGTGTGGGAAATAAACAGTAACAACGTACACATGAAATCATGTTTAACCTCAAAGAGAGTGATCTGTTAATTTTTACTTTTGGTTAACAGGTACCACAACAACCAAATGTACAAGAATACTGGAAATGTGTGAAAAAAGAAAGCATTAAAGGAGTAAAAGAAGTCTGGAAACAAGCTGGAAAAGGTCTTTTTTAGAAAAAATAATGTAGGAATTATATTGCTCCAAATGTGAGAATTTGGGATTATTTTTTAAGTACTAGATGGTTATCTCCTTAAGTCTTCAGTGATTTCCTTTCTAATAATAAAGATGCCTTGTATTTGCTTTCTGATGCAATAATTTCTTAATAAGATTTTATTTAAAAACTTAGTAAAAAGAAAGTATTCTTTTATGAAAACAAATATTGGATTCTGTCAGAAAGCCTAGGATTGAAGTAATGCTTTGTACTTTGATAAGATGGAAAACCTAGTTATTCACTGATTTCTTAGACACAGTAGCACAGTATGCCCTCTGGAGCATTCTTATGGAAAAAAAGTTATTGATACACAAGGCCAGTATCAATTCTACAAGTCCTGATGTTCCTAATAGGACAAATTAAGTTAAAAACATATCAGGTTTTCTCATCTGTATCTCATATCTGATAAACTTCTTGTATATTTTATTTCGGTTAGCTATCTATTAGTTGTCTTAAAAATAACATGTAAATTTCAATATCCTATCTGAAAACAGAATAAAGTATTTATAAAGATAAAAAATTACTGAGGTGTGTTTATTTACATGTGTTTTTTAAAACCACATTTTTTTTAACATAAATACTTTCATCTCTTGCCAACCTCATCAGTTTATGTTCTTAAAAACTAGTTTAGGGGCTGGCGCAGTGGCGTAGCAGTTAAGTTCACGTGCTCCGCTTCAGCAGCCCAGGGTTCGCTGGTTCGAATCCTGGGCGCAGACAGGCGCGCCACTTGTCAAGCCATCCTGCGGTGGCGTCCCATATAAAATAGAGGAAGATGGGCACAGATGTTAGCCCAGGGCCAGTCTTCCTCAGCAAAAAGAGGAGGATTGGCAACTGGTGTTAGCTCAGGGCTAATCTTACTCAAAAAAAAAAAAAATCAGTGTAGGGCCGCCCAGTGGTGCAGCGGTTAAGTTCGCTCTTGGCAGCCCAGGGTTCATGGGTTTGGATCCCGAGCGCCCGCCGACGCACTGCCTGTCAGCCCTGCCATGGCGGCGTCCCATATAAAGTAGAGGAAGATGGACATGGATGTTAGCCCAGGGCCAATCTTCCTCAGCAAAAAGAGGAAGATTAACAACGGATGTTAGCTCAGGGCTGGTCTTCCTCACACACACACAAAAAAAAAGCAGTG
The DNA here is from genome assembly GCA_031878705.1 of Tapirus indicus. Lineage (NCBI taxonomy): Eukaryota > Metazoa > Chordata > Mammalia > Perissodactyla > Tapiridae > Tapirus > Tapirus indicus. The sequence goes on along the minus strand of CM062930.1, from coordinate 84,299,164 downwards.
TAATTGGGAGAATCTTGATCACAAGATCAAGGTCTCATTCCCATATATTGGGTTGTGTGTAAATGTTCAAAATGGCACTAGAAACTAATTGGCACTAGATATAAAATGGTATTATAAAGTGGAATTTTTTTAAACATGGCAAATGAAAACTATTTTTAAAACATATGCTTCTCAAACAAGAATATTGCGAATATTTAAAACATGTTCCACTCCCGGAATTAATGGCTGATTCCAAGACTGGGGCAGGGAAAGTACGAGATAAGCCTGGAACATCTTGTGCCTAGAGGTAAGGAAGTACTCAAAAAATAATGGGGACATGTCAAAAGGACAGGAGCCTACTTGAAGGGGCTCCCCTTGGCCAAATCTGGTACAATTTGAGCATCAAAATAATTCATGTCAGTAATGGATTATAGGCACATCTTGTCTTACTGCACTCTGCTTTATTGCATTCACAGATATTGTTATTTACAAGACCTTCCACAAGCAAAAAGATTTTGACTTGCTGAAGGCTCAGATGATGGTTAGGATTTTTTAGCAATAAAGTATCTTTTAATTAAGGTATGTACATTGTTTTTTTAGACATAATGTTATTGCACACAGTAAACTATAGTATAGTATAAACATAACTTTTGTATGCACTGAGGAAAAAAACAAAAAATTTGTCTGACTTGCTTTATTGCAGTGGTCTGGAACGGAATCCACAATATCTCAGAGTATAAGTATAACCAACCCTTATAATATAGTGAATAAAGTATTCCATGAGGTTACATTGAAAGTTAATAAACTGATTGATTAATGGGGCAAGAGAAACCTCCCTCTTACGGTTGTTAAAGGATAAGGCCTTGAGATAGATTAATCTGCTAAATTGGAAAACTCTCTCTTATAATTTAGTGCTTGAGATTAACAAATGGTAAAAGCTTTTGTCTAATTATAAAAAATATTTTGCTGCTGATTAAAAACATAAATTTGTTCTAATTCGTTATTTTAGAAATAACTAATTTTTTTATTTCTCTATTGTAAAACCAAACCAAGAGAAAAGATAGACAATGCAAAAAAGTATAGGTATGCATCCTCCACCGTTTCCTCTCTTAGCCACAAAAATACTGACTCTCTCTTCACTGTCTGCCCAGATGCCCTAATGGGTAGAGATTAGAGGCATAAAAATCCAAAAATTAGGATTGTTTCTGGTGTCTTCACAGTCTGACCTTAACTTTTCCAGCCTCCTCACCTGGCACTGACTCTCTTCACACCCCACTTTCCAAAACATCCCGTGAATACTGTAATCCAGCCCCATAACACTCCTGGCCTTTCCCCACATACACCGTGTGCTTTTCACATTTCCTTACCCCCGAGCCTTTACACACACCAAGTCTTCCTGATCAGGATGCTTTTCCCTTTCTTGTCCTCCTGGTGAGATTTTAGACATCAGGTTGCTGTCCACACACCAAGTTTGTCTCTACTCAATTGTTAAATCAAGAGCAGGGACAGTGCCTTAGTCATCTTCACATAGAGTAGTCTAGCTGAGTACCTGGCCTATAGAAGGCAGCCAACAAATACTTGTTGAATAAAAGGAAGAAAGGGAGGTAGGAGGGTGGGAGGAGAAAGACATGGGGTAGAAGAGAAAGAAAGGGAGGGAAGGCAGGCTTTTCAAGTCAGTAAGAAGTATGCCTAGAACCTGCTAGGATGCTGAGCATGCAATGGTGAATTAAAACAAATGATCCCTGCTGTCATGGAACATATAGTCTAAAGGTGAAGACTGAAAACTAACCAGAAAACATTTTAAATATTTAATTACAATTAAGTTTTTAGAGCCAGCCCTGATGGCCTAGTGGTTAAAGTTCGGTGCTCTCGCCACTTTGGCAGCCCAGGTTCATTTCCCAGTCTCAGAACCATACCACTTGTCAGTTGCCATGCTGTGGCAGTGGCTCACATGGAAGAACTAGAAGGACTTACAACTAGGATAACAACCGTGCACTGGGACTTTAGGGAGGAGGGAAAAAGGAGGAAGATTGGCAACAGATGTTAGCTCAGGGTGAATCTTTCCCTACAAAAAAAAAAAAATTCTTAAAACATAGAGCAATGTTAGAGAACAGAAGAGTAGACTTTCTTAAAACAAGAGTGTTCAGGGGATTGAGGATACAATTTTCTATTTTTCAAAGCCAAAAGGAAGTGTTTTACAACTGAAAAAATGTCTGAAACTGAATAATTCATTTTTGTCATTATTATGTAATTGCTGCAAAATGACTTGATCCCATTTGAAAAGATATGGATAAACATTTGTATCAAATAAGCACACTAGATTTGCCAGTGTCTCTTCTTAATCTAAACTGAATCTTCAGTTATTTGTTTCTTTAATATCATTTTGTTGAATAAACGATCATTGAGTCTGCTAATATTTTGGTGTTAGCTTAGATTTCTCTGCCTATCCTGTTAAGAGGGGGAGGGGGACTAGGGGTTATCCTGAGCCCTGCCTTCACCTGTCTTTTCTTTCTTGTCCACTCCCTCAGGGATCTCATTCACACGTCTGGCTTCTCTTCTCTCCCTTAACCAGACCCAGTTACTGTCTGGATGTCTTCATTTGGTCGGTCCAACTCAACATGCCCAAAACTGACCTGATCATCTCCCCTGCGTTTTCCCAAACCTCCTTTCTTCACATGTCTTCCTCTGTTTCAGTGTCTCTCCAAGGAGAGACCAAACCAAGAACCAGGCAGCTGTCCCGGAATCTCTCCCTATTTCTCCACAGTGAATCAAGTCTTATCAATTCTGCTTCCTCAAAATCTCCCAAACTCGTTCTCCACCTTGCAGCCCCATTGCCACTGCTGTAGTTCAGGCCCCTATGAGTTATTACATTACCTCAACAGAATCCTAACTAACTCACCCTCCAGGTCTGGCCCCCAAGAAAAGCACAGTGATTAAGCATCCAGACTGGTGTTTGGCTACCTGGATTCAAATCTCAGCTCCAACACTCGTTAGCTTTCTAACTTGAGGGAAAGTGCTTGACCTCTCTGTGCCCATTTCCTCATCTACAAAGTGGGGATGATTATAGTTCCAAAGTAATAGAGTTTTTGTGAGGATTAAATGAGACAATATGTAAAACCCATGGAGGTAAACCCCCATTAACTGTTATCCTCTTATTCAAATCCTCCTTCACGGCAGATTAATTTTTCTAAAACATAAATGTGGTCATGTCACTCCACTATTGACAATCCTATGACACTGGAGTCACCTACAAAATAAAATTCAACTCCTTCATGATCTTGCTCCACTTGCCTTTCCAGCCTCATCTCCTAATACTTGCCCCCACACACCTTATGCTAAAGTTACTTGCCATCACCCTTCTTGTCCATGTTCTTAATCTTCAAATATTTGCACTTACTAGTGCTCCCATAAAAGATGCACCCACCTGGTTAATCTCTTCAAGTGCCTTTTCATCTGGGAAGTTTTCCATTTCTCTCCCTGCTTCTCCCTCAGTGTCATTTAGGCATTCCCTCTCTTAGCTCCCTCAGCATGTCTTTGTCCACCCCTCTTTCAAAGCTTATCAAAATGTACTGGGATTTTTTATTTCTTTGCCTCTCCCACTCAACTATGAGCCCGTTAGGAACAAGAACTGTTAATTCTTCTAACACTACCTCCCCAGCACCCATCAAAGAGCTGGCACAAGTGGTTGCTCAAACAATATGTGACATATGAATGAATGAATGAAAAGGAAAGTGAGACAAGTAATATCCCCATATGTGCAGGACCTTTCCTGCTAGTTCAGCTTTTCTGTAATGGGACTGGGCAGGAAAGAGAGGAGAACTTTCTCAGAAGCTGTCCTAGGAGAGCTCCATGACAGCTGTGTTTTGGCCTCTGCCTTGGACATTGAGGGCAAATGTTGAGAGTCTGGCCAGAGGCTCTAATATGGTTGGAAAGTAGAACAGATTGTGTGCTTTGATAGCTGATTGCTGCTTTTGATCACTGAAGGGCTAGCACAAAGGTCAACTGTTTTTCAACATCCACATTCACAGGCTGAAACGGCTTCCCAGCTACAGGGGATTTAGAGACAGGACCTTTTTCCCCTCTTCTTGGGAGCCAGACATTTAAGGAAATCTTTGTCAGGCCACAGGCTGACCACAGAGAAAATGGAAAAGAAACTTCAGTGACCACACAACAAGAAATACACACTTTGCAAAAATTGTTTGGAAAAGCCTCAAGAGGGTGGATCCAGCCAGCAAAAAGCAATCCCTGAAGAGTGGGAGAATTAGATTTCCAGAGTTCCTACAACATATACTTAGAATGTCCAGTTCTCAACAAAAAATTACAAAACATACAAAGCAATAGGCAGGCACAATCCATTCACAGAAAATAATTTCACAGAAACCATCTCTGAAGAACCCCAGACACTGAAATTAATAGTCAAAGACATTAAATAAACTGTCTTAAATATGTTCAATGAGCTAATGACAACCATGGACAAAGACTAACGGAAATCAGGAAAATGATGTCTGAACAAAATGAGAGTGTCAATAAAGAGATAGAAATTATAAAAAGGAACCAAACAGAAAAAACTCACTAGAGGGATTCAGCAGCAGGCTTGAACAGGCAGAAGAAAGAATCAGTGAATTTGATAATACATTTGAAATTATGCAGTCTGAGGAATGGAAAAATAGATGAATGAAGAAAAATGAACAGTCTGAAGGACCTGTGGGACACTATCGAATGTACCAAGGTGTGCATTATAGGAATCCCCAAAGAAGAGAAAGAAAAAATGTTTAAAGAAATAATGGCTGAAAACGTCCCAATCTGATGAAAGACATGAATGTACACATCCAAGAAGCTCAATGAACTCAAAGCAGGAGCTAAAACTATAAAACTTGTAGAAGAAAACAGGGAATAAGCTCATAACATTGGATTTGGCAATAATTTATTAGATTTGACACCAAAAGCACAGACAACAAATGAAAAAAAAGATAAATTTGTCTTCATCAAAATTAAAAATGTTTGTGTATCAAAGAATACTATCAAGAGAATGAAAAGAACTCACAGAATGGAAGAAAATATTCACAAATCGTATATCTGATAAGGGATTAATATCCAGAATATATAAAGACCTCCTACAACTCAACAACAACAAAAGATTAAAAAATAGGCAAAGGACTTGAATAGACATTTCTCCAAAGATATGCAAATGGCAACTAAGCACATGAAAATATGCTCAACGTCAGTAGCCATTAGGGAAACACAAATCAAAACCAATTCACACCCATTAGGATGGCTATTATCAAAAAAAAAAAAAAAGGAAAATACCAAGTTTTGGTGAGGATGTGGAGAAACTGGAACCCTCACACATTGGTAGGAATTTAAAATGGTGCAACCATTTGTGGAAAACAGTTTGGTGGTTCTTCAAAAATCTAAACGTGGAATTACCATATGATCCAGCAATTGCACTCCTTGGAATTCAAACAGATACCTGCATTCCAATGTTCATCACGTCATTATTCACTTAGCCAAAAGGACACTCAAGTGCCCATAAACAGAAGAATGGAAAAACAAAATGTGATGTGTGTATATGTGTGTGTGTGTATATCCACAGAATGGAATATTATTCAGCCATAAAAAGAAATGAAGTTCTGACACATGGTGCAACATGGATGAACCTTGAAAACATTATGCTAAGTAAAATAAGCCAGACACGAAAGGACTAATGTTGTATGATTCCACTTATGGTGGCTACCTAGAATAGACAACTTCATAGAGACAGAAAGTAAATTAGATGTTATCAGGGGCTGGGAAGGAGGGAGAATAGGGAGTATTGCTAATGGTTACAGAATTTTGGTTTGGGGAGATGAAAATTTTGGGAAATACATAGTGGTGATGGTTGCACAACATTGTGAATGTAATTAATGCCACTGAATTGTACAGTTAAAATTGTTAAAATGGAAATTCTTATATATATTTTACACAATTTTTAAAAATTAGTAATATGCCAATAAATGCTGAATTGTATCTTTTACATGGATGAACTGTATGGTATGTGAATTATATCTCAATAAAGCTATTTTTTTAATGTATAATATAGACAAAGTTAACTAATGGGTGATAGGTTGAGAAAAAAGCCAACAGGGAGTTAATCTCTAGATCAGTGTTTCTCAACCAAATGAGACCACCATTTTTTAAAAATATTTTATAATGCCCTTTTTACTATCCTGAAATGAAATTAATAGGTAACATAACCTCCCTACACACATATTTTTAAAAATAACAAAGCACTAACATATATAAATTTTAAAAATTTATAATAAAATAACATTTAATCAATATGTATATGTTCAGGCACTACCATACTAGAAAATCCAAAAGAAAAAAAAATCCTATATATTTCTAAACTACCTCCTAGAGTCAGTATAATCTAGAATATATATAATAACAAATAAATGAGGATCTCAATAGAAAAATAAGCAATTAATACTGATTTTGGTAATTCACCAAGGGAAGGTGAAGTAGTGAGCAGGAGATGGATCTGAGCGGCTAAGAAAGACAGGTTTGCTCACTAGTAACCAGAGAAATGCAAATTAAAATAAGATACCAACTTACACTTATAGATTGGTGAAAAAATCGAAATCTGGTAATACCAAATGTTTGTGTGGACATGGAGAAATGGGAAGCCTCACGCACTGCTGGTTAGAGAACAGTCTAGCAGTCTTCGGTGAAAGTAAGTACATGTTCACCCTGTGACTCAGAAGTCTCACTCCTGGATAGATGTCCCCAGAGAAACAAGTGCAAATCTATGTGAGGGCACGTACAGATGTTCATCCCAGCGTTGATTATAGTAGTAGGAAGATACAGGAACCCAAGTGCTCATCACTAAGAAATGCGTAAGTAAAATGAGGTGGGTGCATGCTGTGGAATGCTAGGTGGGAATTAGAACTGTAATCCAGGACAGCATGCTAGATCTTTGAAGTATAATACTGAGTTTAAAACATAAAAAGCAAATAAAATTTATGTGAATTAAAAATACTTACATACAAAAACAACACTATTGGCAGAGGGAAGGAGGGAAGGAAATGGCAATGGGGAACAGGAATGAAGGGAAAAACAAACAATAATGAAATAAAATGAGAGAGACATTGCTTAGACCAATGATGATGGTGTGCCTCAAAATAAGGTGTATGACTAACTCAACTCTGTGCACCTGTGGTCCCACGTAAAACGGAGTGACCACATAAAGGATCTAGGTGTGCAACATCACCTAACAGACTGGCTTCGTGTTATAATTTAATGGAATATGTATAAGTTTGTCTCAGGATCTTACTTTGGACTTTTCTTCAGAAACCATGCAAACAAGAAGAAAATGGAGTGAAATATTTGAAAGAACTGAAAGAAAAAACCCACCAACCTAGAATTCTGTATCCAGCAAAATTATCCTTCAAAGGTGATGCAAACAAAAATTCTCAAACGTTTGCATCAAAGGTGATGCAAACGAAAATTGAGAGAACTTGTTGCTGGTATACCTGCCTTGCAAAAAGCGTCAAAAGAAATTCTTCAGAAAGAAGGAAAATTATATAGGTCAGAAACTCAGCCGACATAAACAAAGGGAGAGCATTAGAGAAGGAATAAATGAAGATAAAATCTTTTGTTTTTCTTATTCTTAATTGATCTAACAGATAACAGTTTTTTCAGAATAATAACAGCAACAATGTATTGGGTGATTATAGCCTGTGGATAAATGAAATGAATGACAGCTGAGCTATAAGGGATGCGAGGGAGGACTTGGGAATACACTGTTAAAACATTCCTGCGCTACCCATGAAGTATATAGTGTTATTTGAAAGAGGACATGGATTAGTTGTAAATGTATACTGCAAACTCTAGAGCAACCACTACAAAAATAAACAACCTATTTAGGTTACTTTCAAAGGCTTACCATAACACTAAAATGTGAACCCTTACCAGGGCTCTCCCTGCCCCTGTCCCTGACTCTCCCAACCTCACCTCCTGTCCCTCTGCTTCTTGCTCAGCCACCATGCCATCTGATTTTTCCTGGAACTCCCAAGCTCACTTATGCCTCAAGGTGTTTTCCTTTGCTGTTCCCTTGGCCTATAATGTTCTAACTCTGGGTCTTCCCTAGGACTCAGTCTTCCACATAATTCAGCTCACTGCTCAAAGTGATCCTTATCAAAGAGACCATCACAGACCAAGCTCCATCCTTGTGGTCTCCAGTCACTCTCCATCCTCTCACTCTATTTTGTTTTTCTTCATAGAACTTGATCATCCCCTCAAAGTACATATGTATATATTTTTTATTTGGCTATTATCTGTATATCCTATTAGAATTTCAGCTCCATAAGAGCAGGGAAATTTTCTCATCCACTACTGTGCTCTTAGACTTGAAACAGCACCTGGCATGTAATAGATGCTCAGTCAATATTTCTGAATCACGGAATAAATAAACCAGAAAGAGCTATGGGTCAGCCATGAAAGCATGGAAAAGAAGCCACAGAAACAAGCAATGCAGCGCAGAACTTTCCAAAGAGAGGGAAGCTGATCGATGAACATTCTCCTTTTGAGACAGATCTATCCCTACTAAAAGATGGGCCCATTAGGTTACCAGAGCTTGCTGTATCAAACCCTCGAATCACATCGTCACTGCCCCTTGTTCTGATTTTATGCCCACCAAGCAACCTTCTGATGATCTGGTTCCATATCATCTGCTTACAGGGAAGAAATACTCTGGTCAGGCCAAGCTTTCCCAACCGTGCTGTGACCTTGGATGTGGGCCTTCCCATGTGTATTGATTAGGACTCTTGGATACAAGCAATAGAAAGCCAATCTGAAATAGATTACACGAAAGAGGAATTTGTTGGAAGGATATAGGGGTGTGTCATATAGTCAAACCCTGGAAAGGTCAGAGGAGTGGCTGGGACTTAGGAAAAGTCCAACCAAGAACTTGAAAACCACCAGAACTCTCACCATCCTTTTCTCTGCTTCTATCTATAGATCAATTTCATTCTCTTTCACTGCACATGCACCAGAGAAGGACCAACTCTGTCCTCTCTGAAATTCAAAAACTCCTGACAAAGGTGTTGATTGGCTGGCTCTCTGGATCGGATTCCATCCCAGACCAATCAACTGTGGCCAGAAAGGTGGTTCTATAAGAACATGGCAGTTTCCATGACCCCACATGGCTAGAGTGTGGCAGGGGAGGAGCATTTTCTGAAAGAAGGGGGTTACTACTCCCAGAAGAATGCAGGGTGCTGGGCAGACACAGGAGATTCTTCTCTCCAAGTTGAAATTCTGGGGGCTCAGACAGGTTTACGGGTCTCCTGAGGCATGAAGGGCAAGCTATTACTCAAGGCCAGAGGGTCAGGAGGAAAGAGAAAAATAAGTTTCAGGATGAAACCAGGGGCCAACTTGCTTTGACTATACTCAGTTAGTTGTCTGCTTGCAAAAGTAGTTAGATAACGCATTACCAACGCCCACTCTGCAGATAACGTCCCTGACACTTGGGTCACCATGGTAACAGGTGCATAAGTTTTTCAGGAACTGAGAGTTGACTCCTTGTCCAGTTCAGGCTGGTTAAAACCCCTGACTCATCAACTGGGCCTGTGCAGATGAACAATAGATGACCTTCTGATGTCAGGGAGCCAAAAACTCCACCCTCAGATCATGCCAACATCACCATTTTGTGAACATGCATCCTATCTCCTATGAAGAGCCATGAAGCTTGACTACGCTTGCGCAGATCATCAGTTACCTCACTCCTCCTTACCTCCAATCATCTAGCCCCACACTTCAGGCCACCCTGCCCCTTTATCCCATAAATATCCCTAATCCCCATTTTCAGGGAGGTGGATTTGAGATTTGTTCTCCTGTCTCCTCACCTGGCTGCCTCATGAATAAACCCTTTCTCTGCTGCAAACTCATCTCAGTGATTGGCATACCATGCAGCAGAAAAAAGGAACCTGCTTCAGTAACAAGGAGAACTTTCAGGAAGTTGGCTGCCTGGCCTAAAAAGGATAGCACTGAGCAAGTTGCTCCAAGAATTCTATATACTTAACGTTAATTCACCAATACATTTGAAAGTGTCCAATAAATTAATAGCTATGTAAAAGATTTTAATTTGATTTGTATATTTTATTTTTCCTCCTTTTACTAGGGCATGTTTTAGACTTTTATTTTGAGCCAGGAGGTGAAACAGTGGGGAGATTTAGGTAAGTAGAGAGGAGCCAGGTAGGCCTTCAGCTGCCAGCCATTTGAGTCCTGGGTCTTCCTTTTCTAAGCCCCTAAGTGTCCTGTATTCTCACCATCCCTCACCTCTGCCCATGTGATGATAATCAGGGAGACAAGAAGAAAGAAGAAAAGGCAGTGCATGCCTTGAGTCCTTCTCTTAATGATATGTGAAACCTTTCTTCAGATTCCAACCAACCTCTCCGCCAGCACTGTGCCAAAGAAAAGCAGAACCGAGAGCAACAAATGCACGTGTTGAACAGCTGACCCTAACTCAAGTCAATTAGGGAGAGAGTTTCTGTGCTCAAAAGGAGGCATTCCTGACCTTTGAAAGGTTAACTCCACATTCTCTCCCATCCCCTCTTAAGTGGCAGATGTTGACCTCTAAATTGTAACAGTTAAGTGGATTTTTAAAGAAATTTCTCCAGTATTCCCTGGAGAAATACAATGTAAACTGCAAGGTCAGAGTTTGATACAAATAAGCAAATAGACAAAGGCAGCACAGGACAGATGAGGGGATAGGTTTTGTTTCATAGAACTCCCATGCCCTCAAAAGCTGGGTGGGTATCAACACCAATACCACCCCAATGCCATAGAATGAGTAAGACACAAAGCTGAGATTCAGGGAGAAAAATCATATTGAGAAAAATTAAAAGAACCTTGCAAATCATGTTGTAGTAGCACTGCAGTCCATTTAAGATAACTAAATACAAATGTTCCACAAGATGGCACTCTTGCTTTTCCAAAATGTTTTATCTTCCTTGAGCACCAAGCTTGATCTTTAACAGCAAATAGACAGAAAATTACAGAATTTTTCACAAATGACTTCCTTACTGAAGGAGAAGCACCAGGGGAGACTTTGGGCAGACATGCCTCAGCTAAATGTTTACCAGCTCTTAGAAAAACGAACACAGTGCGTTCCCACATTTACCGTTAACAAGTGCAATTTGTGTTTGGTTACATTCAGTGAGGAAGGAAATTAATCTTTGGAATCTCTAAGTAAAACGTTGTAATTGGGATAGATTATTTAACTCAGCAGCCTCAGTATCAAATCTTCATTGAAACCTGCTGTATTCAATGCTCTCTGCTAGGTGCTTTTCTTCCTTCTGGGAGAGGTTTGTGTGTACGTGTGTGCGTTTGAGGAAGACCAGCCCTGAGCTAACATCCATCGCCAATCCTCCTCTTTTTGCTGAGGAAGACTGGCCCTGGGCTGACATCCGTGCCCATCTTCCTCCACTTTATATGGGACGCCGCCACGGCATGGCTGACAAACGGTGTGTCGGTCCATGCCCAGGATCCAGGCCTGCGAACCCCAGGCCACCAAAGGAAAGTGCGCAAACTTAACTGCACCGGGCCCCTCTGTGCGAGTTTTCTTTCCAAGAGGATGAAACAGGAGAAAATACTTTGCTTAAGACATTTATAACACCTGGATTTACATAATATTTAGACATTCAATATTGGCAGGGAAAAGTATTAATTAATAACTTTTATGGTTTGCAGAATGTCATACTGGCTCTGCCAAACTACAAAATTTTACAATCCAAAGAGCATTAAAGAAAAGTTCCTTGCAGCATCATTTCAAACAATAAAAATTTGGAACCAACTTGAATGTCCAGCACCATGAAAATGGATAAATAAATTATGTGTAGGAATTCTAGACAGCTGTTAAAATGACGAATGAATCAAATTAAGTTACATGATTTTGCTGGCTGCTAAGCTGTTGTCTCTGTTCCGACCCCTGCTTTATGATGCTGGGACAGGACCCTGCAAAGCCCGTTTCCCTTTGCTGTTTGTCTCTGCAAGGTCGGAGGAGCGGACAGGCATGCTCCTGTCTGCCTGCTGTCCTGTCAACATCCCCACCGTCACAGCCTTTCCCCCCAGCAGCAGTTGGTACCAGTCTCCCGCTGCTGCTGTTGTTGTCGTTTTGGCACTCCCAGAACCAGCTCATTGTGTCCTCCTGGAGAACCGGCACCGACTGGCAAGCTCCCTCTCCCAGAGCAGGACAGGGCCTTTCCTTCAGGCTTCTAGAGTCTAATACACCCAACCTCTTCTCTTTGTGACCTTAGGAGTGGCGACTCTTCCTGCAGCTACTTTCTCTGTGTTACCTCAGTGTCCCCTTTGCTTTTGTAGTTCTCTAACTCCTGACTAACCAATTCCTCATATTAAGTGTTCTCTGTGGAAATACTTAATGTGGACCCTGACTGATACAAGGACCACATGCCAGGAACTGCAGATACACAAGATAGATAGATAGATGACAGATAGATAGACACACACACACACACACACATATACATATTAGAATGCATACATAAACACATATGTATAATAGGTGCACATATACATACAAGTACGTACATCCATACTTACATATACTACATATATACCTATATATACATACATTGCCTGTAAGATTTCGTCTAATGCTCACAACAAATGCTATGAGATAGATACTATTACCCCTGGTATGCAGAAGAAGAAATGGAATCTCGGGGCGCTTACATAAATTCCACAATATTACATGGCTACTAAGTGATGAAGCTGGGATTTGAATCCAAATATCGCTGACACCACAATCTATCTTGTTTGCACTATACCCAAAGTCAATTTATCCTTAATAGTGTTCCACATTGTGGTTCAATCCCTAGGCTAGTCCACAAATGTTTTTTACCTTGTAATATAAATAAACTATAATGCCATTCTAATAATACTAGAGAATATATCCACCATATACGAGACTGCTTCTATGATTGAAGCTGTGGGGAGTTCAAAAAACTGTAGGGAAAGCATGGACATCCCTAATTCCAGGTTACTTGTCATGCATTTATTCAACTAATATGATCTAGTGCCTTCTACGTGCCTGGCAAAGTGCTGGGCTCACAGTGGTAACCAAACAGAGCCAGTCCCTCCTCCAACAAGTTTACAGTTGAAGGGGCGGAAGACTCTCCTCTACCCACTCTGGGTCCTTTCTGGCTGGGCTACAAATTAAACTGACATGAGACCGAATAGCAGGAGAAAATCAAACAAAGCTTTATAACATGTATGCATGTGCGAGACCAGGGAAACTGAGTTTCTTCACAAAATGGCAGAGGTCCTTCTCTTAAATAGAAAGACAATGGAGGATGTTGGGGTTGGGTCAGTCATGGGAGATTACCAGAAAAGTACAGTAAGGTTATTATGCAGCCTCACCTTCTGCATCAACAAGTTTCCAGAGATGAGGTCAGTCCCTCATTCCCTTCTTTCCAGTACAGAGGGAGATACCTTTACAAATGGAGATTTCCCTTACAAATGTAAATGTTTGGTAAACAGAACTTTGATAAGAGTGGGCTTAGCAAGGACCCTCCCAGTCTATCGATACCCAGAGTTATCCAAGGTGATGGCCTGTCATGAGGACAGGCCTTCTATCTTAAATCCTTTTAGGCAGTTAGTAGGGGGGAAGGTCAAAGTTTCTTTCAGAGAAAATAATCAAGGTAAAGAGACATATTGTGAGGTGGCCAATTCTGATCCCCCACACAGTCAAGGGAAGGTGACTGTCTTTAATTAAATGATCACACACAGGAAGGAAGGACTGTGTAGAAAGGACTGGAGAAGGGCGAGTGTCTGCGGGGGGAGAGCAGGGAAATCCCTGAGTGTATTATACAAGACTTCACCCAGACAGGGTGCATGACCACAGGGCAGTTCCACATGCTGAATCCCCCACACACAAACACACACACATAAACACCCATACACACTCAGTAACTTGGCACCTGCCCCTCCCCAATCTGGAATGGCATGTCGACTCTGCCTTTGTCAAGAACTTGTTGGTTCCCAGTCCAAAGCAGTCAGAGAGAGAGCTCACAGCAGTGGCAAGAGTGGAGCTATGTAATGTTTTTAAAAACTTGTTCTTCTCTGGTAAGGAGTCAATCATTGCTTCCAATGGCAGCAGCCACGCCCAGACTTTCCCTGTGGCCTAAATGCATCAGTGACGTTCGCCTGGACTCACCAATGAACAAGTGGCCAGGAAGCTTTCTGGGAGACAGACTTCCAGATGTGCAAACACAAATCTAGCCAAACCAGAAACTCTTGCAGGAATCAGGTCGGGAATCGATTTGTCATCCCACCGTGACAGTGAGATCGCTGAACTCCCTTTTCAGCTGCATTTCATTAGTCACGAAACAGATCATCAGTCAACTATGCAGCAAAGAAAAAGACCTTGCTGCAGCCAAGGTCCACTGATGGATATTAAGATTAGTGGGAGAAACTTCACAGAGAAACAGGATATTTGCACAGCCTCAAAGTACCTCCCGCAAATACTTACTAATTACTATAATGGTTTCAACAGACGTCCACAAATTCCTTGACACTCCTCCCTCCAGGAGATAGAATTTAATTCCTCACCCTTTGAGTGAGGGTGGACTTAATGACCATTTTCTAATGAATAGTGTAGGGAAAGAGGAAAATTGTGACTTTACAGGGGAGACAGCGCCTTAATCGAGTGATCAAGGCTAATACCACCAGTAAACAAGGCACGTCGATGTCACGCCCACCCTGACACGATGTGAGGAGAAAGAACATCGCCTTTGTGGTGTTCATCCCCCAAATCCATAACCCCAGTCTAGTCGCGGGCAAGCAGCAGACAAACCAAAACTGAGGGACATTCCATGAAATACCTGACTAGTACTCTTTGAAAGTATTTTTCCAGGCAAGGCAAGGAAAGACAGAAATGGTCCGAGGTTGGAGGAGACTGAGAAGATGTGACGACTGAACGCAATGTGAGATCCTGGAACAGAAAAGGACGCTAGTGGAAAAGCTGGTAAAAATCAGTCTGTAGTTTCGTTTCAAGTGTTGCACCAATGTTAATTTGTCAGTTTTGACCAATACACCATAGTTATGTAAGATGTTAACATTAGAGGAAGCTAGGTGAGGGCTAGATAGGATCTCTCTGTACTATCTTAATAACTCTTCTGCAAATTTAAAATTACTTCAAGATTAAAAGACTAAAGAATAAAAGGGGAAAAAAGCCACCATAAACTGGAATCTACCTCTATTAATGCATGTGGCATCTCTGCTGTTTAAGTGATAAGTAGTGGGAATGTTGGTTTTACATTCAGCAAAGTTATGGTCTGGGAGGAGAGGTTGGATCCATAAGATCTGGACCCAATCCCTTAGCAGCCAGGTGGGATATTCGGGGATTCGGGGAGGCTCCCTTGAGGCAGAAATGAGCCAGGTCTGAGGAGGGGCGGGAATACCAGGGTGAGGGGAAGGCGCGGACACTTGGAGGGCACAGCGCACAGAGGGAGCACACTGCTAGGACCTGAGGAAGCCTGTGCTGAGGTTCAAGAAGAAAGGAAGCAAGGTGGGGGGGGGGGGGTAGGTGGGCGAGGGGGCAGGTCCAGAGCAAGCTGGGAAGAAATGGCCGAGGAGATGAGGTGGGTGTAGGAAGGCGGCAGGGCTGCAGGATCTTTGAATCCAAATCATTCAAGGTTGTTAAGCAGCTTTGGTTTCCTAAAGGCCCACTCTAATTAGGGTACGGAGGCGAACAGAACACAGAAAAAACAAAAGCTGCACAGGAGCCAAGATTTTGTCTTTGCTCCCCACACTTAGAACAGTGCCTGGCAAAAGCAGGGCATCAGAAACTGTGTGCTGAATGAGTGAAGGAAGGAAGGACTGTGTAGAAAGGACTGGAGAAGGGCGAGTGTCTGCGGGGGGAGAGCAGGGAGGAGGCTGGGGAGGACTTGCCACGAGGCGGGTTAACCCCCCGAGCGAAGTGGGCCTCCAGCCACAGTGAGGCCTCTGCGTCCCGAGGCAGCTCCCCCACCCCCTTCTTGCTCACCTGCCCCCACCCACTCCTGCCCATCCGGCCTCTGTGTGCATCACTGCAGAGTGCAGACTTGCAACTTTCCCTCCCTCGTTTGCTCCTAAAGCATGACACACCCTCCCGAAGTTCTTAAAGACTATTTTTATGGTCGATAGAGATAAGAAACATGGCTTAATGTTTTTTTCATGTGTTTCTGTCCCCTGACACTTTGATGGGTTGACATTCAAAAGACTGTAGTGAGATTCACGCCCACTGCAGCAGGGAAGCAAGACGAAGGCCTGAATTGGCATTTTCAATGATGATCTTCGTCACCACCTGTTACGGTATGCCAAGCATTGTCCTCTTCCTAAAAATGATTATGAAAGTATTACGTGTTTTCACAGAACTGCAGAAAATACAAAGCCATCACTCCTGCTAACATTTTGCTTCCAATTTTTCCCCATGCCCTTTTATATAAAAAATAAAATGTGGTGTTTATTCTATTTATATTCACTGTAATTACTGATCTATTTGGTTTTAACTTTCTCATCTCATGCATGTTTTCTGTTTCCAATCCTTTTTTGTTGCTTTTTTCTTATCTTCCGTTGGACTGAAGAAGTTTTCTCTATTTTCTCAACTGCTACTCTGAGAGTTTAAAAGTTAGAGATTGTATTTCTCTTCTTTCAGTGAACAGCCTTGTTTTAATGTACATACTGAAGTATCAGCTTTTCTAACAAAGTCTGAAGTTATTCACTATTTCTCTGTGGCTCATTAATAAAAGGACCTTAACATCCAACTACCTATGTGCACCCTCCACCCCTCACCCAGTTGTTGCTGACCAGAGCTTTCCTTTTACTCTTTTTCTTTTTAATTTTATTTATTTTGTGTGTGTGTGAGGAAGACTGGCCCTGGGCTAACATCCGTGCCCATCTTCCTCTACTTCATACGAGACACCGCCACGGCATGGCTGGATGAGCGGTGCGTCTGTCCGCGCCCAGGATCCGAACCTGCGAACCCTGGGCTGCTGAAGTGGAGCACGCGAACTTAACTGGTAGGCCACCAGGCCAGCCCCCCTTTCACTCTTTTTTAAACCACAAGAAAGTTGTTAAAGTCTTTACATTAATTGTAATTAAATTTAGGAGCATATTTTAGCAATATCTGTGTCCACCACTGTTTTCTGTTTTGAACACCTTCCCTTTTTTCAGGGATTCTACATGCTCATAGACTTCTCCTAAAAGTTCTTTCAGCGAGAGTCTGTGGGTGGTAAACTCCCTTAGTCTTCATCTCTGAAAATGTCTCTACTTTGCCTTTGCTGTTTTTTTATTGTGGCAAAATACACATGCCATAAAGTTTATCCTCTGTACACTCACACTGTTGTGCAACCATCACCACCGCCCATCTCCAGAGCTTTTTATCTTCTCCAACTGAAATTCTGCACCCATTAAACTCTAACTCCCCATTCTCCCTTCCCCTAACCCCTGTAACCTCTATTCTACTTTCTGTCTCTATAAACTTGACTGCTCTAGGTACCCCATATAAGTGGAATCATACAGTATTTGTCTTTTTGTGACTGGCTTGTTTCACTTAGCATAATATCTTTAAGATTCATCCATGTTGTAGTATATGTCAGAATTGCCTTTCTTCTTAAGGCTGAATAATATTCCATTATATCTACATACCACATTTTGTTTATCCATTCATCTGATGATGCTTGGGTTGCTTCCACCTTTCAACAATTGTGAATAACATTGCTATGAATATGGGTATACAAATATCTGTGTGAGTCCCTGCTTTCATTTCTTTTGGGTATAGACTGGAAGTAGAATTGCTGGATCATATGATAATAATATGGTTAATTCTTTTTAGGAATTGCCAGACTTTCTCCATAGCAGCTACACAATTTTATATTTCTACCAGCAATACACAAGGATTCCAAATTTCTCCACTCAATACTTGTTATTTCTGCTTTTGTTGTAGTTATTTTATAATAGCCATCCTAATAGGTGTTATGTGGCATCTCATTGTGGTTTTGATTTGCATTTCCCTAATGATAGCTATATAAAGCATCTTTTCATGTGCTTATTGGTCATTTGCATATCTTTTTGGAGAAATGTCTATTCAAATCCTTTGCCCATTTTTAAATGGAATTGTTTGGGCTTTTTTGTTGTTGTTGAGTGGGAGTTCTTTATATATACTGGATATCACTCCCTTATCAGATATATGATTTGCAAATATTTTCTCCCATTCCATTGGTTGCCTTTCACTTTGCCTTCTACTCTTAAGTGATCATTTCTCTGGCTATAAAATTTAAGGATATTATTTTCCCTCAGCACTGAAAATATTACTTCATTGTCTTCTGGCATCTGTTATCACTGACGAGAAGTCAGCTGTCAGTCTAATTAGTGTTTTTTTGGTAATTTGACTTTTATCTCTGGAGTCCTGTACAATTTTCCTCTTTACCCTAAATGTTCAATAGTTTTGCTACTCTGTGTCTAGGTATAGATTTATCATTATTTACCCTTTCTGACACTCGACTGCCCTTTTAACATAGGACTTATGCCTTTCTTCAATTCGGGAATATTCTCATATATCTCTTCAAAACTTTGGGGTTTTCTGACATTCCTCTCATTCTTTTCTTCTAGAGCTCTTATCATACACGTTTGTTGAAACCTGTCATTATATCTTCCATGTGTTTTTCATATTTAAAAAAAGTTCTTTGTGCTGTGTTCTGCATGAATCACTCAGCACTATCTTTCAACTTGCTAAGCCCCTCTTCTCTAGTGTCCAGATTAGAATTTATTTTATCTATTGAGTTTTTAATTTGACAAAACTTTTATTATTTTGAAGATTTCTAAATGGTTATTTTTCAAATCCACCTGTTCTTTCTCCATTTTTCCTTATTATTTTGTGTGTTTCAAAATTTCTTGTTCTATTTAGATGGAAGTTATCCCTTCATTTACCTCTTTGGGCATGCCATATACTATTTTTAAAGATCTTTGTAAGACTACTTCATAAAATTAATTTATTTTGAGTGAAATCAAGTTCTGATTGTTGACTTTCTTTTGTGTTCTTTCTTAGTATTATATTTCTTTGTGTATTTTGGAACTGTGGTTTAATTCTGAGTTTGTGAGTTTATTTGTTTTCTTCTTCTTCACTCTTTCCATATCTATATGGACATGGTTTCCGTGAACCCTGTTTAATGGTTTCATAGCTGCCTCTGGCTGCTCTCATTCTTCCCCAGTCCTCAGCTCAGGACTAGAACTTTAAAGGCATTTTGAGGTTCCTGGCTGGTGGTAACAATGGGGATACCACAGATCCAGTCACCATGCCAGCTGGCAGCTTGGTTCACTTCCAGGTCAGGGAGCTTCAGTGTGTCCTCTAGTATCTGTTAAAAGCCATGAAACTACGGGTTGATCACAATTTATTTTCTGCTTCCTTTGTTGGGGGCCGAAGAGGATAGAGGCTGGGGATGGAGGTGTGAGTCTGAGTTTGTCTCATTGATTTTCTATTTTTATATTTATATCTACTGTTGCTATTGGAGCAGAGTGGGTGATCAAAGTTTATCTGAAGTCATAAATAGCTTCCTTATCCCCTTCTCTACTGCCACACTCAAGTTCAGGCCACCTTCTTGCCTGTAGACTGAAGTCTCTCAATTGGTGTCTCCGCCTCTAGTCTTTCTTCCCTCCAATCCATCCTTCCCACCAGAGCCAGAGTGATTGTTATAAAATGGAATTCCACTCACCTCACTACCCTGCCTAAAGTCTTTAAATGGTTCTCTGTTGTCACAGAGATGGAGTGAATTCACCAGCCCAATATGGAAAAGAAAGGAGGGAATTTAATGGGCTGGCTCCCGTTGCTCATAGGCAAAGGAACTCATGACTAGTCATTTAAGATAGAAATATTCTCAAATGTTACCACTTCCCTGAAAATGTGTGTCCTCACTGGAATGATCTCAGGATGAGGAAATAGATCAGAAATGTTTTCTACATCCCGTATAGAATCAACACCTTCTTAGAACATGTGACAATCATTAAGCAATCAAAAACTAATGTGACTCCAAAAGTTAGGAAAAATAGATCATAAAAGAAGCTTTCAAATGCCCATTCAACATTACTTACTGAATATTTCTACTTGCAAGGCAGTGTGAAGAAAACAGGATGTTTAAGAAATATATTCCACCTTCAAGGATCTCACAAGGTAGTAAGCAAGGTGACGTTTACAATTACTATAAAAAATATTCATCTGCATTGTTATGGTTTGGATTGCATTCCCCCAAAGATATATTGAAGTCCTAACCCCCAGTACTTCAGGATGTGACCTTATTTGGCAATAGGATTGTCACAGATGTAGTTAAGATGAGGTCATACTGGAGTAGGGTGGGCCCCTAATCCAATATAAGAAGAGACATAGAGACACAGACACAGGAAGGGAGAATGCTGTGTGACAACACGAGGCAGAGACTGGCGTGATGCAGCTGCTAGCCCAGGACCACCAAGGACTGATGGCCACCAGCAGGAGCTAGGAAGAGGCAAGGATTCTCCCCCTTAAGGTTTAAGAGGGAGTGTAGCCCTGCTGTCACCTTAATTTAGGACTTCCAGCCTCCAAAACTGTGAGACAATAAATTTCTGTTGTGTTAAGCCATCCAGTTTGTGGTACTTTGTTATGGCAGCTCTACTACATGTGTTATAAACAAAATGGCATAACAGAAAGAAATCATTTCCAGCTGATGGGAGCCAGAAAGACTTCCGGAGGACATGGCATTTGTGTTGAGCTTTAGTGGGATGATTTTGATATATAGAGATGGCAGGAGGGGAAAAGGCTTTAAGCTATGATCTTCTATGTCTATCCAAATTCCATCTTGAAGCCTAACCCTCCTAAGCAGCCTCTCTGAAAAACAAGTGGCATTTGATCCACTTTAATGCCTTGAACCTACTGTCAGCTTTGCCACTGACTAACATGACTTTCAAGGTATAAAATCTGGGAGAACAAAACATGTTACACATCCTTTATTATTTCTAGCACGAGTGTGCAGTGGTTAAATATTATTTGCTTTTACTACGTTTACATCACACTATAAGAGGAGAGAAGTCTGCTCTATGGAGACCTTACTGAGTAGTAGCTTATTAAAATCTTAGTCTAACCAGAATAGACATGATAGTAACAGGAAATGTGGTTTGGAATTACTTGTACATAATACTGTTGACCTCATGATGTCTTGTAACCTATGATGTCTTCACAGTGATGCTTCTAGGTTCTACTCTGATTACAGGTATTAGCAAGATTCTTCATTTCTAAATAAATTCTCGAAATCTCAGGAGTCATTTGAGGGGCAGGGAGAGGGCTGTTGCTCCCCTTCCCACCGTTCAATCTTAAATTTGGGTTTCAAATCAAGCTGACGGACTCTACATGGCTTCCATGCTAATCACAGGCCTCTACGGGTTCCATCTTCGAAAAATGCAGCGGTTCCACCCGAAACATGGAGCAAATGATTTCAAAACACGGGGGCCCCTAACCAGAGAGGCACATCGGAATCACCGGAGGAGTCTCACAGCAGTGCGGGTCCCGCCTGCACCCCGAGCCGGGCACGGTCTCGTCCTACTTGAAAACGGGCCCAGCAGGCCGGGGCCGACGGACCCCAGGAGAGCAAGTGCGCCCAGAGCGGGCCAAGGCCCACGAGTCGGCTGACGACTCACTTCCAGTAGCCTCCCGCCTTGAGCCTCGAGCCACTAGGGCCGGCCCCTACCCCTCCACACCGGGAAGGGGTTTTCGGCTCAGGACGCCACCCGCCCCGCGCTTCCGGCTGCGCTTCCCCAGCGCCCCCTCGGGCCGGCACGCAGCCCGCGCGCCCCGCCCAGCGCCCCGCCCCCAACAGCGCGGCTCCGACGGCGGGCGGCGCGGGGCGGGGCCGGGGGCGGACGAGGGAGCGGGCGCGAGGGGAAGGGCGGGGCTTCCCGGCCGGAGGGGGCGGGGCAGAGCCGGGGGCGGGGCGCTGGGGAAGGGCGGGGCTTCCCGGCCGGAGGGGGCGGGGGCGGAGGCGCCGGGGAGGGCGGGGCTTGCCGGCCGGAGGGGCGGGGCCCGGGAGCTGGGCGGGGCCTGCGGGGCGCGCGGGTGGCGTGCCGGCCGCGGGGCGGGGCGGGGCGGGGCGCGGCGTCGCGGGGGGCCCCCGCCCCCGTCTCCGGCGGGCCGGGCCTCGGAGGCGGGGCGCCTGGGCGAGTCGCCGCCGCCGGGGGCCGGGCGCTCCGGACGGCCGCGGGGCGCTGGGTGCCGCGGCGGGCGGCGGAACATGGCGCCGTGGACGTGCTGGCGCTGCTGCCAGCGCACGGTGGGCTGGGTGCCGGTGCTCTTCATCGCCTTCGTGGTCGCCTGGTCCTACTACGCCTACGTGGTGGAGCTGTGCGTGTGTGAGTATCGGCGGCGCGGGCGGACGGAGCCGCCGCGGCGCGGGCCGTGCGAGGGCGAGGCCGCCGGCCCCCGGGGAGGGGCGCGCGGGCGGCGTTGTGTCCCAGCAGGACCAGGCGAGCCCCGTCGGAGGCTGAGGGGTGTGGCCGTCGCCCGGTCGCCGGGCCGCGGTCGACAGGGGCCCGCCGCGGTGGTCGTCGCGCCGCGCGGGGAGGCGAGCGCGTTCCCTGCGGCGCCGGCCGCGGGCGCGTTGCGGGAGGCCGCGCGGGCGCCCCGTGTGGCGGTCGGTGGTACTGCACCCGCGGGAAAGGGCATTTCTTCCACGTTTGAATCCGGTAACGGACACGAAGTGTTGCGTTAGGACCGAGAACGGGTGAGACGGCATGTAGCCCGGTTGTCTTTTTCTTAGCTATTTATTACAGAGGTTTATATTTCTTTCATCCTCGGATTTGAGGTCTTATTTTATTTTCGTTACTGCCATTTCTCTTGTTAGTTCTTAGTACCCAGTTTCTCACCTGATTCCCTGGAAAAAAGGAGTAACGTTGCAGTACACTTCGAGAATTGAAGATGCTGCTTTGAGTGGGTTGTCGTTAAGATTGAAGGAAACTAGTCGTCAGTCAAAACATTGTTTGAGGGCTACTACTATGTTTGTGCTATTGATTGCTTGCTCTGTCTTAAGTTAATTGTTCATAGGCCTTGACTTTGCACCTGTTTTACACTTATGTTGGCTTTTTCCGGGTTGTTCTGTATGTCTGCTCCTTGTATCAATTCTTCGGGAATACTTAGGACCAAATGGTAAGTGGTGTTTGTAAATGCAATCCCTTGGATTCCAAAGCGATCTGGTCTTACTCTCCAGACTGAGTGCACAGTTATCTAAAGGACTGCTATTATATATACTTTTAAAAAACCAAAAGCCACATTACACACAATCGGCCCTTTGTATCTGCGGGCTCCGCATCAGCGGATTCAACCAACTGCGGAAGTAAACATAGTATACAGGCTTCGTGGATGCGGAACCCGCGGATACCGAGTGCCGGCGAAGGGACTTCAGCATCTGCAGGTTTTGGTTATCTGTGGGGAGCACTGGAACTAATCCTCGCGTGGATACCGAGGGACGACTGTAGATACTAATTGTATGCGTGAAAAGAAGCAATTCCGTCCACTCCACTTGAAAGTGGCCGGATCAAGACTTCAGTTATAGCCGTAGATTTGCAAAGCTCTCAAATCAGTACTTGGTTAAAAGCGAGTTCTGCACAGGGAAGAGAATGCTTTGAGGGTAGGTTTTCAAATGAAAATATCCACCTTTAAGAAAATTAGTTTGTACCTATAGAACATTTAATTTTAGAACATTAATTAATCTGTTGAATATTATTGCTTAGTCTCATCCTTTTGGTTATCAAAATGTTTGTCAAAAATGATGTTTGAATCTATTAAAATTGAATAGATTTAGATATTTCTTGAGGCTACTTGCAGAAAGTGATAGTGTTCATGGGATTCTCATCAGCTTGTCATGATATTTTATCTTATTTACTCTGAAGTGAGCTTTTGTTCCAGAAGTTGTACCAGTCTTATTTAATTCCGTCAGAAGATTGTTCTCACCCTATTCTAATTCCATAGTGATTTTGAAATAAAGCTTTGAAGGAACATTAAAAATGTGCATTTATGTTGAAATTGCACATTTGACTGTAGATGGTTTTTGTCAAAAATATCAAGAGGTGACATCAAACATAAAGAAAAGGAAATGAACATGAGTTGATGCCGTGTGTTAGTGGGGACAGAGGGGACATTTCATCATTCTCTCCTTTAATCCTCTCAATATCTCTGAGCATAGGTAACTCTACAGATGTAGGAAATAAGACTCAGCAAATAGGTCCTTTGGTTAGGTCACACAATTATTGTGGCTGTTGGAATGTGACCCACATCTTTCCACTCTGCATGTAACTTTTAGTGAGCCATGAGGGTCAATGGAACTGTCATTGTTTGGTCCATAATGGGGGGTAAGGGGTGGAGTTAAGTGGTTGCCCTTTTTGGAGATCACTTAAGTTAGGCTTTAGGCCGGTTCTTTAGAGGTCATACCCAAGGATTTCGTTGTTAAAACATTCTTCAACTCTTAAGGCCCAGTGCTTGGCAGAATTTTAAAATAATTAATGGTGAAAGGTCTTACATAGGGCCTGCATTTAATATTTGTAAATTTTCTGAGTTTAGGGAGAATTTGGGAGGTCTCTAGTGTCATTGGACTATATAGTTGGGCATAAAAGCTCAGTTACTCTCATATTGAAACTATCCTTTAAAATACTTATGTATATTTATGTTTTTGTAAGCACAGACCCTCCCACTGAAATATGTTGATATATAACCTTATAGGAGCTTTGAATTGAGTGAAGTGTGAGTTTTAAAGTGCTGTTTTAATAATTGTTATAGAATTTTCTTAGCTTCTGGTACTCTTAAACTAGATGAGAGAGAATAATACTTATATCTTTACATGTATTAATTTACTTAATCCTCATAATAATCTCCATAAAGTTAAGTAATTTGTCCAGGGTCATACAACTAGTAAATGGCATAATCAGGATCGGAACTCAAGTGGTTTGGCTCCAGAGCCAAGATTACTACTGTGCAAGACTAGTCTACTTAGTTATCCAGATCTGGACACTCAGGGCAGATTCTAGTTTTGTCTGTGACCTACTTGTATAAGGTGCTTTTCTCCTAAAAGGTAGCAGCAGAAGCTTCCTAAATATCTCAGACAACAAAAGTGCCTGGTCCACAGCAGGACATTTGAACAAATAAGTTGTATGAGAAGCCTTATTGCACCCCAGCCTCTGTAACTTCCTAATTTTGTAATTCTATACATGCACACACACACACACATACACATATATAATCAGTAACTTCTGTTACTGGAAGGAGTAATATTGAGGACAAAATTGAGTAAGAAAGAAGTAATGCTTCTAAGATGGCCATCTCACAGGGGTGATAAGCAGAGAAATAACAGTTAAGTAATTAGTAATACTGGTCCTTGATTTTAAATTAAACTGAAATTTTCCTCCAAGGCTATTTAAACATGTGAACGTAGTTATGGGTGGATTGACCAACTTTTCCACTTTGGTCAAGGTGGTTTTTTTTGAGGAAAGTGCTAATTCATGTTCTCGGGATTTTATCAGAACATCCTATTCAGGTCATTTGTAGCTGTTAGTAGAAGACGTGTACCTCTTATCTGGCATGTAGAAGATCTTGGAGCTTGAAGAGATTTTAGAGGTGATGTAAATCAATCCCTTTATTTTACTTCTGAGAAAACTATTGCTTGGAAGAGCTACACGGTTTGTCCAAGGATGGATATGCCTTTTATCTTTTTTCAGAGAGAAATATGTAGAGTAGAGCTGTAACCTCTGAGTCTATCTCTAATGCTTCCTTGTGTCTCCGTCATAATTTCTTCAAATTTATAATGAGCCAAGATAAATAACTTAAACATCAACCTGGAGCACACTGTCTTGACGCAGGTGATTCCAGTGTGTTTTATTGATTTCGAAAGAACCAGCTTTTGATTTCATTGATTTTTCTCTATTTTTTTTTCTGTTTTCTATTTCATTGATTTCTTGTTTGATGTGTATTATTTCCTTTCTTCTTTTACTTTGAGTTTAATTTGCTCCATTTCTCGTTTCTTTTTAGTGTGGAAACTGAAGTCATTGATTTGAGCCCTTTCTTAGGTGATTAGTCCTGTAAATTTACCCCTAAATACTGCTTTATTCACTTCCCATCAATTTTGATATGTTGTATTTTCATTTTCATTCACTTCACATTGTTTTGTAATTTCACTTTGACTTCATCTTTGACTCATGGGTTATTTGTTTATTTTTTTGGTGAAGAAGATTGGCCCTGAGCTAACATCTGTTGCCAATCTTCCTCTCTTTACTTGAGGAAGATTGACCCTGAGCTAACATCTTTGCCAATCTTCCTCTATTTTTGTATGTGGGATGCTGCCACAGCATGGCTTGATGAACTTGTGTGTAGGTCCATGCCTAGGATCCAAACGCGTGAACCCCTGGGTTGCTGAAGCAGAGCGCACGAACTTAACCACTACACCACTGGGCCAGCCCCAGCCTCCATGGGTTATTCTAGAAGTATGCTATTTAGTTTGCAGTTGTTTGGGGATTTTCCAGATATCTTTTTGTTACTGATTCCAATTTTATTTTATGTGGTTAGAGAACATACCTTGTATGACTTGAGTCCTTTAAAATGTATTCATGCTTGTCTTATGGCCCCAAATGTGGTCTGTTTTGGAAGTGTTCCATGTGCTTTGATAAAAATATATTCTGTATTTACCAGTGTATTTTGCTGTTTGTTGTTGGGTGGAGTATTCTATTATGTCACAATGCTCCATAAAGGTCAGTTAAGACAAGTTGGTTGATATTGTTGTTTGTCTTCTATGTTCTTGCTGATTTTCTAGTCTATCAATTAATTATTGAGAGAGGTATGACTCTGATTGTGGATTTGTGTATTTCTCCTTGTAGTTCTATCAGATTTTGCTTCGTGTATTTTACAGCTCTGTAATTAGGTACATAAAATGTTTAGGATTGTTGTGTCCTATTGATGAATTGACCCTTTATCGTTATGAAATGACTTCCTTATCCCAGATGATATTGTTTGCTTTGAAATCTACTTTGGCAGATGTTAACATGTCCACTAATCTTTCTTTTGAGTAGTGTTAGCACATTATGTCTTTTTCCTTTTAGTTTAACCTGTTTATGTCTTTCTATTTAAAATGCATTTCTTGTAAGCAGCATATAGTTGCGTCTTGCTTTTTAAATCCAATCAGAAAAATCTCTGCCTTTTTTCTTTTTTTTATTGAGATATAATTGACATACAACATTATATTAGTTTTAGGTGTACAACATAATGATTCAGTATATGTATATATTGCAAAATGATTACCTCAATAAGTCTAGTTAACATCCATCACCACATATACTTACAAATTTTTTTTTCCTTGTGATGAGAACTTGTAAGATTTACTCTCTTAGCAGCTTTCAAATATAAAGCATGGTATTATTAATTACTGTGACCATGCTGTACAATACAGCATGGTATTATTAACTTCCATCACCATGCTGTACAATACAGCGTGGTATTATTAACTACTGTCCCCATGCTGTACAATACAGCATGGTATTAACAACTACTGTCCCCATGCTGTACAATACAGTGTGGTATTAACTACTGTCACCATGCTGTACAATACAGCGTGGTATTAACAACTACTGTCCCCATGCTGTACAATACAGTGTGGTATTAACAACTACTGTCCCCATGCTGTACAATACAGTGTGGTATTATTAACTACTGTCCCCATGCTGTACAATACAGTGTGGTATTATTAACTACTATCACCATGCTGTACAATCTCTGCCTTTTAATTGGGGTGCTTTGAACATTTACATTTGATGTGATTATTGGTATAGTTAAGTTTAAGTCTTATCATTTGCTGTTTTTTAATCCATCCTATCTGTTCTTTGTTCCCCTTTCCTCCTCCTCCTGCCTTCTTTTGAATTAATCAGTTTTAAATGATTTTTAAATTTTGAATTATTTTTTTATGATTCTATTTTGTTTCCTTTGTTGGCTTATTACCTGTAACTCTGTGTTATTTTAGTGATTGCTTTAGGGTTTATAGCATACATCTTCAACCTATCATAATCTACCTTCAGGTGATATACCACTTTACATGTAGTACCTTATAAAAGCATTCTTCCATTTCTGCCCTCCCAGCCTTTATGCTATTATTGTCATGCATTTTATGTTATAAAATTCACACTACATTGCCTTTATATTGTTTAAACAGTTTATTATCTTTTAAAAAGATTTAAATAATAAGAAAACAAAGCTTATATGTTTACCCATGTAGTTACCATTTCTGGTGCTCTTTATTATTTTTTTATATATCTGTATTTCCATCTGGTGTCATTTTCTTCTCCCTGAGGGCCTCCTTTAACATTTATTGTCCTGCTGGCAGTTGGTGATGAATTATTTCAGCTTTTGTATGTCTGTAAAACTTTTCATTTTGCCTTTTTTTTAAGTTTATTGAGGTATAATTTACCTCAATTACTGTAAAATTCACTCATTTGAGATGTACAGTGCAGTGAGTTTTAGTAAACTTAGCAAGTTGTACAGTCATCACAACCATTCATTTTTTTAGAACATTCCTGTCACCCCATTCATAGTGATACAGTATGAATTGTGCCCATTTATGGTTAATTCCTGCTCCCATCCCGAGACCAGGTAGCCACTAGTCTGCTCTCTGTCTCTGTATGTCTTTCCTGGACGTCTCGTGTACGTGCAGGAAGTGGTCTTGTGTGTCTGGCGTCTTCTGCGTTTGAGGTTCATCTGTGTTGCAGCGTGTGTCACTGTTTCTCCCCTTATTCTCTACTTTACGTCCTAATTTGTAATTTTCTGTTTTTAAAATATATTTACAGTTTTACTTAAGGATATATTTCTAGTAAGCCTCCACAAGTCATTTGTGCATTGAATTAGAATATAAGTAAAAAGTATGCACTTTATTATATTTATTTGAAAAATCCTGCTTACAAGATTTATAGTATGATTGTGTCCTATCATCTTTTATCTATTAGAGAGTCTAGTTACTAGTAGATTTTTGATTAATATGTGTTGAATTGAATAGAATCATACTCTTATAAACTCACTTGAATCATGTTTGAATATTCTAGAACCGACATCCACAATAACAATACTAATTAAATTATATTTCAAGTCTT
This sequence comes from Tapirus indicus, assembly GCA_031878705.1. Taxonomy (NCBI): domain Eukaryota; kingdom Metazoa; phylum Chordata; class Mammalia; order Perissodactyla; family Tapiridae; genus Tapirus; species Tapirus indicus. The sequence goes on along the minus strand of CM062930.1, from coordinate 84,270,016 downwards.
TGGGGTTAAAGGCTACATGATATTGCTTATTAGTTCTGCAATCTTTGTTTGGATTATGAAACAATGACTCTTTGAAATTATGCTGATATTATTAAAAAAAGAAAAACACGGCTCCCTAAAACTCATCCACAATGGTTGACATAGGAAAAGTTAAGATGCGAATTAGAATATTTTTTAAAACCTTTTTACTAATTTTGTTATTTCCTATCTGTTTTCAGCACTGGAGTATAGTAATTCTCTATATAACTTGCCTTTTGAAAGCTATAGTGCCCTGCAGACCTCTTTATTTGTATTCTACGATTATCCCTGCCTTCTTTTTTTGTGTGTGCTTTTTTTCAAGAACAAAAATTTTTTTTATGACTGCTAGTGAGTTGATCTGCTCCGATATAATTTTCTGTTGACACCAGAAACCAAACTGGTCTGAGAGCGCTCTATAAATATATATCCAAAAAACCCAAAATGAGCAAAAAGAGCTTTTATGTTTTCTTCCCATAAACTGAACCTTCTTTGGGCCTTCACTGCTTTCTTCCAAGACAAGAGATATGGAAGGAAAAGGTGCGGGACAACTTAGGAATCAGACTATTTGGAAGAGGAACATTATGCCTTAGTCATGGAAGTAAAAATTTCTCCTCTGGCCGCTTCCACCTGGTGGCAAAGAAGACATAACATGCTAAATTCCAGACTCTCATATCTACTGTCTACTTGACGTCTCTGCTTGGATACCTAATAGGCCTCTCAGACTTACCGTGTCCAAAACAAAACTCTTGAGGTTGTTTTTTTCTCTCTTTCTCCTGCACCTGCTCCTCCTACCCTAGCTCAGTAAATGACAGTTCATCCTTCCAGTTCCTTGGTTGAAAGATCATTCCACATCCAGTTAATCAGCAAATCCTGTCATTAAATGTGCCAAAATCTGGCAGCCTCTCACCGCCACCGCTGCTGCTATATTTGTTCAAGCCGCCATGGCCTCTGTCTTGTGCAGCAGATTGAGAGACAGGGCCGCAGTAGTTTGCATCTCCTCCCGGCAAGGGGTGGAGTCTGTTTACCCAGCCAGTGAATCCGGGCCGGGCTTGTACTTGCTTTGACCAATAGATGTGGTGGAAGTGGCATTTGAGATCTGGAGCCTAAGCCTCAAGACAGCGTGGGAGTCCAGGCTAGACCGCAGGGAGAGAGAGGCCCAGCCAAGACAAGCTAAGCGCCAAAGCCCTTGATGTGTGAGTGAGGCCACCCCAGTCGAGCTGCCAGTTGACTGCAGCTAATAGAAACCAGCCCAGCTGATCATAGCCTGAACTGCTGACCACACAATTGTAGGAAATAATAAATGGTGGTTGTTTAAAGTCACTAAATTTGGGGTGGTTTGTTGTGCTGCGTTGTCACCTGTATCATTGTAGAGCCCTTCTGTCTTGTCTCCCTCGTCATGCCTCCACCATCCTCACCCTGGACCCTGTACTTCTCCATGAAGCAGCCAGAGTTATCCCTTTAAAGCTAATACCAGATTTGCCACTCCTCTTCTGAAAACCCTGACTGGCGTCCTTTCTTGTTAGTGGGACACCTGAAGTCCTTACCATGGCCTCTCCCCTCATCGCTTCTCTGACGTGGCTTCCTTTCCACCCTTCCTGTGTGTGTTCTGTGGCTGCCACACTCGCCTCCTTGTTATACTTGAACACTTGTTGGATGATCTTAATAAGTTATTTAATCTCTCTGAACTTGTTCCCATGATGTAAAATGGGTTTAAAATGGGATAAAACCTGTCTTACAAAATAACGTAAAGTTCTTAGCAGAGTAGAGTTTCAGATGTTACTGGGGTGGGGAGAAGATCTAAATAACCACTGGCATACTTTTTCTTGCCTTCCCTTTTTTGGTGGGAAGTTGTTTTAATTCTTAGGAGTTGTTTTGTCCATACCACACCCCCCCCCCCCAGTCTTTCGTGAAGGAGCACATTCTCACACAGTTTTTCTAAATATATTCTTAATTGACTATATTTGAAGATTATGTTGCAAAAAAAATGTGCCTGTTTTGCTATGAGCTGCTGGTAATGTCAGGAGTATGTGTGTGGGAGAGTACGTTGTCTACGGGAAGGAGCCCTTCACATCATCGTCACATAGGGCTTAAGAAGATTAACACGTGACACTATTCCTGTGAGCACAGAAGCTACCCAGGTTTAGGTATTGCTGAAATATGCAGCATATTTTCTTGAGCAGATGGGCACCTACACTTAAATAAATGAAATAGTAGCACACAAATAATGGTGATTGTGGTTTTATGGAGAATACATCTAAGATGGAGATTCATAAATCTTGATGATAAAGGTTTTCTAAAATTCTGTTTTTAAAACATTTTTGTTCTGTATGTTCTTTTGCTCTTCCCAGTACTTCATTTTACTTACTACTGTGAATTTGGCCCACCATGTTGGAATCATAGGAGTGATTTTTATTAACATACTAATCGAACAACATATATAAAAACGAACATGAACTTACTAAGTGTGAAGTCTTCAGGGAAGCTCTTTGAACTAATTGCCTGGAAAGGATATCGTCAGCACCTGAAGGAAATAATACCAATACTGTGCCCCAAAGTGTTAATAGTGTATGTCACTGGTGTGAGGTTGTACTGGTTTTTTTCTTCCTGATGCTCTGTCATTCCCATTTTTCTATGGGTAACTGGTAACTTTTTTATAAGTATTGAAAAAGGAGGAGTGGGGGGGGTCATATATATGCAGTAGCCTCCTAACATTATATTCTTCCCCCACCCTCCAAAAAGCCAGTGACTCTCTTAAAACCCAAGTCAAGATTGTTACTTCCCTGCACAGTACCCTCCAGTGGCTTTCCACTTTGCTCATATTGAAATCCAGAGTTCTTTCTATAGTCTGTAAAGCCTTAAATGCTCTAACCACCACTTCCTTGGCTCAGTCTGCTAAGCCAGACAGGCCTCCTTGCTTTTCATCAATAAGGCCATACATGGTCCCACCTGAGGACCTTTGTATTTCCTGCTCCTTCTCCCTGGGATGCTTGCCCCCCAGGTTCCATATGGCTGGCTCCCTCACTTCATCTAAGTTCAAATACTCACCTATGAGAGGTTTCCTGAGTACCCTGTATAACACCAGTACTTCCTCTTTCACTTCCTCTGCACCCTGCTTTGTTGTTCTTTATAGCACTTACTATTACTTGACATACAGTTATTTGTGTTCTCTCCTGAGTAGTAGGTCACTTCTTTGTTTCCAGAACCTGAAACAGGTCCTGTATAATGTGTACTCAGGATATTTGTTGCATGAGTGAATCGCTTGTACAGCTGCCAGTCCCCATGCTAGTAGAAGAGGGAGAATTGGAATGTAGCCACACAGTAGATAACTCGCTGTTAATTTTGATACAGATATTCTCCTGACCTTAAAACATCTCTGTGTTAATTTAGTCATTTAATAAACGTTGGGTGCTTACAGTGTTCCAGGTACTGTATTTGACACTGGGAATTCAAAAATATATAAATGTACATGGTCAAATGCATTTGGACTTCATATAGTAGTCTCTATCTTTAATATCACAGTGCTGATTTGCATATTACAAGTTTTAAGAAGCCCTTCTGTATGTTGTTTTGTTTAACCCAGTGTTTTTCTAAAATATTTTTACCATAGAATTCTTTTTTCTTGAAACACCTATTTGTAATCCTTATGTAGATTTAGACAATTCTTGACCTTTGGGAGCAAAGCTCCAGTAGTGGTGATGGGGGCGGCAGGGGGAGGTCAGGACTGAGGGGACTGTGCCTCTGAAGAAAGTGGTGTTACCAGAAGATGTGAGAGGTAATAGTTAATTCCTTCTACTTTGGTTATGAAATTCATCATATTAATACATTCAGGAAGAAAAATCATTTCTATAGATGCCAAAAAGTTATTTGAAAAGTCCAGCATCCATTCCTGATTTTTTGTGTGTGTGTGAGGAAGACCAGCCCTGAGCCAACATCCGTTGCCAATCCTCCTCTTTTTGCTGAGGAAGACTGGCCCTGGGCTAACATCCGTGCCCATCTTCCTCCACTTTATATGGTTCGCCGCCACGGCGTGGCTGACAAGCAGTGCGTCGGCAGACACCTGGGATCCGAACCTGCGAACCCCGGGCTGCCAAGCGCGGACTAAACCGCTGCGCCACCCGGCGGCCCTCCATCCCTGATTTTTAAAAACTCTTAGTAAAATAGGAATAAACGGATACTTTTCAAACAAAATTGCACACAAAATGCTTGATCAATTTCGACTAAAATCAGCAGCAAAGATGCTTATTACTATGGCCATTGCTATGTAATGTGGTATTGACAAAGTCAATTACACGCAGTCAAGAGAAAATAATTAGAAGCATGAGAAGAAAACATAAGGAGGAAGAGGGAAAGCTCCTTCTGGGTGCAGGTGATGAGACAGTATGTGTTGATAAGCCGAGAGCAGCAATAACAACAGAACGCCTGAAGAAAAAGAATTGAGTAAAATGGCAATACTTTCTACATATACACAACAATGAAAATAATGAATAATTGAAAATATAGTGAAAGAGAAGTTTCCATTTCCTATAACATCACATACTTAAGAATAAACTTAGGAACTGTGCTAAACCTGTAAGAAGAAAGCATTCTTGAAAAACACAAAAGTGGACTTGAACAAATGGAAAGACATTCTATATTTCATGTTCATGGATAGAATAACTCAACATTACAAAGATTTCAGTTCTCCCCAAGTTAATGTGTAAATAAATTCCAGCCCTAATGAAGTTTTTTTCTTTTTCTAGCATAAGACTAAACGTCTTATGGAAAAATAAACAAGAAAGAACAACCAGGAAACCCCTGAAAAAGAAGACTGATAAAGGGGCAAACACCACCAGATTTTAAACCACAAAGCCTCTGTAATTAAAACTGTGAGGGCAGGGGGTGTATGAGAACTCTCTACTTTCTGTGTCTTGGCTGTAACTGCTGTGTCATCACACGGCGGGAGGGGCACTGGAGCTCTCTGAGGTCTCTTTTACAGGGCACCGCACCATCCCATTCCTGAGGGCTCCGCCCGCATAATCTAATCGCCTCCCAAAGTCCCCACCTTCAAATACCATCACACTGGGCCTTAGGATTTAACATATGAATTTGGAGGGGGATACAACATTGTCTGTAGTGAAGAACATTCCCTTATATGATCAGAGTACAATTGTCAAAACCAGGAAGTGAACACTGATGAAATACTACTCTAATCTCTGAGTATTACTCACACTTCACCGGTTGTCCCACTGATCCTTGTTCTGCTCCACAGTCCAGTCTTGGATCACACCTTGCAGTTAGTTTTCACGTCTCTTTGGTCATCTGGAAGCCTCCTCAGTCTTGCCTTGTCTTTCATGACCATGACGTTTTTGAAGAGTACAGGCTTTTGTAGAATGTCCCTTAAATTAGGTTTGTCTGATGTGTCCTTGTGATTAGATGCAGTGTATACATTTTTAGCAAGAATACCACAAAAGTGATGCCATGTCGTTGATTGTACTATTCTGGGGACTGTTAACTTTGGTCACCACTTAAGGTGGTATATGCCAGCTTTCCCATCCTGTAAAGGTATGGTTTTCCTCTGTAATTAATAGAAGTATTTAGTAGACTCAGATACACCACACAGATCCCTCTTCAGAAGGACGGGCTGCTCAGTTGTGGCAAGTGCAGTCGACAGATAGCTTCCAGCTATCAGCTCTTTCCTCAGGATTGCCTCACCCAGGTCACACCCTTCCTGGGGCAGCTGCTCCCTGGCCTGTGTAAGAAGGGGCCAGAAGCTCCCTGCAGTCAGCAGAGGCTTTCACAGGCCTGCCCTGCGGTTAGACTTCTCCCTTTGCCCACTTTGACTTCTTTCCCCTTTCACATATGTTGATCCTTAGTAAATATCTTGTACCCCAAACTCTCTCTCAGGCACCTGATTGCAGAGAACCCAACTTCAGATGAGTATCTTTGTGGGCAAATGCCTTGAGACTCTGTAAATCTGTTCCTGATTACTTGCACTTACTCTTTTTACCATCTATTGAGGATTTTTGCTTGAAACAGTTATTTTTGTGCTGGTTGCCAAATGGTGATTTTTCTGATGTCATGATTTTTTCTACATTTAATAGTTAGAATTCTACTGTAAGGAAGAGCTTTGCCTCCTCCCCATTTATTTATTCATTCATTCATTTACATCAACATACACTCATGGATTCTTATTTTATGGGCTATAATCATTTATTTGTTGCTCAAATTGTCCCAGATTTGCCAGTAGGACCTCCTTCAGTTTGGTTTCTGTGTCCTTTTGATGTCCCCATCATTTGTTCCTTGCTTTCTGGCACCACAAGATATTTCATGCTTATCTGATACTTTTCCTGTCCCTGGTATCTGCCATTTCAAAATGGACCAAATCTGAATATAAAAAATAAAAACATCCAAGTACTAGAAGAAAATATGGATGGATGATCTTATAACCAGGGAGTGAGGAAAGCCTGATAGAAAAAAATGGATAAGTGACATAAGCAGATAGTTCACAGGAGAAAAAAAAATGAAAATGGCTCATAAACATGTGAAATGATGCTTACCCTCATTTATAAGATAAATGCAAAGTAAGATGATCCTGTGATACCAAAAGTTTGAAAACACTTTACTGGGTAGACTGTGGAGAAACAGGCAGTCTCATGCATTGCTGGTAGGAGTATAAAATGGTACAACCTCTATAGCAGAGATTTGGAGCAAAGCAGACATTTACTTTCGGTCCAGTAATCCCACTATTAGGAATCTACACTGAGAATAAACTTCCACAAGTAAACAACACATGCATAAGGTTATTCATTGCCACATTGTTTGCACCAGCAAAAGATTAGGGCAACCCAAATGTCTGTCAACAGAGGCCTGATTGTATAACTGGAACACCCACCCAATGGAATACTGTGCAGTGCTTTAAAAAAACAAACAGTAATTGTCTCTATATAGTGATTTCTAGGGTATATTAAGTGAAGAAACAAGGTGCAGTAGGGGCCAGCCCATGGCCTAGTGGTTAAGTTTATGTGCTCTGCTTCGGCAGCCCAGGGTTCGCAGGTTCAGATCCCGGGCGTGGACTTACGCACCTTGTCAGCCATGCTATGGCAGACGTCCCACATATAGGGCACAGATGTTAGCCCAGGGCCAGTCTTCCTCAGGAAAAAGAGGAGGATTGGCAACAGATGTTAGCTCAGGGCTGGTCTTCCTCACAAAAACAAAAAAGCAAGGTGTGGAGGGACAGGAAGAAATTAGAAATACACACTTATTTGCTTGTTTTCCTTAAAGAAATTGTGGAAGGATAAAACAAACACTAATAAAAATGATTCCTTGGGCTGAGGGGATAAGGAATGAAAGCCAGTTTTTGAGTACCTTTTTATATAGTTTTGACTTTTAAACCATTTGTATTTTTTACATATCCAAAAAATAAAATTAAAACAGAGCAGAAAAAAGCAAACTGTAAAATTTGAAATCATGAAACAAATCAACTTAATTTTATATAAAGTTGGTACTGTAACTATACAGAGGAAAGAATTGTTTCAAGTGACTTTTGAACATTGTACTGCTTAATGGGGTATAGTTTAAAGCCAAAACAAAATGAAAAACTGTAAAGAAATATTAAAATAGGATGCAGTTTTTTAACTATTTTATGTATATTTTAGGATGAACCAAATAAGTAAATAAATTAATTAGGAACTAAGATTGTCATTGTAAAAGCAGAAATACAAATATAATGCCAAAGAAATTAAAAACTATACAGTTCTATTTGAATTGAAAATATCAATATTGATGTAAATATAAATATGTAATACTACTTCTGTCAACTCAAAGGGCCTAAAAGCAATGAAACTCCAGTAGCTATGAGCACTTCTAGCATTCAAAGCTTGGTTTCTAAGTATCCTTAAAAAGAACCAATACCTCTTGGAGAAATGGTTAATTTCAGGTCTGGGGGAGGGAGAACATAAAGTGAGCCTGGGAAATCTTGTGCTAGACAGCAAGGAAGCGCTCCAAGCCTAATGGAGTGATTCAGGATGAGATAGGAGTCAGATGGAAGAGCCATTAGCCAAAGTTGAGACAATTTGAACATAAGAAATAATGTGTAGCTGATGATGACACATTGAATAAATAAAAATCATGTTTATTTATTTATACTCAAAAAGAGAAAAACTAAATTTATCTGCTCACAATGGGGTTGAATGTTATACCAGCATCTTATTCTGAAAATGAGACATTTAATGGTAATTAAAGGGAAATGTTTTTCTGCTGCTTTTTTATTTATTTATTTATTTTGGAAATTGATTTTTGTTTAATAGTCTAGTACCCAGAAATGTTGCCAAACATCCTATTTGTTCTAATGACAATTCTTTTGCCTTCTTTTAGTTTCTTATAATTCATTTCCTTTGCTTATCCTGTTGCCCAGACTAAGGCTTCCAGTACAGTATTCACTGGAAAGCAGTAACAGTAGGCATCTTTGTCCTACTCTTGTCTTCACAGGAAAGTCTTCTAATATCTCACCACTAATAATGATATTTGTTGCAGAGTCTGGTGGATCCCTACATCAGTTATTAACCAATTTGAAAAAGAGAAATCACTTTAGGTATGTCAAACAGAGGGAAGTTAACACAGGGAACTAATTACAAAATTGTTGAAAAGACAAAGGAGCAAAGAGGTGAAAGTGGTTCCACAGAGCCCAGGAGTGCTGTGCTTCTGGGCAGCTGGGGCACAGCTGGTGCAGCTGCTCCTGCTGCTAGAGCCAGAAGCGGAAGGAAACAAATGGCCTCTCTCCCTTTGCTACCTTCTGAATCCTCACCATTGTCTTTCATAGGCCGAATCTAATCAAACCACAGCAAGTAAGCATGGGAATTATAGTTGTCAGGCTTCCAGTCCCCTGTGATAGAGATGAGAAAATACAAGTGACAGAATGAAGCTGAAGGCTAAGAGTCAGAAAAGCTGTACAATATCCTTCTTCAGATTAGGAAAGTTTCTGCCCATTCGCAGTCTTCTAAGAGTTTCTTCATGTCTGCTTTTTCTGCACCTAATAAGATGATAAAATGGCTTTTCGTTTTTAATCTTTTAATGAAGACAATAACGAATTATGTTGAAAATTTTCTGGTTGTTGAATCTGCTTAGTATTCCTGCTATAAAGCCTTCTTGGTCATGATGTTTTCATGAACAAATATATGTTTTCTATCTGGGTTTCTGCTGCTTTTTTAGAATGACTCTAGTTCATCCCCAGTTGAGGGGAAGCTTTTTACAGAAGAATGCCAGCTTAAAAGTGTAGAAATAAATAATAGAGGGTTTTTAATGTGATTTTCTAATTCTACAAAGTAATTGATTCAGGCAAGGATTATCGGTGGATGTTAAAACCATTAGGTGAAAAGTTTTGGGAGAAGATATTCACATACTCTTAATGTTTTACCCCACAAAAAACTTCATGATTGTCAAAGTGAAATATGTAACTTTATAAAGGAGAGATCTGGCAGTCACTACTACCAAGTGACCCAGACGTAGCATCACTGATAATGACAGACTTGAATAGTATACCTCCTGAGGTGTTATACTACAGCACCCAGAATACTTCATATATGAGGATTCTTGTCCATCCTCTCCCTTCTCCCAAAGGCTTGTATGTGAGCTCAAAACTGAAAGCAACTCAGATGTCTTATTAATTGGTGAGTGGATAAACAAGTTGTGGTACCACCATGCAATAAAATACTACTCAGCAGTAAAAAGGAACAAGTTGGAATTTCCGATTCTGGGACAAGATTGAGTAGACACTCTTTCCCTATTTTTCCTGCTAAGTACAGCTGAACTCCATTGATCTTATACATATAATAAATATAAGAAGACCCTGAAACGTGGAGAGATGAAGACAGATCAGCTGAGGACCTTGAGATCTGAGGAATGATGTGGTGGTGAATTCCCTGGGTTTTCTTTTTGCCTCATATATCCTAGACTGGGTGCTAGAGAAGCTGGCAGCCTGGAAACACCAGTGGGCGCAGACAAAGCCCCAAGAAAAGCTGGTTTTCTGTAGCCAAACCAGGAAAGGGGCAACCTAGCAAGACAAAATTTCTAGACAGTAACTGCCCTACTCTAGCCAAAAACCATGGAAAATCTGTGCCCTATCCCCACTCTCCAGCAAAGGCTGAGTATGAGCTTAGACTTCCCCCTTGCCCAGTGTAACAGGACACCCCTCTTGTATCTCCTCCCCCACTTTCCTGCTGGGGGGTATCAGAGAAGGTGAAGGCCTAGTCAGTAGCCTAGACATTCATTCCCACTGGGCTGTAATGATGCACCCCTCCCCATTCCCTCTCCCCATGGTGTCAGTGGAGGCCTTGTGGGGAGCACTAAGGAGGCACCCCTACCCCTCTCAGCCAGGACGTATCAGCAGAAGCCTAGTGGAGAGTCTGGACTTATACTCCCACCTTACAGCAACAAGGCTGTGGCCCACATCCCCAGTGACATGGTGTCAGGGGAGCCCTGCCAAAACAAATTTAAATAAGATCCAGAGTCTCAACATAATACTAAAATGTCAAAGATGCAATTGAAAATCACCCATCGTAACAAAAACCAGGAAAATCTCAATTTAAATGAGAAAAAAATAATACAGTCATATGTCACCTAATGACAGGGATACCTTCTGAGAAATGCATCCTTGGGCGATTTCGTCATTGTGCGAACATCATGGTGTGTACTTACGCAAACCTAGATGGTATAGCCTACTACACACCTAGGCTATAGGGTACTAATGTTATGGGACCACCATTGTATATGCAGTTTGTCATTGACCAAAACATCATTATGCATCACGTGATTGTAGATTCCAAAACCCGAGATGACACAAATGTTGGAATTATCTGACAAGGATTTTTTTAAACAGCCATCTTAAAAATGATTCAGTGAGCATTTGTAACATGAAAAAATAGAAAATCTCAACAAAGAATTTGAAGGTGTAGAGGAGAACCAAATGGAAATTTTAGAACTGAAAAATACAGTAGCCAAAATAAAAAACTCAAAAGAATCTGCTCAACATCAGAGCAGAGAGGGCAGAGGAAAGAATCAATGAACTTCAAGATAGAACAATAGAAATTACCCAGTGTGAACAACAGAGAGTAAATAGACTAAAAAGTAAAAATGAATCGATCATCAAGGACTTGTGAGACCGTAAAAAAAGATCTAATGTTCGTGTCATTCGAGTCCCAGGAAAGAAGAGGATGTGGCTGAAAAAGTATTCAAAGGAATAAGAGCTTAAAATTTCTCAAATTTGACAAAAAAAAACGTAAACCTACAGGTTCTAGAAGCTGAGTGAACTCAAAACAGGGTACACCCAAAGAAATCCATGCCGAGACACATCGGAACCAAACCTCTGGAAACTAAAGACAGAGAGAAAATCTTGAGAGCGGTGAGAGTGCACCTTACTACGGGGAAAAGTTGGAATAACAGCAAATTTCGTCAGAAGCCATGGAGGCCAGAAGGAGGTGGGACAACATTTTAAAGTGCTAAATGAAAATAACTGTCAACCCAGAATCCTGTGTCCAGCAAATACTGGCCCCTCAAGGTTGGAAGTTGCCAGTTGTTGATTGAGACAGCACATGACAAGCATCCAAAGAAAAGTAGGATGAAGGCAGTAACGTGGCTTTCTCTTCACATGCTTCTCACTTGTCGAGGAGGAAACAAATTTTTTCCCCAATAACTTTCCCCTTACCAGAGATGTACCCATTAGCAAGAAATGTGTCACGTGGCCACAGTAGTCACAAGAGACACTGATAAAGTGATATCTGGCATTTTCAATCCCAGTAAGTGGGAGACAGGCAAGGAAAATGGGCAGTTAAGTGGAGAGTAGCATGTGGCCAGAGAACCTTAAATTTAGATTATTATCTGTAAATGAGATTATGCGTGATCACTGACAGGATTGAAATAGGACATTCCTCACTCCTTTAAAAGTCATATGTAACCACCTAGTATGCTTAATATTTTTTATACTCCTAACTTTATCAGCAAAAGAATTTTTTTTTTAATTATATTGGGATTCTTAGCAATGGACTAGCCCTTTGTGAGGGAGAGGTTCTGTGGACAGCCCTGGGTTTGCCGTTCCTCACAGTGCCTCTGTCCCTGTAGTTAGAGGGCAGTTAGCCAATATGGAGAGCTTGTTCCATGCCACACTGTTCCAGGTGCCGGTGAAGCAGTCGCGTCCCTCCCTCCAGGGAAAATCTAGAAGGAACTACACATTATAAACCAGTCGTTAGAAGTGTCAGGAATGTTATGAAAAGGAACGTGTAAGGTGCTGTGGGGACATGTACTAAGGAGATTTGTTTAACCCACTCTTGTGGTCAGGAAAGCCCTCTGTGAAGAAGTGATTCTGGCCATTTTTGGTTGGTCTAGTTTTGTTTTTGGTGTAGAAGAGTTTTGTCATAACCTGTAATTGCATAATATCTTAGTGGGAAATGAGAAGAGGCAACCACCAGAAATGAGCAATTTTAAATTAGAATTCTCTACTCTGAGAATTGTGATAACACAGTATGTTATCAACTTTTGATCTTTACCAATATGATTATTAAAAGTGGTATCTTTGTCTAGTTTTACTTTGAATTTCTCTTATGAATGAGGTTGACCATCCTTTGTGTGTGTGTGTGTGTGTGTGTGTGTGTGTGTGTGTGTGTGTGTGTGAGGAAGATCGACCCTGAGCTAACACCTGTTGCCAATCTTCCTCTTTTTGCTTGAGGAGCATTAGCCCTGAGGTACCATCTGCGCAGTCTTCCTCTGTTTTGTATGATGAGTGGTGGAGGTCCACGCCTGGGATCCAAACCTGTGAACCTGGGCCGCCGAAGTGGAGTGCACTGAACTTAACCACTACACCACCAGGCTGGCCCCAACCATCTTTTTATGTTTCAGATGTTTATATTTTCTTTTCTGTGAAAAAGTGGGTTTAAAAAAAAAGTCTCTTATTGGTTTGTAGGTACTCTTTAAATGTTAGAGAAGTTAGTTCTTAGTCTACAGTAAGAATTGTGAACATGTTTTCCTAGTTGTTATTCTTCACTTCTTACAGTGATTTTTTTCAAGCATTTATTTTTATTTTGTATGTGATCATATGTATCAATCTTTTCTTATGGCTTCTCGGTTTTGTGTCATACTCTGAACCACCTACTCTGCTCCAAAATTAGATATATTTAAATTTGTCCCTTGTTTCATTTAGTACATACTTTGTTTTGTCTTTGTTCTTTTACGTTTCAATCTTTGATAGGTTTGGAATGTATCCTGGTCTGTGTTGTGAATCTCAGTGGTATATTTTTTCCACATGGCTACCCATCTGTCCTGGTGCTATTTATTGGCTCTATTCACACTGATTTGAAATCCCATATTTATCATATACTGAATTCCTATGTGCGTTTGAGTCCATTTGGGGGCTTTCTGTTCTGTTCCATTGATCTGTTTATTCATGATCCAGTACAACTATTTTAATAATTGGGGCATTTATAATATTTTAAAAATAATGTGCTTTAATATTTGGCGTGATCAGTCCTACTTCATTACTCTTCTCTTTCAGAATTTTCCTACCTCTTCATACAAGTTTATTTTTCCACAAATGAACTTTGGAGTCTGTCTAGTTAACAAATAAAAGTATTTTTATTGAGATGACACTACATTTATAAGATTAACTTAGGGAGAATTGACGTTTTAATGATGACTTTTCTATATAAGAATATGAACCCTTCCACTTGTTCAGATTTGATCAGTGTCCCTCAGAGACATTAAAATGTTTCTTTTTGGGTAGATCTTGCTTAATTCTTACATTTATTCCTAGGAATTTTATCTTTTTAGGTGGCTTTATTAATAAAACTTTTCTTCACTTATAATTTCTACATAGTGGTTGCATTTATATTGGAAAGCTAGTGATTTCTGTATATCAGTTTTTGTACACTACCCCTCTTGTTTGTAGTAGTTTTTCATTTGGTTTTCTTTGACTATGGAGGAATGTAGTCATATAATCTGCAAGTGGCGATCATTTGCCTTCTTTTCCATTTTTATATCACTAATTTATTTCTTTTATAATTGTGTGGCTAGCACAGTGCTTCCCAATTATTTCACATCATGGCATGTATTGAAAGTTATATTTTTAGTGTACACTACCGTAAATGGGAAATGTTTTGTGAGGGCAGAGGGGACCAGCCCAGGGTCTAACTACCTCAGGCCCTACCTGGCTGACTAAGATGGATTGAGAAGAAGCCCTGTGCCTCTCTAAAACAGTGTTTTGTTTTTTTTTTTTTTTAAAGTAATGATCATGAACTTGCTTGTTTTGTTCCTGACTTTAGTAGGAATACTTCTATAGTGTTTTCTCATTAAATTATGCTGGAGGTAGATATATTATATATTTTTTAGTTTACTAAGGAAGTATCCAGGTACTCCTATTTTTATCAAGAGATTTTAGTAAAAAATGGATATTGAATTAATAAACATTCCTTAAGCATTGCTGCTGTATGCCAGGCTTTGGGACTGAAACCATGGATAAGGTGAAAGACACTACAGGAAAGAATACAAGTCCAAGTAGATTTGAGTTCAGATCCTATCTGTGCTACATTTACTAACTGTGACCTCAGGCAAGTCATTTAATTATTTTAAGCCTTAGTTTACTGATTTATACATTGGAGCTAGTGATAACTTTTAGGGTTGTTAGTGTTCTAAGACACGACTCCACACGTGTGCAGTCCAGGAGGGTGAGAGAGACATATCCACAAGTAATTGCAAAGCATGAGGTGGTATGGTGGAGACGGAGGAGTGATCTGCCTGCCTGAAGAGGGAGTCGGGGAGGCTCGACAAAGGAGGTCGTGTTTAAACTGGGCCTTGAAGGGTGAATAGGGGAAGCACACAGCATGTGTAAAACTACTTGACAAATTCAGGAAAACACTATTTGTCTTGCGTATAGCTTTCAGAAGAAGTTGAGTAAGGTGCGTCACAGGCTAGTTGAATAAGTACGAGCGTCGCAGAGGAGAGTCCTCACTCTGCAGGTGAAAGAGCGAGCCAAAGGAAACATGACTGGAGCCATATTGACACACTTCCAGTTAATAAAGGTCTGGAAAAGATTTAAAATGTGACTGCGGTGTTAATGGTAAAGAAGAATTTGAATTTTAGCATTTTAGTGTTTCAGGGTTTTTTGAGTGTGTGATTCTGAATTTGCATTAGTGTTTACATTTTATAACTAAATTTTATTTTTATGAAAATTATATTAAGATGAATGGCCAACTTGAAATGAAATTTATGTACAAAATGTTTTAAGTATATTTATTCACTATTTTTTCTTCTCTTTTAGTTACTCTTTCTGGAAATGGAGAAAATGGTAAGGTGCTTTTCGTCTCAATTTAAATAGACTACTTATGGTATCCTAATTGCAACCCACATACTTTTTATTTAGTGATGACTACATATGTTTTTGTTTTCAGAAAGAAGTTTAGGTAATTAAAAGGAGATGTAGCATTGGGTTTATTCCTATACATTCACTATATTCTCATCTGCGTTATTTATATAAATTGAAGTAGTTGTTATTTTGTCAGGCACCTAGTGCCCAAACTTCTTTGATATGTTTATGTACATATTTCTGCCTTGTGTGTCCTTGAGGAGGGGATTTTGTTTCATCATGTCTAAATTTTGTTGATGGTTCTGTTGTTTATGCATTTGTTAAAAATAGTACTTTACTACTCACAGGCATTTAATTAAATAACCAGACTGTAAATTTGTAAATTGTATTACTAGTTCATTTTGAAAGGGAATTAAAGTTTTTAGAATGACTAGGCAAAGAGACAGTGCCTAGAAGGGAAAGTCATTGCTCAAAATGTCACCAAGATAAAAGAAAATTTTAAGTCTATTGAGATCAAATTTCAAAAGTAAAATTTGATTTGCGATACGAAAATCCAGAGGATTTCTAAAACAGTTGAACAGTTAAAAATTAATGATAAATTGGGGCCGCCCGGTGGCGCAGCGGTTTAGTCCGCGCTTGGCAGCCCGGGGTTCACGAGTTCGGATCCCGGGCGCCCGCCGACGCACTGCCTGTCAGCCATGCCGTGGCGGCGTCCCATATAAAGTAGAGGAAGATGGGCACGATGTTAGCTCAGGGCCAGTCTTCCTCAGGAAAAAGGGGGGGATTGGCAACAGATGTTAGCTCAGGGCTTGTCTTCCCCACAAAAAAAAAAAAAAAAAAAAAATTAATGATAAATATTTATTCTTATTATTGGAAATAATTAGGCATTAAGCGTGTAAGTCTCAAGTTGCCTTTGAGTCTCACTTTCTCGGGAACAGAGTAAACATACGCTCATCTTGGTAGCCTCGTTTTTCTTCCTTTAAATCAAAACTGTTGCCTGTATGTTGAAAGCACAGATACAGAAAGCAGAGAATTTCTGAAGTTCTCATAAAAGAACTTTTAACATGTAACATTATTTCTTGGGGCTGGTTTCCCTTTGTCTTTCAAAGAGCCTTTTGATGAAGTTTTTTGTTTGCTTATTTGTTTGTTTTTTAATTCAGTTACAGGTGATTTTTGAATTAGACTTTTTCACTTATAGGTTGTTTTTTTCTTTCAGTTTTGATTTAATTTGCTTAGTTAACTAAGCTTTTACTCTCTATGTTACTTCTAACCAGTGGTTTATAGCATATATATGTGACCAAAGTTTGCTTATTAGCAATCACATTAATTTGAACTTATTTAAAAGTAATATTTTCTATTATGCTTTACATTATAATTTGATAATTACCATCTTTTAAGTACTTATATTCCAGGCATTATTCTAAGAGATTTATCTATTTTTTTTTTAACTGAGAATTAAGATTTTTTTTAAAGCAAAAACTAGAGCCAGCCCCCTGGCCTAGTGGTTAAGTTCGGTGCGCTCCACTTCAGCAGCCCAGGTTCAGTTCCTGGTTGTGGACCTACACCACTCATCAACCATGCTGTGGTAGCGACCCACATATAAAATGGAACAAGATTGGCGATGGATGTTGGCTCAGGGCAAATCTTCCTCAAGCAAAAAAAGATTAAATTAAGAAAAAACCATTTTGTTTTTGTTCTCATGGAGAGCAGAAATATTCTAAAAATAAATGTTTAAAAAATATTTTAAGGGTATATTGTTTTACATTCTAGCCTTAGTTGTCAGTAACTAAATGATTAACAAGTTTAAAGTACTTCAAGTTACCATTTATTTCAAAGCTATCCAATACTATATAGATGAGGATTGACAAACTTGACTGAATATGGGGGCCAGGCAAAAATATAAGTAAGTGAAGTGTGCTAGGTGAAGATAACACTGCAGACTCGATAAATGGCCTCAGTGTTGGTGTAATATTAGGAGACTGAGCTCCAGCATGCTTTGCCAAAGACAAATGAAGGAATGATACTGAATCCATTGGATAGACCATGGATGGGGCTGAGATAATAGAGAATGCAGATTTTGAGAAACCAGAATTTTCAATGAAGATGACAATCAATTTTAGTGGAAGTAAAAAGAAAGCAGATTTGAAAAGAGAAGGAAGTTGTGGTTAGGATTTTATTTTGGCATCAGATGTTGGCTCTGAAGTAGGATGTGACCACCAAGATGATGGTTAAGAAGTGGAGGAAAATATAGTTTTAGGTATGACAGTGAAAAGAACCTTGGATTTTTATCAAGCAGATATGGATTGAAATTCTGGCTTTATCATTTAGTAACTAGTGACATTGGGCAAGATATTAAATTCTCTGAGCCTCCGTTTCCACATTTGTAAACTGAAAGAATGCCTTATAGGACTGTTGTGAGGGTTAGAAGTAAGGCTTTCAGTAGGTGCAGGTGTGATTTGAGTGGCCGTTGTCTATTATGGTTACTAGGAAGTCCCAGAGTTTAGAATGCATTCATTAGTCATGTGGGTGGAGTTATTTCCTAGGAATTTCATGGCCAAGGGGGAGAAGAAACTATGAGCAACACATTTTACACTGGCCATTGAGATGGCTTAGAAGCGGGAGAGACTGGAGGCAGGGAGACCAGCTGGCTCTGCAGTAATCCACATGAGATAAGGGACAGTTTATGGACTGTGGCACTGGCAGTGAAAAGGAGTTTACTTTGAAAGAGACTTTAGGAGCTGGAGTTTGAAGTACTTTTGCTGATTAGCTGTG
Source organism: Tapirus indicus (assembly GCA_031878705.1). Taxonomy (NCBI): domain Eukaryota; kingdom Metazoa; phylum Chordata; class Mammalia; order Perissodactyla; family Tapiridae; genus Tapirus; species Tapirus indicus. Next base: position 84,251,904 of record CM062930.1, on the reverse strand, counting down.
CGATGTGAGGAGTCATGGAGCTGGGCTTCCTGCATCCGTCACCTGTGACTGGGGATTCTTTTCTCTTAGACCAGGCGTGGACCAGTATCATTGCAAAAGAAAATGTTGGGGTTCAATGAGTTCTCAAATTTTTATCAATATTTTATTTAAAAAGAACATTTTTTAAAACCAAAAATATAAGGAAAAATAACCTCAGACCAAAGAAGTATAGTACTTTGAATTGAATACATGTTAGCTTTATAAATGTTTTATATTATTAATGTTTCTCATTTCACTGCAGACCAGTGAAAATGTTTATCAGTCCTTCAACTTGGGAAACACCGAAATAGGGAATGCACAAAAAGAACCGAGTTTTGAGAAGAAAAGATTAAGATGCCTGGATAGTAATAACAATAGCAGCCAGTACTTACTGAGGACTTACCGTGTGCGGGCACTGTCCCCAGTGTTCTGTGTGTGTCAGCTCCTCAGTGTGAAGGGCTGACGCTAATGAAACAAGGCAGTCTGAGCAAATCATTCGGGGAGTAGAGTGTGAAGAGGTAATGAACTCAGATTAATGGAGAAGGCTTTTGTGGAAGAAGTAATATTTGATCTGAACTTTTAAAAATGAGTAGAATTTCAAACTTGCATGCTTGTCTTTCCTTTGTTTTCTTCAGTGGGTTTGTGGAGCTGCGCTCCAAACTGAAAAAGAGTTGAAGCACCTGGTAGATAGTTCTTACTTCTTGTGGAAACCAGTCCCACTTCTTCCAAATAGAAAAACAACAGAACACAACAAAAAGCTTTAAGTTATATCAGTGAGTTAATATTTGGAGATAAAGATGTTGGAATGTTACACTGATCCTCTTGGGAAACAGTTATGGCAGAAATTCAAAGTGACTAAAAATTTTTCATTACCCTGCATTGAAAAGGAGAATGAAATTTAGCAGAAGTTTTCTGAACAATCCAGGAATTGTTTTTCAGATGTACTCGGTCTTCACGGTGGTGGGGACTTCCTTTGTTTACTTTGCGTATAGTTCCTTGGATTTAATGTTCACAGTGACGGAATCTGTCTTAAATAATTTTAAAGTCATTTAAAGTGTAACTTTTAGGAAGAGCTTGAATATAATGAGTGAAGAAGATGTTTCAACTTACATATCTTTAGTAACTTAGTAAAGTCGAATCTCATCTCAGATACAGTCTTTGTTTATGAACCGGGCTGATCACCCTTAACCGCAGGAACCGAATGTTTCTTCACATCTGTAATGTTACGTCATGCAGATAAAGGAGTTTATACTGTTGATGTTTTCAGTAAGTTTTAATCAAAGTTTTTATTCCATTAAGCCTCCTGACCCTAAATATTGTGTTTTAATGTAATGCTTTTTCCTGTTATCACCTGGATTCAATGAAATGTTATTTGTTTTTATTTACCAGGAAAGGCCGTTGTTTACCTTGTGGCTTTCCATCTGTTCTTTGTTATGTTTGTATGGTCCTATTGGATGACAATTTTCACATCTCCCGCTTCCCCCTCCAAAGAGGTAAATTACCAAACGCTGTAACTAATTATGGAATTTTTTTCCCTGTGTTTACCTTTGTAAAAACTTTATTACACAATGCATTTGTTCCGTTTCCCTTCACGAAGTTGCCTGGTAACTGCATTGTGACTGTGAGTCATCAGCCTATTCTCAGATGTAACGCACTGACAGAGCACAGCAGAAGACTGATACAGTGCTGGAGCTGAGCTGTACTGACATTTTCCTGCCAGGCTATATTTTCTTAAATTGAAGGCATACTTTATATTATTGGAGTAAAAAAAATCTTAAGGGACAGAATTGAGTTAGGAAAGTAGAGTTAATTTTTAGAAACCCTCTTAACATTTGTATTTGCTCAGGCCTGAACAAATATGCTGCAACTGAAAGTGTGTTGATGGTGGGAAATAAATTGTCCAGGCTGTTGCTTGTTATACGTGAATATGGCTAGTGTTTCTTCTAACTGGAGGTCCCACGTGAGGAAATATCTATGGGGAGTAAGTTGTAAGACTAGTCTGTCTCTCTTGCCTTGACGTAGCTGACTGAATTCCCCTTCACCTGCGGTTTAGGATAGCTCGATGGTAAGAGTATGTTCTCTAGAGTTAGGATTGTCGGGGTTTGATGTTCTGCTCTCACTCTTACTTCATGTCTCTGAGCCTCAGTGTTTGTCATCGGACAGTGGAGCTAACAGTAGCGCCTGTCTCTGTGAGATGTTTGTGAGGATTAAGTGAGATTCATCCCTGTAAAGCTTTTAACACAGCACCTGCCACGTGGTTAGCACTCAAATATTAGATGATAATATAATTATTTCCCTTCACATTAAATTCGTTAAAAATTATAGACCATATGTTTAAAAATAATATCAACTTCCATTTAACTTTTTATGGAAGAACGTATATGCAGACAAGTGTACATGTCACAAGTGTACACTTGAATTTTTGCAAACTGAACACACTTGAACCACCACCCAGTTCAAGAAACAGAACATTCCCAGCATCCAGTAAGCCTCCTCGTGCCCCCTTCCAGTCACCCACTTCATGCAAAATCACTCTCCTGCCTTCTAGTAGCATCGGTTGGTTTTGCCTGGTTTTGTACTTTGCATAAGTGGAGTCATACAGTATGTGTGCTTGTGTGTCTGGCTTCCTTCATTAACAATCTGTGAGACTCATCTGTGTTGTTGCATATAGTTCTGGATCATTCATTCTCAGTATTGTTTAGTATTCAGTTGTGGTCTATAACAATTGATCTACCTGGTCTGCGGTTGATGGGCAGGGGCATTTGGGTAGCTTCCAGTTTAAGGCTGCTCCAAATGGGGCCGCTATGAACATTCTAGTGCATATACATACCTGCAAACATACATATATATGTGTATATATAGTTCTCGTGGGTAGATGGCTAGGAGCAGAAGTGCTAGATCACATGCTGTGTGTACATTCAGCCTTAGTAGATTATGCCAAACAGTCTTTTGCTCATTCTTTTCTGTTGGGCGCTTTTGTTTTAAGGGGTAATGTAAACCATTAATCAAACTTAGTGTTTCTTTAAATATATTCTTCAGATATTTGGTAATAATTAGTCAACTGTTAAAGTTATGTTACAAACTGCCATCCGTATCTTAATCTCTAAGTTGAAAAGGACCTAATTTTATTTAATCAGTTACTGGTAGTGATGGCTGTTGAAAATATAGCATGTGTAAAAGTAAATAGGAAATAACAAATAGAATAAGAGAAACATTTGGTACTACTTTTGAGGAGCAGTGGTGTGGAGGTTAAGAACTCAGACTCTGGCTCCAGACTGTCCAGGTTCAGCGAAGACCTCGACCACTTCCTAGCTGTTTGACGCTGGAGGCTTCCCCTGCTGTCTGCTCCTCAGATCTCTCCTCTGAGGGTGAGACGGTAGGAGTACATACCTTATGGGATTATTTTAAGTATTGAATAGATTAATAATATATGTGATTGAGGGCCGCCCAGTGGCGCAGCGGTTTAGTCCGCGCTTGGCAGCCCGGGGTTCGCGGGTTCGGATCCCGAGCGCCTGCCAATGCACTGCCTGTCAGCCATGCCGTGGCGGCGTCCCATATAAAGTGGAGGAAGATGGGCACGATGTTAGCCCAGGGCCAGTCTTCCTCAGCAAAAAGGGGAGGATTGGCAATGGATGTTAGCTCAGGGCTGGTCTCCCCCACAAAAAAAAAAGCAATTCAAAATAATAATAATAATAATAATATATGTGATTGATAATATTGATAGTAATAGTGTATAGTTAATAATATAGGTAAAGGGCTTAGAAGAATGCCTAGCACATAATAAGTGCCATCTAAATGTGATTTTTTTTCTTTTTTGCTGGTTGTTTTTGGCACATTGTATCCATTTAGCCTTCAGCCCAGGGCTTAAGCTTTTCTGTCTGCTCCATCCTTCATGCTCCCCTTTTCCTGTAAATTCAGCTGACTGCCCAAGCCTGCATCCAGTGGCCCTGCTGTGGGACATTCTACCTTCCCTGTCATAGAGTTTATCATCTAGCTTCGTAATTGCCTGTTTACTTGTATTCATCACCTTATTAACTGGTCAGGTTTTTGAGGGTAGAGATCATTTCTGTCATCTTCTCCACTGTATCCCTCTCCCCACTATCTAGCACATGGTGGGTATTCAATAACTGTTGAATGAACTAATTATTAAATCATCAAGAGCCAGCTAAGCTAAGCTGCCGTGACAGCCAAGAACAGGAATTTAAGGTTCTCTTTCTAAATAAGCACACAGTGTGCTGACTGAGATAGCTTGTTATAAGTTATTAGAAAGCAGTGAGTTGGCTGCTAAAGTAACGAGATTAAAAGGACTCTGTAAGCTCAGACGTGAGAGCAGCACCTGGGGACCAGACATCGGTGAAGTGATTGAGTCTAAAAAGCAAAACTATACATTTTTAGGGAAGTTAAGTTATAAATACGGGTATTTTTTTTCATTCTTTCAGTCAGCAAGCACTTACTGAGCACCTACTGTTTGTCAGACTGTGCTAGGCTCTGGGAATAAAAAGAAGAACAAGAGAGATCCGGTCCTTATATTTGAAAGGGAGAGACAGATGATAAGCAAGTAAACAAACAAATAAAATAATTATAAATTGTGATAAATTCAGGTAACTGTAGTAAAAGAACGTGATGATTGGTTGAGCATAACAGAGTAAAAGCTATTAGGGAAAAATAGCTCATTTAGATGGTATGGTCAAAGAAATCTTCTCTGAGGGAATGGCATTTAAGCTGAGACCTTTGTAGGTCTCTCTTTCACTAAATACAAGCTTTTTAGAGGAAGAATTTTCGTTGTTAATTGCTGTGTCCCCATTGCCTAGAAACAGACCTAGTATACAATAGGCAGATTGCTAAATATGTGAATGAATGAAGTGGGAGGAGGAGGCAGCCTGTGAAAAGCTGGTAGGCATCTTCCATCACTAGGTGTCATCTCTCTAAAAAGAAAAGAAAGTCCCATCACTTCTCTGGTAATCCTACAGAGGTTGCCAGTCAGCTACAAGATAAAAGTCATGCTCATTTGCATGGTACACAAGACCCGGCATGAACTAAGATCTTACTAACTTCGTCTTCACTGCTTCTTCCTGGAACTCTGTGCTCAGTAATACATTGCCCATACTGTTTTCACATCTTTCCGTATGCCCTTCTCTTGACCAAGATTCTCTTTCCCTCTTTGTCTTCCTGGACGATTCCTGTTTATCTCTCAAAACCCAGCTTAGGTACCACTTCTTGCAAGACACTTTTCATTGACAGCCCCCCAGTCCGCCCTGCCAGCCAAGGGAGCTTTTATCATACTTTGTAGTGTATTGTTACTGTGTACTTATTATGCTGATTTGTAATTTGTAATTCTTTTTTTTTTGTGAGGAAGACCAGCCCTGAGCTAACATCCGTTGCCAATCCTCCTCTTTTTGCTGAGGAAGACTGGCCCTGGGCTAACATCCGTGCCCATCTTCCTCTACTTTATATGGGACGCCACCTCGGCGTGGCTGACAGGCAGTGCATCGGTGGGCGCCCGGGATCCAAACCTGCGAACCCCGGGCTGCCAAGCACGGACTAAACCGCTTCACCACCGGGTGGCCCCAGAAATTTGTAATTCTTTATTTGCATGGCTAACATTCCTACTAGACTATAGGAATATACTTTTGAAGGCACAAGCAATATTTTTAGTCATCTTTGGATCCCTTTAAATATGTAGTATATATTTAAATGGAACCATCTGAACACTGAATTTAAGATAATGACATTTCATAGTTTGAATTGAAAAACAGACTTCTAGTAATAATTTCAAAAATCTAATCCATTTTAAATTTTGTTTTGTTCCATTCCTCATTTAAAATTCTCATGTCTCTTGAGATTTTCATTTGGTTTAAGCTTTTCATAATTTATAACCTTAGTTCTTAAGGAAAAGTAATGAGGTTGAGGCCGGGGATACTACCGCAGGCTAGGAAAGGACAGCCCAGGGAGATCTGTTCAGATTTTACAAGGAAAATGTAAAATTTGATTAGAACATCTTCTATCCAAATACGTACTTAACATCATACCATATGATTTTTATTCTCTACTATGAATGTTTCAGAGATGCATCATGTCAGGGAAGAACTTTCTAACAAGTTACAATTCTCTTCCAAGAGAATGGGCCATCTTGCAAAGTAGGAAAGTATTTCTATACCTGAAAGTATTCAAGAGGGGTGGGTCTCAGAAATGTTGTCTGCAGGTTCCTGCCTGCCTGGGAGGTTAGATAGTGACCTCCAAAGTCTCAGCTTTTCTGACTTCTTTCTGTCCCCTTCATTTGTCCTTGTTACTTGTCTCTTATAAGTAATTTGGGGATTTCTTGTGCCTTCAGGATTTGATTGTGGGAGCCAGGAAGGTAGTCTAAATAGATTCTTCTACTTCCTAAACCATGGTGTTTTGGTCCGGTTAGAGTAAGTCTGTAAAAAGCAAGAACATTTATTTTACATTAGCACTGTTATAAAAATTAAGGAACAGTATTACAATATAAAACGTGATCAAGAGCAAGTCTCAAGCCATTTTTAGTTCTAAAAAGATTCTGTGAAATAAAGACAGAAATGTAAAGCTCCTAGTTATGTGAAATAGAGGCACAAAGCTGAGGGTCCTTGAGATGCTGGGATGACGTGAAAAGAAGAACAACCTCACAAGTCCTTTGTAGGGGATATGCGATTTAAAGAAATGAACTAGAGGCTGGCTAGCCACCCCATGGGAATAAAAACTTAAGAAATGGAAACTAGGGGGGCTGGCCTGGTGGTGTAGTGGTTAAGTTCACACTCTTCACTTCAGCAGCCTAGGGTTCGTGGGTTCGGATCCCGGGTGCCTGTCGACGCACTGCTTATCAAGCCACGCCGTGGCGGCATCCCATGTAAAGTAGAGGAAGATGGGCACAGATGTTAGCCCAGGGCCAGTCTTCCTCAGCACAAAGAGGAGGATTGGCAACGGATGTTAGCTCAGGGCTGGTCTTCTTCACCAAAAAAAAAGGAAACCAGAAACAACTCCATAACAGAATCTCTCCGTGAGAAAAGGAGACTCTGCTTGCCTTGACAATCCTTAGTAATTCTGAAGAAAGTACTCTGTGGGTTAGTTTTTTAAAAGCTAAACAAAGTAGTAAAAGAATGACTGGTTGACCTCATTGAGATGTTTGGCCAGAAGATCATAGGACCCCATGCCTGTGATCTAGCCTGTTACACAAAGCAGGTGAATCTTTGTGGACATCCTTCCAAAAATTAAAAATCTGTTGACACTTTCAAACACCAAAATTTTTACTAATAGAAAATATATTAAGCCCTTTTTGGTGGAGGAATTTAATTTTCTCTGTAAAAAACAAAGGTGCAAAAATATTTAGTTCATGTTCTTTCCCATGATTAGTATGGAGGACAAATATTTTCTGATCTGTCAAAGGTATGGAGTTTTGTTAAAATGTACTTGATTTAGCTTCTTAACAAAATTTGAAGACAAGTTTTGCCTTCATAGAAGAAATATTTTTGGTTTTTTTTCTGTTCTGAACAAAACTTTATTTTTCTGAGTGTGATAGTTAGTAATCATGGGATTTAAAAGAATTAATCGTTGTTTCTCCTTTTATAGTTCTACTTGTCCAGTTCTGAAAAGGAACGTTATGAAAAGGAATTCAGCCAAGAAAGACAACAAGAAATTTTGAGAAGAGCAGCAAGGGACTTACCTATCTACACCACGTCAGCTTCAAGGAGTAAGAAAAACAAATCTTAAGCTTCCCTTTCCAAAGAATTTTTAAAATATGGTCATTTCTGCCAAGATATATTTGCATGATTTGACTATTAAGTGGATATTGTGGTTGCCACAAATAGCATCTACAGGAACAAGGTTTTCCTGGGTTCTGTATCTTCTCTGGTATTCCAGATAGAGATATGTATATGTATTGATATAGACTTGTAAGGGGCTCACTTTAATATGAGTCTCTTTGCTCTGCATATTCTTTTGTTTTCCAACTCCATCTTCATGGCTAAAAATTTCAATTGTTATTCTTAGTAAAACCATCATTTGGAAATTCTGGTTTGAATTTGAATATTGTTTGTCGTCACTGAGTAATTTTTAAAAAATCAAGAATGTGCTAACTTAGAATGGGGAGAAGTAAAGACACAAAGCGGGAGAAACCTGTTCATATTTTGAACTCAGGTTTGTCTGGTTCCGAAGCCAGCGGTGTTCCCTCTGCCCGCTGCCTCTCCTGGGGGTGCGCCCGCAGCAGCAGCGTCCTCTTCTCAGGGCAGAGCCTTGTGATGAGGAGGAGTCTGTGAGTGCCAGCCTGGTCACTTAAAAACAGGCAGTTGTTCTAAATGATGTATTATATACCTCATTGATTCATTCAAATACAGATGGTCGCAGTAGCTAACACTTACTCTGTTACAAGTGCTTGACACATATGAACTCATTTCAACTTCACACCGACCGACCCGACCGTATGAGGGAGACACTGTTGTCTCCATGTTACAGCTGAGGAAACTGGGACACAGAGAAGGTGGTAACTTGTTCAAGGTCATACAGATAGTATGTGAAAAAACAGGAACTGAAATCCGGGTGCTGTGGCTCCAGAACCTGCTGTGTTTCTCAGCTCCAAGGGGAAATAAGGGCAGCTTTAGCTTTGTGTAGTTATGTACAGATTATGACTTAAGAAAATGTAAACCTTGTACAAGATTTTAGGAGGGGATATTTGACTGGCTTTTTAATTTTTCATGCATTTAGTACTGTCCTTTTTGCATAACTATTATATTACTGTGTAGAATGAAAACATGGATTTCAGATCAAACCCAGCTTTTCCATTACTAGTGAGAGTCACTTAAACTTTCTAAGCCCTAGTTTCCTCATTTTAAAATGAGGATAATAACATCTATGTCTCTGGGTCAGTGGAAGTATCAAATGACATACATAAATGAGATACACACTTAGTATAGATCTTGGTATATAATAATAAATTTTCAGTAAATGATAGCTAATTTAAAACAATCTTTTTTAAAAACTTTACTGCTTTTCATTAATTATAATGGCTTTCTTCTAATCTGAATAACACCCTTCATCTATTGAAGATTACCCCAGGGTTATACTAAGGACTTTACTGGTAGTTATTTAACCCTCAGAACAACTCTGAGGTAGGTGCTGCACTTGTCCCCATTTTAGAGATGAAGAAATGAGGCCCAGTGAGGTCCCCAGAGTCCCTGAGTGGCAAGGTCTGGTGTTCCCACTTTATCTTCTGACTACAGACAGTCCCTGCTCTGAAGCATCATTTTGTACTGCATTTCTGCTACTTAGAATTCCAAACGTGGGGTTTTTTTTTTTTTTCTTATTATAGAAGTAATAACCATTCGTTCTTTAAGAAACAAAATTGCAGAAATACATGTCATATGAAATGGACCTTTCATAAACCAGAGATTAGTGAAGGTAATGGAGCTGCCTTCACAGGGGACATGGGGCTGGGCAACAGGGACAGCAGACTCTCCACTGAATTCCTTTTTGTGCTTTTTTGAACCAAGTGGACGTACTGTTATCTGTTCAGGAAACAAAATGAGCCTTTAAACCTCCTCTCCACAATCTGGGTCCATCCAATGTCCCTGTCTAGCTTTGTCTCATACTGTTTCCATGTGCCAACTCTGTGCTAACACACTGTCCTGCCCCACCTTTTTTTCCTTCATGTCTTTTTCTCTTCCTAGTGCGATTATTTTGTCCTCTCCACCCTCTCTAGTATAGCCTCGCAGGGATTTTTTTATACATAACAGAGTATTGCAAATCTTACGTACAATTAAGTAACATTTTTTAACGGAGTGGATAGATATTAATCAATATAAATCTGTTTACCTGGATAGTGCCTTCTAACAGGTGTAATTTCTCACATTGCTTCAAAATAACAAAATAACCTTTTATGTCTCTCTTATTTATGTTAATTCACATCTGAAAGGTGGACGCATTTTAGTGGGATATGTAAAGAGAAAAATATATTCTTTTTCCCTTTGGAGATGTGAAACGCTGCATATTCAAACTATTCTACAATTTGCTTTTTTCATTTAATGTATTTGCATTTTTTCCAATTTAGAGTACATGTGTATTTTGTATGGAAAATTCTTAAGGTCTGCATAGTATTCCACTGTATGAACATATCATAAAATCCTTAACCATTTTCATAATTCAAGTTATTTCTAGTGTTTCACTATTAAAACAATGTTGTAGTGAAGATGTCTATAGAATATATTTTCTAGAAGTAGAAACCCTGGGTTAGAGAGCATACACATCTTAAATTTTTTATAAATGCTGCCAAATTTCCTTCCAAAAAGACTTTTTGAAGACAGTCTTCAAAAAGACTTCCAAAAAGACAACATGACATGGTCCTTCTACTTTTAGAGGGTATACTTAATGTAAATTCTTATTTGAACCTCTTTTCTGTGCTATTACCATGTTTGTTACGACTTAGGATCACAAGAAACAGACAACTTAAGTTTTTTAACTCCTCCTCCCCCTAAAAAAACTACCAAAAAACATAGGATGGCATAAGGAATTGGTGGATATTTCGTGTAGCTTAAGGACAGGACTACAGGAAAGAACTGGAATCCAGAACTGGAAAGCTGAAAGGACTCTGCAGCTGTTTCTGCTTGTTCCTGTGCATCTGTTTCATTTTTGACACTCTCTCCCTGCAAACGATTTTTCATTTCTTATCCAATCCACATGGCAAAATACAGCCATTGCTTGGTACCCAGTTCTAGCAATATGCAGACATAACTCACTGTCTCTCAGTCCCAGTGCTTAGTTCACAGGAGAGGGAATGTGAACTAGAAGGGGAAGGGTGCATTCACACAGTGAAAGGAAGAGTGGCCTGAGATCCTTGCCTTCAGAAAGAGGGAGTGGCTTGTAGACCAGGCAGATACCCCCAAAAGAAGTCCACCACACTTAGAGTAGATACACTTAGAGTATTTACCAGTTAAATACTCTAAATCTGTAAGGTTTCAACTATTTGTGAAAGACCCATAGTAATTTGTCTTGTTGCCAAGATGTAGTGCTATTTGTTTGCTTTAAAGGCCATGGTAAGGAAAAAGATTAGCATCTCATTGTAATTTTATTGTTCTATATTCATCCAAAGTAATGGTTTTAAAGGATTTGTTGATTTGTGAAGTCTTGGGACATTTCCCTCATGAATCTCAAAGATCTATTTTGTCACTTATTTAAATTTCAAAAACCGAAACCTAAAGTTCTGAACAGATTATGTAGATTCTGAGGGAGCTCATAATCCAGTGGGCTTTTACTCTGGACTTTTTTTTGTCAGAGTACTTGAGTTGAACTGGGAAAATAAGCCTTACCTGATGTGACTCCCTGTTCCTCTCTGAACTCCTCCCCCTCCTCCTCCCTCGAGCCCTTCACTGTTTCCTAAAAGGACTGAGCACACTCCCACCGCGGGCCCTGTTCCCTCTGCTCAGCATCCTCCTTTTCCCGGATACCTGTGTGACTCGCTCATTCGCTTCTTTCACATCCAGATTTCTCAGATGTCTCTGAAATTACGGTACCCCTTTCCGCCTCCCTGCCGTGTTTTCCTTATGAGCACGTGTCACTAATACCCTCTTTATTGTGTTAACTAATCTTTTTTTTTTTTTTTTTTTTGCGAGGAAGACCAGGCCTGAGCTAACATCCGTTGCCAATCCTCCCCTTTTTGCTGAGGAAGACTGGCCCTGGGCTAACATTCGTGCCCATCTTCCTCCACTTTATATGGGACGCCGCCACGGCGTGGCTGACAGGCAGTGCGTCGGCGGGCGCCCGGGATCCAAACCTGCAAACCCCGGGCTGCCAAGCATGGACTAAACTGCTGCGCCACCAGGCGGCCCTTGTGTTAACTAATCTTGCTGTTAACTCCTGTCTGCTACAGAGTGTCAGCTCCACGAAGGCAGGGATTTCCGCCTGGAGCAGTGTCTGGCACCCAGCAGGTGCCCAGGATATCTTAAATGAACAGGCATATAACTTGAGCAACAGTAGCATGTATTAGAGTGGAGTGGCAAGAAGTTCAGTTTTTTTTTTCAAAAATTTGTTCTCAATTTTGCTATTTGTCTGGGAGAGGGGTGGGAGATAAAAGGTTGTGTTTTTTGTTTTTCTTAAAGAAAGCTATTTTGGAATTTCAAAAACAAAATCCCGTAGGGTGTCTTAAAGTTGACATACATTCATTTTGGTGTTTTACTGTAGACATTGTGGTATAGTAGGAAAAAGCATTTGATTAAGGACTTGGTACATCTGAGTCCTGCTACTAAACTTAAGGTGTTTGACTTTGTGCAGGTCACTCACTTCCTTTGGATCTACTTTTTCATCTGAACATTGCTAGGCGAACTGCATTTCTGAGGTTCCCTTCATTCTCTTGACATTTTGATTTCAGAAGCTCTCCAATGCATTTTGGTATTATTTTAAAATTACTAGTGGTCAATTTCCGAGAGTTGTTTATAAAAGAAATGAAAGCAAATTTTATAGTCAAATTAACTAAACTTGCACATCCTTCAACAACTTCCCTTTACTTCTTAAATGTAGCCATCAGATATTGTGAAAGATGTCAGTTGATTAAACCTGACCGTGCGCATCACTGCTCAGCATGTGACATGTAAGTTACTCATCTGCTTTCACTCAACCCCAGTGCTGGAAATTGGTGATGGGAGAACAGAAGGGGAAGGAACATTTTATATGCTTTATACTTAGCAAAAACACTTCATCCTCTCCTGTTATTTGCTATGTATGCAGGGCTAACATAAATATTTCTGTAAGCTAGAATATACTTTGAAGTAATCTTTGGTAACAGTTCCTGTCCCAGCTGATAGAACTTTCTTTACATAAACTTCCTATGCGTATGCTTAATATACTATTGATGAGCGAGTAAGTAATAACCCCCTTGAGAGATATAACTTTATTTCCTGAATTAAAAAGACCATAATGAAAATTGTCTTGTTTTTATTATTAATGCTGATATTAAAACCTAACAAACCATGAAAATAGTTTCCAATTACCATCCGTAACATTGTTCCCAGAAAAATTTGAAAGCTTGTATTCCTTGTGCACTTGGGAGAAGGTAGTGTGTTGAAGGAAAGATCCCTAGTTTGGTAATCCCAATTAGTCCTTGAACTTAGTTAAACAAGCTGTTTAACCTTCTGGGTGTTAGTTTACTCATTTGTTATATTATTTGGGGTGATCTGTGGTCTAACTTTATACAAATATAATTACATATACTGATGGGGAGGCAAATTTGGGGATTTTTTTTCTGATTATAAAAATACAGTGGTGCTTATCCATGGGATAGAATTTTATAAAATATGTGGGAGAAAAACATCTACAAGCTCATCAGTGTTAATATTTAAACATATTTGCTTCTAAAGTTTTATTTTTATGACTTAAACAAGTTTAAAATAACAGAGGGGTTGTCTGTATTTACTTTTATCTCCCTCAGCTAATTTGTAAGCTGAACCTGCCTAATGTACCAAGTATATGTGTGTTGAAATGTCATTTGATATGGTCCAAGGCAGCTTGCTATGCTCAGCTGAATTTCCAGTGTAAAAAGTCACTACCTCTTACCTACGAACGTATTTGTGGAAGTGTCAGAAATTTTCTCTAACCTAATGTTTGCTGGGTTGCTTTTTCTAAGATGTATTTATAAAGGGAAAAAATTTAAGTTGAAAAAAAGAAAATTATCAGAAATTAGAATTAGGGGAATTTTTCTACATGGATTTTCTTATGCTTATTTGTTTCTTAGATGTATTCTTAAGATGGATCATCACTGTCCTTGGTATGTATGAAAAATAGAGGAAATCACATACGGGAGTGGAGAGGTGGGAAGGAGAGAATTTAGAGCGATTTACCTCAGCGTTCCTAAATTTGAAGGTCAATTTAATTACTCAAAGATATCAAGATTGATCTAGTTATATATCTGCATATACGTTTATATTAAATGTTTTCCTTTAAAAATATATTCTGATCTATTAACCCAAATAATTATGTATTAAAAATTAACATTAAAATTCCACATTCCTAATAGAATTTATTAAAAACACACATCCACAATTAAGATACTGCTCCCTACTTCCCAAATGACCCATTTCCCAGAAATAGTGATTAAGCTTTTTGAGCTGTCTTATTACTATTATTATTATTGTTGTTATTACCATGGTAAAAAGAAACCCTAGAATTTACTGTCTTAATCGTCTCTCAGTACACAGCTCAGTAGTGTTCAGTGTGTTCACATTGCTGTCCACCAGTCTGCAGAATGTTTGCATCTTGAAAAACTGACACTTACACCCATCTCCCCTCCCCCAGCCCTTGGCAACCACCATTCTAGTTTTTCTTTATGTGAGTTTATGATTTGTCTTATTTTTTCACTGTGACTCTCTTTATTCTTCTAGGGTGAATAACTGTGTGGGATTCTCTAATTATAAATTCTTCCTGCTGTTTTTATTGTATTCCCTATTATATTGCCTTTTCGTGGCTACAACAGTTTTACAGTGCTTTATAAAATTTTGGACGGTAAGTCTTTTTCCTATCTTAAAACATATATTTTAAGACTTTTTAAGATGCTATAGTCATAAAGAATTACTTCATTCTTTATTACAAGTAGATATACTCTAATTTTACTAGTTAGAATTTATAATGGATCAAGGACAGATGGGGTTACAATTCACCTTCATATATACTTATTTGTAAATAAATGAATATTAACAGGATATAGTGAGCTTCTTTTAGTTATCCAAACTGTCTTCAGCTACACTGTAACAATAGACATGTCAATTTTAGGGAAATGATTGCTTTATTTGAGTTGGTGAGCCTTACTGCAGTTTTACAGAAATAGAAGGGAAGTAACCAGCCCCGAGAGCCCTCGTCATCTCCTGTCTCTGTAGATGTTAATCCCTGTTCTGTCATGAGTTGCAAATGTTTTTTCCATGTGTTTGATTTATATTTTATAACACTTTTTTTGTTTGTTTTTATCAAAGTTTTATATTTTTAAAGCAGTACTTATATTTCACAATTTCTGATTTTCTGATTTTTTATTTAAAACAACTACTTTTTATTTATGATGTCTGGCTTTGGTCTATTCACTATAAACTTATACGAATATTCACCCAGATTTTCTTCTGGGATTTCTATTTTTTGTTTTCACATTTAAATCTTTGATTTTGAAGTGAGGATTATTATGATTAAAAAGTAGTTTTTTATTTACTCTTCCTAAAAACCCTATGAAGGTGTTTTAAAATGTAGGGTTTTTTTTGTTTTGTTTTGTTTTGTTTTTTTGTGAGGAAGACCAGCCCTGAGCTAACATCCATTGCTAATCTTCCTCTTTTTGCTGAGGAAGACTGGCCCTGGGCTAACATCCGTGCCCATCTTCCTCTACTTTATATGGGACGCCGCCACGGCAGGGCTGACAAGCAGTGCGTCGGCGGGCGCCCAGGATCCAAACCGGCGAACCCCGGGCTGCCAAGAGCAAACTAAACCGCTGTGCCACCGGGCCGGCCCTAAAATGTAGGTTTTATTATTATTCAGTTATGGTGAAGCCAACAGATCAGGAGATGATTACCATTGAGAAGATAGTTTGTTGTTCACAGTTCCCAAGGTAGGCGGCATGCCGTACCATGCAGGGCCACACAGGGGAGCACCGAGTTGTTCAGGAAGCTGGAGGAGCCAGGCTGAGCCTTTGTTATGGTTTCCATGAGAAAGGCAAGGCCAGGCAGGGTAAGCAGACTTAGGATTAGCTAGTTTGAATAATTTCAGTGGTCTCTGGTCATATAGGCCATCCCTGGTTGCCTGGTACCTATCTCTGGAGTGATTAGGGCAGGGGAATATTACCTCCCAGAGTGTAAGAGCCAGATTGAAGAGGTGGTTTGGAGTATGGGTTCTGGATTGGTTAGTTTGTATATGGGAGGCACATTCCTTGCTATCCCTTAATAATTGGATAGCCGTGGGAGAGGCAGTCTCTCCCCAGTCAGCAAGGTCCCAGATGCCAGAGCATCAAGAATACATAAATTAATGGGGCCGGCCCCGTGGCATAGCAGTTAAGTCTGGCACGTTCCACTTTGGCAGCCCAGATTAGGTACCCGGGTGCAGACCTACACACCACTCATCAAGCCACACTGTGGCAGCAACCCACATCCAAAATAGAGGAAGATTGGCACAGATGTTACCTCAGGGACAATCTTCCTCAAGCAAAAAAAGAAGATTGGCAACGGATGTTAGCTCAGGATGAATCTTCCTCACACACACACAAAAATACAGAAAATAAGAAAATATACTTAATGCAGAAGGAGCTGTTGTTATTCCAAGTTTCAGAGTTGGAAACTTAGGTTGGAGAAGTTAGGTAACTTACCCAAGGTCACATACTTAGTAGTATAGGAAGTTAGAATTTTTTTTTTTTTAGAAGATTGGCCCTGAGCTAACATCTGTTGCCAATCTTCCTCTTTTTTTCTTTTTCCCCCCCAAAGCCCCAGTACATAGTTGTATATCCTAGTTCTAGGTCCTTCTATTTCTTCTACGTAGGATGCAGCCTCAGCGTGGCTTGATGAGCGGTGAGCAGGTCCGCGCCCAGGGTCCAAACCAGTGAACCCCAGGCCACTGAAGTGGAATGCGTGATCCCAACCGCTATGCCACTGGGCCGGCCCTAGAATTTTAACTTAGAATTTTGACTTGCTACTCATAGTCATAGTTGGGAAGAACATAATTAAAGCCTCAAATCATCAAGCATAATTATTTTCCCGGGAAATATCTGATATATTTTAGACAGATTTTCATTAAAACATCATTTGATTTTTAAAGTTTGGGTATTTAAAACCAGGGGATGCTAGCACTTACAGTGCCTTTGTGCATTTTAGAAAAGAGCATCCCTGGGCCGGTCCAGTGGCGCAGCGGTTAAGTTCACATGCTCCGATTGGCGGCGGCCCGGGGTTCACAGGTTCACATCCTGGCGTGGACCCACGTACCACTTGTCGCGCCACGCTGTGGCAGCGTCCCATATAAAGTAGAGGAAGATGGGCACGGATGTTAGCCCAGGGCCAGTCTTCCTCAGCAAAAAGAGGAGGATTGGCAACGGATGTTACCTCAGGGCTGGTCTTCCTCACACACACACAAAAAAAAGAGCATCCCAGTCCTTTGTGGTCTCAGCTTAATGAATTTTGGCCTCTGTTCCCCTAGCTGGGCATCTTTGTTCAGTTTACAACCTGCTTAACCATATTCAGTGGCCCTATTTAAATGAAGAGGATTCAGTGCCAAATGAATGAAGTCCAAATTATAGAATTTCACATTTCTTTATCAGAAACTTCACCAGTGGTTGCATGTAATGATGTATTATTTAAAGAATAAATATTTTTTGAGCCAGCCCCAGTGGCCTTGCTGACTGGGGAGAGACTGCCTCTCCCAGGGCTATCCAATTCTTAAGGGATAGCAAGGAATGTGCCTCTCATATACACTCTGCTTCGGCGGCCCTGATTCGGTTCTCGGGCATGGACCTAAAGCACTTGTCAGTTAGTGGCCATGCTGTGGCAGCGGTTCATGTATAAAAAGAGGATTGGCAGCAGATGTTAGCTCAGGGTGAATCCTCCTCAGCAAAAAAAAAAAAACTGAATATTTTTTTAACTTTTTTAGATTCATCACGAGTAAGGAAAGACTAGTAAACTTAAATCTACCTTTTTCTTCATTCATTCAACGAGTATTTATTTAGCACCTACCATGTGCCAGGCCGTGTTCTAGGCACTTGGAATATATTGGTGAACAAAACAGACAGAGAGTCCTGTGTTTGTAGAACTTATTTTTGAGAAGGGGGAGCCAAATAATAAACATAAATAAATAAATTATATTGTATATTAGAAAGTAAATGCTATGAAAACAAAAGTAGAGCAAGGTAAGGGATTTGGTATGACACGGGTGGGTTGCAGTATTAAAGAGAGTGATCAGGGTAGACCTCAGTAGGAAGATAAAATATGGGCAAAGACTTGAAAGGAGTTAGTGAATATCTGAGAACATTTATGCACCCAACACAGGAGCACCTAAATATATAAAGCAAACATTAACAAACTTAAAGGGAGAAATACACAGCAATACGATAATAGAAGGGGACTTTAATACCCCACTTTCATCAATGGATAAATCATCCAGACAGAAAATCAAGAAGGAAAGATTGGCCTTAGACATGTTAGTCCAGATGGACTTTCAGACACATACAGAACACTTCATCCAAAAACAACAGAATACTCATTTGTCTCAGGTGCACATGGAACATTCTCCAGGATAGATTACATGAGAGGGCACAAAGCAAGTCTTAATAAATTTAAGAAGATTGAAATCCTATCATCAAACATCTTTTCCAACCACAGTGGTATGAGGCTAGAAATCAATTACAAGAAGAAAACTGGAAAATTCACAAACGTGGAGATTAAACAACATGCTGCTGAACAACCAGTTGGTCAAAGAAGAAATCAAAAAATATCCCGAGACAAATGAAAACGGAAATACAACATACCAGATTTATGGGATATAGCAAAAGCAGTTCTAAAAGGGAAGTTCAGGGGCTGGCCTGGTGGTATAGTGGTTAGGTTTGTGCGCTTCACTTCGGTGGCCCGGGGTTCACAGGTTTGGATCCTGGGCGCAGATCTGCGCACCACTCATCAGGCCAGGCTGGTGGCGGTGTCCCATATACAAAGCAGAGGAAGATGGGCAGAGATGTTAGCTCAGGGCCAATCCTTCTCAACAAAAAGAGGAAGATTGGCAACAGATGTGAGCTCAGGACCAGTTTTCCTCATTGAAAAAAACAAAAAAGGGAAATTCAAAGTGATAAACACCTACATTAAGAAATAAGAAAAGATCTCAACCTAACTTTACACCTTAAGAAACTAGAAAAAGAAGAACAAATGAAGCCCAAAGTTACTAGAAGGAAGGAAATAACAAAGATCAGAGCAGAAATAAATGATATAGACTAAAGAGACAATAGAAAAGATCAGTGAAACTGAGAGCTGGTTTTTAGTAAAGATGAGCAAAATAGACAATCCTTTACCTGGACTCACTGAGAAAAAAAGAGAGAGGACTCAAATAAATAATATCAGAAATGAAGGAGGAGATACTACAACTGATACCACAGAAATATAAAGGATCATAAGAGACTACTAAGGGGGCCGGGCTCATGGCCTAGTGGTTAAGTTCAGTGCACTCTGCTTCAGCAGCCTGGGTTTGGTTCCCAGGTGCGGACCTACGCCACTCGTCAGCAGCCATACTGTGGCAGCGACCCACATACAAAGTAGAGGAAGATTGGCAATGGATGTTAGCTCAGGGCAAATCTTCCTCAGCAAGAAATATTTTTAAAAATTAAAAAAAGAGACTACTATGAGTAATTATATGCAAAAAAATTGGACTACCTAAAAGAAATGGATAAATTCCTAGAGACATCCAAACTATCAAGACTGAGTCATGAAGAAATAGAAAATCTGAACAGATTGATTACTAGTAAGAAGATTGAATCAGTAATCAAAAACCTCCCAACAAACAAAAGTCCAGCACCAGATGGCTTCACTGGTGAATTCTAGCCAACATTTAAAGAAGAACTAATGCCATTCCGTCTCAAACTCTCCAAAAAAATAGAAAAAGAGGGAACACTTCCAAACTCATTTTATGAGGCCAGCATTACCATGATACTGAAACCAGACAAGGTTGCTACAAGAATAGAAATTACAGGCCAGTATCCCTGATGACTGCAGATACCGAAATCCTCAACAAAATATTAGCAAACTGAATTCAGTAATACCTTGAAAGAATCATAGACCATGATCAAGTGGGATTTATTCCAGGGATGCAGGGATGGTTCAGTATCTGCAAATCAGTCAGTGTGATGCACCACATTAACAAAATGAAGGCTAAAATATCATTTCAATAGATACAGAAAAGCATTCAGCAAAATTCAACATCCATTTATGATAAAAACCCTCAACATAGTGAGTATACATAATAAAGTCCTTATGTGACAATCCCCCAGCTAACATCGTACTCAACAGTGAAAAGCTGAAAGCTACTCCTGTAAGATCAGGAACAAGACAAGGATGCCCACTCTTGCCACTTTTCTTCAACATAATATTGGAGGTCCTAGCCAGAGCAATTAGGCACGAAAAAGAAATAAAAGGCAACCAAATAGGAAAGGAAGAAATAAAACTGTCTCTATTTGCAGATGACGTGACAGTCTATGTAGAAAACCTTACAGACACCACCAAAAGACTGTTAGAACTAATCAACGAATTCAGTAAAGTTCAGTGAATACAAAATCAGTGTACAAAAATCTGTTGTGTTCTCTATACACTAATAACAAATGATCAGAAAGAGAAGTTAAGAAAACAGTCCCATTTACAGTTGGATTAAAAAGAATAAAATACAGATGGCCCCCGACTTACGATGGTTCAACTTAAGATTTTTCTACTTTATGATGGTGCAGAAGCAATTCGCATTCAGTAGAGACTGTACTTCAAATTGTGAATTGTAATCTTTTCCCAGACTGATAATCTGTTGTCATTGTCATATTGGTAGTGAGGTTCTCTCATTACCGTGGTGCTGGGCAGCGGCAGCAAACTGCAGCTCCCTGTCAGCCATGCATCACAAGGGTGAACAACCAACACACTTAACAATCGTTCTATACCCATCCAACCACTCTGCTTTTCACTTTCAGTACAGTAGTCAATAAATCATCTGAGATATTCAACACTTTATTATAAAATAGACTTTGTATTAGATGATTTAGCCCAACTATAGGCTAATGGACGTGTTCTGAGCACACTTAAGGTGGGCTAGGCTAAGCTATGATGTTTGGTAGGTTAGGTGTATTAAATGCATTTTCCTCCCCCCAATCTTGATTTTCTGGTTAAATTTGACTTATGAATCATAAGTATTAAATGCATTTTTGACTTAACGATATTTTCAACCTATGATGGTTGACAATAGAATGTAGTCCCATTGTAAGACTAGGAAGATCTGCACCTAGGAATAACTTTAACCAAGGAGGTGAAAGACCTGTACACTGAAAACTATAAGACATTGATGACGGCAATTGAAGAAGACACAAATAAATGGAAAAATAATATCTGCTCATGGACTGGAACAATTAATATTGTTAAAATGTCCATACTACTGAGAAAGCAATCTACAGATTCAGCATAGTTCCTATCAAAATTCCAATGGCATTTTTCACAGAAATAGAACAGTCCTAAAATTTGTATGGAACCGCAAAAGACCCCAAATAATCAAAGCAATCTTGAGAAAGAAGAATAAAGCTGGAGGCATCATGCTCCCTGATTTCAAACTATTTTACAAAGCTGTGTTAATCAAAATAGTACGGTATTAGCATAAAAACAGACACATAGATCAGTGGAACAGAATAGAGATCCCAGAAATAAACCCACACATACATAGTCAATTAATTTACAACAGAGGAGCCAAGAATATACAGTGAGGAAAAGGACAATCTCTTCAATAAATGGTGTTGGGAAAACTGGACAGCCACATGCAAAAGAATGAAACTGGACCCCTGTCTTACACCACACAGAAAAATCAACTCCAAATGGATTAAAGACTTGAATGTAAGACCTGAAACCATAAATCTAGAAGAAAACACAGGAGGTAAACTCCTTTACATCAGTGTTGGTGATGATTTTTTTGATTTGACACCAAAAGCAAACACAGGCAAAAGCAAAAATAAACAAGTGGGACTACATCACACAATCTTCTGCACAACAAAAGGAAATCATTAACAAAATGAAAAGGCAGTCTACCAAATGGGAGGAAATATTTTCAAATCATATATCTGATAAGGGGTTAATATCCAAAATATATAAAGAACTCATACGATTCAATAGCAAAAAAAAAAAATCCGATTAAAAAATGGGCAGAGGATCTGAATAGATATTTTTCCAGAGAAGACATACGGGTGGCCAACAGGTACATGGAGAAATCGTCAGTGTTACTAATCAGGGAATTGCAAATCAAAACCACAGTGAGATATCACCTCACACCTGTTAGAATGGCTATTATTGAAAAGATGAGATAACATGTTGGCATGGATGTGGAGAAAAGGGAACCCTTGTGCACTATTGGTGGAATGTAAATTTGTGCAGCCACTGTGGAAAACAATATGGAAGATCCTCAAAAAATTGAAAATAGAATTACCATATGATTCAGCAATTCCACCTCTGGATATTGTCCAAAGGAAATGAAAACACTAACTCAAAAAGATAACTGTACCCCATGTTCATTGCAGCATTATTTATAATAGCCAAGACATGGAAACAACCTAAGTGTCCACTGATGGATGAATGGATAAAGAAATTATGGTAAATACACAAACATATATATATACATACAATGAGATATTATTCAGCCATTAAAAAAAAGGAAATCCTTCCATTTGCGACAACGTGGATGGACCTTGAGGACATACTAAGTGAAATAAGTCCAACAGAGACAGACAAATACCATGTGATCTCACTTATATTTGGAATCTTAAAAAAAAAAACTGAACTCATAGATACAGAGAACAGAATGATAGTTGTCAAAGGCAGGGCTGGGGGATGGGCAAAGTG
Organism: Tapirus indicus; assembly: GCA_031878705.1. NCBI lineage: Eukaryota > Metazoa > Chordata > Mammalia > Perissodactyla > Tapiridae > Tapirus > Tapirus indicus. The sequence goes on along the minus strand of CM062930.1, from coordinate 84,229,327 downwards.
GATGAAGGTGGTCGAAATAAAATAAGTCCTGGAGAAGTAATGTACAGCATGGTGACTGTAGTTAATAAGTATATTTGAAAGTTGCTAAGAGTTAGATCTTAAAAGACTCATCACAAGAAAAACAATTGTAACTGTGTATGGTGATGGATGTTAACTAGACTTATTGTGATCATTTTGCAATATATACATGTATTGAATCATTATGTTGTACCCCTGAAACTAATATAATGCTGTATGTCAATTATCCCTCAATTTTAAAGGAAGAGTGATCAGGGTAGACCTCAGTAAGAAGGTACTATTTGAGCAAAGACTGGAAGAGAGTTGGCGGCTAGCTGAGAGAAGGACATTTCAGACAGGGAAACATGTAAACTTGAAAGACCAAAGCTAGGAGCATCCCCGCCCTGTTTGAGGAGCAGCAAGGAGGCTGGTGTGGCTGAGGAGTGAGCAAGGGCGAGGCTAATGGCGAGTCTGGGGACGAAGTGGCAGGGCCGTGGAGAGTGCTGTGAGGACTGTGGCTTGGCTCTGCGTGAAGCGGGCGGAGGAGTGGCGTGAGCTGATTGCCAGGGTCACTCCGAGTACCGTGCTGACTAGACCGGAGAGGGACGGGGCAGCACCGCTTAGAAGGCTGTCCCAAGAGCAATGAAAGTAGGGGCAAAAGAATCAGATCTAGTTTTTAGAAACTACTCATCAGAAGATTTTTTTTTTAACTGAGTGGAAAAGTGTGTATTTCAAATGTGCTTGAAGAGCTAAATGTCTTGTCTGTTTTCTCTTGTGTTTTTTTGAGAAAATGTCAATGACTTTGAGAGAGCAACATCTTAGTGTTCCTTCAAAACATAAAAGATGTACAAAACTAGTGTTCAGGATAATTTTGTGTAAAAATTGGTTTGTTAATACGTTGTCTCTATTTGTACAAGCTTTGCCGCAGGAAATCTTCAGAGAGTTGTCCAAAGGTAAAATACATTATTGCCATGACATTCTTGTCATCTCTTTTGTGACGTTCATAGTGAATATGTGTACAGCCACGTGTCACTTATCAATAGGGATACATTCTGAGAAATGCATCATTAGGCAATTTCGTCGTTGTGCAAACATCATAGGGTGTACTTACACACACCTAGATGGTATAGCCTACACACAGCTAGGCTGTATGGTACTGATCTTATGGGACCACCGTCGTATATGCAGTCCATCGGTAACCGAAACTGACGCTTGACTGTAATACTCATTTGCTTCACAAGATTGGGAGATAGAAGAATCACTTGATGTATTTAAAAGGTATTGTGGTTCCTCTGGGAGAGAAGTGAAGGAGATAAATGTCAGAATTATCTAATGCTTCCTCCTAAGCTCTAAACAGTGTTGAAACCAAGTGGGACCACCTCATGTTCTAGTGAAAGCTGTCACTTGCCTGTATGGTTTACTTTAAGAGCTGACACTTAAAGGCGTCCTCCTCCTATTAATAGATACTAATTTCTTCTAAGTGAAGACTTTGGTTCTGTTAAAATGAATATAGCCATAAGAAAGGGTAACAGAGAAACTGTTTTCATTCACTGATATCTTGTGGTAAATTTATTTACCAGAATTCTCCAGTTACCAAAAAAGACTCTGTAGAAATGGAGCAAAGATTAAAAAGGTAGGAATCAGAGCAGCTGAGGGCATAGACGTATTTGCAGTGGTGTTCCAAAAACAGAGATTAGAGAAGTACAAAAATTATCACAATCAGTTTCTGGTTAGCAGCATATATAATTAAGGGAAGCAGGTATTTTAACGTACATGGGGAAAACTCTCATATGTCCTGGACGTTGGGGAAGCTTGAATACACAGGCCCACCTCGGAGATGGTGCAGGTTCATTTCTAGACTACCGGAGTAAAGCGAATATCGCAGTAAAGTGAGTCTTGGAATTGTTTGGTTTCCCAGTGCATATAAAAGTTATATTTATACTATACTGTGGTCTAAGTGTGCAGCAGCATTATGTCTAAAAAAAATGTACATACCTTGATTAAAAAACACTTTATTGCTAAAAATTGCTACTGAGCCTCATCGTCTGAGCCTCCAGTGAGTCGTGATCTTTTGCTGGTGGAGGGTCTTGTAAAAAACGCAGTATCTGTGAAGTGCAGTAAAACGACATGTGCCTGTAAAGCAGAAGATCAGAAAAGAAAAATGTTGGGTGAAAGTGTCCATCTTTTTATTTTATTACTGAAAGTATTGCTAAAATTTTTAAATGTTCAAGAGGAGTTTTTTAAATGACTCTTTCTGACATTTTATGTAAGAAGCACCTTTGATAATACCAATTCTCTGCTTTTGGAAATGTCGCTTTTGGATATATTATCTAATTTATTTCATTACTCTTCATATCTGGCAAATTTTTTGGTATTCAATAATCTTTAGGAAGAACCAGATAATAAGAGTATATGCTCAAAATTAACTTCTCTTTCTTCTTTCCTCAGAATGAACTCTCAGATACACGTGCAAAATTCCACGTACTTTTTCTTTTCTTTGTGTCTACAATGTTCTTCATCAGCGTTCTGTCACTTTTCAGCTACCACTGCTGGCTAGTTGGAAAAAATAGAACAACAATAGGTGAGTAGGTAAAAATAAATCACAGTTATTTAGGAAAATGGCCACAAATGAATATTAAGTCTAGAGAAGGACAGTAGTCAGATGATAGGGAAGTGTAAAGTGATTCTGTGTTAAAATTCACTGTGTCTGGAGGGAGCAGTGGGTGTAGAATAAATGAAAAGGCCCATCATTTTGAAGAGGTGAGGATGTGAGATTGACTTTTACATGTATTTTCAGTAGCACATTGTATCTAAAAGTAGAGAAGTAACCGTATTTTATAAATTGTAATAAAAGCTGTTTCCTACATTTATACAGTGCTTTTCAAAAATTAATCTATGAAAGAAAGCCAGTAGATTTACGTGTTAAGAGGAGGTTCATTCTCAGATGGCAAAAAAATTTTAAATCCTTAATGACAGCCTATCATTTAGCAAAACACATATTCTTTACCTTTTTCCCCACAATTGAATACACAGTTGACTGGCCTGTGTTTCATGATTGATGCTGAGGAATTGTATTTTTGACATGGTTAATCATTTCCATCTTTGTGTCAGTTGACAGTGAAACTTATGTATCATATCACTATTATCAGCATTTTGTCCTTTTTTTGCTTATTTTCTAAAGCGAATATAGAGGGTAAGAATTCAGTAAGGTATTCAAGTAATTAGACAGGCACTTGCTAAGCAAAGGTCGTGCGACATTGCTTAGACCGAGCTATGGGTGGGTGAGCAGCACCACCGCGCTGTAACTGAAATACTCAGCTATCGGCTAATGTACCAAGATACCAAGTGAGGATTTGTCACAGTGTTTGTGAGGAAGCTAAAGACTTCCTGCCGTCTAAAGCCATATGTGTGCCAGGAGAATTAGAAGAGGATAGATTTTAATATAGAAAGAGGAAGACATTTCAGGGAGACTTTTAGATACTTCATATTTGGATCATTTTAACCTTGTAGTCTTACAGAGTCGAGTAAGGTGTGATGGGCTTCCGGGGTAAGAGTTTCCCGCCCTCCCTTCCCCAGCTCGCTCTCCACTGCTGATCTCTGCTCCAGTTCTGTCATGCCGTCATCCCTCCGCCATGTATATAATCTTTTTTATATCTCTTGATTAATTTGTTGTCATTTTCACAGAATATCCTACCATCTCCTTACCTTTTATCAGAGAGGACAAAAGGCAGCCTACATGCGAAGTGTAGCCCTTAAGACCTCCCACAACAGCTAAAACCTGAGAGTTTTCACATAGAAAAGTAGATTTCTTCTCTTCAGAATTGATAAATCTGGTACCGGTGGGCCCATTTTCCCATCTGGCATCGTTCAGTTGGAGCGAAATAGTAGCTGGCCACTTCAGGCGGGGCACGAACACTTCAATTTGCCACGTCTGCTTCCCGCCCAACCCCTGTAGGTATTTGGAGATGAGTGCTTCCCGGGAAACCCATTGCTCTCTTTAAACTATTTTTTTCAAACCTTTTTGCCAGTGACTACAGTAAGAAATGCATCATTTTATATCACAATCTAGTACATGCACACATATTTATAAAGTTATATAAATAAGCAAAAATTTCACAAAACATCATTAATCTCTACTGTGTGCAATGTACTCTTAATATTTTTTGTTCTAGTTCCTTAAAAAGAAATGGTGGTTGCACACCACTGATTTGACTTTACAGCCTATTAAGGTGTTTTAACCGACACTTTAAAAAACCTTACCCTAGCACACCACTCCCTTTACATCCCCCTGGTCTTTGGCTGGTTCTCCATTGCTACTTCCAAATTTTTGTTTTTCTCTCCTTTGAAGGTATTTTATTCTTATCCGTTGGGGTATCACCTCTACCCTTCTTCATAACTGTCCTCCTACCTACCTTGAGATCATTTCCCCACGTTACAGAGTTTCTGTATTCAAACTGCTGCTATCATTCCCAAGCGGGCAAGCTAGTCCCTTTGATCCTGGTGGCCAGTCGTTCCTGTAACCAAACATTGAACCTTTTAATCACTTGGAACTGAAGAGCCCCTGAAATTTTCAACTTGAATTTTCCCTTCTCTTACCACCATTTTTATCCTTTCATCTCTCCCTTTTCTGTACTCTACTGTACTTCCTTTTTTTAGATTCCTCAGTCCTCCATTCACCAACACTTTTCTCCCAAGTGTTTCTCTCCTGGCTTTATTTCTCACCCTTTCCCATTCTAGATCCTCCAGTCAATGACTTTAACTACTCTTGCAGGCGTGACCTGAGTTATTCCAGATATCCATTTTATCTTCTTCTACAGTGGAGTTGTAGAGAGCTGGGGAAGGCAGTTTCACTCCCACACAGATGGTTACAGCTACAGATTTAGTCTCAGATCTCACGTAAGCCCTCAACTATATTTGGCGGTAATATCGTATGTTTCTGATCAGATTCATCACCTTGTTACCCACAACAGTTATTCCAGATTTTCTCCGTTCTCCCTAACTTCCTTACCCATTTGATGAGCCCTTCACAGAAGAATTATAAGTCGTCGCAAGTAAATTCTTATCTTCCCACCTTTATAACCTCACATAAACATTTCTACTTTCAAACCCATCACTGTCACCCTCCCTCTAACTTCTGAGGACAAGATGTCTTTTCTGGTGGTATCTAAGGTTAATCTTTAGAACTCTTTAGATGCCATCCCATTTCTTCTAGAATTTTCTTCCATCAGTTTTTGCTTTACTTTTCTGTATCATCAACTTTTCCCAATCAGTCTCTCCCTGGCTTTTTCTTATCCTTAGCTTATAAAACATGCTGAAATGCATTCTATTTTTAAATAAAGAAAAAAAAACTTTTCTTATGAAACTTATGTCTTTCTCTAACTCTCACTCTACATCACTTTACAACCAAGCTTGAAATAATGGTCTTTAATCACCCTCTGCTTCCTCACCTGTTACTCATTGTTCAAGATCATGCTCAAGTATCACCTCCCCCACATTTCACCTTCCCCTGCCCCATCCCCAGTACACATATATGTCTGTCACATTGTAATTCTGCTAGACTTTTTTTAGACTCTGGGTTCTTTGGTAAGAATTTCATCTAATTTATCTTTGGATCCCAAACACCTGGTACTGTGTCATCTGGCGCATAGTAGGAAGTTCATAAATAATGAATGAATGAAGTTGCAAGAGTTAGAATATCTTAAAAAAAACACACACAAAAACAGATGTACAGAACACATGTTCAGTAATACTAGATAATTATTTTGCCATTTTCATTTTATGAGGGTGAAGAAATATTCAGAGGTAATATTTTTTCCCAAATAAGTTTCAGAAATTTATCTTTTAATTGTTACAAATATATTATTTATTTTAAATTTATAGCTTTTGATATCAAAGATATAAATAAAGCAATAAAGTTGATACCTTCCATCCCTTCTATAATTTTTAAATAGATGAACTCTTTTTTTCATATGTATATATAACAGAATCATTCCGTGCACCCACATTTTCATATGGACCTGATGGAAATGGTTTCTCTCTTGGATACAGTAAAAATTGGAGACAAGTCTTCGGTGATGAAAAGAAATATTGGCTACTTCCAATATTTTCAAGGTAATTTATAAAGTGCAGGTCTCAGAAATTGTGGAGCCTCTCATAGTCTGTCTGTCTGGTTTAAATGTTTTTAAGATTTAGGGAATTCGGTATGTGATGACATTCTTATGAGCCTCAAGAATGAAAATTCAGAACATCTTAATTATATAAAATATTTTATATGTTTTTTTACTAGATAGGGTAAAGGAGAGTTTGGGCATATATTTGATAGGGTAAAGGAGAGTTTGGGCGTATATTTGATAGGGTAAAGGAGAGTTTGGGCATATATTTGAATGGAAAGTAGGAAAAAAAGATGATTTATAAAAAATAAGAATCACTGTTTTTCCTTTAAAATGAAAATAACTTGTTTGACGTAGAAAATCATAAAAATTTTTACTTGTTAGCCATATCTTCAAAGAGTCCATCACAGATTATGTATTCTGTTGTGTCTTAAATCAAAGAATACCCAACACATAATGCAATTTTTACATCAAATCTAAATGAGAAGACATGCTCGAGATGATTCATAGTTTCCTTTTCTCCCAAATTCCCAGCCATCCTGGGCCATCTGTATACCAAAGTCATTATAGCAAGTGAAAAAAAATTTGAAATTCAAGTGACATATTTCTAAGTGTTATGGGGTTTTTTTCCTTAGTGAACTGTATTGCCTATTTTTTGTCTGAAAATGACTTATTTTTGCCTTCATTTTTGCAAGACATTTTTGCTTGTGATAGAATTCTAACGTTGCTTCACTGTCTTCTGACTTGCATTTTTTTCTGATGAGAAGTTTGTGGTCACTGTTGTCTTTACTTTTATGTAATGTGTCTTTTTTCTCTGGCTGCTTTTAAGATTTTGTGTGGATCACTAGTTTCATGCAATTTGATTATGACGTGCCTTGGTGTCGTTTTCTTCGTGTTTCTTGCACTTAGGATTGATTGAGCTTTTTGGATTTTATGACTTTCATCAAGTGTGGAAAATATTTTAACAGTTATTTCTTCAAGTATTTCTTCTGTCATCGCTGTCCCCTCATTACTGCAGGGACTCCAGTTACGTGCGTATCAGTCCTCTGGAAGCTCAGCTACAGCGCAGTGCAGTCTGGTTTGTCCGGTCTCGTTTCTGTCTTTCATTTGGATGGTCCTCTTGCTCTGTCTGCCAGTGCACCGCTCTTCTCTGTACGCTCTCCGTGGTCTCCTGTGTTACAAGGTTTTTCTACTTCGCTTGGAGCACAGCCTTTTTTTTGAAGGTGGTTTTCTCTAAACAGATTCCAACACTGACAGGTTTGTTTGTTTTCCTTTCTATAAAGATGCTGTCCCATCTTTTTCTGGCTTGTGTTGTTTGTGACAAGAAATCAGCCTCACTCTCCTCTTTATTCCACTGCTTGTAAATTACTAAGTTTTTTTCCCCCTCTGGCTATGTTTAAGATTTTGTCTTTATCACTGGTTTTAAGCAGTTGGATGATGATATTCTTTGGTCTGGTTTTCTTTGTGTTTATCCTTTCTGAAGGTTATTAGGTGTCTTGAATTTGTGAATTTATAGTTTTCATCAAATGTGAATAATTTTCATCCTATGTCTTCAATTTTTTTTTCTGCCTGTTCCCATTCTTCCTGTGCCCTCCCCCTGCTAGCTTTTTGGGTACTCTTCAATATACGTGTGTTAAATTGCTTGATTGTGACCTACAGGTCGTTGCTATTCTTTCCCCTCCCCGCATCTTTTTCTCTCTTTGCTTCAGTTTGGATAATTTGTATTCGTATGTCTATAAGTTCACTGCTCTTTTCTTCTGTGATGTCTGCTCTATTGTTAGGCTCATCCAGTGAAATTTTCATTTCAGATATTATATTTTTCAGCTCCAGAAGTTCAGTTTGGTTCTTTTTTTTATATCTTACATTTCTCTTTTCTTTATATCCATTTCTTTCCAGTTGATTCACAGACATATTTATAATCATTATTTTAAAGTCCTTGTTTCAAGTTTTCATGGTCATTTTCTATTTTTTTTTTTCACCTGAGGAAGATTTGCCCTGAGCTAACATCTGTGCCCATCTTCCCATTTTGTATGTGGATCGCTGCCACAGCATGGCTGACGAGTAGTGTAGGTCTGCATCTGGGATCCAAGCCCACGAACCCAGGCCACTGAAGCAGAGCGCGCCAAACTTAACCACTAGGCCACAGGGCTGCCCCTGACAATCTTTTCTAATTCTTTTCTATTGACTGTTTTTTTGTTAGTTGTAGATCACATTTTTCTGCTACTTTTCATGCTAGTAATTTTTGATTGCATGGTGGACATTTTGAATTCTAAATATTTAGATTTTATTGTCCCCTTTAAAGAATGTTGAATTTTGTTTTGGCAGACAGTTAAGTTGCTTATGTTTCAGCTTGGTCCTTTTGAGGCTGTTTTAAGCTTTGTTAGGTTGGGTCTAAAGTAGCATCTACTCTAAGCCAAGTTTAGCCTTCAGCAAAGGTGGGAGCCTGCTGGGGTCTCTACCGAGTTTGGGTGTCCATTAAGGTCTCTCTACTCTGGCTGGTCAGATTTGAATGCCTTCCATGCTCTGGGAGCTAGCTCTGAATTGTTCAACTTATACTTCACGGTTGTTCTTTTCCCATATTCACATGTGTAGCTTAGTATTCATCAGAAGACGAGTAAAACCCTGTGCAGGATTCGGTAGCCCTTTCTCTACATACCTCCCTCTTCCTTAGCTCTGTCCAGTTGATTCAAGCCATCTCACCTTCTCAAAACTCCCATCTCTGTCACCTCACTTCAGTGAAACTACCTCTCTCTGCTTCTTTCCCCTCCTGGTGCTCAGGTCCTGGCAGAAAGCTGGGACTCACTTCATTGGTTCCTCTTTTTTTGGAGACCACAGTTCTGTGCTGCTTGTTTTGAAAACAGTTGTTGTGTATACTGTTCAGTTTCCTGGCTGTTGACAACAGGCAGTGAAATTTACCAGTTAATCCATCTTGGCTGGAAGTGAAATTCCCTCTTGTATACAATTTTGATGTTTCCAGAATATGAAAGTAAGGCATATCTATACTTTTCTTAGATTGTAAACTTCTTGAGGGCAGAGATTTTCTTCTCTTTTGTTCACTGCTATATCCCTAGCCCTTAAAATAGTACCCAGAACATCATAGGCATTCTGTAAATACTTGTTTAATGAATGTTGTTGAATGAATAACTATGTGGAACTTACGTCTTGAATTTCAATTTGAGCCTTTATGATGTCTTAAATGATTATGATGAGTAGGTCAATTACCCAAATATTTGAATACCTATGTTTCAAGTATTATAATCTTAATAGGCATTGAAGATGCTGGGTTTTTTTTTTTTTTTTTTTGAGGGGAGGGTGAGGAAGATGGTCCCTGAGCTAACATCTGTGCCAGTCTTCCTCTACTTTGGATATGGGATGCCACCACAGAATGGCTTGATGAGCAGTGCATAGGTCCACACCCAGGATCTGAACCCGCAAACTGGGGAAGTGGAGCACTTGAACTTAACCACTATGCCACCAGGCCGTCCCCCTATTGTTTTTAAATATATGTAAATTATAAAAGAAGAAGGCTTATTTCTTTAATGGAGGATAATAACCCTCTAAATTAGAAATCTTAGGAATTCTTTTCTGAAATGACACGTTATGATAATTTATACCGTGCCTCTGAAAACTGGTTGTTAAATTTGACCACTTTGATTTAAGTTGATATGATTTAAATTATTACTGGTATTTTCCATTATGCAGTTTGGGTGATGGTTGCAGTTTTCCAACTCGCCTCGTGGGGATGGATCCAGAACACGCTTCTGTTTCAAACCAGAATGAGTATGCCAGAAGGTGTGCTTCTTGTCATTCAGTTCTTCAGTGTTCATTATAAAGCAAACTATATACATGTGTTATTCGTACATGTCTTATAGATGAATACAGCAGTAATTCAGTAAGCCTGCATAGGTAGGGAAAGAGAAATTCTATTTAAATATTTTTAACTGAGGGTTAATGTGTGTATATACCTCATATGCTTAGGATAATTGTATTTTTTATCCTCCAAATTAGAACACTTTGAGAGTAAGAAAGAGAATGCTTGCTATTAATAGCTAACCAGGACAATCACATATAACTGGAAATGTCTAGGCAAACTAGGAAGCGTGGCTACCCTAAATATGCTGCATCCTCCTAGAAACTAAGACATTCCTTCAAGATTTGATTATATTGGTTTATATCAGTTACATTTTTCAAAGAAACTAGTTATTTTGCCATTTACCATTTTATTTTGATAAATAGATTTTAACTGCAGTGTCAAAATAATATTAATGAGGATTCAAAAATACAAGTATAAAATTTTTTCTCATTTATTCATCTTAGAGGATATTTTTTCAGTATTTGCCTGGCAAGCAAACTGATTTATAAATTTAGAGAAACAGTTCATTTTTAATGAAATTTTAAAGAGCTAGAGATGCTTCTGTCAAAGTGAAACCGTTGAAACATATTTACTACAGAAGTAAATTGTGGGGGAGGAGAGATTGTAAATTCCAAGCTAGTGTGTTAAGGGCGGAAGAACATAGGCCTCAGAACCTAGAGCCGGAGGCCTGAGGCCCCAGAGCTCTCTTGGGTCCTGTGGGTCTGAGCCCATCACGCCGACCCTCTGAGCCCGTTTCCAGCTCTGTGAGACGAGGGCAGCCCTCCTGCCCCAGGGTCACTGCGAGGGCTGAGATACCGTGCGTGCAGCACTGGCACTGTGGCCGCAGCGGGACACGACAGATGGTGGTTCCCTTTTCCTCCTCCTTGTTCCTCGTTCCCTCCCTCCCTGGATCCCTTAGCTAGAAAAATAAGTCGACGCTAAATCACTAAATCATTTTTTCCCCTTAGATCTAAACTGCAGAGGTAAAAAGCAGAAAACTTGGGAAATGACAGGTAATTTTTTTGTCCTGGCCACAGACATAGATCCTCACCTGTCCTTGTGCTACCTATGGCTCTTAATTAACATGTGTTAAAGATGTTTCAGACTGGCCTCGGAAGCTTTTTTCTTTTGTCTAATTGCTTTCATTGGCAATATTGGAGTACAGAGTCTTGGGTCTAGAGAGCCGTTTAATGGGGGTTGGGGGCATATTTTTCTTTTGAAGATAGAGTTTTTTCAGAGTGCTGAGATCTCATGAGTTGCCCTCACATATTTAAGAGAAGGAATACTAATTTGCTGCTTATTAATTAAGTATCTTTAATTTTTCACGCTATTTACTAAATTATTTGCTCCTCTTTTCAGTATTGGCTCAAATCAACCCTTTCCTGTCAAACCGCTTAGTGAATCAAAAAACCGATTATTGGACAGTGAATCTCAGTGGACAGGGAATGGATCTGAAGAAGGCATTGTCCGATCAGGTAACGCTTGTCGCCCAAAGCTTTGCTCCATCTGGCTGAAATGAAAATCACCAGATGTAATAAATGTGGAAAAATCAAAATAATGTGATATTTTAAAATACTAAAATATGTGAAACTTTTAAATAAAATCTCTTGTATTTGGGGTGTTGGTGTTTATTGGCAGCTTTTATGGAGAAGGGGATGGAGTGAGGAGGTGCAACAGCTGCTGCTGTGTTTTCTCCTGTTCACAGTTGGGGGTTGTTACCAGCCACATATTTCTCTGCCTCAGATTACCTAGAAATTCTTTTGGCATGATATTCTGAATAACGCTTAAAGTTATTCTTTAAGGTCCTAGCTTTTGCTTATTTGAAAATAATTTTTTTTAATGCATTGTACTCTTTGCTGCCTTAGTATAAAAAGAGTGCACTGAATGTATTTTAACCTGTTCTTGATGATTCTTAATCATTTCATGAATTATGGATGCATTATAGAACAGCTGATAAGATAGAAGAGGCCTGGGTTTGTAATATAGTGTGGCCACTCACTAGCATTATAGCCTACAATATACCCGTGTTAGTTCTTAAAAATAGTAATAACATTGTCGTTCTCTTCCTGTGTAAAGATGGTTTGAACATTCAGTTCAATTTGTACTAATTCTAGGAAATACCCTAAAAATGAGAAAACTTGCTGTTGGAATTTCTCATCTTTTTGGCTGTCTTTTTGGCTTTTAGCAGCATTTCAGTTATTCTCTTAGATTAGTATCATGAGACGCTTTGTATAAGATGAAGGGATAATTCATTTTGCGGACTTGCTAACTACTGCTGCTGAACAGCTTTAAAGCCAGTGGACATTTTCACAAAGATAAACATAAAATCAGACTTGGAGCTCTTAGCACTGTTGTACTTCCTTCTGTGTTCTACAAGAAGACAAATTGTTGGCACCATAAGCCTATTTAGTGCTTACGTAAGAGTTGTTTTTACTGTAATCATCAATTTTACCATTTAGCCAGAAACTTGGTACTTTTTTTTTGTCATATCATGTGTAATTATGTGCTTGCAGGGACAAATAACCATGTTACAGTGGCAATAGAAAATTGAGTACTACTTGTTCCTAACTAACCAATTGAATGACAGCAAGGTAAGACAGTATGAAGGTAATTTCCTTGAACAAATGCAGTTAATTTGCATATTTCATAATCTCAAAACAATTTGCAGTTCAATTTCTTTTACTCTTTCAATTATATCAGCAAAATTAGGTAGTTGAGCAGAGATTGGAAGGTAACATCTGCCTATGTCCCATTTTTCTTACCACCCCTAGCACAATCTTAGTAAATATTGATAGATTAATGAAGAAACTAATAAGAATTGTTTAGGATTGACATATAGACAACTAACCTTTTCAGTAAATGGTACCGTATTAATTAGTTTTAGAAAAAATGGTAACTTTTGTCCACTATTGAAGAAATTTGATGCAAAGAAGAGTGGCTAAAATTAAAGGCTGGAAAAAGACTTAAGAGGTTCACTGATGTTATTTACTTTGTAAAAGATACAGCAAAAGAGCAAGGACATTGATCAGCTATTCTTCAATCTGTGCCCAGAGACAATAGCCAGAGGAACTGACTGCGGTAGCAGCAGCAGACATTCCAGGCAGGTGAGGATGAGCAGTAGAATAGGCAGTGAGGGCCGTGTCTCAGACTTCAGCTGGACGGTGGAGGATGGAGTGACCTCTCTCTCCTGATGCTTCCAAACAAAGACGGCGTCCATATTTAAGTCAGGAGCTTAGCTCAGTGGCTCAGTGCATCTTGCGTAGCTATTAGATATTTGAGTGTTTATTGGTTACCTATTGCTACATAACACGTTACCACAAACTTAGCAGCCTAGGACAACACACAGTTGTCATCTCGATTTTCTCTGTGTCAGCAGTTCATGTTTCCAAGGGTTCTCTCTGCGTCTCAGGGCAGCATCTGCTTCCTAGCTTAGTGCTTCTTGTTAGCATTCGGTTCCTCACAGAGGACCTGGGGCTGCGTCCAGTTACAGGCAGAGCCTGAGACCTGGACAGCGTCAGAACACAGGCACTCGGGCGGGCTCCCGTGAAGAGGAGCAGCAGGAGCCGCGTGTGGCGGTCACGTGTCATGGTCAGTGCCACCGAGAACCACGGCTGTGGTGTTGCGGTTGGTCCTCAGCGGGGTCCTCAGTCCTGGTTCGTTTCTTCTTAGAGTAGGCAGAACACTGGCTGGTGCTTGTGATGGCTGAGCACCCGCAGCTGACGTTCCCGTGACCGTCGCCGTGGGTACTTCCCGCGTCCTACGGCAGTCTCAGAAAGGTGTGGGGAGATGTCTCCTCAGAGGACACCCAAGCTAACCGTGAGGGGGACCGTCAGACTCTACCTCTTTTCAAGTGCTCTCTTGATTGCTTCAGGGGAAGAAAGTCAGTGACATCCCTTATTTACTGCTTCAAAGTCTTTATTCTTATTATAGTGTTAGTAGTGTCAAAGTATTTCTTTCCTGTCTTGTTATGTTAGCAGCTTTATACCTTAGCCCACAGAACTGTTTAATAAATCTTATTTTTAGAAATAGAAAATCAAGTTTTAACCAATAAACTCAATTGTTTCTGGTTTTGTAGGTTTATAAAAACATAGTATGGACTCATATTTTCTGTTTTATTTGCAAGAAAATGATGGATGGAATGAAATAATTGAAGTCTAACAGAAGATACATTTTTAAAAAGGAAGCCTGTGTGCGGCCCTCTGGATCCACAGAAACACTGTGAAGCAGGAAGATGCCTTAATCTTGAATCAGCCCGTTTGTGCAGCACTGACCTACAGCTACAAGAACGGCTTAATTTTACTTTGGAAATAACACGATGAGATGCTATAATATGAGCTAGCAAATCACATGTTAATATGGCATGTGTATTTTTTTGATACCCGAGTTACATTATTAGAGTCGTTTCTTAGTATCCATATAAGTTTTCCCTCCAGAAACACAAGCTGAAAACTTGTCTTAAATGAAGTACGTCTAGGGCAGTATGGTGGCTGAAAGTGAATAATAAAATCCAAATTACTGTTGCTTGTACTGTGTAAGGAAAAGGAAATAACTGCTTTTTTTTAAATTGGGTGTTTACTAATTTATCATTACTGTTTTATACTTTTCAACATTTTTAATAAAGATTTTTTTATTGTTGGCTATAAAATAACACTCAGAAGGATGCAGATATCTCAGTATAATCACTTAAAACATGGAGCACATTTGTATAGTTCATTGAAGGCTGAGTTCTGAGCATTAATACAACCATGCAGTAGTGTCTTGCCCAAGGCTTAAAGGCAGCTTAGCAGTTTAAGAACTTTTTTGTTTCTCTCTGTTTTCAGATTACTTTTTTGTTGAACTTTCATGGGTATTTATATGGGCAGGAAAACACAAAGGTGCACGTGCTACAGAAATATTGGACACAGCAGGAATAGGTGGAAGTGGCTAGCCGAAAAGGATAGAGAGGGGCCGGCTCTCGTCAGCTGTGAAATATTTTCACTCCTGGGTGTTTGGAATGCAACGTGCTATTGAGTTGACTTTCGAATTTCATTTTAGGTAATGACTGAAAATTACTTCGAAAGTTTTTGTAGTAATCCTGTAACAGCTTCAACAGTGACTTAAAATACAATTTGAAGTAGGATAAAACTGTTTAGCATAATACTGCTCTCAGGAAAGAAATTCTAACCTGAGTAGTCATTTAAAACTTCCAGTCTCTGAGAGGTGGATTCCACTCTTAGATGCAAAATTTTAAATCTGACTTGCTAACAGCAACCCCTTTTCTGCCTAGACACATAGCCACTTTTTCCTTTTGAAATCCAGTCTCAATGACAGGAATTGTTGCATTAATTCTAAAGAAAAATACAGTATTCTATAAGGAGAAACAATGTAGAAATGTTACTCCTCGTTTATACTGTTTAGTCAAATATACACAAACCAAAATGGTTGATTCCAGCAGTGGGTAGAGATAAATCTTACCCAGCATGTACAGTATCAACAGTTCTAGTTCCCCTGGCTGTATAATGGGATTGGGGACGGGGTGTTGTGAAGGAGTTGGACTGGATAAACTGTAACATTCTTTGAGTTTTAATTTTGCAAAATCACCATACTTTTCATTCATCCAGCAGATATTTTTGGAGTACCTTCTGTACACCAAACAGTATACTAGGGATGGCTCAATAATTTCCTAATGTAGCATAAATTTTATGGGCAACTATTGTGGGTTTACAGTTTATTTACAGTTACAATTTATAGGATTTGTGTAATTCCATTGGCTATACTAACATTAGATTCTTAAAGGAAGTAACATTTTTTCCCTTTGAACCAAAGGAATGAGTTACCTTTGAAAATACAATTTGGAATAGTATAATATGAATTCTTCTGCCTTTATTTCAACTCTCTAACCTTAATAATCTTGATTCTAGAAAACTTTTAAGTATGAGAGTTAAGGGATATCAGTTACCAACCAAAAACATCATTTCAGTTGGGCAGTTTGCATATTACAAGGAAGTAGTAGATGTTTAGACTCAACGCGACTCCTGTCAGAGATGTTCGCCTGGTGCTTGTTGTGTCTGTTCACACCTAGATCACAGGATTTGCATGCACCTGACTAGCAACTGAGGAAACAATTTTCCCCTTTAACCTGTTCAGGCACTTTTCTGGGCTTGTACTCTTTCTCAGTTCTTTTAATTTTCTGTTATTTCACATCATATTTAATAGCATAGTAAACACCTTTTCAGGAATTTTCACTTAAAGTCTTTAACTTTAGTTACCTTTGGTTTAATTTATGGTCAGCATTTTGCCACATTCTAAATAACGTTTGCCTGAATTTATTCACATGTATTAACGACTGTTCAGCAAGGGCCTCAGGTGGGGTGGGAATCGGGGAAAGGCTGCCTCTGGTGTTTCAACTGGTATTGATTAGTGCTAGCAGCTCTGGGGACAAACGGTCAGAATGAAGCCTTATCACCGTCTTTGGTCCTTCAAACCCTTGAACAGTCGTGGTGGTATTTAAGGAAAAGAATGTTGAATTTCAGGTATTGCCATTGCCATTAAAAACAAGTTGGAGAGGGACTTGGCTTCACCTGGCGCGGACTGACTGGAATATTGAAGGCGTCTGACCAGCCAGCGAGCAGCTGCCATGGTTCGTTAGTAAACAAGAACATGCGCACAGAGTTTTGTTGCATTTTTACATATGGATGCTTTTTAAAAGTCCTTTTACATATTTAGTGGTTATGATCCAATGTGTACTAAGTTAATTTAACTATAAGGTTAGTTTAAATCAAATATGCAATGTTTACTTGAATTTTATTTCTATTAGAAAGCAGATTTTAACTATGTTTACAGGATTGTTTAAAGGTTATCAGACATGTGAGTTTCCATTCAGTAATCTTTAACGCAAATGTGTATTAAGGGCTTCGTGTTAGGATCTGCGTATTCGGGGCGCTGAACAGACAGGGCCTTAACAAATATGCTCCACTTACATTTTGTTCTAGGACTAGCACTGCTATCAATGGAAAGTATTTTTAACTAATCTATTATTAAGAAATTAATCATATTTTTGCATTTCAGCCAAAATAAATACCATATCTAATAATCTGTAAGATACAGGTAATATATAAACCTGAAATCCATGTGTTTCATATGATCTGAACTGTATTTTCCAATTTAAATTAAAAATGCAATATAGATTGAGAAAGGTCCATATTTTTCTAATGACTTCACTTTGTATTATTTTGTTGGGTTGCCTAAAAGAGCAAAGAATTGTATTTGTATTAAAAGTTTAAGAAAGCTATTAGTCAAGTTTACTGTATTTGTACATGATTGCAGATGAGTCTCTATTCCCCTTTAAAAGAAAAGATGGACACTATTTTAAAGTGATCTTTAATATGCTTTTATATGAACAAATTTGAAATACAGTTTACTTTGGTTGTCTTTACTTACCAAGCACCGTCAGTCTCATATTTGTTTCTCATAAGTGTAACTGGACCATGACTTAATGTTGACTCTTCGCTTTGTCTTTTGGATGGCCTAACCTACGTTAACATGAAGGCTGAATATTTTTAAACTTTTTTTTCAAAAATCATAATAGTGATTTACTTTATTAATAAACAGATTAAAAAGTCTTGTAATCAAACAGTTTTTTTTTTGTTGTTATTGTTATAAAGTGGTGTTTACCAAATGAGAGAATGACTTGTTTTGGTCATCTTGAAAATCTGGTAAAAGAGTGTTTAGAGAAAGAGATTTGGCTAATAGTCTGGGGGTAACCGCATCTCAGACGGGTATTTGGGTGCAACAGCATTGTAGTCTACCTGGGTCAGAGGTATAGATTGCTTTATTCAAAAAGATCTTAACTTAGATTTTACTGAACATAATTTAATTTTCAATTCAGAAGTCACTTTAGGATTATAAGTGCCTTCAAAACAGTATAAAAGTTGTAAAATTGTGGTTTTCAAACTGCTGAATAATAGATTTTATCTTGTGTAGAATTCTTTTATTTGTGTTCCAATTCCCTTACAAAGGGACAAAGTTTTGATATTTAAGGCTACTAAATAAAACAAGAAGGCTCTGAGATAAAGCTATGATTCCCAGTTTTCAGATGAATAAAATTTCAAAATATTTGCAGAACCCGTTAGAAGCCAGTAGAGGTGAAGCAACCTTTTTTTTTTTTTTTTCTTCTAATTCAGAGCACTGTTTTTGAGGTAGGGAAGAGGATTAACTACTAAGTGGCCAAAAGGCCATTTTGACACCCAAAGAGTAGAACTAATGACATCACATTGGCCAGAAAATGGCATCTCATTTCTCAGAACCGCTGGAAAGGTGAGTGATGTTGGCCTCTTTTACCTGTTTTACTCACTCATGTGCCCCAGAATCTCGAGCGATGAGAACTAACATTTGGTTTCTTCTGTGTAACAGGTTTTTATGTGTGTGAACAATCTTGTGAAGTTAACTTCTTTAACGTCCCCCTATCAGTGCCTTCCATTTGATAGAGAGGATTAAAGTGCTGCTGCTACTCCTTAAGTCATCGTATGCTGTTCTTCAACCAAGGGTGTCTCCCTGCCCGTTCTCCACAGAAGGTAATTCTTTTCATCCAGGATTTCCAACTCCAGTAGCATTCTTCCATGACACTTCCCCAAGGCCTCCAAACCAAGTTAACATCTCTGTGCTGCCTGGAGCGCTACAGTTCTATCCCTTGCTAATTTCATTTAGCCATATATTAGTTATACATACTTTCAGGTCAACTCACTAGGTTATAAATTCTTGAGGACTTGTTTTTTGTACTTGCTACCCACAAAATGAACAGTGAAGTTCAGAAAAGAATTGGAGTAAGGAGTTTCTGGTCCATTAGATTTGTTATCCATTGTGTTGCCTGAGTTCTCAAAAAGAAGTGGGCACCAGAGCCTATAAATTCCCAAACTTGGAAGATTAGTCTATCTTTCACACATTTTAGTGGAAGTATAAATTTATGGTGTAGAATCTTTGGAGAGCAATTTGACAATATCAAGTTTTCAAACGCCCATGTTCTTTGAACTATCGGGTTCCACTGGTAGGAATTTTATAGATTTACTTACGTATTATGAGCACTATATGTAAGGATATTCATTGTAGTACTGTATGAAGCAACAAAAGACTAGAAACAACATAAATGTCACACCTACATTTACAGTTGCATATGCAATAGAGTATCTGAAAGGATCCATGATGAACTATTAATAGAGTTGTCTCCAGAGAGGAAAACTAGGGTCAGTAATAGGTTACATTTCACTGTGTGCCCTTTCATACTATTTTCATACCATGTACAGGCACGTATTACTTTTAGAAAAGAAAAACGGTGCCTTAGACAGTCTATAGATCAGTGGGGGAAAAGTAGATGATTTGATATATGATGCTGGACCAACGTGCTAGCCATTTGGGAAAAAATAGAATTGCTTCTGTCCTTCACATCATATCAAAACAAGTCCAGATGTTTCATGGACTTAAATATTAAAAAATGAGAACAGAAAGGTGCTGCAAGAAAATGTGGGGACAGGATTTTATAGTGGAATAGGAAAGGTATTTCTGAGCAGTTATAATGCTGATGATCATAAAAACACATTTGAGTACGTGAAAATTTAGGAAGAAAACCAGCACTAATAGGGAAAAAAATGACAGAACAAGAAGAAATTCACGAAAGAAATAAGAATGATCAATAACAGTATGTAAAGATATTCTTAGCTTCATTAATCAAGGAAATGGGATTTCTTTGATTAAGAGAAATGGACCTTCTTTGATTAAAAGAAAAGCAATAGGATTATTTTTGCCTAAAATAAGCAATAACCAGTGTTGCTGAGAATGTGGGCAAAGAAGTATTTTTGGTGGGAGTGTAAAATGGCTTAACTTTACTTTAAAAAAGGTAATTTGGCTATATGTTTCAAAGCTTCACTGTACATAACCTCTGTACTGGTGACCCCACTCAAGTTTCTACAGAGAGATGCATATAAGGCGTGAGATAATAGAAAATACGTATATTGGTCTCTGCTCCCAGTTCCTGGCACAGAGCTCCTGAAACCCCTGTAATTTCCTAAGTGATAAGAGCACTAGGCGCATCTATTGTTCTAATATTTGTCTTTGTTCCCATCCCTGACACGGACTCTGAAACCCTTGCAAATTCCTTAAATGAGAAGAGCACTGGGAACATCTTTCGTTCTATTGAGGTGACTCTGGGTGGGCTCCTCGATGGCTCCTGGATGGGGCTGGTCACCAGGAAGACCAAGCCTTGACTAGAAGCTTGGAATTTTCAGCCCCAATCTCCATCCTCCGGAGAGGGGAGAGGGGCTGGAAATGGAGTTAAGGATCATTCGTACGTGAGGAAGGCTCCATAAAAATCCCAAGAGGAGGCGGTTTGGAGAGCTTCCTGGCAGGTGAACACATCCACACCAGGAGGGCAACATACCCCAGCTCCACAGGGACAAGTTCCTGAGCTCAGCACCCTGCCCGACCTCGCCCTGTGTATCTCTTCATCTGGCTGTTCATCTGTACCCGTTATCCTTTAATAAACTGGTGAATGGAAGTGTGTGTTTCCTTGAGTTCCGTGAGCCGCTCTAGTGAATTAATCGAACCTGCGGAGGGGGTTGTGGGAACCTCTGATTTGTAGCGAGTGGGACAGAAGCTGTGGGTAACCTGGCCACCTGCTCATTGCAGTCGGCATGGGGGGGGCAGTATTGTGGGACTGAGCCCTTCACCTGTGTGATCTGATTCTATCTCCAGGTGGATAGTGTCAGAATTGAGTTAAATTGTAGAGAATTGCCTGGTGGGGGAAAAAACCCCCACGTTTGGTGACCAGAAGTGAGGTGTTCTGTGTGAGAGTAAAGGAGACACAGGAGAGAAATGCAGAAGGGAGAAACTGGGTTTTTCCCTACATGGAAAGGAAAAAAATCTGAGTTTTTTTCTACACATAAGGCCAGTTGTTTGAGAGACTTTTTTTCAAAGCAATAAATACGACCAATGTCCATCAATAGAAAATTGTCTACATTATGTTACTCTATTCCGAAGACTACAATGAAACCATTTAAAAGAAGGTTTTGTATAGCTATATTTGTAAAAAATTGAAGTATCTCCATGGGAAAGATCTTGAAGACATTAGGTGGAAAAAGTTAAATTACAGAACTCTGCATAGATACTATGATCCCACTGAAGGGTTTCAAAGTAGATGTTGTGTCCCTGTGTGCATACTCAGCGGATTTACTGAGCACCTGCTCCAGGGGATGGGTGAGTGCGGGCAGTGGAGGGAGTACAGAGCCACAGCCAGTCCCTACCTTCCAGGGCTGACCCGGGGTCCGGGGGCAGCAGCTGCCCCTGACCCCTCTGAGCCCCTGGGGCCATATGGGGGCCCTGGGACACCCCCCCCCCCCCCCGCTGAAATGGCAAGATAAAGTCCCCGTCAGACTTTGCTGCGCCGGGGCCGCCTTGAGAGAGCCCAGGACATCAGCAAGCCAACAGTGGGCCTCTGGGCGTTGTTGGTACAGGGAGCAAAAAAATCTGGCTTATGATGCACCTCATTTGGCCACACAGGTGACAACCACCTGTTTGGAAGATTTACCAACTATAAACCTGTGCATATAATAGGGACAAGCTGCTATAAGCTTTTTACTCAGCCTTTTTTTTTTTTTTTTTTTGCTGAGGAAGACTGGCCCTGGGCTAACATCCGTGCCCATCTTCCTCTACTTTATATGGGATGCCGCCACGGCATGGCTGACAAGCAGTGCGTCGGCGGGCGCCCGGGATCCGAACTCGCAGACCCTGGGCTGCCAAGCGCGGACTAAACCGCTGCACCACCGGGCGGCCCCTCTAGATGTTTAGAAGTGCTCACCGTATGTTAAAAGTTGATATAGTAAAATAGGGTTAATATTATCAGTGTTCTTAGAAAGATTGTCTTTCTAATAGAAATGTTCAACCACTCTGAAAAATACATTTATCTATACTTTTCACTGAGTAGATGAAGGAGAGAGAGAAGGGAATTATACACATTTACTTTAATGTTGCTGTATATGTTTGTTAGTGTATATGATAGAAAATTGTATGTCCTAATTTCATATGACAAATATAGTTAGTAAATACATTTTCGTACACTTTTTTGGTTAAATTCATAAGAGAGAATTTTAAACATGACTTTTAGAAGTGAAATTCTTAATCTACCTCTGTAGTACAACATGCCTCTATTTTGTCTGTTGGATAGGTTGGGAAGACAAAGAAAGTAAGAAGGAAAAAATCTGCCAAAATATTCATATTTAAGAGACACTTTCAAATTATAACCATTATCCCCAATATGCATTTTATTCCAAACAGCTGTGTATGGAGTGAACATTTTAGGTCCATATTTTAACATCTAGTCTTTCTGGAGGCTTTGAAGTGAAGATATTTGTTACAAATAGTAAAACAACGTGTTTTGCATACTTTTTCTTGGTTGTTAAATTCAAAACCTAATCTCCTTTGGGGGAGTTTATAAAAAAGGACTGTCTTCTGGAACTGAAGTTGTTAATCCATCTCTTTGAGCTAAATGACATTTATGAACTCTTTACTGGAGAAATTACAAAAGAAAGTATAAAAGGAAAGGTTCTATGCCAGTCTGTTCATTTTTAGAAAACATTCCAAATTATACTCAGTTCCATATGTGTGTTTTTTTAACATGCCTTTGTAGTGGATGAAATTAAGTTCCTTGTTTTGAAACACCTTAGGATTTTAGCTGTTTGGAGGTGATGACGTGTTCGAGGTGGTAGAATAATATATTTTAGAAATATCTTTGTTTAATTTTGTGTAAAACTGGAGAAATATTTTACAGGTGGAATTGTTAGACCACCCTTGAGAAGTGCACACTCAGCCCCTGTGCAGTGGTCCGTGGGTGAGGAAGAGGCAGAGCGGGTGGGCTCCACAACGTGTGCATATTTAGATGGTAGCTGCCGATGGAGCAGCTATGCCTGCACTGTGTACACTATTCTATGTAGATACATTGGTTATATGTTCCGTGCTTTATTGCTTAATGTCTCATTTTATACTGACTATTAAGAGGGAAGAAGCTTTTTTAACTGAAATATTTCCAGATGCCCGATGCTCTTTCCTATTTTTAAAATGAAACATTTTTGCCCCCAGAGACTAGACTACCTTTTTTTTCCTCTTGTTTTTGTTTTATTGATGTCTTAATAGTTTATAATATTGTGAAATTTTAGTTGTACATTATTGTTTGTCTGTCACCATATAAATGCATCCCTTCACCCCTGTGCCCACCCCCCATCCCCCTCGCCCCTGGTAACCACCAGACAGTTCTCTCTGTCTGTGTGTTAGTTTATATTCCACACATGAGTGAGATCCTGGGGTGTTGGTCTTTCTCTCTCTGGCTTATTCTGCTTAAGATAATACCCTCCAGGTCCATCCATTTTGTTGAAAATGGGACAATTCTGTCTTTTCTTATGGCTGAGTAGTATTCCATTGTGTATATGTACCACATCTTCTTTATCCAATCATCAGTTGAGGGACACTGGGGTTGCTTCCACTTCTTGGCTATAGTGGATAATGCTGCAATAAACATAGGGGTGCATAAGCCTCTTTGGATTGTTGATTTCAGGTTTGTTGGGTAGATGCCCAGTAGTGGGATAGCTGGATCATAAGGTTTTTCTATTTTTAATTTTTTGAGGAATCTCCATACTGTTTTCCTTAGAGGCTGCACCAGTTTGCATTCCCACCAGCAGAGAATTAAGGTTCCCGTTTCTCCACAATGTCTCCAACATTTGTTGGTTTTTGTCTTGTTGATTATAGCCATTCTAACGGGTATAAGGTGATATCTTCCTTTTGTTTTGACTTGCATTTCCCTGATGATTAGTGATGTTGAACATCTTTTCATGTGCCTATGGGCCATCTGTATATCTTCCTTGGAAAAGTATCTGTTCATATCCTCTGCCCAGTTTTTTGTTCGGGCTGTTTGATTTTTGTTGTTCAGTTGTGTGAGTTCTTTATATATTATGGAGATTAACCTCTTGTCAGATATATGATTTGCAAATATTTTCTCCCAGCAGGTAGGCTGTCTTTCATTTTGATGCTGGTTTCATTTACCTTGTAGAAGCTGTTTAGTCTGATGAAGACCCATATGTTTATTTTTTCTTTTGTTTCCCGTGTCCAAGTAGACATGGAATTTGAAAAGATCCCTCTGTGACCGATGTCAAAGAGTATACTACCTACATTTTCTTCCAGGAGTTTTATCCTTTCAGGTCTTACCTTCAAGTTTTTGATCCATTTTGAGTTAATTTTTGTGTATGGTGAAAGAAAATAGTCTACTCCCATTCTTTTGCATATGGCTGTCCAGTTTTCCCAGCACCATGTATTGAAGAGACTTCCCTTTCTCCATTGTATGTTCTTAGCTCCTTTGTTGAAGATTAGCTGTCCATAGGTGTGTGGTTTTATTTCTGGGCTTTCAATTCTGTTCCATTGATCTGTGTGTCTATTTTTGTACCAGTACCATGCTGTTTTAATTATTATAGCTTTGTAGTCAGAGATTATAGCTTTTGAAGTCAGAGATTGTGATGCCTCTAGCTTTGTTCTTTTTTCTCAGGATTGCTTTAGCTGTTCGGGGTCTTTTGTTACCTCATATGAATTTTAGTAATTTTTGTTCTATTACCATGAAGAATGTCATTGGGATTCTGATTGGGATTGTGTTGGATCTGTAGATTGCTTTCAGTAGTATGGACATTTTAACTATGTTTATTCTTCCAATCCATGTGCGTGGGATATCTTTCCATTTCTTTATGTCATCATCCATTTCTTTCAATGTCTTATAGTTTTCATTGTATAGGTCTTTCACCTTGGTAAATTTATTCCTAGATATTTTATTCTTTTTGTTGTGATTGTAAATGGGATTGTCTTCTCGAGTTCTCTTTCTGTTAGTTTGTTATTAGAGTATAGAAATGCAACTGGTTTTTGTAAGCTGATTTTGTATCCTGCAACTTTGCTGTAGTTGTTGATTATTTCTACTAGTTTTCCAATGGATTCGTTGGGGCTTTCTATATATAAAATCATGTCGTCTGCAAACAGTGAGTGTTTCACTTCTTTGTTGCCTATTTGGAGTCCTTTTATTTCTTGTTCTTGCCTAATTGCTCTGGTCAAAACCTCCAGTACTATGTTGAATAAGAGTGGCGAGAGTGGGCACCTTTGTCTCATTCCTGTTCTCAGAGGAATGGCTTTCAGTTTTTCCCCATTGAGTATGATGTTGGCTGTGGGTTTGTCATATATGGCCTATGTTGAGGTACTTTCCTTCTGTACCCATTTTGTGGAGAGTTTTTATTATAAATGGATGTTAGATCTTGTCAAATGCCTTCTCTGCATCGATTGAGATAATCGTGTGGTTTTTATTCTTCATTTCATTAATGTGGTGTATCACATTCATTGATTTGCAGATGTTTGAACCATCCCTGTGTCCCTGGTATAAATCCCACTTGATCATGGTGTGTGATCTTTTTGATGTATTGCTGTATTTGGTTTGCCAATATTTTGTTGAGGATTTTTGCATCTATGTTCATTAGTGATATTGGGCTGTAATTTTCCTTCTTTGTATTGTCCTTGTCTGACTTTGGTATCAGGGTGATGTTGACCTCATAGAATGTGTTAGGAAGTGCTCCATCTTCCTCTATGTTTTGGAAAGGTTTGAGAAGGATAGGTATTAAATCTTTGAATGTTTGGTAAAATTCTCTGGAGAAGCCATCTGGTCCTGGACGTTTATTTGGGGGGAGGTTTTTGATCACTGTTTCAATCTCTTTACTTGTGGTTACGCTATTCAGATTCTCTATTTATTCTTTTTTTTTTTTTTTTTTTTGGTGAGGAAGACCAGCCCTGAGCTAACATCCGTTGCTAATCCTCCTCTTTTTGCTGAGGAAGACTGGCCCTGGGCTAACATCCGTGCCCATCTTCTCTACTTTATATGGGAGGCCGCCACGGCATGGCTGACAGGCAGTGCGTCGGCGGGCGCCCAGGATCCGAACCAGCGAACCCCGGGCTGCCAAGTGCGGACTAAACCACTGCACCACCAGGCCAGCCCCTCTCTATTTATTCTTGATTCAGTTTTGGGAGGTTGTGTGTCTAAGAATTTATCCATTTCTTCTAGATTGTCCGGTTTTTTGGCATATAGCTTTTCGTAGTATTCTCTTATAATCCTTTGTATTTCTGTGGTATCTGTCATAATTTCTCCTCTTTCTAATTTTATTTATTTGAGCCTTCTCTCTTTTTTTCTTAGTGAGTCTGGCTAAGGGTTGTCAATTTTGTTTATCTTCTCAAAGATCCAACTCTTTGTTTCATTGATCCTTTCTACTGTTTTTGTTTGTTTCAATTTCTGCTCTAATTTTTATTATTTCCCTCCTTCTGCTGACTTTGGGCTTTGTTTGTTCTTTTTCTAGTTCTGTTAAATGTAGTTTAGGGTTGCGTATTTGGGATTTTTCTTGTTTGTTAAGGTGAGCCTGTATTGCTATGTGTTTCCCTCTCAGAACCGCTTTTGCCACATCCCATATGAGTTAGTATGGTGTATTTTCATTTTCATTTGTCTCCAGATATTTTTTAATTTCTCCTTTAATTTCATCAATGATCCATTGGTCATTTAGTAGCTTGTTGTTTAGTCTCCACATCTCTGTCGCTTTCCCAGTTTTTTTCTTGTAGTTGATTTCTAGTTTCATAGCATTATGGTTGGAAAAGAAGCTTGTTATGATTTCAATCTTCTTAAATTTCTAGAGGCTTGCCTTGTTTCCCAACATATTGTCTATCCTTGAGAATGTTCCTTGAGCACTTGAGAAGAATGTGTAATCTGCTGTTTCTGGGTGGAGTGCTCTGTATACATCTATTATAAGTCCATCTCATCTAGTTTTTCGTTTAAGTCCACTATTTACTTATTGACTTTCTGTCTGGATGATCTATCCATTGATGTAAGTGGGCTGTTAAGATGCCCTAGTATTATAGTCTTGTCATTAATATCTCCTTTTAGGTTTGTTAATAGTTTCTTTATGTACTTTGGTGCTCCTGTGTTGGGTGCATATATATTTATAAGTGACATGTCTTCTTGGTGAAGTGTCCCTTTTATCATTATATATTGCCCCTCTTTGTCTCTCATTACCCTTTTTATCTTGAAGTCTGCTTTGTCTAATATAAGTATGGCAACTCCTGCTTTCTTTTGTTTGCCATCAGCCTGGAGTATTGTCTTCCATCCTTTCACTCTGAGCCTATGTTTGTCATTAGAGCTGAGATGTGTTTCCTGGAGGCAGCATATTCTAGGGTCTATTTTTTAATCCATCCCGACTCTCTGTGTCTTTTGATTGAAGAATTCAATCCATTTACATTTAGAGTGATTATTGATATATGAGGGCTTAATGTTGCTATTTTGTCACTCATTTTCCGGTTCTTCTGCATTTCCTTTGTTTCTTATCCCGTGTGTTTCAGACTTCCAATTC
Source organism: Tapirus indicus (assembly GCA_031878705.1). Lineage (NCBI taxonomy): Eukaryota > Metazoa > Chordata > Mammalia > Perissodactyla > Tapiridae > Tapirus > Tapirus indicus. The sequence continues at coordinate 84,201,938 of CM062930.1, read as the reverse complement.
AGTTTGGTAGTCTGTATGATGATTCTCTTAGTTTTATCCTTATTTTTTGTATGTGACTCTGTTCTGATTATTTGTTTAGTGGTTACCATGAGATTTGTATAAAAAAATCTCATAGATGAGATAGGCCATTTTCTGATGGCCTGTTATTTCCTTAAATAGAGTAAGTCAATTTGACCCCTTTCCTCTTCCTTTTCTAAGTTATTATTGTCACAACTTATTCCATCATGTGTTGTGAGTGTGTTTAAAGTGATGAGGTTATATTTATTTTTGGTGTTTTCCTTCCCTTAATCTTGATGTTTATAATGAAGTGTTTGCTAACCTATTCTGATAGAGTGTTGCAATTTTTCTGGTTTTGTCTACCTATTTTTCTCCTTGCTCAAAGCTTTGTATCCCCTTTCTCTCTCTCTCTCTCTCTTTTGTTTTTTTCAGGCACAGGGGCCTTCTTGAGCATTTCTTTTAGTGGGGTCTAGTGGCAATGAACTCCCTTAGCTTTTGTTTATCAAGGAAAGTTAGTTATTTCTCCATCATATCAGAAGGATATTTTCACTGGACAGAATATTCTTGGCTGAAAGTTTTGTCTTTCAGAATTTTGAATATATCATTCCAGTCTCTCCTGGCCTGTAGAGTTTCTGTCAAGAAATCTGCTGAGAGCCTGCAACAGGCACATGAAAAGATGTTCAACATCACTAATCATGAGGGAAATGCAAATCAAAACTACACTAAGATATCACCCTACACCCATTAGAATGGCTATAATCACCAAGATTAAAAAAACAAATGTTGGAGAAGTTGTGGAGAAATGGGAACCCTAATTCACTGCTGGTGCAGATGCAAACTGATCCAGCCTCTATGGAAAATAGTATGGAGATTCCTCAAAAAATTAAAAATAGAAATACCTCATGATCCTACTATCCCACTATTGGGCATCTACCCAATGGACATGAAATCAACCATCCCAAGAGGCTTATGCACCCCTATGTTCATTGCAGCATTATTCACTATAGCCAAGAAGTGGAAGCAACCCAAGTGTCCCTTGACTGATGATTGGATAAAGAAGATGTGGTGTATATATATATATATATATATATATATATATACACATACAATGGAATACTACTCAGCCATAAAAAAAAGACAAAATTGTCCCATTTGCAACCAGATGGATGGACCTAGAGAGTATTATGTTAAGCAAAATAAGCCAGAGAGAGAAAGACAAACACCACATGATTTCACTTGTATGTGAAATAATAAACTAACACATGAACAGCGAGAACTGTTTGGTGGTTACCAAGGGCAAGGGGGTGGGGAGTGGGCACAAGGGGTGAAAGGATGCATTCTTGTGGTGATTGACAGACAATAATGTATAACTAAGACTTCACAATGTTAGAAACTTAAGACATCAATTAAAAAAATCTGCTGAGAACCTGATGGGAATTCCTTTGTATGTTATTTTGTTTTTTTTGTCTAGCTGCCCTTAATATTTTTTGTCATTGACTTTTGCTAGCTTTACTACTATATGCCTTGGAGAGGGTCTTTTCATGTTGATATATTTAGGAGATCTGTTGACTTCATTCACTTGTATTTCCAGCTCCTTCCCCAGGTTTGGGAAGTTCTCAGCTATTATTTCTTTGAACAAGCTCTCTGCTCCTTTTTCCCTCTCTTCTTCCTTTGGAATACCTATACTCCATATGGTGCATTTCCTAATTGAGTTGGATATTTCCTGGAGAATTTCTTCATTTCCTTTTAGTCTTAGTTCTCACTCCTCCTCTATCTGGAGCATTTCTGCATTCCTATGCTCAATAATGCTAATTCTTTCCTCCCTATTGTCAGCTCTGTTCTTTAAAGATTCCAGATTTTCCTTTATCTCCTCCATTGTGTTTTTCATCTCCAATATTTCTGATTCATTTTTCTTTATGGTTTCAACCTCTTTTGTGAAGAAATTCTTGATTTCATTTAATTGTCTATCTGCATTATCTTGTAAGTCATTGAGCTTTTTTATGATAGCCATTTTGAATTCTCTGTTGTTTAGGTTATAGATTTCTGTGACTTCAGGGTTGTGTTCTGGGTGCTTGTCATTTTCCTTCTGGTCTGGAGATTTAATATATGTTTGTATCATGCCTGCAGATATTGGCTTATTTCTCATAATGAAGATATCTGGCCACAGTTTCCACCTGCCACCACTGGGTGGGGGTCACGTGCTGTGTCAAGTTCTGAGCCAGCTGTGATCCACAGGCGCTCTGGCCGACCAGTTGTGCTGGAGCACCAAGTGTGCAGGGGGAGGGGCTCTCTCATCTTCCTGATCCCAGGGGCTTCTCATTCTTCCTTGCTATCTGCTCTCCTGGGTTGCTCGGATGATGGCAGCACCCCCACAACAGTTCAGTCTCCTCCATGCCGGAATTCCTCCCAGGCTGTGAGAGAACTTTGAGAGCAATGGTTTTCCCACAGAGGGCTGCCCCCTCCCCCCCCTCTCTGGGAGCTGTGTGGTCTTGGAGTCGCTGATCGAAGGGGGAAGGGGAGGATTTCTTCTTTCCTCTCCCCACTTCCTCCACGGGTTCCAGCACCTCCACCTTCAGATGTACGGTTGTGTGGGTCTCTTAGACATCCTTTGTGTTGTGTGTGTCCTCTGTTGGCACGTGAGTGTCCTTTTTGTTGTATCATCTTAGTGGGGGGAGAGTCTAAAGGGGAAAGCTCACTCCACCATGGTCCTGCCATCATTGTCCTAGACTAGGACTTCTTTATTCACTGAGTTGGTAATGTTAACTCATACTAATAACAATACCAGTGCTTTCAGACTTTGACATAGGAAATTATTCATGATAAATGAAAGAGCAGGTCCAAAACCATATGTATGATCTCAGTCATATGAAAAGGGTGTCCTGGATGCTGTGCTCTGGTTTTGTGAGTGTAAGTGAATTTGTTTTATTATCTTAATTCTTTTTCAGTTTTCTATACACACATATTATTTCTAAAAATGGAGGAGAAAAATAAACATTATGAAAGCATTGAAGGAGACTGCAAGGAAACACCAAAATGGTATGAAAAGAGGGAGTAGTCAGTGGACCAGTGGTGATGGGATCTTTCATGTTTTGCTTGTATGTTATATATTACATGAGTCTTTCTATGTATTCATATATGTAAAAATAAAAACCAGACAAGAAGCGAAAAGAAAAAGTTCTTTTTGAGAAAAGTTTGTAATACTCTCTCATTTACCATTATAGCCCCATGACTATAACAGAGCCAGACCCACAGTAGACACCCAGTAAATAGTTTCTGAATGAATAGTGTAACTCGCTACATATAAAACAACAACTGTGCATGCACAGACACCTAGAAGGATGTATACCAAAATATTAACAGGAGTAGTTTCTGGATGGTAGAACTTTGGGTAATTTACTTTCTCCTATTGTTTAAATTTTCCACCACAACCACATATTATCAAAGGTAATCTTTGTTTTCAAAGATAGTAAACAGGAAAAAAAGTTCAGTAGCACCTTCTCTCTGAGAGTATGGTTGTGGTGGCATAAACTGGTACAGTCTTACTGAAAGGTATTTTGGCAATACCAGTGCCTACCCACTGACCCAGAGTGAGTTCCACTTGGAGGAATCTGTACTTGAAATACATGGAAGTGTACAGGATATCTGCACACAGATACAAATGACAGCATTATTTGGGATTGGAAAAAGAAACTAAATGTCCATGATTAAAAGATGTTAAATAATTAATGGATATATCCATTCTCTGCAATATCATGCATCTTTTAAATAAAAAGAAATATATCTACATAAATTGAAAGGAAGGTCCATGATATATTGTTGAGTGAAAAAAAGAAAGTTCAGACTATTGACACATGCAACAACTCAAATGGATCTCAAGGGAATTATGCTGAGTGAAACAAGCCAATATAAATAATTCCATTTGTATAACAACATTCTTGAAATAAAATTATAGAGATGGAGAATAGATTAGTGGTTACCAGGAATTGGGAAGTGGAGAATATGATTATAAAGCGAGAGCATGAGGGAGCCTTGTGGTGATAGCACAGTTCTGTACCTTGATTGTGGTGGTGGTTACACAATTCCACACATGTGACAAAATTGCATAAAAACTACATATACACACAAATAAGTGAGTACATGTAAAACTGTAAAATTGAAATAAGCTCTGTGGATTGTACCAACGTTGATTTTCTGGTTTCAATACTGTACTATAGTTATGCAAGGTGTTACCACTGGGGGAAATGATGAAGGATAGACTGGACTGCCCTGTCCTTTTTTTGTTTTCTTTTTGCAGCTTCCTGTGAATCTATAATTCAAAATAAAAAGTTGGGGAAAAAAGGCAAGTTGCAGAATAAAGTGTATAGTATGATTCCATTTTTTCAAAGTATGTTATACACACGTGTGTGTGTATATGTATATATGTAATTTTTCTAAGTATAGAAAAGTATCTAGAAGGATAGACACCAAATTGTTAATACTACTTACCCCTCGGTACAAGGAGAGCAAGCCGAAGTGGGAAGACACAGGAGGGAATACTTACTTCTTACTCCACACATTTGTACACTGTTTAGAATTTTTTTCTAAGTGAGCATGTGCTACTCTTATATTATTTTAGTAACCAATAAATACTTGTCAGTAGTGGTTTTTAAACAGTTGGAATAGAGTCTGTAAGATCCACCATGAAGTTGTCACCTCCTTTTTTAAATAATGAAATCTAAGCATCACGGCAATCATCTCAATAAAATTCCCATGGCATTAAAATAAATACAAAGTAACATCTGCTTCCTAGAAATTTTAACAAACTTTACTTGTCAAAATAAATGAAGAGCACAGTCTACAAACAGCATCCCTCAAGTGTGGAGATAAAGCTCCCTGGCAGGAATCAGTCTCATGTGTCCTAAGGATTTCAAGATTTGCACTAAGGCCACAAATAAGTCTTGATTTCAGTTAGGGGTAATTTATTGAACAATAGTTTAAAAGTAATTTAAGATTGTGATTAAAAATAAAGTTAATGTGAAACTAATATGTGTGCTCTTTATTGTGCTGCTCATATAGATTACTTTCACATGGGCAAACTGTCCATTTTTGAGTTAAGGTATGAAGAAGGTAAAAGACTTGTTAACCTAAATGAAGTTAAGAAAGAAACTGAGACACACAGACACCAAATGAGACTAATAGAGAACAAATAGCAAAATAGCAGACCTTAATCCTAACTTAAATGTAAATGTACTAAACACTACAATTCAAAGGCAGTGAGTGTCAAATTGGATTACTAAAAAAAGCATGACCCTCTTATACAACTATATGATGTCTCTAAGAAATGCATTTTAAACACAAAGACACAAACAAGTTAAAAGTAAAAGGATGAAAAATATATATATAATGCAAACATTAGTCATCAGAAAAAATACCATAATGATAAAGGTTCAATACTCCAGGAAGGCATAACACTTATAAATGTATATGTGCCTAATTACAAAACTTCAAAATACATGTAAAAACAGACCTACAAGGAGAAACAGACAAACCTAGAGTCATAGTTGGAACATTTAAAATCCCTCTCTTTATATCTGATAAACAGCTATATCAAAAATCAGTAAGAATATAAAAATATTTGATTGACATTATCAACCACCTTGACCTAACTGACACAACACACTACACCCATTAACTGCAGAATGCAGTCTTTTCATTAACACATGGGACATTTGTAGGACAGACCACATGGAGGGCCATAAAACAAATTTCAAAAGACTGAAATATTTTTAAATGTTTTATGACCACAACAGAATAAAATTAGAAGTCAATAGCAATAAAAGATCTAGAAAAGCCCAAATTATTGGAAATTAAAAAACACACTTGTTAAGTGAAGGGTCCAAGATGTTAACCTACTTGCATGTTACATATTTACATATATACACTAGCAGAAACACCAGTCACCTTGGCCAGAGATCAGATTGATCCACATCAAGAACAGCCAGAATAACATTAACAGTAGCAGCACCCCCTGCCTACACCTTGCAGACAATGCAGTGAAAGTCAGATTTCATAAACTTAAACATGTATGGTGGGATTGTACTGTTTGAAAGGAATCCCAGAGTATGAATTTGTCCACTTACATAGAAGCAGGAATATCCACCCCTCCTCCTAAGAGAGGAGAAAGGATCCTGGGTCCTTACCCTTTGGAATGTAAACAAATCTCTCTGGAGAGGAAGACCAGTGGCTGAGTTTATAATTCTGTGTTTTCTCTCTGAAATATAAATACACAGGCACACAATGCTCAAAATCACTCCTGAGGTCCCTGGGTTATTCAGTCACCCTTTCCATTAGCCTAGGTTCCTCCTTTGGAATGTAACCATTTGGATCCCAGGGAGATAATAGAAGATTGATTATTCTTTTGATGGCAGCAAAGGAATTAGCTCTACCTGTAGGGCACAAATGGCCACAAAGTGATATGTGAAAATCTAATGTTTCTAGGGAAATTAAAAGCAAGCATCTTAACATATTTTTATAGCTCAGAAGGCCAAGACTTTGCAGGAACACTGAGAAATTCAGGAATGATTTGTCTTTTCATAGCACTTCTAAATATTACTGGGTCAAAAAAAGAAATCACAAAGGAAATTATAAAATATTTTGAACTGAATGATAATGAAAACACAAACTATCAAAATTTGTCTTGTGCAGCTAATGCAGAACTGAGTATGTAGAACTTTGGCCATCCTCCAATGATAACGAAACTTCACCCCTCCCACTGTGACATTAGAGACTATGTGGGGAGTAATAATGAAGCACCCTTCCCAAACAACCACAGGTGGTGTCAGTGAAGACCTACTGATGATCTCAAAATGCCACCTCTGCCCAACAGTAATGAGGTACCCTCTCTCCCCACTGGAGTGCCAAAGGAGGCCAAATGAGAAACCTGGACTTTCACACCCATTTGGCAGAAAAGAGATAACACCCCCCTTCGAAGCTCTGTGGGGACAGTGTCAGAGAAGTCCTGCTAAAACAGAAGATTTAAATAAGACCCAAGGTCTCATAATACCTAAAATGTCCAAGAGACTGTAAAAAATCAATCATCATACCAAGAACTAGGAAAACCTCAACTTAATGAAAAAATACAATAGGCACCAACACTGAGATGTTGGAATTATCTGACAAGAATTTTAAAGCAGCCATCATAAAAATGTTTCAATGAGCAATTACAAACATACTTGAAACAAATGAAAAATAGAAAGTCTCAGCAACGAAATAGAAGATATAATGAAGAACCAAATGGAAGTTAAAGAACTGAAAAATACAATAACCAAAATAAAAAACTTAATAGATGGGCTCAACAGTAGAATGGAGGGAAAAGAAGGAAGATTCAGTGAAGTTGACGATAGAGCAATAGAAATGACCCAATCTGAACAACAGAAAGAAAATAAACTAGAGGCAGTGGGGGAGAACAGAGCCTCAAGGACCTGTGGGACCCTAACAAAGGATCTAACATTCTCATCATTGGAGTTCAAGAAGGTGAGGAGAAAAAGCATGGGGCTGAAAAAGTATTTGAAGTAACATGGCTGAAATTTTCCCAAATTTGGCAAAAGACATAAACCTACAGATTCAAGACGCTAAGTGAACCCCAAACAGAATAAATACAAAGAAATCCAAGCCAAGACTCATCTAGTTCTGAAAACTAAAGAAAAAGGAAAAAATTCTTGAAAGCAGTGAAAGGAATGACACCTTACTTATAGGAAAAAAACAATCTGAATGACAGTGGATTTCTCATCTGAAAACATGAGGCCAAAAGGAAGTGGCAAAACATTTTCAAGTGCTGAAAGAAAAGAACTGTCAATGCAAAATCCTATATCAGGTGAAAATATTGTCCAGGAATGAAAGAGAAATCAAAATTTTCTCAAAGGAAAACTAAGTAAATTCATTATCACAGACCTATCCCAAAAGAATGGCTGAACAAAAATGACACAATAAGAATTCCTGCAACAGCAGAAAGAAAGAATAATGGAAGGAACAACAGTATGGATCTGTTTCCTTAGAGTTGGCTCCATTTTGCATATGATTGAAAAACTGACTGCAGCCGCCATAATTACTAATCTTTGAATCTTCATATCCAATAGGAACATAAAGTGTCTTCATCCCAGCACTCTAAGAAAAAGCCTCATTGCACCCATGGACTCTCAGTGGATCACATGACCATTCCTGAACCAATCACAGCTACCATCAGTATGTGATGTGCTCATTGGCTGAGCTCCATTCTTGAGATGGAGGAAGAGCCCCTCCTGAAGCAAAGGGCTGAAAAAGAAGGAGGGGGATAGTTTCCCAGAGGAAAATTAGAGAATTATTAGCAGAAGAAAGGGAAATGTATGCTGGAAAGCAAATAACAGATTTTTCACTATAATGAATAAATAAGTGATGTTGAATGGGAAAATGGGAAAAAATAACCCACCAACTTCACCACAATGAAAACACCAGACCCAGATGGTTTCACTGATGAGTTCTATCAAACACCTAAAGAAATAATAATACCAATCTTACATAAACGTTTTAGAAGACAGAAGAGGAGAGCTTCTAACTCATTTTATGAATACAGCGTAACCCTAAAACCAAAACTGACAGAGGCATTACAAGAAAAAATAGACTACCTTCCCACATGAACATAGACAAAACAATCCTTAACCAAACAGTTGCAAAGAGAATCCAGCAATATATAAAAAAATTAATATATCATAACCATGTGGGTTTTATCTCAGGAATACAAGACTGGTAAAACATTATAAAATCAACTAATATAAGCTAACATACTACCTCAATAATAAGAAAAGCCAAGTGTTTATATCAGTGTTTGCATGAAAAGCACTTGACAAAATGCAAAACACCATTACTAGTAAAAACTCACAAATTAGAATTACAAGGGAACAGAGCAAAATGTCCATTCTCATCACTTCTATTCACTGTTACACTGGAGACCCTATCCCATTCTAGATTTCCTATCCCATTCAGTAAGGCAAGAAGAATAAGTGAAATCCATAAAGAACAGAAAAAGTAAAACTGTCCCTATTTGCAGATGATGATTCCTTAGAAAATTCCAAGGAATCAGTAACAATGAAAACTACTATAACAAATAAGCAAAGATTAGCAAGGGCTCAGGATACAAGGTCAACATAAAAAATCAATTGTACGCCTATATACCAGTACCAAACAGAAAAAAATTTCATAAAGACATTTACAATAGTATCAAAGGCATATAATATAAGTTGAACAAAGGAAATGAAAGCTTTCTACACGGAAAATTACAAAACATTGCTGAGACAAAGAAGAATTTGTGATTGGAAGACTCAATGTTTTCAAGATGTCAGTTCTCCCACAAATTTATTTATAGATTCAATACAATCCCAACTGTAATCAGCAGTCTTTTTTATTTTTAAGAAACTGAGAGGCTGAGTCTAAAATTTATGTGGAAACACAAAGGACCTAGAAGAGCCGAAACAACTTTGAGGAACAAAGCTGTGGGAGTTACACTATCTGACTTCAAAATTTACTCTAAATCTAAAATAATTGAGACAGTATGACATAGGCTTAAGGATAAACAGATGAATGGAACAGAATAGAGTCCAGAAATATACCCATACTCACACAGTCAATTTATTTTCAATAAAGATGCAAAATCAGTTCAATGGGGGATAAAGTATTTTCAAACGATACTGAACCAACAGAGTATCCGAATGCAAAACAGAAATGAACTTTGATCCCTGTCTCATACGATACCCAGAGTAACAGGAGATAGACCATGGAGCCAAATACACAAGCTAAAACTAAAGATCTTTTAGAGGAAAAAATAGAATGGCTTCATTATTTGGGTTCAGGTAAAGATTTCTTAGGACATAAAGCAATAACTCCCCCCCCCAAAATTGATAATTAGACTGTCAAAATTGACAAATTCTAACAACAACAACAAAAAACTGTTAAGAAAATGAATTGACAAGCCTCAGACTATGAGGAAATATTCACAAAATAATTCTAATGAAGGACTTGTATCCAGAATATATATTGTAAAAAATAACTACAACTCCTTAATAAACGTTTAAATGTGCAAAGGACCTGAATAGATACTTCTGAAAAGAAGCCACACAAACAGCCAGGATGTGTTAAAACATGCTGAACATCATTAGTCATCACAGAAGCATAAATTAAAACCACAGTGAGATACTACTCCCCAAGCAGTCAAAATGCTAAATGAAAGAGACTGATAACACCAAGTGTTGTCAAAAAAGCAAAGGCAACAGTAACTCGGATACATTGCTGGTAGGAATGTAAACTGCTTTAAAATCACTTTGGAAAATATTTGGCAATTTTTAAACAGTTTTATTAAGGAATAATTGACAGACAATAGAATGCACATACATAATAATGTGCATTCTGATACTTTTGTGTGTGTGTATGTGTGTGTGTGAGGAAGACCAGCCCTGAGGTAACATCCGTTGTCAATCCTCCTCTTTTTGCTGAGGAAGACTGGCCCTGGGCTAACACCCGTGCCCATCTTCCTCTACTTTATATGGGACACCGCCGGGGCATGGCTGACAAGCAGTGCGTCGGTGGGCGCCGGGGATCCAAACCCACAAACCACATTGCTGCACCACTGGACCGGCCCCACATTCTAATACATTTTGACATGTATAGACAGTCATGAAATCATCACCACATCAAGATAACAAAAATATGCATCACCTATTAAAGTTCCTCATGCCAGTGTGTGATCCCTTCATCCTGCATCTCCCTGCCTACACATCCCTAAACCCAGGCAACCACTGATCTATCACTATAGCTTAGTTGCATTTTTTAGAATTTTATATAAATAGAATGTACTTTAGTGGGTCATCTGACTTCTTTCACTCAGCATAATTATTTTGAGATTCTCTCATGTTATTGTGTTTCAGATCATTCATTTTTATTCATTTGCATAGATACACCACAAATTGTGTATCCACTCATCAACTGAAAGTTACTTGACTTGTTTCTAGTTTTTTACTATTACAATAGACCTGATATGAACATTTAGGTACAGGTCTTCTTCCTGGACACATGCTTTCATTGGTGTTAGATAAATACCCAGGAGTAGAATGGCTAAGTCATATGATAATTGTATGTTTAACTTTTTAAGGAACTTTCAAACTGTTTCCAAAGTGGTTGCACCATTTTACATTCCCGTCAGTGGTATATAAGAGTTTCAGGTGCTCCATATCCTTGATAACACTTGGTACTGTCAGTCATTTAAATTTTAGACATTCCAATGGGTATGTAGTAGTATCTCATGGTCGTTTTAATTTGCACTTCCCTGATGACTAATGGTGATGACATTTTTTCATGTGCATTTTTGCAATCCATTTATTTTCTTTGATGAAGTATTTGTGCAAATATTTTACTCATTAAAAAATTAGGTTACCTTATTGAATTTTAAGAATGATTTATATATTCTGGATATGAGTCTTTTATCAGATATTTTTCTTTTAGTCTTTGACTTTTCTTTTCATTCTCTTAACAGAGTGTCTTTCAAAGAACAGAAGTTCTTAATTTTGATGAACTCTAATTTATCAAATTTTAGTTTTATAAATCATGATCTTGGTACATATTTAAGAAATCTTTGCCTAAACAAAAGTCACAAAGATTTTTACCCACTATGTTTTCTCATAGAAGCTTTTTTTTTTTGAGGAAGATTGGCCCTGTGCTAACATCTGTTGCCAATCCTCCTCTTTTTTTTTCTTTTCTCCCCAAAGCCCCAGTACATAGTTGTGTATCACAGTTGTAGAGTTGTAGCTCCTCTGCATGGGACACTGCCTCAGCACCACCCAACGAGTAGCAAGCAGGTCCACACCCAGGATCCCAACCAGGAAACCCCAGTCTGCAGGAGCAGAACGTGTGAACTCAATCACTATGCCACTGGGCTGGCCCCTCATAGAAGTTTTATATATGTTTTAGATTTTATAATTAGTCCATGATCCATTTTGAGCTAACTTTTTAATATGGCATGAGATACAGATCAAAGTTCATTTTTATGCATGTGAATACCCATCTCTTCCAGCACCATGTTTTGGAAATGATTATCCCTTCTCCACTGAATTACCTGTGTGTTTATGTTGAAAATTAGTGAACTATATATGTGTGGGTCTGGGTCTGTTTATGGACTCTCCATTTTATTCAATTGACCTATTTGTCTGTCTTTGTGCCAGCATCACATTCTCTGGATTACTGTAGCTTTGCAATGTCTTGAAATCAGGTAGTGTAAGTCCTCCAACTTCGTTTTTCTATTTCAAAGTTGTTTTGGCAATTCTAGGTCCTTTGAATTTCCATACGAATTTTAAAATCGGCCAGTCGATTTATTAAAAAAAAAAAAGCCTGTTGGGATTTTAATTGGGATTGCATTGAAACTACAGATAGTTTTGGTAGAATTGGCATAGTTACCATATTGAGTCTTCTGACCAATGTACACCAAATTCTCTCCATTTCATTAGGATTTCTTTAATTTCTCTCAGAAACACTTTGTAGTTTTCAGTGCCCTAGTATTGCACATCTTTTTTCAGCCTTATCCTAAGTGTTTCATATTTTTAATGCTATTGGTAATGGCATTTTAAATTTCAATTTGATTTTCATTGATAGTATATAAAAATACAATTGCAACTTTACTAAATTCATTTGATTCTGGCAAGATTTTTGTCATTTTCTATATAGACAATCTTGTCATCTGTTAAGGACTGTTTTATTTATCACTTTCCAATCTGGATAAATTTTATTTCTTTTTAGTGCTTTGTTACACTGACTATAACATCCAGTACAATACTGAATAGAACTGGTGACAGCAGACATCCTAACCTTGTTCCTGATCTTCGTGAGAAACAATTAGGTCTTTCAGAATTAAGTATGGGGTTAGCGGTAGGTTTTTCATCGATGTACTTTGTTAGGTCAAGGAAGTTTCCTTCTAATCATACTTTTCTGAGAGTTTTTGTCAGGGTTGGATGTTAGATTTTGTCAAATGCTTTTATCTATATCTAATGAGATGATCACAATGTGTGTGGGTTAATATGGTAAATTGGAGTGATTTGCAAATGCTAAACTCACCTTGCATTCAAGGGATAACTCCACTTGGTCATGATGTATTAATGTTTTTATACACTGTAGGATTTCACTTATCAAAATTTTGTTTCGAGTTTTTTTCATCTATGTTCATGAGGAATATTATTCTGTAGATTTCTTTTCTTGTAAAGTCTTTATGGTTTTGATATCAGGGTAGTACTGGCTTCATACAATGAGTTGGGAAGTATTCCCTCCTCTTCAATTTCTTTGAGTTTGCAAAGAATGGTGTTATTTCTTCCAGAAATGTTTGTTAAAATTCACCAATGAAACTATCTGGGTCTGGATTTTTCTTTGTGGTAAGGTTTTTAACTACAAATTCAATTACCTAACAGATATTAGGCCATTCAGATATTTCTTCTTAAGTAAGCTTGGTAGTTTGTGTCTTTCAAGGAATTTGTCCATTTCATCTAAGTTGTCCAATCTATTAATATAAAATTGTTCATAATATTTCTTTTTTAAAATTTGTAGAAACTCTATTGATGTCAACTTGCTAATTCCTGATGATGGTTATTTGTGTCTTCTTTTTTCTCTTGATCAGTCTGGACAGAGGGTTATCATTTTTATTGACTTTGTAAAAGATCAATTTTCTCCATTGTTTTTCTGTTTTCTATATCATTGATTTTTGCTTACTTTAGGGATGACAGCTTTTTCTTTTAATTTTCAGTACTTTAAAAGTGACATTGCATTGTCTTCTAGCTTGCATTGTTTCCAACGAGAAGTCTGCTGTATTCTTATCTTTAATTCTCTGTACATTTTCCTTTTTTCTGGCTTTTTTTTTCCTTTGGTGAGGAAGAGTGGCCCTGAGCTAACATCTGTTGCCCATCTTCCTCTTTTGTGCTTAAGGAAGATTGTCCCTGAGCTAACATCTATGCCAGTCTTCCTCTATTTTGTATGTGGGACGCTGCCACAGCATGGCTTGATGAGTGCTGTGTAGGTCCATGCCCAGGATCCAAATCCGCAAACCCCAGGCTGCTGAAGCAGGAGCACAAACTTAATCACTATGCCATCAGGCTGGTCCCTTTCTGCCTTCTTTTAAGATTTTCTCTTTGTGATCAACCAATTTGATTATGATGTGCTTAGTCTAGTTTTCTTCACATTTCTTGAGTTTGTTGGATTTGTAGGCTTACAGAATTCATTACGTTTTTATTTTTATGTTTTGCCATTATTTCTACAAATGTTTTTTGTGTACCCTCTTCTTTCTTTCCTTTGGGGTCTCCAAGTAAATGAATAATAGGCTACTTGAAGTTGTTCCACAGATCACTTATTCCCTTTTAATTTATTTTCAAGTTTTTTGTTTTCCTTGTTTTCATTTCTCATTTTGGGTAGTTTCTGATCCTGTGTTTTCAAGTTCACTAATATTTTCTTCTGCCATTTCTAATGTAGCTATTGATTCCATGCAGTGTATTTTTCATCTCACACATTGTCATTTTCATTTCTAAACATTCAACATATATTTGACAAAGGACTTGTATCCAGAATAAAGAAAGAACTTTTATCACTCATTTAAAAAAAGACAAACAACCCAATAAAGAATGGGTAAAAGATTTTAATGGACACTTCAGAAAAAAGATATAGAATAGGCAATAAACAAGTGAAAACATGCTTAACATCAATAGTCATCAGGGAAATGCAAATTAAAACAAAAATCAAATACTATTAGATAATCATTCAAATGGCTAAAATTTAAGATCCTGACAATACCATGTATTGGAGAGGATTCAGAACAACTGGAACTTTCATACATTGCTGATGGAAACGTGAAAGGATAAAACTTCTTTGGAAAACAGTTTGTCAATTTCTTAAAAAGTTAAATATACACTTTTGGTACAACACAGAAATTGAATTGCTGGGTTTTTACCAGGAAAAAATAACACATATGTCCATACAAAGACTTGTACAGGAATGCTCATAACAGCTTTATTCATAAAAACAAAAAAATGAAAGCAATCCAAACGTCCATCAACAGGACATTGTTAGAAAAAAAATTGTGGCATGTCCATATACTGAAATACTTCTTGGAAAAAAAGAAAAAAGAACAACTACTATTACACAGCAACATGGATGAATCTCAAAATCATTATGCTGAGAGAAGCTAGATACAAAAATATACATGTCTTATTATTCAATTTATATAATAATCCAAAAAAGACATCTAATGTATAGTACCAGAAAGCAAATCAATGGTTGGGACCAAGGTTTTTTGTGGGAGTGGGGCAATGAGGTTGAGGAGGGATATAATTGACTAAGAAAAAGCAAAAGGAATCTTCTTAAGTGATGGATATATTCTCTACCTGTATTGTGATGGCATATACATATACATATATCAAATCTTATTGAATTAGACAATATAACAGGTGGATTTGATAGTATATAAATTATACCTCAATAAGGTAAGTTTGATTGAAAAGTCTATTCCAGCATTTTAAATTGTTTTCAGTGAGTGTTTCAGTCTTTGTCTTAATTCCAGAAATAGAATATCCAACGTAATTTTTTATTTCTTTTGTTATGTACAATACTATTTCCTGATTTATCCATTTTAGACCTTATTTATGCATTTTCCACCATGGTAGATTCTCCCATATAGCCATCCTTTCACTTCCCCTCCCCCATCTCAACATAACTATCACAATTTAAAAAATCGAATTAAGGGGCCAGCCCCACGGCCCAGTGGTTAAGCTTGGCGCCCTCTGCTTCAGTGGCCTGAGTTCAGTTCCTGGGTGCGGACCTACACTACTTGTTGGCAGCCATGCTGTGGTGGCAACACACATAGGAAATAGAGGAAGTCTGGAACAGATGTTAGCTCAGGGTGAATCTTCCTCAGCAAAAAAAAAAAAAAAAAAAAACTAATTTAAAAAATTAAAAATCGGGGCCAGCCCGGTGGCGCAGCAGTTTAGTTCGTGCTTGGCAGCCCAGGGTTCCTGGGTTCGGATCCCGGGGGCCTGCTGACGCACTGCTTGTCAGCCATGCCGTGGCGGCATCCCATATAAAGTAGAGGAAGATGGGCACGGCTGTTAGCCCAGGGCCAGTCTTCCTCAGCAAAAAGAGGAGGACTAGCAACGGATGTTAGCTCAGGGTTGGTCTTCCTCAAAAAAAATAATAAAATAAATAAATAAAAATAATTTTAAAAAAGTTAAAAATCAAATTAAGTGTTTACACTATTTATGACTATGCACGTATTGTTCAATACTAAACAGTGTACTATTATCACAATTTCTTTCTTATGCAATGTATTGTTTTTTCTCCAGTTAATAATTGCCTTTCATTTTCATTAGCCTGGTTTTCCATGTATCTAAGAATTATTTTTCCCCAAAGCTCTAATATTTCTACCACATGTATATCATTGACATTCTCCAGGAACTCAAACACATCATTTCTACTATTTTCCTGGAGCCCTCCCTTCCTGAATCTATCCTTCTGCTCCAATCTGGACCTAGTGACTTCTAGACAACTTCAAAACAGTTGTGTTGGTACTTCCCTGCTCTGCTCTCCTATATTCTTTAATTCCATGTCTTTCTCATTCTAGTGTTACTCTTTAGCTTTGCTGGAGTTCATCATCCAGGTGCACCCCACTTGAGCTTTTTGGGGGCTCTTTGCCTCTCTTCTACATTTAGATCACAACTTTCTTCCCTTTGTTGTCAGACATCCATCTCTCTTTTTCTTTCAAAATATTCACTGAAATGTCTTGTCTATTGTTTTCTCTCCCTTTCCTCTCAAGGGTTAATAATTTAAAATATCTTTTTATTGTCATCTCACCAAGGTTTTGGGAGAGAGAATAGAAACCTATGTGCTCAATTCCTCATTGTAAACTGGAACCCAGGCATGGCATTTGAAATGAGGGACACATCCTTGATTTTAACAAAGGAGAGAAAATGAGTACATATACAGTAGATTTGATGCTATGAAGATGAAGGGATTCACATTGATGGGTTTGTTTCATCAGTGAAATATGAGGCTAGGTCACTAGCTGAGAGTGATGATGGAGGAGGGCCTGTAGGTAGAAAGCTTCTGAAGAGAAGAAAAGGTAAGAGTTATCTCACTGAATCGAAAATTACACCAATCAGAGAAACATGTTCTAAGCTAAATTGTGTTCTCCCCAAATTCATATGTTGAAGTCCAAACCCCCAGTACCTAGGAATGTAACCATATTTGGAGACGTCTTTAAAGAGGTAATTAAAATGAGACTGTGAGAGTGGGCTCTAATCCAATATAGCTGGTATCCTTTAGACATACAGATTGATACCAGATGTGTGCAAGCACAGCAAGACAACCTTGTGAAGACACAGTGAGAAGGCAGCCATCTACAAGCAGGTGAAACAGGCGCAGAACAGATCCTTCGTATGGCCCTCAGAGAAAACTCAACTACCAACACTTTAATCTTAGACTTATAGCCCCCAGAACTGTGAGAAAATAAATGTCCATTGTTTAAGCCACTCAGGCTATGGTATTTCGTTATGGCGGGCCTAGCAAACTAATACACATGGTAATGTTGCTGTACTGTGTTGAGTTCTGATTTGGGGTATGTGACCACGAATTTAAACAGAAACTAATAACTCTAATTATGTGCTTTTGTACAGCAATATTCAGCAGTTAAGTGGGTTTCAAAAAAAGGAAAGGCAAATGGTAGACTTCAGGCAATTTTCCAGTGAATACACTGGAGAGAGATAAAGACACAGAAGGTGAATGCGTTATCCTAAAGCACCCTCCACCTAGGCACCCAAGGCAGAAAATCAGGAGTCATACAATTGGTCACAAACTTGTGTTCATTCTACTTCTTAAACTCTTTCCACCCCCACCATCCAAATTCAGTACTTAGCTGGATTATTTTAATAGCCACCACGTCTCTCCATTCCCAGTCTCTTCCTCCACCAAGCCATTCTCCACAATGTTTTCCATTATTCTACTAATCAAAAGTTTTCAATGGCTCCTCATTACTTACATGACAAAAGCCAAACTTCTTAAAGAGTCATACAAGACCTTTCGTCTTCTGGTCCCTGCCTACCTCTTCAGCCTCATTGTCTATCACTTCTCTTCCCCACTCACAAGTACCCTACATTGCAACTAAACTACTGGAAACTCCATGAATAATCACCAGACTGTTACTTCTGCCTGCAATTCCTGCCATCCATTTGCTTGCCAGGCAAACTAAGATTTGCTCAAGGATCACCTCTTCTGAAGCTTCTCCTGACCGCTCAGGCAAGGTTGGTAAATGGCCCTTTCCCTGGATTATTACAACCTATACTTCTATCCATGAAGTCAATCATCACACTGTATTACTTACACTGTGCATTTTATTCAAACAGTAAACTCCTTGAGGTTAACAACCAATAGCATCAGCTGTGACTCATTACAGACCCTCCATGAATATTTGAGAAGTGAACTGGACGAAACAGAGCTCCAGGAGCTGTATTATAGATATAAGCCAAGGACTGTTCATAATGCAAGGTTGGCAAGGATATATTTTATCACACTTGTGATTATTAACAGTTATGAGTGGCAACGAGCTTTGCTTGTTGGTAAAAAAGATTAACTCTATGATGGCTATGGTGGTAACAGCTGTAGAGTTTCAAGGAGAAAAGCCAAATGTTTCAACAGTATTGCCTTGGCCAAGAAGTGACTGAAACAAAGCTACAACCTTTTATTTATAGCAGCTAGCATGCTATATTAAGATGGATATGGTCTTCAGATACACCTAGTTCTGAATTCTACCTCTACAGTTTATTAGCTATGTGAACATGCTAACATTGCTGACATTTCTGAGCTGCAGTTTCTAACCCGTATAGGAGGGATATCTATTTCACAAGATTGTTTTAAAAATTAAATACAATTAACTGTACATTAAAATGCCTCTCCTCTCATGAATTGTCTTCCATTTCTTCAGATCCAAGATTTAATATCCTTTTGCTTCTCTAAGATTCAAGTTACAGTTATTTTTTCAAACTCCAAAGTCAAAGACAGTTTCTGACTTTATATGTAGAGATCAGAGCAATATTAGTAGTTGTAGTATTAAGCAGGTGCCCTGCACCCTCTTCCCTCATCTTTCTCCTAGACAGCATTAGCTGTCACCATTTCAAGTCATGAAAATAAAAGTTCAGAGAGACTAAATTGCCCAGAAGCACCAGAGACATTTCTGTCAGCTATAAAAAGCATTCAACAAGTATTTATATACCACCAAGAATATGACCTATTAATAAGATAGTTCGGCTTGGTTAGTCAACTATCATGCATCAGGAACTTTGTTAGATGCAATGAATTAAAAAAAAAAAAAAATCAATGTTTGCACCAAACCCTACAGGTACTGGTGGAAGATATTAAAAATGTGAACCATGGGGCTGGCCCAGTGGTGTAACGGTTAAGTTCAGCACGCTCTGCTTTAGTGGCCCAGGGTTTGTGGTTCAGATCCCAGCTGTGGACATACACCACACATTAAGCCATGCTGTAACAGCAACCCACATACAAAATAGAGGAGGACTGGCACAGATGTTAGCTCAGGGCCAATCTTTCTCACCAAAAAGAAAAAAAAGTGAACCACGTATTAACAAAATATGGCATTTTTTGTTAATGAACATTTAATGCTGGCAAATGACACTGGCACTCATACATTAGTAGTGCTGTTTTACTACTTTTGTGGAAAGCCATCTGACAATATGCATCAGGAGCTTTAAATGTTAGAGCTTTGGGCTCTAAATTCTATTTATCCATATAACCTCAATATACTTTCAAAAAGTATATGCATATAAAGAGGCTAAAAGAAAAAATATATGTGAACGAGAATTATCTCTGTGTAATGGGACTGGATTTTTTCTTCTACGTATTTTGAAAATTTTCTATTAAACATATGCATAGCGGTTAAAGATCCCTGGATTATACAGTAATTCAAATCCAAGTTGCTGTCATTACGAGTAGCATGATTTGGGGCAAGTTCCTTAAATGTTTCCTCACATGCAAAATAGCCTCAAGTGATAGGATTACTGTATTTGGTAACATATGTGAAGTGCTTGACTATTTTTATTATATTCAGAGAAAAGTAATTTGAAAAAACAAACATCTTCAACTGGCGATTTTATGTTAATTATATCTGAATAAAGATTCATTTTAAAAAAACACCTTCATTTAGCGGTTCTGTCCACTTTTAAGAGCAAATCACAAAAGAAAATGTCATTTTTAGGACTAGGTTTAACTAGAAAAGCTCATTTTCTCATTTAGATTTAGACAATTATTCTTGACACAAAGTAAGGAAACCAAAGCTCCCAACGAGTATCGAATATTGAAGCACAGAACCCAAAGCGTAGTTTGCCATTTTATTGCAGCCTTCATCCAAAAGACATTTCACGCCATCCGTGACCCGGGAAGTCGCTGGTATCTCCCGCCAGGCAAGCGAACACACCACCTCAGCCTCTGAGGTCTCAGAGTCGGGAGCCCCCGACTGGACACGCAGAGCGCTCGGCTCACGTTCGGGCACAGGCTGCGCGTCCCGGGCGGTTCCAGGGCCAGGCAGAGACGGCGGCGCGCGATGCACGGAACCGAAGGGTGGTGCCTCGGGGCTAGGACCACTTCTTGGTGACGTTGAGGTGGCTGAGCTGGTCTGAGACAAGTCTGTGCGGGGGGAACTTGGACACGCTGGCCGCCTTGATGGCCTCGAAGGCCGCCGCCCTGCGGCCCGCGGCGTGGCCGAACTCCTGCTCCGCGGTGAGGTAGGGCGCGCTCAGCCAGTAGTGGTTCTCCGCCTCCGTCTCCAGGCGACGGAGCATGTTCTGCTTCGCGTGAAAAGACACGGCCCGCGGCCGCCGGTGCTTCCCGATCCACTGCCGGCCGGGAATGCGATTGCGGCAGAGCAGGGCGGTCAGGAACATGGCGCCTGCCGAGGGGACACAAGCCGGGGCCGGGCTGGCGACGAGCCGCGCCGCAACCCGCCCGTCCGCCACGCGCCCCCACCCCCACCGAAGGAAGCGCGAGCCCCAGGAGGGTCGACAAGCGAACACCGGGGCGCCCGCAGCATCGGAAGACACCCACGAACTCACCGGGCGCGGCCCTCCGGCGTCCCGCAGCTCTCCGCACGCCGGGCGACACGGCGCCGGAAGTGCGCCCGCGCCGCGGAGCCTCCTGGCTACTTCGCACGAGACTTCAGCTCTCGCGAGAGAGGGCTTGTGCGACTCCGCGAAATTAATGACGCTTCCGGCGCCGAGAGATTCAAACGAGTGGCGGGCGCTGAAACGGAGTGACGGAGGCTCCCCGCGCCCGGCGTCCTGCTGAGCAGTCCTCACCCATGGATCTGGTCCGAAGCTTCTGCGGGAAGTTGCGGTCTCTGGCCATCACCCTAGACGGCGAGACGGCCCGGCTGCAGCGAGCGCTGGACGGAGAGGAGAGCGGTGAGGGAGGCAGCGGGCGTTCGGCGGGCTCCCGGCGGCGGGACCGTCGCGGCTGTCCGCAGCCGCCGGATGCGCGTGTCGGAGGGCAGTGACGGGCGAAACGCGCACTTACAGGAGAGGTTATCTCCTTGCGGTGGGAGGAGTGCTTTGGAGGAGCTGTGGGGAGAGCGTGGAACGCCTGTCGAGATGCTCGACCCTTGTCGTTCGCACAGCTCGGAGGGGCTGCAAGTGCCGCCTTTCTTTCCTTATTCGTGTGACCCTCGAGTGTGTTGTGCCTGTTTCTAGTTCTGTGTACACCCACAGTGCTCTCCTCAGATAATGGAAGTAGCACGTTATCGTGTTGCGAAGAGGAACGGCGGCGTTTAGGAATAAAAATCTAAATTAACAGCTTGAGCTCATAATGCATACACCGATTTATACATGATATACTTTCAAGTCATATATAATGTGTTTACCAATAAAAATATAAACAAAATTACACAGGTTCTTTTAAAATGCAGCTATTTAGCAACGTTCTTTACATGTATATGACTTTTGTCTCACCCAAATGATCCACAGTTGCAGTAAAATATGTATTTTTCCCAGTAAACCATGTTTTCAACACAAACACTAGTACTTAATACTGGGGGGAGGGGTTGTTTGTTTTTTAAATAAACGAAGCAAAGTTCTCTACTACTGACCTTTGTATTTGGTGGTCTAGTGGTGGTCCGGTGCTGTCACCACCGCAGCCTGCATTCGTTTCCCAGTTAGGGAACCACGCCACCCATCGGTCGGTTGTCATACTGTGGCGCCTGCGTCTTGCTGGGATGCTGAAAGCTATGCCACCGGGATTTCAAATACCAGCAGGGTGACCCATGGTGGACAGGTTTCAGAGGAGTTTCCAGACTAAGACAGAGTAGGAAGAAGGACCTGGTCACCCACTTCCATAAAATTGGCCATGAAAACCCAATAAACAGGAGCAGAGCATTTTCTGATACAGCACAGGAAGGTGTGAGGAGGGCACAAAAAGACCAGGAAGGATTCCGCTGTGCTCTACACAGTCACTAGAAGTTGGAATCGATCCTATGGCACTAACAACGAAACCTTTGTATGATAGTTTTTTAAAGTTATTGCAAGAGTAGTTCAGATTTTGAGATTATTTTATAAATGTCATAATTGTAATGTGCCTTAAAATATACTATTTTATATTTATACCCTGTAGACACAGACTCCTTTTACTTTAATTACATTATGAATAGTTTTCCAGCCATTTATAAATGTTTATTCTTGTAACTGTAAAAACAATACACATGCATGGCAAAAAATTTGAAATATGGAAAATTAGAAAGAATAACATAGAACCAGCCTTGGTGGCCTAGTGGTTAAAAGTTCAGGGCTCTCCCCATTTCGGTGGCTTGGGTTTGTTTCCTGGTTGTGGAACCACACCACCTGTCTGTCAGTTGCCATGCTGTGGCAGTGGCTCACATAGAAGAACTAGAAGGACTTACAACTAGGATATACAACTGTGCACTGGGGCTTTAGGGAGGGAGGAAAAAAGAGGAAGATTGGCAACAGATGTTAGCTCGGGGCGAATCTTTCTCTGCAAAAAAAGAAAGAAGAAAATATGTCCTATAATTCTGCCATCAGAAGACACCACTATTAATATTTTAGGAGTTTTTCTATCATTCTTATTTTTAGAGTTGCTTTGTTTTTATTTGATTTTGTTTACATAGGTTAGATAATGCTGTAAGACACAAAATTGTGTTAACATTTTGAATTCTTGATATTATAACTGAGTTGCTTTCCACAAAGCTTGTGCTAATTTATGTTCTTACCAATGTGTTACCTGTGTACACAAA
Organism: Tapirus indicus; assembly: GCA_031878705.1. Lineage (NCBI taxonomy): Eukaryota > Metazoa > Chordata > Mammalia > Perissodactyla > Tapiridae > Tapirus > Tapirus indicus. The sequence continues at coordinate 84,178,615 of CM062930.1, read as the reverse complement.
TTCTGCATTTTCTTTTCATTTTATAAGAAAAAGTTGGAATAATTTTTCAATTCTTGGCCCATATGTGTTACAGAAAATATGAAATTGTGATAGAGAAAATAATCCCCCCAAAATTTCACCTTTTATGATAACAGTGATGAATCATTAAATTGGTTGACTTTTTAAAACATCTTTATTGAGATAATTCACATAACATAAAATTCACCAAAGGATACAATTCAGTGGTTTTTAATATATTCACAGAATTGTGCAACCGTCATCACAATAAGTTTAAATTTTCATCACCCCTAAAAGAAAGCCCTGTGACTGTTAACAGCCCCTCCTTATAATCCCACCCCTACCTACCACACTAGCCTTAGGCAACTGTTAATCTTTCTGTCCCTATAGATTTGCCTATTCTAGTCATTTCATATAAATGGAATCATACAATATGTGGTCTTTTGTGACTGACGTATTTCACTTAGCATAATGTTGTAGGGTTCATCCATGTCTTAGCATATATCAGCACTTCATTCCATTTTATTACTGAATAATATTCCATTCTATGGGTATATCACATTTTGTTTATCTGTTCATCAGTTGATGAACATTTGGGTTGTTTCCACTTTTGGCTATTATGAACAATGCTGCTGTAAACATTCATGTGCAGTTGTTGTGTGAACGTAATGTTTTCAGTTCTCTTGGATATACACTTAGAAGTGAAATTGCTGGGTCATGTGGTAACCGTATGTTTAACTTTTTGAGGAACTCCCAAATTGTTTTCCAAAGCAGATGCATCATTATACATTTCTACCAGCAATGAATCAGGGTTGAAATTTGTCCACATCCTTATCAACATTTGTTGTCTGTCTGGTTTTTTTTTTTTTTTTTTTGATGTCTTAATAGTTTATAACATTGTGAAGTTTTCGTTGTACATTATTGTTTGTCGGTCACCATATGAATGCATCCCTTCACTCCTTGTGCCCACCCCCCCACCTCCCCTTCCCCCTGGTAACCACCAACCAGTTCTCTCTGTCCATGTGTTAGTTTATATTCCACATATGAGTGAAATCATGCAGTGTTTGTCTTTCTCTCTCTGGCTTATTTCACTTAATATAATGTCCTCTAGGTCCATCCATCTTGTTGCAAATGGGACAATTTTGTGTTTTTTTATGGCTGAGTAGTATTCCATTGTGTATATATACCACATCTTCTTTAACCAATCATCAGTCGAGGGACACTTGGGTTGCTTCCACTTCTTGGCTATAGTGAATAATGCTGCAGTGAACATAGGGGTGCACAAGCCTCTTGTGATGGTTAATTTCATGTCTATTGGGTAGATGCCCAATAGTGGGATTGCTGGATCATAAGGTATTTCTATTTTTAATTTTTTGAGGAATCTCCATACTGTTACCCATAAAGGTTGCACCAGTTTGCATTCCCACCAGCAGTGAATGAGGGTTCCTGTTTCTCCACAACTTTTCCAACATTTGTTGTTATTTGTCTTGTTGATTATAGCCATTCTAACAGGTGTAAGGTGATATCTTAGCGTAGTTTTGATTTGCATTTCCCTGATGACTGGTGATGTTGAACATCTTTTCATGTGTCTGTTGACCACCTGTATCTCTTCCTTGGAAAAATGTCTGTTCATATCCTCTGCCCGTTTTTTGATTGTGTTGTTTGTTTTTTTTTGTTATTCAGTTGTGTGAGTTCTTTATATATTACGGAGATTAATCCCTTATCAGATATATGATTTGCAAATATTTTCTCCCAGCTGGTGGGTTGTCTATTCATTTTGATCGTGGTTTCATTTGCCTTGTAGAGGCTCCATAGTCTGATGAAGTCCCACTTGTTTTTTTTTTTTCTTTTGTTTCTGTTGTCCGAGTAGACATGGAATCCGAAAGGATCCCTTCATGACCAATGTCAAATAGCGTACTATCTATATTTTCTTCCAGGAGTTTTATAGTTTCGGGTCTCACTTTCAGGTCCTTAATCCATTTTGAGTTAATTTTTGTGTATGGTGATAGAAGGTGGTCTACTTTCATTCTTTTGCATGTGGCTGTCCAATTTCACCAGCACCATTTATTGAAGAGACTTCCCTTTCTCCATTGTATGTTCTTTGCTCCTTTGTCAAAGATTAGCTGTCCATAGGTGTGTGGTTTTATTTCTGGGCTTTCAATTCTGTTCCATTGATCTGTGTGTCTGTCTTTGTACCACTACCATGCTGTTTTGATTACTATAGCTTTGTAGTATATTTTGAAGTCAGGGATTGTGATGCCTCCAGCTTTGTTCTTTTTTTTCAGGATTGCTTTAGCTATTTGGGGTCTTTTGTTGCCCCATATGAATTTTAGTATTCTTTGTTCTATTTCTGTGAAGATTGTCATTGGGATCCTGATTGGAATTGCATTGAATCTGTAGATAGCTTTCGGCAGTATGGACATTTTAACTATGTTTATTCTTCCCAATCCATGTGCATGGGATATTTTTCCATTTCTTTATGTCTCATTGATTTCTTTCAATAGTGTCTTATAGTTTTCATTGTATAGGTCTTTCATCTCCTTGGTTAAATTTATTACCAAATATTTTATTCTTTTTGTTGCAATTGTAAATGGGATTGTCTTTTTGAGTTCTCTTTCTTTTAGTTCATTATTAGCATATAGAAATGCAACTGATTTTTGTAAGTTGATTTTATACCCTGCAACTTTGCTGTAGTTGTTGATTATTTCTAGTAGTTTTCCAATGGATTCTTTATGGTTTTCTATATATAAGATCATGTCATCAGCAAATAGTGAAATTTTCACTTCTTTGTTGCCTGTTTGGAGTCCTTTTATTCCTTTTTCTTGGCTAATTGCTCTGGCCAAAACCTCCAGTACTGTGTTGAATAAGAGCAGTGAGAGTGGGCATGTTGTCTGTCTCTTTGATTATAGCTATTCTAGTGTGTATGAAGTAAGATATCATTGGGTGTGGATTTGCATTTTCCTAATGAAAATTGGTTGACTGTTAACAGGTGCAAAGAGATCTTCAAAGGAGGTGTGTTTTAGAAAAGAAAGATAATCCTTAAAAAGAAACTGCTTTCAGGGGCCATCCCGGTGGTGTAGCAGTTAAGTTCGTGTGCTCCACTGCAGCAGCCCAGGGATTCGCAGGTTCGGATTGAAGCACCGCTTGTCAAGCCATGCTGTGGCTGCATCCCATATAAAGTAGAGGAAGATGGGCACAGATGTTAGCTCAGGCCTAATCTTCCTCAGCAAAAAGAGGAGGATTGGCAACGGGTGTTAGCTCAGGGCTAATCTTCCTCGCACACACACAAAAAACTGTTTTTACATTTTTATAATATGACCAATTGATTAATAAGAAAGGTGACAGTGCAGTGGGTAAAGAATGTCTTTTCGGTAAGTGGTGCCAGGTCAGTTGGACACTCAGATATGGGAAAAAAAAATGAATCTTGATCCTTACTGCATGCCATACTCAAAAATCAATTCTAGATGGATTGTAGTTCTAAATGCAAAAAGCAAAACAATAAAGCTTTTAGAAGAAAACTTAAGTGTTGTCACTGGCAAGATTTTTAAAATACGAACCAAAAAGTGCTCACCATAAAGGAAGAAGTTGCTTAGTAGGACTACATTCCCTCTTTCTCCTCCCTCCCTTCCTTTCCTTCCTGATCTAAGGGTTGATTGTGTAAATATGTTTACTTTGAAAGTTCATCAAGCTATATGCTTATGACTTCTGTACTTTTCTGGATGTATATTTTAATGAAAGTTTTAAAGAAAGGCTTTAACACTTTTCTTTGTGATTGACCGGATATAAATGATAAATAAATGCCTATGAGGATTTTATAGTTCTAAGAAACTATACTAAATTACATTTTCTATTCTTTTTCCTCCTTTTCTTTATTGTACTTTTTCCTTTTAACATTCCTATTGAAGACTTTGAAGATTATCCAATGAGAATTTTACATGACCTTCATTCAGAAGTCCGGACTCTAAAGGTATCACTCCTATAATATTTATTATTTTTATGTGGCAATTTTTAAAATCTAAATAAATTTAGTCAAAAGTTAGAGAAATTATAATGTTTTTTCTTTTCTCGTAAAAGGATGAAGTCAACATTCTTCTTGAAAAAGCAAGTTTGGAAAGTCAAGAAAGCATTGGTTTCATAAAGGCAACAAAAGTACTGATGAAAAAAAATTCAATGGATATCATGAAAATAAGAGAGTTTTTCCAGAAGTATGGGTATAATCCACGTGCTAAGACAAATTCAGGTGTGAATAACTTGCATTTTATAGCATTTGTTTTAGTGTTAAAGAAAGCAGCATGATTTTTAAGTTTTACTTAAAACTACTGCAGGTTTGGCCATGGTTTCTAGTTCCGGCTCTGCCATTATGTGACCATCATTTGATCATCATTTATTCAACAATCACTGTGTGCTGGATGCAGTGCTGATCAGTGGTGCAATATAAAGATAGTCCTTGCTCTCCTTTCCAAAATGATAGATGAGAACTAGCACAATGCCAGATGAAAGAAGAGTATAAGTTAAATCTATGTGACTTTAGGATAGTTGGTTTCTAGACAGCTCTGTCAATAAATAGCTGAGAGAACAACCTTTAGGCATGCTATTTCATTTTTCTTGTTCTCAATTTCCTCTTTAGTAGAATGAGAGATTTTGCCCCAAAAGTGAGGGGCAATTATTATTAAAGATAGGGAGAAATGGTCTGATTTGAGTGATGGGAAGAAGGGTCCTTCCACACCATTGGGATTTTTGGCTATATAAATTGATAGTCCTTTTTAGTTTTAAAGTTCTGATGAAGCATAGTGTGTCGTGGTGATTTGGAATTCAGAGCCAAACTCCCTGAGTTCAAATCTCTGATTCCACCACTTACTAGCTGTATTATCTTTAACCAGTTACTTAACCTCACACCTCAGTTTCTCATTTGTAAAGTAGAGATGTTTAATAGTATCTACCTCTGAGGTTGTACAAGGATTAAATGAGATAAAATTTGCTTAGAATAGTACCGAGTATGTTAATTACCCAGTGTTAACTATTATTATTTTCCATGTCTATACCCGTGAGTGACTAATTTCATTATGCTTCAGTGTCTTCATTTCTATTATGAGAATGATCTTTGTACATAAATAAAATATTAATTGGATTCAACAAGTGTGTATTGAGGATATGTCTGGAAGATATGTTAAACAGTCCACGTGGTATAATGGAAAGAATTCAGTTGACTTTGGTGTGAATAAGCCATGGATTCAAATACTGGCTCCGCCAGTTACTACATGTGGGACCGTTGATAATTTCTCTAAATTGCTTTTCCTCACTTGTAAAATGGGTGTAATAATACCTCCCTATGGGCTAGTGATAATGGTGATGATTTTGTTTTTATTCATCTCATCAGTGGCAGCCTTCTGATAAATATAACAATAGGTTTTTGGTAGCTCTTGTAACATTTCTCAAAATTAACAGAAAGCACAATGCCAGAACAGAACTCAGTGAATCAGCAGCTACTCTTCCAAGGGCCAAAAGACATGAAATCAAAGTTTATAACCATTTTTTTTATGGTGCATCCTCCAGATTTAAAGTGTCTTGGCTTATCATGCACACAAAAATGGTAGCCTATCCTAATTCATTTCCAGTTGCCAATCAAAACAAAGAAAATAGTAATCTTCAAAGAAAACGTGTGCACCTCTTCGCTTCCTCCAGTCTGTTGGATCTCTTAGCTGGTCAAGTAAATGTCCAGCCTCAATTTATCCCTTTCCTATTCCTTTGGACCCAAAAGATTCTGCCAGGGATCAATGCCAAAGTCTTGATAGACCCCATTTCAACTGTAGACTTTCTTTTAAAAGTTGGAATAAACAGAAACAAAAAAGTTCCTTGTCAGACATAAAAAAATACATTCCAATTCATAACAAGAAAAGTGCAAACATTTTCTTCTTAAAAAGAATGCAACAAACAGGAAATTTTAGAAACATTTTTCCCATTTATTTCAATAAATATGTATGATTATTATAATTAATATTTTCAATTTAGCACCCAAATGATTTTATTCAAAATCATCTAAAACAAATCTTTTTATTAACTCCCTTCCTCCTAAAGTTTAAACATAATGTAGCATTTGGAATCAAAAGATGTGGGCTCAAGTCTTGGCTCTTTAAATTCTACCAGCTGAGTGTTCTCCAAAATGTTGTTTAGTACCCTCATTAATAAAAATGAGGAAAAAATATTCTAAGATATTTTGTGCTTGGAGCAGTTCATATGAAAATTAAATGGAGTGAAACATATAAAAATGTCTATTCCATGGAGGATTCCAAATACATTTTCGTTTCTCTTCCTTCATTTCATCCTCACATTTCTCTCTTCCTTCTTTCCCATCACCACTTTCCAGTTACTGGTTCATACTATGTTTCTTTAATACACGTTTTGCATTTGTCCTTCTTCATTTTCTTATACCCATTCCATTCTCTACTTTATAACCTTGCTATCTCACTGAGGCCCTATCATTTGTTACGTTAATCTCTGCCCAGATCCTGACCAAATCCACTTATCGTTCTAGTTATCCTTTTTGACTTTCATTGTCTCTCACACAAAAGCTAGTATTTCTTCCTCTTGAACTCTTTCTTGGTGTTGTGGCTGCTATCCTGGATCTTTTAACTCCAACTTGGGTTCCACACCGAATTCATTAACCAGTGGTATACTTAGGAAATGGCAAAGGGCTGTGGGAAAAAGTATAGTTGTTAGTAAATTATTTAGTCTTAAATGTACAGTGTGGGTGATTGAGGGTATGGGGTCTGGAGCCAGATATAACCTATAGAAGGTGAAAAACTACATGTCTTTGTAATCTTCTATTATTTCTCTCAACTAGACCTTTGATACAGGTATTCCAGACTGACTTAGGATAAAAACTTATCTTTGTGTAACAGTCTTTCCTTTTTAATTTAGGCATCTGTAAGTTAAAAATCTAAAATAATAGTATTATACTTTGTGTTAAATCTAGATCATAGTTAATTCCATACACTGTAATTAATGTCATTAAATGATAAAATAGTTTCAAAATAAGAATGAGTGATAAATCACATTAACTGGGGAAGAAGTAAGGAAATTGGACTTATATTTGTAGGTATTGATTTTTCATTTTTTAACACTTTAGTTTACTTCCCTTCTCTATTGTGTCATCAAAATGGGATATGGGTAGACAAGAAGTACAGGTCAGAAATTTACTAAAGGGACAATTGAAATAAAACTTTTAGAGACTAAGGAGAGAATCAGGACTTTTACTGATTTGGAACATTTCAAATGGAGTTATTTTACGTGGTTTTAGTATATGAGATTTCCTGGTTTGATGTTTGAGCAGAATATGACCTTGATTTTTCCTCCCAGTGGATGAGCAAGAAGTCATTGAGTCTAAAACAGAGTCTGCTAAGCATGAAAATCTTCAAAAGCCTGATGTGAAGGATGATTTGTCTGACCCCGCTGTTCCGAGCAGTTCTGTTTCTGAGAAGTCTCCACGTAGTCCACAACTTTCAGATTTTGGACTTGAGCGGTACATGATATCCCAAGTTTTACCAAACCCTCCATGGGCAGTAAACAACCATAAGGAAGAGCCAAAAATTGTAACTCCATCTTCCAAACAATCACTAGTTAAGGTGATAAAAACTCCGAAGTGTGCACTAAAGATGGATGATTTTGAGTGTGTGACTCCTAAACTGGAACACTTCGGTATCTCTGAATACACTATGTGTTTAAATGAAGATTACACAATGGGTCTGAAAAATGTGAAGAATAAGAGGTAAGCAGCTTTCTTAAAGGGCACATTTTATGTAACTTTCTAAATCTTTTGTATTTATTGATTTTTCCTAGAAGAAATATGATGTTTCAGACAATATCTTTCCTTCAAAAGGTCTTTAGATGCTTCTTACTTCAAACTTCCCTGAGTCAGCAGTTGCGTCAGTAAAGTGTGAACTATGGGTTTCCTCGGGTTACATGCTGTAGAGGGAGAGATAATGACCTGAAAAAAGTTGGCATTTGGTGGGATAGAGAAGAGAGAATAAAATTAAAATAGTAAAATTAGTAAGAATTCGTGACTGATTTGGTAAGGAGACGTGGGAAGAGAAGTGGATCCAGGATATATCACACATTTCTGTTTTGTTGCCCGGGGTGATGCTTGGGGAAACAGCTAAAATAGGAGCGCCTGTGGCTTGGGGTAGGGTGGTGAGTTTACGTGTTGATTTTGAGGTGCCTGTAGAGGTGCTCTTAAGCTTAGGTTTTTAACATGAATTTGAAGTTAAGTGATGAATTTCATGCTAGACTAAAGAGATTGGGAGTGATTAGTGTGGAAATGGTAATTAAAAAGTTACATTGAAAATGAAAATACCACATTGTCAAAGTAGCCAAGCAGTGTGTAAAGGTAAATCCATATCTTTCTGAACTGTAATTATTAAAGAAGGAAAATAAACATTCAACTCAAAGAGTCAGGAAAAAAAAACCCAGAAAAGGGAACAAACGCTAAAGATAAAATAAAATGTTATTATAAAAGATATTCAGAAAAGTAGAATTGATAGATCTAAGACTGGTTCTTATTTAAACATAAATGCAAATGACAAAATTAGGAACTAAGGGCTATATTTTTTATTTTTTTAACCTATTAGAAATACTACAGGGTATAGTATTGGGAAATTTGTAAAGTTCAGATAAATGAAAATTTTTTTAAAGCAATACAAAATTATCAAACCCGACTTGAAGTAGAAAACCTGGATAGACCAAAAGTCAGAGAAGAAAGCTGAAAAAGTTATCAGAGAACTAGCTCCAAAAAGTTCTGGGCACAGATGGTTTTCTGGATGAATCCTTTCATAATTTCAGAGAACATATATGTTCCATCTTATATAAAAAGTTCTTTTTCTAAGAGGGAGATATATGTTCTAGTGCAGGTGCCAACACCTCACTGGGGACCCACAGACTCACAAAACCTCTCTGTTCCATTTCCTCACTAGTAAAATGGATATACCATGCTCATCTTGGTTACCACACAGAGTCAGTGGGATATAATGGATAAAAAATTATAAACTGCCTTAAGAATGAGATACTATGAAAATAATGATCTTTGAAAAGAACTGTCATTGCCAGGGGTCTACAAACTATGGCCACAGGCCAAATCCAGCCTGCTGCCTATTTTTTATAAATAAGTTTTATTGGAACATAGGCTAAAAAAAAAAGTTATTTTTCTAAAACTAGAATAAGACAGAAAACTCTGCAGTGTAGTTTATGAGATTGATATACCCTTGATACAAATACTGACAGAGCACACAAAAGGAAACTATGGCCCAATCTAATTTGTGAATAAAGATGTAAAAATCCTGATTAAAATACTCACAAATTGAGTTCACAGAATATTAAAAGTATGATGGGCAACTTCCAAATTAAGCTTATCCCAGGAATGCAAAGATAGTTTAATATTTGAGAACTCATCAAATACATTATTTCTGTGATTCAATAAGAACAAAAAGGTAGGATAATCTCCATAGAGCCAATAAGGAATATGATAAAATTTGCCATCTATTCTTCATTTAAAATGCTTGGTCAAACTCTAAATAAAAGGATACTTCATTAACATGATAAATTAAATAAATATCTAACTTAATAGTGAAGCTCCTGTCACCATTATTTAACATCATTCTTGATGCTCTGGCCAATGTAACGAGATAGGAAATAGAAATTAGAAGTATTTCTAGGCCATATTTTGTACCTGGGCAGCCCAAGAAAGTCATATCTAAAATGACTAGAAATAATAAAAGTTCAAGAAAGAGGCTTGTATAAGAAATGTATAGTTATAAGATAACCATTTAAAATAATATGCTTTCCTATAGTTTATTAATAACTAGTTGGTAAATATAGTGGAAAAAGTCCATTCAAATTTGCAACAAAGAAGTAAAATATCCATGCCAGTTGTAGGTGAAAGGCCTATATGATTAAAACCCTAAAACATTTCTCAGTTATATAAAGGAGAGGTTAGGATGAAGAAAGATATTATATTCCCGAATAGAATGACTAGTATTATTGAGATGTTTAATCATATCAAATTAATGTATAGATGTCATACGATTACAACAAAGCCTCCATAGGATCCATAGTATTTTTTTTTAAGGTGGAGAAAGGGATATTTGACAAAATGGTTCTAAAGTTTATTTGGAAGAATAAAAAGCAAGGATAGCTAAGAAAATAATGAAAAATAACAGTAATGAGGGGACTTGACCTACTAGATACTAAAATGTGTAAAGCTACAGTAAGTAAAACAGTATAAAACTGTCACAGAATAGACGTATAACTGGAACAGAATAGCCCAGAAGCAGACTCTAATTTACATAAGAATTTAATGTTTACTGAAGGTGTTTGTTTTTGAAGTGAAGATTATTCAGTAAATTAGGCTTGGACAATTGGTTAACTGAGCCATCTTGTAGTATTCAGTGAGACTCCTGAACTATATTTTAGACATCTGGGTAATTGACTAGAACACCCTTAATAAGATGGTAGGCTCAGTCTTTTTAGTCTAAAAAAAAAGCCAAGTTTTTAATCCATATCTGTGTACTGGTTGTAAAATTCCACTTTATGATTTTGAAGCCATGAGCTATACAATTCCTATATTTGAACTAATGAGTTGAACTTATGACTTTCCTTTAAGTCAAAGATTCTTAAACCATTTCTAAGTCAAAACTATCAAAACAAAATGGTTCTTAACCTTTTTTGGGCCATGGACATACATTTAAAAATATATACATATATTCGTTCCATGGGATTTCTGTTCCATAAAACAGAATTGAATGTTCGTCCAGATTTATATAAGATTAAAATTTTTTCCAGAGGTTTAATACTAACTTTTTTTTTAATGCTAACTTTTTTTTTTGTACCTTATAATTTCCCTATGAATCACACCAGTGAGGAGGCCATAGAAACAGAACCAGTGACCAATGATAATTTCTTTTCCACCCCTGGCCTCGTAATCCAACAGCTGGAAAAAAATGGTAAGTGTAAATGTCAAGTTACTTCTCAGCTACACTCCTTCCAGATAGACTATCTTTGTGCAAAAATGGTTCTGTCACCTTACACATTCTAATAGGCTTCTGCATCTTCTCGGTTCATAACATTGGAATTTATTAAGTACCATTCCAATTCAGGTTCAACATGATTTCATACAAGAAGATACACTTTTCTGTTATGTTTTTCATACTCTTTCTGATTATATTCAGTACTTGTCAGCTTGTTTGTTTTTAACATTTTAACTTAAAACATATAAATATATATTAATTCACCAATCTTTTGATGATAAAGAGCTAATAGTACCTTTTTTTTTCAGTTTAGCTTCAGCCTATTGATTAGAGTTCTACATTATCTTTCTTACATAAACCACACCCAGAATACATCAGCTACCATTTCAAATTTTGTTTTTTTTAAATAGTACAAGAACTTAAAGAAAATTTTCATGTAGTGTTTTCATATTTGTCCCAGCAAACACAAAAACATTGGTTTTCATGAAAATATAAAATAAAAAAAATCCTAGAGTTTTATAGTTTCTTTGAATAATTATTTATAATTGTTTGATCTATACCAAATTTGTTGGCAAATTTTTTAAAGTAACTTGTCTTTATCAGGTCTTTACAAAGTTTGGGACATATTTTCAGAAAAATTCTCTTTTTGTACTAATTTCAGACTTGTTAGTTTAATAAGTATTGCTAGCATAAACAGGTGTGAAAAAAATACAGCTGACTCATAGTAAGATTAGATCTCAACTTATAAGAAAGAACATGATTGTATTAAAGAGTAGCCTATTTAAAAAAACAGTGATTGGACCACCACCTCACACTTTATTCAGAAATTAATTCCTAGTGAACTGTTAACTTTTTAGAAAATGAGAAAGGAGAATATCTTTATGAATTTTGAAGTGGAATGGATTTTTTAAAGAATAGCTTACTAACTGAAATCCTTCAGTATACCATCGGCAATGTATTTTATGAAAGGAATGGAAAGCTTAGGTTTATCCATTAGTAATTTCGTTAAGTGGAGGCTTATTATAAGAGATTTTATTGTATTTTAGTTTAACCCTATTTTTATGCTACAAAAGTATGATTATTACAATTTTTATAGCCTATACTTATTAAAATTTAGTAATTTGGGGACCAGCCCAGTGGCGTAGCGGTTAAGTTGGCGTGCTCCCCTTCAGTGGCCTGGGTTTTGAGGTTCAGATCCCGGGCACAGACTGATGCACCACTTGTCAAGCCATGCTGTGGAGGCGTCCCATATAAAGTAGAGGAAGATGGGCACGGATGTTAGCTCAGGGCCAGTCTTCCTCACCAAAAAAAGAAAGATTAGTAATTTGTTTACCATTGCTTCTTATATCCCACTCATTCCTTCTCGGTTTAGTTTTCTTCTTGTTAAAATACATCCTTTGGTAGTCCTTTCAGAGATGTTATTTATAGTCTGTGTGAAGTAATTTGTAGTTTTGTATGTGTGAAAACATTTCCTTTTTTTTTACTCATTCTTGAATGATAAATTAGCTGGGTATAACCCCTAGATTGACAGCTGTTTTTGTTCAGTATTTTAAAGAAATTATTCCATTGTGATCTGGTATCTGTTGCTGCTGATGAGCAGAGTGTTATTGGTCTGATTAGCTTTCCTTTGTGGAAAATCTGTCTTTTCTTTCTGGTAGTCTATAAGATTTTTGTCCTTCATAGTCTACATTTCTCTATAATATATATGTATATTTGTTTTTATTTATTGTGTTTAGAATTTTGTATGACTTTTCAAACTAAAGACTCATGTCATCAACTCTGGAAAATACTCTTGACATTATCTCTTTAATAATATTACCTCTCCCCTAATTCCTCAGTTTTTTTCTCCTGAATTTTTTCTCCTGAATTCCTGTAAGATATATTGTAGAATGTTATCCTTCAGCTTCCTCAGTTAACTTCCCTTTGATATTTTCCTTCTCTTTCTCTATGCTACTTTGTGCATTAGTTAGAGTTTTCTTCCACTTTCCTATTTCTCTTTTACACTGAGTCTAAATTATTATTCTAATCCATTGATTGAATTTTTACTCCAGTGACTACATTTTCTGTTTTATAAATTTTTTCTTTCAAATGTGACTGTTCCTTTTTTTTGTTCTGTAATATCATCCTCTTGCCTTATGATTTCTGTGCCTTCATTTATCTCTTTGAACGTTTTAAACACATGTATCCGAAAGACTCTTTAAGGTGTTAACTCTCTCGTTTACTGCTCTGATTCTCTTTCTTGGGGGTTTGTTTCCTCACATGCTTTTAGTTTTTTAACTGTGAACTCATCTTCAAATGAAGTTGTTTTCAGTGAAAGTTCTATGTGCCATGGATTGTCAAGTAGCCCCTGTGGAGCTGTCTCATAATTACCCCAGCCAAGGCCCCATGGGTTTACCAATTGCAGACAAGCTTTTAAGTTAACTACTTGGTTCAGGATACCAGCACTGCACCCAGTGAACTCAGAACCCACAATTCTATACTGTATGGACTTAATTTTCTGATTTTTCAGTATTTTTCCAAAGACTTTCTACCTTTAGCCTAGCTTGCTTTCATCTTGTTCCCTTGGAGCCAGTGCCAGTGGGCAGATATTTTCTAGTCCCTGGTTCACAGACCTTACTGCTCTTCCAGGCTCTCGACTTTATGCATCATGTTCTGTTTGAGTGCCTCATACATCAGAGCCTGTGCTCTTAACTCCTATCTGTGCTGGTCTTAAAATTCCAGGTGTTAAGGTGTATGCAGTTATGCACGGCATAACAACGTTTTGGTCAACAACAGACCATATATTTGATGGTGGGTCCCGTAAGATTAGTACCATGTAGCCCAGGTGTATACTAGGTGATACCATCTAGATTTGTGTAAGTTCACTCTGTGATGTTCGCATAACAATGAAATCACCTGAGGATGCATTTCTGAGAACATGTCCCTGTCATTAAGCAATGTATGTACGTGGAAATATCAGATTAAATAGATGTTACCATCTTGCTATATTTGCTTCAAATCTTTTTTTATATTAAAGTTCTACATAAAGCTAAATCCCCAGCCCCACTCCATTATTCTCCTTACCTTCCTCCCCAAAAGTAATGATTATTCTAAAGTATAGTTGCATTGTTTTAAAATTTCACATAAATGGCAACATCCAATTCATACTTCTGTCACTTGCTTTTTTCACTCAAAAAATTTACATTAATCCATGTAAATCCAGTTCATTCCTTTTAATTGTTAAGCAGTATTCCATTGTATGAATAAGCCATATTTTATTTATTCATTTGCTTATTAAGGGATAGTTAAGGTGTTTTTATTTTTTACTATTACAGGCAGTCCTCTAATGAAATTGTCCCTGTGCACATGCGTTTCTCACATCTAGGAGTAGGTTTCTAGATCAAAGGGGTTGCACATCTTCACTTATTCTAGAAAATGCTAAATTGCCGCCTAAGAGTGGCTGTTCTGATTTATTCTTACCAGCAGCAGTGTTTGAGTTCCTGTTTTTCCTTCTTTTCCAGCACTTGGTTTTTGTACTTAATAAACTTTTGTCAATCTGATCATTTTTCTAGTATGTCTACTTTTCCTATTTGATATTTTTTAAAGATTGCTTTCGAGCCAGCCCTGATGGCCTAATGGTTAAAGTTCGGCACGCTCTGCCTTGGCGGCCCGGGTTCACTTCCCAGGTGCGGAACCACACCACTTGTCCATCAGTAGCCATGCTGTGGTGGCAGCTGACACAGAAGAACTAGAAGGGTTTACAACTAGAATATACAACTATGTACTGGGGCTTTGGGGAGGGGGAAAATAAAAAAGAGGAAGATTGGCAACAGATGTTAGCTCAGGGTGAATTTTTCCCCAGCAAAAAAAATGATTGCTTCCATGATACTATGTGTTATAGATATCAAACGTCTGTACAGTAGTCCCACTTGTCCATCGTTTCAGTTACCCACAGTCAATAGTGGTTCAAAAATACTAAATGGAAAATTCCAGAAATAAACAATTTATAAGTTCTAGATTGCTCACCGTTCTGAGTAGAGTTATGAAATCTCACACCATCCCGCTCTGCCCGGGGTGTGAATCATCCCTTTGTCCCCTGTATCCACTCTGTATGTGCTACCCACCTGTTGGTTACTTAGTAGCCGTCTCAGTTATCAGATCAACTGTCTCGGCATCGCAGTGATTGTGTTCAAGGAACCCTTATTTTACTTAATAATGGCCCCAAAGCGCAAGAGCAGTGATGCTGGCAATTCAGATATACCACAGAGAAGTTGTAAAGTGTTTCCTTTAAGTGAAAAGGTGAAAATTCTTGACTTCATAAGAAAAAAATTGTATGCTGAGGTTGCTAAGATCTATGGTAACTTTTATTATAGTAAATTGTTGTAATTGTTCTATTTTATTATTAGTTATTGTTGTTAATCTCTTGCTGTGCCTAATTTATAAATTAAACTTTATCATAGGTATATATGTATAGGAAAAAACGTAGTACATACAAATAGGGTTCGGTACTATCCACGTTTTCAGGCATCCACTGGGGATCTTGGAACATATCCCCTGTGGAGAAGGAGGGACTACTGTATATGTGTGGTTCTGTTTCTAGGATCTCTTTTTTGTTCCAATAGTCAATTTTTCCATCCCTGTCTAATGTTACTCTATTTTGAATTAGTATAGCTTTAGAGTAAGTCCTATTATCTTGGAAGGCAAGTGACGTCCTAACCCTCTTCCTCCTCCTTTTCTTCTTCAGAAATATGATTTTCTCCATAAGGGTCTTACACAGTTTTTAATACATTTGTATGTAAGTTTTGTATCTTCTTTGTTGCTATTGTGAAAAATGACTTTTTTCAAATTATATTTTTAATTTGTTTCTCTTAAACTAGAACTATTCATTTTTGTACATTGTACTTGTACATTGCAACCTTGCTGAACTGTTACTAGTGCTAATGATAATTAGATATGTGAATATAACAGTTTTGTGTTTTCCTGTCCAATCAAGCACACACTATAGTTATAATTTCTTAAGTTAGTAAAAATAAAGTGCACAAATTATATTGACAAAGATTATAACTTAAAAGTTGAAATCTTTATTTCAACTTTATTTTAAAATATTTATTTTCATACCATTATATGTGTCTTCTAGATGCTGAGTATACAAATTCTCCTTCGGCACCTACATTCTGCACTCCTGGTTTGAAAATTCCTTCTACAAAGAACAGTACAGCTTTGGTAATAGTTCCATAAAAATGAAAGCTCTATTCTTTTTCCTAATAACTCAGATATACTACTTTTCCAGACTCAAGCAACCTGTTTAAAAAACTTAGACTAATGCAGCCTTGCAATATATTTCTGGAGGATAATTCAGCAGCATAAATCAACAGCTTTAAAATTTTTTCATACCCTTTAACCATGTCTCAGAATTTATTCTAAGGCGCATTGGGACAAAGAAGTTATAAAGGAAGCAACAGCATTATTTATAAGAGCAAAACATGGGAAACAATCTAAATGTAAAATAAGTGAGGAGAGGGCCTGCCCAGTAGTGTAGTGGTTAAGTTTGCTCGCTCTGCTTTGGCGGCCCAGGGTTCGCAGGTTTGGATCCTGAGCGCGGACCTATACACTGCTCATCAAGCCATGCTGTGGCAGCATCCCATACACAAAATAGAGGAAGATGGGCACAGATGTTAGCTCAGGGCCAATTTTCCTCAGCAAAAAGAGCAAGATTGGCAGTGGATGTTAGCTCATGGCCAATCTCCCTCACCAAAAAAAATAAATATGTGAGGAGAAGCAAAATACATTAAGGTATACCCATAAGATCTGGTGTTGTGTTAACTGTTTTGAAAAACAGATATGAACATATAAAAAGAATGTTTTCAAGAAATATTTAATGATATAGAAAATGACATGTATATGTATGTATACACACACACTCATATACACATACATATATATTTTAAGGAAAAATAATGGATAGAGACACACCAAAATGTGGTTGTCTATGGGTGATAGATTTATGGGTGATTTTATGCTTTTTTTTTTCCCAATGAACAAATTTACTATAGTCAAAAGCTCATCCCTTTTTAAAGTTGATATGAACACTTAAGACAACCAATACAGTAGATTGGGCTGTCCAATAGTACTTTCTAGAATGATAGGAATGTTCCATAATTTGTGCTGACCAGTATGGTAGCTTCTAGTCACGTATAGCTAGCTGCTGAGCTCATAAAATGTGGCTAGTGCATCTGAGGAATTTAAATTTAAAATTAAATTTAAATAGCCCCATGTAGCTTGTGGCTACTATACTGGACAGTGTAGCTGTAGACAGACAAAATGCTGGGCTGTCAATTGAAGTGTCAAGTTATCTGCCTGCCGGTACTTGCCGTTTACTATTTCCTATTCATGTGGAAGACACTCTACTGATGTGACTCCCTTTATTAACTCTGACCCTACGGAGATGGAGCAACTTACTGGACTGGTCCATTTAGCATGAACGAACCACATGCTAAGCTTCTCTCAGATCTACTTTCTTCCTCTTGGGAGTGAGGGCATGTGGTAACACTTCTACTCATCCGTGCTGACTCTTATCTGGCCCAGTTTAGTGTTGCCTGAGCCTGGGTAGGTGAATCTGTCTAAATCTGGGGTTCAGTCAGCAAGTCCATTTAGTTTTCAGATTAAGCTCTAGCTCAGCCTTTATTCGTAATGAAGATGGTACTTTGTCCTCTATGCCATTGCTTTGTTTTCTTGATTTTATTCTCATTTAGGGGAGAAGGGGTCATTTGGGGGCCTACTTCGAGACCCCAAAAGAACTAACAATTTTTATTTACTATATTATTTTATACCACCATAATTTAATGATTTATTTTTATTCAATAGGTATCCACAAATTATCCATTATCAAAAACAAATAGTTCATCAGATGATTTGGAAATGAAAGACTGTACATCATTAGTTTTAAATTCAGATGAGTGCTTTGAGAATTTTGCAGATCCCTCATCTCCTACGATTTCTTCTTATGAGAATCTGCTCAGAACACCTACACCTCCAGAAGTAACTACAATTCCAGAAGATATTCTCCAGGTTATTTTTCCAGTCTGGTTTTTTTCTGATATTTTCTTTTCAAAATTAGATATTTATATTAAAGACCTGAAACTGATATAAACTATATTATTTATCATCGGGCTAATATGCTAGTTTGGGTATGAAGAAAGTCTAAATTCTGAGCTGTTAGGCCCTCCTAAGACCACCTGGCTAAGGCTGCTCTGTGCTGAGCACAAGCTAGTGACGTCACTGTACTTTTATGCCCTCGTGGAGCATTTTCTCTTTACGTTTAACTTCATGTTCTGAAATGTATTCTTATAATATTTTCTAATAGTTGTTCAACAATGGCCATGTTGATCATTGTTTCCATTGGAGATGTTGCTGGCAAAGTCAGAAATGTCCTTTACCTTCAGTACTCCAGAGTGGGCTATCACGAATAACTATATCAGTGTTTCTTGAACTTGAGACGTCTTGGTTCTCAGTTTGAGAAACACTGATTTAAATATTACTAGGATATCTGATTCTTTAGTACAACATCATTTACCACTAGTCTACTGATTTATGACAACTACCAAACTTACTACCAGTCTGATTCTTTAAGCATCCCCTCCCTTACTAGAAGTTATAGTGTTTGGCAATTATTGCTTAGGCAAATGGAATTCTTAATAACCATTCTAGAAACCTTCCTAGCTTATGGAGAGCTATGAGAAGGATAAAACTACTTGGGAAAATACCCAAATGCCATTAGAATGGACTCATCCTAAGATATCAGTAAAGTATTTATTATCCTTTCTCTGTCTTCTCTGCTTTCCTGGGCATTACAATAAATTGAGGACGGAGTATCTTCTGTTTACTTCACTGTGGTGGATCCTTCTCTTTTTATTTCTGTGTTAAAGGAGGGGAACCTTGTATTTAGTGTATCACTTCTTTATGTATGAAAAAATCATAGCTGATATTTCAGGTTCTTCTTTTTATAATCCTTATAGCTGATGGTCTTTCTTTTGAGCATTTATATCACCTCCTTCCTGCGTATTTTTCCCTAACATCTTTGTAAGGCTTAATGTGCTCTTGGGGATGCATTGCTGCCTATTTCCATTAACCTTAGAGTGCCGTTTAGAAGGCTTTAGAAATCAAGACTCCACATCCAAGTTAAATTTCTAGTATCTCCATCTTTTCTGTGCTGTTGAACTGTCTGTGCTGCTAAAAAATTCTATTCCAAATAACCCATAGCTTTCTATTCTATTCCAAAAATCCCAAATTTTCCTTGGCTTTTCTTGAATGTTTTTTAACACCTTCCACATTTATATTATGTTGTGCATATGACCTGATAAAAAGGAATTTGCTTTGTTTTAGATTTTATCAAAATACAACTCAAACCTAGCTACTCCAGTAGCAGTTAAAGCTGTGCCACCCAGCAAAGTGTTTCTTACTAAATATGAAGGACAGAACATCCAAGATGTTGGCAACAAAGAAAACTGGTGACCGTGAGTACGTTACCATTCTAAAGAAAGTACATACGTTATTTGAGGAGAACACTTAAAAATTAACATAATTGGTAGTAAAAAGATTTTAGTCGACATTTGCCAGCTTAGGTTAACAGCCTGTCTCTCTTTTTTGATAAAGAACTTGTGATCCCTGTATCTCAGACTCCCACACTAGCACGTTTGATGATACCGTTGGAAATCTATTCCCAGCTATTTTATAAGTGTAAAAATACATGGTCAGAATGTGGTGTCATTTGTTTTGTTGATGGCTATTAATTATACTTAATTGATATTTTTTATTTGTATCTTTTTGCAGAAATTCTAGTGGATCCATCCATCCATTATAGAAACTGAACAGAATGAGATGAAAGAAAAGCTGGACTTATTTTGTAATCCACATTCCCCTTTATCTTTCTCCATTTTTAAAAACCAACCCATATTAAAGATGCATGTGGATACTGATGTCATAATATGCTTTTTATTAAGTTTTGATTTTGTTTAACCTCAGTCTAATTGACATGTGGTTCATTTATTCAGTTTTTAAAGATCATTACTATTTCATTGATTTCAAATTTACCCTGCCTAATCTAACAGATTGGTTTAAGTAATATTAAGAAGAAGGATAAATAATTTTTAAAATTTAAATGTTCCTGTTTGCTACTCAAATAGCCACCTCCAGTGTTCTCAGGGCTGGGTGGGTATTGCTGTCAGCTGAGTCAGGCTTCTTCCCTGATTCTAGCTCTGCCCTTCTGTCTCCTCTCTTGACTGTCCCAAAGTCTTTCACACCTTTTATTTCAACAGTGCTCTTTTAAGACACTGTTGTTTACAAATGACAGCTTAAATTAATTTAGGAAAAGAGGAATTTACAGGCCTAGGTAACTGCACTGTAGTAGGTCTCAGTTGGAATCAGGGACTTACCTGCTGTCAGGATGTGTTTTTCTTCTTTCTCCTCCCAGCTTTTTATTTCATATCAGTTTCATCCTTTCAAATCAGCTGTTCCAGCACGCAGCTGCTGACCTCTCCAAGTTCCCCTCTTCAGCTTGGACACCCAGCAAAGCCTGAGCCTCACTCTCTCTGGAAGGTTCTGATGATTCTTCCTGGGCCAGGTGCCCTTCTCTGAACTGCAGCTATGACCACAGGAGGTGGGGGACCAAATGCCTCTAGAGCTATCTGACAGCTCCAAACTGCTCTGTCCATCAAGCCTAAGATCCTTCCTTCCGATTTAAGTACAACTGGAAAGTAATTTTATCTAATTAAGTTCATGAAAGTACTGTTGGCAAACTTTAGATTATAGCCAACGGGGAAAATAAGGACCTAGCATATTGTGGAGACCAGTTAAAAATCTGAGAATAATTGACAAGTATCATGACAAGGTGCTTCAAAGGCTGAGCTTTGGGGCAGTAAAGATTACCCTCTTTTATGATTGTGCTTTGAAAGTCAAATGTGAATTCCCGTCACATTGTGCTCTCATTTTGTCAGAAAATTGTCACTAAAACAAAACTTGGTTTATTCTTTGTTCTAGAAAGTACTGTGTAGTTATAATTTACTTTCTGTTAAATATGATGTAGAATAAATTATTTTCAAGATACTTAATTTTTCAAGTTAAAGCTGTAGTCAACCTTATATTTGATGACGACTCCCAAATGGATATCAACCGTCGTTCCCTATTTGCCACAGTTACGTGTACGTAAATTCACGGAATGGATGTGACTGCTTGATGTGGGAGCGGGTGTGTTCAAAGAGTACTAAGGGCTGAATCCCGAAGTTCTCCTAACTTTAGAAGGTGGAAAGAGGCAATCTAGCAAAGGAAACAAAAGCCAGTGATGTAGGAAAAAATATTTCAAGGAGAGTGATCAATTCTGTCAATATTGCTAAGAATCCAAGTAAAAAGACAGAATTGACCATTGGACTTGGCAAAATTGATGTTACCGACAACACTGATGTTGCTGGAGTGCTGGGGATAGAAGTCTGAAGTGGACTGAAGAGAGAACCAGGTGAGGAAGCAAAGAAGGGAGTCAGAGCTCTGATGATGAGCTCTGCTGAAGAAGGAAGGAAATGGTGTAGCAGCTAGAGGAGGATATGGAGCAAAAACAGGCCTTTTTTTTAAGATGAGAAATAAAGAATGTTACATTAAGCATTTCTGATGGCCTGCTAGGTATCTCCACTTGTTTTGTGATGACCTCTCAAGTTCAATTTATCCAAAATTTCTCTTTTCCTGACCCTTACCACTTTCCTGCTATGATCTTAGTTTACGTTACTTAGAACTGTTTCTAGCTTCCATCAAGTTCAAATGTTAGGATCTTTCAAGTATGTCTCTCCTTGCTTAAAACCCTTCAGTGTCTTCCTGTTGCTCGTAAAATGAAATCCAAGATCCTTAACACGGCCTACATGACCCTGTATCATTTGTCCCTGGGTTACTTCCCCCTCTTCTCTTGTAACGTGTGCTCTAGCACACTAGTCATCTTTTTCTCCCCTTCTTTCCTGCCTCAGGGCTTCATACATACTACTCTCTCTGCCTAGAATACTTTTTCCCACCCACTCTGCTAACTCTTCTTCTCATCCTTCTGCTGTAGATACCTGACATTTTTGTCTGCCCACCACTACCGCCCCTTTAAAGGGAAACAATATTCTGATGTCCCATGAAGAACTCATAGTCTAGCTCCAGGCTCAACCAAGCAGCATCACAGTTCCTGACCACACTCGTCAGTGATGGGCATATGACCCAAGTCAAGTCAGTGAGAGCCGATTCTGGGACTTTGGGAACAGCACACTTTTCTGGATATGCAGAGACGTACACTTGGAGCTGCTGGCCACCATCATCCCACCACCAAGGGAGAACCTGCCTGAGAATGGAGCCAACACTCAGAAGAGAGCGAGTGAGTTGAGGTGTGAGAACTTTGAGCCCAATGATCCAGCTTGGTCTGGAGCCAGCTAGCTCTAACCCGGAACTTTTCAGTTAAATGATTCATGATTTTTGAAATCAAAATATTCCCTGGGGCCAGCCTGGTGGCACAGTGGTTAAGTTCGGCATGATCCACTTCTGTGGCCCGGGGTTTGCAGGTACAGATCCCGGGCGTGGACCTACGCCACTTATCAAGCCGTGCTGTGGCGGTGACCCATGTACAAACTAGAGGAAGATGGACACAGATGTTAGCTCAGGGCCACTCTTCCTCAAGCAAAAAGAGAAAGATTGGCAACAGGTGTTAGCCCAGGGCCTGGCTTCACCAAAAAAAAAAAAAAGAAAGAAAAGAAATTGATGTGCTTAAGCTAGCAGGAGCTTTCTTGTTATTTGAAACTCTTAAGTCTTGGCTCATCAGCTTCAGGTCTCAGATTCAATGTCATTTTATCAAAGACTTTACCTATTTTCCCAGGCTAAAAGAGGTCCTCCCTCTTAGTTCTTTCTCAGCACCCTTTATTCTAGCACCCTTATTCTAGTTCTTCACAGTACATGGTAGGCTTGGTAACAAAATATTTGAACGTACATTTATTTAATGTTCATCTCCCCCACTGGATCATAAGCTCATTGAGGGCAAGGACCTTGTTTGTTCTTTACGCTGGTACCTAGCAACTTAAAATATTTATTGAATGAATTAGTGATAACATCTAACACTTATTGATGTCTTACTATGCTAGGCATGGTTATAAATACATTTATTAACCTATTTAATTCTTAGATTAACTCCTATGAAGTAGGTACTATCATCCTGATTTTTCAGATGAGAAGATCGAGGCTTTGATGATTGACTTTCCTCTTCCAGTCCCATTTCCCACCCCCAAATCTTACTGATGGCCTCTAACATCTCTGGAATGTATTCCTTCCCCTCTGCCCTCTGCCACCACCCCAATTCTCACCTAGATTATTGCACCAGTATCTGACATTCCTTTTTCCTGAACTCCAGCCCAAATTAGTACATAATAAGCGCTCCCTTGTTTGTATGAGTTCTCATTTCCACTTCCATGCCTTTGTTCATGCTGTACCCTTTACTGGGAGTATAAACCCAACCCCTTTTATGAGTTCAAACAAGCTGCCATCTTCAGCAGCAACCGTCTTTTATCATCAGTATTTACACCTTCTTTCATTACTAGACCTTGTAAGACTGAGGAAGGATTTGTATTTGTGTCATTTATCTGTGTATCACCAGGCCCACAGTACCCACTGATAGGCACTCATTAAATGTATTTTATTCTCTGGCAAAGTAGTGGAAAGTGTGCGAGTTCAAATAATCAGGAACACTACCAATTCGGAAAGTTTCCAATAATTACTCCGGAATTTACAGATTTTGAAAATGCCTCAGGAGGTTCACCTTATTCATAAATTGCTTTAATGTCATCAAATAGTTGTCTGTGAACTTTTCTTAGGAGTTGGTTATAACTAGGCTGGCCTGCCAGCCTGGGTAGGGTAGGAAATGCTGAACTGAAGGCACAAAGTGAGGGGGCTACAAATGCCGTTTCTTCTTTCTTCTTAAATAGCTGTTTATTGAACATTCACTCTCCACCAGGCACTCCTCCAACACCACTTCACTGGCTTCTGCGCACAGTCTGAGGTGGGCATGTAGTAACACCTTCATACAATCTATCTTGCATAACATTCCCAGGCTGAAGGAAATTTTTACTATTAAAATTGCTAGTATTTAGTTAGTATGAACTAGTATTAAAATTAGTACTTAGTATTAAAATTGCTTTTTAGGTTTTAGCTTATTCCTCCTAAGGATTATGGGTGGGAAAAAACCCATGATTTTGTCTTCATAGTCATGATTAATCCTTTCTAACAGAATAAGCATACTTCCTTCAAGTTTGTTCTATTTCAGACTCCAAGAAATTACAGCTATTGGCAAAACAACCTGTATCTAAGCAATAAAGTACCAATCAGAACACGAAGACCTCATTTGGCTGCTCTAACACTCAAACTCGAAACCATGACCATACCATTTCTTTAAAAGATGTTTTGGTCTGCATAAAAACTGAAACAGGCCCACACACTCTAGTTGACTGGACCTTGGCAGAAATGTACAACGCAGGGAATAACTTCACTATAAGAGCAGAATCACTGCAGTGTGGGTGGAGGCCAGGTGGCAATCAGTTGAGGATAAAAAAAACTATGAAAGAACACTATTTTTGGAAACTTATGTTTCCACTAATTCATTGTTGGCTACCTAGGTCTGTATGCCTCACTCCTGAGCTGTTAAAGCAGGTCTCAACTTCATCTGCAAGTGGAAACTACAGTCCTAGTATCTCAGTTGTGACCGGTAAATGAGAGAATGCCTGGTTAAGTTCCTTAGCATAGTATGTGGCACAACTAAGCACTCAAATTATTACGATAAGCTTAGTTTTAGGGTGTTGCCTTCTCAGTTTCACAAAAACCAACTTCGGATTTTGTTTTTGAATAGAAAGAGGTAGGCTGAGTTCAGCTTTTTATTTAAGAATAAGAGTTTAAATTTTAGAGAATTTTAAACCTAGCCTAACAATTTAATAGTTTTCTCTTCCCTTCACACCTGCCCCTCACATGCACACACACATACACAAAACTGATATCTGAAACATCACCTGGGCCCATTACTATGGGTATAACAGTCCCAGTTACGTTCTGTAAAATTTAAGTATAAATTTAACATTGAGGCTCTATTAAGGATCTGGTAAATAACTGAAAATACCATGTATTC
Source organism: Tapirus indicus (assembly GCA_031878705.1). NCBI lineage: Eukaryota > Metazoa > Chordata > Mammalia > Perissodactyla > Tapiridae > Tapirus > Tapirus indicus. The sequence continues at coordinate 84,153,451 of CM062930.1, read as the reverse complement.
TGAGAAAACTGATAAAATATTACAGGCAATGCATATACTCCAAAGGGAAATTTTCAACTCCAAAATATACCTTATGAGCAAGTGAGGCAGTCAGGATACTAAAGCACCGAGCATGGTAACCATTTATTTCTATTCTATATTTGAGGAAACAACTCAGTTACTTACTCAAAGCCATACTTACCAAAGCCAGAGGTGAATAAGGACTAAGTACAAGTCTTTTGACTTTTAGCATTATATTCAGTAATAAATTCACTAGGTATTCTTTAACTGTACTTTTGGCAGAAAACTGAAATCTTTAAAAGGAAAAATTCCGTGTTGAAACCAAGCAAATAAATCGCTTTATTTCAAACTAGTGAGAATAATCTGGAATTACAGGACAGCCCTCATTGTAGCAGTTCACACCATTATGAAAAATTGGCTTATGAGGCTCCTCTATTGAGATCCCGCCTTCTTGATCTGCATAGGAAACCAGCTTCTTCCCCACAAATAGGAAGGTAATGATGTCCTCTTCTCAAAAAAATTAGGTTTAAATTAATTTTATGACTTACAGAGCTCAATCTGTCGTCTAATGAATCAAGAATCTAAGGGTTTGGGGTAAACTACAGTGTAAAAGAGGCACTAGACCCAGGTTCTAGGCTTGTCTCTGCCACCTGCTGACTGACTGCAACAGGGACACAATTCCACAGAATCATCTGTGGAAAAGGCTGCTTTTGTACGGACAAGATAAAACTGCAATTTTACTTTGAAAATCACTGCTGGTACATATTTTTACATGTTGGAATTCACGTTTTCAACTTTCTACTGTAATAGACTACAGGTAATTAGGCCTATCGCATACTGCCACACTCTCTACAAACCTTGAACTGAGAATGTAACAGTGCCACAGGAGATATGGTCCCAGTTCTGACTCAACTCTACTTTACGGCTAACAGCTAATATTTGTTTCTTCCATGTCAGGCACTATTCTAAGCCCTCTGCAATTATCTAATCTTCACAATCCTATGGACTATCTCCATCTTACAAATTAAAAAAAACAACCAACCAGATTCAAGTAACTTGTCCAGGGTTGAAGAACTACAGGCGCAACCAGGATGTCAACATTTAGCCCAACTGGTTCTCACCACCACGCATACCGCCTCTCAAATCAGCTCCCCAGATACAAACCAGACCCTGCACTTAACAGGATGTGAGCATATCCTCTCCTTCCTCATCTTGACCTCATCCCTGGCTCTTCTCCCTTGGTCTTAAGATTGCTCTTTCATCCCTCCCCCCATTTTCAGATGTTCTTCAAGGTAAACTTTCCACCCTTACCCTAAGTTCTAACCCTTGTTTCCTCTATACTGCTTCCTGTCCTCAAAATGCCTTATTCTCTCCATTTTTGAAACAGAAAAACCCCTCATTGTGGCAGCCAGTCTCCTCTAACTTTTTATGTCATTGTACCTTGATTCAGGCAGGCCAAATCTCTTCCAACACAGACAGCCTCTTCAACTTGCCTCAGCTCACACTAGTCTAAAATGCCTCTGCTGCCAGGCTACCTCATTCACACAGGTCCCTTTCCTAACTGCACGTTGTCTGGGCCACAACTCTATTTAACATGATCCCATGGCTTTCTTGTTCTGCCCCATTTGGGCTTAAACATACCATCCTCCACTACTCAGCATAAACCCCAAATACTAAATCAAACCCTGTTCCCATGCCTCCATTAACTTTCACACTAAGGTCGATTGCACACATATATTTTACAATACAGTTTTATATAGAATGCTAAGAGCACTTTTCTTCATATTTTATAGAAGGACTTGAAACATATGGACTTTCTATTAACATTCACACCATAGCACAGCCAAATCTAACTCCTAAATAGATGCATTACAATTTGTTTAAAGGCTTAATGGCAATAATGAGGGGAGGAAAAAGCGTAAGTTTATTTTACATAACTGAATGAAAAATAAATTCAAGAAATAGTAAATAAAATTTAATATGGTCTCATGCGCCCTGAAGGAGGTGGTGCCCGATTTGGAGGGGTAATTGCTATGTCCAAATAATCTCCTATTTGGAACTTCTGCGACTGCAGGGTCATGGAATCGTCAGTCCCCTTTCTCCCAGACATGGTGCTGCCAATCTCCTTTACTCTGCAGGAAGGGAGATCAACGGTTAATGGATCACAAATCAATGAAACTTAATATGTACTACAAAGTGAATATGGAACTGGATTTGCTCCATTATCTTACAACACAGTTAAAATTTTAAGTACTATATTAAGCTAAACCAGATATTAATATAAATCTATATTCGCCCACTAAAGAGATTCATTAAAGGGGTTATCCCTGTCAGTTAAAACATATCAAAATCAAAAAGAGATTATAGCAATTAAGAACGAAAAGTTACCTACCGATAGCCAGGTCTTTTAAGATCCGTAAAAACAATGGCAAAATTGAAGTGTGTGCCCTTCTTTCTAGCTTCTGGGTAGACTTCTTTTACTAAACTAGTCAGTTCTTTCAAGGTTGCATCCATCCTGAATTTTTTAAAAAAGATATTACATTTGATTAATCAGCAATAATATAACAAGGATACTGACATACAATGAGTTAATTACATGTGTCTGAATTGCAACTAATGTTAGAAACTGTCAAGTTCTTATACTTGAGTTAATTTTAAAGCACCTAATAATACTACTTGCCCTCAAATACTCTCTTTACCAGCCTCAATATCTGAAACTGTGATGAATTTAAAGTTATGAATACCAACAGTATGCTAAACGGGATTTCAGAATTACACATGCTATCTTTTTTTTGCTATTGTGACATCTTATTGGCCTAGTGTTTACCCCTTCAAGGTTAACTAGTCCAAATTAATCCAAATACTTAAAATAACTGTATTTCATTATTTCTAAGACACACTTTTCCACATTTTAGCTTCTCTGAAATTGGAATGCATCTTAGAATCAATGTGATAGGAAAGCATTTTCATAAAGATGTGCAGTGTCTTTCCTGTCTGAGATGGAATATTATGATGAGTTTTACAATAGATGGGAGTCCTAAAGCCAATGAAACATATGAAATTTCCTCAAGACCAAGCACAGGGCTCCTTTCACAATATATATTCTTGCCCTGCAAATAGTTGAACTCAGAACTTAATATAATCCTTTGTGCTAATATGGCACAATCTGGAAAAATCTTTTACAATATAAGCATCTTGGAAACAGTAACAAACCAGTATACATTTTTACATTGTCTTCTTTCATGACAACTGGGAAAATGAAATCGATGCCTTGGACCTTGAAAGAGCATTGCCCATAGGGTGCTATAAAATGACACAAGGAGACCAGGCACTCATGAAGCATGAGAGGTCCCATGGACAGCATCGAGCAGGCAATCAAATGCCCAAGAGGTTATTGAGTTTTAACTCTGGACCCTATTTACTAATCTCCATCACATTACACTCAAGTAAAACTGTGGCTTCAACTACACTGCGAGTAAAAATATCCAGGATGACATCATCTTCCATTCCCTACTGCTGCTGAATCTTTTCCAAATATGCTGGTAACAGAATTCAACAGTATTCCCCCCAAAATATGCCCCTCCTCTCATATTACCATCAAAACTACCATCACCCACTTAGTCGCCCAGGTCATAAACCTAAGCATCGTCCAATTCTTCCCATATCCATCCCATTGTTTCTACCTCCAAAATACATCTCAAATCTATTTTTTTCTCCATCCCCACCATCACTGCTTTATTTCAACCTCTTATTTAACTCTCTATATGCTGCCTTCAACTCATTTCTGTCTCAGTTTTTTAAAGTTTCTGTTTTTGCATAAAACAAATATGTCGAGCCAGCAACACCTGTTACTACCTCTGAGAGAGGAGTCCAACTGTGTGGAGGATAGCAAAGAGCATAACGACACCTACTACCCAGAGCCAGCAGTCCCAGGATGTCAGCCTACTGCATGGTTCGTAGGTGTTGGGGTTGCCAAGAAAGACACGACTCACACAGGCATCAGATGGAACAACGCTTAACTCGCACAGAGAAGAGACAGAGCAAGAACAGCTTCAAGAGTGTGGGTCCCCCACTGCCAGCAGGTCTCACCCTGCAGCCAATGCAGAGAGATGTCTGCACTCATTCCTCCTGTGCTGCAGCCGAAAGACCCCCATTCCCTCCCCATTGGGAACGGAGAGCAGTGGGGTTAGTGAGGTGCCATATGATGCACACGCTTAAGCAAAACAAAGAGAACATATCAAGCCCAGAAGAGGGAAAGATACTCTCAAAGAGAAATGCCCAGCACAGGTGTGAGGGCTCCTTATCTCTTGGCAAGGAAACGTTTCAGACTCAAGGCCACTCATGTGGGCATGCAAAGGACAAGAAACTGCACGACTGTCCTTCTCAGCTTGATACATGTTCACTATTTAAAGAAGGGGGAAAGCCATATGCAAGAATGCAATAAATTATATCCCAAATGTCACCAACCAGAAATAACCAGTGATGCTAACATCCCTCTAGGCATCTTTTAATGCAATACAGTGCTACAGATGAAAACAATCTTATTATCATCAAGCATATTACACATGTGGAGACTATAATACAAAAATATAACTCATGCTTCGAACATTACATATATGTTATTTTTAATAAAAATAAATTTACTTTTACTTGAAATTTAACAGAAGAAAAAACTGAAGTCAAATTGAAGGAACTGTTAAAATTTCAAATATTCACACTGCTACTCTTCCTCTCACCTTCTAATTTTATAGCTTATTTTTACTTTGTCTGAGTTCATATTCTATTCTGCAACAATTACCCTGGTTATTTTAACTTTGCCCCATTGCTCTCCAGTGTTGGCATGAAGTCTGAGGCCAGACTGATTTTTTTTAATCTGTCTTGGAGGTGTTTTTTTTTAACCTGATATTCTGATGATGTCTATTCTGTATCAATTATTCCCTGGTACACAGTATATACTTATGATGTGTACCAGAAGGATTTTTTCTTCCTTTCTAAACAAATTGCCAAGTGTTGCTTTCTGACCACTAGTTGAAAGCTTGAGTACACAGGTGAAGAGCGCAAGAGCTCCCCTGGGGCGAAGTCTTTGCTGGGTGACTGTGAGGGTCAGTTTTATGTGTCATTTCAGCAAAGCTACAGCCCCTGTTCAGTCAACACTAATGCAGGTGTTGTGTAAGGTGTTTTGTGGATGGGATTAAAGTCTATAATCAGTTGACTTTAAATTAAGGCGATTATCCTAGATAATAAGTAAACCTCCTCCAATCAATCTGAGTGGACCTGATTCAATCAGTTGAAAAGTCCTTAGAGAGCAAAGCTGAGCCTTCCCGAAGAAATTCTGGCTGCAGACAGCAGCTTTGGCTCATACTTGAGTTCCAGCCTGCCCTTCGGACAGCCTGCCCTACAGATGAGGGACTTAGGTGCCTAGGCAGCCCCCACAACTCTAAGCCAATTCTCTGCAATAAATCTCTTAATACATATCTCCTACTGGTTCTGTTTTTCTGGCTGAACCCTGATACAGTGACGTAGGTAATTATCTTCCAGTAACCTGTTTAATGACCACCCAAGTGTAGGAGATATACCACTCCTGTGGTATTTGGCTTGTTCCCCCAACTCCAGTGCCTTGGACTTTGGCAAACTCAACTCACTTCTGCTGGGCTCCTCTGGATTTCCATTCCTTCTTCCCTGACCTGTCTTGGGGCTGCCTACTTTAGCCCCTCAGTAGGCTAAACCTCTACAAATTGAGAATTCACAAGATTTGTTCATTCATCTTCCCTCATTACTGCCTCTGGGAGTGGGAGCAGGGTTCTGGGGTACCCCCACACCAACCATCCAGTCTTTCAGAATCTTTGACTTCTTTGGTCACCATCCTGAGGTATAACATAAGGTTCTTTCTTTCTTTGGTTGCAGTTTATGGACAGGACAGTTTAGGACAGGATTTTCTTGTAATTTTTTTTCTTGATTGGGAGGTGACGGTCTGTGTAACAATTTCACCCTGCCAACTTCACCCTAAAGTCTTACTTAGTATTTCTTCATCTGCTTCCTCTACTCAGTTGAGCTTACTACAGTACAGAGAGGGGCAGTACCTTCTTTACTTTATACCCTCGGGGTCTTAGGCACAGCACCTGGCAAAAAGGAACTCTCATTTGTTGGAGGAAATACACACTTTAATCTCTGAACAGAGGTGTTCATCAATCTATTAATAAAAGTTCTTCCCTATAAGTTAAATCAACCTTCCTGGAACTTTTATCCTGGAATGATACCCAAATAGAATCTTACTATTACAGGAATTTAACAAGCACCTTCAAAAAGACAAAGTCCCAATCTTCAAAGAACTGAGTTGTAGTACACTGGGCTTACAGTTTAAAATTACACACCTTTTTGGAATGTAAAATGCTGTGTGAAAATAGTTCGGTTCCTCAAAAAGTTAAACAGAATGAGCATGTGATCCAGCAGTCCCACTTCTGGGTATATACCCAAAAGAATTGAAAGCAGGGATTCAAACAAGTATTTGTATACCCATGTTCATAGTAGCATTATTTTTTTTTTTATTACAGTAACATTGGTTTATAAATCTTGGGTGTCCATCATTATATTTCTATTTCTGTGGAGATTACACCACGTTCACCACCCAAAGACAAATTACAATCCGTCACCATACACAAGTGCCTAATCACCCCTTTCATCCTCCTCTCTCCTCCCTTCCCCTCTGGTAACCACCAATCCAACCTCTGTCTCTGTTTGTTTGTTGTTGTTATCTTCTATTATGAGTGAGTTCATCCGGTATTTGACTTTCTCCCTCTGACTTATTTCACTTCGCATGATACCCTCAAGGTCCATCCATGTTGTCACAAATGACAAAATTTCATCCTTTTTTTTACGGCCATTGCAGCATTATTCACAACAGCCCAAAGGTGAAAACAACCCCAAGTGCCCATTAACAGACAGATGGACAAACAAAATGTGGTATATCCACACAATGAAATATTATTCAGCCATGAAAAAGAATGAAGTTCTGGCACATGCTACAACATGGATGAACCTTGAAAACATTATACTAAATGAAATAAGCCAGACACAAAAGGACAAATGCTGTATGAGTCCACTCATATGAAATATCTAGACTAGGCAAATTCATATAGATATAAACTAGACTAGCAGCTACCAGAGACTGGGGGAAGGCAGGAATGGACAGTTATTGCTTATTGGGTACAGAATTTCTGTTGCAGGGGGAACAAAAAAGTTTTGGAAATAGATAATGGAAACGGTTGCACAATGTGAATATATTTAATACAACCGAACTGTACACTTAAGTTAAGATGGCAAATGTAATGTTATATATATTTTACCACAACATATTTTAAAAAATTACACATCTTTTCCTGCTATTAAAAAAGCGTTATGATGTGAAACCAAGGAATTACGTGCAGCTTGCTGTACCTAATGGTCCTAGTCAGACTTGAGGGTAGGGAAGGTACACATAAGATAAACATTCGGGGACAGGTCACAAATCACCAGATCACAAATCACTCGCTTTTTGTTTTTGATGCTATAGCACCTAAGAGTTAACGTTACGTGGAAATGCTCTTAACGGATGACAAATACCACTCAACAGCATCCCCCCCCCCCCCGCCTTACCATGTTATTCTAGTACCATTTATTCGACTATGAGACGCTCAAGGGCGGCCCGCACTGTAATCACTTACACATCACTTTCGTACCAAGCAGCCATAACGGTGATAGCAACCTTGGGTCTGTCAATTCTTTACAACCCACAAGCCGAAACACTAAACGTAGAAGAGTTACAAAACGGGCAAATCCCCGTCTACCTAGCAGCTAAAACCTCTACTTTCTGAGGGATGCCCGAGGCCGCAAGTGGCGGGGAGAGAGTGACAACAGGAGGCTGCTCCTTCCCCGGCACAGGGAATCGGTCGGCGCGAACGCCCGCCGCGGCCTCACCAAGTGTAGATCTGCAGCTCGCTGGACGGGACGTTTCCGCGGGAGAACTCGTCCATGCGGTGGTGGCGCCCGTTATTGGTGGTGAAGACTCGCAGCAGCAGCGGGCACGTCTGGAGGAGACAGGAGGAGGCAAGAGCGCGAGTTACACACAGCGAGTCCGGCCCTCGCTCCCTTCCGGCCGCGCCGCGGCCTCCGAGCCGCCCTCGGGGCGAAAACACCGCCGCCTTCGCGCACGGCCGCGTTCTCCGCCCGCCGGGCCCCCACCACCTCTCTCCGGACCCCACACCTTCTCCCGATCGATGGGCTTCTCCGGTTCCTTCTTAATTTCCTCCTGGGTAACGCGCGACTCCACCGCCATCTTCCTCCTTCGGCCCGCGAGACGCTCGCCCTGACCTCCGACCCCTGCAGCGAGCATGAGAACGAAGTCTCTCGCGAGGAGAAACTCGAAGCTTTATAGAGGACCGGGGTGGAGGCGGGGCGCCTCCTGGCGCAGGCGCACTTCATTGTGTAGCGCGTCAGCCCGGGTTTGGCCGCGCCTGCGTGCTGCGTCCTCGGGGAAAAGGCGGGCGCTGGCGTCCGTGGGGCGGAGCCTGTGAGGGACGCGCCTGCTGTCTGTCGCCGGCTCTCGGTTGCCACGGTGTTTATTCCCTGAAACGTTCGCAGGACAGATAAGCTTGCAGCGGCGTTTTCAAGCGAAATGATGAAAACCTTAATGAACGCAAAACAGTGCGGGAGGTGAATGAATAAGGAAAAACGTTCCTTTACTAGCAAAATATCCCCCGCTTCTTTCTGATAAACGAATAAGACGTTGTGACAGACTCGCGTGTGAGACAGAAGAGGCACTGCAAAGCTGAGGGGAGGGAAGGATGATGCGTTGCAGTAAATGGTCATGAAACGATTAGTCATCCGACTGGGGGAAGAGGCATTGGACTCTCCGCACTACGCACGATTTCAGGTGGGTCAGTGTGAACGGCAAAACTAGAACTTTCCGGAAATAACACAGTAAACTGTCTTCCTGACCAATGGATAGGAATACATAATACAAAAAGCACTAACCAGAAAAGATTGATAAATTTGACTGTATTAAAATTGGGGGGGAAAGCGCTGACCTTCAAAATACATCATAAAGAGAGAAAAACATAATCCGCAGAATGGGAGAAGATGTCTGTGATGCATGTGATTAACAAAAGCTAGGGTCCAGGATATATCAGAACTCCTAACGAAAAAGGCAGACATCCCAATAGAAAAATGGGTAAAAGAGTTGAAGGTGCTTTTAAAATGAAGAAATCCAAATAGCCAATAAACATATATGGTGCTCAGCTCGTTACTAATCAGGGAATGCATTCAAACCACAGTGATTGGCTTTAACTGACTGGCTTTAAACAAACTACACCCGCAAGCTTGGCAAAAGTTATAAACTCTGACATCAACAATTGTTGGTAGACTAATGAGAATTCTCTAATACTGGTGGTGAGAGTGTAAATTGGTGTTCCCACTTTGGAAAGTAGTTTAGGATTATTTAGTAAAGTTGAAAATATGTATACTTTAGATTTAACAGTTCCACTCTTCTAGAGAAAGTCTTGCTCAAGTATATCCGGAGACATTACAAGAATGTTCCTAGCAGTATTGTTCATAAGGACAGAAATCTGGAAAAAACCCAAGTGTCCATCAACAGTACAATGGTTCAGTGAATTGTGGTGTACTATACAGCAACAAATCTACCAAACAGCTATGGAATAGTATATAGTAACAAAAATGAACAAACTACAGATACCTGAAACTACAACCACGTGAAACAACACGAATTTCACAAACATAATGATGACTGTAAGAAACCAAAGACAAAAGAATATATACTGTGTGAATCCATTTTTATAACATTCAAAAGCAGGCAATACTAAACTATATTGTTCAACACATTCCCAGGTGATAAAACCATAAAAAAAAAAGTGATGAAATAATTACCACAAAAGTCAGAATGGTAATTACCTCTGAGGAAAGAGGATTGTGATCAGGGAGAGGCAAAGGAGGTGCTTTTGGAGGGTTGGCAACATTCTATTTTTTGACCTAGTTGGTGGTTACACAGTTGTTTCATTTTAAATTATTCTTTTAACAATAAATTTATGTTTTATGCAATCTTCTGTATGAATACTATATCTTGCTATTTTAAAAAATAGCCCCTGAAAGAAAAAAAGAATGCCTATGTATTGATACCAACCCTGGTGGTCTAGTGGTTAAGATCCGGCACTGTCACCACCAGAGCCTGGGTTTGTTTCCCAGTCAGGGAACCACACTACCCATGTCAGTTGTCAGACTGTGGCGGCTGTGTGTTGCTGTGATGCTGAAAGCGAGGCCACTTGTGTTTGAAATAACAGCAAGGTCATCCGTGGTGGACAGGTTTCAGCTTCCAGACTAAGACTAGCAAGAAGGACTTGGTCACCCACTTCTGAAAAAATTGGCCATGAAAACCCTATGAATAGCAGTGGAGCACTGTCTGATAGAGCACTAGTGGGTGAGAGGATGGAGCGAAAAACCGGGCAGAGTTCTGCTCTACTGTATACAGGGTCACTAAGAGTCGAAATGGACACAACGGCGCTAACAACAACAAATGAATCAATAAGAAAAAGACAATCCAGTCGAAAAATGGACAAAAGCCAAGATAGGCATTTCATAGAAAACACAAATTAGATGTAAATAGAAAGGATACCCAACCTCATGAATAATCCTAGAAATGCACATTTAAACCATGTTAGATAACATTTCACTCTACAGTACTAGATTAGCCAAAATGCAAAAGTCTGACAACCAAGTGCTGGCAAGGATATGGGAAAAGGGAATTCTTATAGACAACTCTCATCCACTTTGGAAAAATTGGCATTATGTAGAAAAACTGGATATATGTGCACAACTTAAGACCCAGCTATTCCACTCCTATTTGTATTCCCCTGAGAAACTGTCACAGATGAGCAGCAGGCAACAGGTTGGATAATGTTCTAGCATCTTTATTCATAACAACTAGGAACAATCTGAATGTCTACCAAGAGCATATTCATAAAATGAAATACCATAAAGACTTGGACATAAAGACCAAAATATGTTTTTTCTTAAAGCTAGAATAAAAAAAGCAAGTCACAGAAGAATGCATACAATAGGATTCAATTTATGCAAAGTTCAAAAATAAGAACCTTCCCCCCAAAAAATACTGTTTAGGGAAACAAACACAAGTGGTAAAACTATAAAGAGAAGTAAGGGGATGATTAACACTAAATGCATGACAGTGTTACCCTAAGAGTAATTTGGGGTGATGCAATTTATGAAGAGGGTCCAGAGAGCTTCTAAGGTGCTAGTAATGTACTCTTTCTCACTAGGAGGGGTGTGGGTCTTCATTCTTTATAGGCGTACCTCAGAGATGTTACAAGTTCAGTTCCAGACCACCGCAATAAAGCAAATATTGCAATAAAGTGAATCACACAAGATTTTTGCTATCCCAGTGCGTATAAAAGTTATGTTTACACTATACTGTGGTCTATTAAGTGTGCAATAGCATTATATCTAAAAAAAAACAATGAACGTATCTTAATTTAAAAATACGTATTGCTGGGGCCTGCCCGGTGGCATGGCGGTTAAATTTGCATACTCCAATTCAGCGGCCCAGGGTTCGCAGGTTTGGATCCCGGGCGTGGACAGACGCACTGCTTGTCAAGCCATGCTGTGGTGGTGTCCCATATAGAGGAGGGTGGGCGTGGATATTAGCCCAGGGCCAGTCTTCCTCAGCAAAAAAGAGGATTGGCAATGGAGGTTAGCTGAGGGCTAGTCTTCCTCTCTCACACACACACACACACACACAAAATGTTAATGCTAGCCATCATCTGAATTGTAAGCTTCTTGCTGGTGAAGGGTCTTGTAAAAAACACAATATCTGCAAAGTGCAATAAAATGAGGTATGCGTGTACACTGTAGATACATTTTAGATACTCTTTTGTGTATGTGATTTAGATTGCTGTTAAAAATTTTTTTAACTGCTTAGGGATGGGACCTTGCATGCAATCAATATTCAGTTTTTTTAAAGGTGATATTTAAATTTCCTCTACAGTTCTATGATTCTAATAAATCTTTTCCGAAACCTCCATAGTATAAAAATACAGACATATGAGGGCACTCCATTTTAGACCTTTCCAAATAAGCTCTCATCAAAACTGAATTTTCCAATACATTGAGGCAGTAGAATTGCAGCTATGTTTTAGAATAATAGGTAGCTTTTCGGCATCCTTCAATCCACCTACTTGGCCTTCTAGGTCCACCTCTGAATGCAAATTATAATATTTAAGTATGTGCATCCTTTCTCTTTCTCGTTCGCATTTACACAAATGAGTATTACACCTCTAGGGATATACCCAAAAGAATTGAAAGCAAGAACTCAGGTAGATATTTGAACAACAACGTTCATAGCATCATTATTCACAATAGCCAAGAAGTGAAAACAACTCAAGTGTCCATCAACATACAAATGGATATAAATACGATGGAATATTATTCCACCTTAAAAAGGAATAAAATACTGAAACATGCCACCACAGGGAGGAACCTTGAAAACATTAAGCCAAGTGAAACAAGCCAGACACAAAAGAGCAAATATTATATTATTCCACTCATGAGGCACCTATAATAGGCAAATTTATAGAGACAGAAAGTAGAATAGAGGTTACCTGGGCCTGGGAGAGGATGGGAATGGGTAATTATTATTTAATGGTATGGACTTTCTATTTGAGACAATGAAAAAATTCTGGAAATAGATGGTGGTGATGATTGCACAACACCGTGAATATACTTAATGCCACTGAATTGTGCACTTAAAAATGGTTAAAATCGTAAATTTTATGTTATGTATATTTTACCACAATAAAAATTTTTTAAAAGAGTGAACATTTGAGGTATGTGAAAATAAATCATCAAACTTTCTCCACCTTTCTTTTTCTCTTTTTCATATGTTCTAGCATTTTAAATTGGGGGAAAGGTAGGTTTTCCTAATTAAAATCAGAAATATGTAATGGGAAGTTTTACAGAATACGCCTCAGTCAGTCACTACAACTGGCTTTTTTTGCTGTTGAGAGTAAGGTTAGCTTGATATTCCTGAACATGTACAAAATGTGTTTCTGAAAAAGATTTAATAGAATATATTCATAGAATTTTCTGACTCTTTTCATAAAAGTTGTGGATTATAAATCTGAACCTCTCTGGGGGGTTATTAAAGCTTTTCAAATTCCTAAAATGACCCTCTTTCCTTTAGGTTTATAAGCACAATATTTATTTATGTGGTTCTATTTCAGAAAGAAGTGTGTGTAAACACTCTGAGTAAAGCATCTGCTTGTTACCAAGAGTAGAAAAAATATGTTTCCATAACCAATCCAAGAAGAATTAAGCCTAGAGGCAGTATAATTATTACTTAGAAGACAGGTTGTTTTATATTACCCTAAAAACTCTGTATTTTTATAAATGAGCATACATGTCTGTTTGGCATTAGCACTACAAGCATTAGTGAACCAGTCCTGATGCTCCTAACTGGTCTTGCTGTGTCACCCCCACAGTCGTTCTTCACATTACAGCTGGAGGGGTGGTGTTTTCAGACTGCTCCCACTAAAATACACTGTGAGGTACGGGATCTGGGGACCCATTTTTTAACCAGCTTCTCGGGTTGTTGTGAGAACCATCTCATTTACAGCACGTTTTAACCCAATGGAACAGAATGAGGGATCACACTGGCTTTTCAGAGAGTTGAAGTCTCTCTCACAACACCCCCTATTTTAAGCATTTGAATGATCAGATTGAAAATGGTTTTTAACAGACATCCTCTTCCTCAAGATTCTGCAGAGTGTCAACAACATATTTACGAGAAGCAAGCTGTGGACGGCAACTGAAACGCTTAATTGATGGTTAAAAAGCTTAGGCTTTGAATTTAGATAGATCTTAAATTTAAACTTTAGCTCAATCGCTTGCTAGCTAGTTAATCCTGAATCACTTAACTGCTCTGAGTCACAGACTCCTGATCCATAAATTAGGATAATAAAATAGCAAGTAGCCTGTTATGAGGAATAAGTGCATCTAAAATAGTTGGCACAGTGTCTGCTATATACTAAGCACTCAACAAATGTAAGCCATTGTAATCATCATCATCACCATCATCACATCTCCTTTTGCAATGAGGCAAAGAGTGCGAAATAAGAAGCTAATTCTCTGTCAGTTTCCTCTATTGCCCAAGATTAGCTGATTCCATGAAAACTTCGTGAAAAAAATAGCATTGTTATTTATATAATTATTTAACTATATATAATTATTTAATTATAAATCTTTGCCACTTTATTATCATGCACATTCAAATAAAGTTGTACTGATCTTCAACCACTGCAAAATACTGAAAGCATGTTTATTCAATTGGGGAAAAAAAGCAGCTATGAAAATTATTTGGTTTAGGTATTTAACCATAAAATCTGAGTGCTTTTTTTGGGAGACTTGTGGTGACTCTTCTGGCCCTGATTCTAAGGTTGCACATAGAGAAAGATCTCCAACAATTTATTAGTTCTTTGGGATTAGAAAATGTATGTGAATAGATGTCTTTGTGGTATTGATGTCCACTATGACATGAATAAAATTTAAGGCCCTGCTTTATATATACCTAACACTAAAATATGTGTTAAATGATTAAAGACATTTGAAGTGCTTAGGTAACTATCTCAGTATCACGTTCTCACCTTTTAGACTTATATGGTAATAATAATATTAGTTAATATTTATTGATCATGGTATTGGTTATCTGTTTATGGCTTGTGTAACAACCACCTGAAAACACAGCTTAAGACAACAGCCATCTTATTTGGGCTGGGCTCAACTAGTCAGTTCTTCTGGTCCTACCTGGCTTCCCTCATACAACTGTAGTTATCTGATAGCTCAGCTTGGGGTAGGGGGGTTAGATGGTTTAATATGACTTCACCTCCCTGTCTAGGTGATGGTGCTGGCTGTTGGCTAGGGCACGTGTCAACAGGCTACTCCGGGCTTCTTCACAGCGTAGCATCAGGGTTCCAGTAGAGTGAGAGCAGAAGCTGCACGGCTTCTTGAGGACTTGGCTCATTAGCTACACAACTGCACTTTTGCCACATCCTTTTGGTCAAAGCAAGTCACAAGGCCACACCAAGAATCAAGAAAATGAAGAAACAGACTTCACTTCTTGGTCAGAGTTGCAGCTAAGACACACTACAAAGGGGTGTGGACACAGGGATGGGAGGAATTTGTGGCCATTTTTTTTTACCATATACATACCAGGCACTTTGCTACATATTTTGCATGCATTATCTCATTTAATTTTCACAACTATCCTATGAAATGTGTATATTATGAAACCTATTTTACAAGTGAGAAAACTGACACAAAGAGATGTTACGTAACATTAACACTTCTAATGAGGGAAATGTTTATTAAGAGTTCTTAATGAGTAAAACTATCCTAACATTAAGTTTAAAAGAAGGACAAAATATAGGGGCCAGCCCAGTGGCGTAGTGGTTAAGTTCACGTGCTCTGCTGTGGCAGCCCAGGGTTCACAGGCTCAGATCCCAGGTGTGGACCTATGCACCGCTTATCAAGCCATGCTGTGGCAAGCATCCCACGTAAAGTAGAAGAAGATGGGCACAGATGTTAGCTCAGGGCCGGTCTTGCTCAGCAAAAAGAGGGGGATTGGCAGCAGATGTTAGCTAAGGGCTAATCTTCCTCACACACACAAAAAAGGATAAAATATAAATAAAGTAATTCAATTATGTTTTTAAAATATGTACACACATACACACAAACAACCTGGAAGGAGATATTCAAGAATACTAACAAATTCCCCTGAGTTGGAAGATAATGGATATTTGTGATTTCCATCTTTTTTGTATTTTTCATAATGAGTATATATTTACTTCTAGAAATTAAAAAGTAATGTTTTAAAAAGTAAATCTCTACCAAAACTCACACAAGAAGAAACAGATTATCTGAATAGACCTATATCTATTAAAGGAATTGAATTCAATAATTAATAACTTTCCAGAACAGAAAGCACCAGGCCCACATGGGTTCACTGGTGAATTCTACCAAATATTTAAGGAAGATATACCAATTCTCTACAATCTCTTCTAGAAAATAGAAGCAGAAAGAATACTTCTTAAGTCATTCTGTGAGGCCAGCATTACCCTAATACCCAAACCAGACAAAGACATTACAAGAAAGTAAAACTGTAGACCAATATTTCTCATGAACACAGAGGCAAAAATCCCCAACAAATATTAGCAAATCAAACCCAACAATGTATATAAAGAGTTATACGCTATGACCAAGTGGGATTTACCCAGGTAAGCAAGGCTGGTTAAGCATTTGAAAATTAGTATAATCCAGCATATCAACAGGCTAAAGAAGAAAAATCATATGATCATATCAATAGAGGCAGTAAAAGCATTTGCCAAAATCCAATACCCATTTATGACAAAAACCCTTAGCAAACTAGGAATAGATGGAAACCCTCAATTTGATAAATAACATCTACAAAAATCCTACAGCTAATATCACACTTAATGGTGAGAAACTTGAAGCTTTCCCACTAAGATCAGGACAAGGCAAGAATGTCCCCTCTCACCACTCCTATTCAATTTTGCATTGGAATTCCTTGCTAATATAATAAAAGAAAAGGAAATTCTGGGAATACAGATTGGGAAGGAAGCAATAAAACTGTCTTAGTTCATAGATGGCATGATTGTGTATGTAGATAAATCCAAAATACTGACACCGCCAAACGCTTGCAAGGACGTGGAGCAACACGAACTTGCATCCACTGCTGGTGGGAATGCAAATGGGACAGCCACGGCCTCTCCCAGCCGCCCAGCGCCACTCGCTCCCAGCCATGGCATTCACGTTCTGGCCTTCTGCTACATGCTGGCACTGCTCCTCACTGCCGCATTCATCTCCTTCACCGTCTGGCACATCATAGCATTTGATGAGCTGAAGACTATTACAAGAATACTATAGGCCAGCGTAATACCCTGAATCCTCACGTACTTCCACAGTATCTATGACCCTACAACCATCATGAATGCAGATATTCTAGCATATTGTCAGAAAGAAGGATGATGCAAATTAGCTTTTTATCTTCTAGCATTTTTTTTACTACCTATACAGCATGATCTATGTTTTGGTGAGCTCTTAGAACAGCGCTCAGAAGAATCGGTCCAGTTCAGTGCATGCACAAAGCCACCGTGTGGAGGGATTCTATCCAGCAGGGATAGATTCTATCCAACAGGGAAGACCTGTTTCCAAGAGTATCCTATGGAATCTGATCAGTTATTTTAAAAAATGATTACTTATTTTTTAAATGTTTCCACATTTTTTGCTTGTGGAAAGACTGTTTTCATATGTTATACTCAGATAAAGAATTTAAATGGAATTAAATATCAAATGATTACCTCTGGGTTGACAGGTTGGACTTGCACTCCTTAAGGAACAGCCATAGTCCCTTGAATGATTGCATTAACTATTGACTGCCCTTAGTCTGTTGGAAGCTTTTGTTTATAGGAACTTGTAGGACTCATTTTGGTTTTATTGAAATGCCATCTAATTATAAATTAGCTGTAGATACCAGGTGCTTCTGATGAACTGAAGATATATATCTAACCTGTGTGAACCATCATGGGTTTCCTCATCTATCATGTAGATGATTATACATGGATACATTAAAAAAATAAGAAGGGGGAGCCGCCCGGTGGCGCAGCGGTTTAGTCCGCGCTTGGCAGCCCGGAGTTCGCAGGTTCGGATCCCGGGTGCCCGCCGACGCACTGCCTGTCAGCCATGCCGTGGCGGCCTCCCATATAAAGTGGAGGAAGATGGGCACAGATGTTAGCCCAGGGCCAGTCTTCCTCAGCAAAAAGAGGAGGATTAGCAACGGATGTTAGCTCAGGGCTGGTCTTCCTCAATTAAAAAAAAAAAAAAAAATAAGAAGAGTGAGATGTTTTCCCTTTGACTTGAATATTATCCCTATATATTTCATGAGTGAGAGATTTCCCATATTTCCACCACAGTGAACATGATATAAGAATACATGCTGAATTAATTGCAAAGAATGCATTTAAAGCTATTTTAAATGTGTTTTAATTTGTAAGACATTACTTATTAAGAAGCTGGTTATTATACTTACTGTGTTAATCTGGTGGTAAGGGTATTAAGAATTTGCAAGTACTTTAGATTTTCAAAACAGAATGAGAAAGAACATTGTATAACTGTCCTGCTGTTCCTTTAGCACAATACAATAAAATTCTGAAGTTAAGGCTCATTTTCATTGCATTGTTTTAAAGATTACCAATAGCTATTTCTTAAACTTGCTTAATCAATAATAAAGACTATTACTGTCAGTTTTTTAAAAAGATTAAAAATGGTACAGCCACTTTGGAAGACAGTTGGCAATTTCTTACAAAACTAAACATACTCTTTCCATAGGATCCAGCAATCATGCTCCTTGGTATTTACTCAAAGGAGTTGAAAACTTATGTCCACACAAAAACCTGCACACAGATGTTTATAGCAGTTTTATTCATAATTGCCAAAACTTGGAAGCAACCCACACATCCAACAGTAAGTGAATGGATAAATAAACCATACAGGAACCTTAAATGCATATCACTAAGTGAAAGAAGCCAATCTGAAAATAGTTACATATTGTATGATTTCAACCATATGACATTCTAGAAAAGGCAAAACTATGGAGACAGAAAAAGTTCAATGGTTGCCAGGGGGTGGGAGGAGGAAGCGATGAATAGGCAGATCACAAGGATATTTAGGGCAGTGAAACTATTCTATATGATACCATAATGGTGGATACATCCTATTATACATTTGTCCAAACCCACAGAATGTACACCACCAAGAATGAACCCTAATGTAGACTATGGACTTTGAATGATGAGGACGTGTTAAGGTAGGTTCTTCAATTGTAACAAATGTATCACTCTGGTGGAGGAGGCTGTGCATGTATGGAGCCAAGGGTTATATGGAAACTCTGTATTTTCTGCTCAATTTTGCAATGAACCTAAAACTATTGTAAAAAATAAAGTCTATTAAAAAATGTTTAGAGTATCAAAATCATGAATCTCATCATTGGGTGAAAAGTCAGTTTTTACATTATTCCCTTGAAGTTTTATTCTCATTTATATTTTCATCATTATCCACAATTTATACACATTATACACATTTAATATACACATTATACACGATTAATAATTTTCATATCTCGATATTTTTTCATTTTTCACCATTCTAATGTTGAAGGTCTCAGATCTTACCCTTCATTAATAGTAAATTTAATAAAAACGGCCTGCAGGGGCTGGCCTGCTGGCATAGTGGTTAAGTTCGTGCGCTTGGCTTTGGCGGCCCAGGGTTCGCCGGTTTGGATCCTGGGTGAGGACCGATGCACTGCTCATCGAGTCATGTTGAGGCGGCGTCCCACATAGAGCAACTAGAAGGATGCACAACTGTGACATACAACTATGGGGCTTTGGGGAAATAAAAAGCAAAAAAAGGAGGAAGATTGGCAACAGATGTTAACTGAGGGCCAATCTTCCTCAAAAAAATCCCACAAAAAACAAACGGCCTGCAAATTCATGAGGGCCACTTGTATGAAATTGTATATTTGGTCACTAATTGTTTCTTAAATTGATTACCTATTGCATTCAGATAAAGAGTTCTCAACTCCCCGAAAAAAAAATCTATTAATTATTTTTTAAGATTTTAATTGTTTCTAAAAAAGTAAATCTCAACTAATTTTTACAGTTTTATTTTGTTCTGCTTTCAAATACCCTAAGTTAACTAAATTCTACTTAGTGTCTGATCCAGTTGAGATGTCTAGCCAAATATCTCAAAGTTTCGGCCTTTGACAGTTTACTGAATGGTTCCTGAATAATCTCCAATGGCCTGAAGAAGTCAATGCACTAACTGCCTAATTTACTAAGGGAGAACCTCAGGCCTGGTGACTTTAAAGTTCATTAAAGGCAGATTCAGTTCCATACCTTAAAATCACATGGTCAAGCATGCTACACTTCTGAACGATTTTTCCCAGTAGGCTGCCAAACCAAGAATTACAAAGTTATAAAATTAAGAATTGTTGCCAGAATTTGAAACTGGAATTCATTAATATGGACTGGCATTTCTCTATAAAAACATACCTGATTGAGTCTTGCAGATATTTTTAGGTATTCCATAGACTAATAAATTTTTTTTATAACAGGCAAAATTCTGTTGACTAAACATTGTTTTTCTCCTCGCTTTTAGCATTAAATCACATAGGTTTGATCCTTACATTATTTACCCTTAGTAAATAAAATTTTCTCCTACCAACTGAAATATTACAAGTTATAGTAGAATGATTCCTTAAAGTTATTTAGGTATTGGGCAAAAAACTTTTTAAGAAAGGTCAAATTTTTGGAAGCGTACAACCTCCCAAAACTGAATCAAGAAGAAATAGAGAATATGAACAGACCAATCACAAGTAAAGAGATTGAAACAGTCATCAAAAACCTCCCAAAAAATAAAAGCCCAGGACCAGATGGCTTCCCTGGAGAATTTTATCAAATGTTCAAAGAAGATTTAATACCTATCCTTCTCAAACTATTCCAAAAAATAGAGGAAGATGGAATACTTCCCAACACATTCTATGAGGCTGACATCATCCTGATACCAAAGCCAGACAAGGACAATACAAGGAAGGAAAACTACAGGCCAATATCACTGATGAACATAGACGCAAAAATCCTCAACAAAATATTGGCAAACCGAATACAGCAATACATCAAAAAGATCATACACCACAATCAAGTGGGATTTATACCAGGGACACAGGGATGGTTCAACATCCGCAAATCAATCAATGTGATACACCACATTAACAAAATGAAGAATAAAAACCACATGATCATCTCAATCGATGCAGAGAAGGCATTCGACAAGATCCAGCATCCATTTATGATAAAAACTCTCAACAAAATGGGTATAGAAGGAAAGTACCTCAACATAATAAGGGCCATATATGACAAACCTACAGCAAACATCCTACTCAACGGGGAAAAACTGAAAGCCATTCCTTTGAGGACAGGAACAAGACAAGGGTGCCCACTCTCACCGCTCTTATTCAACATAGTACTGGAAGTTCTGGCCACAGCAATTAGGCAAGAAAAAGGAATAAAAGGACTCCAAATAGGCAATGAAGAAGTGAAACTCTCACTATTTGCAGACGACATGATCTTATACATAGAAAACCCAAAAAATTCCATCGGAAAACTACTAGAAACAATCAACAACTACAGTAAAGTGGCAGGGTATAAAATCAACTTACAAAAATCAATTGCATTTCTATACACTAATGATGAAACAACAGAAAGAGAACTCAAAAAGACAATCCCATTTACAATTGCAACAAAGAGAAGAAAATATCTGGGAATAAATTTAACCAAGGAGGTAAAAGACCTATACAATGAAAACCATAAGACACTATTGAAAGAAATCGAGGACATAAAGAAATGGAAAAATATTCCATGCACATGGATTGGAAGAATAAATATAGTTAAAATGTCCATTCTACCTAAAGCAATCTACAGATTCAATGCAATCCCAATCAGAATCCCAATGGCATTCTTCACAGAAATAGAACAAAAACTACTGAAATTCGTATGGGGCAACAAAAGAGCCCGAATAGCTAAAGCAATTCTGAAAAAAAAGAACAAAGCTGGAGGCATCACAATCCCTGATTTCAAAATATACTATAAAGCTACAGTAATCAAAACAGCATGGTACTGGTACAAGAATAGACACACAGATCAATGGAACAGAATTGAAAGCCCAGAAACAAAACCACACACCTATGGACAGCTAATCTTCGACAAAGGAGCAAAGAACATACAATGGAGAGAGGGAAGTCTCTTCAATAAATGGTGCTGGGAAAATTGGACAGCAACATGCAAAACAAT
Source organism: Tapirus indicus (assembly GCA_031878705.1). NCBI lineage: Eukaryota > Metazoa > Chordata > Mammalia > Perissodactyla > Tapiridae > Tapirus > Tapirus indicus. The sequence goes on along the minus strand of CM062930.1, from coordinate 84,131,474 downwards.
GAAAGTAGACCATCTCCTATCGCCATATACAAAAATCAATTCAAAATGGATCAAAGACCTGAAACTATAAAACTCCTGGAAGAAAATATAGGCAGTACACTAATTGAGATTGGACATAAAGGGATCCTTTCAGATTCCATGTCTACCCAGACAAGGGAAACCAAAGAAAAAATAAACAAGTGGGACCTCATCAGACTAAAGAGCTTCTACAAGGCAAATGAAACCAGGATCAAAATGAATAAACAACCCACCAGCTGGGAGAAAATATTTGCAAATCATTTGTCCGACAAGGGATTAATCTCAGTAATATATAAAGATCTCATACAACTGAGCAACAAAAAAACAAACAACCCGATCAAAACATGGGCAGAGGATATGAACAGACATTTTTCCAAGGAAGAGATACAGATGGCCAATAGACACATGAAAAGATGTTCAACATCACTAATCATCAGGGAAATGCAAATCAAAACGACACTGAGATATCACCTTACACCGGTTAGAATGGCTATAATCACAAAGACAAATAACAACAAATGCTGGAGAGGTTGTGGAGAAACGGGGACCCTCATTCACTGCTGGTGGGAATGCAAACTGGTGCAGCCTCTATGGAAAACAGTATGGAGAGTCCTCAAAAAATTAAAAATAGAAATACCGTATGATCCAGCAATACCATTCTTGGGCATCTACCCAATGGACGTGAAATCAACCATCACAAGAGGCGTATGCACCCCTATGTTCATTGCAGCATTATTCACTATAGCCAAGAAGTGGAAGCAACCCAAGTGTCCCTCAACTGAAGATTGGTTAAAGAAGATGTGGTATATACATACAATGGAATACTACTCAGCCATAAGAAAAGACACAATTGTCCCATTTGCAACAACATGGAAGGACCTAGAGGGTATTATGTTAAGTGAAATAAGCCAGAGAGAGAAGGACAGACACTGCATGAACTCACTCATATATGGAATATAAGTGAACACACGGACAGAGAGAACTGATTGGTGGTTACCAAGGGGAAGGGGGGGCACAAGGGGTGAATGGTTACATCCACAAGGTTACGGACAAACAAAAATGTACAACTAAAACCCCACAGTGTTATAAACTATTAAGACATCAATTAAAAAAATGGTAAAAAAAAAAAGGTCAAATTTTTTATAAAGCGTATAAAAAATACCGAAATAGAAACTGCTTGTTTTACATCTTTACAAGCAGTTTCAATCTCATAAGGGGTAAAAAGTCATAAAAATAATTTAGATTATTCACCAGTATCCACATGCTGAATCAAATTTCTTTACTAAATATTACGTGAAATACAATTTATATTGTAAATTTCATTAAATATTGTGAGATTAACTCCTAGTACTTATCATGATTTCATTTTTGGTTTTCAGACAAGAGTTGTACAACAGGAAAATTAGGCATGTTTACTGTGATTCACATGTATTTTAAAAATTTTATGAATATCTCAAAATTTATTTTCTCTCCTATCTAGTCATAATACCAGTATCTGCATTTTATTAAATGACACTCAATTTAAAATACGGTCAATACTAACACCACCATTAAAATCTGAGGTCATCAGGCAAAAATATTCCTTTGCTTTAATATGAAGCCTCCACTTACCTGTTTTTGCAACTAAGCATTTAATACGAGAGCTCTCCTACACTGCAAATATTAGGATCACAAAGGCAGAGCTGAGAGTTTTAATGGTCTTTAGAATGTATCTGCTTTCGAGAAAAACTAAAAACAAAAACCAGGAGTAGGCCAAGCCGTGATTCAGATCAAAGTCCTAAATCATGTCAAGAAACAGGCCGACCCAGGGAGGGTAGCCTGGATGCCTGTCTTCTGTCTCCGTATCCAACACCTCGGCAAGCATGCTGATCCTGCCCTTCATTTTCAAATCCCTTCACTTCTTTCCATATCCATTGTCACTATCATAATCTAATGAATGGGCAGGTCCCAAAACATATGCCTTGTACAGCGGACACGGTTTTTATAGACATTGTGATGAGCAGATTTGGTGCTTAGGTATTTTGCTAAGTTTTCACTTCGTTGGAAAAAGTAAGATCTTTACACTTAGGTGGGTTTTTTTTTGTGAGGAAGACCGGCCCTGAGCTAACATCCATTGCCAATCCTCCTCCTTTTGCTGAGGAAGACTGGCCCTGGGCTGACATCCGTGCCCATCTTCCTCTACTGTCTATGGGACGCCGTCACAGCACGGCTGACAAGCAGTGCGTTGGCCAGCACCCAGGATCCGAACCCTGGGCTGCCAAGCGCGGACTAAACCGCTGCGCCACCTGAGCCGGCCCTGAGGTTTGTGTTTTTTAATGCCTATAAAGTATGGTATGGCATAAAGAATATTTTATTTTTTTCCATAAGGGTATTAAAAAATAATGAAATGGAAACTAGTTTGAGCCTGGCTCTTTCTTATTTTAGTTACTGTCTACAGGCAAGACTCGTGTCCTCCATGAAAAATGGAGATGGTAAGAAAAGACACATTTACCTCAAAGGATTATTGTGAAGATCAAATAAAGGTAGCATGACACTGTAAACCGATTCACCTGTTTAAACAACTATTTACTGAGCACTTACTACATAATATGCCAGTACTATCGTAGGTGCTGAGCAGAAAGTGCTGAAGAAGGACCAATTCCCTGCCCTCATGGACAGGGACATTAGGGTAGATGAGACAGAAAATAAAAAAGAACAAAGACGTGTGTGTGCGCGTGCACAGACGTACGTGTGTGTGTGTGTGTGTGTGTAATTTCAGATCATGGTAACTTCTATAGAGGAAAAAATAGGGCAAAGTGCTCTGAAGCAATACCGACTGAGGCAAAGGGGACAGCCAGATGAAGATCTGGAAAATGGGGGTTCCGGGTAGAAGGTGAGCTCTGGGATGAGGCTGAGATGCCTCAGGCAGAGTGTGCTGGAGACTGAAAATAAGCCAGGAAGCCTGGAGCAGAGAGAACAAAGGAAAGAAAGGAATCAGACGAGGCTGGGGAGGTGGGCAGGAGTCAAGTCACCTATCGGAGATCATGGCAGGAGTCTGAATTTTATTTTAATTGAAATAGGAAACTAGTGGTTGGGATTCTTATTGCAAGTAAAAAAAGACTGGCCAATTTAAGAAAAGGAATTGATTAAAAAGAAGTTAGAAAGTTCAGAGGACCACCAAGAAGCCTGATGAATCAGGTTTGGAAAACGGGCAACTGCTTAGTGAGGCGGGCAGCGGGCAGAACAGGCAGAATCATCTCCCAGAAGGAGTGCGGAGGAGACGGCTGCTGCCACCAGAGTGGACTCCAGCAGGCCTGCCTCCACACCACCTGCAGCTCCCAGATTGTTGGAGATCAGGGCAGTGCCTCCATGGATCCTCTCAGCCTTTGAGGGAGGGAAAGGTGGGAAGAGCCTTCAAACACAGGGCTGCCAAAAATTTAGTGTCTGCCCTAAAGCAGCCCCTGGGCGTTTTAAGCATAACTACGACCACACAAGGCCAGGCATTACTCCTGACCCCCTGCGTCATTGATCCATTTTGTAGACAACGACTGAAGAAGAAAGAAGATAGTTCTGGGTGCTCTTGTTCATACTCGCATCACAGATCACACTGATGGTTGTAACATTTTCTTACTCTAAGACTAAACATTATGATATTTTAAAATATTAGATGTTATGGAATTAAGACATAACTTATTCAAAATAGAAGCATTTGCTTACCTATTGCAATGGTAATGTTTTCTATTAAAGGAAGTCTGAGGGCTCACTGTGAGGGAGAAAAATTTTCACTGCTGAGAGTTTTCCTCATTGGGGACGTGATTCACTTACATTCTTGGCGACCAGATTCAAGTTCATAAGCATATTTATTGTAATCAGTCTCTTTCAAAATCCTACATTCTGAACAAGGAAAAGAGAGAAAAAGCAGTCTTGCGTAGGCTTGTATTGTATGCAGAAGACATTTCAAAATGGCTGGCCAAGAGAGTAGACAGTAACTAATGTGCATACATGGTTTAGACAGTAACTAGTGTGCATACATGGTTTTGCCCAGGAAAAGTCAGTAACAAAACGATCAGCCTTAATCCTAGACTTCCGAAAGAAGGCAAACAGGGCAGCAGTTACAGGCCAGATGAAGACAACTTGAACTGGCATCGGTTCAAGACAACAACGTTGTGGGACTGGTGATCAGTGATCAGATCATTTCTGGGAGTAGTACAAGTAGTGGAGTAGTACTGGGAAAACAATTGAGACGTCCATGTCATTTAAACAATGGTGACTGGCATTTTGGTTGTCATTCCTGGTAGCACATTGGAATCACCTGGGAAATGAAAAAAAAAAAAACCCACACAAAACTGAAACAAATCAAAATTTCCAGGGGAGGTCCCAGGACTCAGCGGCTCTGAGAGCTCCCCAGGTGGTTGTGATATGCAGCCAAGACTGGGGGTCAGTACTGAAGCTTCATGCTTGCTGACTTGGAAAAGCATGAGCTTTGCAATTCAAGAAGCCGGGCAGTTTCTGTGCAAAGCTGCTAAGGTCTTGGATATCTCGTCTTCATTATTATATAGTTCTAAGTTCTAACAATTTTTAAGCCACAGTACCGGATCCAATGTTTGCTTGATCTATCTTGGTGGGTAAGATAGCATGCCTCTGGGTTTTTTGTTGTTGTTGTTTTTTTACAAAGTCAAATTTTAATTGGCTGTACTTGAAAAAAAATAATTAAGCCTTGAGAATTTGTAACAAACATATTTCTCTTCGTATCCATCATCTTTAGACCTTTAAACCATCTGATGGTTGAAGCATGTAACTATAAATTTGTAATTTCTACTGAGGGTATGGGTTGGGTATGATTGGGCAGCAGCCGGAACCGCACAGCAGACTAGTTGTCATTCTGCAGGACAAAGGGAACTTCTGTAGTGTAGTCAGACACAGGGACTGTGACTTCTGGGGAGGCGGGCCAAATCTAGGATGCCTCCAGTGACTGGTGGAGCACCCACACCTGCTCCTGAGTACACAAGCTGCCACTCTGGCAGAGCCAGCGCCCAGTCTGGGTGGGCAGGGTGCTGCTGGGACCTGGACCAGACACATGCTCAGCGAGTTCTGTGAGCTTTGCAACAGTTATGAACTCCTGAAACCTTAGCTTCATAGCCAGAAGAAAAGGAAAAGCCTCTTAGAAAGCAACACGGGCTACCCCTAGTGTTGGGAGTAAAGGTACTTAAGGGTTCCAGTAAGTTCACCTCCAGAGTGTATGTTTTAGTAGGTTTGGAGTGAGACCCAGGGAGCTCCCCGGGGCACCTGAAGCACGGCCTGCGGACCAGTCACTGAGAAACAGCAGCCATGGCAGGGCAGGGGCTTTCCACAGGAAGAGCGAGGATAATTGAGAGCTGAATTCCTGGTTGTAAGAAAGGTGGTGGTGGCTGTTTTCTATGCGGTGTGCAAGACATGGTGAAGCCTTCTTTCCCATTTTTAAATCTTTAAGACCTCTTTCTCCATTTATCTCCATTGCCTTCCGCGGAAGCCTGGGAACTATATTTCCCAGAAACCCGAGCCTCCAGGGTCCTAGGATTTACCTTCTTCCCGGGAGAGGCACTCGTGCCTTACTTGAAAGGCGAAAGGACGCCGAAGGCAGAGGCAACGGGCCGACGTGTGAACCCCAGCGCCGCCGAGGCTCCCCCGCGCGCCCCTCCGCCGCTGCCCCGCGCGCCCCTCCCGCCGCTGCCCCGCGCGCCCCTCCCGCTGCTGCTACCCCGCGTGCCCCTGCCCCGCACCTCGGCGCGCGCCTCCCGCCGCTGCCCCGCGCGCCCCTCCCGCCGCTGCCCCGCGCGCCCCTCCCGCCGCTGCCCCGCGCGCCCCTCCCGCTGCTGCCCCCCGCGCGCCCCTCCCGCTGCTGCTACCCCACGCGCCCCTGCCCCGCACCTCGGCGCGCGCCTCCCGCCGCTGCCCCGCGCGCCCCTCCGCCGCTCCCCCCGCGCGCCCCTCCCGCTGCTGCCCCGCACCCCGGCGCGCCCCTCCCGCCGCGCCCCCCGCGCGCCCCTCCCGCTGCTGCCCCGCACCCCGGCGCGCCCCTCCCGCCGCGCCCCCCGCGCGCCCCTCCCGCTGCTGCTACCCCGCGTGCCCCTGCCCCGCACCTCGGCGCGCGCCTCCCGCCGCTGCCCCGCGCGCCCCTCCGCCGCTGCCCCGCGCGCCCCTCCCGCCGCTGCCCCGCGCGCCCCTCCCGCTGCTGCCCCCCGCGCGCCCCTCCCGCTGCTGCTACCCCACGCGCCCCTGCCCCGCACCTCGGCGCGCGCCTCCCGCCGCTGCCCCGCGCGCCCCTCCGCCGCTCCCCCCGCGCGCCCCTCCCGCTGCTGCCCCGCACCCCGGCGCGCCCCTCCCGCCGCGCCCCCCGCGCGCCCCTCCCGCTGCTGCCCCTCCCGCCGCGCCCCCCGCGCGCCCCTCCCGCTGCTGCTACCCCGCGCGCCCCTGCCCCGCACCTCGGCGCGCGCCTCCCGCCGCGCGCCCCCCCCGCGCGCCCCTCCGCTGCTCCCCGGCTGGCAGGTCCCCGCCGGGAGACAGGCACTCGCCCGAGTCTCCGCCCTGCGGCGGCCGGGACGAGTCTGGGAACTATCACTGGCTTCCCTTGAGTTTTGCTCCTTTAGACCTACCGACAGTTGTTTAAGTGTCTGATTCCGTAAATTACATCCCTTTCTGCTTAAAATATCTGGAATGGTTTCTGGTTTTTTCCATAGAACACTGACTTATAAAAGTACTTGGTGCCAGAAGTGGCTCCAGGAAACGACCCTCCAAGGTGGGGACTGATTGTCGGAGCTGAATGGGTTTGAAGGCAGTAACGGCGTCATTTCAGTGGAAATGGGATCCTGGAGATGTGCAGCGCCTGGCGACCACACGGTTCCTTCTGTTGTTGTCTGTGGGTGCCAGCAGTGAAGGATGCTTTGTGAGCACGGGTGACCACGGCAGAAGACACAACGCTGGGGATGGTGTTCACAAGGACGGGGAGTGGCTGCATGGAAAACTTGTAAAAAGAAAGCTTCATGCTCAGGGCTTATTTTCAACTGAAGGCATAGTTAGAAAATAAGGGATTTTCAATAACTGCCTTTTTAAGAACCTCTTGTTCCTTATGGCTGCAGAGCCAGTAAACCTCCCCAAAAGACCCTCAAGGTTGAACCTGTGGGTTGCAGAATTACAATGTACGTTGAATTCACAGCCTTGGCAGGTGTCCTGTAAATTTGAGGGACTTGATGGGAAAATGCAGGGACTCCATGAATTGTAATGAGGGCGTTCTGCTGATGTGAGTGCTCTGAACCTCTAAACCCCACTGATTATTTCCTGCTGGCAGAAGCAGCCTTTCCTATATGTCTGAGGACACTTGCCCTGCCTTGCTTGAAGCCTTGAAAAATCTCTTCTCAGGCTAATACACTTTAAGGAAATGTTGATTCTCTTCAAGATCTAATCCCACCTCCTCATTCTCTTCAGACTGTAATCAAAGTCAGCAGCCCCCAGGGACCAGGTTCAAATCTGATCCAGAGAAAGAGAGAAATCTATACCACGCTGAGAAGAATGCAAAATGTTGTGAGAACCTGGTACCATTCACAACCTCCCAAGTCTTTCCTGGGAAGGCCTCCAACATTCCTGTGAGCAGGTCCAATTGGCCAAGCACCACCAATGCCCCTGAATACCCATAGGCCAAGGTGTAGGAAGGTCTGAGGCCAAGGGGCCTCAGCCCCCAAGTGTCACACTATAGTGTAAGGGAATCCAGTTCCTCTTGTGCCCCAATTGTTCCCTGGCACTTGGTGGAACAGCTCCTTCATTTTTACTTTTTAGCCCCTCCTGCTCTCCATCAAATTAAAAACAAGTCCAGGGGAGCTGATCTAGGAGACAGCTGGGAAGGGTGAACTAAATGCTCTGGTGTCAATCACACTCCCCTCAGGTGACCAAGATTTTACCAAATCTAGGACCTATCAGTCACGAGACACATCGTTCTTCTATGTACCTCTAAAAGGGTTTGGAAAACCTTGCAAACTGTAATTGGAAGATGCCATCAATTATAAGACACATCCTCATTCAGAAGTGTGAAAATGAGAAGGAGAAAAAAAGCATTTCTTAGAATGGCTGGAAAATAGTAAATCAAGCTCCTTGGGCCTGACTCCTCTCCTCAGAAGTCCTTGTTTCCCAGGACATACGCTCTTTCTCATACAAATCATCTGGACCTTCCTCCCGTTCACAAGACATGCCCAGACATAGCAGATTTCTGCTTCTATCAACCGGGAAGCCTTGATTTCAAAGATTTTTAAAAGATATGGGAAACTGTCTATGGTCATGTTAAACAAGAAAAGTCTATGATATAGTATGTAAAATATGTTATCAATAGTGTAAAAAAATGCAAAGAGAAAACTGGAGGCAAATATTCTAAGAAAAGATATTTACAACATATTGACAAAGAGCTAATATCTTAAGTATGTCAAGAATTCATAAGAAAAAGATGAAAACTTCAATAGAAAAAGAAAACAAAAATTATTAAGTTCATCTATTGAATAAAAATTCATTGAACATTTATTGTGTTTCAGCCTCTGTGTAGGCTCTGGGAATGTTCAGTAAATCAGAAAAAAAAAAAAAAATCTCTGTCCCAATGACATTTCTAGCCTTCCAAAGGAAGACAGGCAATGAACAAGTAAATAATATGTTAAAAAGTGATCACTGCTATGAAAAAAGGAGTAAAGCAGGGTAAGGGTATTGGGAGTGCTTGGCTAGGTGTGGGTGTTCAAATTTAAATGGGTAGATGTGAAAAAGGAGAGGGAGTGAGCCATGCAGATATCTGGGGAAGGACATTCCAGGCAGAGAGAAGGGGTGGAAGGCAAAATAATTGTCCCCCAAAGATCCCCCCACCCTCACCCCTGGATCCTGTGAATACATTATGTTACATGGCAAAAGAGCCTTTGCTGATGTAATTAAGCAAAGTCAAAAAACAAATGACAAATCAGGAAAAAATATTGGAAACTATGCCACAGGCACAGGCTACTCTCTCTAACTTATAAAGAGTTCCTAGAAATATGTAAGAAAAGGAGAATCTGGCACAGCAAGAGAGACCATCAACAAAGTGAAAAGACAACTCACAGAATGAGAAAATATTTGCAAACCATGATAAGGGGTTAATATCCAAAATATATAAAGAACTCACACAACTCAGTAGCAAAAAAACACCAAATAACCCAATTAAAAAATGGGCAAAGGACCTGAATAGATATTTCTCCAAAGAAGATATGTGAAAGGCCAACAAGTACCTGAAAAGATGCTCAACATCACTTGTCATTAGGGCAATGAAAATTAATACCACAATAAGATATTACCTCACACCTGTTAGAATGGCCATCATCAAAAAGACAAGAGATAACAAATGCTGGCATGGATGTGGAGAAAAGGGAACTCTTGTGCACTGTTGATGGGATTGTAAACTGGTACAACCACTGTGGAAAACAATATGGAGGACCTTCAAAAAATTAAAAGTAGAACTACCATATGATTCAGCAATTCCACTTCTGGAAATAGATCCAAAGGAAACAAAAACACTAACTCAAAAAGATATATGCATCCCCTATTCATAGCAACATTATTTACAAGAATGAAGATATGGAAACAATCTAAGTGTCCATTGATGGATGAATGGATAAAGAAGTTGTTGTATATATATACAATGGGATATTATTCAGCCATAAAAAAATGAGGAAATCCTACCATTTGCGACAACGTGGATGGAGCTTGAAGGCATTATGCTAAGTGAAATAAGTCAGACAAAGACAAATACCATATGATCTCACTTATATGTGGAATCTGAAAGCAAAAAAAAAAAAAAATCAAACCTCATATGAAAAGAGATCAGATTTGTGGTTACCAGAGGTGGAGGGTGGGGGCAGGGGGAATTGGAGGAAGGTGGTCAAAAGGTACAAACTTGCAGCTATAAGATAAATAAGTATTAGAGATATAACATACAACATGGTGACTGTAGTTAACACTGCTGAATGATGCGTAGGAAAGTTATTAAGAGAGTAGACCCTAAGAGTTCTCATCAGAATGAGAAAATTTTTTCCATTTTTTATTTTTAATGTATCTATATGAGAGGATGGCTGTTAGCTGAACCTATTGTAATCATTTCACAGTATATCTACATACTGTATACCTTAAACTTACACAGTGATGTATGTCAATTATTTCTCAATATAACTGGGAAAAAAAGAAAAGAAAATGGAAATCCAAAAGAAAACTGGGCAAAGGATGTGAATAGTTTACAGAAGAAATGCAAATGGCCCTTAAATGAATGAAAAGATGCTCGACCTCTCTTATACAAGAGAAAGGCAAGTTAAAACTTGGCCGAGATGCAACCTTTTACCTATTAGGTTGGTAAAAACCCAAATGTTGACAAAATAGGCATTCCCATACGTGCTGGTGAGATTGCAAATTGGTACAACCCCTGTGGAGGACACTTTGCCAATACAGTATTTAATCCTATTAAAAATGCCTTTGACCCTTCAACCTCAGTTCTGAGTGTTAATCATTCGGATGTACATGTATGCATACGAAATGCTGTATTCACAAGTTTGTAAGAACAAAAGCCTATAAACCAAAAAACCCAAATGATTATCGGTAAGGATTGGGTTAAATAAACTATGAACCAATCACAAAATTGAATATTATATAGCAGTAAAAAAAAAACAAAAGAAAGAAAGAATTACAACACTATCATTGTCCGGGGTATATTATTAAATGAAAAAGGTAAGGTGCAGAATATTGAAGATAGTGTCTACATTTTATGTATAAGCGCAGGAGCAGGGGAGAGTAAGTAGGCACATTTGTATTTGTTTGTGTATGCATGAACATAGGAAAGACCCATGAGGAACTAATAAAAGTAGTTACCTATAGAAACTACATACCTTGTTTTATATACATACACCAAACAAGCAAAACAGTGCTCATTGAGTAAACTGAGATCCCACTTGTTTGTAGTCTGTGCTAATAAGTCACCTCACACTTGAAGGGCTCCTGTGTATTGGAGGAAAGAGAGCACCAGAGGCGCAGGGAAGCAACACAAAATTAGAAAAGAGAACCCATTGCCTGTGTTTGCAGGTGCCAGCTGAGTGCCTCCATCTCAAGGACGGTTCATCACCCCTTCCCTGTGTGCCCACAGAATCTTGAATGACCACTATCTGAACCTTTCAAACTCTGTTTTAATTATTTGTTACCGCATCTGTCTTTCTAATGCAATGCGTGGCACAGAGGTGACTGGCACTTATCGAATGTTATTTCTTTCCTTTCTTTCTCCTGGACGGTAGAGTCTGCATTATTTTCCTTGTGTCTCAGGGCCTAGCTTCTGCCTGAGATCTAACATTCAACAAATGTTGGTTGAAACTGTGTATGAATGAATGGATGAGTGAATGACAAATTGGTCCTACCTAATACATTTAAGAACATATGTAAAAATAAATATAAAGCAAAGTTGGTTATTTTAGGTATATCTTGAATTAGTCTTATACTAGAAACAAGGTAGAAAATTCCTAAAACTTAGTCCATGATACAAGTTTCATGTACCCAGAACCTGTCATACTAAGGCCATGACATCATCATCACCATATAAATAGAACGACCTTTAATGGGATTAGCTAAGAGATTCCACCTTAGGTTTGAATTTACTACAAAAGTTACACTAGTTTCTTGGACAGTGCTTAAAAAAGGGTAGTTACAAGGGACAAGGAGTAATTACATAGATATTCGATATCATTACACTGTGTCTTGACTTCAGTCCAGCTTGGCTCCCAGTGGCTGGCTGTGGAGATAAGGCAAAGCTGGAATTCCCTGGCTGAAAATATGGAAGGGCTCAGCCACCAAGGAGCAGCTGCTGGGTGGGAGGGGCACTGCCTCCCAAACAGGAAGTCCAGCAAATATTCTCCATTCCTGGGATGGGTGGTCCCAACAGGTTAGGGCTGAGTTAAGTGACATGACAGTGAAAGGAAATGCTGAGCATGGCATTTTTCGGATCCTTAGTCTATGAATAAATACCATGCTGAATTCCCACACTTTCACCTTCAGATAATACAAACATGAGATTTTCAGTCATTTTAGTTTTGCTCCCATTCTGCATTCTTCCAAGACCATTTGTGTTGATTTAAATAAACTTTTAAAAATATATCTGCTTATGCTGCCCATAGAAAGATTATTTTAGACTCTTGGTCATGCCTATTATGTGAAAATGAGAAGAAATTAAATAATTAGTGAAAATGGAAAAAAGAAACAGTAACGATGGTTAATAAACACTGTAATTTCTGAGTCAGCTGTAACTAACGTCTGGTCATACTTTCATCATTTCTCACCTGGACAGAAAGACACAAGAGCAAGTTTGGGGTGTGGCACCCAGTGATCCTGGATTTGAACTGCAGCTCCAACACTTACTGGTTGTGTTAACTTTGGGCAAACTCCCTACCCTCTTTGAAACTCACTTTCTCCACCTTTGTATTGGGATGATAAAAACTCACAAGATTATTGGGGAGATGAAAGGAGTGATATTTGTGACAACAGCTGTCGCAGACCATGTCTGGCATAGGTTATTCAATCAAGAAAGGTTGCTTCCTTTCTCCTCCCAGGCTTCCCTTCCTCCCTGGGGCTACTACAGAACATTCTAGGCAAGTCCTGGGGCTTAAACTTGTTCCTCTTCTATCTACTCTCCAAACAGGGGTCTCCAACTTTAAGTGTTCACATGTGTACGAATCTCCCGGGGGTCATGTTAAAATGTAGATATGCTTATGTAGGTCCCGAGTGGGCTCTGAGGTTCTTCCAGCCCCCAGGCAATGCTGCTGCTGCTGTCCATCGTGAGGAGCACCTCTCCGTTGATGTGGCTATGAACTGAATGTGTATTTTTCCTTTCCGCCTCCACTTGGTTTCTCTAGGCTCCAGCACTCAGCTCTGGAGCACATCTAAAGAGAAGCTTCAACACACACTTGCTGTTTGATGTCCCCGAACAAGTCTGTCTTGGCGACCGGAGTTTGGCGTTCATTGTCTCGTTTCCATCTTGCCTCAGGTTTGGAATGTGATGCTTGACCTCCTTCCCACAGTTCAACCTTAGGTCTTGCTAATAATGACTTTGGCTTTGCACATGTGACACTGCCCTTAGCTACTATCCCCAACCCCTACACAAATAGGAAACGGGCATTTTCAAGGAGAATTCAGTCAATTGCTTCAGACTACAGTGTGGGCCAGTGGCTGCTACACCGTGAACACTTCTCTAATTGGGTCTGCACGATGACCTATCCCCCATCCAGTGCTGCACGGTCAAGTTGCTCAGAATGTCCTCTGGATTGACTTTGCAGCCCGGCATCATTTGATTTTATGTAGATCTCTACCTAGTGATATTTCTACTCTTTTTCTTTGGGATGAAAGGAAGGATTATGTAGTGATTAAGAGCAGAGACTCTGGGGCCTACTGCCTGGATTTGCTCATGGTTCATGCTTACTACCTGAGTGACCTTGGGGAAGTTACTCAGCCTCTCAAGCCTCAGAGTCCTCGTCTGTAACAGAGCGATAAGCACACCAGCCTCACGACATTGCGAAAAGGACTAAAGTAAATGACTTGGTGTTTGTCCAGCACTGACAACAGTGCCTGGCCCTTAGGTAGTGCGTGTGAGTGATGTGTGTTTGGCGTGAGGGTAGTGACGGAACTGCTTATTGTACTTATGTGAGAGCAGTTTTGTGAGATACTTTTTGGGAGCGTGGTTTTATGTGTTTATTGGCTTTTTAACATTGTGTTGTTGAATAAAAAGACCCCAAGTTATACAATTATAGCAGTTAATTTGTATAGTGTCAGTCTACCAAAGTGGCAGGATTTGGCAGTCTCAGAAAGATTACTTGCAGAGTAAAAACTCTGCATAGACACCTAAAAAGCTACTGTTCACAGTCATACAAACTCAGCTTTGCACCGCTCCTGTTAGCTCGGTTCTCATCATAGTCCTCCTGAAATAGTACGGAGACCACGACGGTTTTCCTGCAGGGGGTGGTAAGGTGTCTAGAGGAAGGCTCCCTTTTCTGACTGGGTAAAGGTGATGCTTGGCTAGTGAGGAGGCTTGGCCTTGGGGGCAGAAGCTTCAGGATATCCGGAAGGACTGCAGGGAGGAAGGGTGACACAGCAGTAGTGTTAGGGCTTCCGGGGCTGCTGGCTGTGAACGCACCATGTGCCTGACCACCTGTATGACATGGCCCTGGCTGCCCTACCCAGGTTCTCAATCTCTCTGCAGCCTGCTTGCCCCAAGGCTATGTCCTGCTGTGTGCTTTGAGTAAATCAGGAGGTTTACAAGTAACTCGCTCTCTCAGGTGATTTGTCACTCTGACTACCAGAGACTAGCCCGTAATAGCTGTTACTATACAAAAGTGTAATTTGAGTTCTGGTTGATTTCATACTTGTACCTCATTACTTTTCCTAGCTTTCTCTTAAAGGACCCTTTCCTTAGGAAACCACTTAAAACGTATTCTCCTCATTCTGTACCTTTATAGATCTGTAGCCATTAGGTTTGGGGTTTTTTGCTTGTTTGCTTTTTATACCATGTAACAAGAATAAACTGTGTCCAAACATCACATTTCTTTATGTTCTAAATCAAGTTAGAAACATCGCAATTTATAATTTCTAAATTGTATTAAAAGCATCAGATTTATTTATTTTCTCAATAAAAGTATATTCTTAGAAACATCCTCAACTGCATTCAGAGAGAAATTTAGAGCCTTACTTGGATTTGTTAGGAAGCATTTTGCTGTACTTACCAAACTGGCAATAGGAGGAAAATTTCTTATTAATTTAGTAAAGTGTAGCATCAGAAACATACAAAGCATCATACTTAGTAAAACAGTGCAAATATTCTCAATAAAGTCAGAAACGAGATGAATATTCTTATTATAATTTCTTTACAGTAAGAGTCCATTTTATTGGAAGTTCTAGCTAACGCAATAAGAAAAACATATGTTGGAACAGGAGAACCAAAACTATAAATATTTGCCAATGATGGTCTAGTAGAACAGTCAAAAAAATTGATAAAATACTAGTACTCATTAGAGAGATCGGCAAGATAAACAACTCAATGCAAAAATGAATAGATTTTGATAAACACTTTACCAAAGAAGATGTAAGCACATGAAAAGATGCTCAGTGTCATTAATCATCAGGAAAAGGTAAACAAAAATAACTACACACATTAGGATGGCTGGAATTAAAAAGACAGACAACACCAAGTACTGGCAATGACATGCAGCAACTGTGATTTTAATCCACTGCTGGTGGGAGTGTAGAATGGTACAACCACTTTGGAAGACAGTTTGGCAGTCTCTTAACAAGTTTGTTTATAAGAATTCCACTGCTAGATATGTACTCAAGAGAAATGAAAACATTTGTCCACACAAAGACTTGTACACAGATATTTACATCCCAAAATTAGAAAGACCCCAAATATTTATTAACAAGTGAAGGGATAAATAAATTGTGGTATAGTTATATAATGGAATATACTCACATACATACAACATGGATGAATCTCAAAAATATCTTGCAAAATGAAAAAAAACCAGAAACAAAAGAGTACCTATCATTCAATTTCGTTTATAAGAAATTCTTTAAAAAGGCATTACTAATCTCTAATGACAGGAAGCAGATCAGTAGTTGCCTGGGGTGGGGGGTATGGAGAGGTTATCTGCACAGGGGGTAATAGGGAACTTTTTGGTGTGATGGAAATGTTCCTTATTTTAATTGAACTGTACACTTAAGTGGGTGCATTTTATTGTATGTAAATTATATGTCAATAAAGTCAATTTTAAAAAGTATCTTGGGGCCGACCCCATGGCCAAGTGGTTAAAGTTCTGCATGTTCTGCTTTGGAAGCCCCTGTTCATTGGTTCAGATCCCGGGCACGGACCTACACTGCTCATCAGCCATGCTGTGGCAGTGACCCACATACTAAACAGAGGAAGATTGGCACAGATGTTAGCTCAGGGTGAGTCTTCCTCAGAAAAACAAAAACAAAAACAAAAACATGTCTTAGCCTTTTATATTGGATTTTCATGTCCTTTCCTTCTTTTTTCCTTTGGTTTTTCTTTTACTTTGTTTTTACTTATTGGGGAGAAAGAACTCTTTAAGGGTGTTAACTGAATTGTAAGAGTGCTCCAAATTGAGCCTTATTGATCCACCTGACTTATGGGTCCTGAGTCTTGATTCACCCCTGCTTTCTATTCAGTTACATCTTGCCCTGAGTCTTGACTTCATCCCTCGTGTCAAGCACCCCATTGCCTTCCAGACCAGATGTTGGTGTTTGCTTTTTGGGTCAACTCAGCTCTCCCTTAGCAAATTTATACACTTCAGGTTTTTCTCTGTGTGGCCTAGGTAGGTAGGATACCTTGCTCTTATCTGCTCATAATCCAGCTCATGCTCTAGTTTGCTGACCCCAACAAGGCCTGGCCAGTGTTCCCATAAGGAATAGAATGTCTACCAGGTAGAGCAGGCACTCTGGCAGGCCTGGCTGAGTGTGGCAGGAGGAGGAGAGACGCCAAGGAGGACCTGACAGTACAGGAAATGCTTTAAAAATTCTACTCAAAGGGGATTGGTTGTATTTATACTATGTGTCGGACTCAGTCCCTTGTGTTCATTACTTCAGTAAATCCTAACGTGCCCAATAGTTGGTTAAAGACAGAGCCATGTTCTGAATTTGCTTGCTCTTGCTCTTTGGACCTCAACTTCAAGCACTGCTGCTCTCAGCCACACTCATAGCGGAAAAAGGAACTGGTCTTCCCTCAGAGGACTGGTGGGGAAACCATGAGGATTGACAGTCCTGACTCTCTGGTGCCCTTAAAAGCACAAGCAGGAAAACTATGTTAGGGATGTCAGTGAGCTAGGTCAGAGAGGGTGAAGTAGGAGACACATTCATTGGGGGGGTTGTTGGTGACTCCTGTTTTAAATGGTTTGAGCGGCAGCCTGCAGCTAAATAGCACAAACTTGCATAGATCTGAAGGAGAGATCAAGGCCAGAGCTGTGGCAGTTACCTGCACAGAGAGGACGATTAAAACTACTCCCGGGTGTTGAGGGTGAAGGGAGGGAGGCGAGGGACTACCAGCGGGTCTCTGGATTAATTGAATCACAGCATTTTAGAGCAGGAGAGCATCTTAGGAGATCACATAGTCCAACCACGCCATTTTACATATGAACAAATGTGGCCCAAGGAGTTTAAGAGATTTCCCCAAAGTCTTGCTGCTTAATGATTGACTTGAAATGGGAACTCCACGTGAGTTGAGTCATTTTTACTATGAGACCTGGCTGCCAATTTATGTTCATTTTTATCCATAGCTTCTTGTCTGGTTTTAACACACACGTGTCTGATCTGATCTGACTGCAAGCTGACCTCCTCAATCCTCTTTCAATAAATTGTCAAGAGAATATGCTTCTGTAAAGTGCTTTACATTTTATCTAGATTCCACTTAACTAATAGAAGAAATTGGGAAGAAATGCACACAAAGCAATACAATAAACCAAATATAGCCAGGCTCCCCAGAGGAAATAATTTCCTACTACTGAACCGTAACATAAAACAATACAGTCTATGAGAGTATAAGAAATCAATGCGTCATCTACTCAAGAAGGGATGCATTTGTGCAACTTCATCTTATCTTGTTCTTCCTACCTTTTAGGAACTTTCTTCCCCCTTACCTCTAAGCTCTACCTATATAAGTCTAGGACATCAAAACTGTTATTCCTAGCTACACTAAGAATTACTGGAATATTTTTATTGGTTGGCAAACTGTCCTCCATCTCTTTGCACTGGACTAGATGTGCATACATCTGAGTGACACTAATTGAAAACAACTTTATATTTTATTTTTTCTACTGATGTCTTAATAGTTTATAACATTGTGGGGCTTTAGTTGTACATTATTATTTATCCGTCACCATGTGGATGCATCCCTTCACCCCTTGTGCCCACCCCCCACCCCCTTCCCCTTGGTAACCACCAATCAGTTCTCTCTGTCCATGTGTTAGTTTATCTTCCACATGAGTGAAATCATGCAGTGTCTGTCCTTCTCTCTCTGGCTTATTTCACTTAACATAATACCCTCTAGGTCCATCCATGTTGAAAACAACTTTATATTTTAAAGTGAAAGCTTTGAAAAACTAAGAAAATTAGTATATTTTTCAAAGTTGCTGAAACAGTAAATCACACTCAAATTCACTACTTTGAATTGCTATGCTATATTTGATTGTTTAAAAACAGTACAAGTTTGAGATTTCATAAAAACACCAGAGAGAGAGATACCAGTCATAAACAACGAGTGGAGCTAACACGTATCTGCACTACTCTCACTGAGTGAACAGTTGAAGGGTGCATTATGATGGTGACTGGATTGTATTGGTCGTCTATTCTTAAATCTTTAAACAACTCTGTGTATGTAAATCAAGGATGTGAAACAGTGGAGGAACTAATAACAGTTCCTGTCTGATATTAATTATTCCACAAGGGAGCAAGAATTAATAAGGTACGTAGGTTTTAAAAAAAAATTGTGGTAAAAACCACACAGCGTAGAATTTACCATCTTAAAAGGGAACTCTCATACACTGCTGGGGAGAGTGCAAACTGATGCAGTCACTATGGAAAACAGTATGGAAATTCCTCAAAAAACTAAGAATAGAACTACCATACGATCCAGCTATTGCACTGTTGCATGTTTATCCAAAGAACATGAAAACATGAATGCCTAAAGACACATGCACCCCTATGTTCATTGCAGCTTTATTCACAACAGCCAAAACTTGGAAGCAACCCAGGTGCCCATCAAGGGACAGATGGATAAAGAAGATGTGGTATATATACACAATGGAACACTACTCGGCCACAAAAAGGATGAAATCTTGCCATTTGTGATAACATGGATAGACCTTGAGGATATTATGCTAAGCGAAATAAGTCAGAGGGAGAAAGTCAAATATCGTGTGGTCTCACTCCTAAATAGAAGATAACGACAACAACAAAGAAACACAAAGAGACAGAGATTGGCTTGGTGGTTACCAGAGAGGAAGTGGGGAGAGAGGAGGGTGAAAAGGGTGATTAGGCACATGTGTGTTGTGATGGATGCAAATTAGTCTTTGGGTGGTGAACATGGTGTAATCTACACAGAAATTGAAATATGATGATGCACACCTGAAATTTGTATAATATTATAAACCAATGTTACCTCAATAAAAAAATTTACCATCTTAACCATTTTTAAGTGTATAGTTCAGGAGTATTAAGTATATTCACATTGCTGTGAAATAGATTTCCTGAAATTTTTCATCTTGCAAAATTGAAACTCTGCACCCATTTAACAATAACTCCCCATTTCTCCCTCCCCTCAGCCCCTGGCAACCACCATTCTACTTTCTGTCACTATGAATTTGACTACTCTAGGTACCTCGTGTGAATGGAATTGTGCAGTATTTGTCTTTTTGTGACTGGCTTATTTCACTTAGCATAATGTCCTCAAGGTTCATCCCTATTGTAACATTTGATAGAATTTCCTTCCTTTTTAAGGCTGAATAATAACATTCCAATGTATGTATATACCACATTTTCTTTACCTATTCATCTGTCGATGGACACTTGGGTTACTTCAACCTCTTGGCTATTGTAAAACATGCTTCTCTGAACATGGGAATGCAAATATATCTTTGAGATCCTGCTTTCAATTCTTTTGGATATATACCCAGAAGTGGGATTTCTGGATCATATAGTAATCCTATTTTTAATTTTTTGAGAAACCACCATACTGTTTTCCATAACGATTGCACCATTTTACATTCCCACCAAAAATGCACAAGAGTTTCAATTTCTCCACATCTTTGCCAATACTTATTTTCTGGGTTTTTTTGTGTGTGTTTGGGAAATGGTTGGATCCTCTGCCTTCAAGTGTGTGTGTGCATTTACATATGCCATATACACATATTAATTGAACATTACTATTTTACCAAATGTTTTATGGATATTATCATTATTATTTTTACCTTTGACCTCCTTCACTCATTTCTCCCACCCCCTCTCCCCTGCCTCTGGCAACCACCAATCTGTTCTCTGTATCTTTGAGCTTTTTTTTTTTTTTAACATTTCACATGTAAGAGAGATCATACAGTATTTGTCTTTCTCTGTCTGACTTATTTCAGTCAGCATAATGCCCTTCAGGTCCATCCATGTTGTTGCAAATAGCAAGATTTCATTCTTTTTTTTTTTTTTTTTTTTGAGGAAGACCAGCCCTGAGCTAACATCTGTTGCCAATCCTCCCCTTTTTGCTGAGGAAGACTGGCCCTGGGCTAACATCCGTGCCCGTCTTCCTCTACTTTATATGGGACGCCACAGCCTGGCTTGATAAGCGGTGCGTTGGTCTGTGCCAGGGATCCGAAACTGCGAACCTGGGGCCACC
Source organism: Tapirus indicus (assembly GCA_031878705.1). NCBI lineage: Eukaryota > Metazoa > Chordata > Mammalia > Perissodactyla > Tapiridae > Tapirus > Tapirus indicus. Next base: position 84,111,037 of record CM062930.1, on the reverse strand, counting down.
AAAGTGGAGCGCACGAACTTAACAGCCATGTCACCGGGCCGGCCCTCATTTTTTTTAATGGCTGAATAATATTCCATTTTATTTATATGCCACAATACACAAGGGTTCTCTTTTCTCCGCATCCCTGCCAACACATGTTATTTCCTGTTTTTTTAATAATAGCCATTGTAATAGGTGTGAGGTGATATCTCATTGTGGTTTTCATTTGTATTTCCCTGATGATTAATAATATTGAGCATTTTTTCATGTACCTGTTGGCCATCTGTATGTCTTCTTTGGAAGAATGTTTATTCAGATCTACTGCCTATTTTTTAATTGGATTTTTGGTTTTTTGCTATTGAGTTTTATGAGTTCTTTATATGTTTTGGATATTAACCCCTTATGAGATATATGATTTACAAATATTTTCTCCCATTCAGTAGATTGCCTTTTCATTTTGTTGATGGTTTCCTTTCCTGTACAGAAGCTTTTTAGTTTGATCTAGTCCCAGTTGTTTATTTTGGTTTTGTTGCTTTTGCTTTTGGTGTCAGATTCAAAAATCATCATCAGACCAATGTCAAGGAGCTTACTGTCTATATTTTCTTCCAGGAGTCTTATGATTTCAGGTCTTACATTCAAGTCTTTAATCCACTTGGAGCTGATTTTTTGTGTATGGTGTAAGATAGTGGTCCAGTTTCATTGTTTTGCAAGTGGCTGTCCAGTTTTCCCAACACTGTCCTTTATTGAAGAAGAGACTGTCCTTTCCCCACTTTATATTCTTGGCTCCTTTGTTGTAAATTAATTGACCGTATATGCACGCGTTTATTTCTGGGATCTCTATTCTGTTCCATTGACCTATGTGTCTGTTTTTATGCCAATACTACACTGTTTTAATTACTACAGATTTGTAATAGAGTCTGAAGTCAGGGACTATAATGCCTATATCTTTGTTCTTCTTGAGATTGCTTTGGCTATGCAGGGTCTTTTGTCATTCCATACAGATTTCAGGATTGTTTGTTCTATTTCTGTGAAAAATCCCATTGGAATTTTGATAAGGATTGCATTGAATCTGTAGATTGCTTTGGGTAGTATGGAAATTTTAACAATATTGATTCTTCCAATCCGTGAACATGGAAGATCTTTATATTTATTTATTTATTCTTCAATTTCTTTCCTTAATATCTTGTATTTTTCAGTATATAAGTCTTTCACCTCCTTGGTTAAATTTGTTCGTAGCTATTTTCTTCTTTTTGATGCAATTGTAAATGGATTGTTCTCTTAATTTCTCTTTCTGATAGTTTGTTATTAGTGTATAGAAACACAATCGATTTTTGTATATTGATTTTTATCCTGTAACTTTATTGAATTTGTTTATTTTCTCTAACAGTTTTTTGGTGAAGTCTCTAGGGTTTTCTATATATAATATCATGTCACCTGCAAATATGACAGTTTTACTTCTTCCTTTCCAATTTGCATGCTTTTTCTTGCCTAATTGCTCTGGCTAGGACTTCCAATACTGTGTTAAATAAAAGTGCCAAGAGTAGGCATCCTTGTCTTGTTCCTGATCTTAGAGGAAAAACTTTCAGCTTTTCAGCAACTATGATGTTAGCTGTGGGCTTGTCATAAATGGCCTTTTTATGATGAGGTGTGTTCCTTCTGTATCCATTTTATTGAGAGTTTTTTTAATCATATATGGATGTTGAATTTTGTCAAATGCTTCTTCTGCATCTATTGAGATGATCAGATGAGTTTTTTCCTTTCATTTTGTTAGTGTGATGTATCACATTAATTGATTTGCGGATGTTGAACCAGCCTTGCATCCCTGGAATAAATCCCACTTGATCATGGTCTGTGGTTCTTTCAATATGTTGTTGAATTCAGTTTGCTAATATTTTGTTGAGCATATTTGCATCTATGTTCATCAGGAATATTGGCCTGTAATTTTCTTTTCTTGTAGTATCCTTGTCTGCTTTTGGTATCAGGGTAATGCTGGCTTCATAAAATGAATTTCGAAGTGTTCCCTCCTCTCCTATTTTTTTGAAGTTTGAGAAGAATTGGTATTAATTCTTCTCTAAATGTTGGATAGAATTCACCAGTGAAGTGAAGCTATCTGTTCCTGGACTTTTGTTTGTTGGGAGGTTTTTGATTACTGAAATATCTCCTTACTAGTAATTGGTCTGTTCAGATTTTCTACTTCTTCATGATTCAGTCTTGGTAGGTTGTATGTTTCTAGGAATTTATCCTTTTCTTCTAGGTTGTCCAATTTGTGGGCATATAATTGTCCACAGTAGTCTCCTATGATCCTTCATATTTCTGTGGTATCAGTTGAAATATCTCCTCTTTCATTTCTGATTTTATTTATTTGAGTCTTCTCTCTTTTTTTCTTGATGAATCTAGCTAAATGTTTGTCAATTTTGTTTATCTTTTCAAAGAACAAGCTCTTACTTTCATTGATCTTTTTTATTGTCTTTTTAGTCTCTATTTCATTTCTTTCTGCTCTAATCTTTGTTATTTCCTTTCTTCTACTAACTTTGGGTTTTATTTGTTCTTCTTTTTCTGGTTCTTTGAGGTGTAAAGTTAGGTTGTTTATTTGAAACTTTTCTTGTTTCCTTTTTTTTTGTGAGGAAGATTGGCCCTGGGCTAACATCTGTGCCCATCTTCCTCTACTTTATATGTGAGATGCCTGCCACAGCATGGCTTGATAAGTGGTGCATAGGTCCGCATCCCAGATCTGAACCTGTGAATGCCAGGCTACCACAGCCAAGCAAGCAAACTTAACCACTATGCCACCAGGCTGGCCCCGAAACTTTTCTTGTTTTTTGAAGTAGGCATTTATCACTATGGACTTCCTTCTTAGAACTGCTTTTGCAGGGCTGGCCCAGTGACATAGTGGTTAAGTTCGCGTGCTCCGCTTCAGCGGACTGGGGTTTGCAGGTTCGGATCCTGGGCGTGGACCTACACACCACTCATCAGTCCATGCTATGGCGGTGTTCCACATACAAAGTGGAGGAAGATTGGCATGGATGTTAGCTCAGGGCCAATCTTCCTCAAGCAAAAAAAACCAAAAAAAACCCCTGCTTTTGCTGCATCCCATGTATTTTGGTATGTTATATTTCCATGTTGTACATCTCAAGGTAGTTTTTGATTTCTCTTTTGTTTTCTTCTTTGACTCATTGGTTGTTCAGTAGCATATTGTTTAATCTGCATATATTTGTGAATTTTCCAGTTTTCTTCATGTAATTGATTTCTAGTTTCATACCACTGAGTTGGAAAAGATGCTTGATATGATTTCAATCCTCTTAAATTTATTAAGACTTGTTTGTGGCCCAACATAGGATCTATCCTGGAGAATGTTCCATGTGCACTTGAGAAGAATGTGTATTCTGTTCCTTTTGAATGGAATGTTCTGTATATATCTGTAAGTTCTTCTAGTCTAACATGTCATTTAAGGCCAATGTTTCCTTACTGATATTCATTGATGTAAGTGGGGCATTAAAGTCCCCTACTCTTCCTGTATTGCTGTCTATTTCTCCCTTTAGGTGTGTTAATATTTGCTTTATATATTTAGGTGCTCCTATGTTGGGTGCATAAATATTTACAGATGTATCATCTTGTTGGATTGACCTCTTTATCATTATGTAATGCCTTTCTTTGTCTCTTATTACAGTCTTTGTTTTAAAGTTGATTTTGTGTGATATACGTATAGCTACCCTTGCTTTCTTTTGGTTTCCATTTGTATGAAATGTCTTTTTCCATCCCTTCACTTTCGGTCTGTATGTGCCCTTACATCCAAAGTGAGTCTCTTGTAGACAGCATATCAATGTTTTTTTTTTTTTTATCCATTCAGCCACTCTATGTCTTTTGATCGAAGAATTTAGTACATTTAAATTTGAAGTAATTATTGATAGGTATGTACTTATTGCCATTTCACTAATTGTTTTCTGGCTGTTTTTGTAGTTCTTCTCTGTTCCTTTCTTCTTCTCTTGCTCTCTTCCTTTGTGGTTTGATGACTTTCTTTAGTGGTATGGTTATATTCCTTTCTCTTTCTCTTTTGTGTATTTACTATAGGTTTTTTCTTTGTGGTTACCATGAGACTTACATATAACAACTTATATTTATAACTGTCTATTTTAGGTTGATAACAACTTAAGTTTGATTGTATTCTAAAGCTCAACATTTTTACTCTCCCCCCCAATTTTATGTTTTTGATGTCACCTTTTACATCTTTTTATCTTGTGTATCCCTTAACTAATTATTGTAATCATAGTTATTTTTACCACTTTTGTCTTTTAACCTTCATACTAGCTCTATAAGTGATTAATCCACTACCTTTACTGTATATTTACCTTTCCAGTGAGATTTATTCTTTCATATGTTTCCTTGTTACTTATTAGAGCCTTTCTTTTCAACTTAAAGAAGTCCCTTTAACATTATTGTATGGCCAGTTTAGCGGTGATGAACTCCTTTAGCTTTTGCTTGTCTGGAAAACTCTTTATTTCTCCTTCAATTCTCAGTGATAACTTTGCTGGGTTGAGTATTCTTGGTTAGAAGTTTCTCGTTTCAGCACTTTGACTGTATCGTGCCACTCTCTCCTGGCCACTCTCTTCTGCTGAAAAACATGCTTGTAGTCCTATGGACATTCCCTTGTACATAGCAAGTTATTTTTCTTTTGCTGCTTTTAAGATTTTCTCCTTGTCTTTAACTTTTGACATTTTGATTATAATGTGTCTTGGTGTGGGTCTCTTTGGGTTCATCTTATTTGGAACTCTGTGGGCTTCCTGGATCTGATGTCTTTTTTTTCTTCTTCAGGATAGGAAAGTTCTCAGCCACTATATAAATAAGATTTTTGCCCCTTTCCCTCTCTCTTCTCCTTCTGAGCACCCTACAATGCAGATGTTAGTCCATTTGATGTTGTCCCATAAGTCCCTTAAACTGTCTTCACCTTTTTTCATTCTTTTTTCTATTTCCTGCTCTGATCATGTGAGTTCCTCTGCCTTGTCTTCTGGTTCACTGATCCTTTCTTCTGCTCATCTCGTCTGCTGTGGAACCCGCTAGTGTATTTTTCAGTTCAATTATTGTATTCTTCATCTCTTTGAGTTCTATTTGGTAATTTCTTATATTTTCCATCTCTTTGTTAAAGTCACCACTGTGTTCAACCATTCTTCTCCCCAGTTTGATCAGCATCTTTATGGCCATTACTTTGAACTCTTTATCAGGTAAAATACTTATCTTCATTTCATTAAGGTTTTTTTTCTGAAGTTTTATCTTGTTCTTTCATTGGGAACATATTCCTTTGTTTCTTCATTTTACTTGATTCTCTGGGTTGGTTTCTATACAGTAGATGAAGAAACCACCTCTCCCAGCCTTGAAATAGTGGCCTCATGTAGGAGATGAAATTTGTTGTTCAACCCTGCCCCAGCTCTTGGTTGTCTCTCAAACCTTCATGCTTGTCCAGGCAGCCTATTATACTTTTCATAGCTCCTGATAGTTAAGTATGTGCCAAGACCCGTCAGTGTCACAAAGGGGAGGATCTCAGGACTCAGATTCAGGCTGATTGGAAGCCAGGCCCTCAGGCAGCAGTGGTTAAAAGTATCCAAATATATACAGTCCTGTGGGACCACAAGCATAAGCCCTGATGACCACCACCCTAGGCAGTAGTCACAAAAATCAGGGCTCCAGATGGGTATATAAGGTCTTTTCTGGGAGATACCAGTGAGCTGGAGCAAGGCAGAGAGAAAGTGCCAAGATGGCATCCACAGCCTACATTCCTTGCGAGCAGCTCCATAGTCTACTAGATGTGTGCCAAACCTGAAGTCTGATCCTCCGGCTTTTCTGGTTTTTGTTTTTGTTTTTAAGTACTGGCCATCCTAATGGGTGTGAAGTGATATTTTATTGTGGTTTTGATTTGCATTTCCCTAATGATTAGTGATGTTGAGCATCTTTTCATATGCTTGTTGGCCAGGTATCTGGGTTTTAAAGTATTGTAGAGTGCCTACTTGTAGCTGTTTTCAGCCAACCCTCATGTCACTTATAAGACTACATAACAAAAATAGCCCACAAAACAAACACAATCTGGAGACCAAAGAGCATTTTAAAGTGCTTCAGAAGTTAAACCCATGTCACTTCAGTTGGGTTCTAATGCTATTGGGTTGGAGATATTCATTGTGTGCTCAAAGCACATAGCATTTCTAGTTCAGCCAGTGGTTAAGTAAGTTGACAAATACTCACTCAGAAGGGTATAAAGACCTTTTAAAAGAGAAGAAATGTTTTATTACATATAGAAACCCCTAGGCCTACATGGCCTAGATGGTTTCACTGGTGTATTCTTCCATTCATTTGAGAAAGAAATAAAACCAACTCTACACAAACTTTTTCAGAAAACAGAATGCTTCCCAACTCATATTATGAGACTGGCATTGCTCTGATAACTACCAAAGCCAGACAAGATATATATACATTTCATGTATGCATATTTATTTATATTTGTGTGTGTGTGAGGAAGACCAGCCCTGAGCTAACATCCGTTGCCAATCCTCCTCTTTTTGCTGAGGAAGACTGGCCCTGAGCTAACATCTGTGCCCATGTTCCTCTACTTTATATGGGATGCCGCCATGGCATGGCTGACAAGCAGTGCGTCCGCAGGCACCCAGGATCCGAACCTGCAAACCCTGGGCTGCCAAAGTGTGAACTAAACCGCTGTACCACCGGGCTGGCCCCTGCATATTTATTTTTATATATACACTTTATACATATGTATGTCTAAAATTTCATAGGAATCCTCCTTTTTATACTTCTTAGTCATCCATTACAAGCCAAGGGGAAAATGCTCTTTTAATGCATTTCACATCTTTTACCTTGATGTATGGAGGTGTCTGAGGATGAGAGCATAGCATTAGTGACATAGGCTGCCCCTGGGTGTGAGCCATACAGATTGCACCCCATGCTCAGAACCCTAGCTTTTTGAACTAGTTGACCACCATCAGAAAAAGGAAAAAATTCCTTAAGCCAAAATGAATTGAAAGGTTGAACCGCCTTAAAGGAGGCTATTAAGGATAAAAATATGCCATTGTAGGTTCTTGTGATACACAAAGTAAACAAAACAATGAGATAGATCTGTTAGAAAGCATTAGTGAGACACCCAGACTCTGAGAATTGATGCTTTGCTGAATTAGAAAGGCAGGGAAAGATCTCAGGATTAGTTTCCACTTGAGCAGGGGTTTGTTTACCCAAGAACCTGAAGTTGAAGCCAACCATACCAATTGTCCAGCGTTTCTCTGAATTCCAGCAGCAGGCTGAACTGTCTCTAAAAGTGGGTTTTCCTTTGCAGAGTGGAGCAGCGGTCTCATCCTTGAGTCCCACACAAGCCCAGCAGGTAGCGCTCCAGGTGAGGGTAGGATTCCAGGATGTTTTCTGTCAGTGTCAGGAAGACTGAAAGGACTGACCACAGATATGGAGTTTCCTCGGGATTGCATTATCGTTCTTGGTCTTTCTGTTTCCCTGCTGCACTCTTAGCTACTTGATGGTAGGGGAGTTGTCTTATTCAGCTTTGTACTTCTTAATACCTAGTCCATTGCCTGGCACACAGTCGGTGCTCAGTAAATACTGGTGTACCTAGTGGTGGCCCTTAAGGAGCCTCTCAATCCCCTGAGGACTTGAAGCCTTCATCCCAAGGGGGACTTTCCCCTGCACGTCTTAAGGGTGGGTGGGCATCTGTGCTTGTCTCCTGAGCCCCCTGCGGCCCATTCACCATTCATCAGTTAATTTTACTCGCCTCTTGATCTTAACATGGAGGCCCAAACCTGAGCAGCTCTCCACTGTGGCTTCCTCCAGTGTGGCTCAGCACATGTACAGACACCTAGAAGGGAAACCTGGCGTGGCCCCAGCCCTGTGACTCTCCCCCCCCCCACTCCCCCGGCCAGCCCCCACCTGGTTCTGGCCTGCAGGTCAATTCTCAGCATTTAGGTGAGAATTGCTTTTGCTTCCTGGTTTCCCTGAGGCCTCAGTGGGGAAACTCATCCTGTGGACCGTTTGGTGAAAGTCCAGGCTTTTAGCGGAGCGTCCAGGACTTGGGCAATCTAAGAGATTAAACATAGTTAAGGGTAGCATGTCAGTGAAGAGCAGGGACTTCCATCTAAAATGTCTACACAAGTTTTAAACATCGGGGACCAGCCCAGTGGTGTAGCGGCTAAGTTCGCGCATTCCTCTTTGGAGGCCCAGGGTTCGCTGGTTCAGATCCTGGGCGCGGACTACTCACCGCTCATCAAGCCACGCTGAGGCGGTGTCCCATACAGAAGAGCTACAACTCTATGACTATGATACACAGCTACGTACTGGGGCTTTCGGGGGAAAAAAGAAAAAGAGGAAGATTGGCAACAGATGTTAGCTCAGGGCCAATCTTCCTCAAAAACAAAAACCCAAAACACAAGTTTATTAAACATCTTCTGTTTTTTTAAACACCCACTATGTGTTTTTTAGCACACAAGTTACATTGCTATAACAAAAATATTTAAAATACAAAGGCCTAAATAATACACAAGTTCCTTTCTCTTTCAATAGTCCAGATGTTGTGGTCCAGGCTTATTGCACAGCTCTGCCATTCCTCGCTGGGTGAAGTTTCTAGTTATTGATGTTTTCCTGCTTAAGAGAAGGAGAAAAGAGAGATGGGAGAAGTCCTCATCCAGTCAGTTTTAAGGACGTTGTACATTTCACTTTTAATCACAGCCCAGTGTGAAAACTTCATCACAGATCCACAGTGAGCCACAGGCAAATTTCAGGCGCACAACCGTGGCCCTCCTAAAATCTGTGCCTGAGGCCCTGGTCATCCCTTCCCTCCCCTTGACATCAAGACACCCTCTCTCCCTGGATGACAAAATATTTGAACTTGTCCCTAAAGGTGGCAATCTCCTTCCTTCCTCTGTTCCATTGTACCTGCTGTTCTCTCTGCTGGAAAACCCTTCCCCGTCCAAAGTCAACCCCTACTCATCCCTCCAGGTCAAAGGGCCCCTGAAGTAGCAAACCTGAGAGATTGGGAGCCAGCAAGATACAAGGTGCTCCTTGTATCCTGGACAGCACTACGTCCCTCCACCCACTGCTCCTGCCACAGCCCTGGGAGCCCTCCTGCCTCACCTCAACGTCTAACCCATCACCAAACCCTATTGGTTCTATGTCCCAAAGAGCTCTCGATCCCGCCTGGCTTCCTTCCATCTCCACTTCCACGACTGGAGCCTCCAAACTGGGTTGCATTTGAGAGTGAAAGGGTCCTCAACAGAGGGCAAGAGAGGACAACAGGCACATACTGGGTAGGTTCTAGGCAAACCAGAGCCTGGGTAACTAGGATCTCCAGGGACCCTAGTGTCTAGCCTAATTCAAGTCTCTGTCCCCTCTGGCCTGGTCTCCCTGCTTCCAGTCTTGCCCCTTCCATTCCATCCTCCATACAACAGCCCCAGTGCTTTGTTTAATACATAAAACTAATCATGGCACTCCCTGCTTCAAACCTTTCAGTGCCTTGTAATCATCTTAAACTTTCAACGACATTATTGTCATTACGTCTTAAATAGCTGATTAGTTTTGGTGTTTTAGTTTAAACGACATGAAGTTTTTCTTGCTATAACATTAACTGATAGTACTGTTCGTTCCCAATATTTTTATAATTATTTTATATCTTACAATTTTCTTTGGCAATTTAGCTGTAGGTTTAGTTAACTAATAAACCAAGGAACTTTTTAAAAAATAGATGATAGAAATAGATACACAACCCCCCCCACACACACACACACACAATGGCTCTCCAAGGTCCTCAGGATAAAATATAAATCGATTAATGTGGCTTTCTAAGTGCTTTGTAGCTGGCTCCTACTTACCTCTCCAGTCACAACTCTCCTTTCGAGCCAGTCCCCCAGACATTCCATCCTCTGTCCCTGAGCCCTTGCATGGATGTTCACTCTGCCTGAAGACCATCCCCACACACCCTTCACCCAGCAGACTTCCACTTGTCCTTCAAGTCTTAATGTAGACATCATCTACTCTAGGAAGTCATCCCTGGCACTCCTCCTCCCCTAATTCAATACCTTAAACTTTCCCTATCATAGCACTTTTCACCATATAATAATTGCCCAGTTATTTAATGTCATCCACAGAAGTCTCCAAGTTCTGCAAAGGGAAGGCCCTGCAAAAGGAAGATCCTAGCAGGGTAAGCCCAGTCCCACATGGTCTTTGGTCAAGTGTACGTGTCTTCTGAGTCCTCCTTGTCCTATTGTAAGACCCTTCTCGCAACCACCTCCACATGCCTTTCATGGTGGAGTGTGCAGGACTAGATGAAGCTGTGCTTAGGCCCTCTGCTCAGGAGCCTCAACCAGCCAGGCTACTATACAACTCTGGTGCCTTGTGGAGCCCGGGCTTCTCAGAGGACCTTATAGTCTCCCTGAGCTGTGGGACTCCCCCAGTCTTTTCCAGGCCTCCCATCAGCCTTTACCCAGGCTGAGTTGGGTTGCTTTTCAGAGATACCATCAAAGTATAACTTCACGGCTCTTCTCTCCAGTTCTCTGAGGTTCTTCATCTTCTCCCCAGTGACCCGCTTTTATACCATCACGAAGTCTTCCTAAATTAATTCTTTATGGCATAAACTTGCAGAGTTTTGCACTCAAACTAGGTTTTGTTGACTCAAAAAGTATTTTCTCTCAAAGCTTCTGTCTGTCATGAGCATCAAGAGTCTATTTTGATGACTGTACCACCAATGGAGATGGAGAGGAGGGGAGCTTTACTTAACCCCTCTCTGTATTATTTCAATTTCTTTCTACAGTGGAAATGTAATACCTTTATAATATTTTAATTAAGTTAAAAATTACCTTTATAAGCGGCTAGTATCAGGCACAACGTATTGTGAAGATCTCCACCTGTAATGCGAGCCCAGTCGTCCATCCCAGGGAGGTACCAAAAATATTACCTTCCCTGCATTTAGGTTGTCTCTAGTTTTTTTAAAACACTTTAAACCAAGTTGGATAAGTGTTCTTTTATACTCGCATACTTAAATTCTGATTTTTTAAAAGTTTTTGTCATGGAAATTTTCAAATGTATGCAAAAGCAAAGAGAAAAATGCTACGACTCTCCCAGTGGCTGATCCAGCAGCGTCCACAGTTGACAACTAGGAGCACGTCTTGTTCCATTTATGCCCCACCTCCTTTCCCCATCCCAGATTATGTTGAAGCAAGTCCCAGAAATAATATCGTTTCATCCATAAGTATTTCAGTATATGTTATTAAAAAATAAGATTCTTTTAAAATATAACCATAATGCCATTATTACACCTAAAATTTTTTAACCATTAATTTCTTAATATTATCAAATGGGCAGTGTTCAAATTTCCAATAGTCTCATAAAACTTTTATTTGTTTGTGCAGTTTTTTTTTTCCTAATCAGGATCCAAATAAGATCTATATGTCTCATGGTTGATGTGCCTTTTGATGAGTTTTCTATAGAAGCTTGATTGAGGTATAATTTATATAACATAAAATTCACAAACTCAATTCCCTTTTAATCCATAAGCTCCCCTTCCATCTCTTGCAGATTTTTTGATGAAGAAAGTGGTTGTGCTGTAGTTTCTCACCATCTGGACTTTGCTGACTGCAGCCCATTTAATGTGTCATTTTGCAAGTTCCCTCTGTCTCTATATTTCCCGGAAATGGGTGGTTAGATTTAGATGCTGGATCGGATTTAAGCTGGAAATTTTTGGCAAGAATACTTCACAGCTGGTGATGCGTTCTTTCCCACATGTCTGCTTGTCTTTCTGTGTGTTGAGCAGCCATTGATGCTTCTTGCCTAGAGCCCATAAAAGGGTCACACAGGGTGATATTCTATCTTTTTTTCTTCATTTATTAGCTGGAATACTTTGTAAATAGAAGCTTCCCTCATCAACTCTCTGCTTACCCAGTACTACAGTTCATACTGGAAAGGCAGAATAAATATACCTAATTCTTTACGTTTATTTACCAGTTTTCAAAATAAAAAGTTGGTCCCTAGCATTCTCCAAAGGTGACCAATGAGGTTGTTGCCATTGTTGTTTTTATATCCTTATGAATTCATAGATTTAGACATTTTTAAAGTGTTTCCAGGGGCTGGCTTAGTGGCATAGTGGTTAAGCTCGTGTGCTCCGCTTCCGGTGGCCCGGGGTTTCACAGGTTCAGATCCCGGGCGCAGACAGACGCACTGCTTGTCAAGCCATGCTGTGGTGGCGTCCCATATAAAGTAGAGGAAGGTGGGCACAGACGTAAGATGGGCATGGACGTTAGCCCAGGGCCAGTCTTCCTCAGCAATAAATAAATAAATAAAGTGTTTCCATCCAACGCAGTAGTTTCTTCATTGTTCCTCTGATTGTTCTTCCATTGGCCAATGGGAGCTCTCAGCTCCATCCCTGGTCTTTTTGACTTGACCCTAAAATCTCCGATAGCTTCCCTGCTGCTTGGCATAAGAAGACATCCCAGGCTCATTTCCACTCACTCACCCCAGACATTGATATGTCACAGACAAAGGAAGGCACAAGGGAATAAACACACAAATTAAAAAATGAACAAAAAAGCGCAGCATAATTGGAAAAAGCATTGGAGCAGGGGTCAGAATACCTAGGTTTAAGTCCTCGCTCTGTAACCTGCTGAATATTTCATTCTAGACAATTGGGAAACTCTGATTCTCTCTCTCTGTAACTTTTTCCCACTTGTGCTGTGAGGATAATAGCAGGAACAACAGTAGTAATAATAATGATGATGCCAGCTTTAGTGGGTTTTTGAGAAAATACAGTATCTGTGTAAAGGCACTTTGTAAACTGCAAAAAAACAATACACTGTCACTGTCAGCCCTTCAACTTAGGAGAGCCTAGAGTGTATCCCCACTCAAAAAGCCCCTCCACCAGGGCAGGTGTTCATTTCTCTTCCTTAATCTGCCCTGGAGTCTCTTTTCCACACGCTCTCTCTGCGGGGCTCTCAAATCTCCCGTCTAGTACCAGTGAAAATGAGGCTGGTGAAGGCTTTCTGGACCCCAGCACTGGAGAGGGTGTGGGGACGGGCACAGGCACATGGTGCTGTCAAGAGGGTAAATCGGTATGACCTTTCTGAAAGGTCGTCGGCAGTCTGTAACAAACTTTAGAAAATGTACATTCCCTTGATTCAGCAATCCTTCCTCCTAAAGGGAATAATTAGACAAATGAGATAAGATAGATCTATGAGGATGGCCATTACAGGGTTATTTATAAAACACTAAAAATTGGGAAGAATCCAAATATACCACTAGTTAAGTAAATTATGGGACATCCATAAAATGGAATGGAATACTGTACAAAAAATGAAAATAATTTTGTATATTGATTGACGTGGAGACATATTTATGCCCTACTCCTAAGTTTAAACAATCAAAACCGGTAAGCTGGGAAGGAGCACAAGGGAAACTGCTGGGGTGCTGGAAATGTTTAATGTCCTCGTCTGGTGGTGAGTGTGGGGACCTGACTCCACTGAGCTGCACAACCAAGATTTAGGTACTTTACTGTGTGTACACTTTACCTTAATAAACAAGAAAAAGAGAGAAAAAAAGAAAGGCAAGATCATTAGAAGCAAACGTGAGCTCGCCAAAAAGTCATCCCAAATCAAAAACAAAAATAAACACACCATATAACATAATCCCACATATGGCAGGAACTCATTTTTGTTTTTAAAAAAGACACTTAAAAATATACACTTTTGGAAGACTATTTTGTTTACCAAATATTAAGGTATTAAGGGTGCCCCTCAAAAGGGATGACTAGGCACATGTGTGTGGTGACAGATTGTAATTAGTATTTGGGTGATGAACATGATGTTATTTATGCAGAAGTAGAAGTATAATGATGTACACCTGAAATCCATACAATGTTATAAACCGATGTTACTGCAATAAAAAATAAATTAAAAAAAAAAAGGGCGCCCTTCCCCATTGAACTCACTACAAGGCACTGTGGGCTGTTTGGACCCCTTGGGCATCTCTCACCCGGATCCCTGCAGGAGCCTCCCTGTCCCCAGGGCTCCTCTACCCCTCCAGTCTGTCCTCCACACAGCAGCCAGAGTGAACGTTGGTGGCTAGGACCTCTCAGGCCCTTTCTCACCCTCCAGTGGCTCCATCACACACAGAATGAAATGTGACCCCACCCACCTCTCTGGTTTCCCCTCTGTTTTTTCCAGGGTAGGCGCTTCTCACTGTTCCTTGAACCGCCAGGCAGATCTTCACACTTGATGGTTTTCTCTCAAATATTCACATGGCTCGTCCTCTCCTTTCCTTCAAGTTTCTTCGGTCAAATGTTATCTCCTCAGAGAGATTCCTGACCTCCCAAGCTAAAACCTTGCTGCCCTCATGTGGTTACCTTCTCCCTCACCTGTTTTATTTTTCCTCACAGCACTCACCACTCCCTGGCTTTTTATGGCATGTTGACTGATGGACTTGTCTGCTTGTTTGTGGCTCTTGGGGCAGAGGCCTTGTCTGTTTGCTTCACGCCCTTCCCTCGGGGTCTAGTACAGCCTCTGGCTGTATCGGTGAAGATCTGCTGAAGGAGTAAATGAGTGAAGATGGGACTAAATCTCTAGTGACAGGAGCACTGGTGACATTAATTTTTCTCCCTTGTATTTTTTTCATTTTCTGAAATGTTTTACAATAAGCATATATTTTCATTACAATAAAAAAATTGAACAAAGTTTTTATTAGTTTTCTAGGGCTGCAATAACAGAGTACCACCATCACAGACGGGGTGACTTAGGCATTTATTGTCTCACAGTTCTGGAGGCTGGAAGTCCAAGATCAAGACGTCAGCAGGGTTGGTTCCTGCTGAGGGCTGCAAGAGAGGGTCTGTTCTAAGCCTCTCCCCAAGCTTCTGGTGGTTTGCTGGCAATCTTTGGTGTCTGTGGGGTTTTAGATGCATCAGGCCTGTCTCCACCTTCATCTTCACATGGCATTCTCCTGTGTGCATGTCCGTGTTCAAATTTCCCCTTTCTATAGGAACACCAGTCATATTGGATTAAGGGCCCACCCTAATGACCTCATTGTACCTTGATTACCTCCCTAAAGAACCTGTTTCCAAATAAGGTCACATTCTATGGTACTAGGGGTTAGGACTCCATCATATCTTTTTAGGGGGGCACAGTTCAATTCATAATAAAAGCATTTCCTTAAAACAAGAAAAAGTGAATTTCTGAAATTTCAATGTCAGAAATGTTTGGAATTTTAAACCTGTGTATGAGGGGAGGATACTTTCCTGGAAACATGAACTCTTAAATATATTTTCTTCAGTTTAATGATTTTGCTTAGCTCTAAAGCTGCTTAGGAATATTTGGATCACAAATTCAGGACAGCGTGTCAATAGAGCACATCTTTCTGTAAGACGCTTTTTCATTTGCTTTAATTCTCCACCACTGAAACTTTCCTGCACTGAGGGATTGAGCCAGCTTTCTTCCAGCAAGAGACCTCTTGACTAAGCCAAGAGGAGCCAGGACACCTCCCGGAGGGACGCTCCTCTTGTATAGTGGCATCTAGATGTCCACCGCAGCCACCGCCATCTGCCTGCACTAGAGCCAGGACTGGCTTCCTTTGGAAGTGTGGCTTGACATCTTTAATGCTTTTGGAGTGTCTTTCTTTCTTCTTTAAAGTTTATTTTTACATCCTGTTATTAAATGAAATGCAACCTCCCTTTGGGCAGAATGGAAGCAACAGTTACTCCGTTTTTTCATCAGAAAACCTAAAATTTTTCTGGCAAGTATGCAATGATTGACATGGCTTAGTCACTTTTACACAATTCTTTCCTGTTCTTTTTTTGCTTGTTTTGTCCTGAGGTAATCCCAGCACTCAAGCTTCTGTGGCCCTGTGAAATTCACCTGTGCTTTGCCTGTCCCCTGGCTGTGGAAGAATAGTGGGGTTCTTATTCCTTTTCTCCCAGTTCTGTTTACCATTCTCACATGCCACTTTTCCACACTGCCTGCCAGATGGGGCCTAATGCCACCTGGGAACATAGAAGCCCTTTTCCCATGACCTTTGATCCTGATCTACAGGTGAATCCCTCCCAGGAGGTGGGGGGGGGGTGGAGGTGACAAAATAGATAGAAAAGGGAAAAAGCTAAAATTGGAGTAGATGCTAGAATCTGCTGGTAAGCTTTGCAAAATAAGCAAACTAGGTTTTCCTGGGAGCCCACTGGGAAGATGTGTAGGTCAGGAAATCCCATGGAACAAGACCAGATGGTGTGGGCTGGTGCTGCCCCATCCTTGGCTCTCTGGACTCTCTTAGGGGCTAGTGGTTAGGCGATCACAGGGCCTGGATTTTCTAGCAAAGTCCTTTGTGCAAACATTGTCTCCGTTTTATTCATTTATTCACTGAGTTTTTCGGCATTAGCTACAACGTTAATGGAGCTTCGTCTGAGCCACGTGTTATCCTCAGCACTTCACATGAGTGATCTCACGTAAGGCTCACAAAAACCTTGCAAAGTAAATACCCTTCCCGCACCTCTTTTCCTCAGCGAGGAGCCTCGCTGAGGCCCGACCCCTCCGTTGAGCGCGCGGATGGGAACTTGGGAACGTAGGCTCCCGGACGCGGGAGCGCAGGGACGAGAACCTGGGAGCGCAGGGACGGGGACACGGGAGTGGAGCGCAGGGACCGGAACGCGGGAGCGCAGGGAGGCGGACATGGGAGTGGAGCGCAGGGACGGGAACGCGGGAGCGCAGGGACGGAGACACGGGAGTGGAGGGCAAGGACGAGAACCTGGGAGCGCAGGGACGGGGACGCGGGAGTGGAGCGCAGGGACGAGAACCTGGGAGCCCAGGGACGGGGACGCGGGAGTGGAGCGCAGGGACCGGAACGCGGGAGCGCAGGGACGGGGACACGGGAGTGGAGGGCAAGGACGAGAACCTGGGAGCGCAGGGACGGGGACGCGGGAGTGGAGCGCAGGGACGAGAACCTGGGAGCGCAGGGACGGGGACGCGGGAGTGGAGCGCAGGGACGACAACCTGGGAGCGCAGGGACGGGGACGCGGGAGTGGAGGGCAAGGACGAGAACCTGGGAGCGCAGGGACGGGGACGCGGGAGTGGAGCGCAGGGACCGGAACGCGGGAGCGCAGGGACGGGGACACGGGAGTGGAGGGCAAGGACGAGAACCTGGGAGCGCAGGGACAGGAACGCGGGAGTGGAGCGCAGGGACGAGAACCTGGGAGCGCAGGGACAGGAACGCGGGAGTGGAGCGCAGGGACGAGAACCTGGGAGCGCAGGGACAGGAACGCGGGAGTGGAGCGCAGGGACGAGAACCTGGGAGCGCAGGGATGCGGACGCGGGAGCGCAGGGACTTAGACGGTCGTGTCTTTCCAGGGCCCTCCGCCTTAGAGCGTCTCCATGCGGGTCCTCTCGTAATCCTTACAAACGCTTTTCCAGGTGTCTCAGGAGGACAGGAGACGGGCTCGCAAACTGGCCCCAAACCACACAAGTCGGATTCAAATCCAGCCCTAATGCAGCCTCTTCCCGGTACACCAGGAGCTCACCCAACGAGGCAGCCGGGAGAGACCCTCAGCGAGGGAAAGTCGGCCCGATGGAAGGGTGCGATGGCGCCAGCCGGAAGCCAGAGAGGCTGCCCTAAAACACTTTTCTTTGGGGGGTTTTTTTTTCGCCTTTAAAAGATGCTTTCACATTTCACATTTATATATTTACACATTAAAAAATATATATAAAGTATACATGTGAATACATAAATGCACACATATACACATTCAGGTCTCCTTTGAAATTGTCAATACATGCACGTTAACATTATCCGTCTTAGTGGAAACTTGGGTCTGGATGCAGATCCACTTGTTTATTAAATCAACAACCGTCGTTTTGTGTCACCTCTTACTTAGGTTTCAGATCTCCCGGGAGCCGTGTGATGCACTAGGCACCCCTGGGCTTTGATGTCAGATAAACTCGAGGTGGCCCCGCCTTGACCTCGGGTCCCTGCAACCTGTTGTGCGGAAGCTTCAGCACCTCCCTCACGAGGTCTGCGGCACAGAGCTTGGCTTCTAGTCAGTGCCCAGTGGGCAGGAACTCCTTGAAGAAGCTCCCCGCCCAAGAGAGAACCGACGGATCTAACTTTTTCAATTTTACAGTGATTATGCAAGCATATTGAGCAGGAATGGTATTCGCTTATACTCCAAATGAGAAAACACCGATTAAAAAAAAAAAACTAACAAATATAATCCTTTCCTAAGACCTCATCTATAAAGTGAAGTGATTACTAGCTGGACTTATCTTTCAAGACCTCTCTTAATGAGTAGTTATTTCCTTAAATTTAAAAAAAAAAAATAGCATGTTAATTGCACAAAATTCAGAAAAAAATATCAAGGTGAAAGAAGAAAATTTTTAAATTATCCATAAACCTATCAGGCAGTGATAACCACTGTGAATATTTTGGCGTTTTTCATTCATTTCGTGTGGATACACATATGAATATAAATACATATAAATAAACATATGCAAATATGGAATGACACTGTAACATTTATTTGATAATCTCAATTTTTAACTTTTTATCGACATATACTACAGAAAAATACACAAATCTAATAACCTCCTTTTTATGCAATACATAACACACATCTTAACATATCACTAAATCTCCTCCTATAGCATAGTGTTTCATAACTCTGTAGCATTCTACTTTGTGAGCATACCACCTCTCTGAGATCCTTCAATTGCCTGAGGTCAAACAACTCTCCGATATAAATTTCACTTCTTAAGTAGGACTTGTTTTGAGGTCGTGCGCATCCTTCCAGACTATTCATGGAAAGGCATGGGCTTGTAGGACCACCTGTGTCAGGATTCTAGGGCGCTTGATAAAAATGCAGATTCTTGAGTTCCCACCTCAGCCTTAGTAAGAGTGTCAGGGTTTGGGGCCCAGCAATCTTCATCTTAAATAAGTCCATCTGAGAAATTCTTATGAACGTTAAAGTTTGGGAACAACTGGGTTTTATCATTTTCACGTGAGCATTCCTCCTTGGGCTGTTATTATACGGAATGATTGAGGAAGTAACCCTGCTGGCTTTCACGTTCCTCAGCGACACCTGGATTGTAGGGTCTCTCTACTCAGTGGGAGATTGTGTGGGGATGAGATGCCCTAGGGGAGAAAAGCCAGGCAATATCACCTATTCCCTGAGTATGGTTGGGCAAGCCACTTTCACCTCGCAGAGCCTTAATTTTCTCATTGCAAAATGATGATGGGGAAAATAATTATCTCACAGCGTTTCTACAAAGACTGCATGCATGAGATAATGTCTGTGGAAGTCTCTGCAAACCAAAACCTGTTGTAAAATATTATTATTATTATCATCATCCACAACTCATCCCTTTCCCCTCTCAGCCATGGGGGTCCTGGGTAATGGTTACTTCTACACTTATAATGTCCAAAAGGTAGCCACTAGCCATGTGTGGCTTTCTAACATTTAAAATGTGGCTAGTCTGAGTTTTATGAAAGATATGCTGTATGTTAAAATACACACCAGATTTGAAGACTTAGTATAAAAACCAGAAATTAAATACCTCATTAAGAAATTTTTTATATTGATTACATGTTGAAATAATAATTTAGGTTAATAAAATATATTACTAAAATTAATTTCACTTTTTTCTTTTTTAACATAGCTAACTAGAAAATATTTAATTGCATATGTGATTCGCACTATATTTTTATTGGACAGTGCTATTGTAGAGACCTTTTCAATAAAATACTTGAATTAAAATTCACAAGTTAAAAAGAAGAATGTCAACAATAAGAAAACAAACCACCCAATTAAAAAAATGGGCCAAAGACCTTAACAGATACCTCACCAAAGAAGAGACACAGAGGGCAAATAGGGTTATGAAAAGATGCTCCACATCATATGTCATCAGGAAAATGCACATGAAAACAACAATGAGACATCACTACACACCTAAATGAATGGTCAAAATCTGGAACACTACAACACCAAATGCTGGGGGGATGTGGAGGAACAGGAACCCTCATTCACTGCTGGTGGGAATGCAAAATTGTACAGAAACTGAACATACTCTTACCATACAATCCAGCAATCATGCTCTTTAGTGTTTACCCAAAGGGGTTGAAAACTTACATCCACACAAAAACTTATATCCTGCACATGTATGTTTATAGCAGTTTTATTGATAAGTGCAAAAAACTTGGAAGCAACCATTCAGTAGGTGAATGGATAAACTGTGGTACGTCCAGACAATAGAATATTATTTAGTGCTAAAAAGGAAGAGCTATCAAGCCATGAAAAGCCATGGAGGAAACTTAAATGCATTTTATTAAATGAAAGAAGCCAATCTGAAAAGCCTATATATTGTATGATTCCAACTATATGACATTTTGGAAAAGGCATAACTATAGAGACAGTAAAAAGACCAGGGATTGCCAGGGGTTGTAAGGGAGGAAGGGATGAATAGGCAGAGCGCAGAGGATTTTTAGGGCAGTGAAACTATTGTGTGTGGTACTGTAATGGTGGATATGTGTCATTATACGTTTATCCAACCCATGGAATGAACAACGGCAAGAGTGAACCCTAATGTAAATTATGCACTTTGGGTGATTATGATGTGTCAGTGTAGGTTTATCAACCGTAACAAATGTACCCCTCTGGTGGGGGATGTTGATATTTGGGGAGGTTGTGCCTCTGTAGCGGTAGACTGTATATAGGAAATCTCTGTACCTTAAACATTGTTGTTTTAATTTAAATTTTACTGTGAATCTAAAACTGCTTTTAAAAAGTAAAGTCTTTAGAGAAAAAAGTAGAAGAAGAAAAATGTATTGTACTGGAAGGAGAAATTGGCCTAAGAGTGGGGTTACATTATAATCATGTGGGGAGTTTATCCAAATGTCACTTACTCAGCACTGCGGGCCACCCATGGAATCATGGAGGACACTTGTCCTAGAATTACTAGGAGGAGGCTGAGGGAGGGGGCAGAGCACCAGACTTCATTAAGTCGTTTTAAAGAAATCATGGGCTACTGAGTAGAACACATGACTGAGGCCGAGGGAAGGTGAGGTGAAAGTTATCACTAAGGCCAGAGCCCCGCACATGACATTCTCATGAGGGCAGGTGTTAAGACATCTGTAATTTGCTTTAAAATACTTCAGTGCAACCTGTGTGATATCATGTGTGTACCCATCAGCTTCTAATTTAATTCTAAGAATATCCAGCCAACAGCATGCTATTGGCAATAAAACACTACTCAGCAATAAAAGGAACGAATCACTCACCGATAACATGGTTGACTCTCAAACGTAGAATGCTAAGTGAAAGAAGCCAGACTCAAGAAGCTACATACTGAGTGATGTCAGCATCATGGCAGAGTGAATTACTCCCCTTGTCTCTCCCCCTAAGTTAAAACCTATCAAACCAAATCCATTGACCAACAGAGGATTCCCTACACAGCACAACAGGATGCCTAAGAGATCCATGCATCTATACATCTGAAGGTGGGTGGACTGGACCCCCAGGAGGCAGAGGAACTAGGGGAGCAGTCCCCTTCTCTCTCTCCCAGCAGGAGTGATCCAGGGTGTGGGTCCTCACACCGGGGTGCATGCCTGTGAGCAGTTGCTACAGGAGCAGAAGCAGCAGGCACCACAGCTCACACAACTGCATGCGGACGCCGTGGGAGCAGAAATAATAGGCGTCCTTGCCCATCCCCCAGTGGACTTAGCCCGCACACCTGTGTGCAGAAAAAACAAGTGCAGCTTGAGCTCTGCCAGTCCCCCAGCAAATCCAGCACTTGCTCTCTCTCCCTCCCCCACCAGTGGCCAGGTCTTTCCAACAGTGGGGACAGTATTCAAAACACAGATTTTCTCAGCTGGGGCAGGGTGCCTGACCCAAGTTTTCAAAACACACTGGCTAATGCCAGAGACCAGAGGCTTCATCCTGGAGCAGCAACAACAACCTCTCACTGCTTAGCCCCTGCTCCCCCCACTCCAGCAGTGGTAAGTGGAACCTGTGACCAGAGGCTTCAGGAACCACAGCAGAACCCGTGACCCAGCCCTCAGTGGCAGGACCCTTGACACCAGCTCCAGCAGCAGGGGCTGCATACAAGTCCCTGGGTCCCCGGGCCTCCAGCAGTGACAGTGACACCTGTGAACCCAGAACCTCTGACAGCAGAGCAGCCAAGCTCCCCAGACAACCTGGAACCAGCAGTGCAGATGGTGAATGGAACAGCAGCATCCAAGCCCGTGAAGAGCCCATGGAAAATCAGTGGAGAAATATGAGACCAGGTGACCCCAGAAGCAGCTCACAGTCTGGTGGCCCTGGCACCTGGGATTTCAGTGACATCATAAACAGCAAGGTACCAGCAACGTCAGAGGCACAAGCAGCACAAGGAGGGCACTGATGACAACTCTGGCAGAGGCAGTGGAGGGGGGAAAGTGCAGGCTCTCAAATACCATAAGAAGCAGCTCAGAACCAAAGTGACCAAAGCCTTAACCAAATAAGAAAGGTGGTCACTACCACAAATACACCAGCAGACGGTCATCAAACACCGTGAAGAACTACAGTAACACAGCAGAACAGAAAGAGAATGACAACTCTCCAGAAACCAAACTTGAAGTCATAGAAAATTACAATCTGACTGACAGAGAATTCAAATTAGTTGTCATAAAGAAACTCAATGGATCACAACAAAACTCAGAAAAACAGTTCAGTGAGCTCAGGAATAAAATTAATGAACAGAAGAAATACTTCACTAAAGAGACTGAAACTCTAAACAAACAGAAATTCTGGAGATGAAGAACACAATTAGTGAGATGAAAAATAATGTAGAAAGTATTAAAAATAGAGCAGACCATATGGAGGAGAGAATTAGTTAGCTCAAAGATAGAAATCTAGAAATGACTCAGGTGGAAGAGGAGAGAGAACTAAGATTTTTTTTTTAAATGAAGAAATTCTTTGAGAAATATCCAACTCATTTAGGAAAAGTAACATAAGGATAATCGGTATCCCAGAAGGAGAAGAGAGAGAGAATGGAGCAGAGAGCTTGTTCAAAGAACTAATAGCTGAGAACTTCCCAAACCTGGGGAAGGAACTAAGCATGCAAATACATGAAGCTAAGAGAACTCCTAATTACCTCAATGCAGAAAGACCTTTTCCAAGGCATATAATATTAAAACTACCAAATGTCAATGAAAAAAATATATTAAGGGCAGCAAGAGAGAAGAAAATAACCTACAAGGGTGCCTCCATCAGGGTTTCAGTGGATTTCTCAGCAGAAACCCTATAGGCTGGGAGGGAGTGGAATGATATATTCAAAATGCTGAAAGACAAAAACTATTAACCAAGAATACTCTATCTAGAGAAATTATCCTTCAGATATGATGGAGAAATGAAAGATTTCCCAGACAAACAGAAGTTGAGGGAGTTCATTGCCACTAGACCTTCCTTCCAAGAAATGTTGAAAGAAGCCCTGCTATCTGAAACAAAAAGGCAAAGGTTTACAAAGGTTTGAGCAAGGAGATAAGTAGACAGACAATCGGCAAATTGCAGCTCTGTATCAGAATAGGTTAGTAAACACTTAATTATAACATAAAGGATAAAAGGAAAGAAAGCATCAAAAATGCCTATAACCACTTCAATTTGGTCACAAACTCATAACACAAAAAAAGAATAATTTGTGACAACAAAAACATAGAAGGGGAAGAGGAAAAGGATAGAACCTGCATAGGCTAATGGAGATAAGAGGCTATAAAAAAATGGACTGTCTCATCTATGAGATCTTTTATACAAACCTCATGGTAACCACTAAACAAAAAATCAGAGCAGAGTCATAAGTCATAAATAAAGAGAAAACTGAGAAAAACATCACAGAAAACCACCAAAATGAAATGGCAGACAGAAACACGAGGAAAAAGAAATAAATGGAAATATTGAACAACCAGAAAACAAAAGATAAAATGGCACTATTAGGTCCTCACGTATCAATAATCACTCTGAATGTAAATGGATTGAATTCATTAATCAAAAGATACAGAGTGGCTGCATAGATTAAAAAACAAGACTCAGGGGCTGGCCCTGTGGCATAGTGATTAAGTTCGGTGTGCTCCACTTCGGTGGCCTGGGTTCACAGGTTCAGACCCCGGGCATGGACCTACACCACTTGTCAGCCATGCTGTGGTGGCGTCCCACATACAAAATGGAGAAAGATTGGCACAGATGTTAGCTCAGGGCTAATCTTCCTCAGCAAAAACAAATAAATAAAAATAAAATAATTTTTAAAAAGCCAAGACCTAACAATATGTTGCCTCCAGGAAACACATCTCAGCTCTAAAGACAAATATAGGCTCAGAGTGAAGGGATGGAAGATGATATTCCCAGAAAATTGGCAAGCAAAAGAAAACAGGTATATCCATATGTATATCAGACAAATCAAACTTGAAGACAAAAAAGATAACAAGAGACAAAATGGGCATTATATAATGATAAAAGGGACATTCCACCAAGAGGACATAACACTTAATATATATGAACCTAACACAGATTAACATATGTGAACCTATACCAAAGTATATAAAGCAACTGTTAACAGACCTAAAAGGAGAAATTGACAGCAACTCAATAATAGCTGGGGACCTTAACACCCACTGACATCAATGGATTGGTCATCCAGACAGAAAGTCAACAAGAAAACAGTGGCATTAAATGAAACACTAGGCCAGATGGACTTAATAGACATATATAGAACATTCCACCCCAAAACAGCAGAATATACATTCTTTGCAAGTGCATGTGGAACATTCTCAAAGATAGTCCATATGTTGGGAACAAGGCAAGTATCTATAAATTTAAGAAGATTGAAATCATATCAAGCATCTTTCTGACCATAATGCTGTGAAACTAGAAATCAACTACAAGAAAAAAGCTGGGAAAGTCACAAATATGTGGAGACTAAACAACATGCTACTGAACAACCATTGGATCAATGAAGAAGTCAAAGGAGAAATCAAAAGATACCTGGAGACAAATGAAAATGAAAACACAACATACCAACTCTTTTGGGATCCAGCAAAAGCGGCACTAAGAGGGAAGTTTACAGCAATACAGGCCCACCTCAAGTAACAAGAAAAATCTCAAATAAACAATCTTACACTATACCTAAAAGAACTAGAAAAAGAAGAACAACCAAAGCCCAAAGTCAATAAAAGGAAGGATACAATAAAAAATCAGAGCCGAAATAAATAATATAGAGACTGAAAAAATAATAGAAAGGATCAATGAAACTAAGAGCTGGTTCTTTGAGAAGATAAACAAAATTAATGAACTCTTAGCAAGACTCACTAAGAAAGAAGGGAGAAGAGTCAAATAAATAAAATCAGAAGTGAAAGAGGAGAAATTACAACAGACACCACAGAAATACAAAGGATTATAAGAGAATACTATGAAAAACTATATGCCAACAAATTGGATAACCTAGAAGAAATAGATAAATTCTTAGAATCATACAACCTCCCAAAACTGAATCAAAAAGAAACAGAGAATCTAAATAGACCAATCACAACTAAAGAGATTGAAACAGTAATCAAAAACCTCCCAAAAAACAAAGTCCAGGACTAGATGGCTTCCCTGGTGAATCCTACCAAACATTCAAAGAAGGCTTAATACCTCTCCCTGTCAAACTCTTCCAAAAAATTGAAGAGGGTGGGATGCTTCCTAACTCATTTTACGAGGCCAACATCACCCTGATACCAAAACCAGACAAGAACAACACAGAAAGGAAAATTACAGGCCAATATTGCTCGTGAATATAGATGCAAAAATCCTCAACAAAATATTAGTAAATTGAATACACCAATATATTAAAAGGATCATACACTACAATCAAGTGGGATTTATTCCAGGGACACAGGGATGGTTCAATATCTGCAAATGAATCAATGTGGTACACCACATTAACAAAATGAAGAATAAAAAATCACATGATCCTCTCAATAGAGGCAGAGACAGCATTTGACAAGATCCAACATCCATTTATGATAAAAACTCTCAATAAAATGGGTATAGAAGGAAAAGTACCTTCACGTAATAAAGGCCATATATGACAAACCCACAGCCAACACCATACTCAATGGGGAAAAACTGAAAGCCATTCCTCTGAGAACAGGAACAAGAGAAGGGTGCCCACTCTCACCACTCTTATTCAACATAGTACTGGAGGTTTTGGCCAGAGCAATTAGGCAAGAAAAAGAAATAAAAGGGATCCAAATTGGAAAGGAAGAAGTAAACCTGCCACTTTTTGCAGATGACATGATTCTATATAGAGAAAACTTGAATCCACCAAAAAACTATTAGAAATAATTAATGAATACAGTAAAGTTGCAGGGTACAAAATCAACATATAAAAGTCAGTTGCATTTCTATACACTAATAATGAACTAGCAGAAAGAGAAATCAAGAATACAACCCCTCTTACAATTGCAACAAAAATAATAAAATGTCTAGGAATATATTTAACCAAGAGGTGAAAGACCTATACAATGAAAGGTATAAGACATTATTGAAAGAAATCAATGAAGACATAAAGAAATGGAAAGATATTCCATGCACATGGATTGGAAGAATAAACATCATTAAAATGTCCTTATTACTAAAGCAATCTACAGATTCAATGCAATCCCAATCAGAATCCCAATGACATTCTCCACAGAAATAGAACAAAGAATCCTAAAATTTATATAGAATAACAAAAGACCACAAATAGCCAAAGCAATCCTGAGAAAAAAAGAACTAAGTTGGAGGTATCACACTCCCTGAATTAAAAATATACTACAAAGCTATAGTAAGCAAAATAGCATGGTAGTGGTACAAAAACAGATACACAGATCAATGGAACAGAATCGAGAGCCCAGAAGTGAACCCATACATCTATGGACAGCTAATCTTTGACAAAGAAGCCAAGAACACACAATGGAGAAAGGAGTCTCTTCAATAAATGGCATTGGGAAAACTGGACAGCCACATGCAAAAGAATGAAAGTAGGATACTATCTTACACCATACACAAAAGTTAACTCAAAATGGATTAGAGTTGAATGTAAGACCTGAAAATAAAATTCCTAGAAGAAAACATAGGCAGTACACTCTTAGACATCAGTCTTAGCAGTATCTTTTTGAATACTGTCTCTATACAAGCAAGGGAAACAAAAGAAAAAATAAACAAATGGGACTACATCAAACTAAAAATCTTCTGCAAGGCAAAGGAAACCATGCACAAAACGAAAAGATAACCCACCAACTGGGAGAAAATATTTGCAAATCACATATCTGACAGGGATTCATTTCCTATATATATATATATATATAACTCATACAACTCAATAACAAAAAACAAACAACCCAATTAAAAAATTGACAGAGGATCTGAACAGACACTGTTTCCAAAGAAGATATACAGATGGCCAACAGGGACATAAAAAGATGTCCAACATCACTAATTATTAGGGAAACGCAATGCAAATACCATGAGATATCACCTCACACTCGTCACAATGGCTATAATTAACAAGACAAGAAATAACAAGTGTTGGAGAGAATGTGAATAAAAGGAAACCCTCATACACTGCTGGTGGGAATGTAAACTGGTGCAGCCACTATAGAAAACAGTATGGAGATTTCTTAAAAAATTAAAAATAGAAATACCATGTGATCCATCTATTTCACTATTAGGTATTTATCCAAAGAACATGAAATCAATAATTCAAAAAGATATATGTACCCCTATGTTCATTGCAGCTTTATTCACAATAGCCAAGAAGTGGAAGCACCCCAAGTGCCCATCAGCAGATGAATGGATAAAGAAGATGTGGTATATTTATACAATGGAATACTACTCAGCCATAAAAAAGGACAAAACTGTGCCATTTGCAACAACATGGATTGACCTTGAGGCATTATGCTGAGAGAAATAAGTCAGACAGAGAAAGACAAATACTGTATGATTTCACTCATATGTGGAAGACAAAGAAACACACATATGGATGAGGAGAACAGACTGGTGGTTACCAGGGAGGAAGGGGTTGGGGGGAGGGTGAAATGAGTAAAGGGGCACATATATATGGTGATGGATAATAACTACACTATTGGTGGTGAACACGATGCAGTCTATACAGAAATTGAAGTACAGCAATGTACTCCTGGAACTTACACAATGTTATAAGCCAATATAACCTCAATAAAAGTTTTTCAAAAAGGCTACACCCTGTTTGAGTCCATTGCTATGACTTACTGGAAAAGGCAAAAGTATCAGGGTAGAAAACAGATCAATGGTTACCAAGAGTTGGTAGTTGGGAGAGGTGTTTACTACAAAGGAGCTTGACAGAACATTTTATATCAAGGGAAATGTTCTATATGTTTATTGTGGTTCTTAACTGTAGATATGTGTCAAAGCTCGTAGAACTATATACTAAAAAGCGTGAATTTTACCGTAGGTAAATTAGATTTCAATAAACAAGAAAAAAAAAGACTGCACAGTCCATATTTTACTGTACATAAATTTTACTTCGAAAAATCTACATAGAAATACTGGAGTCTAGTTAATGATATACATGTTCAAGTATTTAGGGTAGCATGCACAGATTCCTGCAGTTTACTTGGAAATGTAACAAAAAATAAGATGGATGGATAGAGGGATAGATATGTGCATAGAGACGTGATAAAGTAAATGTGTATAGCAAAATATTAATAGTAGAACCAAGGTTCTCAAAGTGATGTGCAGGAACCGGCAGCATCAGCATCACCTAGAAACTTGTTGCAAATACACATTTTCAGGCCAGATCTACTGAATTAGAAACTGTGGGAGCGAGGCCCAGCCATGTGTGTTTTAACAAGCCTTTCAGGTGATTCTGATGCATGCTAAAATTTGAGAACAATTGATATAGATGGTGGTATATTGGCGTTTGTTGTACAATTCTTTCAAGTTTTCTGAATGTTTGAAAATTTTCATAATAAAATGTTGGGGCAGAGAAAAGAATCTATAAGTCCAGGAGTGGTCCGCTAGCATTATATCAGGAAGGAACACCCTCCACAGGTGGCTTTGCCAATCCTTCAGCTATTGGCGTCTCCATCAACAATCTAGGTTTTTCTAATAAGCATATTGGCTATCAAAAACGGATTTTTGGGGCCGGCCCAGTGGCATAGTGGTTAAGTTCGCACGCTTCGCTTTGGCGGGCCAGGGTTCGCGGGTCCTAGGCACAGACCTATCCACCACTTATCAAGCCATGCTGTGGCTGTGTCCCGTATAAAGCATAGGAAGATGGGCACAGATGTTAGCCCAGGGCCAATCTTCCTCAGCAAAAAGAGGAGGATTGGCAACAGATATTAGCTCAGGGCCAATCTTCCTCAGCAAAAAAAGAATTTTTATTGGTAAAAACAGTGTCTTGTTACTTAGCACGATAAATGCCAAAATTGGGCTTCCATTGGTGAAATTAAAGGTATTCGAGTAGGGATTGGTTAAAACAATTTAGACCTTGCAAGAACAAGGTATAAGAATTTGGAGGCCTGTGGCCTGTACCCTTAGGGTTGGGCCTGACTTTCGATGGCCTGTTGGTTGGCGGTCCAGCCTTTGCATCTCAGGAGTGTTGCAGCTGCCCTGTTGAGAGTAGGCAAAGCAACTAAAGGAGAGCTGGAACTTCTTTGAACTTCCCTAACAGGTTGTGTGAACTGTTCTGTGCTGGCTTTGCTAATAAATGTCTAATAAATATCTGTTAGTATCTGAACTCGGTCTGAGACTTGCTTTCATTGTAACCCGGTAGTGGGATGTGGGAGGGTAGCTAACCCTAACCACTTCAAACTCTTTGGAAGCTACCATTACCTACCAAAATGAATGGAGTTGTGTGTGATCGAATTAACTCAGGTCAGTTATAACAGCAGGGGACAGATTATTTGATATCCAGATGGTTTAGGAAAATTCATGTGGTTGCCTCCCCAGAAGTTCAGCTGTTTACCACCAGTACTTTAAAAATTCCTTCTTAAGTATTTCATTGCAGACATATATGGCTTCTAGACTTTGATTCCTGGTTGGGCTTCATTACAGCCTTCTATTGTTAGCCAGACGTCTCCTTTTTCCCAAAACTTTGAAAAATATTTACTGACTACTCCAGAAAGTTCATTTCACATGGAAGGAAATCTAATGACGTGACATAGATTGTGATCACTCCTCACATTTAATTCTACATTAAGCCTTTTACCAGGCTGGCCTTTCACGTAGGGGATGCTAGTCGAGAGTTCTTAAGCTGAGGTTTAGCGATCCCAAAAACTCTGTGGATAGAACTCAAGGGGTTTGTGAACTTGAAGGGGGAAAAGTTACATCTTTACTTTCTCTAACTTCTAACTGAAATTTAGCATTTCCTTCCATTATGAATGTAGGCAGCACATACCAGTAACATTAGCAGAGCCTATGACTTTGTCTCCAAGAGAAATCATAGGTATTTTCATATCACATGACAATTGTAGTTACTCTTGAAATACCACTTATGGGCATCACTTCTTCAGAACTACAGAAGTTGTTAGATCTGCCATCAGATCTTAATGCATGAATAGAGAAACACATATATTACTATATCATCAGATTTTTAAAATATTTGATCACTGTATTTCAATAAAGTGGTGTCCTTTGTAATCATATGTACTTTATTTTATGCATTAGAAAATATTCTGAGACGGGGTCCACAGGTCTCCCCAGACTGTTACAAACGTTCACGGGTCAAACAAGATTCAAAAACCCCGCTTAGCCAGACTAAGAGAGGTTTCACTGAAATTTATTTCTGAAACATGGCAGGGTTGGAACTCCCCCCCTCGAGGCTCTGCCAGTCAGACGTCAACAATTATTCTGAATTCAAGGGAGCTGGAGCGAGGGAGACGGCAGAGTACTGGACGGTGGAAAACAACACTTGCTGAAGAAACCAGGACAGAAGAGGAGGCATCTGCCTGAGTTCTCTTCTGTCACTTCCTTCAGTGTTCCACAGCCCTCCCATCTGGGCCTGCTGGTTTGCTAGTATTTCACTGTGACAGCCTTTGCTATTAAAAACAATAATCTTCAAATTCCTCACTTTTGGTCTGAGCCTCAGTATTTTCAGTGGCACCAAAACAAAAGTAGATTTATGGCAAATGTATTACATAGTTTTCGGTGGAGTTCAACCTTGGCCCATTGTACAGAAATGCATGATAAACGGCTCCTGCTTTGCCAGCTGTAAAACCCAACTGGAAGTTGTTCCAAGCTCAGGAATAAAAAGAAGAAGGAGAGGGGGAAGGAGGAGAAGGAAGGGGAGGAGGAGGAGGGGAGGGAGGAGGAGGAGAAGGAGGAGGAGGAGGAAGAGGAGGAGGGGAAGGAGGAGGAGGGGGAGGAGAAGGACGAGGATAAAGAGGAGGAGGAAGAGGAGTGGGAGAGATCCCTGTTCACGGCAATACAGGCTCTTGAAATGAAAAGGGCTTGCTGATGGACACCTTCTGGTTAGTTTAACAGCAATGGAACTGCAGTCCACTTAGTAAGTTGTAAAAATGGAGTTAGATTTGGATTTGAAACCTGGTTTAGCCATGTACTAACTGTGAGACTTTAGGCAAGTTCAAGTCTCTGAGCCTCATTTTCCTCACTGTGGAACGGAGTTTATCAGTGTAGCTGCCTCACGGGGTTGCTCTGAGGAGCCGATGAGAAAAATCCTGGAAACAGTTCACCCCAGGGCTTGACACATAGTGAGCACAAGTCTCAACCCTGCTCCCCGTGCTGGCTTCAGGGAGAGACCATCGGAGGAGGTTTTTGTTTCGTTGGGTAAAATATACATAACATAACATTTACCATTTTACCATTTTTAGGTGTACAGCTCAGAGGCATTCAATACCTTGACAATGTTGTACAACCATCAGCCCCATCCATCTCCAGAACTTCTTCATGTTCCCAGACAGAAACTCTGTACCCCTTAGACAATAACTCTCATCTGGGGAGTTTCCAAATAATGTCTAGGCCCCACCCCAGACCCACTGAAGCGGGGCTTCTGGGAGGACCTGGTTGTGGCATTTTTAAAATCTCACAGCCACAGTACAAGCCACCAAACTTGTTCGCTGTTAACCATTAAACACAAAAGTTCCCACTCTGGTGACTTTCCAGTTTCCTAACCCTTTTCTGCCACCTCAACTCCCTGAACACACTAAGAAGCCAGAGGATGAAGAGGATCGAGCCTGGAGTGGCCAGGCTCTGGGACCTGAGATGGCTGCAGGCCACCCAGACCCCCGGCCCCTCCAGCCCGAACCCCGAGTTCCCGTCACATGCCCTGTTCCAATTTTTCGAAACAAGAGTTTACTATTGTTGCGCTCTGATGAAAATACAGGTAAGCAAAAAAGAAAAATGCAGTTTCCATTTTAAAAACATTCCTATTGTATTTCCCAGTTCCTTAAGCCCCTGAGCCCCTTCTGCCCACTGGCTGCCTTTTGCCCACGTGCCGTGAGTCTAGACCTGACTTTAGTTCAGGGCCCCATGTAACTTTCCGCCTACGTTTGCTGGCTCTCGGAAGATTTGTCTAGAGCTGGAGGGTTTATTTTCTGCCTCATTGATTTCGCACACTGCACCTTACTTTCCTCTCTTTCATATTTAATTTTAGTGGGAAGCAAATTTAATTCAGCAACGTGAGTGTAGTGTCTACAAACATGCATGGTGAAAGGCACTGTCGACTTGAATCATTTTAGCTGTTTTCAGAGGAAAACGTGATTTGTTAAGATGCTTTTTGTAATGAATGTACTTCCTTTCAAAGGATAAAATAAAACTCAGCGCAATCACGGACACTGCAGGAGTGTGAGGAACTGTCAGATGCCTCCGTCAGGAGTTGTCCCATGTGGAGGAGGTTGTCTCTTTCAGGAAAACCAAGGTCCTGACTTCCCTTCTTGGGATGTGTAGGCGGAGGAAATGGAAGCAGGGCCGCCCCTGGGCTTCAGAACACCTCCCACACTTCCTGTCAGGGGGAGCGTTATTTGAGCCAACACACTTTGGTTTTAAGATGTAATGACCTCACGGGATCCTCACTTTAAACTCCAGTGGTATCAGTTTCTTTCTAACACTGAGGTCAGCCTAACCTGGGGCTCAGGTTTGAGTGGCACTGGGACCACTGTGGGGCTCCTCCCCCATTCCTGATCTTGAAGGGCCTGGAGGTCGCCTGGGGACACTCGCCTGTTAAGAAGCCCAAAAAGATCACATCAGCCTCAGTTTCCTTGTGTGCAAACTGGAGTGTTGTGAGAGGACCGAGTGAAGATGAACTAATGTTTGTAAAGCCCTTAGCATGGTGATGGGCACATAGTGGGCACAGAATAATAGGTAGCCATTACTGTTGTCATCATCATCATCATCATCATCATCGTGGCCTATGCCATACCACCTTTGGCATAGGTGTGGTGGGTTGCTGATGCCCAGTTTGGATTTATTTCTCCCTACAGAAAGAGAGCTGATGTATAAAAGCTTTTAATTTTGATGAAGTCCAATTTATCTATTTTTCTCTTTTGTTGTTGTGCTTTTGGTGTCATTTTTCTAAGAAATGTTAACAAATCCAAAGTCATGAAGATTTACACCTGTGTTTTCTTCTAAGAGTTTTATAGTTTTAGCTCTTACATTTAAGTCTTTGATCCATTTTGAGTTAATTTTTGTATATGGTGTGAGGTAGGGGTCCCTATGGTATGAGGTAGGGGTTTGCATGTGGATATCCAGTGGTCCCAGCACCGTTTGTTGAAAAGACTATTTTTTCTCCATTGAATTGTCTGGGCACCCTTATCAAAAGTCAATTGATCATAGATGTATGGGTCTGTTTCTGGAATCTTAAATTAATTCTATTGATTTACATGTCTATTTTTATGCCAATATCATACTGCTTTGATTACTGTAGCTTTGTAGTAGGTTTTGAAATTGGGAAGTGTGAGTCCTCCAACTTTGTTTTTTCTTTTCAAGATTGTTTTAGCTATTCTGGTCCCTTGCAATTCCGTGTGAAATTCAGAGTCAACTTATCCATTTTTGTAAAAAAGACATTTGGAATTTTGACCAGTAATACATTGAATCTGCAGATCAATTTGGGGATTATTTTCATCTTAACAATGTTAAATCGTCCAATCCATGAACACAGACATTTTTTCACTTATTTAGATCTTCTTTAATTTCTTTCAACAATGTTTTGTAGTTTTTAGTGTACAAGTCTTGTACATCTTGATTAAATTTATTCCTAAGTATTTGCTTCTTTTTGATGCTATTATAAATAGATTTCCTTTCTTAATTTCATTTTCAGATTGTTCGTTGCTAGTGTACATAAGTACAACTGATCTTTGTATATTGTTTTTATATCTTTTTACATTGCTGAACTAATTTATTAGGTCTAATAGATTTGTGTGTGTGTATTTTTCAGGGTTTCTATTTTTAAGATCATGTCATCTACAAATAGAGATCATTTTACTTCTTTTCTACTCTGGATGCTGTTTATTTATTTATTTTTTAAGTGTGCTTTTCTTTTAAAGATGAACACTGAAATATTTACAGAAAAAAATGGTGTCTGAGATTGGCTTCAGAATAGTATGGAGGGGGGACACAAAGGGTGTAGATAAAACAAGACTTGCCGTGAGTTGAAGCTGGGTGATGGGTACCTGGGGGTTCATTATACTAATCCCTTTACTTTTGTAAATGTTTTAAAATTTCCATAATAAAGACCAAAATGAACATGTCTGGAGCCATCACAGACTTTTGGACTCAGAATCTCTGGGATAAGCGAGTAGGAATCTACTTTTTTAACAAGCTCCCCAAACTATCTCTACAGACAGTATTGTTTGAGGATTTCTGCCCCAGTCTGTGAATTACAAAAGAAAAGAGTATCTCTTATCATGCATGCCCCAGGACCCCTACAGGTTTTCGCCACCCTTGTGCTTTGCCAAACCCAGGTCTGTGTTTGAGAAGCCATGATAAAGGATGTCCCTTCACCTTCACAAAAACCTGTGATTTAGCAGTGTATATATTAATTTAGTGAGCATTGTGGTTGCTTGAGAATGTTAAACTTCATTAATTTACCACTCAATTAGACCACTTCCACCAAAAAAAGGCTGTGAAAGCAAGCATAAATGGTTGAACCCAAGTTTTTAAATTAATATTCCACTTGTTTATACCTTTTATCTTCTCACTAGCAAGTACCACAAGTTTAAGAATAAATTGTCTTCAAACCAAATGTCAGTTAACTGTGCAGAGAGTCATACAAACCAATTTTTTGTTTTCTTCTTTTTTTTGGTGAGGAAGATTGGCCCTGACCTAACATCTGTTGCCAATCTTCTTCTTTTTGCTTGAGGAAGACTGTTGCCGTGCCAATCTCCCTCAATTTCATATGTGGGATGCTCCCACAACATAGCTTAATGAGCGGTGTGTAGGTCCGTTCCTGGGATCTGAACCCATGAACCCCAGGCCACCGAAGTGGAGCATGCAAACTCAACCACTACACCACTGGGCTGGCCCCCAATTTTTTGTTTTTTACATGAGAATAACTTACCAGTTTAATAGAAGCAGATAGGTTTTTTTAGAATACAACGAGAAAAAACATTCTGCCTTCTAGATTTTGGGGGTGAAATTATAGCTCTCTCAGCCTAATTTTTGGTGCTATATTAAGATCATGTTTCCAAGCCCACAGATCTGTGTTTAAATCTCACAGGCTGCCCCCCAGAGCTGCCCCCCTATACCTCATTTGTGCTTTCCACTGCTGCCCTCATTTGAACTTCAGATTCCAGCTGAGCCCTGAATTTCTGTTCGATGCCCTCTGAGCACTGAAGCCCTTGCTTTGTTGGTACATTACTGTGAACTTTTTGTTGTTACGTTGCTCCATAAAAAGCATGCTGTCACTATTTCTCTTCTGTGTGGGGACTCTCCGTCAGTCTTTTCTGTTCATTCTCTTCACATTCCTTGGCACAAAAGTGCTCAGTAGGTGCTACTGACTGACATCCAGTCCTATCCAACCTTACTAAACAGCACACCTACAGAAACTAAGCATTACACGATTATGGGATCCTGGGCATTCTAAAGAACATAGCAACATGCAGTGGCCAGAAGTATACTTAACATTTAGCAGTGGAGTGATGAACACAGCTTCAAATATGAAACTCTTTTTCAGCTGAGCAGACAAGTACTTGTTTTTCACACAAATGAAACCCTGTAGGTCAGTGTTTTGCCAGTGTGCTTTTTTGTAGAACTTACATGTAATGACTTCATTGCAAATTAACGTCTAGCACTGCCAGGGAATTTTCAGGGCTAAGCCCCTCGTACTGGCATTTGTCCTCAGTCATCCCATTTGGCATTTGAGATAATGCCCATTAGATAGGAGAACTGTTTCCTGGAAGTGAAAGAGCAAATTCCTTCGAGCATTCCTCATGGTGTGAGGAATTGCTTCTCTCAAGGAAGGAATTGAAATCATTTGACCATCTCTCCTCACCCATAGTCTCAATTTCCTGACGTTCTGAGAGTTTTTCAGTGACACATTCCGTTGGGTGTGTGAACTGACCAAACAGGGTGTTGCCTCACGGAACGTGCTGTGAGGAGCTGCCTGACTGAACGACTCTCGCCTCTCGTTTCCAGCTGAGAGCGAAGCCATCTTGTGTGTGTGTGTGTGTGTGTTTCTTGCAAAGTATAGGGTCTGACTTTGATCAAGTCGACTAACGATGCAATGAATGTAAAAACAAACCATCAAAAAAAGGTGAAGTAGTGACATAATACTATGAGATGTCAACAAATTCAAAGTCATTTTCTGTTTATTTCCAGTCTAATCTGTAAATCCTATGTTTCTTCTCTTCTTCTAAAAGCATTAAAGGAAAACTAGGATTATCCCTGAATCAGAACCCTGAATTTCAGAGATCCTCCATAACACATTGCTCTACTCTAGCCAAACAAAATACTTGTCCGGCCTTAAAATGGCTTAGAATTAATTCCACAGCTGGCAGTTATGATGTTCAACTTGTGGTGTTCCTTCCTAAGGTCAGGGAAATTCCAGTCAAAGTCCCCAAATTCTTTTAGTTTTTTCAGCATGTACAGCATGTAGAATTTAATACAGCTAAATAGTTTTATTAAAAAAAAATTCAATATCTACAGGATGTTATTCACAACTGTCTTACTTAAAAATCATCATAAATGCTTTTTTTTAGATTTTCTGTTTATGATTCCTGAGAACGCACAAGTATGGCTGTAATTGGTAGCATATGGTGCTATTACCTTCTGTAGAAATTCATTTCCCTCCATAAATTTGACGTTAATAATTTGATTCATTAGACTGAAAACTCACGGAAAGATTATTGGCTTTATCCTCCCTTCTAGGATGTTCTTTTCACTCTTTTGATATTTGGTAAGCTCTTCAAAACCTTTCCTTGGATAAAAAGTTTATTTATTCAACAAACACCTTTCATATGCCAGGGACTTCACATACATTGTCTCATTTGATCCTTATGACACTAAGAGACAGATATGACTCCCTGCTTTATAAATGAAGAAACCAAGGCTCTGAAAAGTTTTAAGAAACTTAGTGAAGATCTCACAACTAACCAGATATGTTGGCTCCAAAGGCTGAGGCTTTCCAGTACACTCGGCTGCATCCTAGACCAGACGTCGTACGCTTGCAATCCAGGATCAGGAAAAGCTTCATGGAGGAGGCAGCAGGATGGGGAGCTCTTTTAAGATCAGAGCAATGAGAGCTTTCAGAGCAATGAGTGGGAAAAAGTATTAAGGATCAAAACCATATGGAAAATAAGTAGAAATACAACACACATACAGCATTTTTGGGCACCTGAAATCATACCATTAGAAAGTAGTGAATTTCAAGTATTCTATCACATTTATTGGTCACCTCCTATGCGCCAGGCCCTATTCTAGGTGCTGAGGATACACCAAGACTAAAATAATCCCTGTCACAGGACTGTTGACAGGGGTGCGGTCAGGCCTCTTCTTCCTTCCCTCCTTCACTTACTAATTCATTCCCACCTCCGTTTCCCAGGAACCTTGGAAGAGTGTCCCAGAGACAAGACTCAGAGGAGCCTGGGAGCAGGCTCTGGCTGGTGGAGGGTCCCTGGGGCAGCAGAGCTGTGTGTGGGCATCCGCTTGCACAGAAAGTCTGTCCGTCTCGGCCTGGGCCCCATCTCAGACGGGTGGGAAGCGCCGGCAGGCAGGCAGAGGTGCAGGGAGGTTGTTGGGAAATAACCCGCTTACATGTGAACGGCTTCCTGGTCCGTGGGTCTGAGCTGTTCCGAGTCACGTCGCCTCAGTCCTCACACACCTGCCCCTGCCCCCCCTGCTGCTCTCATCTCACACGGGGATGGACCAGCCTCCGTTTCCGTCTCCCACCTAGAGGAGAGCTCTGCAAAGAGCCAGGAAGCTGACTTCCTGCTCTCTCCCTCGGCTTCACACAGGCCAGGGCAGGAGCACTGAGTCAGGTTTGAGGGACGGAGGGAGAGGTGGGCCTGGGAACGAAGGAACTCACCGGGGATGGTGAAAGAAAGCCCCAAGGCTAAACCCTGAAGGCTTCAGAAAAAAAAAGATGGGGTGCACCCGGTGTGAGTCAGACCCAGAGATGGACAGGCGACTCTGGAGTTTAACTGACACGAGGCTCCATCCTTCTTCCTTTAAGACTGACTGACCTCCACGCATCAGCCCTGTAAGTCAAGTGGGAGTTGTGAACCAGCAAGTTGGCCTGAATTTGGTTTCCAGATGTGTTTTGTTTCACCAGCATCATATTTTCACAAAATTTGACTTTGCAAACTTTTAGGCAAGAGATGCCTCCCTCCACAGGCCCGGGTGCTCTTTACTTCTTACATGGATCCAAACATGGGCTCATTTTACTTACCTTGTGAGTCTTTGTAGGCATTTGCACATCCTGAGTTATATGGTAATATTTGAGGGGAGGGTACCAGAAAAGCAGAAGTCATTGACATCTCCCTCTTTGTCAACCCTCTATCTAACCTAATGCCTAGTTTTCTCAATCTTGCCTCCTCAACAGCTCTCTTATCCATCAATTTTTCCATGCCCACTGCTGTGGCTCTAGGGCACGAGTTGGCAAACTTTTCCTATAAAGAGCCAGATAGCAAATATTTAGGCTTTGCAGGCCATATTGTGTCTGTCTACTCAACTCTGTTGCAGAGCAAAAGCAGCCATAGACAATACGTGAATGAATGAGTGTGACTCATTTAATTCACGCACAATGAAATATGGATTGCATATAATATTCATGAATCATGAAATACTATTCTTTTTCTGATTTTTTTCCCCTAACCACTTAAAAATGTAAACACCATTCTTAGCTCAGGGAGTGGAGCAGATTTGGCCAGTGGGCCATAGTTTGCTGACCTCTTGTTATGGATTGAGTTGTGTCCCTCCAAAACTCATATGTTGGAGTCCTAACTCCAAATACCTCCCAAATGTGACTTTATTTGGAAATAGGGTCTTTGCACAGGCAATCAAGTTGGAGTGAGGTCATTAGGGTGGGCCCTAATCCAATATGACTATATGTCCTTATAGAAAAGGGAAATTTGAATACAGACATTCAGAGGAAGACGGTGTGAGGACACAGGGAGAAGACGGCCACTGACAAGCCAAGAACACCTGAGGTCACCAGAAGCTAGGAGAGAGGCCTGGAAGAGATTCTGTCTCACAGCCCTCAGTAGGAACCAAATTTGTTGACATCTTGCTCTCAGATTTCTACGCTCCAGAACTATGAGACAATGAACTGGTGTTGTTCAAGCCCTCCAGTTTGCGGTACTTCGTTAGGCAGCCCCAGCAAACTAATACAGCCCTGCTCTGACGAAGCTCCGTCATCTCACCTCCACAATCTTCCTACTTCGGCTTCTGCCCCTGCCCAACCAGCCCCACCATCCACTCTTCACACAGGGGCCAGAGTCATCTTTTTACAGTCATGTCCCTCCTGAGCTTAGACCTCTTCAGGGATTACCTTTGCTCTTAGGTAGATAAAGTCCCACATCCTTACCCTTCCCAGGGGCCTGGCCCTGCCGGCCCTTCAAGCCTTTTCTCTCAACTCCTCCCTTGTGCCCTCCCACTACGGACACTTCCCAGGGCTGTATTACGACTATTGCCTTCATGGGCTCCTTCCCTCATAAAAATTAAAATGATATTTATGACCGTGTATAAAGGCAAATATAATCCAGGGTGGATTTATTATATATTCGTTGTTATTACATTCACATTTTTCTTCTGATTTTAAAAGAAGTTAAAATTAAAACGTTTTGTGGGCCCTGGTCTGACAAGGAGGTTGGCCCTGGCAGTTCCCCCCGCCTAGTCGTGAGGCTGAAGGGGGACGTGAGAGAGATTTAGGTCACCAACATCTCCTTCAGCCCCTCCAACTAAATGTACAATCCAGGTTTGTAGAAAACGGTGCTGTTGGGTCTGTAAAACACAGTTTGGGGGGAGCCGCCCGGTGGCGCAGCGGTTTAGTCCGCGCTTGGCAGCCCGGGGTTCGCGGGTTCGGATCCCAGGCACCTGCCGACGCACTGCCTGTCAGCCATGCCGTGGCGGCGTCCCATATAAAGTGGAGGAAGATGGGCACGGATGTTAGCCCAGGGCCAGTCTTCCTCAGCAAAAAGAGGGGGATTAGCAACGGATGTTAGCCCAGGGCTGGTCTTCCTCACCAAAAAAAAAAACAGTTTGGGGACAAGTTTCTACCCCTCATCCAACCTGACTGTGGCCCCTAAATCACTCCTAGCTGTGCCACCAAGAGGGGGGTTGTTTGGTGAAAAAAAATGGGGAGCCGTCCAGCAAGAGTAGACTGTCTAAAATCTTCACACGGCATTTGTAAGTTAGCACAGGCTCCCCACCTCGTCCTCCCCTCCTCTATGGAAATTCTCAAGTTGCCAGGCCTGGAATGCCACTCCCACCCTATCACTGCCCTTTGTCTAGTTAACTTCCACTTAGCCCTGGGCTCTCAGATGTCATTCCCCCAGGAAGGCCAGTCCTGACTGCCTCCCGTGCCCATTAAGTTAGAGGAATTAGATTATGCGGCACTTAATACTGTTTCTAATCACACATCTGTTTTTACGATGATTTGATTTACACCTGCCTCCTTTAAGCTGTCAGTTCTATGACGACAGGGTCCTGTCTGAGTTTGCTCACCATTATGACCTCAATGCCCAGCACTGTGCCTGGGATTCAGTACAGATGTGGTAAATAAATGAATGAAAAAATATTTATAATTCCTGAAATTCCACCTAAAGAGAATCAGTGCTTTGAATCTTAGAGGCTTTACATCTCCTGGGTTCCCTTTAAAATACCCAGTGTGATTAGTTACAGAGGAAATGTAGTCCAGAATGGGCGCAGACATGGCTCCCTGAGGCGACCACACCTGGGACCAGCCTTGTACTTGGGACATGGTGACACAGCGTTACCTTCCATGAGGATTAGGCCAGGACTTCAAAGAGTATTTTCAAAGACCCTACTCTCTTACTTTTGACCTCCTCTTAGGGCCCGCTAATAAAAAGGACTTGGGCTTGGGAGCCCATGTGATCCTCCACTATTTTTATTGTACTTAGCAATTAAAAATTAATCTGGAGAAAAAGATTGAGAGAACTGCCAAGAACAATTCTACAGTAACGGGGGGCACCACGCCCAACAGCCCTGTCTGTCACAGGAGCACCAACGCTCTGATGATTTTCCTCCCGGGTGCTCAGCTCTCCCCTCGCAGCCATTCTGTCTCCTGACGTGTTCTTCCTCTGAGCTTCTGCTCCAATCGTACTTCTTGGCTTCTCCCTCTGTTTTCCTGCCACTTCTTCTCTTCTGAGCTAGATTTTATCTAAAATTTCTCTAACTATGTTCAATACTTGAGTAGTTGCACATTCGTTAGATCTTTGGCTTCTATTCATTTTGAAAAATAAATAGAACATTATTAGCTAGATGATAGGCGCACTGCGAGGGTATCATGGAAGCTTAGAAACCAGCACGACCCTGGTAAAAACAAAATCTGTCGCTCTGATCTCTCAAGATAAAATTAATCTGTTAGTTCAGCTCTGAGTTGTGACTTTTAGTATAGTTTCAACTGTTTAAAAAACATTTTCCTTTTGTCTTGACTTCCTAAATTTCTCGTTCTGGGATCTGTGAAATCCACGCATCTATTGTCCAGGGAGCACTTACGTCTAGTGTTTGAATCCTGCTTGATGCTCTCACAGCGATGGTTGGACACTGTAGCTTCATGTCTCTGGATTTCTAGTAGCGTATAATTGTACTGTCCATCTTGCTATTATTATCATGGCATTTGTTCAGTACAGATGGACGTGAACATGCCCCTTGATCTGGGAGAAATTGTTTTTGACCTATTTTTCTCTTTCTAACTCTAAATACAACTTAAATTCACCTCCATCATAATTCCACCCTGAAAGAGAAACATTATGCAGACTTACTCCTCTATAAGTAAGCCAAGTCCTGTTTGGTATGAAAGTAACTTATTATTATCAGCACTATTAAGAAAAATAATACCTTGATTGTGAGCAGCCATTTACAGGTAAAAGTGTCTCTTTATCCATTCTTTTTTTTTGCTGAGGACGATTCACCCTGAGCTCACATCTGTTGCCAATTTTCGTTTTTGTTTTTTTTTTTTTGCTTGAGGAAGAGTCACCCTGAACTAACGTCTGTGCCAATTTTCCTCTGTTTTGTATGTGGGTCGCTACCACAACATGGCTGCCAATGAGTGGTGTAGGTCTATGCCTGGGAACTGAACCCAGGCCACCAAAGTCGAGCTTACTGAACTTAACCACTAGGCCATGGGGTTAGCCCCTATCCATTCTTATTTATTATTAATTCTCTGAAGTTCCAAGGTCTTCTTCTGAGGAAAGGCATGAAATATAACTAATTAAAATTATTTTGACAAGAATAATACTTCCTGTTTACAGTAAATATTCAAATATTTTTGGGACCACCGATGGTAATAAGGGAATGGCTTCTAACATCAGAGTTAAGATAATAATGTCTAACCTGAGGGAAAAGAGAAGAGAAAGGGTACACTTACTATGGTTATTTTGCTTCTGCCATCTTTATGGGGACTTCCATTTGTTCATTTATTATGTAAAAAAAATTGTTGAATAGCTTCTATGTACTAAGCAAGGGGCTAGATACTGTGACAGCAACTATACCAACCTAAATCCTAAACCCTAATCTCAAGGAGCTGAAAGTCTAATAGGAGAATTAGGACAAGTCTGCAAATAAGCACGATACCAGACCATTTCTCATCAGGAGAGAAGTCCCTCAC
Source organism: Tapirus indicus (assembly GCA_031878705.1). Taxonomy (NCBI): domain Eukaryota; kingdom Metazoa; phylum Chordata; class Mammalia; order Perissodactyla; family Tapiridae; genus Tapirus; species Tapirus indicus. The sequence goes on along the minus strand of CM062930.1, from coordinate 84,067,793 downwards.
AGTCTGAAGGAAAGGAAAGTGGTTGTTTCTGACGGAGATCATCAAGGACAGCTTCTTGGAGACATAGTATTAGAATCAGGCCATGAAGGAGAATGCAGTAATTTTTCCTATTGTGGCCGTAACAAATCCCGCAAACTTAGTGGCTTAAAGCCACAAAAATTCATTATTTTACAGTTCTAGAGGCCAAAAGTCTAACCTACATCTCACTGGGCTAAAACCAAGGCGTTAGCAGGGCTGTGTTCCTTTCTGGAGACTTTAGGGGAGAGTCTATTTCATGTCCATTTGGGTTGCTAGCAGAATTCAGTTCTTTGTGGTTGTAGGACCAAGGTCCTTGTTTTCTTGCTAACTGTAAACTGAGGGCTTTTCAAAGCTTCTAGAGTCTACACTTTGTTCAGTAGGCAATGGGGAGCTCTTGAAGGTTTTTGATCAGGTTGAACTTTAGGAAAACCAACCTGGCTTAGGGTTGTGTAGAATGAGTGGGAAAAAGGAGAAACCGAAACTGGGTGAGCCCATTTAGGCCATTATATCAGCCTAAAATGAAAGGGAATGGTGGTGCTGTGGTCTCCTATCCAAGGCCAATTCTTCACCAGTGCCATAGATTGTATCTTCTGACCTGCAAGATAGTAAGTTTACAAATGTATGCTTCTTTAAGTCACTAATTTTGTGGTAATCTGTTACAGCAGAATTCTCCCCTTAAAAATAAGTCTTCCCCTGGGACCGGCCCGGTGGCGTAGCAGTTAAGTTCGCGCGCTCCTCTTCAGCTGCCTGGGGTTCTCAGGTTCAGATCCCGGGTGCAGACAGATGCATTGCTTGTCGGCCATGCTGTGGCGGAGTCCCATATACAGTAGAGGAAGATGGACATGGATGTTAGCCCAGGGCCAGTCTTCCTCAGCAAAAAGAGGAGGATTGGCAACAGATGTTAGCTCAGGGCTGGTCTTCCTCACAAAAAAAAAAAAAAAAAAAAGTCTTCCCCTTGAGCCCTCATTCTCCTCCAGCTATTTCTTTATCACTTTCCTCCCCTTTCCAACTATATGTCTCAGAGTTTTCTTTGTTCTTTGCTGCCTTACTCATCACAAATATCTCCCTTCTGGCTTCTATTCTCATCAGTCTACCAATAAAGCTCTTTGTTAAGGTTCCAATGACTGCCAAGTGTTTAAATCCAATGGAGTTTTTCAGCTATCATTTTACTTGACTTTTTAGTACCATATATCCTTGTTGATTGCTCCCTCCTTGAAACGGTCTTCCCTTTGTTTCTATGAAATTATATTTTCCTTCGGCTCTCTGATAGCTAATCTGTTTCCTGCGCAGACTCACCCTCCTCTACTTCACCATTAAATGTTGCATTTCCTCAATGTTTAAGTCCCCTCTCCCCTCTCCCTGTACTGTCCACTCGGGCAAATTTCTCCACACCTTCAGCTTCAGTGACCACCCACAGTATATGCAGACAACTCAAGTTTATACCTCCTGATCAGATTTCTCCTGAGCTACAAATCAGTGTCTACAACTGCCTTCATAACATCTCCATTCACTCCACTCTGTCTCAAAAGATATCTCCAAAAACAAATTTAGGATCTCAGTCCAATGGATGGCACCATCACCCACCCGTTATAGTTAGAAACCCAGGAGCCACTCCTTTCTCCCTTGGTCCATTCAGCCAACCCATCACTGGGATCTGAACGTTTTACCATCATTATTTCTCCATTTCATCTACTTTGTTCCACGTCCATTGCTACCATCCTAGCCCAAGCTGCATCACCTCTCTCCTCATCCAGTAGTATCTCCTCAACTTTCCCTCCTTCCCCTCAGTTCCCACTCATTCTCCACACAGCAGCAAGAGTGAACTTTTAGAAACACATCAGATCATCTCCTTCTTCTACTTATGACCCTTTCATGACTTCTCATTGTTCTGAGTATAAAGACTAAAATCCTTAAAGTGATCCACAAGGCCCTGGGTAGCCTGACCCCTGCCTACCTCTCCATCCTCACCTCTTATCTCTCACTTCAATGGTCTCTTTTAGGGTTTGAAAGCTGCGTCCTGTTTCTTTCCCCACAGGGCCTTTGCACACGTTCTCTCTCTTGGAAAGCTTTCCCTGTTCATCTTGTTAATTTCTTCTCATCTTTTGGATCTCAGCTAAAGTGCTTCCTGATTTCTTAGAACAGGTCACATCTCTGTTATAAGACCTCATGGAAAGATGTCTTTCCTTTACAGTATCAATCACAATCCAAATTTTCCATTAGTTTGTAGCATTACCTGATTATTATTTACCTCTCCCACTAGACTTGTAAGCTCCATGATAATGCTCATTTTACTATCTTGTCCCCAGTGCCTGGCACATCTGGGTGCCCAAAGTGTTGAACAAATTAGGTACTGCCGGAAAGGTTGACAAGCCTGGCATATTGTTAGTGCTCAATGAATATTTGTTGAGTGAATATGTGTGTTTCATTTTAGACCATTTTGACTTTGAAAGGTCAAGACACAAACGTGAAAATGTCTAGCAAGGGTTGGAAGTGTGGAAATGAAAATATGGGACTTTGTGATATGTTTCACTACCAGTGAACACCCCCAAAATTCCTGTTTATGCAAAATACCGGAAAGAAAGGGTAGGCAAACTCAAGATCTTGTTTTCCTTTGAGGTCACCTTTCAGTGCAGACATAGACCAGGCTCCATCCTTTTGCTCTGTGAATACTGGGCACTGTGATGCTTTCCACCAGAGTGCAGCCCTCTCATCTCGTCTCTCGACTTGAGCTCCGTTTAATTTTCTCTCACCTCGTGTGATATCTCCCAAATATTTTTCCAACTCCTCTCTCCCTGCCCCGAGTATTAGTGTGACAGTACATAATCACAGAGCTATGCCATCTGATCTTCCCCACTTCTCTGTTTACTTCATGTCCCTATTTCTCTAACATTCTCCCTACTCTCTCAGAAGTCCATTCTCTGCCTGCCTTAAAAGCCAGGCTTTCCCATGACTTTGTTTCTGCCCTTGCCCACTTCCCAGTATTTCTACCTCAAACTTTAGCTCTTCCTCTCACCTCTGTCTTTCTGAAGGGTATTGGCTCTGGGACATTTTTCGAGTTCCAATCCCAAACTCAGAAACTTCTTGTCCTGGGGTTACCAGCTTTCAAATACAATCTGCATGACTGCTTCCTGACTTTTACAGACTTCCCTTTGCTCTTTGAAATTTGGCAGCCTGTCAGCCACTGGCCTCCTTCCACTTCTGCATGTGAAATTACCTTATCGTAATCTCATCATGGTTTTCATGATCAAAACCCATTTATCAAGCATCTGAAGATAACACACTCAGTTTTTCTTTTCAGATCTGGTTGATAAAGCAAAATACATGGTCTTAAAAGCAACTATTTAATAACAATCAAAACAACATTTAGTAGTTAATTTTAAAAGTTAAAAATAGACTGTGAAAATGTTTCTTTTACAATTACACAATTAAATATTTGTTGTCAATCTAGATTAGTTCAGATATTTCCCTTTGAAAATGTGAATTTTGTTATAGAATTGATTTTGTTGAGACAAGAGTGTGAGCCTTCCATTTGCATTCTTTTTAAGCAAGTTTTACCAACATTTACTGCAGAAGATTAGATTAAAACATTGAATGGAAGGTTTTAGAGCATATAGACCTTTCGGTGGGATTTTTCTTTCAATTTCAGACATAACAACATTCTGCTCACGTCTGCAAATGAAATAGAAGTTGCAGCCAACTATAAACGTAATGAGAAATACAAGCAAATAGCTGGTGTTGCTGTCATAGCTCACTCAGCATAAAAAGTAAGCTAATGAAGGATGTGGTAAGAAAAGAAAATTTGTTTTAGCAATTCGTCTCTTAATAAGGTAAAGTGTCAACATAAGAATTCTTTAAATGCAGAATGTGATTTTTATCTTGACAGTGTTTCTTTGAGGTCTTCTGGGAACAAATCTTAAATTATTGAGCAATTCTGACTTATGCAATCACATACTTCATTACTCATCTGAGAAGCAGAATAGCTATTTGGAGAATGAAGCTGCACTCCCCTGCACTCAGCAGGGACTGGCAAGGTGGCCACCCTGGAAGGCTTGCTGGGACCCTGGCCCTTCCCCTAAATATGCACTAGAGGTTTTTAGCAAATTTTCCAGGAGGTTCTGTTTTCCAAAATGGCAAAAAATAAAGCAATTCAAAATAAATTAAAATCAGAGAAAAGTTTACTCTTTCATGATTTTAATATTGGAAAACACATGTAAGAATTGAAATTTAATACTGGGGATTTTTCCCCCTCGCATCAAAATTGTTTTCATAACTATAAAAAATATGAGTTTGTACACTTAAAAATGGTTAAGATGGTAAAATCTTATGTTAGGTGTATTTTACCACAATTAAAAAATAAAATAAAATAGAAAAATTTTAAAAAGAAATTTAGTGGTGGAACATCTTAAATAAAGGCTTTTTAAAAAATATAAAACATTTCTGGTTATTCACCTACTACCTATTAATCTACTACTCTTTTAAAAACAATAAGAATCCACTTTTCCATAAGTCTGACTTCCAATATAAACCCTTTGGAAAATGTCCAGGAACTGAGGAGGCAAAAGGTCTTTTAATAGTTGAAATAGCCATCATAAAGTCCTAGCTCTTCTCTGCTGACATTGTTAACTCTTTCTCTGGAAGTTCCTATAAGTTTGCAGAACCAAAAACTCCAAAGAACAGTGGACCAGGAGATCTCCCTGGTTGACCCAGAGTGGTTGGTTCAGAGAAAAAGTGGTATTTTAAATTTTGATATTTAAGATATTAAAGCAGCCTTTAAAAGCACACTCAGTACAAGCAAATTAGCAGTTAAGAAGTTCTTTACATGTAGTTTTGGGGGGAGAATATGGACCCTGTTCTTGTGGAATTTATAACCTAATTAAGGAGACAAAATATATGACCATAAAACAAACAAATCAGTGTAGGACATCTTCCTAGTTTTCTAGGCCCTTCATAACCTGACTCTACTCCACTTTTTCACTACTCCCCATAGAGAACATTCTTTTGTAGTTAGGCAGATTTGCTAAGTCTCCCCCACAGATTATAAACAAGGAGGCTTTTTCTTTCCAAAATGACAAAAATTGTGTCTAGAGACCAGAGTCTGCTTTCCAGGCACTAACGTACGAGCCATATCAGGTTTCCTGCATTCACAGTTTGTGTGTGCGTAGGAGGGGCACGTAGGTAGTCTGAGGGCATATTCCCTAGGGGCCTCAGTGAGACCCCCTGAAACATCCGGGCCCCACAACTGCAGGGGCCTCGCTGGTGAGAGGATTCCCTGTGCCTGCGGCCCGCAGCCTCTCTCTTCTCTGGTTGGTGCTGGAGACATATGTCTTTGAGCTCCCCTTTTCCTCACTCCACAAAGACCATTCCTCTTCCCTCAAAGTATAAGGGAATTAATTTGGTTTCAATTTCCTTATTTAGAAGCACATTTTAATCATGACTTTTTGAGATTACCTGAAGAGGGCCTTATAATTCAGTGTTGCCTAGCTCTGGAGTCAGATCTACCAGGGTTCAAATCCCAGCTCTTTGATCTTGAGCCAGTTTCTTGGGCTTTCTGTGTTACAGGGTCCTCTTCCATAAAATGGGGTGAATAACATGGTTGTCTAGAGGATTAAATGAGATAATACACAAGTTTGGGGCAACACCTGGTTGTAAGGACACGCACATACATATGCATATATATATACATACTATGTTAATCAATTAATTTATACACTGCAACATTGCCACTACTATACGCTTTGTGCTCAGCTGGCCTTGTGTTATTTCTCTCTTTTCTCCCTTTCTCAGCTGGATGCATTATGTGAATGTACTTATTTAGCTGATTATTTAATTTAAACATAGTTTTTGTTGTTAACTATCCTACTTAGAAATATCAGGAATTATACAACAAAAATCACCCAGAATCACTATATCCAGAGACGACCACTTTTAACATTTGGCTGCATACCTTTCTGAACTTAAAAAAAATATATATATATGTATTTTAAAATATATCTATATATAATATTTTATATTATACAGTGTTATATAATTTATAATGTATTATTTATATACTAAGAAAATATAAATATATATACTTATATTGTTTCACAGAATTAGATGCTGTACTCTATTTTGTCATTTGCTTTTTTTCTTGAACACGTCTACAAGACTGTAAGCTCCACCAGGGGATAGTCTTGTGGTTTTGCTCACCATGGTATCCCCAGTGCCTGGTTTAGCCCATGGCTCATAACAGGTACTCAGAAAAATAACTCAAAGGAATGAATGACTCCATGTCAATAAACACATATCCCAAGAACAATAAACACAATCATTAATCGTAATATTCTCCTACATAAGTGTGTCACATTTCCCCCAAGCAAGCCTCTAATTGGAAATTTACTTCTTTCCAATTTGTTTTGTACATATATATTTGAAAAATTTAAAAAGATGTTTTGAAAAAAGGCACAAAGAATAACACAGCACACATTATTGAACCTAATCACCCAGAATCAACAAATTTTAAGATTTTGACAGTTTTGCTTCACTTTTTTAATTTTTTGGTGAGGAAGACCAGCCCTGAGCTAACATCTGTTGCTAATCCTCCTCTTTTTGCTGAGGAAGACTGGCCCTGGGCTAACATCCATGCCCATCTTCCTCTACTTTATACGGGAGGCCGCCACGGCGTGGCTGACGAGCGGTGCATCGGCGGGCCCCCGGGATCCGAACCTGCGAACACCGGGCTGCCAAGCGCGGACTAAACCGCTGCGCCACCGGGCGGCCCCAGCTTCACTTTTTTAAATTAAAAAAATAAAGCATTGGAGATAAAGCTGAAGTCCTCATTTTTCTCTCCCCAGTCTAATTTTTCTCCTTCCTTCTACACAGGCAACAGCTGTCATGAATTTGGTGTGTACTCTTGCAGTCCACGTCTATACTTATATAAAGTACATGATTAGTATAGGTTCTATGGGATTTTATTTATTTATAAATATGGTATCATAGTGTACATATAGTTCTGCAACTTGCTTTTTTCCACTCTACAATGGTTTTGAATTCTATCTACAACAATTTATTCTTTGAAAAGTACAGCGCTAGTTAGTTCATTCACTTAGCTGTTTTATACATTTCATCACTTGAATGTCTACCTTTTATTTTCCTATTATTCGCTATTGCTGGACTTTCAGGTTCTTCCTGATTTTTCACCACTGCAAACAACGCTATAATGGTGGTTGTAATTACAAAATTTTACTAGGTGTTTACACATAAATTTTAAAGTCCATTAAATTCCTTTTACTTACAATATTTCATTTGACAAGAATGTTTTATTTAATTATGTTTAGTTCTCTGAAGACAGAGCAAGGGCAGGATCTTTAAACACACACAAAAGAAGATTGGCAGCCAGCCCCATGGCTTGGGGCTGGGATGGAGAAAGTACGGCCAGTGTATAAGTGAAAGGTACACAGCTGAGTGCAAGGGGGACTCAATTACAGAAATATCTGCTGGAGACTTATACTGCTCAAGGTGTCTGGGTTGAGCACAGGATAAGACTGAAAAATTAAATTGAATTCCAAACTGCACAATAATGGTTTAATTATCAGAGCTCAAAGAAGATGGAAAACAGGAGGGAGATCTGAGAAGATTCCCTGGAAGAGCCAAGGCAGAGGCAGGGCTGAAAACCTGGGTGGGATTTAGAGAGGAAGGAGGAGAGGATGGCAGATCGGGGACCGGTAGGGTTGTTAAAACAGTCCAGAGATAGTGACCTTATTTATTGTTTCTTTCGAAATTAAAGTTTAAAATTTTCACAGGAGCTTATTAATTAAAAAGGCGATTAGCTTGGCTTTTAAACCGATATTAGTCCTCCTCATCACCTGCCACAGACTGTAGGCGGTAGGAAGTACGATGTTAGACGGAGAGCCAGAAGTAGATTCAAGATTTGGCTTCCAGTCTCTTATTTCTACTCACATCTCCGCACCGTCCCTGCGTACGTCCTTGTTACCAAATCCACAGCCCCCAAATGGAAAGGCAGTCAGGGGTTGAAATGCAAAACCCAAAATCTCACTTGTTGGTATACATGATTGCACTGTTCCGTATACCAAAAAACACTTTTCATAAACAAAATATACACAGCACTGGGGGTTGATTAAATTAAAACTGATTGCATTTAGGTGTATATTTGCGTCCTTCCATGACTAACAGCAGTCTGTCCTTTTCTGCCCATTACTTTTAGTGACTGGCACCTATTCGGTAACTTGGTGGCTCCTTCAGGCCTGTTAACTTACTTTCTTCACCAAGGCTGGTGTGAGATGCTTAAGAAAACGGTGACTGGAACGACAGAGTTACCAACTTTTAACACAAGTCCAGTCGAGGGGGCAATACTGAGTTGGGGCCGGGTGACAAAGCGGGAAGAAGGTCCGTAGGAGGCGGCGCGGAGGCCGCGGGCAGGTGGCGGCGGGCGCGAGTGGCCGCGACCGTGAGGCAGGAAGCGGCGGCCGGGAGGAGCGAGCCGGCCGCCGAGCGGCAAGGGCCGCAGGCGCCCCGCCCGGGCTGGTATGCGGCCGAGAGTGACGCGGGAGGCGGGGTCACGTGACGCCCGTGGAATGCCAACAATGTAGCGAATGTCCCACTTGGGTCTGCGCGTTGGAACCGCGGCGTAAGCGCCCCGGGAAGATGGAGCAGCCGCCGCCCGCGCCGCCGCCGCCCGGGGCTCCCCCGTCCCTGCGGGGCCAGCAGCAGCTCCAGCCACCGGCGCCCGGCCCCCCGGCGCGCGAGGCCCCGGAGCCGCGGGCGAGGACGCCCCGGAGCGTGTAGACCGCGCCCCAGGAGGTGAAGGGGCAGGGGCGGGGGCGTGCGGCCGGGGCCGCGGCGGGGCGGGTGCAAGTTTCCGCGGGCCGCGGGGCTCCCCGCGCCCACCCTCGCGCCGCGGCTCCGGGAAGGGCGTCCCGCTCGGCGGCGCGGCCCGGCCGAGGGGCGGGGGCGGGCGGCCGAGGAAGTTTGTCGGGACCGGAGCCCCGCGCCCTGCCCCCACGGCCCCCGCCCGTCCTGGGCCCGGAGCCGCCCCCGCCGGCGGCGCGTCGTCGCGGGCCGTCCGGAGTCCGGCGCGCCGGCTCGCGCGGGGCCGGAGGTCGGGGCCGAGCGCCGGGCCGGCGGGGCTGCGCCGCTTTGTTGTGCGCGGGGACGGCCCGGGGGCGGCGAGCCGGGCGGCCCCCGCCTCCGCCGCCCCGGCCCCGGGCTTCCCCGCGAGCGCCCCGCGGGGCGCGGAGCCGGCGGGCGGCCCTGACGGCCCCTGGGCCGCGCGTCGGCCGCGCCGTCGTGTCCCCCCCGGAGGCTGCAGCCCCGTGTCCGCACGGGCCGCGGGTCGCAGCGCCGCTTCCAGGGGCGCGCTCGCGGCCGGGAGAGGCGGCCGTTGCGTAACGAGGCTCTCCCGCGCCCCGGCGTAGCCGACTGTCCGGGGCTTGTCTCTTCTGAGGCAACTTCTCCGAGTTACTTCCCCGGCCGCACGCTGCAGAGGCGGACTCCGGTGAACGCGCACTTTGCCAGCCGCTTCTGCGCCGGCCCCACTTCGGGACTTCGGGAGGGGCGCCCCTCCGGCTGAAGCCTGGCCCGGGGTGGGGCGGGAGGCCCGCTCGGAGCGGACCTTCCGTCCGCTGATTGCGCGTCCCCGGTGCCCCGGGGCGGGGGGAGGGGAGGGCAGACCCCCGGAGGAGGTAAAACTCCCCGGGCGGCGGGGTCCGCGCGTCCCCGGCTGCCGGCAGCGTGCTCCGAGGCCCTCGAGTGGGAAGTAGTCTTTGCGAGTGGAACCGGGAACGTACACTTTATTTGCAGACTTTGTTATGTTGACAACATTTTAAACAAGAACCTTTCCATTTTCACACTGACGTAGGATGTAAGTGAGAGTGTTCTTAACGTAATAGTCATCTAGACTTTTGAAAATTATTTAACCTTAGCTGTTAAACCAGGGAGTGTACACTTGGCAGGTAAAAAATTCAATGGCCAAACAGCTCTCTCCCCAAACTATTCAGCAAATCTGTACATTTTTAAAGGAAAGATTGCCCACATTTTACTAAGGAACTTGAATATGCTGAAATTTGAATGGAAAGACAAGATGTGTGTGATCTTCCTACAGGTGTTCTGTTTAAATTATGACACTGTAGGTGAGGGGCCTTCCCTTAGTAATGGAGAAAGTAATCCGTGGTTTATTATTAGGAAATTCTTGCTAAATAGATCTTGCTCCATACTTTTCACTGATTCTCAGCTTAAATCCCTGCGTGGTGGATTACTATTTTTGAGTGCTAAATCATGATACTAAGTTGCTTGGTATCTTCCAAGTTTTTTCTTTAGCGACTGTTGTGGTAAGGGAGTAACAGAAAAATCTTCCAATATAAGAATGCAGAGACTGTTAAAGAAGGTCTGTTTTGAATTATAATTAACAAGATACTGTTATTCAGCCTCTCATAAAATTTGGTCTCATTATCCAGGTATATAGAGCACTGTTTAATGAACACACCAGCATTCCCTTGAAATTAAAATTGCTGGACATTCAATAAATCTCAAAATGTCAAGCAATTTAAAGTTGTATCCGAACAGAAGATGTCATGCAAAATTATTAAGGTGAATGAATTACTAGAATCACGGAATTTTAGAACTGGAAGGGATTCTTTTAGCCTCTCCATCTAGTCTGAAATAGTTTGACTTTAGTGTAAGTTGGAGCTGTACATATTTCTTTCTTTCCTTAGCAAATCACAGAGTTGGTGGGAGGGACTTCCCTTCGGTGGGAGGGGAATGTTTTTACAATAAGAAGCCTTGTTGTTTTAAATGCTGTGTTGTGAATAGCCAGCCCTAGGCTCCTAAATCCCACTGGGCGGGGTGAGGGGGCTAGAGGGGTCGGAGGAGGTGTTGAAGCTGATAAATTCGCCATAAACACACAGGAAGGATTTGGGGAAGCTTTGGGGGTGTTCTGCATTGTATTGGAAAAACCAGACCAACACAGATTTTGAGAAGCTGCTTTTATATTTTATTTCATGGTTATGATAACATGAAACTTCTAAATAATATTTCTTACTGATTTTTTAAAAATAGTGGGCTTGAAGAAATACAGAAGATAAATTCAGGGCGTTTACTTTGTCTTAAATGTAATTCTGCTCTAAAAAGGAGCAAAATATCCTGATAAACAGAATGAAGAGATTGGTTTTGATAATCCCTAAAGTGACTGACTTCCAGCTGGAAAAATTCTCTCAATCTTCTTCCCTTTTAAAAAGCCTGTTGCTTAGTAATTCGTCCAGATAGAACTGGGCCTTCAAATTGCATGAGTCCAGGGGGTCACCATTCCCATTGTATGCAGGGTGGATGACGCCCTGTGAGATAGAGCACCTGTGAATTGCTCCCTGAGTCTGACGGTAGCCTGCTTGGGCCAGTAGCTTCACTAAGTGTTAGTCAGCTCTTCTCTTAGTACATTTAAAGCTAGTGTTATTTGATTCATAGTTTCATTTTGGAAGTATTATTAAAATAAGGTAATGTTGGAAATAGAGATAAGGGGTATGATGGAAATTTGGAATGGAATGGAAATTTGACATTGCTTAATGTTTGCATTCACTATATGAAAACTTTATGTCACTTACCATCTAGACCATGTCAACCTAACTGTAACAAGTGGTTTTTTTTTAAGTTAAATACTTTTTATTCATGTGACAATATTTGACATTCATAGGAATTTTTCTGGAGGACAAATGAAAAAATCTCATATTTTGTAGCAGTGGTTTGTATTTTTTTAAATTCATTGTTACAATATTGTGGCATAGCACGGATCCTATAGCGTCTAAATTAGTTAGCATGGTAAGGATCTTAAGGATGTAAGTTGGCTTTTGAACGGAGTGGGCCTCTGTTTGGAGCATTGGCCTTACTGCCTCCAGGCTGTTATCCTGAGCAGGAATGCTAAGGACCAGCGTGTTCCGTTACTAATTAACCCCATCCTTCCTCATGAGTCTCACTCCTGTATTTTCATTGAATGTACCCGGACAGTACCTGCCCCCTCCCCAGCATTATCTGCCTGTTCATCTTCCTCTCCTATGTTTGAGCCTTTTCACAGGAAGTTCCAGACTCCAAGAATAGCTTCACACTTCCTCCCTCAAATCATAGCCCTTTGGCCTTTCCAATTTTGGTGAAATGGTCCTGTCTCTAGGAGGCTTTCCCCACACAGGCACATGCACTGGGAATCTTTGGACAGTCACAGTATTGCCTCTTCCGTAGCAGGGTCTCTCCAATGAGATGGATGTGCCTACTTCCTCCCTGGGGTATATCTGAAACTTGGAGGGGGTGGTACAGAGGAGGCTGCTGGGGTGTGAAATGGAATAGAAGGAGACCTATCCTGTTCAGTTGCTTGCTGTTAGGAATGCTGCAAAGAACCGATGATACATTTATCTACAACCTGGTTAACTGCATGTGGTAATCTTGAGTAGACTTCTGTGGCTCCATTTTTTATGCCATTATTCATAATGCCTACATATATATCATACAAATACCATGTTCAAAGCTGTTAGAGACTCTGGTGGTTTGCTTTTCTCCTAGATTATGTTTATTTACAGGTGAGACCCTGTTCTCCCCGGGTGAAACCTTATCACATCCATTACAGTGTTTGGCACACATGGGGCACTTCTAAACCCACCGAAACCTTGTGATGACACTGTTTATTGGCGAGTTTTCCTGGATCCCCAGAGGACTGTAATCACTGATTTTCTCAAAGACCCTCATTAAGAGGGTCTTCCCTGCTGTGTGGTTTCCTGGCCTGGACGGTACTGGAGAGATACAGCAGCATGGTGGTTTATGACTCTGACATTTGGCATCTGGCTAGAGGCCTGGCCCATCTGCCTGATTTAGTTTCAGCTTTGCTAGTTAATTATAGTAAGGGTATGATTTAAATAAAAACTAGAATTTTAGGTCCAAGAAATACTATTTTAAAAAATGCCAATGTGTGTCATTAGTGCGGGTCCCATGAGACACGGGTTTGGTTGGTTCCTTGGTTGGTGTTTGATGTGTATTTGGCTGCCAGTGTGGGTTTGTGAAGCACTAGGAGAAATCAGAATAAAAATTCTTGAACATCTGATAGCGTTTTCCAGGATTGGATTGAGAATTGGAATTGGGTTTGGAAGGGCCAAATTAAGGGATGCTTAAAATATTGCTCTCACATTAAGTTTTTGCACAAGCCACCTATACTAAGCATAGGATTTAGTAGTTGTCTGAGCTCCAGATTTGAAAATGGGGTGTTTTTCTTTTGTGAGTTGTGTTACAGTTTAAATTCCAGTGTCTTGTAATTCCTTTTAAAGTATATTTAAGTCAATTGATGATGCCAAAGAAATTTCCAAAATTAAATTGACTTTGCTTGATATCCCTATTTTTTAAAGTCCATGTCTATGAGGCCTTAGGGTCGTATTTATAAAACTCTTGATGAAAGAAAATTTCCCATATGTTAACTTTTGCTAAAATGATAGAGTAGTGTGTCACAGTAGCTCATTTCCACCTGCAATCTTAATTTGACTGATGAGTATTCTTATGAAAAATTCTTTCAGAAGTTCATAATTTGGCCGTGAAATCAACTGTCTTCAAACTAAAGCTTAAAATACAAGGTCTCAAGCTGAGAAAATACTTTTATTCTTTATGAAACTGAAGGAGAGTTTCTGCCTTTCCAAATTATTCAGGCAAGAATACAGTTTGCCCACAGGTGCTGCTTTTACATATCCACTTAAAAAGAGCAGGGACAATACCTGTGGTATTCCCAGGACCAGCACTTTCTACAAGACTATGGTGGAAGATGGAAAGAAAATGAAAACAGTGTATCGTGTCCTCCTCCTCCCTCCACACCGAGGAACTTTCCCAGGTGATGGGTTTATGGAGTGTCACTGAATAACTCTTTCCACCTTTCTGTATGTTTGAAGTTTTTCATAATAAAATGTTGAGGGGAAAAAAGAGAAAGAAAAGAAACCAGGACGTCTGATCCGGATTCTGTTTAAGGGCGCATCTACGTGGTATTTCTTGCCTCATGCGTAAATGTGGACATCAACACAGAAATGTCTGGTCTCTCCTGTCCTGGTTGGCTTCTTAATTGGAATGTTTGTGGGACACGTGGGTGCTTACAACCCCGACTGTCTCCAGGAGTGCAGCTCGCCGAAGCCACTCCCCACCGTGTGTTTCAGCAACCTGTGGTGGAGTTGACCGTGTGTTTGGGGGGCTGTGTGCGGCTCCCAGCGGTTTAGATTTCACTCTGCGAGGGAACTTTGCTCCACTATCGGCACCCAGTCCCGAGGTCCGGTCTTCTCATTGTGTTTAGAAAGGGAACCATTGTTCAAACACTAGTTAGCTAGATGTGAATAGATGACTTTTTTTTCCCATTTTTTTAATGGAGGTGAAATATACATAATATTTATCATTTTAACCATTCATAAGTGTACAATTCAGTGGCCTTAAATACACTCACATTGTTGCTGCAATCATCACCACTATCTACTCAACACTTTTTCATCATCCCACACGGAAATTCTGTACCCATTAACTAATCACTCCCCGTTCCCCCAGCCTGGTAATCTCCGTTCTGCTTTGTCTCTCTGAATTTGCCTATTCTGGGTGCCTCATATAAGTGGACTCATACAGTATTTGTCTTTTTGTGTCTGGCTTATTTTACTTAGCATAACGTCTTCAAGGTTCATCCTTGTTGTAGCATGTGTCAGCGTTTCATTCCTTTTTCTGGCTGAATAATATACAATAGTTATGCAACTTTTTATGATAGTTACGTAAACTTCACTCAGGAACATTTCACTTGGGCCTGCGTTTTAAATCTCAGAGAAGGAGCGCTGCTGTTGATTGGGTGCCTTCCACGTGCACAGCTTTCCTGCATGGCCACCATGGTGGCAGGTTTTGTCACCAGTGTAGGGTTGAGGGGACAGATCCAGAGTGGTAGGTGACTTCCTGGGCCTGCCTGCCTGTACGACGGGTGGTAAGTGGGAGTGCTCACAGTGCAGGTGATTCGGGAGGAAAAGGGGCATGTCAGTCGCAGCACGCTGTGGTGGTGCGCTGGGCGGGGCTGTGCGTGAACAGCAGGGTCTCAGATTGGGTGGGCAGGAAGGCCCTTCTGCGGAAGGGGTTTTTAAGCTGAGAATTCTAGGGGTGTAAGTGAGCCAGGCTGGGAGGGGTGTTTGTTCCTAGCAGAGAGAACAGTCTTGCCAAGTTCCAGAGGTAAGGCAGAATTTGGTGCCTTAACTTGCCCGGGGTCACACAGATTGAACCTGATTCGGGCTGATGCGGATGCAGTCAGCTTCTTGAAGCTCCGGTACTGCTCAGAGCTGAGCATCCTGGGCCTGGCTGCAGGCACGTGGTTCAAACATGAGTCCAGTGACAAGCTTTTCCTCTCTGTGCTTTTCTCTCTTTATAGTAAAAAGAAAAGTACTTTAACTTTTGAAGCATTATCAAATATTCATTATGGAGTCACTTGGAATGAGCATGAAATACCTACGTTTCTGCATAGTTTGGTACCTTTGTCATGAAGGCCATCTGAATTTTGCCCTGGTCTTGTCTCCTGAGTTGATTAAAGCCTCTTTTGTCCAACTGATTCTGAGTCCTGAGCTTATTGGTCGTTCTGATCACTGGCCAGCGTGATGTGCATTACGCATGAGAGTGATCTCACGCGCAATATCGCCCCATCCTCGGAGCAACGCTGTCGCACAGACGGAGCAAGGCTTGTTACCAAGCAGGAGCTTGAAGCTCAGAGAGGTGAAGTGCTTGCCCAGATCACACAGAGCTAAGCCAGGCTTCACACCTCCGGCTGCTTTTTCCTTGGCACCGAAATGGCCACCTTCTGAATCAGCCTCCCACAGCCGTGTCCTCACCTCCCAGTGACTGCCCTCCTCCATCCACACTGAGGCTGCTTTCTTGATGGTCCCCATTGTCCAGATGGTCGTCCTGGCTCAGAGAACGGCACCACCATCGCCTCCGGTTTCTAAACCAGAAACTTGGGCTCCATCTTTCAAACCAGTCCTCCCTAGTGAACATCACCAGCTCCCATGGGTTCTGTCTCTTAAGTGCTATCGAGTCCACCCACTTTTCTCTGTCCTCCAGCTGTCCCTCTGTTTCAGATCCCCATAATTCTTTGGGCAGACTTTTATTGTCACATGTATTATACTGTATTTAAATAATTGATTTTCTTGTCTGTCTCCCTGTCTTGAACCGTGAGCTCCTTAAAGTCAGAGGCTGGTCATTATTTTCTGTGCTCCTAAGACCTAGTAATAGGGACATCTTGTATGGATGTTCAAATTGGGCACTGCTCAAGGGCCCTACACATAAGGGTGTGCCACACATCACAGATACTGACTTACACGAGGGAATGTTCAGACTACTTGGGGACTCTGGTCCACTCAGTGAATACCTGAGCAGCAGTAGAGAGTCACCTCTCCTGATAAAGCCACGTGGCGTGTGTGTCTTGCACGTATTCTGGAGAGCACACGTGATCACACTCCTCCTCTGTGACCTGTACGAAGGTCATTATTTTTTTCTCCTGTGCCTCAGAGGTCCAATTCCCACCCTCCATTTGATTCAGACTCCCCCCCTCACCTGGAGAGTGTGTATATGTGTGTATGTGTGGCTATGACATGTGGCATGCCAAAGAGTGGGCCAGGTCACTGCCTACGGGGCTCTGGAAAGCTCTCTAGGGCAAGAGTTGTACATGTTGTACAATAATATAGTAAGAAAAACATTTACTTTAGGAAGGGGTGCCTTTTTACAATCCCACAAAGGTACCGTATGAACCACCAGGGGATTTACCAATAACTACACGGAAAGGATTTGATTTGGTGGTGGAAGCAAGGTCTTGGAGCAGACCACTCTCTCCTCGACTCCTCATAGCTCTGGGGCTGGAGCCATGTGGACATCAGCTACCTTAAGGCAGCAGCACAGTTTGCAGAAGCCCCAGACTAGGAACAACTCAGATGTTGTTTGGTGGCAGAACGGCTAAATCAGTGTGGTATGTTCATACAATGGAATATTACTCAGCAATGAAAATGGCAAACTGCTGCTACACACCACATGAGTAACCACACATGGTGTTGAACAAAATAAGCTAGACACAAAGAGTACAGGCTGTGTAATTGCATGGATATAAAGTTCAAAAACTGATCAAACTGTTCCTTGGGATTAGAAGTGGTAAAGGTGGTTCCCCTTGAGGCATCGGTCTGTGGGGGACTGGGGGTTTCTGGGGTTGTCATAATACACCCCTCGATCTAGATGCTAAATAGCATCTAGGATGTGTTCTTTGTGAACATTCTTTGATCCTATGGTTTGTGCACTTTAAAAAGTGTATGTTAAACTTAAATAAAAACATAACCCCCACCCCCAAAAAAGCCTTACTGCTCTCCCAGGTTTCAGCAGCTTCCCTTTTTTAGAGTAAATTCCAGGGAGAGTTTTCAAGCCTCAGAATCAAGAGGGCCTCCTTCAGCTGTCCCTGACTCCACTTTTCCCTGCTGGTGTGGCCAGGCAGAGAGGACGTCCCCACGTCCTGGCTTTCTCACAGCCCTTTTTTCTTCAGTGTGGACCATCTCTTGTGGCCCTTGCCCTTTCTTAGCTGAGTAAAAAGCAGCCTGCTCCTTCTCTAGTCTGCTAATGTCACTAGATGGTACAGTGAGACTTAGACTGCTGCTCCTCTAAGGAGTGCCGTTGGGGAGGGACATGAGCTCTGCCCTCGCCTAACTGTTCCATTTCATGGCTGAGCAGATAGTCACTAGCTGGGTGAATGTCCCATATGCTGGTGGTTCCTTGTCCGTGTCTTTAAGCCCAGACCTCTGGCCAAGGTGTAGCTAGCTCCTGAAATGCCCTCTCCTCCCTCCCTGGGGTTGCTGCTCCTCACCCAGGCTTTCATCATCTGCCTGGAGATGCACTTGTCCCTTCCAGTCCACCTTCCAGTTGGCTTCCAGGTCAACTCTCCAAAGGGCACTTTGGCCATGTCACTCCATATCTTAACCGCAGACAGTGGCTCCCCATCCTCTGCATTGAGTCCAGACAATTCACATGGCCTTGAAGGGCGTTCCCAGGTGAGCCCCGGTACACCTCCAGCATCTCACCCCTCCAACTCTCCAGAAAGAGCCTCCGTAACACAGATCTAAACGTGGTGGGTGGAGGCTGCAGGCTTCACATTCCTCTGCTCCTTTGCACATGCGGTTCCCTCTGGCTGGAATTCCGTTCTTCCCTACGCTCAGATTTAGTTATCTCTACTAGAAAGCTTTTCCTGACTTTCTCCTTTGTTCTCTCATCTGTTAGACTTTTGCCTCCTCTTGGGCCTCTCTTTCTCTTTGAAGCTGTTTATTTGCCTACCTCACCTCACCTCTTACCTGACTGTAAACTTGCTGAAGGCAGGATTTGTTCCTGTTTATCCTAGCAGTGCCTGAGAGTGAGTAGGCATTTGAAAAATGTTTGTGAGGTAGGTAGGCGGGTGGGGGGGTGGGGTAGATGAGTACATTGTGATGATGAAGAAACCCTCTCTGCGTTTTGTCAGGCTCCTCCTTTGCGTTGATTATTTATTGTGAAGATAGTATGATCTATGTCTTCTGTATTTTAGTTTTCAAAGAAAGGGAAGAAAACTAAAGATTGGAAACAAAGTGACTTGTGTGAATTCCCGTAGGAAAAGATATAACTCTTCTGCCTGTTCCCAGACACATTAAGTCACTCAGGATTCTCCATATGTGCTTGGCAGCTCCTTGAGAATCTCTCCGTTTTTGTTAGAATGTGAACTTATGGTTTTAGAAAGTTAGGTATTTCAAAACAGATGCTTAAACCACGAAGTCATTGAAAATGAGTGTGATTGCAGTATGCCCCATTTTACACCAGTTAATGAAAACTCTGGGCATCTGGTCCACAGCCAACACAGGCCCCAGAGGAATCTCAGCTGTCCTTGGATCTAATAGTTCACTAGCTCCATAGTCTTAAAACAGTCATTTCAGTGACGTTAATATATTAGATGTTGTGTATTAAGATATAGATTCATGTTGAAAAATTTAGTCTGGTTCTTACCTTTTAAATGGAATCTTCTCTCAGTTACATTGAGAAAGGAGATAGTTAAAACCTTTTAAGACCGTCCATCTTCCCACCTCTAAGAAAAGAATAGTAATTTTAATGTCATTTCTTCAGGTTTACTGTTGTATATGGTTATATAATAGATCTATGTAAGTTAATTCACATAAAACTCTTAGGACAGAGCCTGGCACATAGTACATTCTGGATAAATATTAGCTATCCTTATCTTTTTTCCTTATGAAAAAGTCAGTTCTAAAATTTCTTACTGACACTAAAAGTTCAACCCCCTCCCCCCCGCTTTTAAAGGATACTGTTTTTTGGATTGATTTTTCTTTGTTCATTAAAACTCAGAGTGATTATTCTTTGAACTCTGCTCATTGAGTTCTGGGGGCTAAAGTGAGTGGACAAAATGAGGGCTACAGAGGAGAGGGGTTTTGGGGCTGCGCAGCCATGGGCACCAGTGCTCGGCTTATGACAGCTAATCTCGTAAATACAGTAACACGCATGCTAGAAAGCACGGTTTCCCGAGGATTTAGGACGTCCCAGTACTGCTCAGCCGGTTACCTGCATTGTCTTACTCAGTCCTCACCGCTACCCTCTTGCTGAGTGTTGTCATCTGTTTCACACAGCGAGGGGGAGGGAGGTTAAATGACTTGTCCAAGGTCACCCAGCCACAGGTGACCAGCTAGGTGCTGCCTCCAGTAGAGCTGGCTGCTAAGGGCAGTGTCAGGGGCTGAATGCAAGAACAACAGGGTATTCGGTGACTTAGTCCTGGGGTAGGTATAGTTCATGATGGAAAAATGCACTTGTGACATCTGGTCCTGTGTGAAGAGGCCGTTTCCGTGCTGCAGTAGTGGGGATCTGTGCTGACCACCCTTCCTGATGTCGCCGTTCGTTGTTAGTGTGGTCACAGTGTCCTTTGAGGAAGACATCACTCACGTGCTTTTACCAGTGCCCTTCCATATAAGTATCATCTTCTACAAGAAAGATATTTTTATTTTAGTATTTATGTCAAAATGCTGATAAGTTGACCATTGTATAAAAAAATCAGGGAAGTAGTTACCTTCAAAGTCTCATAATACGTTGTGTTGGAACTACTTCCGGTTGCAATATAGGGCACCTTTAATGTGACAAGTTTTGTGGTCTCTTTCAGGAAACTTGGGAGGGTTTTATAAGGAAAAACTTCCAAAGATCTGGAAGGACCACAGCTTCAGATGGGTGGAGAGGTTAGTAAAGCCGTGGGGATAAAGGACATTGGTAACCAGAGTTGATTAGTCGTTAGGAACAAACCGGAAGTCCAGAACCTCACGTAGAAAGTTTAACCCGAAATACTCAAGCTATGGATTTCAAAATGAAATTATATCATAATAAAATATTGTAAATGAACTATCAGTTGTTACTACTACCGTTCTTGCCGTGAGTTGAATATTTATAGGTCAGTATCAGCTGTGGAGATTTGCTTCGCTGCAGATGGCGTATCCCAGGAAGCCTCTCGGGACAGCCCTAGGTGTCTGTGCTCCAGCCAGACCTGAGCAGTAGTTTATCATTTCTGAGAGGTGGTGTTCTTTCTTCATCTTTCCAGGTGGCATATTTTCAAGATCATTGTCCATTTCTGAAAAGTATTGTTAACATTATATGAAAACCACACATGAACATTTTCTTCACGTTTTCTTTTTCAGATAGTGATGATCTTCAAAATGAAGACTCTGGAAAATTTTAGGTTCTCTATAGGAACTACAAAAATTGAAGGAAAGAAAATTTTCAAAAGGAAATTGTTTTGAAAGTATGTTTACAACTAACTGATACTGTTGACTTTTTTTGAATAATAAAACACTTTAAGAAGATTGTATTTATGGTAAAAGGAAACTGGACTAACAATGAGGCCAAAGACTTTTCCTGCCACGACTTATTCTGGAAATAGCCGGCAGCGACTGCAGGAGATTCGCGAGGGGTTAAAGCAGCCATCCAAGTCTTCCTCTCAAGGGCTGCCTGTGGGACCAAACAGTGACACTTCCCTGGACGCCAAGGTCCTGGGGAGCAAGGATGCCGCCAGGCAGCAGCAACAGCTGAGAACCGCCCCGAAGTTTGGACCTTACCAGAAAGCTTTGAGAGAAATCAGATATTCCTTGCTGCCTTTTGCTAATGAGTCGGGCACTCCCGCAGCTGCAGAAGTAAACCGACAGATGCTGCAGGAATTGGTGAACGCAGGATGTGACCAGGTGGGTATGACGTCCCTTGAGGCCTCCTACGGTGGCACTTACAGTAAGTCGTCCGCTTGGGGTACAGTTGAGGCAGCCAGGATCCTTCAGCTGCTGCTTGAAGGCTTTGAATTGGTAACTAGAAGTGTATCTAGGTTGAAAACCCAAGGCCCTTTAAATGTATCATTGAAGGGTTTTCTGCCTTCTTTCCTAAAGGGTCTTTTTAGCTGCTTTTCCTTTTCAGGCAAGATCCTGAAGTTTCTGAACTCTTCTGAAATTGCGCCGTGTATATTTTCTGTTGTCCTTAGCCCTTTCTTCCGGGTTCATTTGGGCTGCTTCTGACCTGTCATGGGGAGGAGACGGGCTTCCCTTAGCTTGTTTTTGGTTTGTGAGATTTTTTTTTTACTTAGTTAAGGGGAAAGTTGATTAACGTGAATTAGCTATTCTTTGACTCTGTTTTCTCCTGTTTAAAAATACAGTATATATGCTGTTATAGGAAACATAACTATATTCAGGAAATGAGAAACACTAGAAGATAACAATCTTGAGAAATTATCAAAATGTTGGCAACATAGTCTAACTTTGCAGTTGCTTAAGAATAGAGGACACATTAATGGAGGTGGCACCGGTTATACATATAAATACACAACTTAGAGCTATACATTTATGATCCTGTAGCAATTCACATAGCTGAATAAAATCCAAGTTGAGGGGCAGGACCATATGAAATGGAACCAGTGTCCAACCGAGATAAAAATGTAATTAGTAAAATGTAACTAGTAAAAATGTAATTGCCTTATACAATGACTTCTGAAAGCCAGTGTTTTATTACCATCTGTCATCTTAAAAGTCACAGTTGCATGAAAATGGAAATAAGCTAGGGATTTTTGCTGCCTTGGAAAATTCGTAAGATTTCATGCTCAGAGCACATCAGGGTGGTTTGAGCACTTTTAGTTTCTTAGAAATAACCTAATTACGTACTCCTGGCATCACAGTCACAGGAAAAGTCTAACAATACCCTCTTATATTTCCAAAAGCAATCTCAACCCTCTTGTTGTAGTTTATTACCGTAGAACTATTGACGCAAAATAACCAATAACCATTCTATAGATAAGAGATATAAAGGTGAGTTTACTTGAGCCAAAGTGAGGATTGTAACCCGGGAAGGCCCTAGAAAGCGTTCTGGAGAAGCATGGTTTTCAGTACAGTCTTATATCTTTTTAGGACAAAGAACATAAATTAAACACATCCAGGATACGTCTTCATCAAAATTTCAAAAGGTATTCAGTTGCAAATTAGCAGGTCTACATGACCGTGGCGTCAGGAAAGAACTAATCTGGGCGTTACCAATAGGGTGTTACCTGTAGGGTGTAGGAGGGGAAGTATGCGTTCTTATCTTACAAGAGTGCTTTCTTTAATGGTTAAGCAGATGTACAATGAATGCTTGATAGGCCATAAGTCAGGCTGTTTAGTTCAAGCCAAATCAGTTCTGAACCCAAATAGTTACCCCATATACCTCAATATGTGAGAATCTCTTGTCAGAACTTAACTGGAGAGTTTTCATTTCTCAGATGATATGTTTGTGAAACTAATCATGGTATTTTGTAGGGCACTTCTTTGACACTTCGGGACATAGTGGGATTAACTTGTGTAGAGAGTTGCTTACATTAAGCACAGGATCGTGAATAATGTATTGCCGAGCGTTTTAGCGGTGGAAGCTGACAGCAAAGGCATGACCTTTCTCGTTGCGAAAATATGAAGTTAAATACGCTGCCAAGTGTTATCCCCTGACAAACAGAACTTGTTGGTTTTTCGAAGTAGAAAGGAGCAGTGCTGGGGAAATATTGGAGTAAGATTGCAGAGACTTGCAACCCAGCAGCAAAGCTTAAAATCTTCTCCTGTAAATCACTTGCAAACAAAAGAGGTAATCAGAGCCAGGGTGTTCTTTGTAGTTGTGTTTCAGCTGTGATAAAAAGAAACAAGTCAAGCAAATAATCCAAGATACTGGTGGGATCTCATTATGGTAAAATCCATTAGTGATAATTACAATGCAAGAAATAGTGAAGCTGGTTCTGTTTCCAATACAGTACAATACAAATACAGTAAAATTAAGGATCATGACAGCAATAAAGTTCCCATCAACATTTAATTTATGTTAATTGCTAGCAGA
The DNA here is from genome assembly GCA_031878705.1 of Tapirus indicus. Taxonomy (NCBI): domain Eukaryota; kingdom Metazoa; phylum Chordata; class Mammalia; order Perissodactyla; family Tapiridae; genus Tapirus; species Tapirus indicus. Next base: position 84,044,390 of record CM062930.1, on the reverse strand, counting down.
AAGGACTCCGTTTACCATATTTAATGCTCCTGAAATAATTCAATCAGTTTGGGGTATGTGTTGTTTTATAACTTAAAACAGCTCTGCCTTCACCCTTACCAGACTTTTTTTGGTCTGGATAGAGGGTATATTTACTTTCAGAGAATTCTGGTCAGAAAGTCGTTACGTGAACCCAGATAATGTGAGAGAAAAAAGATCAACAGTACCTCTAGAGTTGTGTGTCTTGGATACAGCAGATTGTTAAATTTCCAATATAATAGGTACAGAGAATTCCTATTGTTGCAGCTTTTTTCTCTTTGTCTCCTGTTGTATTACCTTTTAATTTAGGTTTGGCTTTGTTTTCTTGTATTTTGAGTTTAAGTGCCATTTTTAACCCTATATTCATCAGAATGGCAATAAACTCCACGTTTTCCCTGGGTCCTACAGGTACTTAGTGGTGATACACACTTTCATATGCAGTGTTTTATCTGTTGCATGTGCACACACACACACGTACTTTTTTCCATTTTATTTGGACTAAGACTTATTGAAAATATTTATTTCAGTGTTTATAAATGAGTTAAACTTTTTATTAAAATGTAATTTACATAAGAAAAGTACATGATTCCTAAGTGTACAGCTCAGTGAATTTCACCCAGTGAATTACACCCATGTAACTAGCATGTATGGGTATATTTTTAATTAAAATATTTTTAAATGGAAATTTTTAGAAAAAGTAAGACTTTGAGTATTTTCTGTGTAGTGATATCGTGTATATGTCAAATAATACAATGTTCTTAAATCTTTTGCACATAAATTACTAAAGAGTTACAGAAATTTCTATAGGAAAAAACTAGGCCAGTAGATTAATATTCCTTAAGGAAGTAGCTGTTCTTTAAATATAGATTTAAGGAATTGGAAAGAGAAGTTTTTTGGTTATGAGTCATATTTTGTATCATTGGATACTCTTCTTATTACTGGCATAAGTAATCATTTAAATTTAGCTTTTACTTTATCTTCCTTATAAAATTGTTTCATTTTTTTTAATCTTTATGGTTTCAAATGACCATATCACCAAGTTTTTCCTCTTTTTCTTCCTGACAGAGTTTTAAAAAACACTAATTTGATCTTGCAGTGATGTTAACGTGTGACATTTCTGCTTCTCAGAAGCATGTGAAGTGTCTTCTCTCGCTGAACTGCGGTGGGTGTAAGGACGCTGTGGCGCAGGCTCACTGCACGAGGGGGCTCTTCAGAGGGCACCAGGTGGATGGATGGCCCGGGGGCCTGTGAGAGCAGAGGAGGTGACTTAGTAGCTCCTACGGGGTGCCCATGGCTGCTGGACCCCTAGAATAGCGAAGCACTTGATCACGTTGTGTGCCCTGGAGGACGACTTAGGTGAGAAGTTTCTTTCAGATGTGAGAACTAGGAGATGTTTTTGCTTCCCTTGATCAGTTGGCATATGCTTTTTCTCTGTGGACAGCCTGAATCCTGACCTCCGCAGACCCTCCTCACTGATCTTCTTCAGGGGTGCCAGGTCTGTGGCGGCTTTGAAGGCTCTCTCGGGCCCTGGATTACCATAGCTGCATTCCTGAATTTCTGACTTAGTATAATTTTCCTAATCCTGATTTAATCCAGCTTTTTTCTCACTCTGTTGTATGTGTTTAAGTGATTTAAATTTTTAATGGAATGAGGATGGGAAGAAATGTAAACAAACAAACCTTGATTTATGACGCCAAATTCAGCATAAGGAAAAAAGCCAATGGTCAGGATGTGCATTCAGAGGCAGGCTTCCTGAGAACGATGATCAACAGCACCACACAAATCAGGGGTGATCTGGCTCATCGGAAAAGGGAGTAAATTCTTTGCATTCTCACGCCAAAAAGTGCAGAAAAATCAAGTTTCTCAACCCATCATACAAGTTATTCCTTGACCCAGGTCCTTTTACAGAGGGGTGAGACCTGCTGGGGCGCGTGGCCCTCACAAAGGACCACGCTGGGGTTTGCAGTGGCCTCGTGTGCCCAGTACTGTTCTAAGCCCTCACGCACGTAGTCTCACTGAAACGACGCCGCAGTCATTTGAGATGGACTCCAGTTGCTTTCCCAGTGTTTGAGAGGAAACTACAGCTTCAGGGGGTCAAGCAGGAGGCTCGAGCGCCTCCCCACCCCCCATTGACCTCGTATCTCTGGCAAGTGTTGGTTACACACGCTCGTTACACGCACTCGAGAGGAAAGACTCGAGTGCTCCCTTAGTGTGGCCGGCCGTCCAGATCTGTCTTGCAGTTCTTGTTGGTTGCTGGCCTCACTGTGGACTGCTGCCGTCCTCGTGGGGGTTTCTTCTCCGTGACTTCTTCCTCTCCTTTCCCTCATGTCCAGTGAGGCACCCGTCCCGTCTCCTCCCTTCCCCGGGCAGCACTTGCCCAGCCCCTCCCAGGCCTCCTGCCCCCTTGCACACCCACGCCAGCCTGACTCTCTGGGCCCTCTGCAGCCGGCGGCTCTCTTCCTCCCCAGGGGAGCCCCCTCGCTTCTCATGGCACTCTACGCCTCAGACCCACACGTGGCCTTCTCCAGACATGCTTCCCACTCGCTTGTTTTGGGGCTCTTTTGCCATGTCATTGTATGGGCTGGCAGTGTCGTCTCCTGTCTTCCCCGTCTGGATTCGGGCATCTGTTATAGTTCAGCTCGAATTCCTTTTTACTGCAGGATCTTCCTGCTTCTTCCACCTGGATGTGAGCTATTCAAACTTCCATAGTCATTTCTCTCTCACCCACGGGGCACTTGATGCGCACATAGGCCTCGTGCTGGCAGCCTGTTGTGCGCAGCTCCTCTGGAAGCCTGGATCCGTGAGCGCGGCCCTGTGGGCCCAGAAGGCTGCTGCTCCGGGGATGTGCTCAGTCGGTATTTGCTGACGTGGTGATAGATGTGAGATGAAAGCTTTGTGGAGAGGATCCCGTGACTCATCCACGCAGAAGCCCTCACCTCGGTTGTCAGATACTGGAATAGACAGGAGCACAGCTTTGCTCGGGGTGGAGGGGGGGTTTGTTTTGTTGAGCTCTAACCATATGCATCATCAGGAAAGCTCTAGAGAAAAAACGCTCAACTGCCATTCCTTTGTCTTGGTGACAGGATCCTGCCTCAGGATTGTTTCACTGTAATGTACGTAGTTTGTAATGAAAAAGATAAAAGGAATGTAGATAGCATGTACCTTTCCTCCTTCTCCCTTCCTCTGAAAGGGAACTGCTTTTTAGTGTCACTGAGCACCCAGCCCCGCCCTGAGAAATCAGTAAGAGGAGAAAGAAAAAAGAAACACTTAAGTTTAGGAATGTCAGTAATGTAACAGGAAGTTGTATTACAATGACTCTTGGGTGTAGGACTTCCTTGACTTTTCCCCCCCCCTTTTTTTCAACTTTCAAATTAAATTTGACCCTGTCCAAAGGTAAACTATCTACCTTTTTAAAGTAGGCTTTAAAATTACTTTGACAAGACACACGCAGATCATACCTTTGTGTCATACCCCAACCAGGCTCCCCTAGTTATAAAGCAGTATGTGTTCATTGTATATGTTTAGAAAATAATAGAAAAGTATAAATATAAAATAAAAAGTGCCTGTAATTCTGTCAGCCCAGCTATGACCACTCTGATCATTTTGGTATAAAAGTGGCCAGACTTTTGTGTGTGACCTGTCCCTCCTCCCTTCCCTTATCTAGCCTGTCACTAAGCCCAGTAGTTCTGTTCCGCACTGTACCTTGTATGCATCCACTTCTCACATCCCCACCACCATGCCTCCACCTTCGCTCACCAGGATTCCAGTGTGTCCTGACTCTCCTCCTGCCCCTCCTCCCCATCTGTCACCTGCACCGAACCATCCGAGGGATCATTCTAGAAAGGAAAGGAGTCCCTCATTTCCCTTTCGGAAGCCTTTCCCGCTGTACCTGAGGTGCAGTTCTTGAACTGGGAGCAGGGCCCACCTGCCTCAGGGCCCACACCTTGGCCTGCAGGAGGTGCTCCAGCCCTGCCGGCTTTGCTGCCTCTCCTCCGACTTGCCGACACTGGCCCCTCCCTGGCTGGAGGATCCCCACTCCTCCTTGAAGGCTTGTCTTATGTCATTGATTCAGAAAGCCTTTTCTGACCCCTAGTCTAAATCAGATCCCTCTGTTTTGTCCTTTCTCGATATACTGTAGTTTCCCTTCAGAGCATTTATCAGAATTTGTTACTGTTTAGTTGTATATTTTGTTTAATATCCGTCTCCCTTTCGATTTTAACCCCCATAAGGCAGTGGCTTTGTTCTAGTCACCATTCTTTAGGACCTAGAACTGTGCAAACTCTGAAAAATATCTGATGAATAAGGGAAGGGATGAACATTTCATTTTTAACATCTATGTTGTATTCCACTGTTCAAATAGATGTTCCATAAATTATTGTAAATAACTGGTGTTAACAGGTAAACTGAGGCATATTAAAAATTTTAGGAGTTTATTTGAGGAAAAATCTATTTGAATTGGGCAGCACCAAACTGGAAGTGGTCAGGAGCTGGGGAAGGACTTTTATCGAGAAGAGACAGGAGCAAAGCAAGGAAGTTATTTGACTGGCTTTAGCTGAAGCGGTAGCTTTATTTGGGAAAGTCGAGGTGGCTCTTTGTGATGGGCTGTCCTTAGGTTTTGACTTCTTAACCTTGAGGTATCTCAGGCTTAGGTTTAGGTTTGCTTACAGAGGCTACTAAGGCACTAGAGCCCCTCAGTCTAATGGCCTCTTTGTCTAATTAATTTAACACTTGTAATGAACATCCTTTTGCATAAATCTTTATGGATATCACTGATTAAGGAATAAATTTTAGAAATGGAATTACTAGGGCAAATGATAAGAGCATTTTTACAGTTTTTATTTGCATCACCAGGTTTCTTTTTAAAAATTATTAAATTGCACTCATGTTTCCAACCTTGCCAACAATGAATACTGTTATTACTATTAGCAAAAAAACAATTAAAGTTTGTTCTGTGTTCTTTTTTGTGTGTGTGTGAGGAAGATCAGCCCTGAGCTAACATCCGTTGCCAATCCCCCTCTTTTTGCTGAGGAAGACTGGCCCTGGGCTAACATCCGTGCTCATCTTCCTCCACTTTATATGGGACGCCGCCACAGCACGGCTGACAAGCATTGGTTTGCCTCAGTCCACGCCAGGGATCCGAACCTGTGAACCCTGGGCTGCCAAAGCACGAACTAAACCGCTGCACCACTGGGCTGGCCCCTGTTCTGTTGATAGGTATGTGATCAGTTTTAAGTTGGAGAAAACTATCACCTTGTGAGGAGGGCTCTTACCAAGTGTCTGAGATTGGATATGTTTTCCTATTAAAATGGGATGCAGAGTATAGTGCATTAAGACAGAAGTACATCTTTTGAGGAACGCATCTTTTCTCCTCCCTGAGTGATTTACGTTTGTGCCTGATGTGAGTCCTAGGTTAACACAGGAATCTGCAGTCCTGGTGGACTTGCCAGAGACAGCTGGTAGCTGGCAGACAAGTAGATAGGGCCTGCTCTCTGGGGAGAAGGACAAGTCACTGGTTGGCTGTAGCACAGTGTTTTGTGTGCAGAGCAGAGCTTCCTGGCTGGTGTTTAGGAACAGTGGGCTCCAGGTTTGCTGAGGGGTTGGTCCCACCACCCTCGGGAGCTGGGTCCTGGCCTCCACTTTGAGCCAACTTCTCCCTTTATCCCAGCGTGCAGTGCAAATATTAGCATTTTCTGTGTGTGCTGTAATGTGAAAAATGCTGGGGATCACAAATATCGCTTAGTGTTAAGGTCCCACTGAGCAGTTTCCTTACTAGAAGATTGTTTACTTTTACATGGTTGTGGACCATTTGATGGCTCATGCCGTCCCAGTAGGTGAGTGATGATCCTTTTAATATCTTCTATAGGAAGTGTGGCGTGCAGGCAGATACTGGAATGGTGCTGTAGAAGGACTTGGAGTAATTGTTTGGTCTCCTTTTCCCTGCACCCAGTGGTTTTCCAGCCTGGGGGTGTTGAAAAAATGCTGTCGCCCAAGCCCCAGCCCCAGAGAGGAGTGGGCTTTGGGTACGAGCCCTTCATAAAGGGGCCCCAGGTTGTGACTAATGGGCAGCCAGGGTTGAGAGTCATTACTGCCTGGAACCTCAGTTCTGTGTCTGACTTGATGGATGGGGTCCTGGGAGAGTGGCTCTAAGTTCTAAGTCTTGTGTTTGCATGCAGCCTATTTGGGGGCTCCTTCTTAAACTGTTTCTTGCATTGCCAACCCATTTTTGGATGTAAAGAGAAGGGAAGAAACCCAACAAGGAAATTGAAATTTCTCATGTCTTGTAACAGTCCCCTTGTTACACATGGGACGATTTTATCTTTTTTTATGGCTGAGTAGTATTCCATTGTATATATATACCACATCTTCTTTATCCAGTCATCAGTTGATGGGCACTTGGGTTGCTTCCACTTCTTGGCTATTGTGAATCATGCTGCAGTGAACATAGGGGTGCGTAAGCCTCTCTGAATTGTTGATTTCAAGTTCTTTGGATAAATACCCAGTAGTGGGATAGCTGGGTCATATGGTATTTCTATTTTTAATTTTTTGAGAAATCTCCATACAGTTTTCCGTAGTGGCTGCACCAGTTTGCATTCCCACCAGCAGTGTATGAAGGTTCCCTTTTCTCCACATCCTCTCCAACATTTGTTATTTTTTGTTTTGGTGATCATAGCCATTCTAACGGGTATAAAGTGATATCTTACTGTAGTTTTGATTTGCATTTCCCTGATGATTAGTGATGTTAAACATCTTTTCATGTGCCTGTTGGCCATCTGTCTATCTTCTTTGGAAAAGTGTCTGTTCATAGCCTCTGCCCATTTTTTGATCGAGTTGTTTGTTTTTTTGTTATTGAGTTGTGTGAGTTCTTTATATATTTTGGAGATTAACCCCTTGCCATATATGTTATTTGCAAATATTTTCTCCCAGCTGGTAGGTTGTCTATTCATTTTGAAGCTCTTTAGTCTGATGAAGTCCCACTTCTTTATTTTTTCTTTTGTTTCCCTTTTCCAAGTAGACATGGTATTCAAAACGATCCTTCTAAGACCAATGTCAAAGAGTGTACTGCCTATATTTTAGTCTAGGAGTTTTACAGTTTCAGGTCTTACTTCAAGTCTTTAATCCATTTTTAGTTAATTTTTGTGTATGGAGTAAGATAATGGTCTACTTTCATTCTTTTGCACGTGACTGTCCAGTTTTCCCAACACCATTTATTAAAGAGACTTTCCTGTCTCCATTGTATGTTCTTAGCTCCTTTGTTGAAGATTAGCTGTCTGTAGATAGTGTGGTTTTATTTCTGGGCTCTCAATTCTGTTCCGTTGATCTGTGTGTCTGTTTTTGTGCCACTACCATGCTGTTTTGGTTAGTATAGCTTTGTAGTATATTTTGAAGTCAAGGACTGTGATGCCTCCAGTTTTGTTCTTTTTCTCAATTGCTTTAGCTATTTGGGGTCTTTTGTTGCACCATCTGAATTTTAGGATCCTTTGTTCTATTTCTATGAAGAATGTCATTGGAATTCTGATTGGGATTGCATTGAATCGATAGCTTGCTTTCGGTAGTATGGACATTTTAACCATGTTTATTCTTCCAATCCATGTCCATGGAATGTCTTTCCATTTCTTTATGTTTTCATCAATTTCTTTCAATAATGTTTTATAGTTTTCATTGTATAGGTCTTTCACCTCCTTGGTTAAATTTCTTTCTAAATATTTTATTTTTTTTGTTGTGATTGTAAATGGGATTTTATTCTTGAATTCTCTTTCTGTTATTTCATTATTAGAGTATAGAAATGCAACTGATTTTTGTTAAGTTCATTTTGTACCCTGCAACTTTGCTGTAGTTACTGATTATTTCTAATAGTTTTTTCTGATGGAATCTTTAGGGTATTCTCTATATAAAATCATGTTGCCTGCAAACAGCGAGAGTTTCACTTCTTCATTGCCTATTTGGATTCCTTTTATTTCTTTTTTTTGCCTAATTGCTCTGGCCAAATCCAGTACTATCTTGAATAAGAGTGGCGAGAGTGGGCACCCTTGTCTTGTTCCTGTTCTCAGAGGGAGGGCTTTCAGTTTTTCCCTGTTGAGTATGATGTTGGCTGTGGGCTTGTCATATATGGCCTTTATTCTGTTGAGGTACTTTCCTTCTATACCCATTTTATTGAGAGTTTTTATCAGAAATGCATGTTGGATCTTGTCAAATGCTTTCTCTGTGTCTATTGAGATGATCATGTGGTTTTTATTCCTTATTTTGTTAATGTGGTGTATCACATTGGTTGCTTTGCAGATGAACCATTCCTGTGTCCCTGGTATAAATCCCACTTGGTCATGGTGTATGATCTTTTTGATGTATTGCTGTATTTGGTTTGCCAATATTTTGTTGAGGATTTTTGCGTCTGTGTTCATCAGCAATATTGGCCTGTAATTTTCCTTCTTCGTGTTGTCCTTGTCTGGCTTTGGTATCAGGGTGATGTTGGCCTCATAGAATGTGTTAGAAAGTGTTCCATCTTCTTCAACTTTTTTGGAAAAGTTTGAGAAGGATAGGTATTAAATCTTTGAATATTTGGTAGAATTCTCCAGAGAAGCCATCTGGTCCTGGACTTTTATTTTTTGGGAGGTTTTTGATTACTGTTTCAATCTCTTTACTTGTGATTGGTCTATTCAAATTCTCTATTTCTTCTTAATTCAGTTTTGGGAGGTTGTATAATTCTAAAAATTTATCCCTTTCTTCTAGATTGTCCAAGTTGTTGGCATATGGTTTTACATAGTATGCGCTTATAATCTTTGTATTTCTGTGGTATCCATTGTAATTTCTCCTCTTTCATTTCTAATTTTAGTTATTTGAGCCTTCTCTCTTTTTATCTTAGTGAGTCTGGCTAAGAGTTTGTCAATTTTGTTTATCTTCTCAAAGAACCAGCTCTTTGTTTCATTGATCCTTTTTACTGTTTATTTTTGTTTCAATCTCATTTATTTCTGCTCTAATTTTTATCATTTCCCTGCTTCTGCTGACTTTGGGCTTTGTCCTTCTTTTTCTAATTCTGTTAGGTGTAGTTTAAGGTTACTTATTTGAGATTTTTCTTGTTTGTTATGGTGGGGGCCTGTATTGCTATGAATTTCCCTCTTAGGACCACTTTTGCTGCATCCACTGTGAGTTGGTATGGTGTATTTTCATTTTCATTTATCTCCAGATATTTTTTGATTTCTCCTTTAATTTCTTCAATGATCCATTGATTGTTCAGCAGCATGTTGTTTAGTCTGCACATATTTGTCACTTTCCCAACTTTTTCTTGTAGTTGATTTCTAGTTCCATAGCATTATGGTTGGAAAAGATGCTTGATATGATTTCACTCTTCTTAAATTTATAGAGGCTTACCTTGTTTCCCAACACATGGTCTGTCCTTTTGAATGTTCCGTGTGCACTTGAGAAGAATGTGTAATCTGCTGTTTTTGGATGGAGTGTTCTATGTATATCTATTAAGTGCATCTGGTCTAGTTTTACATTTAAATGCACTATTTCTTTGTTTGCTTTCTGTCTGGACGATCTATCCATTGATGTAAGTGGGGTGTTAAGGTCCCCTGCTATTATTGTGTTGTTGTTAACATCTCCTTTTTGGTTTGTTAAGTTGCTTTACGTATTTTGGTGCTTCTGTGTTGGGTGCATATATATTTATAAGTGCTATGTCTTCTTGGTGAAATGTCCATTTTATCATTATATATTGCCCCACTTTGTGTGTCATTACCTGTTTTATCTTGAAGTCTACTTTGTCTGATGTAAGTATGGCAACATCTGCTTTCTTTTGTTTGCCGTTAGCTTGTATTATCATCTTCCATCCCTTCACTCTGAGCCTGTGTTTGTCTTAAGAGCTGAGATGTGTTTCTGGAGGCAGCATATTATATGTTGGGTCTTATTTTTTAATCCATTCCACCACTCAGTGTCTTATGATGGAGAATTCAATCCATGTACATTTAGAGTGATTATTGATACATGAGGGCTTAATGCTGCCATTTTATCATTTGTTTTCTGGTTGTACTGCATTTCCCTTGTTTCTCGTCCTGTGTATTTCAGACTGCCAATTCAGTTTGGTGGTTCTCTATGATGGGTTTCTCAGTTTTCTCTTTATTTATCATTTGTGTCTCTGTTCTGGTTGTTTGTTTAGTGGTGACCATGAGTGTTGTATAAAAAAATCTCATAGATGAGACAGTCCATTTTCTGATAGCCTCTTATTTCCTTAGACTAAATCAATTCCATCCCTTTCCACTTCCCCTTCCAAGTTACTGTTGTCACAACTTATTCCATCTTGTGTTGTTAGTTTGTGGTTAAAAGGACGAGATTACATTTATTTTTGATGTATTCCTTCCCTTTATCTTTAATGTTGTAATGAAGTGTTTGCTAACCTGTTCTGATAGAGACCTGCAATTTTCTGATTTTGTCTACCTATTTTTCTCCTTGCTCAAGTCTTTGTAACCCCTTTCTTTCTTTTTTTTTTTTTTGTCAGGAATGAGGCCCTTCGTGAGCATTTCTTGTAGGGGAGGTCTTGTGGCAATGAACTCCCTCAGCCTTTGTTTATCTGGGAAAGTCTTTATTTCTCATATCTGAAAGATATTTTTGCTGAATAGAGTATTTTTGGCTGAAAGCTTTTATCTTTCCGAATTTTGAACATATCATTCCACTCTCTCCTAGCCTGTAAGGTTTCTGCTGAGAAATCTGAAAACCTGATAGAGGTTCCTTTGTAAGTTATTTTCTTCTGTCATGCTGCCCTTAACATTTTTCTCTGTCATTGACTTTTGCCAGCTTTGCTACTATATGCCTTGGAGAGGGTCTTTTTACATTGATGTAATTAAGAATTCTATTCGCCTCTTTTACTTGTATTTCTAGCTCCTTCCCCAGGTTTGGGACCTTCTCAGCTATTATTTCTTTGAACAAGCTCTCTGCTCCTTTCTCCCTCTCATCTCCCTCTGGAATACCTGTAATCTTTATGTTGCATTTCCTAATTGAGTCAGATATTTCTGAGAATTTCGTCACTTCTTTTTAGTCTTAGTTCTCTCTCCTCCTCCATCTGAAGCATTTCTGTGTTTCTGTCCTCCAGACTGCTATTCTGTCCTCCATAATATCAGCTTTCTTATTCAGGGAGTAGAGCTTTCTTTATTTCATCCATTGTGTTTTTCATCTCCAACATTTCTATTGGTTTTTCTTCATGGTTTCAATTTCTTTTGTGAAGAATTCCATCTGTTCATTAATTTTGTTCCTGACTTCATTGAACTGTGCATCTGTATTTTCTTGTAACTCATGAGTTTTTTTTTATGATAGCTATTTTGAATTCTTTGTCATTTAGATTATAAATTTCTGTGCCTTCAGGGTTGATTTCGGGGTGCTTGTCATTTTTCTTCTGGTCTAGAGTATTAATATATTGCTTCATACTGTTAGATGGTGTGGATTTGTGCCTTTGCATAGTGATAGCATCTGGTCACAGCTTCCACCTGCCACCTCTGGGTTGTGGTCAAGAGCTATGTATTCTGAGCCGGCTGTGACCCCTGGCATCTGGGCCTGTCCTTAGAATCTATGCTGATAGGTCCCACCCTGTGATTTCCAGTTTGCTCACAACTGCTGCTTTTTTAACCTATGTGTGGGCACTCTCGCCAACAAGCTGAGATGGAGCTCTGGGTGGGGGGAGGGGTGCTTTCTTTACCCTGCCCAATCCCAGGGGCATTCTCACTGTGCCCTTGCTATCTGCTCTTCTGGGGTGCTGGCTTGATGAAGACACCTCTGCAATAGTTTAGCCTCCTCTGTGTAGACCTTTCCCACAGCCTGTGAGGGAACTTGGAGAGTGAAGGTTTTCCTGCAGACAGCCACCCCTCCCCCCTTTTCTCAGAGCCACTCGTGGTCCCACACCCTGGGTCGCTGCTGTTCAGGAGAGAGAGGAGATCCCCTTACCTCCTTCCACTTCCTCTGGGGGGTCCAGCACCTCCACCTTCAGATGTATGGCTGTGTTGTTCTCTCAGATGTCTTTTGTGTTGTGTGAATTTCCTCTTTACATATATGAATGTCCTTTTCATTGTATCTTAGCGAGGAGAGTCTAAGGGAAGAGCTCACTCCACTATGATGCTGATGTCACTATCTAAAACTAATTATAGGGTTATTATGAATTTCAAACTTAACCCAAAAAAAGCCACATCAGTTGTCATAGTCACTACCCAGCTTCTGTTTATTTTATTATTAAAATTCAGTTACCAGAAGTTCATAGTTCTCAAGTTTAAAGCAAAATGTGTTTACCATGCAATTTTTATATACTAGGTTTTATCCATCTTGGATTTCTTTATTTTCTTTGGTAATATATTTGGAAGGGAAATGTTTTTCATAATTATATTTTTCCAATTTGTAATTTTGTATAATTGACTTATTCAGTGCAGCAATTTGAGTTGCACTCAAATTTTCTAAGTGTTCTTGATATCTTTTCTAGAGTTATGAGAAACTATAGGAAACTTCCCTTCCCTTTGTACCATCCTCCCGTGCCCTCACTATTCCCCCCAGCATCTAGCATAGCCCTGGATAAATAATGAATGCTCAACAGGTATCTCCAGGTGTTAAGAGTCATAGAGACTCTGTATTTAAATTCTTTTTTTTTTCATTCACCATGAACTAACGTCTGTTGCCAGTTTTCCTCTTTTTGCTTGAGGAAGATTCGCCCTGAGCTAACATCTGTGCCAGTCTTCCTCTATTTTGGATGTGGGTCGCCCCCACAGCATGGCTGACAAGTGATATAGGTCTGTGCCCGGAAATCAAACCTGCGAATCTGGGCCACTGACACAGAGCACACCAAACTTAACCACTAGTCCATGGGGCCGGCCCCTGTATTTAAATTCTGAGTGAGCTCACACTGAGTATGATTTGGGAATTGAATTAAGCTGCTGGTAACGGATCCACAGCTACAGAGCTTAATACATATAGGTGGACTAAAAAGGAAGGCTGGGAGTTGGCAGGATATGTCCAGCATAGTGGTTTTATAGTGTCATCAAGGACTCAGGCTCCTCCTCTGTTTCTGCTCTGCCATCCTTAGTAAGAGGCTTCCATCTTCAAGTGCACCAGGTGGCCCTTCTCCAATCAACATTCCACTTAAGAAGTGGGAGAAGGGCACAAAGATGGGCTGCTCTTGCTCTGGCTCTTTCTTAAGGAGCTTTCACCCCCACCTCACTGGCCAGAACCTGGTCACTTGGTCACAAGAGGTTAAAGCAGCCTTGGAAATGTGTACATTAGTTGGGCATATGGGTGCCTCTAACACAGTCGGGCTTCTCTTCATAAGGTAGAAAGGGAAGGAGGATCTTGATTAGGAAATCAGAGGACAACCAGGTGTTGTACTGGCTGTGTCACCACGGACTGACAGCTTACCTTTTGAGCCTCACGATTCTTTTTTTTTTGTTTTGCTGGGAAAGATTTGCCCTGAGCTAACATCTGTTGCCAATCTTCCTCTCTTTTTTTTTTCTCCCCAAAGCCCCAGTACATGGTTGTATATCCTAGTTGTAAGTCCTTCTACTTCTTCTTTGTGAGCCGCCACCACAGCATGGCTCCTGACAGACGAATGGTGTGGTTCCAGGAACCGAACCTGTGCTGCTGAAGTGGAGCACGCCAAACTTGAACCACTAGGCCATCAGGGCTGGCTGCTCACGATTCTTTATCTGTACACTTGGGATAATAATTACTTGTACCTCATGGGCTGTCCTGCAAACCAGAAAAAATGTTTGTAAAGTGCCTGGCACATGGTAGGCATGCAAAGGATGATGGCTAAACCACAGTGCTCTGTGTCATTAGTCTTGAAAATTGTGAAGGGGCTGGAGAGCTGGGTTTCAGGTGCTTCCTTGTGAGATTGTCACCCTCTTTCCAGCCACGATGCTGCAGGCCCCTGTTCTACCAATAATCACGTGGAGGAGTTGTGCTCTAACCTATGGAATGTGTGTGCCCTTGTGGTTTTGATATGTATTTGACTGGTTATGATATAAAAATAATTATTAATCATGTGGCAGAAATAAAGGTTGTTTTGTACAAAAGTAAATGATTAACAGTGACAAAGTTTCCCCAGCCAACAAGTAAACATTCAGTGTAGATTTGAAGCAACTTCATTTGATTCATAAAAGCTTTTATTCAGCATTGGGCATCTACGAGGCCCAAGAATGTGGCTGAGCAATACCAGAGCAAGTCAGCCTCTGTGCCAGCCGTCAGCCTCGAGGGACTGGGAGGAAGCTTCCAGATAGCACCTGTGTCTCAGTCACCTCCCCTTTCTGCCTCCACACCAAATAGCTTCATTTTACTCTGCTGTTTTGGCATTCCCACTCTTTTTCTGGTGTTTTCAACTGGAAATATTTGCGCAAGAGGCCCTATCCTGTAGCTGGGGATCTATCAGTAAATTTTGATGTCCTTGTTTCCCATCTGCTATGTTTGCATCTCTCTCTTTTAGGCCAAGGTTTCTGATATCCCCAGTAGAAAGGAGACTCAAGTCAGCAGACTCAGCCTACCCTACTTTCAGGATCTCATTGGTAGTTTCAGAAGTCTTTCTCCTACAACAGGAAGGTGTGTGCTCTTTCCGTCTCTGTCTCTCCTTTTTCCTCTCTCTCTCTCTCACTATCTCTCTCAAGAAAGGCTGGGAAAAATTCTTAAAAAGTGGTTGAGACCTCTATCTTAGACTTGTCTTTGACTGTAGTCTCTACTTCAGTCATTATACTGATGAGTACTTTCCCCAATACCTGCTATATTTGTCTCCTAGGTGGCTTTCAAATCTGTCTTTTCAATGCTGACACATGGCTCTATACCTGGATTCTTCTAAGCAGTCTCTCTGGCACAGTGAACTTTTCCTGAAGCACAACAGTCAGCCACTCCCTTGGTAACCACTGCCCTCCACCTCCCATCTGATCTCTGCTTACTTATAAAACTTCATTATTTCTCTCATTGCCAGTCCAGCCTGCCTGCTCCAGCTGTGTCTGCCTCTTGACACACCAACTGCCACCAAGCCATCTAACTTTCTTCCACACTGGCTTTACGCACGCTGTTTACCCCACCTGGAATGCACTCCCCCCAGCCCAGCCATATTCCACCCACTCAAGTCCCACTTCTTCCGTGATTCATCCCTGTGGCCTTCTCTGGCTATTCATTCCAGCACAGGCTGAGTTCTCCCTTTTCTGAATTCTCGTTTTTACCAGTCCCATCCAGGCAACTGGGGTAGGTCTACACAGGGTCTTAGAAATTATCTAGCCCACCCAGCTCTTTTCACAGTTGAATTAACTGAGACCCAGAGAGGTGATGTGGTCAATTCAAGGCTGTCCAGCAAGTAGGGGGCAGAACTGAAGGTGGAAGCTTCTCGTTTTGCCCATGAGACTTGAAGGACAGAGAAAGAAGGAGAAATAACTGCCCTTCCCATTTATAAAAATAAGATACTTTCATATAGTAAAATCCACCCATTGACCCACTATCCAGAGATAAGCGCTGTTATTTGCCATATATATTTGTTGGTTTTT
The DNA here is from genome assembly GCA_031878705.1 of Tapirus indicus. Lineage (NCBI taxonomy): Eukaryota > Metazoa > Chordata > Mammalia > Perissodactyla > Tapiridae > Tapirus > Tapirus indicus. The sequence goes on along the minus strand of CM062930.1, from coordinate 84,028,881 downwards.
TATTTTGGAAAAAGTTTTAAAGTAGAACAGCATAGTGAAACCCCATGTATCCATCAGCTAGCTTCAACAGTGATCACCATTCTTCCTTTCTTGTTTCACCTCTCTCTAGAGTATTTTTAAAAATAAATATTCAATTGAAGTATAATATCTAGGATATTTTAAAAACAAATACCAAGCATTATATCATTTATCACTCATATATACTTAAATATATCTCTAAAATACAAAACAGAAAAAGATAAACACGTAATCACAACACTGTTATCACATTCAACAAAATAAACATATATTTAATTTTAACAATTTCTGTGATTAACATTTTGCAGCTACTTACTGTAGAAGTGAAATTAATATTTTTTGAGCAATTACTACATGAATATCACTTAATCCTCCCAACAAGCCCATGACGAAGGTTCTATCTTTGCCAATATTTTACAGATGAAAAAATCAGATCGTAGGTTACCTTACACAAGGTAAATAATGTAGCTTCTAAGTAGTAGAACTAGGAATCAAATCCAGATCTAGCTGTTTCTCGTTTTGTAACCTGAATTCTTTTCGCTCAACATTTCTATACAGAGCATTTCTTCATATCAATCAAAACATTACAGGCATATCTCGTTTTATTGCACTTTGCTTTATTGCTCTTTGCAGATACTGCATTTCTCACAAATTGAAGGTTTGTGGCAACCCTGTGTTGAGCAAGTCTGTTGGCACCATTTTTCCAACAGCGTTTGCTCACTTATTGTCTCCATGTCACATTTTGGTAATTTTCACAATATTTCAAACTTTTTCATTATTGATGTATTTGTTATGGTTGTGTAACCAGTGATCCTTTTTGTGTGTGTGTGAGGAAGACCAGCCCTGAGCTAACATCCGCTGCTAGTCCCCCTCTTTGTGCTGAGGAAGATGGGCCCTGTGCTAACACCTGTGCCCATCTTCCTCCACTTTATGTGTCATGCTGCCACAGCATGGCGTGATAAGTGATGCGTAGGTCTGCACCCAGGGTTCCAAACCTGCAAAACCCCGGGCTGCTATAGCAGAGCCACAAACTTAACCACTACACCACCGTGCCAGCCCCTGTGATCAGTGATGTTTGATGTTACTATTGTAATTGTTTTGGGATACCATGAACAGCCCCCATATAAGATGGTGAACTTAATCGATAAGTATTTTGTATGTTGTGACTGCTCCACCAACCAGCTGTTCTCCCGTCTCTCTCCCACTCCTCGGACCTCCCTATTCCCTGAGACACAACAGTGTTGAAATTAAGCCAGTTAGTAACCCTACAGTGGCTTCTATGTGTTCAAGTGAAAGGAATAATCACGTTTCTCACTTTAAATCAAAAGCTGGAAATGATTGAGCTTAGTGAGGAAGTCATGTTGAAAGTGGAATTAGACCTAAAGCGAGGACTCTTGCACCAACCATTTGGCCAGACTATGAATGCAAAGGAAAAGTTCTTGAAGGAAATTAAAAGTGCTACTCCAGTGAACTCACGAATTATAAGAAAGTGAAAAAGCCATGTTGCTGATATGGAAAAAGTTGTAGTGGTCTGGACAGAAGATCAAATAAGACACAACACTCCGGTAAGTCAAAGCCTAATCCAGAGCAAGGCCCTAAGTCTCTTCAATTCTCTGAAGGCTGAGAGGTGAGGAAGCTGCAGAAGATAAGTCTGAAGCCAGCTGAGGTTGATTCACGAGGTTTAAGGAAAGAAGCCGACTCCATACATAAAAGTGCAAGATGAAGCATCAAGTGCTGATGTAAAAACTGCAGTAAGCTATCCAGAAGATCTAGCTAAGATAATTAAGGGAGGTGGCTACGCTAAACAACAGATTTTTCAATGTAGATGAAAAGCCTTATATTGGAAGAAGATGCCATCTAGGACTTTCATACCTAGAGAGGAGAAGTCAATGCCTGGCTTGAAGCTTCAAAGGACAGGCTACTCTCTTGTTAGGGGCTAATGAGCTGGTGACTTTTAAGTTGTAGCCAGCCCTGGTTGTCTAGTGGGTAAGATTAGGTGCTCTTGCCACCATGGTCTGGGTTCGTTTCCTGTTCAGGGAACCTCACCACCCATCTGTTGGTTGCCATACTGTGGCAGCTGTGTGTTGCCGTGATGCAGAAAGCTGTGCCACCAGGATTTCAAATACCAGCAGGGTCACCCGTGGTGGACAGGTTTCAGCAGAGCTTCCAGACTCGACAGACTAGGAAAAAGGACTTGGCCACCCACTTCTGAAAAAATTGGCCCTGAAAACCCTATGAATAGCAACAGAGTTTTGTCTGATATAGCACCAGAAGATGAGAGGATTGCAAAAAAAGACTGGGCAGGGTTCTGCTCTACTGTGCACAGGGTCACTAGGCATCAGAATCAACTTGACAGAAGAAACAACAAAAGCTCTGTCTGTGCTCTATAATTGGAACAACAAAGCCTGGATGACAGCACATCTGTTTACAACATGGTTTACTGAATATTTTAAGCCCACTGTTAGGACCTGCTGCTCAGAAAAAGAGATTCATTGACAATTCACCTGGTCACCCAAGAGATCTAATGGAGATATACAACAAGATTGATGTTGTTTTCATGCCTGCTAACACAACATCCATTTGCAGCCCATGGATCAAGAAGTAATTTTGACTTTCAAGTCTTCTAATTTAAGAAATACATTTTGTAAAGCTATGGTTGCCATTGATGGTGATTTCTCTCATGGATCTGGGCAAAGTAAATTGAAAACCTTCTGGAAAGGATTCACCATTCTAGATGTCATTAAGAACATTCATGATTTATGGGAAGAGGTTAAAATATCAACATGAACAGGAGTTTGGAGGTTGATTCCCACCGTCATGGGTGACTTTGAGGGGTTCAAGACTTCAGCAGAGGAAGTAACTGCAGATGTGGTGGAAATAGCAAGAGAACTACAATTAGAAGTGGAGCCTGAAGGTGTGACTGAATTGCTGCAATCTCATGATAAAACGGATGAGGAGTTGCTTCTTATGGATGAGCAAAGGAAGTGGTTTCTTATTCCATCTGGTGTTGTGAGTTTGTGTTTGTTTTATTTTATTTTTGTGTGAGGAAGACCAGCCCTGAGCTAACATTCGTTGCCAATCCTTGTGAGTTTGTGTTTAAAGTGATGAGTTTATGTTTATTTTTGGTGTTTTCCTTCTCTTAATCTTTGGTGTTTTAATTAAGTGTTTGCCAATCTCTGATAGCTGCAATTTTTCTGGTTTTGTCTACGTACTTTTCTTCTTGCTCAAAGCTTTGTATCCCCTTTCTCTTTTTTTTTTTTTCAGGCATGAGGGCCTTCTTGAGCATTCCTTGTAGTGGGGGGTCTTGTGGCAGTGAACTCCCTTAGCTTTTGTTTATCTGGGATGGTTATTATTTCTCCATCATATCTGAAGGATATTTTCGCTGGCTAGCATATTCTTGGCTGAAAGTTTCTGTCTTTCAGAATTTTGAATATATCATTCCACTCTCTCCTAGCCTGTAAAGTTTCTGTCGAGAAATCGGCCAAGAGCCTCAAAGGACTTCCTTTGTATGTTATTTAATTTTTTGTCTTGCTGCCTTTAATATTTTTCCTTTATCATTGACTTTTGCCAGCTTTACTACTGTATGCCTTGGAGAGGGTCTTTTTATGTTGATATATTTAGGAGATCTATTGATTTCATTCACTTGTATTTCTAGCTCCTTCCCCAGGTTTGGGAAGTTATCAGCTATTATTTCCTTGAACAAGCTCTCTGCTCCTTTTTCCCTCTCTTCTCCCTCTGGAATACCTATAACCCTTATGGTGCAATTCATAATTGAGTCACATATTTCTCGGAGGATTTCTTCATTTCTTTTTAGTCTTAGTTCTCTCTCCTCCTCCATCTGGAGCATTTCTGCATTCCTGTCCTCTATATTGCTAATTCTTTCCTCCATATTGTCAGCTCTGTTCTTTAAGAATTCTAGGTTTTTCTTTATCTCCACTGTGTTTTTCATCTCCAACATTTCTGATTGGTTTTTCTTTATAGTTTTAATTTCTTTTGTGAAGAAATTCCTGATTTCACTTAATTGTTTACCTGTATTTTCTTGTAGTTCATTGAACTTTTTAATGATAGCCATTTTGAATTCTCTATCATTTAGGTTATACATTTCTGTGCCTTCAGGATTGATTTCTGGGTGCTTGTCATTTTCCTCCTGTCTGGAGATTTAATATATTTTTGCATAGTGCTTGAGGGCGTGGGCTTATTTTTTCTCATTCTGAAGATCTGGTTGCAGCTTCCATCTGCCACCACTGGGTGGGGGGCAAGAGCTGTGTCTTCTGAGCCCGCTGTGATTTGCAGATGCTCTGGCCGACCAGCTGTGCTGAAGCGCCTGATTGCGGGATGGGTCTTTCTTTCACCCGCCCGATCCTGGAGTCTTCTTGTTCTTGCCTCATTATCTTCTGTGCTGGGGTGCTAGCTTGATGAAGACACCCCCACAACAGTTCAGTCCCCTCTGTATGGGAATTTCCTACAGGCTGTGAGGGAACTTGGAGAGTGATGGTTTTCCCACGGAGGGCTGCCCCTCCCCCAGATCTGTGAGAGCCGCCCTCTTCTGGAGGGGAGGGGCTCTTTCTTTCGCCTGCCCAGTACCGGGGGCTTCTCATTCTTCCCTTGATATCTGCTCTTCTGGTGTGCTAGCTTGATGAGAACAACCCCTGCAACAGTTCAGGCCCCTCTGTATGGGAATTTCCCACAGGCTGTGAGAGAACTTGGAGAGTGATGGTTTTCCTGCAGAGGGCTGCCCCTCCCTGCCCCCCACCCCCAGCTGCACAGTCCTGGTCCCAGGATTGCTGTCATTGGGAAAAGAGAGGAGTTCTCCTTAACCTCCTTCCTCTTCCTCTGTGAGTACCAGCACCTCCACCCTCAGATGTAAGGCTGTGTGGGTCTCTTCTACGTCTTTTGTGTTGTCAAGTGTCCTCTGTTAGTATTTGAATGTCCTTTCTGTTGTATGTTAGGCGGGGAGAGTCTCAGGGAGAAAGCTCACCCCGCCATGGTGCTGACATCACTCTTGCAGAAGTGGTTTATTGAGATGGAACCTGCTCCTGGTGAAGATGCTGTGAAGATTGTTGAAATGACAATAAAAGATGTAACATAAACTTAGTTGATAAAGCAGTAGCAGAGTTTGAGAGGATTGACTCCAATTTTGAAAGATGTTCCACTGTGGGTGTGATGCTATCAAACAGCATCACATGCCACAGAGAAATCAAAGAGTCAATCAATGCAGCAAATTTCATTGTCTTATTTTGAGAAGTTGCCACAGCCACCCCAGCCTTCAGCAACCAGCACCCTGATCAGTGAGCAGCCATCGACATTGAGGCAAGATGCCCCACTTATGAATTGATGAATGCTCAGGTGATAGTTAGCATTTTTTAGCAATAAAGTATTTTTAAATTAAGGAGTGTATTTTTTTAGACATGCTATTGCACACTTAAAACTTGTATATGCACTGGGAAACCTAAAAATTCATGTGATTCACTTTATTGCAATACTTGTTTTATTGCAGTGATCTGGAACCAAACCCACAGTATCTCCAAGGTATGCCTGTATTCTAAAACATTTTACATGCCATCATGGTATTCTGTTATCTGCCAGAATTTAACAGTTCCCCTCTTTGGACAATGAGATTCTGTCTATTTTTTTACTATTATAAATAATACTATGCTGAACATGTTTATTCATAAATTTTGGAAGACATCTCCCACTTTCTTTAGGTTAGGTTTTTGAAAGTGAAATTAATCCAGGAACCTTGTTCTGTAATTGTTTCATGCAAGTTAGTTTTGCCTAGAGATTGAGTAACATTCAGTAGTAGATCACATAGTGTTAAATGGCCAGCAGAACCAGAAGTAAACCCACATCATCTTTTCAGTCATTCTCTCAGCATGTCTTTATTGAACACCTACTAGGTGTCATGCACTATGCTAAGCATTGAGGATTCAGAGATGTCTGAGGCTTGAGATTCCTCCTCTTAATGCCTGATTCATTCTGGACTCTTTCTCATTCACCAGTTAAACTCTATGGGGGAGGTATTTTCAGTAAAGGTGGGGGAGTTAAGTGGTGGCAGGAACCTTCATTCTATAACATTTACAAAAACTGGATTTAAAAAATTAAATAAAGACTCTGGCAAGCATCCAAAAACAGACACACCACACGAGAGGTTTAATCTCAAACAATTAATGGGAAATGGTAAAAATTCGGAACTCGTGGCTTTCTAGCCCAAGGGCCTAGTCTAACTCCTATAGCTGCAGAAAATTGGATGGGGAGAGGGAGGAAACCTCAGCCTTACTGTCTAAAAATTCCAGAGACCAGAGTTCAGGCAGCTGGAAATTTAAACGGAAATTCTGGGCAGTGAGAAAATTACAGAAGTAATGAAGCTCAAATTCTGAGTGTAAACTCTCCCAAATCCCTGGCAACAGTTAAACTATGCATGTGTGGGAGATATCCCAGGGGCTCAGTGAGAAAGCAGGCAAAGACCAGAAAGAAATATATCCGTGAAACATAGAGCCATGTGGGGCCAGACTTGTGCGTTTGCTGCTTTTCTAAGCCAAGTGTGTTCCTTAACCATGTGCAGCTTAGATGGCATGAAGTTGAGCCCTTATGGGCTTTAAGTTTCAGAGGCGAGAGCAGCTGGAAATTAGTGGTGAAAGGGGAAGGAATCCCTAGAAGCAAGGAAATCACAGAAAGTTTGAGCCCCAGCACTCCCTATATCCTTGACTAACGACCAAATTACATAGGCACAGCTTCCCACGTTGAAAAGTGGGAAGCCACAAGAACAGAACATCAGTTTCAATGTGCTGCAGTTTGAATCTAGTCAAGTTACTGCCTATTACAGCAAAATCACTAACCTCAGAACCCAGCAGAATGCAATGTCACTGCAGTGTATTATCCACAGTATCCAGTCTTCAGCTGTCATTAGTGTATATGCAATGAAAAAGGAAAGTGAGACCCTTACTCGGGAAATAAGGCTGTCAACAGAAACTGACTGCAGGTGAAACCAGACACAGGCTTTAGCAGAAGAAATTAAAAGAGCTGTTTTAAAATGATTAAGATGTTAAATTTTATGTTTTTCTTAACCAAAGTTTTTTAAAAAGCTATTAAAAATATGTCCGAAGAATGAAAGGAAAATATGTCAGAAGAATTAAAAGGAAATATAGTATTAAGGAATGGACAGACAAAATCTCAGCAGAGAAATGGAAATCACAAAAATGGAAATCTAAGCTGTGGAATACAATGACTAAAATTTAAAAACTGATGGAATGGGCTCAACATAAGATTAGATATGGCAATAAAAACAATCAGTGAACTTAAATATAAATCAGTAAAAATTACCCAACTAAAAAACAGAAAAGATTGAAGAGAAATAAACAGAATCTCAGAGACCTGTGGCACAATATCAGGTGATCCAGTGTATGTGAAATTGGAATCCCTGAAGGGGAAGAGCAATAGAAATGGGTAGAAAAATATTTGAAGCAATAATGGCTGACAAGTTCCCAAATTTGGTGAAAAACTTTTAGGCACAGACTCAAGAAGCTCAATAAACCCAAAGCAGGATGAACACAAAAAAACCCATGCCTAGGCTTACCATATTTAAACTGATGAAGGCCAAAGATAAAGACAAAATCTTTAAAGCAGCCAGAGAAAAACAATATGTTACATATAGAGGAACACACATAAGATTAACAGCTGACTTCTCATTAGAAAGTATAAAAACGAAATATATTGGAATGACATTTTCAATGTGCTGAAGGAAAAAAATCTATCCACTGAGAATTCTATATCTAGCCAAACTGTCTTTAAGAAATAAAAGTGAAGACATTTCCAGAGAACAAAAATCTGAGAAAATTTGTCACTGAGCTACCTGCACTAAAAGAAATGCTAAAGGACATACAGGGAGGAATGAAGAGCAGTAGGAATGGTACATCAATAAGAGTAAAAGACTAATTTATTTGTCTTCATTTCTTTTAAAAACATGTCAATATTTAAAGACAAAATAACACCGTATTGGGTTGGCCTCATGGTGTGGTGGTTAAGTTCGGTGCACTCTGCTTCTGCGGCCCAAGTTCGTGGGTTCAGATCCCATGTGTGGACCTACACTGCTCGTCAGCCATGCTGTGGTGGAGACCCACATACAAAATAGAGGAAGATTGGCACATGTTAGCTCAGGGCTAATCTTCCTCAGTAAAAAACAAAACAAAAAACCACTGTATTGATGGGTTTATCATGCATATAGATGTAACATAGAACACTATGGGTGGGGGTTAAGTGGAATTATATTATTGCATGGTTCTTGCTTTTTCTGACATAATTAGAGAAGAACATTTAAGTAGATTGTGATAAGTTAAAAATGTATATTGCAGACTTGAGAGCATTCACTAAAATATAATTCAAAGAGCTAGAGCTAGAGAGCCAATTGAGGAATTAAAATGGAATACTAAAAATTGATTAACATGAAAGGAGACAGAAAAGGAGAAACAAAAAACAGATGAGATAAATAGGAATGGCAGACCTAAATAAAATCATATTAATCATTATATTTGCTGTAAAGGGATTAAGCTCTACAATCAAAAGGTAGAGATTGTCATACTGAATTTAAAAAGCAAGATCCAACTGTATTCTGTCTACAAAACAAACTTTTGAAATACAAGGACTCAAATAGACTGAAAGTAAAAGTCTGGAAAAAGATATGCCATGTGAACAGTAAACACAAAGTAGATCCAATAGCAACATTAATATCAGACTTGAGATTCCTCTTCAAGACAAGTATTACTTGAGACAAAGAGGGACAGTTAATAATAAAAGGATCAGTACATCAAGATGATGTAGTAATGAGTAAGCACCTAAAAACAAAGCTTCAAAGTATATGAAACAAGAGCTAAAAGGAGAAATAGGCAAATCTACAATCATAACATGTAGATTTTAACCCACCTCTCTCAATAATTGATCAAACAAGTAGACAAAAATATCAGTAAGAATATAGGAGACTTGAAGGACATTGTCAACCACTTTAACTTAATTGAAATTCATAAAACACCACACTCAATAACTGTAGAATACACATTCTTTTCTAGTGCACATAGAATTTTCACAAAGACAGACCATCTGCTAAAATAAAAGTCTGAATAGCTTTTCAAAGATTGAACTCTTTAATATGTTTTCTGACCACAATGAAATTAAATTAGAAAAAAAATTAAAATCTTCAAAAGCCCCAAATATCTGGATATTAAACAGCTCACTTCTAAGCAAGTCATGACACAAAAAAGAAATCACAAAGGAAATTATAAAATATTTCACTTGAATAATAAAATACAATACATCAAACTTTGTGAGATTTTGCTAAAGCAGTACTTAGAGGGAAATATAGTTTTTTAAGTGTTTATCTTAGAAAAGAAGAAAAGTCTAAAATCAAAAAGAAAGGTAAATTAAACCCAAGGTAAGTCAAAGAAAGGAAGCAATAAAGAACAAATAAAAACAGACAAACAATAAAGAAAAATCAGTGAAGCCAAAAGCTGATTCTTTGAAAAGATCAATAAGATTAATAAACCTCTAGCTAAACTTACCCCCACCGATAAATAAATCAATAAGAAAAAAAAAAGGCAACAAAAAGCACAGAGGAAACAAATTACCACTCTCAAGAGTCAGTGAAGGGACACCACTATGGATCTTACAGACATTAAAAAGATAAGGGAATATATAAACAGTAAATTTTTTATCCAATAAATATGACTTAGATGAAATAGATCGACAAATTTTTTGAAAGACAAAAACTAACAAAGTTGACCCAAGAAGAAATAGAAAAATCTGAATAGCTCAACATCTAGTAAAGAAATTAATAGTTAAAATCTTTCCTACAAGGAAGACTACAGGCTCAGATGCTTCACTGGTGAGTTCCATTAAAGAATTAAGGAAGAAGTAATAGTAATCCTAGCCAAACTCTTCCAAAAACTGAAGGAATAATTTCCAACTAATCTTATGAGACCAGTATTACTCTGATAGCAAGACTTGCCAAAGCCGCGGTAAGAAAACTACAGACCAAAATTCCAGTATCTTTTCTAAATGCAAACATCCTAACCAAAATATTACCAAATGGCATTCAGTAAAAATATATCAGGACCAAGTGGAATTTATCCTAGGTGTGCAGTAAAGCCACCTCAATAGATGCAGGAAAAGCTTTTCACAAAATCCAACAGCCATTCATAACAAAAAATCTCACCAAACTGGGCATAAAAGAGAACTTCCTCTGTTTGCCAAAGGGCATCTGTGTAGAATCTACAGTTAACATCACATTTAATGGTAAAAAAACTGAATACCTTGCTTCTAACATTGGTAATAAATGCTGGATGTCCACTTTCATCTTTGGTGGAGGTCTTGGCCAGTGCATTACGGAGAGTAAAAGAAATAAAAGTACACAGATTTGAAAAGAAGTAAAACTGTCTTTATTTGCATTTGACATGGTCCTTTTTGTACAAAATCCTAAGGAATCTATTAAAAAGCTACCAGAACTAATAATTTACTATATAATAATTTAGCACGGTCACAGGATACAGTCAGTATGCAAAAATCAAAAAATTTTTTTTGTATTCTAGCAATGAACACTTGGATATTGAAATTTAAAATGTGATTTCATTTACAATAGCATTTAGAAATATGAAATACTTAGAGATAAATTGAACAAAATATGAACAAGACCCATAGACTTAAGACTACAAAGCCTTACTGAATGAGTTAAAGGAGATCTAAATAAATGGAGAGATATACCATGTTCATGGATTAGAAGACTTAATATTGTTAAGATGGCAGTTCCACCCAAGCTTATCTAGAGATTCAGCACAATCCCAATAAAGCTACAGCAGGCTTTTTTTGTTTTTTTAAATTGACAAGCTGATTCTAAATTCATATGTTACTGCAAAGGACCTAGAAGGGCAAAAGCAATTAAAAAAAAACATAAGTATAATACTTAAGCTACCTAATTTCAAGACTTATACTAGCCAAAACTTTAGACTAGACTATAATAGAGTAGACTCTAGAGCTACAATAATCAAGACAATGTGGTATTGGCATAGGATAGATATACAGATCAGTGGAACAGAATAGAGTCCAGGAATAGGCCCACACTTAAATAGTCAGTTGATTTTCAACAAGGATACCAAGGAAATGGACGAAGAAGTCATAAATTACATTTTATTATTTCAATGGGGAAGGAAAAGGGTTTTCTATAAAGAATTCGTACAACTCAATAATAAGTTGACAAACCTTTAAAAATGGGCAAAAGATTTGAGCAGACACTTTATGAAACAATGTACAAGAATGGCTAATAAGCACATGAAAAAGTAACATAAGTCATCAGGAAAATGCAGATTAAAACCACAGTGAGATACCACTACATACTCATTAGAAAGAGTAAAATTTTAAAGTCTGATAATACCAAGTGTTGGTGAGGATGTGTAGCAACTAGCATTTTCTTACATGTCTGGTGGAAATGTAAAACTGTTTCTTAAGGTAAACAGATACCAACCATACATCTCAGTCATTCCTCTCATATGTATTTATCAAAGAGAAATGAAACCGTATGTCTACAAAAAGACTTGTGCATAGATGTTCATAGCAGGTGTATTTGTAATAACCAAAAACTATAGACAACTCAAATGTCCATCAACAAGTGAATGGATAAATAAATCTAGGCACATCTGTACGGTGGAATGCTACTCACCAATTGAAAGAAACCCGTGGGACACTTATACACGCAACAGCATGGATGAATTTCAAAATCATACTACATGAAAAATGCTAAACACAAAGTAGGATTATATAGGATTTCTTTTATAGAATATTTTAGAAAATGTAAACTAGTTAGAGTGACAGAAAGTTGATCATTGGTTGACTAGGGTGAGGGTGGAAGGAGGGAGTGTTACAAAGGGGCACTAAGAAAATTTCAGGCGTGATGAGAATATTCTGTATCTTTGTTGTGATGGTGGTTTTACTGTTGTATACATCTGTCACACTCACTGAGCTGGCCAGTTAAAATAGACACAAATAGATAGTCTGTTTCCTTCTCCCACTTCCTACAACCTAGAGGAGAGAGGGGCATCATGTGGAAGTTCCAGAGATTATTATTGATCTCATGGGCAATGCTCTTTACGTCCAGTGCGTACTTTCAGAGGTGGCTTAAGGATGATCAGGCCAATTCCTGGGGGACGGGGAGGAGGAGAGATGGACAGGCTCTTCTAAAATGTCAAAGTCAAGGCCAAAAGCAGGCTGTACTTTAAACACCTAATGACAGGGGCCCTAATCCAGTCCTTGCCAGAGAGTCAGGACTGATGGAGAAAACCATTCCAGACCTACAGGGCTGCATGGTCATCAGTATCACGCCTCCAGAGCTCTGCATCCCTTTAGCCTGGAGCATTATGTGATGGGTCATGGTGATAATTTCACTCCTTCCTTTGTACTGAGGACGGGAGACCCCACCATCTATGAATCAGCTACCAGCAACAAGTTTAGTACCATTCTAGATGATGACATGAGCAATGTGAAGACCTGAGCCTGTCTGGGTCAGTAAATTTGAGTCCAGAGCTAGTGAAAACCAGAGGAGTTTCATGGTATGATACCTCACAGGTCATGAATAGAGATAAACACCTAATAATCCTGTATGGAGGAGGACACTGAAAGCTTGAGTTACTAACAAGATGATCCCACTAATCCTGGTACCTTTCCTCTCAAGAAACCCTCCACAGGTGTTCCTGCAAGTGTGTCCATGCCTGATCCCCCCGGACACCAATCAGAAACTCTTCTCCATCAAGAGTACATAAATTGTACTTCATTAAAGATGTGAGACTAACTGGGAGTAGTAAATAGTAGGTTAGACATAAAGGGATACAGATGTAATTGATAATAACCTGTGAAATAAAAATCCATGAATCAAAACAAAACAAAATAAAGACAGAAAGTTACGTGGGAAGCCCTAGTCTGCTGGGTTCTGCGTGTATGTGAGTGGCTCAGTGGACGTGGCTGACGTTCCCTAGGCCCGTACTGCCCAGTCCAGGGCCCGGGCCGCTCGTGGCTGTGGAGCTGTGGCTTGTCTGAGTTGAGATACGCACTGAGTCTGTAATACACACCTGATTTGGAAGACTTCGTGTGAAAAAGAGAATGTAAAATATCTCAGCATTTTTAATATTGATTACATGTTGAAAAGATAATTGGGTTAAATAATATATATTAATATGAATTCCACTTTTACTTTTTTTCTTCTTCTTCAATGTGGCTACGAGATAATTGAAAATGACTCTGTGGCTCGTGTTGGATTTCTCCTGGCCAGGGCTGTGCTAGTCAGTGGACACAGCAAAGGTGAGACACCGACAGTCTCCCTGTGGTCAGGGCAGAGCTCCTGAGCGGGGTCTTTAGACGGTCTCTGCCCAGACCACTTGCACTGAAATTAACCAACCTAGAAAGGGTAACTTTCACAATTTTGTTATTACTTACTATCATTTTATTGCTTTTAAAATGGTGATATATATTCATTATAGAAAATTTTAGGCACTGTGGATGAAGAAAACAAAAGCAGTTGAGAATCTTACCACTCAAGGACAACCACTGGTTAGATTCAACTTTTTAACTAGTATTTTGATATATACCTTCAGTCTATTTGTATGTATATGTTTTATTAAAAAACAAACAACAAGAATAACATTGTTTTGTAATCTTACCAGCTTTTTGATTTTTACTACAGCCTTTAGGTTTATCATTTCATGAGTTTCTGCTGCTTTCTGTATTCCACTTCTTTTTCTTCTTGTTTAAGCCCAGTCATGTTATTTTTCAAATTCATGTTTTATTTTTCAGTTAAATGTCTAACCTGCTCTGTGAAGGTCTGCAGACTCTCTGGGGGATGCCGGGATGCCTGCTTTATTTTTTTCCAAAGTCCCCTGATTTTTTTTTTTCTTAGCCAGTAGCACAAAATGTGTCATTAATTGGACCTCCCTCCTATCCTTTTGGAATTCTAAGATTTAATTGTTTGATCCTCAATTTCAGAAGACTTAGGAACTAAATGTTCTCATTAGGAATGTCACCTCACTGCCTAACGTGCCCTGGTTATGCCGAGCGGATGGCTGTTGAATGAATCGAGGTTCAGGCTCCAGGCAGGCAGAGGCGGTCGAGTGCAGCTGGCCCCTCAGGTTCCAGTCTGTGTGAAGCAGAGGTGGCAGATCAGAAGCCTACCAGTTTATTTCTTTTGTAGTTCTGTTTTATTCTACCCCACACAGTGCCTTACAATTTAAAAAAAATTGTTTCTAACTTTTGAAAACCAAGAGCTTTCACATTAAAATTTGGGTTTTTAGCTTCCCTTGAAAAGTAGAAGCCAATACTTGTTCCTCTCATGTGGAAGCTGGTTCCAGGGCTTTTGGGTGACTTCTGAACCCTCTATTACAGCTCTGGTTCAGTGTTGACACAGGGAAAAGTATGGTCTGATAGAGTTTAAACACCCAGAGCAGCCACTCACCTGAGACAGCAGTGAGGGGAGCACCACAGTGGTGGGGTGGCCACTGCGGCCGTGTGCTGCCCCGTTTCATGCAGTCCTGCTCAGGACCCTGTGCTACGAATGGCAGCCCTGGCTGGAGGAGCACCTGAACCATCTTCCTTCCAGAAACTTGCCACTCCCTCCTCTAAGTTGTTGGGAGCACAAAACTTAGTGCTCCACTGCCTCCCACATTTGCTGAGGAAGAGGAGATCAAAATGGTTAAAGAAATTGTAATATATGTGTGTGTGTGTATATATATATATGTATGTGTATATACACACACACAATGGAACATTACTCAGCCATAAAGAAGAACGAAATCTTTCCATTTGCAACATGAATGGACCTTGAGGCATTATGCTAAGTAAAATAAGTCAGACAAAGACAGTTACCATATGATCTCTCTTATATGTGGAATCTGAAAACAAAACAGAAAAAAATCCCAAGCTTATAGATACAGAGAACAGGTTGGTGGTTGCCAGAGGGGGGTGGGGGGGGGAGTGGGAGAAATGGGTGAAGGGGGTCAAAAGGTAAAAATCTTAAAAAAATTGTTTAAATAGTAAAAGTAGTAGTAACAGTAATTGTTGTTACTATTGTTACTACTATTATTACTGTGACAAAATACACCCAGACAAAAGATAATCACTCCCACGTTGGACTATTTAGTTGACTAAAGTTGACTATGTGCGGGGGGGGGGGGGTTGGTTAAATCTTGCTTCATTTGAATTATAATGAACTTCTAGGGCAATGCACCACACATGTTAAGGAAGAAAAAACGGAATTAAAAAAAAATGCCTAGGTGAGGGGAATATAAAACACCAACCACTGGCAAAGCATCCAAGTGAAGAATAAAAAGGGGAGTTTTTATTACTTTTTTATGTATACGATCGAGATAATGGACGTGACGTGTCCCAGAAAAGGTGATTGTTCCTTTTAAAGCAGGGCATTGTGGCTTTTTTCTCCCCCAAAGAGGATCTGGAAAACCCCTTTGTGAGCACACTGAGGATTTTATTCTCGGTCAGGGTGAAGAACTCCATCAGCATCAGCTCTCAAGCACGCCCGTGAAACCCCCTTTCACACCTGGGCGGACTCGGTGCTTGTGCTTGCCGCCGCCGTCTCTGGTCCCCGCTGACCTGAGCGTTCAGCCCCCGGAACCCCCCAGGCTCAGGCGGTGCGCCGGGCTCCTGCGAGCTCTGTCGGCCGTGTGGGAGGGGACGGGACGGGTGGTGCGCGGCGAGCGCGGGGCGCGGAGCAGCGGGCGCCGGGGGACGAGCTCCCCCCCCCCCCCGCGCTCAGGCGGGACGTCGGGCCCGGCTCCAGGCCGGCGGCGGTGCCCGCTCGCTCGGGGGCGCGCGGACCGGGCCGCGGCCGCCCCGGACGTCGGACGCGGCGGGGCGCTCCGCACGCACGGGCGGGCACGCGCTCGCACAGCCACTTGCGCGCGCAGCCCCAGAGGCCCGACTGCGCTGGTCCCGCGTGGGTTCTGGGCGTCGGCGTGTTTGGAAAGCTGCTCGGCGGTTTGAGACCCGCTGGCTAGTCTTCTCGGCTCTGTCACCCCTCTGGTTCGCCTTTACCCCAGTCGCTGTCGTGTCACAGATGCGATCAGCTCTTCTGCTTTGAGGACGAAAGTGTGGAAAGAGTGCAAGTGCGCATGTTTATTCCCTGTCACAGTAGTCTGCGGACCTGAGGAGGCTGAGTTCCCCCGTTGTGCCGTCTGGACACCGCTGGCGTGTGGGGCTGCGGAGGCCCCTGGAGCTGTGTCAGGGGAGGCCGGCTGCCGGGCCGGAGCGTGCGGGGACGGCTTGCCTCCGGGCCGAGGGGCCAGGCCGCAGAGGCCTGGGCGGCTTTTACTGAGGACAAGAAGAAAACTGAGCATCTGAACAATGTGGAATTTAAGCACGTGGGACTAAAAGCTTGGAAAACGGTTTTGTTTTCTGTGGAACCTTAAACGTGCACATCAGAAATGCCTTTAAAAAACACTTGATTATGGAAAACTTTTAACAGAAGTAGACAGACTGAAATAATGAACTCTTCTCTGCTCATTGCCCAGCTTCCACAATGGTCCGTGTGTGTTTCATCCAGACCCCTCCCAGTTCCCCTGCTCCAAAACTCTCTTAAAATAAATCCCAGTCATCATATCGAGAAATGCCTTTTAATTTTTGAAAAATCAAGGACACCTTCCCCACCACTGATGTGTGGCTTAAAGATAATAAAATGAATTTAGACAGAACAGAAAGGTAAGTCGACTACCACGTTGTGGGCTCCGCTGAAGAGCGCTTCCTCAGTCCACAATATTGTGGCTGCTGTGGGTGACGTCGCTGGTGGTGCCCATCTCCATTACATGAAAGCAGGCAACGGCTGTGTCTTTAGGTTTGCTTGTATGGAAGGGGTTGCCTGCTCTACATGGGGCAGGGTTTAGCTTCCGCCCCAGTGGCGTGGTGGAAACACTGTTCTATGGAAACACTCTTTCTAGTGGAGAAAAGCTCATGTAGAGGCAGGTCCTCCAAGTGGAGAGAGGCATGTCGTCGGCCTTTCCAGCCTTGTTGACTGGCAGAATTCTTACTGCCCCAAGCAGTGTAAGTCCAGGTGTACTGCGTTTTACACAGGGCAATATTTATGACCGTCCAGCTGTGTTTGAGAGAAATTAGTGGTGATTTTTTTCCCCGTAACATTTCTGTAGTAAGTAGAAACAAGTATTGTGAGTTAAAAATACTGTTTGTTTATGGAGATTGGTTGTCTCACATAACTCTCTGAGGTCCTTCCAGTACAGTGCCCCGTGACTAGAAGCAGTGCAGTGAGCACTGTGGGTGTCATTTTGCTTATGGAATTTTCGGTGGCAGCTCTGAAGTGAGCCAGCCACTTTTCAGATCTTCATTCCACTGATACACTGGGGAGCTGGACTTGCTTATACCAGAAATTCCTACTGCTTTGGTGAAAAATCTTGCCAGGCTTAACCTGTGTCACAGTGGGAATTTGTGTTGTGTTTCAGGTATGTTATTTGTAAACTGACTGACTTTAGGGTCTGTATGAAAGGGAACGGATGTACACACCTTCCCCCCACTGCTTCAGCAGGGTGGGGAGCCATTAACAAGAAAATCCATGTTCCCTGTTCTCTATAAAAATGTGCCAATGAAAAAACAAACTTAGTGTTTTTTTGAGAAATTAAAAATATTTCATAAAAAAATTCAAGCAAAAATTCAACATGATTTCGTTTTTCTAAGTGTACATTTCACCTAAAACAACCTTTCAGCTGTATGTTGTTACTGTAATAGCTGACATTCACATTCACTGGCACCATCGGAAGGGCTTAAAACGTATTAGGAGGTAGGTGTGACAGAAAATACAGGTGGGTGTGATTGTTAAATCTACTTCACAGAGGAGGAAGAGTGACACCGCGATTGAGAAATGTCCCTCGGACCACACAGCTAGACCGAGGCTGATCCAGGGTTCAAGTTCTGGACATACGGCTCGTACATACTTAACCCTGGGCCACTTAACAGGACAGGGTGGGTAAGAGGGTGGCTGCAGAAGAGTAGGAAGGAAAATGAATCAAAAAGAGCGACTCAGTTTTCTGAGAGTATTGGTGTGAAACAGCATATCACTCTTGGGCACCTGGGTGATGGATATTAGAAAAGTGACCTCAGTCTTCCTGCCCCCTGTGCCTCCACTGCCCAAGCAGGGTGTAGTCTGCCTGGGTGCTTCCTGCCCCTCTGTCGGCAAAGCCCAGATGATCCTGCTGGAACCGTCCCGTCCCCTCTGAACCCTTGCTCCCTCGTACAGTCCTTGCATCTGCCCGGTGGCGTGGTTTTGTTCTTCCATGTCAACACCTCATAGTCAATTCCCTCAGCATCATTGCAGGCCCAGCCCAACACCCCACACTTAAATGCTATGGATAGGACAATCCATTCCAAATCAGGAAGAAACTTGCCTTCATTTATTTCCATAAAGAGTATTTTTTACATGAATGTTTGCTTTCTTGTTGAATTCTAAATATTTTACACATACCTGAGGGAATGTCTTAGATTTTAGACACTTTTTGACCTCTCAGTCTACATATCTGTTAACCAACTAGCTGATGATCCCATGGTAAGTGAAATCGATCCAGAAGAGGGAACTGGGTAAGTTTAAAATTTCCCACTTCTACACGGTGGCCTTGAATTGAGAGAATGTGAAGAGGTTCATGGCACCTAATTGAAGGGATGGGCTTTTCGGAGGTCTCTCGTTATCAGTATGAAGACACGAGTTATCTTTTTCGGGGAAGGTGTTTGCTGCTGACAGCACCCAAGCATTTTTAGTAAAGTGTTTTTGTAACTGCAGAGTGAGACCCTTGAATGGACCCAGTAATCAGTTTTGTGGGTTGTGAATAACAGTGCAAAGAATCACACCACATGTAAATAGGGGTAAGTGTTATTTTTATGAAATTGTGAGTCATAGTAAAAACAAAACGACAATGAGGACACAGCTCTAGGCAGAATGCCGTTTTCCTCTGTGGGAGTATGACGGGCACCTGCTCAGGGCTTCCCCTGATCGTCCAGCTGCCTCTCAGCGCAGGCACCTCACAAAGGGCTTTCCTGATGGTTTGTCGCCTCCTGTGACTACAGCGATGCTTCCGATTCCTTCGAAATCTGAGAGAGAAGCACTTGCAGTGAGGATGAGTTTGTTTCTGGTCTTGCCATCCTCTGTAGGATGTGCTTTTTTTCTCACAGGTAATTGGGTGCCCTAGTTACCCCTTGTCTCAGCACAAACGTGAGGCTGAGGGTTGTGCGTGGTGCTGTTCTTGGTCTTGGTTTTAGGGAGCTGGACTTAACACAGGAAACAAGGTAGGCAGTCGCCGACTCTGCCCGCAGCCACGGTTCCTTCCACCGCTCTGCAGAGTTTTATAGGTGAGAGGTTTTCTGGCTAATTTCTCACTGAAATTAACAAACCAGGCGCTTGCCCTTGATGTAGAGAAACACTTGGTTTTTCCTTGAGGTCACATAAAAGGCTGCACTCGGGGTCAGTGTTTGTGGCAGAGTGCTGGTATTTTCTGGGTGTATGACGAGGGGGACATGCGAAGAAAGATATTTTTTCCCCTGGACTTTTCTAAAGGAATGAACTGGTTTAGAAAGGAAAACTGCTGGTTATAGAAAATTAATTTTTGACAGTCCCCGGAATTCTATTTATAACACCAACCTGGGAAAATTTTTGAAGTTGGGCACTAGTGAAGCCAAAGGTATTTTGCTTGTCTTCCTATTCCAGGAGTCTGTAAGTAAGTTTCCGTTGGGTTTCAGGTGAGTTAGTGTGTCTAGTGTGGATTACTGTACTGTTAGCTGTGTTAGGTGTTCTCAGTTACGTGTGGATGTTTCTTTCAACACCTCTCAGAAATGGTGCACAAGAGGATGTCTGATCTCTGCCGGAGTCCTGGGCCTCGCTGTGTCTGTAACACGAGGCTTCTTCCAGGGCAGGATCCTGACGGTAACATGGAAATAGCACACAACGAAACCCAGCCCAACACAAGCAGTGGCTCTGCTTGCTTTGGTCAGTTCTGTGGCTGGCTGTCACTTTATCTCTATGGCCAGAGTTGAGAAAGAAACACAACAGATTTTTGAAATTGCTGGACTAAGGCAAAGTCTCCTAGCAGTAGCATATAATGAGAACACTGTTGTAGTAATCCATCCCTTGGAGTCACTCAGCCATGCAAAAGAGCTGTTTTCTCAGAGAAAATGTTAATGGACCTGAGGCGTTGTAAAGTCTGTTGGCTGAAGTTTAGTTTATGGGCTCTCTGCCACTTGTGGGTACAGTGACCAGTTTAAAAACACAAGTCTCCCTATAATCTGAAGCATTACTTCCAGCCAGAGCATTGGCAGCAAAGCGTAGAGTATGTATTTCACGAATGTCTGAGCCCCTTGGTGGGGTGGAGAGGATGTATAGATTCTGACCTTCAACGAAAAGTTGACCCAGTCATCATCTTTAGAAGTCAGTTCCAGTCTTTGATAAGACCAAGTGAAGAACAGACAGATATTGCAAAATAGCAGCCAAAGAAGAAGTAAGAGGAAGTAAGAAGAGTCGTGGATACAAGATAATTAAATGGTTAATTGACCTGTATTTCTGGAAAATCATCGTGCCACCACCACTCTGAGGTGGCCACCATTAACATGTTGGTATATGCTGTGATTTTTTTAATTTTGCAAAAATGGGGTCATATCGTATGCAGTGTTTGATCTGTTTGTTTTGGCTTTGTGTTGGAAAACTTTCCTGAGTATCCAGTGATTTTGGCCGTTTGTTTATATTTGGGAGTGATTGGAAGGACTGTGCGGTGGGGCTTACTGATTGGGCCTTCGTTGTAGGGTGATAAGGTGGAGAGCCAGACCCACAAGTGTCCCTATCTGGAGGCTTGTCTCAGAGGCCCTTGGATTTTTCCAGAGGAGACCCTCAAGTCTGTGAGATGTCGGGGCGTGGGCAGTGGCTCTTGGAGTTCTGTTAGCATGGCAGGGAGGAGAGGCGAAGGGAAAAGGGCCATAGTCGGTTCAGTGCGTCCTGACCCACTTCATCCTCTGCTTTATTCCTGTGCTTCCCGTCTGCCCCTCGCTGTGCTGCGGTCTGATTCCGGAGCTTCTGCTTCAGTGTTTCCAGAGGAGGGGGCTGGACAGGGTGGGGACCTAAGGACCCAGGAGCTCTGCATATGGACCTCCAGCAACGCACCCTCTTTTCCACCCCACACCTCATCCTCCCCAGCCCTGTGGGCTTACAGCACACGCTTGGGTGTATCGTGCTGTTACGTGGAGGCAGTAGCCACCCCTCCGTCAGGTTTCTATATTCTAAAAGGTCCTGAAATCCCTTCTCCACTGTGATTGTTACATAAGACCTATGATGAAAAGATAGGCAGAGTAATGAGATCATGATTTGGTGTGACCAGTGCACCATGTATAAGTAGAAGTCTTATATATGGTTTCGTTACCCACTTTTTGTTGTTTGTTTGTTTTTACTTAACAGTATACAGTCATGTGTCGCTTAATGACGGGGGTTGGTTCTGAGAAATGCATCGTTAGGCGATTTTGTCGTTGTGTGGACTTGTATAAGTGTACTCACACAAACCTAGATGGCATAGCCTACTGTACACCTAGGCTGTATGGTCCTGACCTTATGGGACCACCGTCGTACATGGGGTCCATCGTTGACCAAAATGTTATGCGGCGCATGACTGGCTATGTTGTAAACATTTCCTCATGTCATTAAATTTTATTCTCTAACACATGTTTTTTTTAAAAGTGTTTTATTCCACTGAGTGGATGACAGACCTTAGTTTATTTTTGGACATTCAGGTTGTTTGTAATTTTTCACCCATAAGCAATACCCAGTTGGATATACTTTTTTTTTTTTTTTGCTGAGGAAGACTTGCCCTGAGCTAACATCCATTGCCAATCCTCCTCTTTTTTGGCTCGAGAAAGATCAGTCGTGAGCTAACATCTGTGCCAGGCTTCCTCTGTTTTGTACGTGGGACACCGCCACAGCACAGCTGGTGAGTGGAGTCAGTCGGTGCCCGGAATCTGAACATGTGAACCTGGGCTGCTGAATGGAGGGTGCGGAACTTGAAACCACTCAGCCGTGGGGCTGGCCCCAAGGGATGTACTTTTAATTAACTGTTTCATTGCGAGATATGACTTGCTGGGCCCGATTGAAACCAACTGTCCAACAGAGAATTTGACCCAGTTTGCAAGAGGGATTTCTGGATAGTTGCGTGAAAGGAGAGGGTCGGGAGACAGGAGCCAGGTGCAAAGGAAGGGGGGTTATTCGGCACTTTGAGAAAGTCTCCAGGGCACTGAGTCAGATGTGCAGTGGTGCTTGTTCTTGCCTTCCCGGAGCTTACCAGGTGGTGGGAGGCCACTGTGCCAGGCACCGTGGATACAAACGTGAACAGGACTCAGTTTCTGGCCCAAAGGAAGGAGGCCGGATTGTGAAGAAAGAACACAGGCCATAGGATAGACAGAACCTGGACCTTAGTTTTACTGTTAAATACGTTTGGTGCTGATAGATGGTGATGTAATATTTCAAGCATTTATACAGGTAGAGAGACTCTAGGACGTTATTCCACACTTGTTGCAGAGACTTTTAGAAGAAACACTATTATATGTGTAGTCGAGCTTCTCTGTTCTCGTCTAGTCTCTCTCCCCCCTCCTCCTCCACAGGCCACTACTGTCCCAAATTAACCTTCTCATTCTCTTTCACATTTTGTGATGCATTTTGTAACCAATCTGCAGTATTGTTTTACAAGTTTTTTGAAAAACTCTATACAATATGATTTTGCAACTTGCTTTTTTCATTAATTTTTTTGAGATTCGTCCGTGTTGACAGATGAGGCTCTAATTCATCTTTGCTGATTGTGTTGCGTTGTGTAATTGCACCACCACTTCTCTGTCCATCATCCTGTTGGTGGACGTTTAGATTGTTCCAGTTTTTCCTTACAAGGGAAGCGCAGTGAGCATTCTTCTTTACGTCTTCTTGTGAACACGTGGGAAATTTCTCTCTAGTGGATGCCTAGAAGCGGGGTTTCAGAGCTATAGGGGTTGAGCATCTTCACTTTACTAGACATTGTCAGAGTGTTCTCCTGTGTGGGTACGCCACTGTTCACTGCTGTCCTCAGTTACTCAGGCAGTGTCTGTACTTGCCAACATTGGTGATGTCCAACAGTTTACACACGTGTCAGTCTAATGACTGTGAAATGGTCCCTTGTTTTAAAAAATGCAGTTTTGTGATTACTAATGACATTGGACTTCTTTTGACCATTTGGGTTTTGCGTTCTGACTTTGCCCCGTGGTATGAACTTGGGAAGTGATTACTTGTTCTGAGCGTCAGTCTTCTCATTTTGGTGAAACACCAATACGTGCATTTTACAGTTGTTGTGAGAATTAGGGACCATGTGCACAGTTCCCCGCTCTGTTTCTGTCTCCGTCTCCAGTCACGGTACCAACAATAACCGGGAGGCTGGCCCCCTGCAATAGAGGAGACCCCCCCGAAGGTGTGGTCTGGAGCGGGAGGAGCCGGTAACAGAGGTCCCATTGGAGCTGTGGGAGCCTCCCGAGAACGCGGCCGCACGTGGGCCCTGTGCTGTGGAGGACGTGGGCGGACCGCGCATCTGCAGGGTGGCGCTGGCCTGTTGACTGAGCTGCCTTCTTCTCCCCTTTATTCTCCACAGAGCAGCTGGAGGGGTCCTTTGAAAACAGAAGGCAGATCTTGTGCTCAGAACCCTCTAGAGGCTTGCTGTCTCACTCGGGGTAAAAGCCACAGTCCTTGACATGGCCCCTGTGCTGAGTTTTCACACTGTGGTTTGTTCTCCAATTAAATCCCACGATAAATGGAAAAGAGATGACCAGCATTTCAAAACCACGAAGCAGAGTAGGCTAGAAGAGAGCAACGTACAGCTGATGTTGGATCGGGTGGGTCAGTTATGTGCAGGTGTACTGAGATTTCAGGTAAAAGATACTGTTTCCTGTGGTCCCATGGTCAGAGTAGCATCAAATCCTGCCTGCCTCACTGTGACCCAGCTCCTCCCCTCCGGCCTGCTCCGTTCCAGCCCCACTAAACTCCCTACTCTTCCTCGAACACACTCGTACCTGCCTCAGGGCCTCTGCTGTGGCTGTTCCCACTTCCTGTAAAAACCCGTGGGCTCACTCCCTCGCTTCATTCAAGTCTCTGCTCATGTGTTCCCATGATGAAAAGGCCTCAAACATCCTTTGTAACAGTGGCCCACTGCTCCCAAGACACACATTTCCCATCGCCCGTTTGATCTTTTTCTCTATAGCACTTGTCACCATCTCAACATCCTATATATTTATTTAATTTTTTGTTTATTATTAGTCCTGTTAAAATATCTGTTCCTCGGTTTTGTTCACCTCTGTTTCCCTGGGGCCTGGAATGGTGCCTGGCGCATGGTGGGCCCTCAGTAGGTGTGTTTCTTGAACAAATGACTGAGCCACAGGCTTTCAGTGGATGTTACCACAGTCCGGTAGGGACAGACAGTATATCAACCAGCAAGTACCACGCAGAGACAGCAGTTTGATGGTAGTATGTTCAGGGCATTCTGGTACAAGAAGACAGAGTCAGTTCTCCTGGGCTGGTTGTGGGAGGGGCAGGAAGGAGCGTTCGGAAGGGCTTCCTGGTGGAGACGAGGCTTGAGCTGAATACAGAGTGTAGGCATTTTTCCAGCAGGAGCTAGGAGCGGGCGCCATCCCAGCATAGGAAGCAGTGTGAGCAAAGGTCCTAGGATGGTAAGCCATGTGACAAATTTCTGTGTTGCATTTCAGAGTGGCAAGCCCTCAGTGAGGCCCACGTGGTGGGTTAAAGCTGGGAGTGCGAGCAGAGGCCAGAGACGGCAGCAGCGTGTCCGTGGGCCCTGGGGAGGGCATTCTGGCCCAAGTCAGAAAGGCCAGGAATATAGAAGCACCTGAACTCAGGCATCAGCAGAGTGGGGTGTTTGTGTGTGTATATGAGAGGGTGGGCTGGATGCATTTTTATTAAGACTTTATTTTCCAGATATAGATATAATACAGACACATTATAGAAGATTGGGAAAATGTGAAGATATAAAATTCACACCTGATCTTACCACACAGAGTTGACAGCAGTGTTAACCTCTCAGACTCTTTCTTCCCTGCATGTTAGTGGTATATCCTCATTGATAACAATAATGTTTTCCGGTTATGGAGTTTTGTGAGGTGATGAGGTTGGGAGCATGGAAGGCTCTGAGAGCTGTTGGTGTCGGTTATTGGCACGGAGAATACTGGAGACAGGGCTTCGTTTCTTGATCCTTTTTGTAGTTTCAGAGGAGGGCACTTTTTTGGCCTTTCCCCCCAAATATGGAATCACGTCGATTTCAGGCCCCTTATTTCTAAACCAACCAATCAGTCTGTCTCCATCTCTCTGCCTCTCTTGCACACCCACCCACACCCACAGAGATGCTTCTGTCTCCTCTGGCCACAGCTGTCCGGGCTGACTTGGTCACTGACAGGCTGCTGGGCTGGGCCTGCCTGCGCCTCGTCCCCACACAGGAGAGCTTCATGGCGCTGTAGAGGGCTGTGAAGGGTCTTCAGATGGCAGGTTCACTCCTGGGTGCTCTAAGAAATGTCTTTGATAACTTCCTCCTTCGTAGGAAAAACGGGAACAGAGAGGTGTGTTTGCCATCTGAACTTGGTAAAAGCTATTCTTGCCCTATTGGGCACAGCAAGAATTTAAATGCTGCATTCTGTTTAATATTAACTATATTAAAGTAAAATGTGCACACAGATTTTTTTTCTTTCTTTTAATTGAAGAATAATTGACATATAACATTTTATTAGTTTCAGGTGTACAACATAATGATTTGGTATTTGTATATGTTATGAAATGATCATCACAATAAGTCTAGTTAACGTCTGTTACCATAGATAGTTACAGAAATTTTTTTCTTGATGAGAACTTTTAAGATCTACTCTCTTAGCTACCTTCAAATATGCAATACAGTATTATTAACTGTAGTCTGCATGCTGTACATCGCATCCCCAGGACTTATTTATTTTATAGCTGTAAGTTTGTACCTTTTGTCCCCCTTCACCTCTTTGTCCACCCTCTACCATACTCTGCCTCTGGCAGCTACCGGTCTGTTTTCTGTATCTATGAGCTTGTTTTTTGCGGTTTGTTTTTGTTTATTTTAGATTCCACATATAAATGAGATCATACGGTATTTGTCTTTTTCCTGTCGGACATTTCACTTAGCATGATGCCCTCAAGATCCATCCAAGTTGTTGCAAATGGCAATATTTCCTTCTTTTTTATGGCTGATAATATTCTGTTGTATATATATATATACCACATTTTCTTTTTCCATTCATCCATCGATGGACACTTGAGTTGTTTCCATACCTTGGCTACTTGTAAATAATGCTGCAGTGAACATGGGGGTGCATATATCTTTTTGAGTTAGTCTTTTCATTTTCTTTGAATAAATACCCAGAAGTGGAATTGCTGGATCATATGGTAGTTGTATTTTTAATTTTTTGAGGAAACTCCATACTGTTTTCCATAGTGGCAGCAATTTACATTCTCACCACCAATGTACGAGGGTTCCCTTTACTCCACATCCTTGTCAAACAGATTTTTTTTTTTTAACATAAGGAAATTTATACCGCTGTTTGGCAATGTATGTCCTGAGATTTCACTATCAGTAACATAGAGTTAAAAAAATATATCTAGCTGGTAATCACAGCCAAGTTTTAAACAAAATGATTGGATTTTAAAGCGTTGTTGGAAAATGGAAACTGTTCCACAGATTCTGAGCCTTTGAGATGTGCATTAAAAGGTAAACCTACAGGGCTGCCCAGTGGCGCAGCGGTTTAGTCCGTGCTTGGCAGCCCGGGGTTCGCGGGTTCGGATCCCGGGCGCCCGCCGACGCACTGCCTGTCAGCCATGCCGTGGCGGCGTCCCATATAAAGTGGAGGAAGATGGGCACGATGTTAGCCCAGGGCCGGTCTTCCCCACAAAAAAAAAAGGTAAACCCACAGTATGTAGCCATTTCAAAGTTATACTGTACTGTAACTTTTTGTGAAAAATACATAAAAACTTAGCTACATAGCCAGAGAATTACAGTTTTCACTACCATATTTCATAACTAAAATATTTATACATTTTAATAAATTACAGTGTATTTAATATTAAATTATACGGTATCTTTCAAGGGTACTTTGTAAAAGTAGCAGATTACGGTCTTCCTTCTTAGATGAGCCTATTACTTTCTAGATCTTCTCATTTGCTTGATAACGTTTAAAAAATAACCACAGAGAGGAGATCTCTGTGTGATCTGCATCCCCTGGATGCCTATGGGCTGAGCGAGCACAGCAGAGTGTGGCAGGGGCACACGGAGAGCCATGGAACACACAGAAAACAAAAGCAGCCACTCACTGAAGAAGTGAAGAAAAGTGGCTTCAGGGTGTGGGACAGAGGCATGTTTTGGTGAGGTCGGCCCGTGTGCTGTTTTCACGTAAGTGGGTCTTCACGGCAGAACTTTGCAGGCAGTGCTTGCCTGCAGGGAAGAGCAGCCAGTCTTCCCACATATTCAGCCGACTTAATTTCAGGAGCCAGGATTGGCTTGTGGCCCAGAAAAATCTGTTTTTCCAGAATCCCGTTTAAGCTGTTTGTGCTTCGGCTTGGATGACTCTGGTTTATCTTTTGGCCGTCGTGATGCTCAGTCCTGGCTCAGGTAGTCCTTCATAAATTCGGTCACATGCAGTTTGTAACTCCTGCGGCCACCAGTTCTTCCTGCAGTGACCCTGCTGTCCACTTGCCTTTTCGAGGATGGATGCAGTGGGCGTTGGAGACAGGGCAGGGCACTGCTGCCTGCGATAGCCGCATGCACATCTTGAGGCAGTTTTCTTCTGCTCACTAATGACAGATTTCCCTGCCTCGCTCACAGACGGCCTGTCACTTTTCTTGCTATGATTTTTCTTCCTCAAGCATCATGGGCTGAGGCAGAAACTGAATCCTTTCCCTTTATGAAGACCTTTTTCCTCTGAAGGTTGAGTTCCCAACAAGAGTGTGAATTAAAATTCCAAATTAGGGCCCGGCCCGGTGGTGTAATGTTTAAGTTCGCGTGCTCTGCTCCGGCGGCCCAGGGTTCACAGGTTCGGATCCCAGGCGTGGACGTACACACTGCTCTTCAAGCCATGCTGTGGCGGCGTCCCACATACAAAAAACGGGAAGATGGGCACAGATGTTAGCTCAGGGCCAATCTTCCTCACCCCCCCCCCAAAAAAAATCCGTTAATTCTGCTCCTTACCACTGAGTAATACCCCTCTAGGCACCAGAAGACAAGTGGCAGGTGGCATTTTGTCTCACCTAACCTTTAGTGTCTTGTCTCTATGCCTGTCAGACGCAGCATTGGAAGTTCCTTCTGGACCCTTGTCCTGACCTCTGAACCTACCTTGAAAGGGAGAGAAAGCCTCACTGAAGCCTGGGGTCAGTGCAGTCCTGCCCAGCAAGGGGAGCCAAGAAGGCGGGCACTGGGTCTCAGCATCTGTCCAGTTTAGACCACACTGTCGGGGTCAGGCTGTGTTCTTTCTAAGTTTTCCCTATACACAATCTTTTCCTGTCTACCGGAAAGTTTGTTGAGCTGTCTTCTGAATTCTGCCCACCCCCACCCCCACCCTCCATCTGGCATCCTTCAGCTCATTCTTTGAAAGTGCGAGTGTTAGGTTTTCTTTTGTGTTGGGAAAACATGGACCTCTGCCTACTCCTGATCCTCTGGCTGATGGTTACCAGAATTTTCCCTAGAATTCTGTCCTCTCTGGGACCAACATCATTCCTTCCTGTGGATTGCACCATTCCTGTGCCACCTGCCAAAGGCTTCTCGCTTCCCCAAGCACTCAGAACGCTAGGGCTTGTTTCTGTCCTTAGAAGTCACGGTCTGGATTTCCTCCATTGTTTCCATGGGCAGTAGAGACTGTTTTAGAGACTTTGTGAAAGTGAGGCGCGTGATGACTCCCCCGTGGTTTCATGTGTTTGCTTATTGTGTTGGTGAATTGTGCAAGGCCCATTTTAGAGTACCTGTTGTCCTCTTTAAAAACAGGAATGTCTGGGGGCCAGCCCAGTGGCATAGCGGTTTAGTTCGTGCTTGGCAGCCCGGGGTTCACGGGTTCGGATCCCGGGAGCCAGCTGACGCACTGCTTGTCAGCCACGCCGTGGCGACGTCCCACATGACGTAGAGGAAGATGGGCACGGATGTTAGCCCAGGGCCAGTCTTCCTCAGCAAAAAGAGGAGGATTGGTGACGGGTATTAGCTCAGGGCTGGTCTTCCTCACACACAAAAAATAAATTAATTAAAAAAATAAAAGCAGGAATGTCTGGGGACCAGCCCGGTGGCACAGGCATAGTAAAGTTTGCACGCTCCGCTTCTGGCGGCCTGGGGTTTGCAGGTTTGGATCCCGGGTGTGGACCTATACACTGCTCTTTGAGCCATCCTGTGGCGGCGTCCCATGTAAAGTAGAGGAAGATGGGCACAGATGTTATCCCAGGGCCAGTCTTCCTCGGCAAAAAAATGAACAGGGTATCTGGTGGGGGAGGTGCTGTGGAGGGGGCCAGAGCGAGTTAAGCCTTGTGAGGCTCTTGTGCAGTCTTGCATTGGGCCCTGGCTCTCACTCCTTGGATCAGGATACTGCTGGATAGTCCCCTGGTGCCGTCAGAACCAAAGGGCTTCCAGCCCAAGCGCAGGGCGCCTGCAGGTTGGATGTTGGGGCTGGGCAGCCCGCTGCAGTGCTGGTGTCCCCAGCCCAGACAGTGGGCCAGGAACTGTGTGCACGTGCAAGTTCGTGCCGGCACACACATGCTGGTCGGACCCAGTGATTATCTTCTGTGAGACGCTGACGCTGAACAGCATGTTTACTGTTCAAGATTGATTCTCCCATCCTTCCCTGAAGCACTTTTTAGTGTTTTTGTATGTTATATTCTATTTTCCTATTGATTTTCATTATTGGAAAAAAATAGGAATGTGTTTTCTCTCAAAAAGAGATTGGATCTAAGTGAGCATAATAGCCATACCCAAGAGTTCAGTACTCCTTTAAAAACGAAAACATTTATTAAAGATACAATAATAATTTTGTAATCGAATATTAACCCAACAAATATTTGAGGGCCTGCAAAGTTGCAAGACCATGTAAAAAGGCAGTACTTGTTGCTGAATATGCAGTCAAATTATGATAAATAAATGCAAAGTAAGTATTTTATTATTGGCGTATCCATACGCCAATAGTTTCCTATTATTATGGAAACTAGAGTAGGAAATAGGAAAACTAGAGTAACCTAGTGGATTATACTGGAATAAAAACATGTTTATTTAGATTCTCAAACTTCACCAATCACACGAGCAATTGATACTGGGATAATGTTCTCATTTTTCTGAAGAAATATTGTTTCTTGGCGTTTTGTTAAATCTCTGTTAATATTAATAATCTTACATATCTGTAAATTTAACTTTTCAGGAAACTTTCTGATCTTAACAAAAATTGAGTTTATTTGGGCAAAAGTCTAGGAGCTCAGACCATTCAGAGTTTAAAATAAAATAAATAAGTGGACGTATTTTCCAGATTATACACTGCAGAAAAAGTAGAGTCAATTATCAGTTATCTATTGTTGTGTAACACACCATCCCAGAATTTTTAGTGGCTGAAAAATAACAATAATTTATTATCTGTTATGATCCTGTGGGTTGGCTGGACTCCGCTGGCCAGTTCTTCTGCTCCGTGTGGGGTCTGCTGGGGTTCTGTGTATCTCAGTGGGCTGGAAGCTCAGCTGGGGTAGGACGTCCAGGACGGCATCACTCACATGTCAGAGCTGCAGTGGGGCAGGCAGGAACTGCTGAGGCTGCCTGGGTCTCTCTCACTACCCGGGGACCCAAGGAGTGAAAATGGAAGCAGCCAGGCCTCTTGAGGGCTAGGCCCAGAACCCACACAGCATCACTTCCGCTTCGTCCCATGGGAGCAAATCTCAGGCCGGCTAAGATTCAGGGGGAGGGGAGACAGATTCCACCTCGCCATGGGAGCAGCAGCCCATGGATACAGGGATGGAGGAGTTGGTGGTGCTCATTTTTGGACACATGAATAGAAATATAGGATTCAGGGGCCCTGAAACCGTGTGTGTGTGTGTGTGTGTGTGTGTGTAAACTGCATTTTGGTATATTAAGTTTCCATGGAATTTGTTATACCTTTGTTCATCTATTTCCATAGTAGCAAAAGAAAAATCTTTGAAATTTTAGCAAACATCCCACAAAATCATGGAATTTTATAGTTGACAGGAACTTTGGGATTACCTTGTGAATTCTTGCCCTCTCATTGTGTGACCGACTAGGTGCCCAAGAAACTCCAGGGTGGGTTTGGAAGCATTTAACTGTTTTTCCAAGTTTTTTTTTTCCTTTTTGTTGTTAAGGAGATGCAATCATGAACCACCCTGAACCAGACCAAGCCTCATCGGGAGAGCTGTGCCCACGACCTTTGCCTTACCTTTAATGCTAAGATCTCTCCAGGAGGAGGTGTGTGTGTGTGTGTGTGTGTGTGTGTGTGTGTGTGTGTGTGTGTGTAAGCATGTTTTCCAACTGAGCCTGTGCAAGTGAATGCTGCCTCTCCCTTTTGAATATTCATTCCCCATCCAAAATAAAAGATCCTTGCTTCTCTTTGCTCAGGGACGCCATGACTTTGGAAATGATTCCTCATGGCCTCCTATTTGCTGCAAATACACTTTTCTTTGTGAGACAACTTCCACTGGTGTAGAGTCTTAAACTCGCCAGGAGGCAAGTCCACTTGGTTCTGTAACAATTGGACTCAGCTGTGATCTGCAGAATTTTTGTCATCTGCTCACAATTATGTAGCTAGATAACAGGCAGTTTTATTGTAATAGAATTTGACATGTGTGTAAGTATTCTTTTTTAATTTAATTTTTTACTGAGGTCACATTTGTTTATAACATTATATAAATGTCAGGTGTACATCATTATATTTCAACTTCTGTGTAGACTACATCGTGTTCACCACCAAAAGTTTAGTTGCCATCCTTCACTGTACAGATGTGTCCCTTTACCCCTTTTGCACTCGCCCCCACTCCCCTTCCCCTCTGGTAACCACCAGTCTGTTCTGTCTCTATGTGTTTGTTTGTTGTTGTTGTTGTTTTTAATCTTCACTAATGTGTGAAATCATACGGTATTTTTTTTATGTCTAAGTAGCCTTCTGTTGTCTGTATATACCACATCTTCTTTATCCATTCAGCCATTGATGGGCACTTGGGTTGATTCCACGTCTTGGCTATTGTGAATAAAGATGCGATGAACATAGGGGTGCATGTATCTTCTCAAATTAGTGTTTTTTTGTGTGTTCTTTGGATAAATACATAGAAGTGAAATAGCTGGATCATATGGTAGTTCTAGTTTTAACTTTTTGAGAAATCTCCATACTGTTTTCCATGGTGGCTGCACCATTTTACATTCCCACCAGCAGTAGGAATCCTCCACATCCTCTCCAACACTTGTTATTTCTTGTCTTTTTAATAATAGCCATTCTGACAGGTGTGAGGTGATATCTTATTGTGGTTTTGATTTGCATTTCCCTAATAATTAGTGATGTTGAACATCTTTTTATGTGCCTGTTGGTTATCTGTATATCTTCTTTGAAAAAATGTCTATTCAGATCTTTTGCCCATTTTTTGATCGGGTTGTTTGTTTATTTCTTGTTGAGATGTATGAGTTCTTTATATATTTTGGATATTAACCCCTTATCAGATATATAATTTAGAAATATCTTCTCCCAATTGTTAGGTTGTCTTTTCGTTTTCTTGATGGTTCCCTTTGCCACACAGAGGCTTTTTAGTTTGATGTAGTTCAATATGTCTGTTTTTTCTTTTGTTTCCCTTGCCTGAGTAGACATGATATTTAAAAATAGTCTGCTAAGACATGTCAAAAGCATTTTGCCTGTGCTTTCTTCTAGAAGTTTCATGGTTTCAGGTGTTACATTCAAGTCCTTAATCCTTTTTGAGTTAATTTTTGTGTATGGTGTAAGATAATGGTCCAGTTTTATTCTTTTGCATGTGGCTGTCCAGGTTTCCCAACACCATTTATTAAAGAGAGTTTCCTTTCTCCATTATATGTTCTTGGCTCCTTTGTTGAAAATTAGCTGCCCATAAATGTGTGGGTTTATTTCTGGGCTCTCAATTCTGTTCCATTGATCTGTGTGTCTGCTTTTGTGCCAGTACCATGCTGTTTTGATTACTATAGCTTTTTAGTGTATTTTGAAGTCAGGGAGTGTGATGCCTCCAGATTTGTTCCTTTTTTCTCAGAATTGCTTTAGCTATTCGGGATCTTTTGTTGTTCCACATAAATTTTAAGATTCTTTGTTCTATTTCTGTGAAGAATGTCATTGGGATTCTGATAGGGATTGCATTGAATCTGCACATTGTTTTAGGAAGTACGGACATTTTAACTGTGTTAATTCATCCAATCCATGAGCACAGAATGTCTTTCCTTTTCTTTATGTCTTCTTCAATTTCTTTCAACAATGTTTTATAATTTTCAGTGTTTGGCTCTTTCACCTCCTTGGTTAAATTTATTCCTAGATATTTCATTCTTTTTGTTGCATTGTAAACGGGATTGTATTCTTGATTTCTCCTTCTGCTATTTCATTGTTAGTGTATAGAATTGCAACTGATTTTTGTGTGTTGATTTTGTACCCTTCAACTTTACTGTATTCATTTATTATTTCTAATAGTTTTTTGGTGAATTCTTTAGGGTTTTCTACATATAGAATTATGTCATCAGCAAATAGTGACAGTTTTACTTCTTCCTTTCCAATTTGGATCCCTCTTATTTCTTTTTCTTGCCTAATTGCTCTGGCTAGGACTTCCAATATGTTAAATAAGAGTGGACAAAATGGACGTCCTGGTCTTGTTTGTATTCATAGAGGGATAGCTCTCAGTTTTTCACCATTGAGTATAATGTTAGCTGTGTCATATATGGTCTTTAGTATGTTGAGATACTTTCCTTCTGTACCCAGTTTATTCAGAGGTTTTATCATAAATGGGTGCTCTATCTTATCAGATGTTTTCTCTGCATCTATTGAGATGATCGTGGGATTTTTATTCTTCATTTTGTTTATGTGGTGTATCACGTTGATTGATTTCTGAATGTGGAACCCTCCTTGCATCCCTGGAATAAATCCCGCTTGATCATGGTGTATGATCCTTTTAATATATTGCTGTGTTTGATTTGCTAATATTTTGTTGAGGATTTTTGCATCTGTGTTCATTAGTGATATTAGCCTGTAATTTTCTTTTTTTGTGTTGTCCTTGTCTGGTTTTGGTATCAGGATAATGTTGGCCTTGTAGAATGCGTTAGGAAGTGTCCCATCCTCTTCAGTTTTTTAGAAGAGTTTGAGAAGGATTAAGTATTAAATCTTCTTTGAATGCTTGATAGAATTCACTGAGGAAGCCATTTGGTCCTGGACTTTTGTGTTTTGGAGGTTTTTGATTACTGTTTCACTCTCCTTACTGGTGATTGGTCTATCCAAATTCTCTATTTCTTCTTGACTCAGTTTTGGGAGGCCCTATAATTCTAAGAATTTATCCATTTCTTCTAGATTATCCAGTTTGTTGGTGTATAGCTTTTCATAGTATTCTCTAAAAATCTTTTGTATTTACATGCTATTTGTTGTAATTTCTCCTCTTTCATTTCTAGTTTTATTTATGAGCCTTCTCTCTTTTTTTCTTGGGGAATCTAGCTAAAGGTTTGTCAATTTTGTTATCTTTTCAAAGAACCAGCTCTTAGTTTCATTGATCTTTTCTATTTTCTTTTTAGTCTCTATTTCATTTATTTTCTCTCTGATTTTTATTATTATTTCTTTCCTTCTACTAATTTTGAGCTTCGTTTGTTCTTTTTCTTGTTCCTTTAGGTGTAAAGTTAGATTGTTTATTTGAGATTTTTCTTGTTTCTTGAGATAGACTGTATTGGTACAAACTTCCCTCTTACAGCTTTTGCTGTATGTGTAGATTTTGGTATGTCATATTTTCATTTGTCTCCAGCTATTTTTTGATTTCTTTGTTGACCCAGTAGTTGTTCAGTAGCATTTGTTTAATCTCCACATATTTTTGACTTTTCCAGTTTTCTTCTTGTACTTGATTTCTATTTTCATATAGCTGCAGTGAGAAAAGATGCTTGGTATTATTTCAGTCTTCTTAAACTTGTTGATACTTGTTTTGTGGCCTAATGTGTGATTTGTCCTGGAGAATGTTCCATGCACATTCAAAAAGAATGTGTATTCTGCAGTTTGGGGATGGAATGTCCTGTATATATCTATTAAGTCCATCTGGTCTAATGTGTCATTTAAGGCCAATGTTTCCTTATTGGTCTTCTGTTTGGATGATCTATTCATTGGTGTAAGTGGAGTGTTCAAGTCCCATACTATTATTGTGTTACTGTCAATTTCTCCTTTTATGTCTGTTAATATTTGCTTTATGTATTTAGGTGCTCCTATGTTGTGCACGTAGATATTTACAAGTGTTATATCCTCTTGTTGAATTGTTTTCTTTGTCATTATGTAGTGCCTTTCTTTGTCTCTTGTTACAGTTTTCGTTTTAAAGTCTGTTTTGTCTGATGTGAGTATTGCTACCCCAGCTTTCTTTTCATTTCCATTTGCGTGGAATATCTTTTTCCAATCCTTCACTTTTGGTTTGTGAGTGTCTTTAGGTCTGAAGTTTGTCTCTTGTATGCAGCATATATATGTGTCTTGTTTTTTTATCCATTCAGCCACCCTGTGTCTTTCAATGGGAACATTTAGTCCATTGACATTTAAAGTAACTATGGATAAGTGTGTACTTACTGCCATTTTGTTACTCTTTTTCTGGATGTTTTTGTAGTTCTCTGTTCCCTTCTTTGTCTCTTGCTCTCTTTCATTGTGATTTGATGATATTCTTTAATGTTATGTTTGGGTTCTTTTCTCTTTATTTTTTGTGTATCTATTATAGGTTTTTGGTTTGTGGTTACCATGAGGTTCATAAATAATAACGTATGTAGATAGCAATCTATATTATGTTGATGGTCTCTTAAGTATAACCTCTTACTAAAAGCCCTACACTTTTACTGCCCCAATACATGTTTTACATTTTTGATATCACATTTTATCTCTTTTATTTGTGTGTATCCCTTAACCTCATATCATAGATATAGGTGAGTTTAGTACTTTTGTCTTTTGACTTTCATACTAGCTTTAGAGGTGGTCGATCCACTACCTTTACTGTATATTTTCCTTTACCAGTGATATTTTTTCTTTGATAATTTTCTTGTTCCTATTGGTGGACTTTTCTTTTCCACTTAAATAAGTCCTCTTAACATTTCTTGTAAGGCTGATTTAGTGGTGTGAACTCCTTTAGTTTTTGCTTGTCTGGAAAACTCTTTATCTCTCCTTCCATTCTGAATGAGAACCTTGCTGGGTAGAGTATTCTTGGTTGCAGATTTTTTCCTTTCAGCACTTTGAATATATTGTGTCACTCCCTTCTAGCCTGTAAGGTTTCTGCTGAGAAGACAGCTGATAGCCATTTGAGGTTTCCTTTGTATGTAACTTGTTGCTTTTCTCTTACAGCTTTTAGGATTCTCTCTTTATCTTTAATTTTTGACACTTTAATTTTAGTTTATCTTGGTGTGGGCCTCTTGGGTTTCATCTTGTTTGGTGCTCTTTGTGCTTCCTTCCCTAGGTTATGGAAGTTTTCAGCTATTATTTCTTCAAATAAGTTCTTTGCCCCTTTGTCTCTCTCTTCTCCTTCTGAGATACCTATAAGACAAATGTTATAATGCTTGATGTTGTCCCAGAGGTCCCTTAGACTGTCCTCATTCATTTTAATGTTTTTTCTTTTTTCTGTTTAGTTTGGGTGATTTCCTCTACTCTTTCGTCCAGATCACTGATCCATCCTTCTGTGTCATCTACTCTGCTGTTGATTCCCTCTAGTGAATTTTTATTTCCATTTTCATATTCTTCAGCTCTCATTCTTTTTTATATATTCCAATTCTTGTTGAAGTTCTCACTTTTTCTCTATTTCTCTCCAGATCAGTGAGCATCTTTATGACTATTAGTTTGTACTCTTTATCAGGTAGACTTTTTCTCTCTGTTTCATTTAGTTCTTTTTCTGAGGATTTGTCCTGTTCCTTTACTTGGAAGATATTCCTTTGTCTCCTCATTTTGCCTACTTCCCTGTGCCTATTTCTGTGTATTAGGTAGATCAGCTACATCTCCCGATCTTGGAAATGTGGCTTTTATGTAGGAGATGCCTTATGGGGCCCAGGAGCATGCTTCCTTCTCATCACCTGTGCCAAATGCTCCAGGGGTGTCCCTTGTGTGGGCTGTGTGTGCCCTTCTGTTGTGCTGGGGTTGCTATTGTAGGTGTGCAGGTAGGCTGGGCTGGCCCTCAGGCTGGCTGGTTGTTAGGCCCAGCTGCATGCAGCTGCTATGGGCACATTATTGGGCAGGGCAAGCCCCAGGTATGGCTGGCTGTGAGGTCTGGTAGCACACAGCTACTGTGGTTTTGTTGGTAAGCAAGTCAGACCCCCAGTGTGGCTGGTTGCTAAGCCTGGGGTCACACAGCTGCTGCAGGCCAGGCCCTCAGTATGGCTGGCTGCACAGCCCTGCAGCACTCAGTTGCCTCGGATGCGTGGGTGGGTGGGGCAGGCTTCCGGTGAAGTTAGCTGCCTGGCACGCTTGCTTTTGGGTGGGGCCGGCCTCTGGCAAGAATGGGGCTAGCACAGCCCTGCAGTGTACAGCTGCCTGAGGGGCAGGGAAGACCCCAGGCACCACAGCACACAACCATTTCAGGTGTTGGCAGGTGAGGCAGATCCCTGTGTGGCTGTTTGCGAGGCTGAGTGGCACATGTCTGCTGTGGGCTTGCTGGTGGTGGGGCCAGTCCCTGGAGCAGGCTGCCTGCCCTGGCTGAGCTCAGTGGCCTCAGGTGCTCTAGTGGGCAGGGCAGGCCCCTGCGCTCACAGGCTCAGAGGAAGGATTCCAGTGGTGCCTGCCAGCATCTGTGTCAGTACAACTGAACTAGGTCATAGTAATGGCTGCCTCCAGTGTCTCAGTCCCTGGGGAGTGGGCCCAGCTGCCTCCTACCTCTCTGTGATGCGCTCTGAGCTTAGTAAGTCTCTTTTACCAATGGACTGTGCCCTTCTCTGTCTGGTGTTTTTGTGCTGGTTTCTGGGTCAGGTGAGTCTGTGCATGGGCCCTTTAAGAGCAGGTTTCCCTTTCCCTGAAGTTCTGTAGTTTTCCTTGGCTATTCCCCGTTGGTTTTCAAAGCCAGGTAGTATGGGATCTCGTCTCTCTTGTGCTGGATCTAAGGGCAGGAATGCCTAATGTGGAGCTCAAATCCCCTGCTCCTCTGGGAAAAGCTCTGTACCTTTGAGATTGTTTCTGACTGTGAAGCGTGTGGTTGGGGTATGTTTTTTCCTCAGCAGGGCGGTACCTCTGCCTCTTCTACCCTCTCTGTGTTGTCCCTTGTGGTGGAGGGAGGTTCTTTTCACTCAGTCTCCAGGTCTCTCAGAAGAAATTGTTCCACAGGTAGTTGTAGGTTTGTTGTGTCTGTGGCGGGAGGTGAGTTCAGGATCCTCCTATGCCACCATCTTCCAAACCCATCAGAGAAGCACCACTCTTGCATAAATGTTCTTAATTGTCGTATCCTCTTTAACAAAAGGATATGATTGTGTATTTCAACATAAAACAAAATTGACAAAGTTTTTTTTCTTGTATTCTAATCAAGCCCTTGTTCCTAGACATAATTCATTTGTATATAGTTACAGTACTAAGAGACATAACATTTTTACATGAGCATTTTTTCATGTGGTTCACGCTATTGAAAGTTGCATGTTTTGTTCACTGCTGCATACTCAGTGTCGACAACAGTAGTAGATGCTCAGTAAATATTTGTCTAGTAAACGAATTGTGGCCATACAAAGTATGTGATACTTACTAACAAATATTCACCTTAAAGGAGTTTTATAGTTTATATTACCACCAAAAATCTGACTGAGAATATGATATATGATCAAAAATACATGATTTATAATTATTTTATTTTGATGCTAACATTTAGTTACAATATGCTGTTTTATTATTGTTTCTTTGATCATTGACAAGGTTGAAAATTTTTCATGTTTGTTTAATTTTAGGCCAAATTTCTTCTTCATTTCCTACCGACAAGTTACTTAAAAATTTTTTTTGCCCTCAAAAGTGCTAAGCAGTTACCTTACCCAATGTCACTTGCTATATAAATACTTTAAGGTATAGGTGCTGTGGCTTCATCCAGCAAGCCTTTAAGAGGCCATCCCCAGGTGTTGAAGTTTCTATTAGTTTCACTAATGTGAAGTAATAATTCATTTCTTTTTCATGCACATACATTTAAAATTCAAAGGTTACTTGTGTTTTTTCTTCACCTTATTTTTCCAGCCATCACTAGAGCGCACACACAAAAAGAAGCTTTCAAGAGCTCATGTGGAACTCTTTTCATTCTCTTTGGAAAACACATAGAACGCAAAGAATGGTGGTTGGCTGGGTTGGCTGGGCTGGCTTATGATTCACACACATCCTGCCCAAGGCCTGTGTTTCTGATTAAGACTCGACAGCTGGGGCAGGACGCACTGAAACACTGTGTTCCTCTTTGTTTCCAGAAGAACTCCTGGGAGCATTTCGTTCAGGGAATGCAGTGCAGCAGCAAACCCTGCGAAAGCCTGTGGGCTCTCGAGTGATGCCTCCTGCTGCCCCAGGGAGGGCTTTCCACTTCCTTCTCCACCCAGGCACCCTTCCACGCAGGACTGGTGCTCACTGTAGCGCCCTTCAGAAGTACTGTACTCCTGGTTCTTTGCTTTCCTTCTG
This sequence comes from Tapirus indicus, assembly GCA_031878705.1. Classification (NCBI taxonomy): domain Eukaryota; kingdom Metazoa; phylum Chordata; class Mammalia; order Perissodactyla; family Tapiridae; genus Tapirus; species Tapirus indicus. The sequence goes on along the minus strand of CM062930.1, from coordinate 83,988,987 downwards.
TGTTCTCTGCAAGGAATCTAGTCTTTTGGATCAGATTTCTTTTTAAGGTGAAGAAAAGGAATACCACCCAATTTAAAGCTGGCTATGCTGTCGTCTTTTTCCTTGACAAGCTGAGAAAGTGCCCATTTATTCCGGGGGGCGGGGGGGCGCGGGTGTGTGAGGCCCTCAGAAGCTGTGAAACAATTACTCCTCCAGGACAGCGGTGCCAGGTGGCCGTGGGGTCTCAGCCTCTTCAGCGAGCGATGGCCAGAGACTCTTCCTCCTTTTTAACTCTCAACCTAAATTGATAGTGTATATGAGAAAGACTGAGAGGCAGGCAGACACAGACAGACAAGAGGCCCACATAGACCCAACGAGGCCAAAGTTCTACATTTCTAGTTTTTCAGCCAAAACTCATTGTGGGAATGTTAAAATGTTGAGATACGGCTTTGCTCACATTTGAAAAATGCTTCCTTACCATACAGAAGGGGGTAGGGGGAGGATCTCCATAGGAAATTCCTTCCTTCGTACATAACAACTTTTCACTGAATTTCAATTACTCTCAGTCCTGTGTTGATGCCCATAAAATAGTTAGCTGTATAGCACATGGGAACCCAGCCCCTGTCTTCCCATGAGTTATGAGTCATTAATTGCAGGAGCGTGACTAAGTTTGCCACAGCTCTTCTCCATAGGACCTGTGAGCAGTGGAGAAAAGGCACCCATTCAAGGGTGACCAGGTCAGGAGAGCAAAGGCAGGCGGGGTGCACACCTGGCTGGACTGCAGCCTTTACCTCAGGCCGGGGCAGACGCTGCTTCTGGGTGTTTAGGAGCCACGGATCTCTGGTCCTTCCTCGTGCTGGTTGGCGGGATTCCTGCTCTGTGCGGACTGCAGGGCTTTCAGGGACCTGTGACAGCTGGAGAGCTGGTCACTTCTCAAGGCTGCCGGGCAGGAGGCTCACCGAGGGGCCAGAGCTGGACTGGGAAAAGGGGGCGTTTGATGGTGATACAGCTGCAGCAGAGGCCTCAGGTGATCGCATGGGAAGCTCTGTCACTGGGGTGCGGACCAGCCTGGGATGCTGCCGGGGCGGTGGGAGGGCAGTTGGGCTGTATGCCCCACACCTCACTCACTTTCCCACTGTGTTAAACTGCCTCATTGCCGTCCTTTTCATATCAGACAAGATATGGGCAGATCCTACCTTTTCCAGAATTTATTGTGGCTAGAACCAGTTTTAAGTTATCAACAATTTGTTGATAAAATGTAAGAGGAGAAATCTCTTGGGAGAGTTACCTAAGGTGAATGCTCTTGCCTTTAAAGCATCCAGAATCTTTTACCACTCTAGACTAGGTGTAAAGCTGACAAAAAATGCTTCTCAGCTGGATGTGGGATGTGAAGGAAATCTCAAAGTCAGGATGCTCCCAAGGTTGGTAGAATGGAGTTGTCGTTTACTGGGATGGGAAGACTGGAAGCAGTGGGTGGCGTGAAGCTAGGAGTTTGGGTTTGCACGTGTTGGGTCTTCTTACCAGTCCAATAGGCGGCATGAAGTAGTCACCGATGAAGCTAGTGTGAACACTGGAGGTATCTTATACCAAATCTAGCACCCTCATATGCTGGCTTCAGCTCCAGCACAGATGACTGTCTAGAAGAGTTCCTAAGGGGTCAGCATAACTTTTGGAGGAGACATGAAGCAATCCTAAATGAACCTTTCTAGAACGCTTTAGGAGAATTCAGTTGTACATAGATTTTCTTGGTGCGTGTTGGTAGGTGACGTAAAGTTATCAAAGTCTCATTAACCCGCTGTTAGACTGTTAATAATGGGTAAGTGGTAATCAGTACATTAGACGCCCAGTAGGACAGCTTCCTGATTTTGTAAACTTCTGTAGAAGAGGCTCCCCTGAAGAATGGCCCAGGTGTGCAAATTGGGTAATAGGGTAATACGTAACTTGGGGAAATAGTTTGATTTTTTGTTTTGACCGTTTGTTTTAAATTCCCTTCAGCCCATGTTTTGGTGCATCCCTCAGTTGTGCTTTGTGTCCCTCTTCCCACACTGGGAGGCAGCCCACCCAGCAGACCCAAGCCTCTTCTGTCTCACTCTCTGCTCGTAGCTCTTTCCTGCTGTTACTGATCCAGGTCAGAGTCTCATCCAGTCATTCGGTCACTTCCTCGTGGAACAGATACCTGCTCCTCACTCCCTGGTGTCAGACACTGGACAGACACCTGCCTGTCCTTCCCTTGAACCGTGGCTTCGCCCTCGCCGCAGGGCAGGGCCGCGTCCTGTTCACATCTCAGCCCCCACAGGAGGTAATAATAGTTATGTGGCAGCCTGAGGTGAACTGGAAGAGATTGGAGGTGTCCGTTGAGGCTTGGTGAAAAGAACTCATTACATTTCTTTTTATAATTATGGTAAGAAGAACAAAATATAAAGCATGCAAAATATTAAATATCGAAGCTGTATAAGCTCTGAAAATATAATCTTTACGTTCTTTACCAGAGACACTTAAGATACTTCTGTGAACTGTAAGAGTTAACCCTTAAATGGTGCTGTTTTGAAACACGCCGTTATCTCCTTTTATCCATGGAGCAGCCCTATCAGTGACGAGACAGACCCTTGAAGTGGGTGCATAATGGGTGAAGGTGCCACAGCTGCTCAGTGGCAGAGGAGGTGTGAAGACGGGCACTTGGCCTCCACGTCCAGGCTCTGTACCGCTCTGCCGTCCTGCTCCCTCTTCTGGATCAGGTGCTCTGCTTGGAATGGCCGCGTGCAATTTTAAATCGGGACTTTCAAATGATGACCTCGGTATATTCTGGAGAAAGGGAGATGAGTGGCCGAGCTCCTCTGCTTGGCTCCAAACCCCGGTGCTGGGCTCCAGCCTCCTCTCCCTCCCCCCTCTCCCCACGCCAGCCTCATCCCTGCCCCTGACTGTGCACTCATCTTTGTGCCTTTGCACACACTTTTCACTCAACCAGAAGGCACTAGCCGCCGCCTCAGTCCTCCGGGTCCTGACGTGGCCTTGGGCACGCCTGCCACACGCTTGCTCGCACTTGGCACACGGGGTCTGGCCCAGGGCGGTCACTGTGAGTGCAGGGGTCACCGTGAGTGCAGGGGTGTGGCTGCTCCCCTGTGCCTCAGTCTCCTCCTCTGTGGTGGGAGAGCTTCCGCCAGGCGCCTGTGAGCTTTTGCTCCTCGTTGCTGGTTGTTTGGGAGGCTGTGGGCGAACCTCCAGGTGTTCCCAGGGCTTTTGTTGGGGTCTCTTCTCTGGGAAAGAGTCCACTTGGTCTCTGTCACCTTATCCACAGACAGTAGGCGAAGAATTCAGCTCACAGCTGACCAGCTGCACAAGCGTGGCCGAGCCCGGCCGACAGAGGGTGGCAGGACAGGGAGCCTGGCAGGCTGTCGTGGGTGGAGGTGGCAGGACGACTTCTGTGTTGGGAAGAGCGCGGGAATGAAGCTTCAGGGACTTTCTACGACTTGCTTAAGGTCATCTCATTATTTGTCAGTTCCCAGGCTCTAGGTTTAGTTAGAAATTACGTGGTTTCCAGTAGTTTCCATTTTTACTTTCATTTTCGTCAAAATCAATTCTTTTCCATTTAAATTTTATAGTGAAGATTGGGTTCATGATCAGCATTTGACCATCTCAGCTTCTGAGCATTTTAGCTTCCACACTGAATTCTGAGTGACCACTGTTCTACCATGTCCACGTCTCTGAGCCTCCTAGGTTTGAGGTTTGTGTGGAAGAGTCACCCTGCTGTCAAGTTCAGTCGCCAGTGATCCCTCACAGGCACCTTCTACTGTTGTCAGTTACATCTTGTGTTCCGTTTCGTGTTGTTTTTGCTGAGAAAGACCGGCCCTGGGCTAACGTCCCTGCCCATCTTCCTCTACTTTATATGGGACGCCGCCACAGCATGGCTTGACAAGCGGTGCGTTGGTCCGCGCCCGGGATCTGAACCTGCGAACCCCGGGCAGCCAAAGTGGGATGTGCAAACTTAACCACTACACCGCCGGGCCGGCCCCTTGTGTTCTGTTTTTTCCTTCCAGTAATTTTCATTATGAATTTGATAACAGGCTGATCAGTGGTTTTTATTTCTTAATTAGTCCATTGGAAATTGATGAGCAATTTTGTGAAATGGAGAGTCGAGATGAAACAAATAGGCAGGGAGTGGGGAGGGGAAGGGGCAGTCAGACAGACAGAAGTGGGAGGATGCCATGATTCCCAGACACCCTTGAGGTCCAGAGGTGGATGCTGTGGTCTGGATGTCTCAGCAATCCCATCGTGGGTGCCCACTGCCCTAGTGGCAGCCCTGGCTTGTCTGGGCACCGTGAGCCCCTCTTGGCTCTGTTCTCGGTGGCAGTGGCTCCTGGATGGAGAAACCTCACTTGTTTCCTCTTGAGATCAGTGGAAGCTACATTCTGCAGTGAAGGAGAGCAGGGATGGACAGGTGGCCCACTGGCCAAGGGGCTCGCTGAGCCCGCTTCCTCTCAGATCTGCCTTGGAGGGCAAGGCTTCCCACAGAGCGCTCAGTGAAAGGTCATCACTGAAGGAAAGGTGTCGGGTAGTAGCGGCACAGTGGGTCAGGTCCTAGTGACTAGTTGAAGGTGTTTTCACAGTTCGTGTGAGTGAGGGGTCCTTGTGTGGGCGGGTGTGGGCTTTTGCTTTGTCACCACCGGGGCCCCAGACATGCCCCATCACTTGAACGCTGGCCTCGTTAGTTCACGCCCTTACTCACTCAGGTTTTACTTTGTTTCCCTTTTTCTATTACAGATGTGTTATTAACCTTTTTAGTTTGAGTCAAAAGGTGTTTGTTACTGAAGGTACTAGGGAAACCCACATTACTAAGGCCCTGCCTGTGCTCACTGGGCTCCTGGTCCAGTAGGGAGACTGAATGCCCTGGCACAGGGGGTAATAGGAGTACAAGGTAAGGGCAGGGAGGGGCGTGGGGAGGAGGACAAGGAGGCAGTCTAGAAGCTGACGGAGGGACGTCGGTGCTTGCTGCAGGAGAGGGGGGACAAGGAGGGCTGACATGCAGAAGCCCGTGCAGACTGCTTAGAGGTTGAAAACACCTGGCACGTAACTATACCACCGTGCACTCACATACCACCCAGGAAGAGCGCCTAAGCTTTGGGGCAGAATTTGGGCATTCTTGGGTGTCCCAGAAGTACTACGTGTGAAGCACCCTTAGCCCCACCATAATCCCTGACCTGTGCCTGGAGGGCAGCTGGCCTTTTGGGTGGAGGCCCCTGTTGTCCAGGTGGCCACGCCCAGTGTCTGGACACCGTGTGGGGATGCTCCCCTCTCTCTCTCTGCACCTCTCGTCCAAGCAGGTTTGGAGTCACTTCTCACAGTGACACTCCAAGCTGCTGGCCTGACGTCTGAGGACTGGAGTCGCCCACGCAGCCCTGCGGGAGGCAGGTTGTGCTGCGTGAGGAGTCTCGTGCTGCGGCCGGCCGCTTGGGCCTGTTACCAGCCCGCGGCAGGCGGGAGACTGGGTGAGACGGGGTTGCGTATTCCTGATGGATTTGGAAATGGCTCCGATTTCCTTCAGCTTTTAAGACATAGCTCTGTGTATGTGTCCAGCAGCGTCTTCTGAGAGCTAAGGTATAGAAACTACGTGTTTGCTAAGTGAGGGGGATGGGCAGGCAAGGGCAGGCCTCCACTGACGTGGGTTTCTTGACGGTTTTATTTGATAAGCAAGTTGGCTGGTCAGTGTGGTTAGGTTTATGATCTGCAGTTTCCCTGTGCACACGAGTCATTGCTTATCTCCTCAGGCTGACTTTCTGGGTTGAGTTCCTAGGTTTGAAGCACAGGAAGCGTGCGGATCTGGAAGTCGTGGTGCCCGGTACATAGGGAGAGTTTGAATGTGTACACGTTTTGACGTGGTCGACCTGGGGTTGGCACTTCCCTGGCATTTAGCAGGTAGTGAAGTAATGGACGTGTCTGGCAGTTCACCCCGAGGGAGCCAGGAGCTGGTGGTCACGTTCCAGACAAAGCAGACTGAACAGTTAGTGCTGATGGAAGAGCTTGTGGTTCGGGGTCCACTCCTATTGGCATATGGTTTAAATGGGTGCCAAAAGCTCCAGGGTGATCCTGATAAGAAGCGGGTGTACACCATGTTTCTCTCCAAGCTGTTGAGAGTTCTTTGCAGACATGATCTCATCGCATAACACAGCTGTGAAGTCGGCAGGCTGACACCTTACCTCCCGTCTACAGGTGAGGCACTAGAGTGTTCGCTTCTAAACCTCTGCTGTCTCTCTCAACAGCTCGTCCAGGTTTTAAACACTTGCCCTTTCTGTCAGTCCAAGTGCTGCTTTTAAAAAACAGCTCTGTTCTTACTGCCATTTCCCAATCTGCCTCAGAAGCTGTCACTTCATGTCACTCCACTCCGGATGCAGCCCCCTCCCGCACACTCCGGATGAACTTCCCGCCTGCCCAGCCTGCTCTCCCGGGTCGCCTCCCCAGGCCTTGGGTCTCAGGCTGTCTTTTCCTTGTCCCTCCACTGTCTTACAGTGTCTCCCACTCGCATCACTAAGAGTGTCGGCACGGGTTACAGCCAAGTACAGCCAGCGCTCTTGTCCTACCACTCAGCTGGAATATGGCCAAGAATGGAAAATTTGATTTTAATATTATATAATCCAGTGAATATTAAGCACTTAAATTGTTCCAGTCACTGTGTTGGTTGGATGGATACAGCCGTGGAGTTTCAGGCCCCGCCAGGCTCTCCCAGTCCTAAGGGAGGAGACAGACACACAGACGAATCTGATAAAGGTCAGGTGCACGATGCCCTGTCCTGGGGATAGCGGGAACCCAGTGGGGCCTGGTTAGCTCCGGGTCAGCCTTGAGAAGCTCCTAGTTAGGAAGGCAGGGAGAGTGGGTTCATTCCCAGCACTGGGACAACTGCTGTGTTCCTCCAGAGCAGCTCTTTGCTGACAGCCACTGTCTTCCTGCAGAACAGCCCTGAGCATCCTTCTCCTCATCCTGGGGGCTTCCTCCCTCCTCACCCCTTTGCTTCTCTCCTGTTTGAGTTATAGGAGTCTCCTTTTCAGTGCTCTCCCACCCCTTAGGCTCTCAGACCCCCTCTCATCTCCTATTATCACCCTCTCTCTTCTGCATCTTCAGTGTCCTCCTCCCCGCTTGCCCGCCCTGTGACCTTCAAATGCTCAGTGCTCCCTTCTGTAGAACCCCCTTTTGCTGCTGCCACCTGTTCCATCCTTGTCTCCAGGAGGCTGCCTCTGTGGTTCTGCTTCCCCTCTCCTCATCACTCCTGTTTGCCCACAGCTCTGCAAAGCTGGCCCTCAGGTGCCTGGGCCAGAGCCCTCACGGCCCTGTCCCCCTCCTGTCTCCCCTGTCCACTCCTGCCTGCTTTATCTTCCCCCCCGGACAGTGCCTCCAGGTCTGCTAGTCGTCTCTCTGCCTCACGTTGATCTTTTCATTGACTCATGTCCCTGTCGGAAAGCTTCCACGACTGCCTTCATATAGGGGCAAAACCCTGGGAGAGTCAGGCTCCTGCGTGCTGCCTGCCATCCAGCCCACTCTCCCCGCCACGGGGCTGCTTGGACTGTTCCACCTGCCAAGAATGCCTTTTCCCTACTGGGCTCGCCATCTGCCTCTGTTCTGTGTGTCCTTGAAGCGCCAGCTCTGCTGCCATCTCTTCCACGAACAGTCGCTGGTGCCCTCTCCGTCGGCAGAAGGGATCTGTCTCCTCTGGTCCTCGTCCACTTTACCTGCATCTCCCCGTGGTGGTCCCCAGTTTCTATCTTGTGTTCATCCCACAGACAGTTTTAAGGGGCCTGTCCTGTGCCGGGCATTGCTTCAAGGGCTCCTGGTGTGCCTGTCTCTCTCCCACTAGATCAGGGCCCTAGGCGCAAGTCCCCTACTGCTGTCGACAGCACAGGCATTGTAAACAGTAGGCGTTCAGTAAGCATTTTGTAAATGCCCAGCATCCCTCCTGTCCCCTGGGGGCCAGTCTCCTGGTCCAGCCACAGCAGTGAGTTAAAGCCAGGCTCTCTGACTTCAACCCTTCCTCACGTTAAACTTTTCTAGTTTTAGGTTTATCTACAAACCAGAATTTATCAGTCCAATCACAAAAGTTTTCTAAGCAGCAGCAGGACTTAAGATTCTCTCAGGTCCACCATCAAAATTCCTATATGTTCGTGACATACACTCAAGAGTCTGTGGTTTAGTGTGTGTTCACCTCTTGTGATTAGGCAGCCAACCGTGCTCATTCTGAGACGTGTCTGCAACATGTTGCAGGACCCCTGCAGTTACAGAGAGGCGAATGTCACAGCAGCCAGGTGCAGAGAGAGAATGGAAGTCCCTGGTGGTTTAAGATGACATGCACTTACACCTCCCGTCACGGTGTCTGTGTGCTTCCCTCCAGGAGATGGCGGGCAGAGCGCTCAAGCAGACCGGCAGCAGAAGTATTGAGGCCGCCCTGGATTACATCAGCAAGATGGGCTACCTGGACCCGAGGAAGGAGCAGATTGTGCGAGTCATTAAGCAGACTTCCCCAGGTGAGCTCAGCCCCGCGGCACGGTGAGCAAGATGATTTGTGATTTAAAAACACAAAACAGTTTGCAGGGAGGGAGGTCCAGTGTGGCCACAGTCAGCAGATGGTCTCTTGGCATGTCGCCTCCTTCTGGTGATGGGTGAACTGAGCCTGCCCTGCTCTGACATTCGGGCCCTGGAGCAGGAGGCAGCAGGTGTAGATCATGGGACCTTCCTCAGTGCCTCCCTCACTCCCCCATCTGAAGGAAACTGTGATACTTCCCACCGGGGGAGATTTGTGTACTAGTTGTGTTTTATTTTATGAAAAATTCCCTGGATATTAAAATTAGGCAACCCAGCAGAATGAGAGTAAAATTGTTCCTTTTACTTTCTCCGGGGACTGGTGGGGGGGTGGTCATTGAAAAGGGAGGTTTATTTCCTCGATTCTAAAACAGACCCTTTCTCACACTGTAGCTTCAGAGTAGGCTGCCCAGTGGAGGCCTTGGGCAGTGGTGCTGGGAAAGGCCCCCTCGGTGTCCCCTGGGGAGGGCCAGAGGCACCAGCATCAAATGCTCTGCCTCCCTGGCTGCCAGCGAATGTCCCTCTCCTCCGATGGGGCGGATGGGACAGTATTTTAGTACCTGGGGCCTGGGTGTGGTGAGGGATTCATGATATTTCGCGAAAGGCGTTCTCCCTATTTTGTGGACGGCCTCGGATAAAACTCACTTCATCTGCTGAGTGAGAAAACTGCACAGGCTTCATGGGTCGTATTTTCGTTGTTAAGGGGACACAAAGTTTTGTTTTCTTCTTCATAGAAGGAATTTCCTTAAACAGTGCCGGGCTGGCCTCCACGCCGAGGTTCATAGCGTTGCAGGGCTGTCTCAGAGCACAGCGCCAAGGGGGACATAGGCCTGCGGTCGGTGATGATTTTCCTCTACGTTTGCCTTTGATGTGGCTTCACTGATGCTTATTCTTGGCCCAGGAAAACTTCTGCTTGATGCAGTGGCTGGGGGAGGGGGGGGTCTTGGCTGTGCCAGGTGTTCCCGTGAGGGGTCTCCGATGGCCAGGGCGGACCCTCTTGACGCAGAAGGCCGCCCGGACCTGCCCACAGCAGAGTTCAGCCTGTGCCATTAGTGACGCGCTGGTGTGAGGAGCTAGCCTGGAAGCGCCAGCCCCGCTGAGCGGGTCCCCTCCCGCTGCGTCCCCCTCTGACGCCATCTCCCCTCCTCTCCTTTGCAGGAAAGGGGATCGCGCCGAGCGCTGTGCCGCGGAGGCCGAGTTTTGAGGGAACCGGAGACCCTTTCCCGCCCTTCCATCCGCTGAGCGGGGCCGCCTACGAGGGCAGCGGCCCGCTGGAGGACGTGCCCCGCCAGTACGTGGACTTCCTCTTGGCCGGGGCCAGCCCTCACGGCGCGCCCGCCGGACATCAGCTCCAGCCCAAAGGCTACGCCAACCTGGAGGCCGCGGGCATGAGCTTCCCCGGGGCCAGCGCCGTCCAGGGCCTGCCGCTGCAGGGCCCGCACTACCGGCCGCACCTGCTGGTGCCGGGGGAGCCGCTGGCCTACGGGCTGCAGCGCAGCCCCTCCTTCCAGAGCAAGACGCCGCAGGACGCGGGGGCCTTCGCCGGCCTGGGGGCCCAGGCCCCGGCGCCCGCGCCCGGCCACGCGTTCCCGGCCGGCGCCGCGAGCGCTCTGTTCGCGCCGCACGCGCACCACAAGCAGGCCCACCCGGTGCACGTGATGGGCTCTCGGGGCCAGCTGTTCGCCAGCGACAGCCCCGCCCCCAGCCTGCTCGCGCCCTCCAGAAACAGCCTCAACGTGGACCTGTACGACGTGGGCAGCCCGCCGGTCCCGCCGTGGCCGGCGGCCACCTTGTCCCGCCGCGACTCCCTTCAGAAGCCGGGCCTGGAGGCGCCGCCCCGCCAGCACGTGGCGTTCCTGCCCGAGGGCCCCGTGCCCAGCAGAACCAACTCCTTCAACAGCCACCAGCCGCAGGGCGCCGTGCCCATCCGGGCGGCAGTGCCCAGCAAACCGGAGCCTTCCATGCCCTCCCCCAACACCATCACGGCCGTGACGGCCGCCCACATCCTGCACCCCGTGAAGAGCGTGCGCGTGATGCGGCCCGAGCCGCAGACGGCCGTGGGGCCCTCCCACCCGGCCTGGGTGCCGGCGCCCCCCGCGGCGGTGGACGCTCTGGACTCCAAGGACGAGCCCGCCCTGCCCCTGGCGGGCGCCCCCGCCTTCCCGCTGGACGTGGAGTTCGGCGGCCCGGACGTGAGGTGCCCGCCCCCTCCGTACCCGAAGCACCTGCTGCTGCACAGCAAGGCCGAGCAGTACGACGTGGACGGCCTGTGCGCGCGGGTGGAGCAGGGCCTGCGCGGGGGCCAGGCTGCCGAGCCCACCGAGAGGAGCGGCAAGAGCCACAAGAACGCCAAAGGGGACAAGACGGGCAAGGATAAGAAGCAGATCCAGACTTCCCCTGTTCCTGTCCGGAAGAACAGCCGAGATGAGGAGAAGAGAGAGTCTCGCATCAAGAGTTACTCGCCGTTCGCGTTTAAGTTCTTCATGGAGCAGCACGTGGAAAATGTCATAAAAACCTACCAACAGAAGGTCAACCGGAGGTTGCAGCTGGAACAAGAAATGGCGAAAGTAATGTCTCGTTTCGTTCTTACCCTTGGCCCTGGCTCTTTCCTAAGTCGGTCGTAGGACTCACAGCAGAACCCCTCTTACTAACAAACCCGTGGTCTCACAGGGCGACGGTCTGGTCATGGGGAGAACAACTAGGAGAAATTACAAATGTTGCAACCTCCCTTTCCTTTTCCCCCAACTCTGCAGGGGGTCGGTGATAACTATGCTTGATGTAGCCAACGGGTGAATTACCAAATCGATTTTTATGGTGTGGCCTTACTCATTAACAAAATTCATCAAGTTTTGCTAACTAGTGAGAAAACATTTTGAAAGAGTGGAAGCAAAGTTTGAGGTTTTATAAATTGAAATTGTGGGATTTATAAAGAAAAATATATCTAGTAGCGATTCATTTATCCTTAAGTCTGTAATTGGCAAATAATGTTTTAAATATACTTTAGTTGACACTAAACTGCTAGAGAAGGTAATTAATGAAATTATTTAAATTAAAACGTTACAGTAAATTTAAATCACACAAAGCCAATAATTTCAAATTCCGAAAATCATGTTTGTACTCTTACTTTCTGCCGTCCCGTGTTCGTTGGCTTTTTTCTTTTCTATTTTTCCCATTTTCCTTGAGCTATTAAAATATTAGATTGCTCCTGGAATTCCAGGAATTTTGTGGTTCCTTTTTCCACAGACTTTGATTTACAGAGGTTTCCTTTAGTTTTTAGAGCCTAAAATCACCTATTTGGTTTCCTTGTGGATTCCAGATTTGTGTTTGTATATGGATGTAAAGAACAATACCAGTTGTTATCTTGCTTGCAGTGTATCGGACCCGTTCTGTATTCTTACTGCTGTAGAGTTAAGTTAGGGTCCTCTCAGTTCTCGGGCGTTTCTCACCCCACCCGTTTCCTGTCATGGGGTTCCTCTAACGTGACTCTTCCTTGTTTTCCTTCTGCACAGGCTGGGCTCTGTGAAGCTGAGCAGGAACAGATGAGGAAGATCCTTTACCAGAAGGAGTCTAATTACAACAGGCTGAAGAGGGCCAAGATGGACAAGTCCATGTTTGTGAAGATCAAAACCCTGGGGATCGGTGCCTTTGGCGAAGTGTGCCTCGCTTGTAAAGTGGACACTCACGCCCTGTACGCCATGAAGACCCTGAGGAAGAAGGATGTCCTGAACCGGAATCAGGTGGCCCACGTCAAGGCTGAGAGGGACATCCTGGCTGAGGCAGACAATGAGTGGGTGGTCAAACTCTACTACTCCTTCCAAGACAAGGACAGCCTGTACTTCGTGATGGACTACATCCCTGGGGGGGACATGATGAGCCTGCTAATCCGGATGGAGGTCTTCCCTGAGCACCTGGCCCGGTTCTACATCGCAGAGTTGACTCTGGCCATCGAGAGTGTCCACAAGATGGGCTTTATCCACCGAGACATCAAGCCAGACAACATTTTGATAGATCTTGATGGTCATATCAAACTGACAGACTTTGGCCTCTGCACTGGATTCAGATGGACTCACAATTCCAAATACTACCAGAAAGGTATTGTCCTAAGCATGTCACATCCACTTTCTACGTCTAGATGTAACGAAACCGTCTAGGGCGGCTGTTTCCCACCCTGGTAGCTCCTAATCATTTGGAAATTAGCTGTCGCTCCATTGTGTTGTAATTTGGTACGATGTTCTTTTCTCCCTAAAGGAATAGTATGATATGTGTGACATTTTTTTTTTAAGTTAGTGGATTTAAATTTTACTATAATATATTTAGGACAATAGGTTATGGGGTGTCATTGGGCCTTTGTGAGGAACCATCACTCTGCCCTATTAAAACGAGCCTTAAAAAGTAAGTCTCACAGCTTCCAAAGAAGTCCTGTCTTAATGCTAACCTGAGTCTATCAATGGGTGTAGGTACAATTGAACTCCACCTCCTGTGGTTCTGCTGGTCATTATCTTATTTATTGCTCAGATTCTTAAAATAGTTATTTTAATACCATAGCTCAGGCTTTTTTTTTTTTTTTTTTCCTCCCCTGAGGCAGATTGACCCTGAGCTAACATCTGTTGCCAATCTTCCTCCTTTTGCTTGAGGAAGATTCGCCCTGAGCTAACATCTCTGCCAGTCTTCTCTATTTTTATGTGGGTCGCTGCCACAGCATGGCCACTGATGAGTGGTGTAGGTCCGCACCTGGGAACTGAACCTGGGCTGCCAAAGCGGAGTGGGCTGAACTTGAACTACTAGGCCATGGGGCTGGCCCCTGAGGCTTTTTTTTAACTCAAAACTAATCTTAAATCATTTAATTTATTCCCACTTTCTGTCATTGAAGTCATTTTTGTTCATATCTTTTAAATCCTCTTATGCTTTTCCATGCTCATCTTAAAACATGTTTTGTCAAACAAATGTAGGCCTTTTGAGACTAGCCTGAGAAGTGCTAAGAATGACGTCCCCACAGTTATCTGAGCCTTTGTTCCTTAGCGTCACGCTGTCCCCTCAGCACAGTGTCCAGCTCCTGTAATCACTTCTTCTGTTGTTTCTGTCTTGGTGCATTTACCTCGCAGCTTGTGGCTCAGACCCAGGAACTACGGGCCAGTTGCAGTTTGGGTGGATTCTTTCTCTTCCTGTGTCTGGAGCTGAATTGAATTCAGATCCTTTGAAGCTATGGGTTTGTTACATTGTTGGATAGTGAAAATTTACTTTGTTTTTTATTCTCTTCTTTTACCACCCCTGAATCCTGGGTGAAAGGGAGCCACATCAGACAAGACAGCATGGAGCCCAGTGACCTCTGGGACGACGTGTCTAATTGTCGATGTGGAGACAGGCTGAAGACCCTGGAGCAGAGAGCCAGGAAGCAGCATCAGAGGTGTCTGGCTCACTCCCTCGTTGGGACTCCAAATTACATCGCGCCAGAAGTGCTCCTCCGAAAAGGTATGTGCTTGGGCCGCTTGCCTCAAGTGCTCCACAAGCCAGCTGCCCAACTGGAGGCCATCTTGACCTCAAACCTGTGGAGCCAGATGACCTCTAATGAGTCTTCCAGCTTCAGCTTTCCGAGACTCTAGGTGTTCCCGTTGTATTTTTGTACTCGAGGAAGCCCGAGAGCGAAATTATTCCCTTCACAACAAGCTTCCAACGTCTCTCACTTTTGTCTTTGAATTGCCCTTGCTTCCATGGTGAGAGAAGACACACACCGTTAGGCCAGTCTCCGCTTGCCCCTTCCTTTGGCTGGGAGGTGATAGATCGGGTGTAGGGTGTGGGCTTTCTATCTTGAACCCAAGGGAAATCACTCCAGAACTGGTTTCGACACAGTCATATGATAGAAACAGCACTGAGGGTCACAGGGACACCACTCAGTCTGTCCAAGCCGTACATTTCCAGGCTCCAGCTTTAAGTCTTCCTTTCCCAGGCTCCTAGCTGGGTTGTACCATCTCCAACTTGTTATTAAGTACAGAATACAAATATTGTTTTCCTCCGGTTCTCCCCTGCTAGTCCAGGTGCATCCTGAAGGTAAGATGTGGGAACACTAGTGTGCCTACGGTTACAAGTGCTCGGTAAAATTGACCTCCTGGTTGGATACTCTGCTCCATTAGACACGACACCTGATTGAGTGCAAGAGGAATCTTTCAGTGATCAGTTGCATGGTCCGTAGCAACAGTGGTTGTTGATCTGATCCTGTGTGATAAATCCAGAGATCAGTGTCCCATCTTTTCACACGTGTTGTTTCAAGTCTTGGAGCCATCCAGACTTGGTTCAAATCTGAGTTTTCTTTGTTAGTTGTAATCCAAGGCAAATTACCTAACCACTCAGAGCACAGAGAGAACAATGACTGCCTTCAGAAGGTTGTTGAATCACCCTTACTGCCCAGTAGGTCTCATTCTCCCCCTCCTCTCAAAGTGGGAGGTGGGAGGTGCTGGGCTGTAGGGTAGGACATCCCTGTCTCCCCCCGCCCCACTCCTCTCCAGCACCCTGCACTCTGGACTGTGCAGCAGTCCAGAGGAACCAGTGGTTAGAGTTACTCTGCAGCCTCCAGTGCCAGGCTAGGGCAGGAGGAGAGGGGATGGAGGGAGAACAGAGGGCGTCTGAAGGAACTGGCCTGGCAAATACGGCCGGCAGGTCTTATGGCCCAGTCACACTTAGCAAGGATGAGGTGACATCAAGACTGGAGCATGGCTTGGACTGGGCTGTGGGCTTTGAAGGAGAAGTGGGAGAAAATCAAAGAGAAATGAACCTGCTCTACAGCGTCCTTGAGGCTGGCCCTGACCAAGGCGCAGGACGTCCTGCCTCAGCTGCCAGGTCCTCCGAGCTCGGCGAGGAGGACCTGGCTCCCTTGGTGCCTCGCACAGAGCATGGCTTAGGGGACGGGCATTTCCTCTGCCCTTTCCTCCTCCTTTTCTTCACATTCCTCAATTCTCCCAAAACTGACAAAGGCAGCCTCCCGGGAAGCCCTCCTGACTATTCCCAGGCCTTAGCACTTTCCGTTTTTTAGTTAATACTATTTTAATTTGTGTCTGTCTGTATGCTCTGTAAGAACTTAAAATTCTGGTTAGTATTGTTACTAACAGTAACAGTAAGCTTTTTAAATTAAAAAGTCTTTTCTTATTTTGAAAAGCATCCTGTGTTTATCACAGGCTAGTGACTGAAAATAAGAACGTACAGCTGCCCGTATCCTCCCCTGAAGATTGCCGCCCCGCGGGGTCCTTTCCGGCCTCCTGGGCCGCAGGTGCAGGGAGGCGCAGTGTTTGTGATCAGTTTTCTCTTGCACAGCATGACTTGAGCATGCCTTCCCATGGAACAGCCAGTTGGTAGTTCAGGGTTTCATAGAATTCCTCTCTGGGGAGCGTGCCTGTGCCGGGACTGAGTGACACTTTGCCTTTCAGGATACACTCAGCTCTGTGACTGGTGGAGCGTTGGAGTGATTCTCTTCGAGATGCTGGTGGGGCAGCCGCCCTTTTTGGCCCCTACTCCCACGGAAACCCAACTAAAGGTAACTAAGGAGGAGAGCGTGCATCTGCGTGCTGCAAAGACACGTGACTTTTGATGGACCTGTGAATCTTGGGTCAACATTTGAGCTCTTATTCTGAGTAGTGTAGGAATATCAATTGTTTATAATGGGATTTTTTTTTAAGTATTATTATTACCTGTTTAAAAAATTTTGTTTTAATAAGTAAAGCCACAGAGTTAGACTTGAGTTTTTTGTGTGTGGTTGGTTGGTTGGTTGTTTGCTGAGGAAGATTCACCCTGAGCTAACATCTGTTCCAGTCTTCCTCTATTTTGTATGTGGGTCACCACCACAGCATGGCCGCTGATGAGTGGTGTAGATCCATGCCCGGGATCTGAACCCAGGCTGCCAAAGTGGAGCGCACTAAACTTAACCACTAGGCCAGGGGGCTGGCCCAGACTCGAGTTTTGATATATATATGTGTTTCTGAAATTTTACTTGAACCATTGGTCATCTGCCATCTTGGTATTTCCAGGTGAGAACTATGAGCAGGGAAAAGCAGTAAAGGTGTGCTTAGATCTGTTGTCTGCCACCACCGTGCCAACTGGGCAGAAAGCAAACAGAAAACTTATGACTATACCTGAAGAAATCAGTTTGTTTATTGGATGTTATGTCATTACTGTTTGCACATTATCAGCTATGTGGTCAGGCTAGTTGTGCATATTTCTAATATTCATTTGAAGTAATTAAATAATTATTCTGTCAATTAATCATTTATAGTAAATAATTAGTTTTAGAATGATGGCCATTTACTCTCTGAAGTAAATGATTTGATTACTTAAGAAGGATTGAGAATCTGATGAAATCTTTGGAACTTCTCAGAATGATGCACTTACCCACTGACACGTTTGCTAACGATTCTAGGAAGTATTCATATGCCCCAGCGTCCATGGTAGACCCTAACTTAATAATCCATCAGTTAGAAAAACTCTAAATTAAGGCTTAGTTTCACTCCAGTGACAGTAAAATTGTAATTTGTCATTATCTGTATCCTAATTGAATTGCTGGACCATTTACTAATTTGCCTGCATGAAAATAACCCAGTTTTTTTATTGTGATAAAATTTACCATTTTTAATTTTACAATTCAGTGGCACTAAGTACATTTACAATATTGTGTAACTGTCACCATTACCTATTTCCAGATATTTTTATCATCCCAAACAGAAACTGTCCCCATTAAACAACAACTCCGCCAGCCCCTGTGACCTCTCTTCTGTGTTCTGTCTCTATGAATTTGCCTATTCTAGGTACCTCATATAAGTGGAATCGTATAATACTTGTCCTTTTGTGACTGGCTTATTTCACTTAGCATAATGTCCTCAAGGCTCATCCATGTTGTAGCACATGACAGGATGTCCTTTGTTTTTGAGGCCGACTAATATGCCATTGTGTGTATAGACCACACTCTGTTCATCCATCACCCAGTAATGGAGATGTGGGTTGTTCCACCTTTTCGGCTCTTGTGAATAATGTTGCTGTGAACGTTGGTGCGCGAGTATCTGTTTTGAGTCCCTGCTTTCAGTTCTTTTGGATATAGACCAAGGAGTGGAATTGCCGGATCATATGATCATTCTATGTTGAACTTTCTGAGGAACCACTAAACTCTTTGCCACAGTGGCTGCACCATTTTTACGTTCCTGCCAGCAGTGCACAAGCGTTCCGGTTTCTCCACATCCTCACCCACAGTTATTTTTCTTTTTTTTTGATAGTAGCCATCCTACTATCAAAGTGGGTATGAGGTGGTGTCTCACGGTGGTTTTGATTTGTATTTCCCTGGTGATTAGTGATGCTGAGCATCCTTGTCTCCTGTGGAGAATCTCTGTTCAAGTCCTTTGCGCGTTTTTTAATCAGGTGGTTTGTTTTTTTGTTGTTGAGTTGTAGGAGTTATTTATATTTTCTGGACATTAATACCTTATCAGAATATGCTTTGCAGATGTATTCTCCCATTCCATAGGTTGCACTCTGTTAATAGTGTCCTTTGATGCACAAAAGTTTTAAATTTTGATCAAGTCCAGTTTATATATTTTTTTCTTTTGTTGCCTGTGCTTTTGGTATCATATCCAAGAAGTCATTACCAAATCCAATGTCATGAAGATTTTCCCCTATGTGAGTGTTATAGTTTAAGCTCTACAAAAACAACTTCTCGGGTTTAAACGAACCCTCCCACCCATGCACCCACTTACCTCCATGCCTTACCCAATGCCTGGTCACCCCAGCCAGTAGCCAGTTATGTTGGCCTTGTTTTATCCTGATTCTCAGTATAGACAATAAAGAAGTCCCTAAGGTTTTCTCTCACAGTAGACACATCTCTGTGACAGATGTATTTACTGAGCATCCAAAGGGCTGGTCTTTGTGGTTGAGCATCGCAAACATGAGGCCATGACCATAGGGTTAGTCAGCCGTATTATTCTCCTCTGTGAGGTTGCCCTTTTTGTTGTTTGGGTTTTTTTTTTAACAAAACCCCAGTTGCCCATCTCTCAGCCACAATAAGTATTGAATGAGAACCATAATGATTCAACAGAAATCTGTTGCCATAGCTAAAGAAATGACTCATAGAGAATCAGCCTCTTCATTTTTGTGGAAAGCACAAAATTCTTTTGCTAAACAGTATTTCTGATAGAAGAAAATCAGTCTCTTTTGGTCTGTATTTGGCTTCATCATCCTGTGCCTTGGGCTGTGAGCCCCCTGCCGAAGCCACACTGACTTTTAAAGCTGCAGATCTGCACTGCTGCTGCTGTGTCTACTCTAGCTGTTCTTCTCGTGACACTAAAATTATTTAAAAGTCACGTCTTCACATACTGTCTCAGAACTGCCCTAGACCGGCCTTGAGATAGGAGGTGAAACTAAAACTTTGGTTGTGTTGTCTCTTCAGGTGATAAACTGGGAGAACACGCTCCACATTCCCACCCAGGTCAAGCTGAGCCCTGAGGCCCGGGACCTCATCACTAAGCTGTGCTGCGCCGCCGACCACCGGCTGGGGAGGAACGGGGCTGACGACTTGAAGGCTCACCCGTTCTTCGGCACGATCGACTTCTCTAGTGACATCCGCAAGCAGCCAGCCCCCTATGTTCCCAAAATCAGCCACCCCATGGACACCTCAAATTTTGACCCCGTCGATGAAGAAAGCCCTTGGAACAATGCTAGTGAAGACAGCACCAAGGCCTGGGACACACTCACGTCCCCCAATAACAAACACCCTGAGCACGCGTTTTACGAATTCACTTTTCGAAGGTTCTTTGATGACAACGGTTACCCCTTTAGGTGCCCAAAGCCTTCAGGAGCAGAAGGTTCCCAGGCTGAGCACTCCGATTTGGAAAATTCTGATCTGGTGGATCAGGCTGAAGGTTGTCAACCAGTGTATGTGTAGACAGCGAATCAGCATCCCCGACTCCCTGCTTCTCCAGAGTCCAGGGTGCCCGTAGCTGGTCCCTGAACAGGCCAAGCTGAGACCAGCTTTGCTTCAGTCAGTCCAGTGATGACTTCACTTGAAATTCTGTTCTTTGCCAAAAAAATCCCAAAACACACAAGAAAGCTTTTTTAAAAAGTACCCAAGTCTAGCAGATCTTCATTTCTAGATTCTGGCTGATGGTGGGGGAGGGATGTCAACATTGTTTTGAATTGGCTTTTGAGGACCTTCACTGCGTTAAACAATATTTTTAAAAATTTAGTACAGTTTAGAAAGAGCACTTATTTTGTTTATAGCCATTTTTCTTACTAAATTATAGGGATTACCTTTGAGAAATCATGCTGCTGTTATTTTCTACATTTGTATTTTATCCATAGCACTTATTCACATTGAGGAAAAGACATAAAAACTGAAGAACATGTGATAAGAAATCTCTGTGCAATAATGTAAAAAAGAAAAAGATAACACTGTTCTGATGTTACTGATGCATTTTATTCACACAATGGTTTCTGTTTTATATTTTTTCCCACATTTCAAAATTGTGATATAATGTTAAAAGCTGCTTTTTTTTTTTCTGCTTTTTGCGTATTATAGCGTACTAGAAAGTGTGAACAAGGTGATTATGTGGGTGTGATTTCAGATGTGTGGTGTGTAGAAAGTGCTGCGTGAGCAGGGTTTTTCTATTATAAAATTACCATATCTTGCCATTCACAGCGGGTTCTGTGAATATGTTTTTACCACGTATCTCTAAGTGAGATGTTCTAGACAGTGAGCTGGCAACGTAGCGTGTGGGTGACTTCTTCGCTGTGATTGTATCCTTATCGTTTTGTTAAAGAAATGCAGATGTGTAAATGAGAAGTGATTTTTGTGTGTGTGTCTTGGGTGTGATTGGATTCTTTTGGGGGTGAACTTAAACATTTGTCATATTCTAAACTTGTATACATCAAAAGGGATTAATTTAGCTATTCCGAAAATTTTAAGTTAATCATGGAACTATGTCCATTTCACTAGTCGGTATGTGTTTCCACTCTTGGTGTAGCTGATACGTGGAGCCCAGTAACTGCAGCCCTACTGCCGACAGACTGCCCACACCTGGGAGGTTTGGGTGACATGCTTCCTCCTGCCATCTCAGACAGCTGAGTGTTACCATGGTGAAATTCAGTCATCTTAGGGGTCCTTCACATTTTTATTGTGGTTGTGCTTTGAAGTATCAATCTTAACTTGGTTTTAAAGATACATTTTTCTAATCTTTGTAAAACAGCAAGGATTATTCAAAGTGACATTGGAATAAAAAAATAATTAAGCCATACATATTTTCTTAGAAGTGTAGATGTATATATAACTACATAGATAAACACACAAAGTATTCCTTATTTCAAATTAGTATGAGTCCTATTTAAAGTGATTTATATTTGAATAAAAAGTTGAATTCCTTTTTGCTTTTTAAAAAATCTGATGCATCATATTTTTCATTATATTATTCCACATATTTTTCCTTGAAGTTTTTAGCATAATGTATCCATTATTTAGTATATATCTAGGCAGCAACATCTATAAGTTTATCAATGTCTAAACTAAAAAATCAATTCCTGTGTACTGGTTTACATTTGTATGAATGGCAAATCCTGAAGTCTGCTGTGCTTGTCTCATGACTGTCAGTATTGTCGCTATTATATAGAAATGCCATGTCATTATTTACAGCGCTCTGACATACTTTCATGTGGTAGTTTCTTTCTCAGGAACTCAATTTAACTATTATTTATTGATATATCATTGCCTTTGAAAAGCTTCTACTGGCACAATTTATTATTAAAACTTTGAATCCAAATCCCTTAGTTGATGTCATGTTTTATTGGAATTTGTAGATTCTTGCTTTTATCAGCGTGTTGTAACCACTCCCCACCCCATGCTTTCCCGGTGATTCACACGCAGCCAGGGTTGCCAACTGCTGATGGAGGCACTGTCACAGGAGGGGCAGGAGAGGAGCTTCCCCAGACAGGGTTCTGTCTGGGGCGTGGCAGTGAAAACAGGCTTTCAGGTCACACACACAAAGTCTAAATCAGAGTGTGGTTCTGTCACCCAGCTTCTCTTCTATACGACAGTGACAAAATATACCTCATTAGGATTATTGAGTGGATTAAGTGAGATATCAAATATATATGGTGGGTGATAGAATAAATCATGAATAGGATCCCTGCGTGAAATAGTTAAACTGAAAGGACAAGTGTAGCATCCTGACTTTTGGTTTAAAATGGTTGGTGAGAAATTCAGAAAATAGGGGCTGGCCCAGTGGCGCAGTGGTTTAGTTCACGCTTTGGCAGCATGGGGTTCACTGGTTCAGATCCCAGGTGCAGACAGACGCGCCACTTGTCAGCCATGCTGTGGTGGTGTCCCATATAAAGTAGAGGAAGATGGACACGGATGTTAGCCCAGGGCCAATCTTCCTCAGCAAAAAGAGGAGGATTGGCAATAGATGTTAGCTCAGTGCTGGTCTTCCTCACAAAAAAAAAAAGAGAGAGAGAAATTTAGAAAATTTAATAGTTTGTTTTACTTGGGTTAGTCTTTTGAATGGGTACAATCACATGGTTTAAAATTGAAATGTATAGGGACCAGCACAGTGATTAAGTTCGTGCAATCTGCTTCAGTGGCCAGGGGTTCACAGGTTCGGATCCCGGGCATGGACCTACACACCACTCATCTAGCCATGCTGTGGTGGCGTCCCACATACAAAATGAGGGAAGGTAGGCACAGATGTCGGCTCAGGGCCAATCTTCCTCACCAAGAAAAAAATTAAAATGTATAAAAGGATAAACAACAAAATGTCTTCTGTTATTCAATTCACCTCCCCAAGACAATAAATTATGTTAGTTTTTTGTGTATCCTTAGGGAAGTGAAACTTTATGCATACACAGCACAAGAAAATATGTTTATGTATGCTTTTCTGCTTCTCTTACACAAATGGGAGAATTATGCATATTTTTCTGCATCTGTTTTCTTCACTTGGCAATCTATACCAACACATAAGAAATTCTTCATCCTTTGTAATTACAGCATAGTATTCCATCATGAGGGTATATTATAATCAAACCAGTACCATATTGATGGACATTTCAGTTGTTTCTCATCTTTTTATGTTATATATAATGTCGGAGTAATCTCTTAAAGCCATCATTTTGTGCAGGTGCAAGGAAATATGGAGGATAGATTCCTAAAGGTGGAATCGCTAGGTCAAAAGTTAAATGTATTTGTAATTTTTGTTGCCAAATTAACCTGCAGAAATCGCGAGAAACTCCTCCGTGGCTCTCCTACACATCCTGCTGAGTGTGCCAAGAAAGCAAGGCCCTCAGGATTGGGTTTAGTGAGCAACCTTGAAGGATGAGGTAGTGTCTCCCTTCAGGACAAAAAAGCAAGCTTGCTTACTGGTTGCTATAACAGGGGTAGATTCCTCAAGCTCACTGTACCTGAGTGGAGTCCATCCAGGTCTCCTGTGCTTCCCCTGTGAGACGTGGGGGCAGGGAGAATTGTGCAAACATGCTGGTGCTGTGAGTAGCAAAGCCTTTTGTCTCTGATCCAAGAGCCTCTTGTCTTATTCTAGGATCTGTGAAAGCATAACAGGCTAACTCATTAGCTTGTAAGTAGTGTAAAACCAAATCTTAGATCTGACAACAGGTATTGTGCCAATATACTCCCAAAAGAAATATATGGGAGTGTTTACTTAGAGCCTTGCCAGCCACACAATGTGTTAGCAACTTTTTCCATCTTTGCCCATTGACTAGGTGAAAAAGCAAAAAATGAAAAAAACTTGGTTTACTTTTACTTGAGTTCTTATTTTGAAGGAAGTTCAGCATCTTTGTGTACACTTAATATCCATTTGAATGTCCTTAAAAAGTAATGATCCTCATATGCATTATTTTAGTGTTGGTGCCTAAGGCCTTCCACAGAGAATCCCAAAAGATTTCCATTCCCTTCTCACTCTTCATCTTCTCTTCCTCAGCTAAAGTGAATTGCTTAACTGGGCTAGTGGCCAGGTAACAACAGATTACTGAGAATTCTCCAGCATTCTTGACAGATTCCGTGTGAGGTGAATCCTCTGCTCAGAGCATCACAAGAGTGCAGCCAGGCCTGGCCTCAGTGTACCTGTGGGCATTGTTGGATGTGATTGGAGTCTGTTGTGGAAACAAGTATGACATTCCTTCCAAATTTCCTTCTTTGCACTTGCATGCTGTGTGTCGCTCCATAAATCTAAATGCAAATCATGAAGAGAAAAATAGTAGCCAGCATGGTGTGCTTCCTCTGAGCCGTCTGTGGTCTGAACCATTTTTCAGTTGCAAATTTTTGAAAGGGAGTTTATCAAATTCATCCTACTTTCTCCACATTTGATTTAAACCAAGTTTAAAGCCCCAGTACTTAACTAATATTTTGTTTCCACTGGCAAAATTCAACATAATAAAAAAGATCTTTGCTATTAAGTGCATATTTGTTAAGTAGTACTATACTGACATTATTAACCATTATATCCTTTTCAATTAGTAAAGAATAATTTCCTTAGCAAGAGAATTTTCTGTTTCCAACAGCTTAAACTTGGCGGACAAAATGTGCTTATTCACTGTAGAAAGGATGAAAAATTTTGTTGTTATTGGACACTGGAATGAAATACATATGGCCTGCTCTTAAAAAAAGAAAACTAGCCTGAATGGCAACATTGTTCTTTTGCTACTGGCGTCAGATAGTGTTGTGAGTTTTGTTTCGGTGGTGAAGCATACCGTAGAAAACTCAGGAGAAGAAGCCTATTGTATTTACTGACAGTTTTGCTTACTACGTTCTCTCTTCCTGATCTTAGTTTTTTCTTTTATCTTTTCCGTTCCTTTCAGAAAACATCCTTTAGCCATTCTTTTCGGGTAGGTTGACTGGTGACAAATTCTCTTAGGTTTCCTTCATCTGAGAATGTCTTCATTTCCTCCTTTTTCCTGAAGGATATTTTAGGACTATCTATTTGGGGTATAATCCCATTTGGGATATAGGATTCTGGGTTGATAGTTCTTTAATTTCAGCACTTGAGAAATAGTCTTCCAGCCTCCACGGTCTCTGATGAGAATCTGTTGCTATTCTAATTATTTTCCCCCTATAGACAGGATGTTGTTTTTCTCTGGCTGCTTTCAAGGTTTTTTCTTTGACTGCTTGTCAGAAGTTTAATTATGATATGTCTTGGCTTGGATTTCTTTGGGTTTACCCTGTTTGTGGTTCACTCAGCTTCTTGTACATGTAGCTTTATTTCTCTTGCCAAATTTCAGAAGTTTTCAGCCATTTCATTGAGTGCTTTTTCATCCCTGCCCTTTTTCTCATCTTCTTCCAGGATTCCAATGATACAAATATCTTTCATTATAATCCCAGAGGCTCTGCTCACTTCCCAACCCCTCCACCCCAGTATTCTGTCTTTAGTTCACAAATTCTTTCCTCTGTCCCCTCCATTCTGCTCTTGAGTCCATCCATTGAGATTTTTATTTCAGTTATTGTATTTTTTAGTTCAAAAATTTCCATTTGATTCTTTATATCTTCTATTTCTTTGCTGAGACTATCTTTTCATTAAGAGTGTTTGTAATTGCTCTTTGAAGCATTTATTATGGCTGATTTAAAATCTTAGATAAGTCTAATATCTCTTGTCATCTCAGTGTTGTCATCTATTGATATATATGTATTTAGATCTTCCTGTTTCTTGGTGTGATAAGTGATACCCAGTTGAAACCTAGACATTTTTGGATAATGTTCTGAGACTTTGGCTATTTTCTTTTAGCTGGCTTTCACTGATGTTGCTCTGGCAAGGAAAGAGGGTCATGCTGCCTCATTATTGTGTGGGGAAAGTAGAAGTCCCTACTCAGCCTCTTCTGACACTCAGGGTCAGGGAGGTCTCCTTGTTACTGCCGAGCCCGGGTGGAAGTACCTGCTCTCCATGTTGTGTCCAATGACATCCCATGGGAGTGGCCTCATTACCACCGGGCAGTCCTGACTCCACTAGGCCTCCTCTGACACGACCCTAGCAGGTGAGGGAGACGGATGCCTCCTTACTGCCAGGTGGATATCAAAGTCCCGGTTCCCCAGGTCCTCCATGTAGACTGCCAAAGTGGGAAAGGCATTACCAGCCAATGGGGATGAAAATCCCAGCTTCCCACTTCGAGTTCTCTGAAATCATCCCAGCAGGAATGTTGGGGAGCCTCACTGCAGCCCTGCAAGGGTGGAATTTGAGGCTCCCCATTCCGGTGTGGGTCGGGGTGGTGCCACAGTTTTTTCTATGGTGATTACCTATAACTGCTGAGTTATAAAAATAACTGCGGGAGTAGAGCAGTTACTGCTAAAAGCTGTCTTGCTATTCTACACCCTTCCCTCCTACTTTGGCTAGAGAGAGCTGGCTTTTGTTGGGACTCTTTTTGTCTGTGCTTGTTGGCATTTCTGTGTCACCAGCTTCTACAGCTCCAAGTCCAGAACACTGAGGCAAAAGATAACACAGAAAACTCACTACTGTGTCGCTCCCTGGGTGCGGAGGTCCCTGCCTCCTCTTCACTACTTCTCAGTGTCTTTTGTTTGTTTTATATATAATGTCCAGGAGTTTTAGTTGTTTTTAGTGGGAGTTATAGGGAAAAGTACGTCAACCCTATTTTCCTGGAGGTGGAAGTGGGTTTCAATTTCAATTTTAATTTTCTGTGTGTGTGTGAGGAAGACTAGCCCTGAGCTAACATCTGTTGCCAATCCCCTTCTTTTTGCTGAGGAAGATTGGCCGTGAGCTAACAGCTGTGCCTGTCCTCCTCTGCTTTATATGTGTGATGCCACCACAGCATGACTTGATGAGCGGTGCATATGTCCACGCCCGGGATCCGAAACTGTGAACCCTGGGCCGCCAAAGCGGAGCACATGAACTTAACCACTACACCGCTAGGCTGGCCCCTCAATTTTAATTTTAGTTAATTGAAATTCAAAATTCAGTTCCGCAGTCACACCAGCCACATTTCACACACTCAGTAGCTATGTGTGGTTAATGGCTATCATATTGGGTAGCACAGTTCTGAAAGAATAGTTCTATACTTCTGCATTAATCCTTGCATTGACAAACATCTTGCTGAATTTTGGAACTAGTGTAAGCAGTTAGCCTTCATCTCTTTCTTATGTGTCATTTACACTTGGGCAGTGGAGAGACCACACTATTCCTCAAGGAGCTGAGTCAAGTGAGGACCTACAGTGCATCCAATACCGCCTTTGGTTCAGCAGCATCATTGCCTTATTCCTTTCCTGTTTTGCTGCTCTGACTACATGGTCCTTCCTAAAATCACCAGTTTCCTGCCTCTTTAAGCTGGTGACATATCTCCAAAGGGATCATGACAGCTTGTAGATATAAACCAAGGTGACAGACACGTAGTATGCCTACCACAGCTGCCTCTCTCTCTTACTTGTCTTGCCAGACATCACTGATCAACCAGGACACACCTTGTGGCTGAACCCAGACTCAGCCTCAAAATCCAACTCAATGCTTGGAGCAGGTCTTATCAATTGACCGAAGGAGGCACTTGAGATTATGCACCTGCCACTCAGCATAATCAGGCCAACCTCTTCACTTTCCCTCTTCCTCCTTTGACCGTATTCTCTCTTACCTCCTGTGAAAGCCTCAACTCTCATTTATTCCTTTTTCACTGTCCTCTAACTCCTACACCAATATGATCAAAAATATTCACATTTTTCCTGTCCCTAAAAATTAATTGACTTTAATTGATGTCTCTCTCCCTTTTGTTTTTAAATTCCTGAAGCAGGACAATATAAGAGAAAGAGTCCTGGGCAGGAAATCAGGGGCCTTGATTCTAAGCCAAGCTTTTTATAACTTTGGATAAGTTAGAACTTCTGTCAGATTTATTAGTTATATGGGTCAAAGAGAGTCTGAGTCAGTGGTTGTAATCCTTCAGAATTAGCGGCTTTTAAGAGATGTGTTGGAGTCTATTAAGGCAAGAGGGCCATGCCCTCTGCTGCTATCATACTAGCTGTGCATTTATTTTGCATAAGATTTTGAAAAAAAAGCATTCTGCTAACAAAACAAGTTTTAAGACCATTGGCTTAAGTGATCGGTAATGTCTTTTTTTGTTTGTTTAAAGCTAATTTTTAATTTTGTAAGCATAATAAATGTACATAGTTTTTAAAAAGTTATGTTACTATAAAAGGAGTTGTCCATCTCTTGCCATTTCCTGCTCCCAAAACATAACCGCTCTCATGCCTTCTGCCTTATTTCTTCCCATTGCTGCAGTGGATCTGTCAAATGCCAGGCTATTTCTCAGGAGCACAAATACTTTGTCCAGCTCCTCCTGCAGTCTGGACTGTCTGCCCTCTTTGTCACTTTCCTGTGTTGGATCTCATTTTTGCCACATGCTGTATTTTCCTTTTTCTTAATTTACACCTGGAAAAATTTGGAGTCCTTGTTTGTCTGAAAATGTCCCTTCTCTACTCAGTTGAAAGTATCGGTAAGCATGAAATTCTAGGATGAAAGTTCACGCGGCATTCAAAGGCCTTAGTCCTGCGTGTCCCTGCTTTCTCGTACTACTGTCAGAAGTCTATGCCCTTCTGATTCCCAGTCCTGTATGAGTGACCTTTCTTCTTCTCTCCAGAAGCGTTAGCATCATCTCTGTGTACCCAGTGTCCTACAGTTCATGATGATGTTCCTTGATATAGGTTGTTTTTAGTGTATTGTACTGAACGTTCTTGGAGCTTTTAACCTAAAGACCTGTGCCCTTCAATTCTGGGAAATTTTCTTGCATTATTTTGAAGTTTATTCCCTCTTTTCTCTGACTTCTATATGTTGGATCTCTCAATTGAGCCTCTAATTTTCTTGTTTATGTCCTATCATCCATGTCCTTTTTATTCCACTTTCGGGAAGATTTCACTGACTTTATCTTACAGATTTCATATTAAACTTTGGGGGCTACAGGCATTATCTTTTTAATTCCCCAGAGTTCATTCTTGCTCTCTAATCCCTATGTTCTTGTTTTATGTCTTCAGTACTTGTGTTTATTATCCCTCTTATCTATCCCTCCAAATTGTCTCTATTTTCTCTGGGTCTTTTGTTATCATTTTTGCTGCTTGTTTCTTTGTTTTGTTCTTTCTACTTCATGCTGGAGACTTTCCTTAAATGACTCTGACCATCTTTTTTTTTTTTTTAATAGCTTTAATGAGATATAATTCACATAAGTCCATAAAATTCACCCATTGGAAGTATACAACTCAACAGTTTTAGGTATATTTACAGAGTTGCACAACATCACCACGATCAATTTCAGAACATTTGTATCCCCCTTTGGCAATCACTCCCAGTCCTCACCCCATCCCAATTGCCCTCCTTAGGCAACCACCAATCTACTTTCTGTCTCGATGGATTTGCCTATTCTAGACATCTCTTATAAATGGAGTCATACAATATATAGCTTTAGTGACTGGTTTCTTTCACTTAGCATAATGTTTTAAAGCTTCATCCATTTGGTACCTTGTATCAGTATGTCATTCCTTTTTATTGTCAAATAATATTGCATTGTGTAGATTTACCCCATTTTATTTGGGTTATTTCCACTTTTTGGCTATTATGAATAATACTACTATGAGCATTCATGTACAAGTTTTTGTGTGGATGTATGATTTTATTTCTCTTGGGTATATGTCTAGTAGTGGAATTGCTGGGTCAAATGGTAACTCTACATTTAATCTTTTGAGGAGCTGCCAGACTGTTTTCCAAAGCAACTGCACCATTTTACATCCCCACCAGTGATGTATGAGGGCTCTAATTTCTCAACATCCTCACCAATACTTGTTATTACCCATCTTTTTTACTATAGCCATCCTAGTGGATGTGAAGTGGTATCTCCTTGTGGTTTTGATTTGTATTTCCTTAATGATAAATGATGTTAGCCTCTTTTCATATTGCTTATTGGCCATTTTGATATCCTCTTTGGAGAAATGTCTCTTCAAATCCTTTGCCATTTTTGAATTGGATTATTAGTTAATTTATGATTGAGTTGTAACAGTTCTTTATATATTCTAGATACAAGTGCCTTATCAGAAACATAGTTTGCAAATATCTTCTATTCTTGGAACTGTGTTGTCTTTTCACTTTTTTGATGGTGTTCTTTTAAGCACAAAAATTTTTAGTTTTGATGAAGTCCAATTTATCTATTTTTTTCTTTTGTTATTTGTGCTTTTGATGTCGTATCTAAGAAGGCTTTGCCTAACCCAAGGTTATGAAAATTTACTCCTATATTTTCTTTTAAGAGTTTTACAGTTTAACCCTTACAGTTAGGTCTAAGACCCAATTTTAGTTGATTTTTGTGTGTGGTGAGGTGAAGGCCTATGGTTTCATTATTGTGCAGGTGAATATCAAGTTGTTCCAGAACCATCTGTTGAAAAGAATAACTATTCTTTTCCCATTGGATTGTCTTGGCACTCTTGTCAAAAATCAACTGACCATAGATTTAAAGGTTTATTGCTGGACTCCCCATTATATTTAATTGATCTATACATCTATCATTTTGCCAGCCATTCTCATCTAAACTATCAAGCACTGAACAGCTGACTAGAAGCTCCACTTGGTGTCTGTGAGTGTACTTGGGTATTTATAACTTTGAGGTCTTTCTGTATTTTCAGGAAAGGCTGCACTCTTCTGCCAGTGGCTGTACACCCAAGCGCAGGTGTTCTATGGGCCTAGGACCTAGCAAAGATAGGCTCATAATGTGCACCTCTCTATATATATACCTTGAGAACTCTGCCCTTGATGCTTCTGCATTAGCCATGTTCTCACTCTCGGGTCAGGAATCTTTTGCAGTGTGAGAAAGCCTATTTATTGCTTGGAGTCTACCTGAAAATGGTTCCCCACTACTCAGCCCCCGTCACTGTGGGGGTATTTATGATTCTTTAATGAACCATTTGGACCTTCTTTACTCAGTACCTTGTTCCTTTGCTTTCAGTTTGCACCAAGAGCACTAGTGATTTCCTTGGGGCCAAAAGTAATCAGCTTCTTTCTAGTGTTCTTCACCCACTGCAGCTGCTTCAACACACCCTCTCTATCTCAATGTGTTATTGACTTAAGCACCGAAGAATCAACTCTGAATGTATCAACATTCTCTTGCTCCCCTAACACCACTAAAATGACAGAGAAGTAATGTTTTTCTATTTAATAAAATTTATTTTTTAGACCAGCTTTAGATTCACAGCAAAATGGAATGGAAACTACAGAGATTTCTCATATATCTCTGCCCCCCCACATGCATAGCCTCCTGCATTATCAATATCCCCCACCACAGTAGTACATTTGTTACAATCAGTGAACTCACCCTGATACATCATTATCACTCAAAGTCTATGGTTTATATTAGGCTTCACTCTTCGTATTGTACATTCTATGAGTTTGGACAAATGTATAACAGGATGTATCCGCCATTATAGTATCATACAGAGTAGTTTCACTGCCCTAAGAATCCTATGCTCTGCCTATTCATCCCCCCTCCCCAATCCCTGGCAACCACAGATTTTTCACTGTCTCCATAGTTTTGCCTTTTGCAGAATGTGATAGAGTTGGAATCATACAATATTCAGCCTTTGCAGATTGGCTTCTTTCACTTCATAATATACATTTAAGCTTCCTCCATGGCTTTTCATGGCTTGGTAGCTCATTTCTTTTTAGCACCGAATGATCGTCTGGATGTACCACAGTTTATTTATCCATTCACCACTGAAGGACATCTTAGTTGCCTCCAAGTTTTGGCAAATATGAATAAAACTGCTATTAACCGTGTGCAGGTTTTTGAGTGGACATACTTTTTAACTCCTTTGGGTAAATGCCAAGGAGCACAATTGCTGGATCATGCAGTGTGAGTATGTTTAGTTTTGTAAGAAACTGCCAAGTCGTCTTCCAAAGTGGCTGTACCATTTTGCATTCCCACCAGCAATGAATGAGAGTTCCTGTTGGTCCACATCCTTGCCAGCATTTGGTGTTGTCAGTGTTTTGGATTTTGACCATTCCAATAGGTGTATAGTGGGGTATCTCATTGTTGTTCTAATTTGCAATTCCCTAACAGCATATGATGTTGGACATCTTTCCATATGCTTACTGGCTATCTGTATATCTTCTTTGGTGAGGTTTCTGTTCAGGTCTTTGCCTATTTTTTAATCAAGTTGTTTGTTTTCTTATTGTTGAGTTTTAAGAGTTCTTTGTACATTCGGAATAACAGTCTTTTATCAGATGTGTCTTTTGCAAATATTTTCTCCCAATCAGTGGTTTATCATCTCATTCTCTTGACATTGTCTTTCATAGAGAAAAAGTTTTCAATTGTAATGAAGTCCAGCTAATCAATTCTTTTTTCATGGATCATGCCTTTGGTGTCATCTCTAAAATGTCATCCCCATACCCAAGACCCAAATCATCTAGATTTTCTCCTATGTTATATTCCAGGAGTTTTACAGTTTTGTGTTTTACATTTAGGTACATGACTTTTTGTGAAAATAGTTTTTGTGAAGGGTGTAAGGTGTGTGTCTAGACTAAATTTTTTTGGGTGAAGATATCCAGTTGTTGCAGCAACATTTGTTGAAAAGGCTGTCTTTGCTTCATTTTATTGCCTTTTTTCCTTTGTCAAAGATCAGTTGACTATATTTATGTGGGTCTATTTCTGGGCTCGCTGTTCTGTTCCATTGATCTGTTCATCTATTCTCTTGCCAATACCACACTGTCTTGATTTCTGTAGCTTTATAGTAAGTCTTGAAGTCAGGTAGCATCAGTTCTCCAAATTTTTTCTTCTCCTTCAGTATTGAATCGGCTATTCTGGGTCTTTTACCTCTCCATATAAACTTTGGAATCAGTTTGTCAATATCCACAAATAATTTGCTGGGATTTTGATTTGGATTGTATAGAATCTATAGATTAAGTTGGGAAGAACTGACATCTTGACTATATTGTTTTCCTATCCATGAACATGGGCTATCTCCCCATGTATTTAGTTCTTTGTTATTTTTCATCAGAGTTTTGTAGTTTTCCTCACATAGGTCTTGTATATATTTTGTTAGATTTATACTCAAGTATTTCATTTTTTGTGGTGCTATTGTAAATGGTAATGTGCTTTTAGTTTCCTGTTACACTTGTTCATTGCTGGCATGTAAGAAAGCCATTGACTTTTTTTTGAGATATAATTGACACATAATGTTGTATTTTTTTGTGTACAACATAATGATTTGATATATGTATATATTGCAAAATGATCACCACAATAAATTTAGTTGACATCCATCACCACACATAGTTACAATTTTTTTCTTATGATGAGAACTTTTAAGATCTACTCTCTTAGCAACTTTCAAATATACAATACAGTATTATTAACTATAGTCACCATGCTGTACGTACATTACATCCCCAGGACTTATTTATTGTTTAACTGGAAATTTGTACCTTTTGACCACCTTCACCCATTGACTTTTGTATATTAACCTTGTATCCTGCAACCTTTTATAATTGCTATCAGTTCCTGGAGTTTTTTTTGTGTATTTTTGTACGTTTTCCACATAGACAATTATGTCATCTGTGAACAAAGACAGTTTTATTTCTTCCTTCCATCTGTATAAATGTATTTCCTTTTCTTGTCTTATTGCATTAGCTAAGACTTGCAATATGATGTTGAAAGGCAGTGGTGAGAAAGGACATTGTTGCCTTGTTCCTGATCTTAGTGGGAAAGCTTTGAGTTTCTCACCATTAAGTATGGTGTTATCTATAGGTTTTTTGCAGATGTTCTTTGTCAAGTTGAGGAAGCTCTCCTCTATGCCCAGCTTGCTAAGAGTTGTTTTTCTTTTTTTCTTTTTTATCATGAATGGGTCTTGGATTTTGTCAAGTGTTTTTTCTGCAGCTATTGATATGAACATGTGACTATTCTTCTTTAGTGTCTTGATATGATGGACTATATTAATTGATCTTTGAATGTTGAACTAGCTGAAATAAATAATACTTGGTTGTAATAAATAATTCTTTTTATACATTCTTGGATTTGATTTGCTAATATTTGTTGAGGATTTTTGCATCGGTGTTCATGAGAGATATTGTATAGTTCTTTTCTTGTAATGTCCTGTCTGGTTTTGATATTAGGGTAATGCTGGCCTCATAGAATAAGTTAGAAAATATTCCTTTTGCTTCTATCTTCTGGAAGAAATTGTAGAGAATTGGTATAATTTCTTCCTTAAATGTTTGGTAGAATTCACCAGGAACCCACTGGGCCTGGTGCTTTCTGTTTTGGAAGGGTATTAATTATTGATTTAATTTCTTTAGTAGATATAGTCCTATTCAGATGATCTATTTCTTTTTGTGTGAGTTTTAGCAGGTTGTGTCTTTCAAAGATGGTCCATTTTGTTTTAATTGAGGTCACATTGGTTTATAACATGATGCAAATTTCAGGTGTACATCATTATATTTCGACTTCCATATAGACTACACGGTGTTCACCACCAAAAATCTAGTTGCCTTCTGTCACTGTACAAATGTGCCCTTTTACCTCTTTCACCCTCCCCCCACTCCCCTTCCCCTCTGGTAACCACCAATCTGTTCTCTGTATCTATGTGTTTGTTTGTTGTTGTTGTTTTATCTTCCTCATATGAGTAAAATCATATGGTATTTGGCTTTCTCCATCTCACTTATTTTGATTAGCATAATGCCCCAAGGTCCATCCATGTTGTCACAAATGGCAAGATTTCATCTTTTTATGGCTGAGTAGTATTTCATTGATATATATATATGACACCTTCTGTATCCATTCATCCATCAATGGGCACTTAGGTTTTTTCCAAGTCTTGGCTATTGTGAATAATGCTGCAATGAACATAGGAGTTCATATATCTTTCTGAGTTAGTGTTTTTGTATTCTTTGTATAAATACCCAGAAGTGGAATAGCTGAATCATATGGTAGTTCTATTTTTAATTTTTTAAGGAATATTCATACTATTTTCCATAGTGGCTACACCAGTTTACATTCCCACTAGCAGTGTACAAGTGCTCCCTTTTCTTCACATCTTCTCCAAAATTTGTTATTTCTTATCTTTTTAATAATAGCCATTCTGATGGGTGTGAGGTGATGTCTCATGGAGGTTTTGATTTGCATTCCCTAATAGTTACTGATGTTGAACATCTTTTCATGTGCCTGTTGGCCGTCTGAATATCTTATTTGGAAATAATGTCTGTTCATATCCTCTACCCATTTTTAAATTGGGCTGTTTTTGTTGTTGTTGAGTTGTATGAGTTCTGTATATATTTTGGATATTAACCCCTTATCGGATACATGATATGTAAATATTTTCTCTGGTTGGTAGTAGGTTGACTTTTTGTTTTGTTGATAGTTTCTTTCTTTCTTTTTTTTTTTTTGGTGAGGAAGATTGGCCCTGAGATAACATCTGTTGCCAATCCTCCTTTTTGCTTAAGGAAGATTGTCCCTGAGCTAACACCTGTGCCAATCTTCCTCTGTTTTGTATGTGGGACACTGCCACAGCATGGCCTGAAGAGCAGTGTATAGGGCTGTGCCCAGGACCGAAACCCATGAACTCTGGGCCAGCAAAGCAGAGCACATGAACTTAACCACCATGTCACTGGGCCAGCCCTGTTGATGGTTTCTTTTGCCATGCAGAAGCTTTTTAGTTTGATATAGTCTCATTTGTTTATTTATTGCCTGAGGAGACATACTCAAAAAAATACTGCTAAGACCGATGTCAAAGAGCATTCTGCCTATGTTTTCTTCTAGGAGTTTTATGGTTTTAGGTCTTACATTCAAGTCTTTAATCCATTTTGAGTTAATGTTTGTGTATGGTGCAAGATAATGGTCTACTTTCATTCTTTTGCACTTGGCTGTCCAGTTTTCCCAACAGCATTTATTGAAGAGACTTTCCTTTCTCCACTGTATGTTCTTGGCTCTTTTGTCAAAAATTAGCTGTCCATAAATGTGTGGATTTATTTCTGGGCTCTCGATTCTGATCCATTGATCTGTGTGTCTGGTTTTTTGCCAGTACCATGCTATTTTGATTACTATAACTTTGTAGTATACCTTGAAATCAGACAGTGTGATGCCTCCAGCGTTGTTCTTTTTTCTCATGATTGCTTGGGCTACTTGGGGTCTTTTGTGGTTCCACATAAATTTTATGATTCTTTGTTCTATTTCTGTGAAAAATGTCATTGACTCTTTGATAGGCATTGCATTGAATTTGTAGATTGTTTTAGGTAGTATGGACATTTTAATTATTCCAATCCATGAACACAGAATATCTTTCCATTTCTTTGTGTCTTAGATTTCTTTCAGTAATGTCTTGTAGTTTTCAGTGTATAACTCTTTCATCTCCTTGGTTAAATTTATTCCTAGGTATTTCATTCTTTTTGTTGCAGTTGCAAATGGGACTGTATTCTTGATTTCTCTTTCTGCTAGTTTGTTGTTAGTGTATAGAAGCATAAATGATCTTTGTATATTGATTTTGTACCCTGAAACCTTACTGTATTTGTTAATTATTTCTAATATTTTTTGGTGGATTTAGAGTTTTATATACATAAAATCATGTCATTTGCAAATAGTGACAGTTTTACTTTCCAATTTATATTCCTTTTATTTCTTTTTCTTGCCTAATTGCTCTGGCTAGAACTTACAATATTATGTTGAATAATAGTGGTGAGAGTTGGCATCCTTGTCTTGTTCCTGTTCTTGGAAGGATAGCTTTCAGTTTTTCACCATTGAGTATAATGTTGGCTGTGGTTTGTCATATATAGCCTTTACTATGTTGAGGTACTTTCCTTCTGTACCCATTTTTTTTTCTGTGAGGAAGACTAGCCCTGAGCTAACATCTGTTGCCAATCCTCCTCTTCTTGCTGAGGAATATTGACACTGGGCTAACATCTGTGCCCATCTTCCCCTGCTGTATATGTGGGATGCCTGCCACCGCATGGCTTGATAAGCAGCACGTAGGTCTGCACCCGGGATCTGAACCCGTGAACCCTGGGCTGAGGTGGAGCATGCAAACTGAACCACTATGCCACCAGGCCAGCCCCTCTTCTCTACCCATTTTATTCAGAGTTTTTCTCTTAAATGATGCTGAATCTTGTCAAATGCTTTGTCTACATCTATTGAGATGATCATGTGATTTTTACTCTTCATTTTGTTAATGTGGTGTATCACATTGATTGATTTGTGGATGTTGAACCATCCTTACGCCCCTGGAATAAATCTCACTTGATTTTGGTGTATGATCCTTTTAACATATTGTTGTATTCGATTTGCTAGTATTTTTTGAGGATTTTTGCATTTATGGCAAATTGTGTCTTTCAAGAAATTGGTCCATTTCATCTAACCTATCAAATTTATTCTTTTAATGCCTGTGCACTAGTGATGTCCCTTCTTGCATTTCTGGTGTTAGTAATTTATGTTCTCTTTTTTTTCTTAATTAGTTTGGGTGGAAGCTTATTGATATTATTGATCTTCTTTAAGAACCAGCTTTTGGTTTTTTGATTTTCTCTTCTGACTTCCTGGTTTTGATTTCATTGATTTCTGCTATATCTAATATTTATCATTCCTTTTCTTCTGCTTGCTTTGAATTTAATTGTTTTTCTTTTTCTAGTTTCCTAAGGTGGAAGGTTAGATTATTGATTTTATATTCTTCTTCTTTTCTAACATTTGCATTCAATACTATAAACTTTTCCTTTGTACCACTGCTTTTGCTTTATCCTACAAATTTCAATAAGTTGTATTTTCATTTTCATTTAGTTCAACATATTTTTAAATTTCTCCTGAGATTTCTTCCTTGACCCCTGTGTTATTCAGAAGTGTGTTGCTTAATCTCTAAGTATTTTGGCATTTTCCAGATACCTTCTGTTATTGATTTCCGGTTTAATTCCATTGTGGTCTCAGAGCTATGATTTCTGTTTTTTAAAATGTATAAAATTGTGTTTTATGGTCCATAATGTAGTCTATCTTGATGAATGTTCCACACTAAAATAAAGAAAATTGGTTGAAAGTCATCTCCCCACATCATCTCCCCAACTCGGACCAGATAAGTGGCTGCCTTTCCCCCAAGTGGGAAAAGACAAGACAGCTATTCTTGGAGGATGGTAAACCAGGGGGTTGCTAAGGTTACAAGGCCTGGTTTTGGACATAACTGTGAGACTGTGCAGTAGGATGAAGTGAATGAATGCAGACTGACTCCCTCAGCCGTCTTCTCCCACTCAGCTTTCGGAATACCGGCAGAAAGGCAGCCATCCCCTGGGCAGGTTGGTGGTCTTCCCCTGGGCCTCTGAGCAGCCTAGGAAGAAAGACTTGAAGATGCTGATATCAAGGTTCTCCGACTAGAGAGCCCAGCCAGGTTCCCTCACACTGAGCTTCACCCACATCCTCAGGGTTTCCAGTCAGCATTTTAGTGTTCAGCTCTCAGATAGAAACCTCTGAAGACTAATATGAACCTGAGGAAAGCCTCTAACATGGAAGATACAGACGAACACACAGACAGGGGCTGGCCCGTGGCCTAGTGGTGAAGTTGATCACACTCTGCCCAACAGCCCGGGTTTGGCTCCCAGGCGCCGACCTAAAAGACTCATCGGCAGCTAAGCTGTGGAGGCAGCTCACATGCGAAATAGAGGAAGACAGACACAGATGTTAGTTGCCAAATCTTCCTCAGCAAAAACAAAACCAAAACACACAGACAATAAAGCAACCTAAATGAAAGAGACTATGCAAGGAGAAGAAAGCTTCAATAAACTATCATTCATCTTTTCAAGATGATAAAAGACATTGCACGGCCGGCCCAGTGGTGCAGCGGTTTAGGTCGCGCTGTGGCAGCACGGGGTTCACGGGTTCGGATCCCGGGCACCTGCTGATGCACTGCCTGTCAGCCATGCCATTGCATCCCATGTAAAGTAGAGGAAGATGGGCATGGATGTTAGCCCAGGGCCAGTCTTCCTCAGCAAAAAGAGGAGGATTGGCTACAGATGTTAGCTCAGGGCTGGTCTTCCTCACAAAAAAAAAAGAAAAAAAACAGACATTGCAACCTTGAAACAAGAACAGGATACTATTTTAAAAAAGAACATTCAGAGAATAGGACGTCAGCATCATGGCGGAGTGAGATTCCCTCTTTGAATCTCTGCCCCCTACAACACAACGAAAACATCATGCACATTCCAACAGAGCTCAATCAAACACTACGAAGGACTTCTAAGAAACCCCTGCTGCCATACATCGGACAGTGGAGGCGCAGGAAGCCCAAAAGGACGGGAGGAGAGGTAAGAAATTGTACTCCCCCTCCCCAATCGATCGGCAAAGACAGTGCGGTTCGCAGACAGAGCGGGGAGGGGCGGCCCACAGCGGGGAAAACTATCGCCATCCAGGTGCTCTCACAGACTGTCGCGAGATCCCCACTGGGAAGCGACAACGGACTGTTTAGGGGGTGTAGCAAACACCCTAAGGGAGCCAGAAAGGAAACCCCTGGGTCAAGCAGGAGAAAGAGAGGACCCCTCCCCCCACACACCCGGCGTTTCAGCATAATCCCTCCGGCGGCTGTAGCCGCCTCAGAGCAAACCGCTCATGATCTCCATCCAGTGGCAGCAGGGGGAAACTGCAGGACCAACTTTATCATGAGGGGAAAAAATAAAGCCGTCCCCGTCGGATCCTTGCAACAATTTGTCATGGCTACAGACCAAAAGGAAAATGACAAACACCCAGAAACCAACCCTGAAGGCACAGAATTTGATAACCTGAATGAGAGAGAATTCAAAATAGCTATCATAAACAAACTCAATGAAATACAAGAGAACACACAGAAACAAATCAACGAATTCAGGGATTTTGTCACAAAAGAGATTGAAACCATAAAGAAAAACCAATCAGAATTATTGGAGATGAAAAACAAAATCAACGAGATAGTGTAAAAAATGGAGTCTTTAAAGAGCAGAACTGACAATATGGAGGAACAAATTAGCACTATTGAGGATAGCCACACAGAAATGCTCCAGATAGAGGAGGAGAGAGAGCTAAGACTAAAAAGAAATGAAGAAATTCTTCGAGAAATATCAGACTCAATGAGGAAAAGCAACATAAGGATAATAGGTATTCCAGAAGGAGAAGAAAGAGAAAAAGGAGCAGAGAGTTTGTTCAAAGAAATAATAGCTGAGAACTTCCCCAACCTAGGGAACGAGAGGGAAATAACAGTGAATGAAATCAACAGATCACCTAAATATATAAACAGGAATAAAAAATCATCTCGCCACATAGTAGCAAACTTGAAAAATACCCGTGACAAGGAAATAATATTGAAGGCAGCTAAACAAAAAAACAAAATAACATACAAAGGAAACCCCATCAGGCTCTCAGCTGATTTCTTGACAGAAACTCTACAGGCTAGGAGAGACTGGAATGATATATTCAAAATCATGAAAGACAAAAACCTTCAGCCGAGAATACTTTATCCAGCAAAAATATCCTTCAAATACGATGGAGAAATAATAACTCTCCCTGATAAACAAAAGCTAAGAGAGTTCATCACCACAAGACCCCCACTACAAGAAATGCTCAAGAAGGCCCTTAGGCCTGAAAAAAAACAAATGAGAAAGGGGATACAAAGATTTCAGCAAGGAGAAAAGCAAGGAGACTAAACCAGAACAAACTACAGTTGGGTAACATCAAAAATTAATTCAAGCTCATCACTGGAAACACACATTCATGACACAATCTGGAATAAAGAGATAACAAATAAGGAGGGGAAGAGGTAAGGGATTGAATCGACCCAGCCTCAGGAAAAAGGAGGCATCCGAAAATGTACTTTCTTATCCAGGAGATCGCTTATATAAACCTCACAGTAACCACTAAACAAATAACCAGAAGAGAACCACACATGACAAATAAAGAGAAAACCAAGAGAATGAGCATGCAGAAATACCAAATTGAATTTGCAGTCCGAAACACAAGGGACAAGAAACGAAGGAAATGCAAAAGAACCAGAAGATGAACAATAAAATAGCAACATTAAACCCTCATATATCAATAATCACTCTAAATGTAAATGGATTGAATTCTCCAATCAAAAGACACAGAGTGGCAGGATGGATTAAAAACCAAGATCCAACAATCTGCTGCCTCCAGGAAACACATCTCAGCTCTAAAGACAAACACAGACTCAAAATAAAAGGATGGAAAACAATACTCCAAGCTAATGGCAAACAAAAGAAAGCAAGAGTAGCCATACTTATATCAGACAAAGTAGACTTCAAGATAAAAAAGGTAATGAGAGACAAAGAGGGGCAATATATAATGATAAAAGGGACACTTCACCAAGAAGACATAACACTTATAAATATCTATGCACCCAACACAGGAGCACCAAAGTACATAAAACAACTGTTAAAAAACCTTAAAGGAGATATTAACAATAACACAATAATAGTAGGGGATCTTAACACCGCCCCCTTACATCAATGGATAGATCATCCAGACAAAAAGTCAATAAGGAAATAATGGACTTAAACGAAAAACTAGACGCAATGGACTTAATAGATATATACAGAGCACTCCACCCAAAAAAAGCAGAGTACACGTTCTTCTCAAGTGCACATGGAACATTTTCAAGGATAGACCATATATTAGGAAACAAGGCAAACCTCTATAAATTTAAGAAGATTGAAATCATTACAAGCATCTTTTCTGATCATAATGCTGTGAAACCTACAAATCAACTGCAAGGAAAAAACTAGGAAAGGGACAAAGATGTGGAGACTAAACAACATGCTACTGAACAACCAATGGGTCATTGATGAAATTAAAGGAGAAATCAAAAGCTATCTCGAGACAAATGAAAAGGAAAATACACCATACCAACTCATATGGGATGCAGCAAAAGCAGTCCTGAGAGGGAAATTCATAGCAATACAAGCTCACCTTAACAAACAAGAAAAATCCCAAATAAATAACCTTAAATTGCACCTAACAGAGTTGGACAAAGAAGAACAGACAAAGCCCCGAATCAGCAGAAGGAGGGAAATCATAAAAATCAGAGCAGAAATCAATGAAATTGAAACCAAAAAAACAGTAGAAAGGATCAATGAAACAAAGAGTTGGTTCTTTGAGAAGATAAGTAAAATTGACAAACCCTTAGCCAGACTCACTAAGAAAAAAAGGGAGAAGACTCAAATAAATAAAATTAGAAATGAAAGAGGAGAAATTACAACAGACACCACAGAAATACAAGGGATTATTAGGGAATACTATGAAAAACTTTACGCCAACAAATTGGACAACCTAGAGGAAATGGACAAATTCTTGGACGCGTACAACCTCCCAAAACTGAATCAAGAAGAAATAGAGAATCTGAACAGACCAATCACAAGTAAAGAGATTGAAACAGTCATCAAAAACCTCCCCAAAAATAAAAGCCCAGGACCAGATGGCTTCCCTGGAGAATTTTATCAAACGTTCAAAGAAGATTTAGCACCTATCCTTCTCAAACTATTCCAAAAAATAGAGGAAGATGGAATACTTCCCAACACATTCTATGAGGCCGATATCATGCTGATACCAAAGCCAGACAAGGACAATACAAGGAAGGAAAACTACAGGCCAATATCACTGATGAACATAGACACAAAAATCCTCAACAAAATATTGGCAAACTGAATACAGCAATACATCAAAAAGATCATACACCACGATCAAGTGGGATTTATACCAGGGACACAGGGATGGTTCAACATCCGCAAATCAATCAACGTGATACACCACATTAACAAAATGAAGAATAAAAACCACATGATCATCTCAATCGATGCAGAGAAGGCATTCGACAAGATCCAGCATCCATTTATGATACAAACTCTCAACAAAATGGGTATAGAAGGAAAGTACCTCAACATAATAAGGGCCATATATGACAAACCTACAGCAAACATCCTACTCAATGGGGAAAAACTGAAAGCCATTCCTTTGAGGACAGGAACAAGACAAGGGTGCCCACTCTCACCGCTCCTATTCAACATAGTACTGGAAGTTCTGGCCAGAGCAATTTGGCGAGAAAAAGGAATAAAAGGACTCCAAATAGGCAATGAAGAAGTGAAACTCTCACTATTTGCAGACAACATGATCTTGTACATAGAAAACCCCAAAAATTCCATCGGAAAACTACTAGAAACAATCAACAACTACAGTAAAGTGGCAGGGTATAAAATCAACTTACAAAAATCAATTGCATTTCTATACACTAACGATGAAACAACAGAAAGAGAACTCAAAAAGACAATCCCATTTACAATTGCAACAAACAGAAGAAAATATCTGGGAATAAATTTAACCAAGGAGGTAAAAGACCTATACAATGAAAACCATAAGACACTATTGAAAGAAATCGAGGAGGACATAAAGAAATGGAAAAATATTCCATGCACATGGATTGGAAGAATAAATATAGTTAAAATGTCCATTCTACCTAAAGCAATCTACAGATTCAATGCAATCCCAATCAGAATCCCAATGTCATTCTTCATGGTAATAGAACAAAAACTACTGAAATTCGTATGGGGCAACAAAAGAGCCCGAATAGCTAAAGCAATTCTGAAAAAAAAGAACATAGCTGGAGGCATCACAATCCCTGATTTCAAAATATACTATAAAGCTACAGTAATCAAAACAGCATGGTACTGGTACAAGAATAGACACACAGATCAATGGAACAGAATTGAAAGCCCAGAAATAAAACCACACACCTATGGACAGCTAATCTTCGACAAAGGAGCAAAGAACATACAATGGAGAGAGGGAAGTCTCTTCAATAAATGGTGCTGGGAAAATTGGACAGCCACATGCAAAAGAATGAAAGTAGACCATCTCCTATCGCCATATACAAAAATCAATTCAAAATGGATTAAGGACCTGAAAGTGAGACCTGAAACTGTAAAACTCCTGGAAGAAAATATAGGCAGTACACTAATTGTGATTGGACATAAAGGGATCCTTTCAGATTCCATGTCTACCCAGACAAGGGAAACAAAAGAAAAAATAAACAAGTGGGACCTCATCAGACTAAAGAGCTTCTACAAGGCAAATGAAACCAGGATCAAAATGAATAAACAACCCACCAGCTGGGAGAAAATATTTGCAAATCGTTTGTCTGACAAGGGATTAATCTCAGTAATATATAAAGATCTCATACAACTGAGCAACAAAAAAACAAACAACCTGATCAAAACATGGGCAGAGGATATGAACAGACATTTTTCCAAGGAAGAGATACAGATGGCCAACAGACACATGAAAAGATGTTCAA
This sequence comes from Tapirus indicus, assembly GCA_031878705.1. Classification (NCBI taxonomy): domain Eukaryota; kingdom Metazoa; phylum Chordata; class Mammalia; order Perissodactyla; family Tapiridae; genus Tapirus; species Tapirus indicus. The sequence goes on along the minus strand of CM062930.1, from coordinate 83,945,192 downwards.
CATCACTAATCATCAGGGAAATGCAAATCAAAACTACACTAAGATATCACCTGACACCCGTTAGAATGGCTATAATCACAAAGACAAATAACAACAAATGCTGGAGAGGTTGTGGAGAAATGGGGACCCTCATTCACTGCTGGTGGGAATGCAAACTGGTGCAGCCTCTATGGAAAACAGTATGGAGAGTCCTCAAAAAATTAAAAATAGAAATACCGTATGATCCAGCAATCCCACTCTTGGGCATCTACCCAATGGACGTGAAATCAACCATCAAAAGAGGCGTATGCACCCCTATGTTCATTGCAGCATTATTCACTATAGCCAAGAAGTGGAAGCAACCCAAGTGTCCCTCGACTGATGATTGGTTAAAGATGTGGTATATACATACAATGGAATACTACTCAGCCATAAGAAAAGACACAATTGTCCCATTTGCAACAACATGGAAGGACCTAGAGGGTATTATGTTAAGTGAAATAAGCCAGAGAGAGAAGGACAGACACTGCATGAAATCACTCATACATGGAATATAAGTGAACACACGGACAGAGAGAACTGATTGGTGGTTACCAAGGGGAAGGGGGGGTGGGGGGGCACAAGGGGTGAAGGGTTACATCCACAAGGTGACGGACAAACAAAAATGTACAACTAAAACCCCACAGTGTTATAAACTAAGACATCAATAAAAAATGGTAAAAAGAAGAAGAAGAAGAAGCCAGGTATAAAAGGAGTTGGAGGCTGTGAGTGGCAGCAGGGTCCACAAGTAGGTAAACATGATTAGTGTTGGACTCTAGATAACGTCCAGCCCCACACAGGGTCATAATTACAGGACTTGTTGAGGATGTTATGTCCAGAGCTTTGGAAGATTTTATCGTCTGTATGTCAACTGTGAAGCAAACACATACCATGCTAAGAAAGAACTAGCCACCACCAAGTCCTGGATAACAACCTGCTCTCCAACACATGCACAGAATGAACGAGCACAGGAGCGCTCACCTGTAAAATGGGCAGGAGGATAATGTTCCAGAAATGTTCTTGTTAAAAGGCTAGGGGCCGCCCGGTGGCGCAGCGGTTTCGTCCACGCTTGGCAGCCCGGGGTTCGCCAGTTCGGATCCTGGGCGCCCGCCGACGCACTGCTTGTCAGCCATGCTGTGGCGGCGTCCCATATAAAGTGGAGAAAGATGGGCACGGATGTTAGCCCAGGGCCAGTCTTCCTCAGCAAAAGAGGAGGTTAGCAACGGATGTTAGCTCAGGGCTGGTCTTCCTCACCAAAAAAAAAAAAAAAAAGGCTTGGCAATTAGAGGTGCTCAACAAAGAGTTGTTAAATGAATAAAAAATAAAAAAAGAACATTCAGAAAATAAAAGAGAGCTCTTTGAAATTTAAAAAAAATGATAGAAAAAATGAAAAACAGTATAAAGTTTGGACAATAAAGTCAAGGAACTCTTCTGGAAAAAAGAGCCAAATATGAAGCAATGGAAAGTAAGAGAGAAACATAAGGAAATTAGAACATAAGTCCATGTCTAATATCTGAATTGTAGGAGTTTCAGAAAGAGGAAAAAGTTTTTTAAAAGGAGTTGAGGAAATTCTCAATGCAGTAATTCAGGAAAACTTCCTAGAGCTAAAGGGTATGTTTCTAGATTAAAAGGACTTGAAAGGCCCAGGACAATGGATAAAAATAGATTCGGACAATGTATATCTTCACAAAATTTCAGAATATTTGGAACAAAGAGAAAATCCTACAAGCTTCCAGAGACATAAAATAGTTCATATACAAAGAATGAAGAATTAGAATTGCTTTGAAGTTAACACCAGTTGTAGCCATTAGAGAATAATGAGAAAAGGCCTTCAAAATCTATAAATATAATTATTTCCAACTAACATTCTATATCCTGACAAATTGTTAATCAAGTGTCAGGATAGAATACAGACATTTCAGACACTCAAGAACGCAAAATATTTTCTTCCCATATACTCTTTCTCAGGAAGCTCTTGGAAGATGCTCTCCACCAAAAGAAGATATTAAACCAAGCTAGAAGAAGGCACGAGGTCCAAGAAATGGATCCAATGAAGGAGAGAAGGAAAGGGAATCAAAGGGAAAGGTGTTGAAGCAACCCAGAACGACAACTCTACTCCATGTGCAGAGGGCAAGCTGTTAGGGTAATTCAGGGGCTCTAGGAGAAACTCCCCCGGGAAGAAGACTTTCACCTGTCTCGAAGGGAGATTTGAGTACTTGGTGAACAGTCTAGGATTGGATTTGGGGTAAATACATAGAAAACTAAGCAAGTGGAAAACACAAGCCAATTATTAATTCTAGGGGAAACTAAAAGTTGTGCAGAAAAGTAAAAGTAATCATAACTTAATGTATGGTTCATTTGGAGATAGCATTTACATAGTCATAATAATGAACGGCTAAATATTGATTCCACCAAAACTGTGACAATACTATATTAGGAAGATGGGAGAAAGGGAAGAACATGCATGAATTTTGGGGGCAGAAGGTTTAAAAAGAGTTAAATTCTCATCTTCCATAATGGGAAATAATTACATCATGCCTAAGATGGAAACCTCAAGATATTGCATCAGATGGATGAATTTGGATACAAGTCCACTGTCAGATGTCATGTACTGAGAATATTTCATCCCATCTTCTTAATGGTGTCTTTTAAAGGGAAGAAGGTTTTAATTTTGATGAAGCCAAATTTATTATTTTTTTCTTTTGTGGTTGGTGCTTTTAGTTTTCTATTTAGAAATCTTTTTCTGCCTCAAGAGCATGAAGAAATTCTCCTGTGTTTTCTTCCAGAAGCTTTTTAGCTTTAGCTTTTATATTAGTTCTCTAGGATCCATGTCAGAGTATTTTTTGTGTTTAGTGATTTTTGTTAAAGTGATCATGTCTTACTCCCTCATTGACTTCTTGTGCCTAGTACAGAGTAGGCACTCATATTTTTTGTTAAATTCACATATTCATCTACAAGATCCTTCAGAGCATGACCTCCATGTGACGGTCCTTTGTTTTCTCCCTGATCCATCCCCAACACCAGTTGCCTAACACAATGCTATACGTAACAATAACCCTCAAAAAATAGGTGCCCAAAGAATCCAAGAGCAAAGCCACAGCTGTGTTTCTCCCTGAGCCTGTGGAGCCAGGGCAAGGCTCTGTCTGCCCCAGGACCTCTGGATCTGGCAGGTGTGTTCCCACAGATGAAGAGAAGAGCCTTATCCTGAATACGCTGCATACGGCTGGAGCAATGGAACTTGGGGTGGAGGATGGCCCTGGGGTCAGCCTTCTGGTCTTATCTCCCTGGAATTTCACGTGCTTCCCAGAATTTCATTGCTAGTCTTTCACTTGCAGGCTCTGCATTTTAAAGACAGCTTAGCCTGTAAGCTGAGACCATTTCTTTCCTCCTGGGAACCTTTGATCTTAAACTTTATCTCCTAGCAATATGGTGTCTCTTTTCAAAACAAACACCACCTGATTTGGGAGGACACACAAAGTCAATATTAGTAGATCATGATGCTTGGACACAAAGGTTTTTTGACTTTCCTTCACCCAAATACAAGATAAAAAATCAACCACAATCATGTGATACAGCCAGCAGCTACCTGCTGAGGAAAACCACAGCTTCACTGGCTCCAGTCAAGCTGAGCAAGCACAGAAATTGGAGGGATGCTGAAGGCAGAGCCAGGGAGACACAAGTTCTGCCATCCTGTTCTCCTTGTGACACTTGTAAGCTTTGGACTCAGGCAGAGCTTCCAAACCATGATGTGTCCTTGTTTTTGGTTTTGTTTCTGTTATCGTGCAAGAAAGAATGATATGAGAAGCCTAAGAACAAGAGCTCTGGGAGATCATCACTGCCAAAGAGCAAGCCAGGGCTTGCTTTGTGCTGCTGGCTTCTGTCTGCCCATCTTCTGCCTCCTCCCCCTGGCACTCCCAGGCATGGCCTCTCTTGGGACCATCGCCCAGAGGTTAACCGCTTTTGCATTCCCTCTGGAAACAGTCCCAATTTGATCAAACCATCTACCTAATAAAACGCCTTCCATGACTTTCTGTTGCCCAAAGATAAGGTCCAGCACTGGTCCAGTTTGGAGGTCCTCGCAGTTCCACTCCAGTACCTCGCCATGGTGCCAAGGTGGAATCATTGAAAGCTTTGGCCTCAGATGGACCTGAGTTTAAGTTCCCGGTCTGTCTGAAGCTGTGTGACCTTGAGTGCTTTTCTTAAGCTGGAAGAGTTGCTTAACACCTCTGAGAATCCACGTCTTTAATTCCTTAAAATAAAATGAAGATAATGGTGCCAATGGCAGAATTAAATAAAAAGCATAGGCAAAGCGCTTGAGACATGATAGTTGCTCCCCAAACAGGGAGTCAGTTCCCCTCCCTGTCATCTCCCACTTTCTTCCACACACCTGTGCTGTAGCCATAGCAAAATGATTCACGAATCCTTAAGCGCACGTGGTCCTTCAGACTTCCATTGCCTTTGTATATGTTTCCTTTACCTGAAATGCTGTTCCCTCCAAGTTTTCACCCTGGAAACTACTGCATGCACTTGGACACCCAGCTCAAGTGCTGACTCCAAGATGAAGCCTCCCTGTCCACCCCTCAGATGTGTGTCCCCTCCCCCATGCTCTGCAGTACTTTGTGCAAACCTCTGGCCCAGCACTCATCAGGCTGTGTTGTAAAGATTCGTTTACAAGCCTGTGGCTCCTCCTCGGCTCCTTGGAGGCAGAGAGCAAGTTCCATTTCTCTTGCAGCTCTGGGCCCGAGCACAGTGTAGTAGCAGTGGCACAAGTAGCACAAGGAACTTGAAAAGTGTTTGCTGAATAAATGAATGAAAATTAGTACTTGTTAGTCACTCTTCCACCCCGGCGTCAGAGAGAGGGATCCAGCCCTTATTAAATATGATCTTTTTTTTTCATTAAAAAATTTTTTTTTCATTGCAGTAACATTGGTTTATAACATTGTATAAATTTCAGGTGTACATCATTATACTTCTATTTGTGCACAGATTACATCATGTTCATGACCCAAATACTAATTACAATCCATCACCACACACATGTACCTAATCATCCCTTATTAAATATGATCTTAATCTCTCTGAGTCTCAGTTACATTATCTGTAAAATGGAGATAATGCTAATGCCTATTTCAGAGATTTTATTGCTAAAGAGTAGCTGATACACTGCAGGTAAAGTACTCAGCCAAGTGTCTGGCTCATTGGTATCCTTTTAAAGTATCAGTGATCCATGTTACTTTGGGTAGTCACATAACTGCTCCCACCTCAGTGTGCCCATCTGTACAAGGACAGAGTAGAACCAAGTTATTTCTAAAGCTACTGTAGCTTTCAAGAGTTGTTTTCGTAAGTCTACGACAGCTCCCTATCTAAAGTCAATGTTTAACATGCTCGTATGATTCTGAAAGGGCTTATATGTAATAAGCTGTTTTTTTATAGTAAGTAATCTATAACTCAGGGTCATGGGAACACGGGATAGGTTCTAACTCAGCTTTGGTAGAAATGAATACACCTGAGAAGTGACTTTTATGACATCTTTTTTTAAAGTTGCATAACTGTCTACGGAAAATAGAGAAACTACTTTTTAGCTATTAACCCGATGTAACTATTGCTCAGTTTTTATTGCAGGAACCTTCTCCAAATCTGCCTCTACCATGAATTAACTATGGCAAAATCATACGTTCCACTGGTCACAGTAGTTGGTCACAAAAGAAGTAATAGTCTACACTGGATGATGTTTCTTAGCTTACAAACATTTTCACGCCCGTGATGTCATTCAGTATTTGCCACAAACCTGAAAGATGGCAAATGCTGGCAATGCATCTTCCAGTCGAGGAAACTGAGGACTGGGACACTTGCCTCACAAACCAGCTCGTGGCCCCTCTGTGCCCTGAGCCAAATCTTCAGATTCCCAGGTCCTTGTCAAAAATTTTGTTCAGAAAAGGGAAATGCAGGGGCCGCCTGGTGGCGCAGCGGTTTTGTCTGCGCTTGGCAGCCCGGGGTTCGCCGGTTCGGATCCCAGGCGCCCGCCGACGCACTGCTTGTCAGCCACGCTGTGGCGGCGTCCCACATAAAGTGGAGGAAGATGGGCACAGATGTTAGCCCAGGGCCAGTCTTCCTCAGCAAAAGGAGGAGGATTAGCAACGGATGTTAGCTCAGGGCTGGTCTTCCTCACCAAAAAAAAAAAAAATTAAAAACAAAGAAAAGGAAAATGCATTCTTCTCCAAAATAAGTAGCCTATGATGATTAATTTTATGTATCAGCTTGACTGGCCACAGGGGGGTCAGATTAAACATTATTTCTGGGTGTGTCTGTGAAGGTGTTTGGGGATGAGCCTAGCATGTGAATCGGTGGGCTCTGTAAAGTAGATCGCCCTCCCCAGTGTGGGCAGGCATCATCCAGTCCACTGAGGGCCTGAATAGAACAAAAGGTGCAGGAAGGAGGAATTTGCCCCTTTTTTCCTGCCCCACTGCTTAAGCTGGAACATCTCATCTCATCTTCTGCTAACCTTGGATTTGCACCGTGGAATCCCCTGATTCCCAGGCCTTCAGACTCGGACTGAATTACACCACCAGCTTTCCTAGGTCTCCAGCTTGCAGACAGCAGCTCACGTGACTTCTAAGCCTCCATAATCATGTAAGCCAATCCTTGTAACGAATCTCTCTCTCTCTATAGATAGATATAGGTGATATAGGTATAGATCTCTTATTGGTTCCATTTCTCTGGAGAACCCTGACTAATATAAATCCTCTGTTCATAGCAGCATTGTTCACAGTAGCCAGAGGGTGAAAACAACTCAAATGTCCATCAATGATAAACGGATAAACAAAATGTGGTATACATGTACAATGGAATATTATTCAGCCTTAAAAAGGAAGGAAATTCTGATACATGCTACAACAGGGTAAACCTTGAAGACATTATTCTAAATGAAAGAAGCCACAAAAAGACAAATACTACACAGTTCCACTGATATGAGGTCCCTAGAGTAGACCAAATCATAGAGACAGAAAGTGGAATGCTGGGTGCCGGGGCTGGGGGATGTGGGGGGAATGGGGAGTTGTCTTTTAACGGATACAGGGTTTCAGTTTTGGAAGACGAAAAGTTCTGGAGATGGATGGTGATGATGGTTGCACAACAGTGTGATTGTACTCCACACAACTGAACCACACACTTAAAAATGGCTAAGGTGGTGAATTTTATGTCATGTGTGTTTTACCACAATTAGAAATAAAATACATAAATAACCCTCTGGGGGACTCAGCTCTGTGGGGGGGAGTCACGGTCACCTGCTCGTGGCCACCGGCAATGCATCTTCCAGTCGAGGAAACTGAGGACTGGGAGACTTGCCTCACAAACCGGCTCGTGGCCACATCATCAGAAGCCTTCGGTGGGGTAGGCTCAGCCACCCAGACTCCTGTGTCAGTGTTGCTGGTCTCTGACATTTAACACTGAAGGGTTTTGTCTTTCTGAGTCGCCCCATTCCACCACCAGGCCCCTTCAGAAGCTGCACACCACGTGTGTGCAGGAGCAGCACGAGGGAAGGGTCTCACACCACGGCGCACGGGTGGGGACCCGACTGCTGTGACTCCCTAGCCTTAGTGGGCAGAGGAGAGCGGGAGTGAGCTAACGGGGAGTACGTGCTCAGCTGGAGTGTGCTTTCCGTTCACGTAAGGGGGCCTTGGTCTATTGACCTTCTCTTCTCGTCAAAGCCGGCGGTGCCTATTCTGACTGTACTCTCGTAAAAGTCTCCCTCCCTCCTCGCTTCCATCTTGTTAGAATCCAGTTATTCGGCCATCCTTCCTCAGGCTCTCCTTGTGTCTTTCTTCTCCTGGGGGCTGATCTCAAGTGAGCAGACTCTGCTTAACCGTGTATCCTGAGAGGCAAGTTATTAAGGCTGTGCCTGTGTGAAGAAGAAAGTACTTCCCTTTTCTAAACAAAATTATTATGAAAGATGTCGGAACCAGGGATTTTTGGTTCACATCTCAAATCTGCCACTTGTTAGTTCTGTGATACTAAGCAAGTCACCCCATTATCAAAATTCTGTTAGTGTCTTTGTTTATTTTATTAGGTTTTGAATATCCTGTTAAGATCTCAGAGTTTTCAGTTCAGTTCAACAAGTATTTAATGAACACCTACTATGTGACTGGCACTATCCAGAGGAGACATCCTCCCTCCCTTCCTTCCTTCCTTCCTTCATGCCATTTTTTTGTGTGTACCTTCTACGTACCAGGAACTGTGCTATGTATTGAGGATACCCATGAAGAAGACAGACATGATTTTTGCCTCCTAGGACTCCTAGTGGAGTAAACCATTTAGAAAATTATAATGCAAGAGTCTAAAAGGTATGATGGGGAAGTACAGGGTGCTGTGGGAGCACCTGCAAGAGTACCTGAGCCAGCCTGGAAAGGACAGAGAAGGTGGCCCAGAGGAAATGATGCCTGCACTGAGACCCATGACAAATAGGAGATGGCCAGATAAGGAGAGCACAGTGGGTTGGGGGGGTATGGGCAGTATGGCTGGAGCTTTATCATGCCTGAAGGAGCTTTAAGGCTGGAGATATAGGTGAGGACTGGACCACAAAGGGCCTGATGAGTCTTGTTGAGGAATCTGGGCAAGGTTTGCCAAAGTTGGTTTCTGTTGCTTGCAAGCAGAGAATCTACCAGATTTGAATTGAATCATAGCTTCACACATCTCAAAGCTAGCAAGGAGCTCCAGAGAGAATCTGGTTTGGAACCAAGTCTTTGGGCAGATAAGGTATTATCAACCTATTTTATAGATGAAGTGGATAACTCAGACTGAGGGAACATAAATAACCCATCCAGTGTCACAGTGAGTGGAAACAAGAACTCAGGCCTCCTGTGTCAGGATGGAGTGGCTCACCCCACTGCCACTACGTTTTTATCACACATGGTCTCTAGTATAATGCCTTGCTTTGGGAAGGAATCATTTTTGTAGAGACAGTAATGCAGAACTTAAGCATGTCAGTTGACAACAATAAGAGGAGAAAGCCACATTAGCTGGTAAAAGAGCAAAAGTGCCAAATAGTGCTGCTTCCAATATTTAGAACAACCCTTTTGGAATTTTTTTAACAACCCCCATGTTAAAACATAGTTCTAATCTTCCTTAACTTCCCTTTTCCTGGAATTAATCCTCGCCTTATCCAACTGACTTTCTTGTGTTGAACAAAACAAAGAAAGTTATCCCTAGTGACTTTGGCAGCTCGAGCCCCGTTAAGGAATGATGGGTCCTGGAAAGGATCCATCTAGAAAAGGCTGGGCTGGGAGCCACCTTGTGGACAAGGCTCTACAGACCTGGCTGTTTAACGAGGTCAATGCTTTGGCTTAAAAAAGGAACAGACTTGTATAGATGAAGTATTTGCCGAAGTAGTAAAAATGTTCAAACAAGTCGTGTGGTTTATGGCAACTCCTAGGAAATCTTTTTCCAAATAGACTGTATCTCCAGTCTCTGTTGAGTGCATACAGTACGAGTTTCTGCTGGGGTATCGTTCATAAGATTGCAAAAAGTTGCGACTTAGACCACAGCAGCAGTGTGGTCTGCAGACCTCAGAGGGTCCATGAGGTCCCCTTTGCCAAGAGTGTAAAGGAATCCTGAGCTCAAAAAGTTTGAGCCATGTGGACTAGAGCGATGTGTCATGACAAGTGTTGGAAACACCACAGAACATGGACAGTCCGCGTGAGTGGTCTGCACCTTTCTGGGCCCTGGCTCAGTGCCACGTAATGATGTAGAATCGGACGAGGTGTGCTGGTCTTTCCATCAAGCTCCGTTTTGAAGGTGCGGCATCTCCCACTTGCATTGGTGCCTACACGAGACACCTTATCTGCCACTCCTCCTCTGCCCCTCACCGTCTCTGGTACCCTTGGGCGCACGCTCCTGCCCCACTGCCAGCCGGAGACCAGCTGTGTGTGGACTCCACCAATGGCACCACCTCACGCCGGCACCCCAGGACCTCTGGCCCCACGTTTGAGAACCCAGAATTGCGGGCACATTGTCACCTGTGGGGCAGACCTTTGACCACTGAGACTTAGGAGAAAGCAGATACGTTGTTCCCCTTCCTGCCCGCCGTGGACGGTGCTGAGGGACAGGCCTCTCCGGAGACGGTTCAGGAAGTGGAGCAGTCGGCTGTGCCGGGTGTGGGTGGTGACCAGCTCCCGGGCCCCTGCTTTCAAGGTCCCACTCGAAAGTGTAATTCTGTCAGTTCGGGCTAGGCAGAGCTTACCATCGACCACATTCTCAGCATCTGCAAACTCTGAACGACCTTCAGAGTAAGCAGCATGTCCCTTACAGCTATCTGGCATTTAATTTAACTCTAAGTCACAAGCATTAAAGTAGCAGCTTCTAAAACTACAGTCTTCTGAGAACTAAGCTTTAGAGTTTCCTAAAGTGACATTCTTTTCCATTATCCAAGATAACAAAAATGTTATTATTTACCGAGCAGTGTATTCAGGCTCTCTCAAAGCTCTCAGAACATGAAGTGTCTATCCTTAAGGAAATTTGTTTAAAATTGTGCACGGGCCAAGCTTATCTAGTGAACATTTTACATATCAAAGGAGAAATCAGGAATTCTCTATTTCTCTTTTTTTGTCTTTATTTATCCCATTTACTTTTTAAAAAACTTTACTGAGGTATAATTTATGTAATTTGCACTTAAAAGTATACCATTCAGGGGCCAGCCCGGTGGCGCAGCGGTGTAGTCCGCGCTTGGCAGCCCGGGGTTCGCGGGTTCGGATCCCGGGCGCCCGCTGACGCACTGCCTGTCAGCCATGCCGTGGCGGCGTCCCATATAAAGTGGAGGAAGACAGGCATGGATGTTAGCTCAGGGCCAGTCTTCCTCAGCAAAAAGAGGAGGATTAGCAACGGATGTTAGCTCAGGGCTGGTCTTCCTCACACACACAAAAACAGTGTGCCATTCAGAGCCAGCCCTGATGGCCTTGCACGCTCCACTCAGGGGGCCCGGGTTCAGTTCCCGAGCGCAGAAGCACACCACTCGTCTGTCAGTAGCCATGTGACAGGGGTTCACACGAAGAACCAGAAGAACTTATGACTGTACCCAGCTATGTACTGGGGCTTTGGGAGGGGAAAAGGAAAGAAAAGAAAGTAGGAAGATTGGCAACAGATGTTAGCTTAGGGTGAATCTTCCCCTGCCAAAATAATTAATTAATTAATTAAAAAATACACCATTCGATGCTTTTAAGTAAGTTTTTCTAGCTGAGCAACCATCACCATAATCCAGCTTTAGGATATTTTCATTCCCCTAATAAGACCCTTCACGCCCATATACCATTCCCCAACCCCAACCCCAGGAAACCACTAATCTGCTTTCTGTCTCTATAGATTCACCCTTTCAAGACATTTAAGTAGAATCATACAATATGTGGCCTTTTGTGACTGGATTCTTTCACGTAACATAATGTTTTTAGAGTTCATTGAAGTTTCAGCATGTCTCAGTATTTCATTCCTTTTTCTGCTGAATGGTATTCCATTGTATGGATGTAACACATTTTGTCCACTCACCAGCTGATGGATATTTGGGCTTTTTCCTGCTTTTTGGCTATTATGCATAATGCTGCTATGCATATTTGCATGCAAGTTTTCATCTCTCCTGGGTGGATGCCTGGGAGTGAAATTGCTGCGTCATATGGTAAATTTATGTTTAGCCTTTAAAGAAACTGCCCAGCTGTTTTCCAAAGTGGCTGTTTCTCTCATCATTCTTAACTAATTGCATTAGTAGTCTTACTGCAATCTTCACATCCCCCCCAACTTTACAAATCAGAAAACTGTATTCAATAACAACCAAACTGGCCAATTTTCAATGTGCATTATAGTCTTGTCTCCCAAATAGACGTGAACTGAAATAGTTGTACCTGGCTTGCGTGACAATGGGGCAGTCACAGTTATGCCTGCATGAGGGGCTCTGGAGGTAGGGAACTTTTATCCAGAAGAACCGCACTTTTGGACCCATGTTGTTCACTTTTTCTTCCCCAGCTGCAGCTCTCTCCCAGCCAGGACTGCTGCAGTCCAGTGAAGGGTCAGTTCATGTGAGCATCAAGCATCACTGAGGGCGGTGGCCACTGCAGTCTCTATACGACACTCGAGGTCACTTCCAAGTCTGCGTCTCAGACACTCGCCTCAAGATCAACTGAGCCCACTCTCCTCTCTGGTTGCAGAGCCTGTGTCCTCTTTCTGACGGCCAGAGGAGTAAGTGCTCTTTGTTTGACTTAGGTCAACCTCTCCTGATCAAAGTGCTCTTTGCATAGCCAGCCACCTCCCTCAACAAAGAGAGGATGCCCTGGTGCACTCGGCCATAGGACGACTGTTTGCTGACAGCCCTTGTTCAACCCTTAGCTGACCTTCTCCTTTTCCTCAGAAAAAGATTCATTCTTGGGGCCAGCCTGGTGGCATAGTGGTTAAGTTCGTGTGCTCCGCTTCGGCGGCCTGGGGTTTGTAGGTTCCCGGGCACAGACCTATGCACCACTTATCAAGCCACGCTGTGGTAGGTGTCCCACATATAAAGTAGAGGAAGATAGGCATGGATGTTCACCCATGGCCAATCTTCCTCAGCAAAAAAAAAAAAAAAATTCATTCTTCTTCTCACATCCCTATTCCCTTCTCCCTCCCTCTCCTCTTCCCCTCCCCCCTCTCCTTTCTTTCCTTCCTTCAACAAACCTGCATTGAGAATGCACTAGTGCCAGGCATCATGCAAGAAAACAAAATAACAGACCCAGTCCTGCCATCTGGGAGCACACACTGTGAGGAAGATAACACATAGATGGTTTTTTGTGTTTTTCTTTTTTTGGTGAGGAAGATTAGCCCTGAGCTAATATCTGTTGCCAATCCTCCTCTTTTTGCTGAGGAAGGTTGGCCATGGGCTAAGATCTGTGCCCATCTTCCTCTACTTTATATGTGGGACACCTGCCACAGCATGGCTTGATAAGCGGTGCGTAGGTCCACACCCGGGATCTGAACCCAGGGCTGCCAAAGTGGAGTGTGAGAACTTAACCACTACACCACCAGGCCGGCCCTGACAGTTTTGTTTTTTTAATATGATAAATTTGGGGATTAAAATAAGCAGGCTATTATGGAAATAATGAAAAACACTATTAATATTTTTGATTTGCCTTTTAATTTTTTATTGGAAGAATAAATGAATAATTGTGTTAATGGACAGAAATTTAAAATTTTTATAAAGTCAAATTTGATGTTATTTTCTTTGAGATTTTTAAATATGTATTCTTGTCAATTCAGAAATTAAACATTGATGTTTGTTTATTCTAGTGTTCTTATATTTTCAGGTGTACATTTAACTCATTAATCCATCCAAAACATATTTTCACATATGATGTGAGAGGACTCTGACAATTTTTTTTCAAAAGAGTTCATGTATTTAGTGTGCAATGAATACCTATAAAGCAACAAGAAAAATAACAGCATCCTGATATAAAAAACGGGTGAAGGCTATGAACTAGAAATGCACAGAGGAAATACAAGGCACTGATAAATATATGACAAATATTCAACATAATCTTCACTATTAATTGAAAAAATGCAAATCAAAACATTGAGATACCATTTTTCACTTACCAATGTGGCAAAGATGAAAAGTGATAGCATTCTGAGTCTAGAATGGTTACATCGACATAGACATTCATGTGCTATTGATAAAAGTAAAAACAGTTACAACTTTTCTGGAAAATGATTTGATGATAATTTCTAAGGAACCAATAAAAAATGGGGACAAACATTTATGCACAGAAGTAATTATTCCAATACATTTATAGTAGTATTTCTAAAAGGCAATTACATGTCCCATAATATGAGGACAATTAACAATATTACAGTATAACTCTATGCCATATTGACATTTCATGACTATTTAGAAGTCCTATTTTCAAAAATTTTTAATCACAAGCTAAATGATCACTATATAATGTTAAGTAAAAATGCAGGATACAAACTGTATGGATAGTGTGATCTCAATTATGGAATGTAGAGAGAAAAAAAAGAAAGAAATATATCAAATTTTTCAATGTCTGAAAAGAAATATGACAAAGTGTTAAAAAAAATGGTTGCCTCTTCTAAGTGGTGCGATTGTGGGTCATTTTTCCTTCCTCCTTCTTTATATTTTCTGCATATTTCTAAATTTTCTACCATGAAAGTATGATTCTTTATATAATGACTATAAGAAGGTAAAAATGGGTGTTGGGCTGTAGAATCTCTAAGGTCACTTTTAACTCTAAAATTCTATATACTTCATGGTACATTCTTTTCACTAGGTTTTTTTTGACCCTCCACTGATAATAGCAGAATATATTACAAGTTTGCTAATAGCAATGTTGTTTTGGCATGACATTGCCTGAGATTTCTAAATCTTGGGTGAGACTTCAATGTTGTCTGGAGAACTTAAGTGCAAGATTGTGATCCTTTATGAAGTTTGTCAGTGCTGCCAGAAAACTGAACATCAAGATAGTAATGTAAGGAGACAACGATAAAGTTTTACTTGGACATCAGCATCATGGTGGAGCAAGTCGTTCCCTTAGTCTCTCCCCTCTAAATTACAACTAATCGGACATCCATTAACCAACAGAGGCTTCCCTACACAACACAACAGGATGCCAGAGAGGTCCACACAGCTATACATCTGAAGGGGGGTGGACTGGATCCCCAGGAAGCAGTGTAACTAAGGGAACAGAGCCCCCCCGCCCCCCGGTGGCAGCGATCCAGCTCATGGTCCTCACACAGCAGCCAGTGCGACTGTGAGTGGATGCAGGGGCAGCCCAGCCTGCACAAGAATGCTTTTGGCATAGTAGCCCAGCCCACAAGAGCACCCATCTACCACAGCAGCCCCACCCATGTGAACACTCCCCACTGAGTGGTGGCAGCTCAGTGCATGCAAAGGCACCTTGCCCACCAAATGCACCAGCTCAGCCAGATCCGCCTACAGAGTGCAGCAGCCCCACCCATGTGAGCACGACTCGCCCACCTAGAGCAGCAGGCCTGGCCTTGGCCTGCCCCCTAAGCACAGCAGCCCCGCTTGCATGAGTGCAACCCTCTGAGTGGCTGTGGCCAGTCCGTGTGAACGCAGAGTGGCCCAACCAGTGTAACTACCAGTGTACAGAGGTGGGAAGAGAAAATGCAGCCCCTGCTCTTCCCCCAGCAGTGGCAGGTGGAATCTGCAAACTGATACTACAACAAATGTGCCAGCAAAGGATCAATTCATCAAACACCATGAAGAACTACAGTAACAACAGAACAGAAGAAAAAAGACAAGTCTCCAGAAATCAAACCTGAAGTCACAAAAGATTACAATATAAATGACAGAGAATTCAAAATAGCTGTCATAAAGAAACTAAGTGAGTTACAAGAAAACTCAGAAAGACAGTTCAATGAGCTCAGGAATAAAATTAATGAACTGAAGGAATACTTCACCAAAGAGATTGAAGCCCTTAAAAAACATATACAGAAATTCTGGATATGACGAACACAACTAATGAGATAAAAATATGATGTAGAAACCATAAAAAATAGAGCAGACCTTATGGAGGACAGAATTAGTGAATTACAAGATAGAAATCTAGAAACGCTTCAGGTGGAGGAGGAGAGAGAACTAAGATTTTTTAAAAATGAAGAAATTCTTCAAGAAATAGCCAACTCAATTAGGAGAAGTAACATAAGGTTTATAGGTATCCCAGAGGAAGAAGAGAGGGAGAAAGGAGCAGAGAGCTTGTTCAAAGAAATAATAGCTGAGAACTTCCCAAACCTGGGGAATTCACTAGGCTTATAAATACACGAAGCCAATAGAACTCCTAATTACATTAATGCAAAAAGACCTACTCCAAGGCATACAATATTAAAACTGTCAAAAGTCAATGACAAAGAAAAAATATTAAGAGGAGCAAGGCGGAAGAAAATAACCTAAAGAGGAACACCTAACAGGCTTTCAGCAGATTTCTCAGACTAGGAGAGAATAGAATGATACATTGAAAGTACTGAAAGACAAAAACTTTCAGCCAAGAATATCCAGCAAAATTGTCCTTCAGATATGACAGAGAAATAAAAGCTTTCCCAGATAAACAAAAGCTGAGGGAGTTCATCACCACTAGACCTGTCTTACAAGAAATTATGAAGGAAGCCCTCCTACCTGAAACAAAAAGGTAAAGGTTTACAAAACTTTGAGCAAGGATATAAATAGACAGAATCAGAAAACTGCAACTCTCTATCAG
Organism: Tapirus indicus; assembly: GCA_031878705.1. NCBI lineage: Eukaryota > Metazoa > Chordata > Mammalia > Perissodactyla > Tapiridae > Tapirus > Tapirus indicus. The sequence continues at coordinate 83,928,939 of CM062930.1, read as the reverse complement.
AATAGGTTAGCAAACACTTAATTATAACATAAAATATAAAGGGAAGGAAAGCATCAAAAATAACTATAACAGGGGCTGGCTCAGTGGTGTAGTGGTTAAGTTCACATGCTATGATTTGGCAGCCCAGGGTTCACAGGTTTGGATCTTGGGCATGGCCCTACACACCACTCATCAAGCCATGCTGTGGCACCCATATATATATATATATATATATATATATATATATATAAAAGTAGAGGAAGGTTGGCACAGATGTTAGCTCAGTGACAATCTTCCTCAAGCAAAAATAGGAGGATTGGCAACAGATGTTAGCTCAGGGCCAATCTTCCTCACACATAAAAAAAAGAAAAAAATAATAACTATAACCACTTCAAATAAGTCACAAACTCACAACACAGAAAAGAATAATTTGTGACAACAATAACACAGAAAGGGAAGAAGAAAGGGATGGAACCTGCTTAGGCTAATGGAGATAAGAGGCTATCGGAAAATGGACTATCTCATCTATGAGATCTTTTATACAAACTTCATGGTAACCACTAAACAAAAAATCAGAGCAGAGTCACAAATCATAAATAAAGAGAAAACTGAGAAAAACATCAGAGAAAACCACCAAACTGAAATGGCAGTCAGAAATACAAGAAAAAAGAGACAATGGAAATATAGAATAATCAGAAAACAAGAGATAAAATGGAAGGATTAAGTTCTCATATATCAATAATTACTCTAAATATAAATGGATTGAATAAATCAATCAAAAGACACAGAGTGGCTAGATGGATTAAAAAACAAGACCCAGCAATATGCTGCCTCCAGAAAACACATCTTAGTGCTAAAGACAAACATAGGCTCAGAGTGAAGGGATGGAAGATGATACTCCAAGTGAACGGCAAACAAAAGAAAGCAGGTGTTGCCATACTTATATCAGACAAAGCAGACTTCAAGATAAAAATGATAATGAGAGACAAAAAGTATATAATGATAAAAGGGACACTCCACCAAGAGGACATAACACTTAATATATATGCAATGAACACAGGAGCACAAACGTATACAAAGCAACTATTGACAGACCTAAAGGGAGAAATTGACAGCAACAAAATAATAGTTGGAGACCTCAACACCCCACTTACATCAGTGGATAGATCATCCAGACAGGAAGTCAACAAGGAAACAGTGGTCTTAAATGAAACACTAGACCAGATGGACTTAATAGCTATATAGAGAACATTCCACCCCCAAACAGCAGAATACACATTCTTCTTAAGTGCACATGGAACATTCTTAAAGATAGACCATATGTTGGGAACAAGGCAAGCCTCAATAAATTTAAGAAGACTTGAAATCATATCCAGCATCTTTTCTGACCACAGTGCTATGAAACTAGAAATCAATTACAAGAAAAAAGCTGGGAGAGTCACAAATATGTGGAGACTAAACAACACACTACTAAACAACCTCTGGATCAGTGAAGAAATAAAAAAATACCTGGAGACAAATAAACACAAAACATACCAACTCTTATGGGAATCCAGAAAAAGCAGTACTAAGAGGGAAATTTATGGCAATACAGGCCCACCTCAACAAACAAAAAAAATCTCAAATAAGTAATCTTAAACCACACCTAAGAAAACTAGAAAAAGAAGAACAAACAAAGCCCAAAGTCAGCAGAAGGAGGCAAATAACAAAAATTATAGATATAGATACTAAAAAAACAATAGAAAAGGTCAATGAAGCTAAGAGCTGGTTCTTTGAGAAGATAAACAAAATTGACAAACCCTTAGCCAGACTCATTAACAAAAAAAAGAGAGAAGGCTCAAATAAATAAAATTAAAAATGAAAGAGGAGAAATTAAATGGATGTCACAGAAATACAAAGGATTATAAGAGAATACTATAAAAAACTATACATCAACAAATGGGATAACCTATAAGAAACGGATAAATTCTTGGAATCATACAACTTCCCAAAACTGAATCAAGAAGAAATAGAGAATCCGAATAGACCAATCACAAGTAAAGAGATTGAAACAGTAATCAAAAAACAAAAGTCCAGGGACCACCCGGTGGCGCAGCAGTTAAGTTCGCGCTTGGCAGCCCGGGGTTCGCAGGTTCGGATCCCGGGCGCCCGCCGATGAACTGCCTGTCAGCCATGCTGTGGCAGTGTCCCATATAAAGTGGAGGAAGATGGGCACGGATGTTAGCCCAGGGCCAGTCTTCCTCAGCAAAAAGAGGAGGATCGGCAGTGGATGTTAGCTCAGGGCTGGTCTTCCTCGCAAAAAAAAAAAAAACAAAAGTCCAGGACCAGATGGCTTCTCTGGAGAATTCTACCAAACATTCAAGGAAGATTTAATACTATCCTTCTTAAACTATTCCAAAAAATTGAAGAAGATGAAATGCTTCCTAACTCATTCTATGAGCCAACATTACCCTGATACCAAAATCAGACAAGAACAACACAAAAAAGGAAAATTACAGGCCAATATCACTGATGAACATAGATGCAAAAATCCTCAACAAAATATTGGCAAATCGAATACAGCAATACTTTAAAGGATCATGTACCATGATTAAGTGGGATTTATACCAGGGATGCAGGAATGGCTCAACATCCACAAATCAATCAATGTGATACACCACATTAACAAAATAAGGAATAAAAATCACACAACCAGCTCAATAGATGCAGAGAAGGCATTCAACAAGATCCAACATCCATTTATGACAAAAACTCTCAACAAAATGGGTATGGAAGGAAAGTGCCTCAACATTATAAAGGCCATATATGACAAACCCACTGCCAACATCATACTTACAGTGAAAAACTGAAAGCCATCCCTCTGAGACCAGGAACAAGATAAGGGTGCCCATTCTGGCCACTCTTACTCAACTTAGTACTGGAGGTTTTGGCCAGAGCAATTAGGCAAGAAAAAGAAATAAAAGTATGCAAATTGGAAAAGAAGTAAAACTCTCACTGTTTGCCAAAGACATGATTCTATACATAGAAAGTCCTAAAAAATCCACCAGAAAACTACTAGAAACAATCAACAACTACAGCAAAATTGCAGGGTACAAAATCATCATAAAAAATTAGTTGCATTTCTATATACTAATAACAAACTAGGAGAAAGAGAAGTCAAGAATACAATCCTATTTACAATCACAACAAAAATAATAAAATATCTAGGAATAAAGTTCACTAAGGAGGTGAAAGACCTATACACTGAAAACTGTAAGACATTATTGAAAGAAATCAAAGAAGACATAAAGAAATGGAAAGATAGTCCATGCTCATGGATTGGAAGAATAAACATAGTTAAAATATCCATACTACCTAAAGCAATCTACAGATTCAATGCAATCCCACTCAGAACCCCGAAGACATTCTTCAAGGAAATAGAACGAAGAATCCTAAAATTTATATAGAACAAAACATTCTCAATAGCCAAAGCAATCCTGAGAAAAAAGAACAAAGCTGGAGGCATCACAATCTCTGACTTCAAAATATACTACAAAGCTATAGTAATCAAAATAGCATGGTACTGGCACAAAAACAGACATCACTTCCTTTACAATGGGTTAGTACCTACTGCTACTCAGCCCTCAGTTGCAGACTGGCCTGAAGGCGTGCAGTGCCCTCTGCGCCTATTCGTCATTTTGCTGCTGAAGACTGGTCTGCAGCGCCCCTGCTCAGGCCATGACCGGGTAGGAACAACCAGTGAGTGTTCTTCAGCTGTTCTTCCACAGAAAATGAAAATAAGACAGATGGAAAATTAACAGTTTCTAAAAAAAAATAGCATATCTTTGTACACGAATCTTTTTCTGCATCTCTAATTATATCCTTAAGGACATTTTTAAGGTGCCTGTTACGTATTTCCAAATTGACTTCCCAGAAGGGTTGCGCCAATTTATATGCCCATGAGAGTGTTAATTTCATAATACCTTTTGTGAATGTCATCTTTATTTTATTCTTTAAATATTTCGTTTCTGTATTTTGAACAAATATACAACATGAGGTTTCATATAGGCTTTTCTTTCATTCCAGAATTGCAGCTGAGGCCCAAAGCCATGGACAAAAGGTGTTAAGAACTCCACATTCTATGTTGAGTAAGCTTTTGAGACCCCTCTGGACTCACTGAGAAATGCTAGGGGGCAGCCCAGCCCGTCACCAGTCGGCTCTCCAAATGCTCGCACTTCTCGTTAGCATAAACTTTCTGTTCCCACTTGGACTTCGGCTCAGCCCAAGTTGTGGCCGATCAGGAAACCTGTGTCACCTAACCAGGGGAGGAAAAACTGGGAAGAGGTGAAGGGTGAGAGAGGGAAGGTGGAGGAGCAGTTCACAGTTAATCGTTTGGCTGGATTTCTCCCCTTGAGTGAAGTAAGATTATGTCAGTTGAGTGGACATCACGGATGACAACCAGAACTGAGACAGCCTATACAAGAAGGCTGCCCACTGGGCCAGGTGTGAGACATATGGAGGACCAAGGGAAGCAGGAGCCTGTACAAGAGGCCAAGCTGGAGCTGGACCTCCCATGTCGGGGGGTTGTGCAGATTCGCTCCTCCTAGAGCCCTCCAAAGGACCCCTCCCCATGCAACCACAGAAGCTCTGCATTTGGAGGGCTGCCTCACAGACAACATGTCAGTCAGCATTAGCCAGAGAGATAGGGATGACCAACAAGTGGGAACTTACCACGAAGGAATGAAGTTGAAGCCTCAAGGCCCCTCACCTGCATGGGCCCATTTTGATTTTAATACTCAAGGGTCTCCAACATTTTATAAATTTTTATAAGCTTCAGGTCTGGATCCTGGATCTGCACCTGACAGGCAGTCACATACAGAGACCTCTGTCACCCATGCTCTTCTTTCTTTCTCCAACACCAGAGATGCCAGGAAAAAGGAAAAAGGGGGCCTAAGGCCTCCCTCTATTCCCCCCCCTTCAGGCATCAAGGCATCTGTGCAGCATGCATCCAAAATAAAGAATTTGCCCCAAATGTCTTTAAGGGACTGGCTACCCAGTGGGAAAGGGTAGTTTGATTTGGGACAAAGTTATTGGGGGATATATATATATATATGAATATATACATATTTTATGCTTTGAATCTAGACTCAACTAGATTCAAAAGTTATAAAAAGGTATATAGCTGTGGTTCTCCAACTGTGCGCTGAGGTGCCCTGTGCACAACAAACTCACAGGGGCAACAGAGGAGGTTTACGTTTGTCAGGAGACAGAGGGATGTCTCTCGGACACCACTGGAACTACTAGCTCAAGGTAGCTCACAGTTCCAACAGTAGATCACACTGTATTCCTTGCAGTGACATATATCTTTGCAAAGCTGGGATTTTTGTGGGTGCCGTGATAAAAAGCAAGTACCTTGTGAAAAGCAGTGTGGAATGGGAAATGAAGGTGGCGGCAGCGTCTGGTCTTGTTCCAGGATTTGAGGAGTTGTGCAGTGCCCAACAGGCACACACATCCCATTAGCAATTGTGGTTACTTGGAATGAAATAAAAATAGCATTTTTTTTTTCAATTTATATGAATTTTTTTTTCCAAATGGCTAGTAGGTTTTTAGGACCCAATTACTTATTAGATTGTTCGGAACTTACTCCACAGTAAACGGAACTATTAGGCATTTCTTTTGGCTTAGGGGCACTGGGAAAGTCTGACCGGGGCGCTGAGAACACACGGGCTAAAGTGTGCAGCGGTCAGCAGGTCTCTCCCCGCCAGGAACCGGGGATGGCCACAGAGACTGGATTCCCGTGTGTCCCAGAGATACTGAGCGCACATAACAGCTAACGTGTTCACTTTTACTGTGCCAAGCACCACCTACGCTTCGTGTTGACTGACGAACCGAGTCCTCTCGGACGCAGGTGCTGTTCTCTCCTGTCTTACAGACGAGGACACCGAGGCTAGGAGAAGCTCACCCGCCGCCCACACCTGCACACAGAGGGACGGCTCCGGGTCTGAGCGCTTAGGCCCACCCCACACCACCTTCGTGCAAAGGTTGGATCGTTTTTAAAAACATGCTAGTTTGATAGGAAAAAACTGCCCGTTGCTTGAGTATTACTGAAGTTAAACACTTTTTCCTATGTTTATTGATTATTTATAGTTATTCTTTCCATGACTTTCCTTCTATGTGAACATTTTTAAGCTTTTAAAATGTCACCCCTTTCTGGGCTGTCTCTAAAAAAATCGACGTGTTAATTCTTTTGAAGTACCCAATCAGGCAGAAAGGCTAACTATTGTGCTAACTGGAATCTCCCACTGCTCTAAATTTCAGTAGATCAAATCCATTTTTTTAAATTAGAAGTTTACGTTCTAGAGACTGAAAACTAATCCTGAGCTTTTTCCCTCATCACTTCTAGATTAAAATGGTTATTTGAGAAAAATAAAAAGAGAAGAATCTCCCTGCCTTGTAAAAGAAATCTTAAAACGGTTGTCTCTGATAATTAATGATTGTGAGAGCTACAGAAATCACTCACTGCTACTTGTTTTTCTAAGAGCAAGTGATTGTTTTCTTCCAAGTCTGAGGAAGAAATCAATAACCCCCCAAATAAACCTGTCTTTTCCAATTAAGTCTGGGGTCTTTAGGAACTGGTAAAATAATGAGCTACACTAGCTATATAAATATTAGGAAAGGAATGAGCTAGAAACTAAAATAATGTACTTTATAGATGAATCTATGAGTATTTTAAAAAATTATTACTTTTATCAAGGAGCAATAACTAGAATCCACCTTTGAGATTTTAAGAAGGCTTTAAGTACTCGGAATGAGAAATACTTTAAGGCTAGAGAAAGAAAATAAAATTGTTGCCCCAAATATGACTGCAGGTTTTCTTTCTAATTAAATTAGTTGGTTTTTCCCTAGAATTTTGAACTCAAAGAATTGCTGAACTAGAGAAGGCAGCTTCAATTAGAGGCTGCCCCATGCCACGTATCTCCTCAGGCAGCTTGGGAATTTCCCGCTGCAGTTGTGAATTGTGATAAGCAGGGGTTCAGAACTGAAGGCTTAGAACGCCCTAAATGAGCTTTGGTTGCTCTGTCCTGATCTTCCATAAATAGCTTTTCCAGAGATCATCTCGATTTTGTTTAGATTTTTCTGCATGTTTCTTTTCTAGGCCAATGAAGTTTATTCTAAATAAAAGTAAATAGATAACTGTTGCAAATTTTATTTCTTTGCAACAATAGTTTTCATGATCACAGCTGAAACAAACACAGATATAAGATGATAAGAACACTTGTAGAAATGCTCTTATGCACATGTATTCGGTGGTTTGATTTCCTTTACTCTGGAATTACATACTGAATATACTGATATCGATACGTGTGCCTGTCCCTAATCCAGTAGATAATTTATCCTGAATTCTAAACAGTGTTTTAGTCCAGAAAGTGTCATAGCTTCTCAGAGTTCCAAATCAAACAAACAAACAGCAGAGGGAGCTCATGATGTGCTTTAGCAAGTGAGATTTACACTCATTTCAAGGGTCCTCAGAATTTCTTGGCACGCTGTTTCCATGGAAAGGAAAGTAGGAATTCTTCGTTAAACCACCTGTAAATTGCAATATTTTCTTTTAGTAATTTCTTTTTATATCTATATATTCTAGGAAAGTGTTGTTGAACCTACACAGTCACTTAGAAACAGTAAATATTGCAGATTTGTATTATGTCAAGGACAATCTGCTTCACGTCCCCCCTCCCCCCCAAAACTAGACAATGGTCAAAGAACCCTTGACTGGCACAGCTTACTGTCCTTGAATCCTTATGGGCCCTTACTATTTGTTCATTCCATATTGAATCAACAAAAATATATTGAGCAGGATTATGTTTGATGTGTGTACTAAGCATCCGTTTGCACATATTGAATGCTTAAAATTGAAGCCTGAATGTTTGTAAAATCCCTGAGGTCTCTACATAAATTCATCACAAGTTTTTGCAGGACAACAGTATAAAGCTGACAGGATTATCTGATTCAATTGATAAGTTCTATAGGTCATAACTTTCATTAAACTTGAAAGCTTTACCTTCCAGATTTAGATGAATTTTAGAACTTGGGAGAGAGAATTATTTTAAAGCTACGGAAAGAACACAGTTTTACTTCAAATAGGACTCTTTCTTCCTTTTAAGTAAATGTGTAGGAACAGAGTCAGGAGAGCTGGTGGGGGCAGTCTTTGATGAGAGGTGGGCTTGAGCTTTGTTTGAAGATAAATAGGATGAAAATCATTGCCGGAGGAGGGATGGTGTTACAGGTGAGGGAACAGCAGCTGCGGGGTGGAGGCCAGAATGCAGTTGGTATGGCTGGTCTCTGGGAGAGTGGGACCAGCCTGGCGGAGGTGGATCATGACTTCTCTAGTTAAAAAAAAGCAAACCAAATCTTGCCAAATACTATGTTCCTTCCTAGACATATCAGAGGATGCTATTCCAAATCGATGCATTCTTTAATGCAGTGGTTCTCAAGTTTTTGTTTTGGAACTCCTTCATACTCTTAAAAAGTATTGACAAAGGACCCACTGAAAGCCGAGAGGTCCTCTCTCTACTGAATGGTTAGGTCAAGTGAGTTTTCCCGACTCTTCCTCTGGGTGTCTTGTGAGGATGGCCAGGGAAAAGCCAGGCAAAGAGGCAACTTTTCCCCCTGCCCCGTGGCCACCAGATTCACCAACTTTGTTGGCATCGGGTCCACACTGAGGAAATGGGGCTTTGTCCAGCATGTAGAAAGCCAGATCCTGTAGTATAGAACCTCTCTCCCAGGAAGAACTGCAAAGGGTAAAGAACGAGGAGAAAACAGAAAATATCAGAAAATTGCTAACAACTGCCTAGTCTGCTTGTTGTACAAAAAACCTCGTCTTTGTTGTAGATCCTTCTTAGTGCCTCAGACCCAGAGGCTTTAAAAAGACTAGAATTTTGGGACATTTGGCAAAATATGTAAAGTTGTCATCAGCAATAGCACATTATATTCAGGGTCCAAGTGCCAGTGTTCATGTCACCTATTCTGGTCAGAAGATGCTCTCAGGGCCATGCAGTGTGACAATAACACGGTGGAGATGGCAGAACACCTATGGCCTCTCTAGGTACAACGGAGTGCTGCAGCAGCTGCTCCAAGAATAAGCACTGCCTGTATTTGCACGAACTGGAGGACAAAGCAGAAACACATTGAGAATATGAACAGAAGCTGCTTCCAGAATTTTATAAATGAAATCTCAGTTTTCTCTAACTATCCCTGGGTTTAAATGTTAAGAGTAAGAACAAAGCGACACGACTGCAGAGCCATAACAAAACTTCAGCTTGACAAACCTTCAAATTCTCTCTCACAGGGGATGGTGATGACCCCCAGACATCTAACAGGAACCGGTCTTTACCACCCCTTGGTTTGTCCAAATCCAGCCCAGTCATCCCTGTCAGTTCATGCAATCACAGGGCACAGTCCCCTTTGGAATGAGCAGGACAGAGTCACAGTTGCTATTCTCAGACAACCCACCCCATCCCAAGTGGGTTTCCTCCTTTCCTTGGCCCCCTCACAATATCCGGGAACTGGCCCATAGCACCTTCTTACATCAGGAACCACGCCACTATCATCCTCTGCCCACTGGCAAGCAGCTTTGGCTTTGATTCTTCTAGACAACCAGAGGACGTCTTGAGATTTCATCCCTTTGATGTCACTTGGAAAGCTTTAGCAGGCCTGCTTGAAAAGCACTGTCAGTCCAAGAGTGGGCCTCCCTTTTGCCCACTTCTCTTCCAGACCCTCCTCATACTCTACAATTGCCAATGGCCCGGGCTCTGGATTCGGATGTCCTGCAGCATCCACTAACGCCACCTCTCTCAATAGTCTCTTTTCAGTCTCGCCACAGAGGCTCCCTTAATTTTAGCAGCTCCAGGTGGTTTATACGTCATTCAGTTTTCCAGGCCAGGGAGCCCTCTACCCTTGGATGACCTTTCCACACAGTAGCATCATGCACTTGAACTGCACAGCAAACCCCACCTCAAAGAGTAACTTCTTAAACTTGAGTCTCCTGCCATGGCACAACACAGCTCCGGGAGGGGTCCCTACAGCAGGTGGGTTTATTTAAAACTTGAGAATCTATAAATAACTCATGGCTTCAGGTTGTTGGGGTGGTAGGGTTAGTTTCAGAAATTTCTCTGGAATAACATATAAGGTGTTTATCACAATCTCAAAAAATTTTAATTGGATGGATGCCTTATAATATTGAGTTTTATAAGGAAGGTGGAGTACTCTACCTGGTTATTGGTTAGAAGCATTTTACTTAATAGGAGAGTTGCTAAGTTTTTATATATCATACAAACGAAAAAAACAAAAAGAAGAAGGAAAAAACAGACTCTAAAACTATGGTGCTGTAGAGTTCAACTGCATAATAACTGTCCTGATTTTACATTCTAAAATTCAAACATAATTGTCAAATGGTAATTTGTGAGAGCAGGAAGGATAAAGCCACCCTCTAACTACTTTCTTCAATTACTTTGATACACAGACACACGCACACACATCAAAACCGTGCTATATGTTAATAAAGTACTTCCTATTTGGAAACTCCAAATATTAACATTTCACAGACATATCATATATGCAGAAATATACTTTCTGTGAAAAAGAAATATTTTTAAAGAGATATTTCCCTTTTGATCTATCATGTTTTTATTTCCAGGGCAATAAATGAAGTTCCTCAAAATTTGATACCATGATACTTCTGGTTCTGTACTGCTGCCTTCGAAAGTTTCAGAACTTTGGGTTATAAGATCCCTTAACATTTTCTCCATCAAGTATCTTCTACATCAAAGGGAATTATTCTTATTAAGTGCTCCACTTAATTTGGGCTTCAGAGATGCCTGTTAAAAAAGAGATTTTGATCCTCTCAAGTAAAATAGAATAGTCTTTCATTCTGTTGCATAATTCATACAATTCATCTATATTCCTTGTCAGGGCCTTTAAATTAGGGCACACTGTTATCCTAATAATATACTACTTAACTGTGAACATGTACTTACAAGTAGTAAGTAGTACCCCTACACTTCCAGTACTATGTTGAATAGAAGTGGCGCGAGTGGGCATATAGTTGGATCTTGTTTTTTAATCCATTTGGCCAATCTATGTCTATTGATTGGGGAATTTAATCCATTTACATTTAAAGTAATTACTGATAGAGAAGGGCTTACTATTGCCATCTGAAAATAGTTTTGACCTGTAGACCCTCTGAAAGGATCCTAGGAGCCTACTAGGTATTCTGAGACCTCCTAGATATCCCCAGGCCACACTTTGAGAACTGCTGCTCTAAGGTATTTCATCAGTGTGCTTGTGTTGACAAGATGTTTATGACTTGACAAATTATGGTTTTGCAAAAACACATGATGGTCCCTTGGGAAACACATAAACAAACCAATATGCATGGTTCCAATTATTGTGAAAAGGTGAAAAAATATGAACACTATATTATGGGTTGTGCAAACAAAAGGAATCTGATAGTAGTTCCAGATTATTTTGCCATATTTCATAATTTAACAGTCTGAAAGAAAGACTCAGATAATGCACTAAACTGTAATAAGTTAACTTCTTCACAGGTGGCATAAAATTCAAGTTACTGAATATCTGAGCACCCAGTAGTGCACTATCAATGGATATAGCAAATGTCATGACATTCCCAAGACAAACTGTCTTTTAAAAAGGAAAAGCTTCACACTTTTTATAGGCGGTTTTGCTTTACTTCTCTGGCAGTTTTGCTTTACTTTCTATATATTTCAAGTTTGACATAGATTTTTTTTTTTCCTATGGGAGATTTGCCCTGAGCTACCATCTGTGCCAGTCTTCCTCTTTTTTGTATGTGGGTCGCTGCCATAGCATGGTGTAGGTTCACTCCTGGGATCCGAACACATGAACCTGGGCTGCTGAAGTGGAACACACAAACTTAATCACTACTCCACGGGGCCGGCCCCTTGACATACATTTTTAATAGAGTCTTCACAGTATGCATAACTGAAAAAGGTGACATGATAGTTTGGAATGTATTTACCTAAGCTATAATCATTCCAAGTGACTTATTCTCTACCTAGAAGCAGTATCCTAGACTTAAGATCATGGAGTATGGAGCTAGAAAGTCTGGGTTCAAATCCCAGTTCCACTATTTCTGAGACAAGTTACTTAGCTGCTGTATGCCTCAACTTCCTCATCTGAAATTTGGGATAACAATAGTATATTATCTCACAGGGTTGTTGTGAGGATTAAATGAGTTAATAGAAGAAAACAGCTAGTGTCCTTCATGTGGTAATTGTGCTGTAAATATTAACTACCATTATTGTAGTATTCTCAAATTGATTGGAATGTTTACTATTTTGAGATACACAAATTCTAGAATATTTCAATAATCCATATGTTGGTCTGTGATTCTCTGACACCAACTGGGTGTCCTATAATTCAATTCAATTCTGACACTAACTACTCAGAGTCAGTGCAGACCCACAAATTAATAGCTTAGTCCCACAAGACTGCTTCCACTTCAGATGCCTGTTGCAAGTCCCAGGGACCACCTGTACTTCTGACTCACTGGCTATAAATTGGGGATTCGTATGACCCCCTACTCAGGTTCCATAATTTGCTAAAATGGCTCACAGATCTCATTTACCGGTTTATTATAAAGGGTACAAATCAACAGCCAGATGAAGAGGTACATAGGACATGGTCTGGAAGGGTCTCAAGCCAGGAGCCTCTGTCCCCATGGAGTTGGGGTACATCGGATGTATTCACCACCCTGGAAGCTCACCAAATCTTACTGTTGAAAGAGTTTTCATGGAGCTCAGTCTCCAGCCCCCCTTCTCCCTGGAGGTTGGTGAGTGGTTCCAACACCAAAGGAAACAAATCTTCCTACCCTTTAACCACTTGGTCTTCTGGGTGAACACCTCATCATGAGGCTATCTAGGGACCCCACCCTAAGTCACCTCATTAGCATAAATTCAGGTGTGATTGAAAGGGGCTTGTTATGATTAGCAAAAGATACTCCTATAACTCAGGAAATTCCAAGGATTTTAGGAGCTCCTTGCCAGAAACCAGGGACAAAGACCAAATGTATTTTTTATTATACCACAGTCAGAAAGGAGTGAGAGAAATGATGAAAACGAATTAACTGCTATTATTTTAAATATGTTAGTCTTATCTTCTCAACTAGACCTCAAACTCTTTGGAAGCGAAGACCATCACTTCAATTTCAATTTGTCCTACAGTATCAAGCACTGTGCCAAATAAGTACTCAATTGATAACAGTAATACCTTGCATTCATAGAATGCTTCCTAACTTCACAAAGTTGTCTCAAATGTATTATCTTCTTTGAACCTCACACACTTGTGATGGTGTCCATTTTACAAGTGATCAAGGTGAGGTCCTGAGATGTTAAGTTACTTACCCAGTAAACATATCCCATAAGAAGCAGAGACACAGTACAAACCCAGTTCTTTTGATTTGAATTCCAGCCGTTGTCCACTTCACCACAAAAGATATTAGACTGTAAGATAGGTGACTGGTTCTACTTGCCTTGGTCCTAAATAACTCAACTTCTCTAGGTCTTATTTTCTTCATTTGAAAAACAGGGGATCATTTAAGTAAAGATTTTTTTCATTTCCAAAATCTTAAGATGCTATAATCTCTAAGTTCTCGTCTAGTTTTAAAATATCATTATCTGTGACCCACAATAGTTGGCTTTCTCATTGCACCAGAATGTCAGCAGCGGAGATAGTCAGTAACTATGTTTTTGCTTAACAAATGTTCCCAGAGAGTCACTAATTTAGGAAAGACACAATATTTAGTAAAGTTGGCTATACAACAAATTCCACTGGGGGGTTTTAAAAAACCCCCCAAAACCAAAACACCAAAACTGTTTCCAAGGAAAAGTATATAATATACTCAACTAATCACTTTCAGTGAAGAGTAAGTAAGAATAATTTTGGAGCCCATGACATCATAGGTGTTAAAGGAGTACCCTAAGATTAGAGGGGATGTATTTGTGAACTGTTCTTGATTCCAGGAACGTTTCAACCTGACATCTTTCCTAGACCATAAACATCTCTCTCTCATGCCTAGTGAGAAATTATTGGAATTTGCACAATTTTCTTCTCTTCTATTTCAGGATAAGAAGACCATGTGGTTAGGCTGGACTACTGCTCCTTACCCCTTCCCAGGAGAGTATTATTGTTGAATAATAAACCAAAAAATAACTAGAGTCTGGCATCGGAGGGGAGGTTAAACCAGTAGGTAAATTCTAGTGTCTTCCAATATTGAGATTCTACAACTTCAGTGTTCACCCTGCCCTAAAATTCATGGCTCCCAGTCATGTGAGATGTCTGTAATCCACTCTATAAAGCCTTTAAATTCAAAATACTAAGTTAATTTGAAAGGCAGCATACTCACCCTCACATTTGATAAAATACTTTTCTTTCTTCCTCTCTCTTAGTGTCTAGATGCAAAATTCTTATGTAATTGCACAAAACAAATGCTTTGGAACACAAGGCCCAATCTGAAGCATTATAAGCCTCAAACATTTAATGTCACAAACTATTCATCTGTCTGAACTTTCCCAGATATATCATTCATCTGCAGTAATTACTCTTTGCGACAGCTACAGACATTTTGTAATCTTTTTGCAGATTGCTATACTTAATCAAATATTTATTGAGTGTCTACTACATGTCAGGGACTACCTTAACCACTTAGTTTTACACAATTTTTAACATTAAAAAGGCCATTAACTGCATTTTGACTCACTTTACCATTCTGTAATGAAATGAAACTTTGTTTCTCAAGCAAGAAAAACCTTGTTAATTCACCTTCTTAACTTCAAGAGAGATGCCAAATACAAGAAACAACCTGTTTTTTGTTTTATTTTGTTTTGTGAGGAAGATTGTCCCTGAGCTAACACCCGTGCCAGTCTTCCTCTATTTTGTTTATGGGACCCCCACTGAAGCATGGCTTGATGAGCTGTGTGTAGGTCCGTGCCTGGGATTGGAGCCCATGGAACAGGCATGCGAACTTAACCACTATGCCACCAGCTGGCCCCCAACCTGTTTGGTTTTTTTTGATGGAGCTAATAATGCAATTCTGTTTGCAGTGACACAAAAAATAAAACCTCAACGGTATGGCTTACTTTTAACTAGGAAGAAGAAATATAGGAAGATTTCAACAGAGGAAACTCACACTGAAATGAATTTGACTTTGTGTATCTTTCTGTGTATCCCCAGGAAGCAGAACAGCACCAAAAGGTAGAAATTATAGAAAAGTAGATGTTGGCTCAATAAAAAGTAAACCTTTCATCCAAACAACTTGTCTAGCAGTTAAAACTGGTTTGAATACTGAAATAGCTGTTCTAGGACCGCTTGCCTGGAACGTTGTGAAGATTGAAGCAGTGGAGGGGAGGTTGGATTACTAGATACTCTAATGTCCTTTTCAGCATGGATTCTATAATTAACATTACTATTATGAATTCCTTAAACACGACAAAACTGGTGGCAACTGAGTTCTTACTGGATTCAGAAAGCCAGGTAGTCAAGGTGCCCCCTCTCCTCCACGAGACAGCCCTTGTCAAGGGAAAACGGCAAGAGAGGATGGGTTTCCCTGCTAGGGTCTCGCGGCGACCTGCCGTCCAAATAAACGTGGACGACCCTCCCGCAGGACCCCCGTTAAGAAAACGAAGCGTCCTATGCTGGAGGGCTCTCTTTTTTACGGCAAAGACGGACAGAGAGGCAGGCCGCGGAGGACAGATGTTCTGAGGAGGCGCGCTCTAAGCAGAGGAAGTCGGGGCCCGCGGGGCGCGCGGCGTGCAAGGGTAAGGAGGGGCAGGGACGGGTGGAGCGGAGGGCAGAGGACGGGGGGCGACGGCCGGCGTCTCGGGCGCCGCCGGGTGACGGGGCGGGGCGTGCTCACGGTGGAGGGAGCCCGGCGGGTCCCGGGGCAGCCGGCGGGCCGGGGCGCCGGACAGTACGCATGCGCGGGCCCGGAGCCGCGGGCGCCCGCTCCGCGCGGCCGTAGCCGTCTGGGCCAGCCGCCCTGGCCTCGCCCGGCGCCGGACTGCGGGCGCCCGGCCCCGGCCAGGCGGCCTGGCTCGCGCTCGTCTCCGTCCGCGCGGCGCAGATCCCGCGGCCGGGCCAGCCGCACGGAAGCCGCGACGCCGGCGTCGACCGCGGCTGCGACGGCCGCTGGGAGCGCGTGAGGCTCCGGGGTCGCTGCGGCGATTGGCCGGCCGCGGCGCCCGCTCCCAGAATGCAGCGCATGGCGCGTCATTGAAGAGAGACCATGATGGCGGCGGCGCTGGGGCCCCCAGAAGTGATCGCTCAGCTGGAGAACGCGGCCAAAGTTTTGATGGTGAGTGCGCCGCGCCCCCCGCACTCCGGCACCTGCGGGCCCCCGGCTGGCCTTGCCGGGCCCGGCCTTGCCGCCGCCGGGCTGGCGACCGGCAGGGGCCTCCAGGGAGCTCTGGAAGTGGAGGAGGTGGTGGTGGCGTGGCGCAGGATTCTCCATCCTACTTTCCTCTGCCTTCGTCCCCCCTTTCCTCGGGCTGTCCCCTTCCCCTGGATGTCCGGCACTCCAGCCGGGCTTGGAATATGGTGTTGTAGGAAAGAGTTTCCCGTGCCGCGGTCCTCACCCTACACGCTGCCCCGGCCGGCCGGGGCGAGGGGAAGGCGCGGGGAGCGAGGTCGGGTCACCCCGCAGGGCTTTGGTCGGGGGCTGTGCGCGCGCCTCTGGGGAGCTGGTGCCAGGAGGGAAGAGGTGGCCCAGCCCAGGTGCTGTTAGCAATCCCTGTTCCTTTCGTGCATTCGGGTCCTCAAGCGCTTTCTCTGACCTGCAGCCGCCTCTGGGGTAACCGCAGCCGGCAGCACGTGGAAGGACCGGCAGGAGGGAGGGGAATCCTTGGGACCAAGGTCATTGGGGCAGAACTTTTTCCAGGACTGGGCTCCCTGTGGGTCGCGCGTTAACTTTATCCTTCTACTACCCAGTAAACAGTTTGATGAGTAGGTTATTTACCCAGGGAGTTTGAGAATGCCAGGTCAAAGGATAAAAAAAGTATTCCACGCAGGGAGTAGAAATAAGGATAAACTATTCAGTTGCTCGGTGAACTGTGTGTTTGTATTTGTTGGCCCAGTTTTGTCTTTTAAATTATGACCTCGTTTGTGGATGTTTTTTTGCAAGTTAGAGGCTCATTTGATTACATTAATTCATTCAGCCTTCCTAAGCTTTGTTACCTTTTTGGACTTTTTTCTTTTCCTTTTGGTTCGGTGATTGGGTTATTATGTGTTCGAGCATCACATTTAAAAATATTTGAGCTAATTCTAACATAGTTTGTAGTTTCATTTATTAAGTTTTGTTTTCATACACACAACACCGGATGGGTCATAAAATTTAGCTCATGAAATTGAGAAGTATAATAAAAAGCAGGATTTACTTGCTTCATTACGAGCAAAGTTAATAAGTGAATCGTTTTGTCACAAAACTGAGTAGCTAATGTTTTCAGACTCTTGCAAGTTAAGTCCAGAAAAAACTAGCTAGTATCTCCCTTAATACAAGGTTCTTAAAATCCCTGACATACAGCATTTCCTGAAATACCTGAAAAATTTCTAGGAACTAGGGGCCCCATATTCGTTAGAAGTATTTGATTAAAAAAAGACTGCTTTAGTTCTTACATTGGTAAGATAAAATTAGTGTCCTTCATCATTGGCCTGAATATTAATTAGTATTTGTGCTTGCCAGTACCTTCCCTCTTCCCTGGCAAAGCTAGTTTTATCACCTATAAAGGAGTAGCTGAGAAGAATAGTAATAAGTACTGTTTACTGAGTGCCTACTACATGCCATATGCTGTGTTTGATGCCTTATGTACTTTTATGAATCCTTGCAACAGCTTACAAGGTTGAGAGAGAGTTGAAGTGGCCCAGATTACGCAGTTACTAAGTGGTTACATTAGGTCTAGTACTCAGATCTGTCTGGCTCTAAAGCTGGATCTCTTTCCACTCTACCTCACCACCTCTCATATATGTTGTATAGATATCCATTTACATACTTTTTAATCTTTCCAGAGGAAAAGAGTATTGAAAAAAATGTTATTAAAAATAGGAAATTCGTTTCTGGAAATTTCCAGTTACTATTCAAAAATGTGTACCAAAAATGTGTAAGAGTAGCAGTTACTGTGTTATTTCTCAGTATGAAAGCTGCATTCCAACTTATTAATAACAGCTCACATTTATTAACTGCTTACTGTGTGTAAGATACTATGACAAGCACTTTACATATTTTACCTTATTTAATCCTCAGTAACTCTGTGAGGTAGGTATTATTATTTTCATTTTATAGATTAGGGGACTCAAACATGTAGATGCTAAGTAATTTACCCAAATTTTCAAGGGAAGTGGTAGAGTGGGAACTCCAACTCCAGTCAGTCTGTGACCAGCCTGTGATTCTTAACCTATATAGTGTAGTGAGACTAGAAAACAGGTAATTGATTCATTTGAGGATAGTTAAGATTGTTAAATCTACTTCAATTATTAAGCATTCAAATATTAAAAGAATGGGTGATTTTAGCATTTATCCACTTGTGGGTCAGATGGATATCCACTTGTGGGTCAGATGGATATCCATTTGAAGAAATCTTGTTTGTAGAAAATTGCTTTATATTTTAGCTATTAATATGTTTTGGAATTCAAAGTAGTTAGTGATGTCTTTCACAATTACTTTTGCTTAATTTTTCCCTTTGGTAGTCTCTATATTTCTTTCGTGAAAATCCGCCTAGAGTTTTAGTGTGTAGAACACTCTCGAGATCTTTTAGGACAGAGGTCTTAGGGAGTCTGTGATGGATATCAGAAGGGAATTGTAAGCGATTTTTTGAGTGCAAACATACACTTTTGATAATAGAGTCTATAGCTTTTACCAGCTTCTCTCAGGAAATAGAGACCCTGAAAAATAAGAACCTAGTCTAAGCATTTCTCCCTTCCGTTCTACAGATGGGGAAACTGACGTTTAAAGAGGTAGAAGTGACTTGCCGGAGGTAGATCACAGAACAAATTAATGATAAGACTGATCCAAACCTGGATCACTGGACTCCTATTTCAGAACTCTTTTTAAAATTTTTACTCAACCATGTTGTTTCTCAAAGTCAACATATTATAATACCATAAATGTTACATTTTATTACCTGATTGGAAATTTCTAGATGTGTTTTTGGATATTGCACTTGTTTCACTGTGAATGTCTATATTCAATCCTATTTAGGTTATTGGATAAACTGCCAAATAAAGTAGTATATTAGACCTGTAGAGTAAAAAAGATATTTATGGATTTTATAGGTCTCAACATAAAGAGTGATTTCTCCCTCAAAGTAGTAATGGAATATTTTCTGTAGATGCTTGTAAATACTGCTTAATCTGATTCAAGACAGTGAGGTTACTTGCTAGAAAATGAATTTGAAGGTGAACAAACTAGAATGAGGAAGGACTGTTGTAAATAAATAACAGCATGCAAGTCAAGTTACCTATTCTGAAAGCATTGTGCAAATGGAACATTGTTTAAATGGGTCCTGAAAATTTCTTATCCAAAAAGATTCCAGTTGTTGACTTTTGCTTAAGATACCTAACACTAAATTTTTGAGAGGGTATTAAATACATATCAGAGTAAGAAAAATCAACCACACTTACGTGCTAACATTCTCATCTGTGAGAGTCTCTTTGACTGTATGAATTTAGCAGGTTATATTTACAGACCTGAAAATTTGGTGTTGAGGATACATTTTACGTTATTTAAAAATTATAACTAATACTGAAATATATTATTTTAAAATATATCAACAACACACAGATATACAGAATAAAAAGTGAATCTCCCTCAACCTTTACGCACTCTCAGTCCCCTCCCTAAGTAATCCGTATTGTTTGACTATACTCTGACCTTTTTTCCTATGCTTGTACAATATACATTATATAGTTTTTCTTTTTTTTACGTAAATGATATACTATAAATATTTTCCTTGATTAAAAAAAACATACAGTTACCTTTCTGAATAGTGAGAAATTCAAGCTGTGCAGAAAGCTGTATAAGGGGAAGTAAAAGTTCCCCAAGTTCCCATTCTTTCTCTTCAGAGGTGACTGTTTCTTGGGTATTCGTATTGAAAATCTCTAAATATATAAGAGCATACATATATCATTTTAAAAAATGTATTTTTTTACATAAATGAGATTGTATGATCCATATCCTCCTGTAATTTTCTTTGTTCACCTCATTGTGGATGAATTTTAAAGGAAGTTTGTTTCCATTTTCTTTTTTTTTTTTGTGAACAGATATAAAATGTAGGTTATGTTTTGATTTTGCAGACACTGTAATAGAAAAGTGTAGTATTCTTTTAGTATTAATATCACATTCTTTTGAACCATAAATCCAAAGCGTCCTTTATTTGTTTATTGTCCGTAGTTTCCTTGTTTGTGTTCCCCTGGCTCATTAGACTGTTAGGGATTGTCCGTAGTGAGTGTGTGCAGTGAGAGTATAAGATAATGCAGAGCACATATAATAACTGATACTTTATAGAATAGTAATTTCATGTATTTGTTTTAAAACCAGAATGGATTTTTTTTTTTTTTTTTTTGTGGGGAAGACCAGCCCTGAGCTAACATCTGTTGCCAATCCTCCCCTTTTTGCTGAGGAAGACTGGCCCTGGGCTAACATCCGTGCCCATCTTCCTCCACCGGGATCTGAACTCGCAAACCCCGGGCTGCCAAGCGCGGACTAAACCGCTGCGCCACCGGGCGGCCCCCAGAATGGATTTTAATATATCTAAATCCAACTCTAACGAAGGATTCAGACTCGTTTTTATATTTTTTATTGTAGTGGAATTTGGTTAATATTTTGAAAGTATCTGCAAAATTGAAGTGCTATATAAAAATTCTTATCATCTTATTGGAGTCTCACATCAATCTTGTGAAGTAAATAGGCAAAGAGATATTCTTAAACTTTATAA
This sequence comes from Tapirus indicus, assembly GCA_031878705.1. Lineage (NCBI taxonomy): Eukaryota > Metazoa > Chordata > Mammalia > Perissodactyla > Tapiridae > Tapirus > Tapirus indicus. Next base: position 83,907,967 of record CM062930.1, on the reverse strand, counting down.
GTGAGAAAATCTGAGATTCAGAGATGGTAAGTGATTTGCCTGTGATCATATAGCTGGTTGGAATCTGGAATTCCATTTCTGGCCACTCATTCATTCTGGAACATTTCTTGAGGATGTATATGCTTGGCACGATGCTATATATACTGAGGAGACGGGAGAAAGACTGACTTGTTTTCAAGGAGGGCATAGTCTAATGGGGGGGGAAGGCAAACTTTAGCAATTGTTAGGTAATGTTATAGTAGAAGTAGGTACTAGTGTCCTGTGAGAGTACTGGGATGGACGTCTATCTCAGACTGAAGTGGGGACCTAGAAAGGGCTTCTCAGACTAGGTGATCCTTAAGCTGAGTCATGAAGGACAAATTGGAGTTTTCAGTTGAATAAGGGGTATTCCAGGTAGAGGGATATATTTGTATGGAGGCCTACGAGAACCAAATACATTCTATTTGGGGAATATTTGAGCGTTTATTTAGTAGATATTTTCTGAGCCTTTCATATGTATAAGGTACAGTGCTTTTATTTTTTTGTGATCAATAATGCACATGCCATAAAGTTAAGAATTTTGATTATAGCATTTACTTTTCTTATTGGAAAGATGCATTATATTGAGTAAGCATTTTTATTTATTTCAACCTTGTCTTTTGATCTTTGCTGTGGGACTAGATATTAGAAAACTGGCACTAATTCTAAAAAAACTAATAAGCGGGAAATTTTTATTTAAAATTCAGTTCAATTAAATATGTATTTTACAGTTGGGCTTGTGTCAAACTTAGCTAATTGGAACATAGCCAGTGATCCAGAGAAGAAATGTGAAAAGACCTTTGAAATTATCCGTGGATACCTGAAAGACAGTTGATAAAATTTAACAGCATTTCATGATTAAAAATTCAGTAAACTAGGAATTGAAGGGAATTCTCAATATGATAAAAAATAGTTTTTTGAAATCACTAGTAGTAAATGATGACACTTTTAGGAGTAAACTAAGGAGTCCTGATATAACTGTCATTCAATACCTTCTGGAGGGCCTAGCTGATTCAGTAAGATAAGAAAAAGGAATAAGTGCAAATATTGGAAAGAAGAGTAAAAAAAGATGATTATTTGCAGGTGATATTCAGAAAAAAAGTTCCAAGGAAATTAACTAAAAAGCTATTAGAACCATTAGTTGTTTGGTAAGGTGCCCAGACATAAGACATAAAAACCAACTGCACGATTTCCTTTATATGTTTACAACAATGATCAGCTTAAAAATGGAAAAAAGTTCTCATTCATTAGGAATAAAAATTGTAGGAATTAATTCTAGGACGCTATTTAATAAGAAACATGCAGCATCTTTATGAAGACAACTAGACAGCGTATTTGAAGAGTATGAAAGAATATCTGAATTAAATGAAGTCTTTGTTCCTCAGTCCAAAGAATTAATCTGGTTAAGGTGGCAGTTCCTCCACCTTATTAAATTGAATGTTCCTCTATAAATTGAATGTAATGTCAATCAAAATCCCTCTCCCTTCTCACTGTTGTTTGAGGTGGGAGAAAAACTTGATTAATTAATTAGAAAATATATCTGGAAGAATAATTATATAAGAATAGCAAAGAACATTTAAAAAAAGAAGGAAGGTTTGGGGGACTTGATGTACCAGTTATTAAAATGTATTAAAAAACTAAAGTACTTGAAACATTGTAGCACTGGCATGGGAAAAGAATAAAACGGTGGAACAGAATAGTTGAGAAGCAGAACTATGTTTAAAATGATATTTCAAATTGTAAAGGTATGGGGAAGTGGATAATGCTAGTGGAAGTATAAAAACCTATAAGTGTTTGGTAGATAGTTTGGCAGTATGTTACAAAAGCCTTAAAAATGTACATGTTCTTTGACTCCAGCTATTTCACTGCTAGCCATTTATTTCAGCCTCTGGAAATACTTGCACATACACAAAAAATGTTTACTCTGGTATATATATATACCTTACTGTAGCAAAGAACTGAAACAAGGCGAATGTCTAGTTGAAAGAAATTGGTTAAATAAACTGTGGTATTTTATATAGTGGAGTTTTGTAGAACTCTTGAGAAATGTGGATCTAACATGTGGTAGGTTTTTTTTTTAATGGAAAGATTCTCAGAATAAGTGAGTGAGGAAAAAAGTGCAAAACATAATATATGATCTTATTTTTCTTAAAAAAACCCTGCTTATATTTGTATATGCATAGAAGCAGAATTGGCAGATATATACTAAACTTTTAAGAATGGCTATCTAGGGTTTGGAAGTGGCAGGAATCCTCAATTTCTATGTTTTAATGTAGTTTGAATTTTTTACAATATAAAAATATTGTATCACATGTCATTTTGATAAATTTGAATATTGCATGTATTTTTAAAATCTATGTCCATTTTCTTTCTTTCTTTTTTTTTTTTTGGTGAGGAAGACCAGCCCTGAGCTAACATCCGTTGCCAATCCTCCTCTTTGTGGTTAGGAAGACTGGCCCTGGGCTAACATCTGTGCCCATCTTCCTCCACTTTATATGGGACGCCACCATGGCAAGGCCGATAAGCAGTGTGTTGGCCAGCTCCCGGGATCTACCCGCCAACCTCTGGGCTGCCAAAGTGCGGACTAAACAGCTGCACCACCGGGCAGCCTCTATGACTATTTTCTTGAATGTTCTATAATTTTTTTGTTCTAAAGAAAAATCTGTATCATGGCTTAGGCTGAGTAAAGACTAGGTTTGTGTTTTTGCATTTATAAATCAGGTCACCCCATTTCTACAGATTTGTTTGATCACTGCTAGTTAAGCATAACCTTGTTAGCAGATAAAAGGAATGAAATTCTTTTGAGAAAGAGCTATTAGAAAACAAATAAACTTTATTCTGGAGAAGAGATATGGGTTTACTCTCAGGCCAGGCTCTATTCACTTGTAGTTGTGGCAAAAATTAGGCCACTATAAAGTGACAAAGAGAATATTCTAGAGTAGGGGCTTTCAAAGTTTAGAAGGTTCATAATCAGTCTTAGAATGATTGATAAAATTGCACATTCCTCTGTCTTAACTATAAAGGTTCTGATTTATTAGGCTGTGTCTCATTCCATTGGTTCCTCTTTAATAGCTTTCTGAATAGGGTTCCGAAAGCTTAGCACAGTTGTTGGCCCCTGCCTCATATTCCAGCCATAAGGCTGCTTCTGTCTACTGCCTTTATTTTCCAGCCAGGGCTGGCTACATAATTTGTAGGGCCCCATGTAAAATGAAAATGTGGAGCCCCTTGACAAAAAGTAGGAAAAAAGTGCCATTGGAGGTTCTAAAATAGAGAACTTTTTCTTTTGAAAACACGTATTATATTACTTATAAAACATAATAGGGGTATTAGTGTTTTATGAGTAACAACAAACTTATAAATTGCAAAAATAATATTTTGGTATCATAATTTTTATATAATACAGTAAATAATGCTTTATGTGATATCTTGACTGGTCATAAGATTTTTTTTGTCTTGCTTTTCTACAAATTTATTAGGTCATCAAAATCTTTACTTTGAGTAAGTTCATTTTCAGTCAGTGTAATTGAAAGTGATGTCAGTTGCTCTTGGCACATGCAAGATTGCAAATAACTTTTTTTTTTTTTGAATATTTTTATTTTTTATTGATGTCTTAGTTTATAACACTGTGGGGTTTTAGTTGTACATTTTTGTCCGTCACCTTGTGGATGTAACCCTTCACGCTTTGTGCCCCCCCACCCCCTTCCCCTTGGTAACCACCAATCAGTTCTCTCTGTCCGTGTGTTCACTTATATTCTATATATGAGTGAGTTCATGCAGTGTCTGTCCTTCTCTCTCTGGCTTATTTCACTTAACATAATACCCTCTAGGTCCTTCCATGTTGTTGCAAATGGGACAATTGTGTCTTTTCTTATGGCTGAGTAGTATTCCATTGTATGTATATACCACATCTTCTTTAACCAATCTTCAGTTGAGGGACACTTGGGTTGCTTCCACTTCTTGGCTATAGTGAATAATGCTGCAATGAACATAGGGGTGCATACGCCTCTTGTGATGGTTGATTTCACGTCCATTGGGTAGATGCCCAAGAGTGGTATTGCTGGATCATACGGTATTTCTATTTTTAATTTTTTGAGGACTCTCCATACTGTTTTCCATAGAGGCTGCACCAGTTTGCATTCCCACCAGCAGTGAATGAGGGTCCCCGTTTCTCCACAACCTCTCCAGCATTTGTTGTTATTTGTCTTGGTGATTATAGCCATTCTAACCAGTGTAAGGTGATATCTCAGTGTAGTTTTGATTTGCATTTCCCTGATGATTAGTGATGTTGAACATCTTTTCATGTGTCTATTGGCCATCTGTATCTCTTCCTTGGAAAAATGTCTGTTCATCTCCTCTGCCCATTTTTTGATCGGGTTGTTTGTTTTTTTGTTGCTCAGTTGTATGAGATCTTTGTATATTACTGAGATTAATCCCTTGTCAGACAAACGATTTGCAAATATTTTCTCCCAGCTGGTGGGTTGTTTATTCATTTTGATCCTGGTTTCATTTGCCTTGTAGAAGCTCTTTAGTCTGATGAGGTCCCACTTGTTTATTTTTTCTTTTGTTTCCCTTGTCCGGGTAGACATGGAATCTGAAAGGATCCCTTTATGTCCAATCGCAATTAGTGTACTGCCTATATTTTCTTCCAGGATTTTTATAGTTTCAGGTCTCACTTTCAGGTCTTTGATCCATTTTGAATTGATTTTTGTATATGGCGATAGGAGATGGTCTACTTTCATTGTTTTGCATGTTGCTGTCCAATTTTCCCAGCACCATTTATTGAAGAGACTTCCCTCTCTCCATTGTATGTTCTTTGCTCCTTTGTCGAAGATTAGCTGTCCATAGGTGTGTGGTTTTATTTCTGGGCTTTCAATTCTGTTCCATTGATCTGTGTGTCTATTCTTGTACCAGTACCATGCTGTTTTGATTACTGTAGCTTTATAGTATATTTTGAAATCAGGGATTGTGATGCCTCCAGCTTTGTTCTTTTTTTTCAGAATTGCTTTAGCTATTCGGGCTCTTTTGTTGCCCCATACGAATTTCAGTAGTTTTTGTTCTATTTCCGTGAAGAATGACATTGGGATTCTGATTGGGATTGCATTGAATGTGTAGATTGCTTTAGGTAGAATGGACATTTTAACTATATTTATTCTTCCAATCCATGTGCATGGAATATTTTTCCATTTCTTTATGTCCTCCTCGATTTCTTTCAATAGTGTCTTATAGTTTTCATTGTATAGATCTTTGACCTCCTTGGTTAAATTTATTCCCAGATATTTTATTCTCTTTGTTGCAATTGTAAACGGGATTGTCTTTTTGAGTTCTCTTTCTGTTTTTTCATCGTTAGTGTATAGAAATGCAATTGATTTTTGTAAGTTGATTTTATACCCTGCCACTTTACTGTAGTTGTTGATTGTTTCTAGTAGCTTTCCGATGGAATTTTTTGGGTTTTCTATGTATAGGATCATGTCGTCTGCAAATAGTGAGAGTTTCACTTCTTCATTGCCTATTTGGAGTCCTTTTATTCCTTTTTCTTGCCTAATTGCTCTGGCCAGAACTTCCAGTACTATGTTGAATAAGAGCAGTGAGAGTGGGCACCCTTGTCTTGTTCCTGTCCTCAAAGGAATGGCTTTCAGTTTTTCCCCGTTGAGTAGGATGTTTGCTGTAGGGTTGTCATATATGGCCCTTATTATGCTGAGGTACTTTCCTTCTCTACCCATTTTGTTGAGAGTTTTTATCATAAATGGATGCTGGATCTTGTCAAATGCCTTCTCTGCATCGATTGAGATGATCATGTGGTTTTTATTCTTCATTTTGTTAATGTGGTGTATCACGTTGATTGATTTGCGGATGTTGAACCATCCCTGTGTCCCTGGTATAAATCCCACTTGATCGTGGTGTATGATCTTTTTGATGTATTGCTGTATTCGGTTTGCCAATATTTTGTTGAGGATTTTTGCGTCTATGTTCATCAGCGATATTGGCCTGTAGTTTTCCTTCTTTGTATTGTCCTTGTCTGGCTTTGGTATCAACATGATGTCGGCCTCATAGAATGTGTTGGGAAGTATTCCATCTTCCTCTATTTTTTGGAATAGTTTGAGAAGGATAGGTGCTAAATCTTCTTTGAACGTTTGATAAAATTCTCCAGGGAAGCCATCTGGTCCTGGGCTTTTATTTTTTGGGAGGTTTTTGATTACTGTTTCAATCTCTTTACTTGTGATTGGTCTGTTCAGATTCTCTATTTCTTCTTGATTCAGTTTTGGGAGGTTGTACGCGTCCAAGAATTTGTCCATTTCCTCTAGGTTGTCCAATTTGTTGGCGTAAAGTTTTTCATAGTATTCCCTAATAATCCCTTGTATTTCTGTGGTGTCTGTTGTAATTTCTCCTCTTTCATTTCTAATTTTAGTTATTTGAGTCTTCTCCCTTTTTTTCTTAGTGAGTCTGGCTAAGGGTTTGTCAATTTTCTTTATCTTCTCAAAGAACCAGCTCTTTGTTTCATTGATCCTTTCTACTGTTTTTTTGGTTTCAATTTCATTGATTTCTGCTCTGATTTTTATGATTTCCCTCCTTCTGCTGATTCGGGGCTTTGTCTGTTCTTCTTTTTCCAACTCTGTTAGGTGCAATTTAAGGTTATTTATTTGGGATTTTTCTTGTTTGTTAAGGTGAGCTTGTATTGCTATGAATTTCCCTCTCAGGACTGCTTTTGCTGCGTCCCATATGAGTTGGTATGGTGTATTTTCCTTTTCATTTGTCTCGAGATAGCTTTTGATTTCTCCTTTAATTTCATCAACGACCCATTGGTTGTTCAGTAGCATGTTGTTTAGTCTCCACATCTTTGTCCCTTTCCTAGGTTTTTCCTTACAGTTGATTTCTAGTTTCACAGCATTATGATCAGAAAAGATGCTTGTAATGATTTCAATCTTCTTAAATTTATAGAGGTTTGCCTTGTTTCCTAATATATGGTCTATCCTTGAGAATGTTCCATGTGCACTTGAGAAGAATGTGTACTCTGCTTTTTTTGGGTGGAGTGCTCTGTATATATCTATTAAATCCATTGCATCTAGTTTTTTATTTAAGTCCATTATTTCCTTATTGACTTTTTGTCTGGATGATCTATCTATTGATGTAAGGGGGGTATTAAGATCCCCTACTATTATTGTGTTATTGTTAATATCTCCTTTAAGGTTTTTTAACAGTTGTTTTATGTACTTTGGTGCTCCTGTGTTGGGTGCATAGATATTTATAAGTGTTATGTCTTCTTGGTGAAGTATCCCTTTTATCATTATATATTGCCCTTCTTTGTCTCTCATTACCTTTTTTATCTTGTAGTCTACTTTGTCTGATATAAGTATGGCTACTCCTGCTTTCTTTTGTTTGCCATTAGCTTGGAGTATTGTTTTCCATCCTTTTATTTTGAGTCTGTGTTTGTCTTTAGAGCTGAGATGTGTTTCCTGGAGGCAGCAGATTGTTGGATCTTGGTTTTTAATCCATCCTGCCACTCTGTGTCTTTTGATTGGAGAATTCAATCCATTTACATTTAGAGTGATTATTGATATATGAGGGTTTAATGTTGCTATTTTATTGTTCATCTTCTGGTTCTTTTGCATTTCCTTCGTTTCTTGTCCCTTGTGTTTCGGACTGCTAATTCAATTTGGTATTTCTGCATGCTCATTCTCTTGGTTTTCTCTTTATTTGTCATGTGTGGTTCTCTTCTGGTTGTTTGTTTAGTGGTTACCGTGAGGTTTATATAAGCGATCTCCTGGATAAGAAAGTACATTTTCAGATGCCTCCTTTTTCCTGAGGCTGGGTCAGTTCAATCCCTTACCTCTTCCCCTCCTTATTTGTTATCTCTTTATTCCAGATTGTGTCATGAATGTGTGTTTCCAGTGATGAGCTTGAATTAATTTTTGATGTTTTCCAACTGTATTTTGTTCTGGTTTAGTCTCCTTGCTTTTCTCCTTGCTGAAATCTTTGTATCCCCTTTCTCATTTGTTTTTTTTCAGGCCTAAGGGCCTTCTTGAGCATTTCTTATAGTGGGGGTCTTGTGACGAACTCTCTTAGCTTTTGTTTATCAGGGAGAGTTATTATTTCTCCATCGTATTTGAAGGATATTTTTGCTGGATAAAGTATTCTCGGCTGAAGGTTTTTGTCTTTCATGATTTTGAATATATCATTCCAGTCTCTCCTAGCCTGTAGAGTTTCTGTCGAGAAATCAGCTGAGAGCCTGATGGGGTTTCCTTTGTATGTTATTTTGTTTTTTTGTTTAGCTGCCTTCAATATTATTTCCTTGTCACGGGTATTCTTCAAGTTTGCTACTATGTGGCGAGATGATTTTTTATTCCTGTTTATATATTTAGGTGATCTATTGATTTCATTCACTGTTATTTCCCTGTCGTTCCCTAGGTTGGGGAAGTTCTCAGCTATTATTTCTTTGAACAAACTCTCTGCTCCTTCTTCTCTTTCTTCTCCTTCTGGAATACCTATTATCCTTATGTTGCTTTTCCTCATTGAGTCTGATATTTCTCGAAGAATTTCTTCATTTCTTTTTAGTCTTAGCTCTCTCTCCTCCTCTACCAGGAGCATTTCTGCGTGGCTATCCTCAATAGTGCTAATTCGTTCCTCCATATTGTCAGTTCTGCTCTTTAAAGACTCCATTTTTTCCACTATCTCATTGATTTTGTTTTTCATCTCCAATAATTCTGATTGGTTTTTCTTTATGGTTTCAATCTCTTTTGTGACATAATCCCTGAATTCGTTGATTTGTTTCTGTGTGTTCTCTTGTATTTCGTTGAGCTTGTTTATGATAGCTATTTTGAATTCTCTCTCATTCAGGTTATCAAATTCTGTGCCTTCAGGGTTGGTTTCTGGGTGTTTGTCATTTTCCTTTTGGTCTGTAGCCCTGACATATTTTCGCAAGGATCCGACGGGGACGGCTTTATTTTTACCCCTCATGATTAAAGTTAGTCCTGCAGTTTCCCCCTGCTGCCACTAGATGGAGATCGCGAGCGGTTTGCTCTGAGGCGGCTGCAGCCCCCAGAGGGATTATGCTGAAACGCCGGGTGTGTCGGGGGAGGGATCCTCTCTTTCTCCTGCTTGACCCGGGGGTTTCCTTTCTGGCTCTCTTAGGGTGTTTGCTACACCCCCTAAGCAGTCCTTCGTCGCTTCCCAGTGGGGATCCCGCGACAGTCTGTGAGAGCACCTGGATGGCGCTAGTTTTCCCTGCTGTGGGCCGCCCCTCCCCCCTCTGTCCGCGAACCGTGCTGTTTTTGCCTATGGATTGGGGAGGGGGAGTACAACCTCCTACCTCTCCTCCCGTTCTCCTGGGCTTCCTACGCCTCCACCGTCCGATGTATGGCAGCAGGGGTTTCTCAGAAGTCCTTCGTAGTGTTTGATTGAGCTCTGTTGGAATGTGAATGATGTTTTTGTTGTGTCGTAGGGCGCAGAGATTCAAAGAGGGAATCTCACTCCGCCATGATGCTGACGTCCGCAAATAACTTTTTAGAGTAGGATCTTTTTGCTGATGCAGCCATTTACTAGAGCTGTTATTTATTTATTTATTTATATTTTAATTTATTTTGTGGGGAAGACCAGCCCTGAGCTAACATCTGTTGCCAATCCTCCCCTTTTTGCTGAGGAAGACTGGCCCTGGGCTAACATCCGTGCCTATCTTCCTCTGGGACGCCGCCACGGCATGGCTAACAGGTAGTGCGTCCGCGGGTGCCTGGGATCCGAACTCACGAACCCCGGGCTGCCAAGCGCGGACTAAACCGCTGCGCCACCGGGTGGCCCCCTAGAGCTGTGTTATATTTTGTAGGCTGTGACAACGTTGTGTTCTGATTAATTATTTACAAATATAAATTTTTGTACATTAGAGCTGATGATTGTTGCAGAACATTTTTTTCTAAAAAAGATTTAACTCTTCGTATAAATCAGTTTCATGTAAATCTGAGTTTAATTTTATACATAAATTTATACAATATTTGAATATTTCCTCTGACAATTCTTGTTACTTTTAGAGGTCATACAAGAAACCAAAAGTAGCTTAATGATGTGTATATAATTTAAATTTTCTGTTTATGTGTGCATCCTGTCATTGTATCTTCAATTATAAGAAAAAAGTGAAACTCTCTTCCTCATTAGTAAATTGTTCATCCAGAGCTTTATATTAAAATAGCATTCTTTTGGGGCTGGCCCAGTGGCATGGTGGTTAAGTTCTCGTGCTCCGCTTCAGTGGCCCGAGTTTCGCAGGTTCGGATCCCGGGCGTGAACCGACGCACCGCTTGTCAAGCTATGCTGTGGCGGTGTCCCACATATAAAGTAGAGGAAGTGGGCACAGGTGTTAGCCCAGGGCCAATCTTCCTCAGCAAAACGAGGGGGATTGGCAACGGATGTTAGCTCAGGACTGGTCTTCCTCACACACACACACACACACACACACAAATAGCATTCTTTTCCATTGAGTGCAATGATCTTTAAATTTAATTTCTATTTCTAAGCCTGTAGATACTTGCTTTTCTATAGCAGTTTTCGAAGCCAGAGATTCTAAAGTCTTTGAAGAGTTCTAATAATTCCCTGATATGCCTTATTGCAGCGTCCGTGTGTACACTTTTGTAATTTATCAACAAAGTTTACTCCCTGAGTTCCTGTTGCAGTGCTCAGGCTGGAGAGCTAATATTTGTGCAGGTGCCTCAGGGACAGGCTCTGGGGATGGACAGGCAAGCTGGCCCCCCCTGCGGATCCTGATGTTGCTGCAGTGTGGGCCCAGGTCCCACCCTAGCCACCTTGGGGGTCCATGGCGCCCAGACTGCCTGGAGGCATGTGCATGTGTGCCTGGCCACCAGCCTGTCTTCACTACTCCCATGCATGCTTCATTGTCCCATTGGGTTTCACTTAACAAAACACAAGTTCAGAGATAAAATTATTAAGAATTTCAGGATGGCAATGGCAGAGTATCAAATTAAGCGTGGGGCCCTTTTGAGAGTTGGGCCCTCTGTGACTGCACAGGTCACAAACTCGTGAAGCTGCCCTTGGGCTCCACCATACTGGAGTCTATCACATTTGATCTGCTCCTTCCTTCCAGAACCTTACATGTATGATTCCCTTGTCTTGGAACACCCATCTCCTTCTTTTGCCTAGTTAACATTTAATTCTTCAGATGTAAATGTAGTTGTTTACTTTGTCAAAAAAAAGCCTGACCACTCTGAACTAGATTAACTTATTTTTCATAGCCCTGTTTGCTTTAGTAACATTTATCATACCTGCAATTTTATGCTATTTGTTTGATTATATGATTGGCTCCTCTACTGGATTGTAAGCTCCATAAGGACAGGGATTCTGTTTGGTTTTGCTCACTGTTGGCTCCCTGTTGTGTCTGAAGCATCTAGCACATTGCCTGGCACATAGTGGGCATTTGATAGTAATTTGTGGACTGAAGTATATGAACTAACTGCTGTAGGGGAAGGCATACAGTGTAGTGATGAGTTTCAGAGGCAGATTACCCAGGTTTGAATTGAGGTTTTATTACTGCTTGTTCTGTGTGAGGCTTTTGGATAGGTTTTTATCTTTCCAGCTTCTTAGCTTCCTTCTCTCATTGCTTTTTCTCTGCATTAGCCACACCAGCTCTCTTTCGGTCCTTCCCTCTCCTGTCCTCCAGGACCATCCTGCCACAGGACCTTTCATCCTCTATTCCCTCTGCCTAGAATGCTCTTCTTCACTTACCTAGTCCTTCAGATCTCTTCCTATTCACTTTCTCAGGAAAGCCTTCCTTAGTTTCCCTGAGAGGTGAAATGCGTCTGTCCTATACTTAGATAACTGTGTAGTTTTTGTGTGTGTGTGTGTGAGGAAGACCAGCCCTGAGCTAACATCCGTCGCCAGTCCTCCCCTTTTTGCTGAGGAAGATTGACCCTGGGCTAACATCCGTGCCTATCTTCTTCTACTTTATATGGGACGCCGCCACGGCATGACTGACAAGCAGTGCGTCGGCGGGCGCCCGGGATCCGAACTCACGAACCCCGGGCTGCCAAGCGCAGACGAAACCGCTGCGCCACCGGGCCGGCCTCTGATAACTGTGTGGTTTCTTCATAATACCTACTGCATTTAGAATTTTACTTTTATTTGTGTGATTAATTAATAAATGTTGGTCTCTAGACTCTAATATGTATTAGTTTAGGGACCTTGTTTGCACATGTGGTTGTTTAGTAATATTCAGAATGAAAAGAATGGATGAATAAATGAGGAAGGGAGTAGTGTGAGATGAGCCTAGGGAAATAGGCAGGGGCTAGCCTAGTTTAAGGACTTATTTGCCAAAATAATTAACTTGAATTCACCCAGTAGTGTGACCTGTCAGACCTGTGATTTCAGTGTCACTGACAACAGTGTGAAAATCAGATCTAACAGAAGCAGGATGTGAGGTAGGAGACAGTTAGGACGTTGTTGAGGTTGTTCAACAAAGAGATGATGAGATTCTGAACAAAACTGGGGTGGGAGGGGATGGATTAATATTCTTAAAAAAATTTCTTAATGCCAAAATCACTCTTACGCTAGTGGAGAGTGAATATACATTTTGGGGAAGCTGGGGAGTACTCCAGAACAGCTTGTACAAGCTCAAAATTTCTTTTTTATCTTAAAAATTAGTAGAAATTTTATTCTAATCCATAATATATATCCAGGTTTTAATATAAAATTATTTGAGCCCAATCTTTGAATAAGTTTAATCATTTTAGAAAGCTAGTCTATCTTTATTTTGTGGTTTTGTGGCAGGAATTAGAGAACTAGAAAACAACAGAAGATAGTGACCTAATCAGATGAGATATTAGAAAAATTGCTCTGTTCTTATATTAGTCAGCCCACATGGAAAATTATTGAATTTAGGAATTGAAAAGCAGTATAACATAGTCTAGAGTCAGACTATCTGGATTCTTGTTGGCTCCCCTTGACTAGCTGTATGACATTTGGCAAGTCATTTAACCTCCAAAATAGGAAAATAATAATTAATATCTACCTCAGAGAGTTAATATGAAGATTAAGTGATTTCATTTACATTAAAAGGAAAATATGTGTTTATAGTGCTTAGCACATAGTAAGTATTCTGTAAGTGTTATTACTTCGTACTTGAATATGTCAAATAACATTGCATCAAAGCACATAAATCAAGGTCAGCTTATAGTAAGCACTCAAATATTTGTTGAGTTAAATAAATTTCTTCTAGAGTCGTGCTGATAGAACTTTCTGCGTTGATGGAAACGTTCTGTATCTACATTCTTCAATATGGTAGCCAGCAGCCACATGTGGCTGTTGAATACTTGAAATGTGGCTCGTGCAGTGGAGGAACTAATTTTTAATTTTAATTAATTTAGTAGCCACATTTGGGTGGTGACTACTGTACTGGGCAGCACAGGTCTAGAGTGTGGCTATGTCTCTTTGCATCCATCTTCTGATGTGTCAATACTAATTCCAGATTTCAGATAATTCTCATAGGTTCTGTCATTTCTTCTGGTGGTTGCATTCCCAACTGTCAAAACGCAATACTGATTCTAAGTATCAAATGCATCTTTAATAGGTTCTATCATATTATTCTGATTCTTTTTCTTGCTCTAGAATCATCAAAACACAGTACTTTTGGGGGCTGGGCTGGTGGCGCAGAGGTTTAGTCCGCGCTTGGCAGCCCGGGTTTCGCGGGTTCGGATCCCGGGCGCCCGCCGACGCACTGCTTGTCAGCCACGCCGTGGTGGCGTCCCATATAAAGTGGAGGAAGATGGGCACGATGTTAGCCCAGGGCCAGTCTTCCTCAGCAAAAAGAGGAGGATTGGCAAAGGATGTTAGCTCAGGGCTGGTCTTCCTCACACACACAAAAAACCCCCAAACAATACTTTTGAAAACATTGATGGCACATAATATTGATGAAGAGAAGAGGACCATATTCTTTGCTTCATAATTATAAATCATTTTCACTTTTAGATTTATAAACACCAATTAACAATGATCAAGACAGTGAGTTTTTTCATCACCTTTATATACGTACCTATCTTTAACGTTTGTCCCCTTATGAACTGTTTCAAGCAAATTTTTACACAGACATCATGCAGAGTAAAGAATACTGTCACATATCCTTTTTAGCAAAACAAGTTGGTTCAGGTTCTTGTCACAGCATATTGGGTCATGAAGTAATTCTTGTGTAATGACTGACTGGATGAGAATACCATGTTTCCTTTTTGTCCTTGGAAGTATGTTGTTCATTCATTGATTCTGAGGTTGAGGAAATTCATCTAGGGCAGAGCTTCTCAACCTTGTCACTTTGGACATCGGGCTGGATCATTGTTTGTTATTGCAGTCTGCCTGTGCATTGTAGGATGCTTAGCAGCATACCTACCCCACTAGTTGCCAGTGCACTCCCCAGTTGTGGCAACCAAAAATGTCTCCAGACATTGCCAAATGTACCCTGGGGGACCAAATTGCCTCAGTTGAGAACTGCTGATCTAGAATATCATCATCTGAAGATTCAAGGTCTGAGATTACACTTTTATGATCAATTTTATCATAATTAGTAGAGTCTGTCCATTAGAACTTTCTGCAGTGATAGGAATGGTCTATACCTGTATTGTCCAATGTGATAGCCACCAGCCACATGTGACTCTTAATTATTTGAAATGTGGCTAGTGCAACTGAGGACCTAAATTTCTAATTTTAACTAATTTAAATTTAAATGACCACATGTGGCTAGTGGCCACTATATTGGACAGTACAGGTCTAGAGGGCTGCTAGATTTGTGTTTTTGCATTCATCTTATGATTCACCTCATAATTGTGAAATGTCTTTCCTTGTCAGTTTTCTTTTTGTCATTTTGGGTGGAAAATGAAAAATTCTGAATTCTCAACACTGTTCAGTGAAACCTAAATAAAAAATTACAAAGATGGTGTTTCCAGATTTCTTTTATACTTTCCTGAAAGATCATGCTATACTTTGAGCAGTGTAGTAAAAAGAATTGATAATGTAATGCTGCTGACTTATTTTGCTATTGCATCACTTTTCTAGTGATGTCATCATTTCTTACTTTTTAATTTTGTTATTATTTTAGTCTTAGCATAGTTGGGAATAATTGACGAGTTCTGATGAAATAGCAAAATGTTTCAAGATACAGAAAAAAATATGACCACTAAGATCTTATTATATATCTTAGACTTATAAAAGGGTCCAGGGGATCCATGAGTGACTTCAAATTGGAATGAGTTTTATTCCATTTTTTAAAAAGTAAAATTTCTCTGTTTTCTTTGGAAGATCTCTAAGAAAAAATAAAAATCATGAAATATCAAGCATTACAAATAGATGGAACTGCTTAAAAACAAATCCCAAAAATTGAGTCAAGTGGACCCTGATAGTATACTAGTAGTTACTGACAGTTTAAGGGAATGCCTTTATTGTCTAAACATTAGATGGGATGTTTGCTGTAGTTTTTTTTGTAAATTCTTTCTATCAGGTTAAGGAAGTTTCCATCCATTCCTACTTTGCTAAAAGTTTAGTCATGGATCTTTTGTGTGTGTGTGAAGAAGATTAGTCCTGCACTAACAGCCGTTGCCAATCCTTCTCTTTTTGCTGAGGAAGACTGGCCCTAGGCTAACATCTATGCCCATCTTCCTCTACTTTATGTGGGATGCTGCCACAGCGTGGCTTGACAAACGGTGCATTGGTCCATGCCCGGGATCCGAACCTGCTAAATCTGGGCCGCTGAAGTGGAGTGCATAAACTTAACTGCAACGCCACCGGGCTGGCCCAGTCATGGATCTTAATTTATTAAACATGTTTCTGCATTTTCATATGATAATCTTTCTCCTTTAATATATTAATGTGGTGAAAGATATTAGTTGGTTTTCTAATGTTAACCCAGTTTTGCATTCCTGGGATTGACTAACTTGGTCACATTATCTTTTTTTTGTGTGTGTGTAAGGAAGACCAGCCCTGAGCTTAACATCCGTTGCTAATCCTCCTCTTTTTGCTGAGAAAGACTGGCCCTGGGCTAACATCCGTGCCCATCTTCCTCTACTTTATATGGGACGCCGCCACGGTGTTGCTGACGAGCAGTGCGTCAGCGGGTGCCCGGGATCCGAACCCGCGAACCCCGGGCTGCCAAGCGCGGACTAACCCACTGCGCCACTGGGCCGGCCCCACATTATCTTTTTATATTATTATTTTTTAAAAAATTCCATTGTTGGATTTGGCATGTGAACTATCTTAAGATCTTTTTCATCTCTTCATGAGTAAGATTGACCTGTGAATTTCTTTCTTGCACTGTCCTCGTCTGGTTTTGGTGTTGGCATATTTATGCTAAGCTCCTAAAATGGGTTGAAGAGTGTTCCCTCTTTTGTATTCTCTTGAAATCTGTGTAGGTTTGGAATTATTTCTTCCCTACTGTTGGTGAAATCATCTGGGTCAGTGAGTTCAATGGGTAGTTTTTAGAAAAACTACAGTAGTCTACCCTTATCTGCAGTTTGACTTTCTGTGGTTTCACTTACCCTCGGTCAACCTCAGTCCAAAAATATTAAATGGAAAATTCCAGAAATAAACAATTCATAAGTTTTAAATTGCATGTCGATGTGAGGAGTGTGATGAAATCTTGTGCTGTCCTGCCCCACATGCGAATCATCCCTTTGTCCAGAGTATCCACGCTGTATAGGCCACTCACCCATTCGTCACCTAGTAGCTGTCTTGTATCAGATGGACTGTCATGATAGTGCAGTGCTTGTGGTCAGGTAACCCTTATTTTACTGAATAATGGCCCCAAAGTGCAAGAGTAGTGCTGCTGGCAAGATATGCCAAAGAGAAGCCGTAAAGTGCTTCCTTAAAGTGAAAAGGTGCAAGTTCTCAATACAGAAAGAAAAAAATCGTATGCTGGGATTGCTAAAATCTATGGTAACTTTTATTACAGTCTATTGTTATAATTATTCTATTTTTAATATTAGTTACTGTTGTTAATCTCTTATTGTGCCTAATTGATGAATAAAACTTTATTATAAGTATGTATGTATAGGCAAAAGCATAGTATATATAGGGTTCGGTACGGTACTTGCCACAGTTTCAGGCATCCACTGGGGGTCTTGGAACATATTTCCCCTCCAGGATAAGGAGGGACTACTGTATTTTAAACTACTTTGTTTTGTTTAATAGTTGCAGGACTGTTTAGCTTTGCTATTTCTTCTTAAGTTAGTTTTGATATATTTTTCTAGGGATTTGTCCATGTCACGTAAGTTTTTATATTTGTCACCATAAAGTTGTTCGTTATTCTTTTAATATCTCTTTCTTGTCCAAGCCATCTGTAGTTGCCATCTCTGTTAATCTTGCCCGTTTCTATATTTGTGTTCTTCCCCTCACCTCCCTTCTGTGATTAATCTTGCCAAAGTTTTATCAATTTTATTAGTCATTCCAAAGAAGCAACTTTAGGCTTTTTTGTTTATCTCTATTATTATATGTACGTAATTTCTGTTTCATCATTTTCTGCTCTTTATTATTTCCTTCATTCTATTTTCTTTGGGTAGGTTCTGCTATTTTTCTAAGTTCAATTTTTTTCTAAGTTCTTAGGTTGGATGTTTAGCTCATTTGTTTTAATTTCTAATGTAAGCATTTAAGGCTATGTATGCATTTTCATCTAGTACTCTATTTGTATACTATAGGTTTTTATGATATGAAGTGTTTTTTGGTCAGTTCTAAATGTTTTGCATTATGATTTCTTCTTTCATCCTTGAATTTTTCTGGTTTTTGTTGTTGTTAAATCAGATTCTAACTTAATTGCTTTGTGGTCAGAGATTGTGTCATGTATATACTAGTTACATAAAGTTTGTTTAGATGTGCCTTATGGCCTAGTATGTTGTCAGTTTTTGTTCAGTGTGTGTTTGGAAAGAATGTGTGATATCCAGTTAAAGGTGCAACCTGTTTATGCCCATTGAATTAAGCTCGTTAAATCTTTTTGTCTCCATCAACTAGCAGTTACCTAGAGAGTTGTGTTAGTGGATTTGTTAGTAGTCCTGTCATTTTTTTTCTTTACATATATTTGTGGCTATATATTGTTTACATACCATTTTAGTTGACCCTTTTATGATTAGTATATGACCCACTTCTCTTTTGTAACATTTTGCCTTAAATTCTGTTTTTTTTCCTGATGTTGTCATAGCTACATTAGTTTCATTAACTTGCTTTTGATTAAAATTTGCTTAGCATGACTTTTTCCATCCTTTTGCTTTCAGCCTTTCCATGCCCTTGTTTTTTTGTATGCATGAAGTTTGATTTTCTTTTTTATCCAGCCTGACAATATTAGTCTTTTATCTAGAGTGTTTAGTTTATTTTTTATTTATTTATTTTTTTGTGAGGAAGACCAGCCCTGAGCTAACATCCATTGCCAATCCTCCATTTTTTGCTGAGGAAGACTGGCCCTGGGCTAACATCCATGCCCATCTTCCTCTACTTTATATGGGGCACTGCCACGGTGTGGCTAACAAGCAGTGTGTCGGCGGGTGACTGGGATCCGAACCCACGAACCTCCGGCTGCCAAGCGCAAACTAAACCCCTGCGCCACCTGGTGGCCCCTAGAGTGTTTAGTTTATTTACATTTATTTGTGATTACTGGTAAGTTATGGTTTATTTATGTTATCTTATTTTGTGCATATGTGTATGTGTCCTTCCTTTTGCCTTCTTTTGGGATTTGATAATCTTTTGTTTCTTATTCTATAGTTTGAATGTCATACGTATGTTATTTTTTATTTTTATTCTTTTATTGACTGTGGTAGACATTTTAACATGCACACTCAATTTAGTCGAAAGTTCATGTGTATATTCTGTCTCAGCCCGAATAGAACTTAAAAACACTCTCTTGATTTATGTGCTATTATTGTCCAAAATTTTAATCGTCTTTTTAAAATTTCACAAATTATTTTTTAAATACAATCGTTATTTGTTTAGATTTATTCACATAGTTAATTTCTTTACTCCATAGTCCTTTGCATTCAAGACTTCCATCTAGGATCACTTTCTGTCTTGAAGTACATATATATCCTTTAGAATTTCTTGAAGGAAAAGTGTTTTGGTGGTAAACTCTCTTGGTTTTTATTTGCATGAACGTGTCTTCAATTACATTTTAATCCTTGAAAGATTTTCTCCCTGGATATACATTTCTAAGTTAATAGTTATTTCCTCTCGGTAATCTGAAAATGTTATTCTGTTTTCTGTCATCTGGCTTCTCATTGCTTTAAGAAATCATTTTCAGTCTGTCACTTCTTTGAAGGTAATCTGTCTTTTTTCTTTGGCTGCTTTTAAGATCTCTTTGATTTTTGGATTCTTCAGTTTCACTGTGATATCAGTAATATGAATTTTTTTTCCTTTTTATTCTGTTTGGGATTAATTGGGCTTTCAGATTTTGAGCTTTAGTGTTTCTCATCAATTTTAGAATACTTTCTGCCATTATTTTTTTGAATCTTTATCTTTCCCATTCTTACTCCATGCTGTGTCAGTCAGGATCCTGGCAAAGAAACACTCAAAGGGGTAATTGAAGACAGTTAATGAAGGAACTCTTGATAGAGGCTTGGGGAGGGGTTGGGTGTAAGGGATCCACAAAGGATGGTGAAGCCATTCCTGGGGCCTGAAAGGGCAGGGAGGAAGAGTGGGGAACTTTTGAGAGAGCCATCGCTGTAGGGGAGAGCAGCCTCATAGGAGCCGTAGCTTTTGGTGGAGAAAAGGAGCCCCCGGGGCTGAGGGAAGGGAGTGAGGAAGCCTGGATGATAATGGTGTCTGCAGGTTAGCCTCCTGGGGCTCTGAGTAGGACAGAGAATTGAGCTTCGCTTTGTCCTCCAAGACTTTAATTTTTGTGCCTTTCTGCATTTTCAATAATTTTTCATATCTGTCTTCAATTTTCTTCTCAATGTGTCTAATCTACCTTTTAATCTGTCCATTGAGTTTTTAATGTATTTTATTGAGGCATATTAACATACAATAAATAATACAATAATTTACAAATCTTGTGTGTCCAGTTTATGAGTTTGGACAGTTGTGTAACTACCATCCAAACAGGATGTAAGTCTACTGATATTTAAATTTCTCTTATTATATTGCTCCTAAAAGTTCTGTTGTGTTATCTTGCTCCTTATACATATATATATATATATATGTATATATATATATATTTTTTTTTTGAGAGGAAGAACAGCCCTGAGCTAACATCCATCACCAATCCTCCTCTTTTTCGCTGAGGAAGACTGGCCCTGTGCCCATCTTCCTCTACTTTATATGGGAGGCCGCCACGGCATGGCTGACAAGCAGTGCGTCGAAGGGCGTCCGGGATCCGAACCTGTGAACCTCGGGCTGCCAAAGCGTGACCTAAACCGCTGCGCCACCGGGCGGCCCCCATATGTGTATATATATATTTTAAATTGTGGTAAAATATAACATAAATTTTACCATTTTAAGTACTTTCACATTGTTGTGCAACCATCACCACTATCTCCAGAATTTTTCCGTTATCCCAAACTGAAACTCTATACTCATTAAACAATAACTTCCCATTGCCCTCTTCCCCAGCCCCTGGTAACCACTATTCTACTTTCTTTGTCTATGAATTTAACTATTTTAGGTACCTCATATAAGTGGAATCATACAGTATTTGCCTTTTTGTGTGTGGCTTTTTTCACTTAGCATGATGTTTTCAAGATTCTTCCATGTTGTAGTGTGTATCAAAATTTCATTCCTTTTTAAGGCTCTCTATATTACATTGTATGTGTATATTACATTTTGTTTATCCATTCATCCATGGGTGGACACTTGGTTGTTTCCACCTTTTGGCTATTGTGAATAATGCTGTTTGAACATTGGTGCACAATCTATTTGAGAACTGCTTTTAATTCTTTTTAGTATATACCTAGGGGTGAAATTCTGTCTTATATGATAATTCTATGTTTAAATTTTTGAAGAACTGCCATACTGTTCTCCACAGTGGCTGCATTTTTTTTTTACACCATTTTACATTCCCACCAGCAATAGACAAGGGTTCTAGTTTCTTCACATCCTTGCCAGCAATTGTTATTATCTGTTTTATTGATGTTAGCCATTCTCATGGGTGTGAAGTATCTCATGGTAGTTTTGCTTTGTATTTCCCTAATGATTAGTGATGTTGAGCATCTTTTCATGTGCTTATTGGCTATTTATATATCTTCTTTGGAGAAATGTCTATTCACAAGTCCTTTGCCCATTTTTTAATTGGATTCTTTGTGGTTTTTGTTGGATTGTGGGAATTTTTTTAAAACGTATGTTATATTATATTTCTGACGTTTCCAATATCTGTGATCTGGATTCTTTAATTTGTTGTTCTGCAAACTCACAGTGGCGTGTTTCCTTGTGTGTTTAGAAAATTTTGAATATTAGCTCTTGGAAGTATTTCTGGAAAATTCTGAAGCCTGGGTTAGGGTGCATTACTCCAAGTGCCTAGGTGCACGACTAACATAGGACTACTTTAAGTTTGTTGGCTTGAAGTTTTTTGGACAACATGGGTCCTGTTGAAATGAAGCAAGAAACCTATTTAAAGGCCTATTCATGGTTATCAGTTGCCTGAAGTCATTTTCTCTCTCATCTATTTTCAGATCCAGAGTGGAAACTTTCTCCCTCTCTCCCTCTCTTTTTTTTCCTTTCTTTTCTTTTTTTCAATAGTTTACCCTTATACTGAGGATCCCAGCTTTATGTGGAGGAATGTCCTATTAGATCCCTACCTTAGGTGGGCCCTGGCTGTATCTCTTGTCTTCTATACCTTGGGCAGCTGTCAAAATAGAAATTCAAGGTCCCTTGGGGTTGGCATATGTCTCTAGGGTAAATACAGGAGTGCTTGCTTTCATCTTTCGATCCCTGCTTTTGCTTCCTTTTTAGCTTCTGAGAATTCCTTAATTTCTTGTAAGCTTCACAATACATTTTAGAAAATTTAAAATATTTTATCCATTTTTATTTGGTTTTAGCAGAAGTGTTGTTCAAAGTATCTAGTCAGCAGTACCATCAGGAATGGAAGCCTCACTCATTTAAAAAAATGCAGTGTTTCAAATAAATGGAAAAGTACCTGGAACAATATAAATCATACCCATGTATACACCTCCTAGATTAACAAATGTTAATATGGCCATTTTACTTATAATCTTTTTTAAAAAAATTGTACACTGCAGATATAATTAAGCCCCCTTTGTGTCCCTTTTAGATCCTATTCTCTAGACTCTGCTTCTTCCTCCACAAAGATAACTACAATTTTAAAGTTGTATATCCTTCCCTTCCATGGTTTTACACTTTGCCCACAGAGGTAAATAATATGCTACACATACTTATTGAGTTTTAAAAATTTTACTTAAATGACATATGGTACATGTCTTGTCATTTACTTCTTTCATTCATGTTTATTAGCCACTTTTTATTTTCTACTCTGTGAATTGTCTAGCCTGCTGTTCATTGGCCATTTTTCTGTTGCATTGTGTATTCTTTTGGATTGGATTTGGCAGCATGTAACAGAAAACTCCCAAAATAGTGTCTTTGAAAAAGAAAAGTTTATTTTCTCTTACATAAAATATGGAGTTACGCAATCCAGGATAGTCTAGTAGCTCCAGGATATCATCAGGTGCTCATACTGCTGGTGCTGCTACTTTTTTTTTTTTTTTTACTATTCTTAGCTGGTGTCTTCCATCTTCTAGGTCTACTTATGGTCCAGGAGGATTAGTAGAACTATAACCATCATATCTTTTTCCAGGGAGCAGGAAAGAAGATTCAAGGACAAAAGAAAACTGCATTTCCAGCTGAGTCAGCTCTCTTTAGGAAGCCCCACCCCAAACTTTGTTTACTTCTTTTTGACCAGAACTTAATCCCTTGGCTGCTTCTAGCTAGAAGGGGGACTGGGAAATAGCGTTTAGCTGGCTGCATTGCATTTGTGGGAGTGTAGGGTGAAGATTGAGGAGGTAGCTGTCAGTTTCTGCTATCAGTTGTCTTTTGTGGGAGTTTATGTTCTGAATATGCAGTGCAGTTTTTGTCTTCTCAGCTGTGACTAGTCTATCACTTATGGCTAAGTTTAGAAGGTTATAATTTTAATATAGTTGAGTTTATTAATTTTTAAAAAGGATTTGTGCCTTTTATTTGTTTAAAGAATCCTTCCCTACTCTGACATGTTCTCTTATGTTTTCTTATTAATGTTTTGTTAATAGTTTTTTAAAGTTTTGCTTTTCATTTTTAAATCTTTAATTCATCTAAAATTTATTACTATGGATGATATGAGTAAAGGTCTAATCTTATGTCTTTGCTTATAAATAGCCAGTTTCCCAGTGCCATTTATTTTATAGTCTAGCCTTTCCTCACTAATTTGTCATATATCATAGGTCTCTTTCTGGGAATTCTTTCAGCTCCATTGTTTTTTCCTTCTCTAATGCTGTTTTGAAAAATTATTATTAATATGCCTTTATAAGTGTTCATATCTGGTTGTAAGACTCCTTCCTTATCATTATTTTCTCAAAATTTTTAATGTTTTTTTTTTCTTTTTAACCTCAAAGTGTAATCTATTGAGGTATAATTGACATATAACATTATATTAGTTTCAGATTTACAACATAATGATTCTGTATTTGTATGTATTATGAAATAATCGCAAGTCTAGTTAACATCTGTCACCATAGTTAAAATTTTTTTCTTGTGATGAGAACTTTTAAGATTTACTCCCTTAGTAATTTTCAAATATGCAATACAGTATTTTAGCTATACTCATCATGCTGTACATAACATCTTATGATTTATTTATTTTATAACTGGAAGTTTTTTACCCCCTTCACCCATTTTGCCCTCCCCATCTGTTCTTTGTATCTAGGAGCTCATTTTTATTTTTAGATTTCACATATAAGTCAGATCATATGGTATTTGTTTTTCTGTTTGACTCATTTCACTTATGGTCATGCCCCCTAGGTGCCCTTTTCCAAATTAATTTGACTCTTTTTGGCCTTTCTTTTACATGTGTTAGGATTACCTTGTATTCTGAGATGAACCTTATTGGGATTAAAATTGGAATTTATTTCTTTAATATTTTTATTTATTTATTTTTATTGATGTCTTAATAGTTTATAACATGGTGGGGTTTTAGTTGTGCATTATTATTTGTCCGTCACCATATGGATGCATCCCTTCACCCCTTGTGCCCACCCCCACCCCCTTCCCCCTAGTAACCACCAACCAGTTCTCTCTATCCGTGTGTTTGTTAGTTAATATTCCACATATGAGTGAAATCATGTGGTGTTTGTCCTTCTCTTTCTAGCTTATTTCACTTAACATAATACCCTCTAGGTCCATCCATGTTGTTGCAAATGGGACAATTCTGTCTTTTCTTATGGCTCAGTGGTATTCCATTGTATGTATATACCACATCTTCTTTAACCAGTCGTCAGTCGAGGGACACTTGGGTTGCTTCCACTTCTTGGCTATAGTGAATAATGCTGCAATGAACATAGGGGTGCATAAGCCTCTTGGGATGGTTGATTTCATGTCCGTTGGGTAGATGCCCAAGAGTGGGATTGCTGGATCATAAAGTATTTCTATTTTTAAATTTTTTTTTTTTAAACATACTATGGTTTTTTTTTTTTTTTTGGTGAGGAAGACCAGCCCTGAGCTAACATCCGTTGCTAATCCTCCTCTTTTTGCTGAGGAAGACTGGCCCTGGGCTAACATCGTGCCCATCTTCCTCTACTTTATATGGGACGCCGCCACGGCATGGCTGACAGGCAGTGCGTCGGCGGGCGCCCGGGATCCGAACCCGCGAACCCCGGGCTGCCAAGCGCGGACGAAACCGCTGCGCCACCGGGCCGGCCCCTCTATTTTTAATTTTTTGAGGAATCTCCATACTGTTTTTCATAGAGGCTATACTAGTTTGCATTCCCACCAGCAGTGAATTAGGGTTCTCCTTTCTCTACAACCTCTCTTGTTTTTTGTCTTGGTGATTATAGCCATTCTAAGGAGTGTAAGGTGATATCTTAGTGTAGTTTTGATTTGCATTTCCCTGATGATTAGTGATGTTGAACATCTTTTCATGTGTCTGTTGGCCATCTGTATATCTTCCTTGGAAAAATGTCTTTTCATATCCTCTGCCCATTTTTTGATGGAGTTTGTTTTTTTTTGTTGTTCAGTTGTGTGAGTTCTTTCTATATTGTGGAGATTGATCCTTTGTCAGATATATGATTTGCAAATATTTTCTCCTAGCTGGTGAGTTGTCTATTCATTTTGATCCTGGTTTCATTTGCCTTGTAGAAGCTCTGTAGTCAGATGAAGTCTCACTTGTTTATTTTTTCTTTTGTTTCCCTTGTCTGGGTAGACATGGAATCTGAAAGGATCCCTTTATGACCAATGTCAATTAGTGTATTGCCTCTATTTTCTTCCAGAAGTTTTATAGTTTCAGGTCTCACTTTCAGGTCCTTAATCCATTTTGAGTTGATTTTTGTGTATGGCGATAGAAGATGGTCTACTTTCATTCTTTTGCATGTGGCTGTCCAATTTCCCCAGCACCATTTATTGAAGAGACTTCCCTCTCTCCATTGTATGTTCTTTGCTCCTGTGTCGAAGATTAGCTGTCCATAGGTGTGTGGTTTTATTTCTGGGCTTTCAATTCTATTCCCTTGATCTGTGTGTCTATTTTTGTACCAGTACCATGCTGTTTTGATTACTATAGCTCTATAGTATATTTTGAAATCAGGGATTGTGATGCCTCCAGCTTTGTTCTTTTTTTTCAGGATTGCTTTAGCTATTTGGTGTCTTTTATTGCCCCATATGAATTTCGGTATTTTTTTGTTCTATTTCCGTGAAGAATGTCATTGGGATTCTGAGTGGGATTGCATTGACTCTGTAGATTGCTTTAGGTAGTATGGACATTTTAACTATGTTTATTCTTCCAGCCCATGTGCATGGAATATTTTTCTATTTCTTTATGTCTTCCTCGATTTCTTTCAATAGTGTCTTATAGTTTTCATTGTATAGGTCTTTGACCTCCTTGGTTAAATTTATTCCCAGATATTTTATTCTTTTGTTGCAGTTGTAAATGGGACTGTCGTTCTGAGTTCTCTTTCTGTTAGTTCATTGTTAGTGTATAGAAATGCAACTGACTTTTGTAAGTTGATTTTATACCCTGCCACTTTACTGTAGTTGTTGATTATTTCTGGTAGTTTTCCAATGGAATTTTTTGGGTTTTCTATGTATAAGATCATGTCGTCTGCAAATAGTGAGAGTTTCACTTCTTCATTGCCTATTTGGAGTCCTTTTATTCCTTTTTCTTGCCTAATTGCTCTGGCCAGAACCCCCAGTACTATGTTGAATAGGAGCGGTGAGAGTGGGCACCCTTGTCTTGTTCCTGTCCTCAAAGGAATGGCTTTCAGTTTTTCCCCGTTGAGTAGGATGTTAGCTGTAGGTTTGTCATATATGGCCCTTATTATGTTGAGGTACTTTCCTTCTCTACCCATTTTGTTGAGAGTTTTTATCATAAATGGATGTTGGATCTTGTCAAATGCCTTCTCTGCATCAATTGAGATGATCATGTGGTTTTTATTCTTCATTTTGTTAATGTGGTGTATCACGTTGATTGATTTGTGGATGTTGAACCATCCTTGTGTCCCTGGTATAAATCCCACTTGGTCATGGTGTATGATCTTTTTGATGTATTGTATTCGGTTTGCCAACATTTGGTTGCAGATTTTTGCGTCTGTGTTCATCAGCGATATTGGCTTGTAGTTTTCCTTCTTTGTATTGTCCTAGTCTGACTTTGGTATCAGGGTGATGTTGGCCTCATAGAATGTGTTAGGAAGTATTCCATCTTCCTCTATTTTTTGGAATAGTTTGAGAAGGATAGGTATTAAATCTTCTTTGAATGTTTGGTAAAATTCTCCAGGGAAGCCATCTGTTCTGGACTTTTGTTTTTTGGGAGGTTTTTGATTACTGTTTCAATCTCTCTACTTGTGATTGGTCTGTTCAGATTCTCTGTTTCTTCTTGATTCTGTTTTAGGAAGTTGTATGCGTCCAAGAATTTATTCATTTCTTCTAGGTTGTCCAATTTGTTGGCATATTGTTTTTCATAGTATTCTCTAATAATCCATTGTATTTCTGTGGTATCTGTTGTAATTTCTCCTCTTTCATTTCTAATTTTATTTATTTGAGTCTTCTCCCTTTTTTTCTTAGTGAGTCTGGCTAAGGGTTTATCGATTTTATCTTCTCAAAGAACCAGGTCTTTGTTTCATTGATCCTTCCTACTGCCTTTTTTTTGTTTCAATTTCACTTATTTCTGCTCTGATTTTTATTATTTCCCTCCTGCTGATTTGGGGCTTTCTCTGTTCTCCTTTTTCTAATTCTGTTAGGTATAGTTTAAGGTTATTTATTTGGGATTTTTCTTGTTTGTTTCTGTGAGAGCACCTGGAGGGTGATAGCTTTCCCACAGACGGCCGCTGCTGCCGCCCCCCCCCCCCCCCCGTTAGCCACACTGTCTGTCTTTGCCCTTCAGATGGGGAGGGGGAGTAAATCTCCTTACCTCTCCTCAAGTCCTTTGGGGCTTCCTTTGCCTCCTTCATCAGATGACCTCGGTGTGTGTCTCTTAGAAGTCCTTTGTAGTGTTTTATTGACCTCTGTTGCTATGCCAATGATGTTGTTGTATCTTAGCAGGCAGAGATTTAAAGAGGGAATCTCACTCCGCCATGATGCTGACGTCACTCTGCAATTGTGTTTATTTTGGGAGACCTGTATATACATTTTTAACTGCAGTTCTCTTATCAATTATGAGATGCATTCATTAGCATCATTGGATGGGGACCCTGAGTTTCAGAGAGGTACCCTTGCCCAAGGTTTCCCAACTGTACTGCAGAGATGGGATTAGAAACCAAGTCTTTTGATCAAACTCCTCTTCTTTTAATTAAAACGGACTGTAAGAGGGCCGGCCCGGTGGCGCAGCGGTTTAGTTCGCGCTTGGCAACCTGAGGTTCGCAAGTTCGGATCCCGGGCACCTGCCGACGCACTGCCTGTCAGCCACGCCGTGGCGGCGTCCCATATAAAGTGGAGGAAGATGGGCACAGATGTTAGCTCAGGGTCAGTCTTCCTCAGCAAAAAGAGGAGGATTGGCAACGGATGTTAGCTCAGGGCTGGTCTTCCTCACAAAAAAACAAAAAAAAAACGGACTGTAAGATTGTTTAAAGGGATTTTTAAGATAGGGTAGACCTGTTTGTAAGCAGAAAGGTGGGAGCCACTGCTATGGGTAGTTTTAAGATAAGATAGGACTTTAAGATAAGATCGAGAGTGAGAAGAGATGAGGAAGGAAATGAGGTTATACGTGAGGGGGAGGTGCCCAATTGAGGAGGGGGAGTAAGTGGGGTGGAAGGGAGGGAGATGGGAGGGTAGGAGGACTCCTATTTAAGAGAAAGTTGAGAGAATATTTTGTAAGAAATTGAGGCAGATGATAGTCGGAGAACAATGGGATGAAGAGAGATTTTGAAAAGGAAGACACATAGAGGAATTCATCATACAGGAAGGGTGTTACTTTTGGAAAGTAAAAATAAGGTGTTTTTCTGAGAGAAAGGAGTGATGGGTGTCAAAATGAGATGAGAAGTTTCAGAGGAAAACAAATTTGAAAGGACAACTTTGAGGTCTATGCTAGGGAATCCCAAGAGATTAATTACTTAGGGCAGTGTCTCAAATTTGTTTAGCTGGAAAGGTCCAGGATTTGGAATTTATTCTTTGTAGAATATTATGAAATATTGGTATGGTAAATCTAAAGTACCAAAGTGTATCATTTTGTGTTATGGATTTAAATTTAGATAGGAGCTGTGGGTAAGTTCCAAACATTTAAGAAAAGATTAAAGAGAGCAAAGTGAAAATTGAGCAAATACTTATCATTAGCTTAAAATCTTCAGTGAATGAATCAAAGACTACTGTATACATGTTTTGGGGTGCCACATCTGTGATTTTTTAATTTGAACACAAAACCATGCTGTTTAAAAGATGAGTGAGGAATTAGAGCTAAGAAAATCCTTAATATGAGGTCTGTGGCATGACTTCAAAACAAATTTTCTTTTCTACTTTTGTAGCTTATTTCTTGTCTACAAGTTGTGCCTGATTTTTCAGTCCTGACTCTGATGTCCTTTTGTTTTTTCATGGTCCTATAAATAATGATATTTATAGTAAGCCAAGATTACTAGTATTCAGATTTCTCTGGTAACTATCTGAGAGATATTAGTCTACCCAGCTGTATGTCCTCAACACTAATACTTAAAAGAATTTCAAATCATGGGCTTTGATGTCACAGAGACTTAAGGCCAATCCTGGTTATACTTATTAACTTTGTGATCTTGGGTGTGTGACAGTCTCTGAATCTCAGTTTTTCCATATGTAAAAGAGAGGAAATAATTCCTACAGGGATGTTGCTGGGATTAAATGAGAGAATGTAATGTAAAGTACTTAGCATTCTGCAAGTCAAATAAATGGTGCCATTGTTGTTAATAACAGTAATAAAAGTTATCATTATAACTGCCCAGAGAAAGAACGAGTCTGAAGGTTCCATAAGATTTGACAATTGAGATTCCTGATGTTTTGGGGACAAGTTTAGTAGCATGATGGGAGAAGAAGCCCGAATGTAGTTAGTGGAGGCAGAAATTATAGGCTATCGTAATTTTTTGTGTGGCTATTTGATTACTGTCTATCTTTTCTAATATACTAGAACTCTGTTAGGGCAGAGACTGTGTTCCTTACTTTTGTATCCCTCGCTTCTGGCATGGTGCTTGGCATATAGTCAGCCCTCAGTAAATACTTTTCGAATAGAAATTATTTAGGGACTTTGGTTCTCTTGAGCTCTCTCTCTCTCACACACACACACTCTCTCTCTACTAAAAACTCCTATTAAATATGTCATTTAATCCATTCATCAGTAAAGAATCTCCCCCATTTTAGATGCCCCTGGCTCTGAGCCACTAATGGTGTTTCTTCAGGAGTCTTTGTAAATTGAAAATGGCTGGGCTAGGCCAGTGGCAGGGTGAGGGGTAGGGCTAGAAACACCAGTATATTAAATTAGGAATTGTGAGCTTCAGGTCTTCTGGTAGTATAACTCCTTAAAACACCTCTCAGTCTTTCCCTATCCTTGCCTTTATTTTCCTGAAGATACCTGGAATTGGTCTCCTGCTGTTTCCTTTCTTTCCATCACTGCTCTCTACCACCACCTACTGTTGCTTCTGGCTCTTCTGATTCATTTGATTCCATCTCTGAAGTGTGAGCTCTTTTATTAAAGTTTTTATTGTTAGTGACAATGAGAGAACATAAACAGGCGATACAAAAAGGCTTCTTTATTGAAGCTTTACAGGTTATATAAAACAGTCTGATGTCTGTGTTGGGTCTAGAGGAAGACTTTTAAGGGGAGATTTGCTTCCTTTCTACCCCCAAGCCTTAAGCATGATAAATCTTACATAATGTGGAGCCACCTAAGCGTAGTTTCTGTTAAAGAGTTGGGGCCCTGGGGTCAATTTCCACCTCTGCTTCCTATTTGACCTTGAGCAGATTATTTACTTACTCCACTCCTCAGTTTTCTCATCTGTAAAATAGGGATAATAATAGTATCTACTTCATAGGGTTGTTGTTAGGATGAATGAGATTATATCTGTCTATCTATGGAAAATAATGTCTTGCAATACTGAGTTACCCAATAAATGTCTGTTGTTGATATTATTATCATTGCCTCTCCCTTTTGTATGTGCTAAGCCCTAGGAATTTAGAGATGAGTAAAATAAAGTCCGTGGTGTCAAAAACTAATAGCGAAAAGGAAAGAGGAGCAAATAAATACTTGCACTACATTGTGATAAGTTGGGTAGTAAAGATACGTGGTGCGTTATGTGCGGTGGGATAGAGACACCATTTGTGCTCAGGCCGACGGGGGGGAGGTCAGGAAAGACTGATGAGGGAGAGACTGAAGCAGAGTTTTGAAGGGTGAGTTCTGATTTCTGAAGAGGAAGGAGTTTGACAGGTAAAGTTTTTATAGGTCACTACTACTTGGGGAACTTTGAGGGAAAAATGCATGTTTTTGGTTTTGACTCTCAACTTGTTGAATCTTTGAGGGCTGGGAATCTGGTGTTTTTTTTGTTTTTTTTTTTTTGGTGAGGAAGATTCGCCTTGAGCTAACGTCTATTGCCAGCCTTCCTCTTTTTTTGCTTGAGGAAGATCAGCCCCGAGCCAACATCTGTGCCAGTATTCCTCTACTTTGTATGTGAGTTGCCACCACAGCATGGCTGACGGGTGGTGTTGGTCTGGACTGGGATGCGAACCCATGAACCCAGGCAGCCAAAGCAGAGCACGCCCAATCCAACCACTACACCACCCGGCCAGCCCCACAGGAATCTGGGTTTTTTTGTTGTAAGAACTTTCTCAGGACTTTCTGATGCAGATAATTTGCTATTTGGAAACCATTGCCCAGTAATTTTCAAGAAGAAAGTATTTAAAGTTTTGGTTTTGGGAAACTGAAGTGAATACTATATTGCCATTTAATGTATTGACTTGATGATTTTATTGTTTGTAATGATAATGTTCAACTGGGTGATTATTATAAACTGATTTTTAGATTATACTTCATTATTATGAAATCTGATATTTTTAAACAAAATGTCATTTTTTGTTACATTAAAATTATATTCAGATCTATACTTTATTAAGTGTGTGGATGTCAGGGATGTCAGGATCCACAGATCATTAGCTTTAGGAACTATTTTGGTTTGTAGAATAACTAGAATATTAATTTGCAAAGTTGTGCATGTGTAGTGCTTTTCAAGAATGATGAAAAGAAAGAATGTATAATTGAGAAATTCTCTGGGTAATCCCTAGTTGATTTGTATTCATAGCAGTATAGCATGTGGTAGTAGTGTTTACTAATATGCTATATATTCAGGTATAGCCAGTAGGTATTAGTGATTAAATAACTTGTAAAAACACAAACTCAACTTGTTGAATTAGGGAAAATTGTGGGAATGAAGAATTTGCAAATGGAAGGACAAAAATATTTATATTTAGCATAGTTAGCTATTCACAGTATTTTTTTAATAACGCCGTTTTAAAAAAGTATTAAAGAATTTCACACAATTCTTTAATGGAAATATTTTCATTTTTATCTAGAAAGCTGTAGAGGGCGCTATATCATTGGGAATAGCAGTAGTCTGAGCTGCCTCGGGGGCTAATTTTAAGAATTCCTTTAGGCCCAAGTATCCAAGTTAGTTAATTTCTCTTGGATATACATCTTTTTTTTTTTTTTTTACTATTTTAACTGAAATTAGAGTTAGCTAATGTTGCATAATTGATGTAGTTTATAAACAATATTGATCTTACGTACTTGGTTGCAAAATGTTTTTCATCTTCCAGATTCTTTGAATATAGTTGAAATTATGATTTCTCCACTTTATATTGGTTACAGTAATGAAGGTTTATTTTTCTGTTATCTGCCCTCTCTCTCCCCTCCCAAATTGAGAATTGTGATATTTTGATTGGTAGGCTATATAAGCAGTCTCTTCCCCTTCTCTTCAGATGGGTCTCAGTATGTCAGAGATAACCAAACCATATACTGGGAATGTATATTTTAGGTAGGCCTGGTTCAGAAAAGTGTATTACCTTTAGAAGAAAGAGTGTTAGAATAAAATGGAATTTAAAAACCTGGGTAGACTTGACAAGCTGTTTTTGTTAAGACAGAAGTCTGGCTTTTCTGGCTGATTAGTTTATTATTCAGATAGAAGTTCCATAAATTCCAAACTTGACTGTTCCCTGATTTTTCTGATTTAATGGTGATTTTAGAAAACTTGAGGTAGAATTATCTGATAATACTTGAGAAATCAATTTTTAGTAGTTTTAGATTCAGTTTCACTAGTGCTGAAGAATTTATTTGAATTTGGTCAAGGTTGAGTGATATGTTTTGGAATCAAAGGCAGTAAGTTAGCTATGTTAAAAAAATGCAAAAAAGTGTTAGATAAGTATTTATCTTCCTAAAATGTAGGCGACTTTAAAGACCCAAACCTTGCCAGGAATTTCTTTTTTCCTGAAACTATATTTTAAATATTTATTGCTAAGTTTTATACTAAAAAAAATTGTCTTCCCATTGCCCACCCCTCTCCCCACAGAAGTGAAAGTATTTTCTCTTGTTGTGGGTAAAAGGGTTGCTATTATTCAAGCTTTCTTCCTAAACAAGTGTACTCTGTTTTTGTTTTTTAACTCTCAAGGCACCACCTTCCATGGTCAATAATGAGCAACGCCAGCATGCAGAGCACATATTCTTATCATTTAGGAAATCAAAATCACCATTTGCAGTTTGCAAGCATATTTTGGGTAAGTAGTCACTTTAAAAGTATTTTTGCATAATCAAATCTAGTTTTTCTGTCTTGAATGTTAGATATTTTAAATTCCTTTTAAAATAAGCAGGTTTGTACAGTTATAATCTTCCATTAATAATCATTCTACTGAAGTGGCTTTAAAGATATTCCATAAAGCCGGACAGAAAACTTTGTTTTTACTTTGGATTTTTTCCCCCTACATATAGTGTTCAATAATTTGTTTTATTATTGACCGTAACATGAAGTCTGTTAATGGTGAGGAAAAAAATCTAATATTTTTTCAATTGTTTTCAAGTATGATATAATTTATTATAGGAAATGTGCTATAATATGTCTTATCTCAGTGTTTTAAAATTAAGATTGTTTTTGGAGGTTTGTACAATTTCTTTTAGTTTTTTTCATAATTTTTTTTACCATATAGTTTGTACTCAGCTTGCTTAATTAGCAAGTGTTAGTCAGTTCTGTGTAGGTTGTCACTGTATATCTTAAAATGAAGCATTGATTTTTATTCTTGTAAAAAATGTTTTGTGAGTTCCTTGTATCTGACACATGTACAGAAATGATCTCTTTCCTTTAAAAATAATCACAAAAGTTATAACTCTTGTCCAAAGATGGCATTCTCTAAGACAGAGAGTGAGTCTTCTGTTTCTTAGGTATTTTTCAATAATAGTAAGAGAATTTTCATTGGTCATTGTTCTTTTATAGTCTGATTACTGTTGGCTGTATTTCTTAATTGGAGCCATTTTTTGTAACCCATGTTTAAGGCTCTGAAAGGCTGAGTTATCCATGACCACAGAATTGGTTAGTTGAGTATTAGGAGTTAAAATGCCTGACCTTTTATTCTCATGCTTTTAGTAAGACTTATCTGTTAGCCACCAGTACTCTGGTTTCTAGATGGAAATCACCTCAGTTAAAGTTACATGTTCAAAACGCTTTACATATAAGGGCTTATAAATGAGAATTATTAGACTGAGTGGAAAGAGCACTGGTGTGGGAGCCATGAGACCCAACTAACTGCCAGTGGTGCCTGCTGCGTGGTGTCCCTTGAGGAAGTCACTTAACCTCTCTGAGCCTTTTGTCATCTGTGAAATGGGAATAACGATGCCATTTTCCTTAATGGACTTGGCTATCTTAAGTTGTTGTGAGGCGCAAGTGTAGTAACATTATAAAAGTACTTTGTAAACAGGTAAATGTCATGATCCCCATTACCTCATTTCAAAAAGCTTTTTAAAACTATGATAAGCTTAAAAAATGGTCTGTTCTGTTTGCAAGGAGCTGGCACTGGTGGTGAAGGTGACTGTCTCATTCAGGACTAGCCATTAGAGGAACAGTTTTAATAACTACCTTTCAAATTCTAAATGAGGCAGTTTTGAATTTTCTTTTTTGAATGGTCAGTTTTTGTACTTGGGTGAATTTGTTTCTGGCACTAAGAAAATTTGTGATCTTATGCCTCTGGAGAATATTTAACTCAATGTTAAATTAAAAGAAGCAAAACTAAACCTCAGTATTAAGAATTTAAGGAGGCCTTTCTTCATCCTTACTGCCTTGAAATTGTTCAGCATTAATAGGTTTAGAAAACCATTGTGTTAAACTAGTAATCTGAAATAATTTGAGTCTGATTTTCTTGTCACATGCCTTAACTACATTAACTAGGATTCCATCAGTGTTTCATCTGACTTTGTATTGTAATTCAGTTGTCATTCTGTACTAGTTGGGAAATAGTTGATCTAAGTTACAAGTATTTTATTAGAGTATATTTGTTTATACCACTCTTTCCTTTTTAGAGCATGTATATTTTATGAAGTACTATTGCTTTGTTATGATTTGAGCTTGTTTTGGGATACTTCTGTTTTCCTGATAAAAATTTCTAAAGAATAGAATTGCTAGTTCCAGCGGTGCTTTTAAAATCAGTTTGGGTTTTGAGACATTAACTATTTAAAAGG
The DNA here is from genome assembly GCA_031878705.1 of Tapirus indicus. NCBI lineage: Eukaryota > Metazoa > Chordata > Mammalia > Perissodactyla > Tapiridae > Tapirus > Tapirus indicus. The sequence goes on along the minus strand of CM062930.1, from coordinate 83,872,662 downwards.
TTGAGTGCATGTTTTACAAGCATAATCATTAATGTACTGCAAAGCCCTGTGTTACATTAATGTTTGCATCTAAACTTCACAGAAAATCTTTTAACTCCTTTCTCAGTTGCCACCAGCACAGAAGGGTTAATTCCTCTAAGAAGACTTCTCATACAAGTGGCAGTCAATCGCAATTCAGAATTTTCACATTCTTATTTAGGGATTATATAGAACGTCTGGGTGATATATTCTAATAAGGGGGAGACTTTCTCTTTGATGCTTCCCTTCTCTGGCCTCTTAAAATTCTTCCTTCCCATTTCTAACTTAAGTTTTATTATGTTTCTTATTTTTCCTCATTTCTTTCTCGTATCCTTTTGTTTTCATTCTAGTTTTTATTTTTTTGCTCTTTTCTGTGTGTGCACACGTGTGTGTGTGCATGTTGCATGCTTGTGCATTTGTCAGAAGAGCACTTGTAGACGTCTTTATCTTGGAAGTCTTGGGCACTTAGGATTTTACTAGTTTTGCAGGGTCGAATGTTCCTTCAAAAAACGTGTGAGTTCTGTTCTTATAAAGAAATACCCCCAAACAGTGAGGGATTGGTTCAACACTTTTGGAGCTGACTTGAGCGTTCTTTTGTCCTTCTCTTAGGGAGAAATGGATTTCCTTTATTTCCTATCTCAGAAGTAGCTGAAACAAAACAAAATGAGACCTGAGACTTCCTATTGGTTGGTGTGCGTAGGCATCATTAGGCAGCCTTTGGGACTTGCATTACCTGTGCTCTGGACAGAAATCTCTAAGGCTAGGGAGGTGATTGTGGTAGCTGCACTTCTGGGGCTTGACTACTTAGTACTTGGGTTTTATTTTTCTTTTAAAAATATTTTTTGATCGGAATATAGTGCTTTTCTTCTCTTATTATTTACTTCACTTTAACTTTTGTCTTCATGGCTCTGTCTGGTTTTAGATGGCTGACAAGATACAAATGAATTTTATTTATGTAATTATTATTAAAGTTACCTTGGTAGGAAGTGAAAGCTTCCTGCTAAAGTAGCCTAAAATAGTTTATCATCTAGACAGTGACCCAGTCAGTAGAAGATCATCCTCAAAGTATTAGAGATTCTAGGTGAATTGTGAGTTTTTCATGAAAACCATGCAGTTTGAAGCATCTTTACAGCAGAGGGCAGGAATAAGGCTCCTGTGCCCCGGTGAAGTCCTAACTCCTCTCCTGCTGGTGGGCCTATGGAGCTCCTGCTAGCATCGTTTGCACATTTATATTATATATAAGTGCAGTATATGAAGGCTAATAACAATTTTCATGAGAAAGTATAATTTATTAGGTTAGGAAAATTCCTTCTTTTAAATTTAGAATTTGGGTTTCTTTTTTTGATTCCTCCATTCTTAGAGACTGCTTCATATGGGAGTAGTAATTTAGAGATCTTCATTTAATACCATACAGCAGAGGGGCTGGCCTGGTGGCGTGGCGGTTTAGTTCGCGCTTGGCAGCCCGGGGTTCGTGGGTTCAGATCCTGGGCGCCTGCCGATGCACTGCCTGTCAGCCATGCCGTGGCGGCGTCCCATATAAAGTAGAGGAAGATGGGCACGGATGTTAGCCCAGGGCTGGTCTTCCTCACCAAAAAAACCACACAGCAGAGGTATCTAAGAAAAAGACTTACCTTGAAATCTTTTGAATGTCATTCACCTTTTGTAATTATGGCACCCCCGGAAAAAAGGCTAGGATATATGCACAAATAATTAGAAATAAGCGTGTTTCACTGCTCATGAAAACCAGAAGGTGCTTGTTTGGTCTTATCCTCATTGACATATGCATTTACGGGTGGATTAGTATTGCTCACGGAACATTTACCAGACATGTGACCTTGAATTTCCTCTCTTAATCTGTTGGTGCATCAGTTTCTTCAACTGTAAACTGCAGGAATTGAATTAGATGGTCTTTGGAGTTCTGTTTCTAAAATTCTGTGAGTCCCTAAGATTTTGCTTCCTTGTTAAAATCCATGGTTAAGGATTTCAGATTTCTTGTCCTTAAAATTTTTACTATTGCGATAGAAAATGAAGATAGGTAAACAACCATCATTTTCTTTCAAGAAGACGTTTATAATAAGAGATTATTTGAATTACTTTTATGAAGCAGTACCATATTTCTCCTTAAGTGATCTAAGTAGATACAGCTGGTTTCTGTTTCAAATCCTCTTTGAATGAGACACTTATTTTTTTCTCCTAGAACTTTAAACACATCTTTTTATAGTAGGTTCATATTTTTGGAAGCTGTTGCTTCAATTACTGATTATATTTTAAGATTTCTAAATTTTTGTGAGTTCAGATTTTCATCTCAATTCGAATTCCTGTTAAGATAGCATGGAATAATCAAACTTAAAAAAAATAAAGGTCCACATTGGTTCCTCTTACTAGTTTCGGTATGTTCAAAATTCCTATGTAGTAATCTAGTGTGATAAAAATTTATGTAGGGTATGCCTTTTCTCACACATTTTTATAGCTAACTGTGTCAAGATCACTTGTAAGATTTTTAAATGACCTGAGCTTGAATAGGAGAGAAAATGATGTGCCTGACTATGTCTTCATGCTCTTCTGCTAAATTCTTGAAGGTGCCATTCTGTGCCTAGAGCTAGTTTCTCATGGGTTTCAGACACTCATGTCTGGTGATCTTGGCAAATAACCTGGAGTCTAATCATAGACTTTTCGTGGATTCACATAATGGTTATTTTTTAGAGCTTTGGAAAATTTCTACTTTTTCTTGACTTTGTTTTGACTGTTTCTCCCTTTTGATAATGCTGTTTGGAAACTGATTATAGTGGTATTGGTGAATAAAAGAAAAAATAGAAAATTAATTTAAAATATTTCTTAGATATGTTAATTTTCTATTTTTTTCCCCCCGATTCAGTTTTTAGTTCAGATACTATAACTTGCTAGTTAAGGCTGGATCTTTCTAAGTGTAGCTTTGGGATTTTACTCAGTTTGACCAGTATTGCAATCAGAAAATTCACAAGAACTTCTCACCTTCTGTAAATGTGACTCTTTTTTTTTTTTTTAAACATTTTGAGAAAAATAACCTAAACGTGATTATGTTTAGTTCTGAACTTGCTATTGGAGATGGGTCATCCTGCTGAAAGCTTAATTACTTAACGAACTGAAATATTTTAACAGCATGGCTCATCACAAATAGTAATGTTCAAAGACTAGTTTATTAAGATATTTTGCAGATACAAAGTTCCGTTTTGCACAGGGTGAGAATCTCTTAGGAAATTTTCTGATAGCTTTATATTTTTATTTTTATTTTTTTTAAAGCTGTGTTATTTTTTAGTTCTTCATGCTTTGGAAGTAACAGTTGAAGAGAGGTGAGGAAAGTTTGTGAAAATTGTGATCGGTGATTAGCTGCCACCTGCCTGAGGTGTCTTCTGAGAGGAACTAACCTCTTTGTGGTGCTAGAGCAAGGTCACTGGATAAAAAAAAGAACAGGTAACCATCTTATTCCTTGTCTGAAAAGTTCTGTTTTAAAATTAATAAATGCAAAATGTTCAGGGAGGATGAACTACTGTTTAAAGAAGTTTCTGACTTTCTCCTCAGAAACGAGTAAAGTGGACTATGTCCTCTTTCAAGCTGCCACAGCCATAATGGAAGCAGTTGTCCGAGAGTGGATTCTCTTGGAAAAAGGTAGCATCGAGTCACTGCGAACATTCCTTTTAACCTATGTCTTACAGAGGCCTAAGTAAGTACATGGGGGAGATACTGCTAAAATACTTTTGCTGAGCTTATCCTTTTTGAGCTTTTGTTGTTTGCCTTTTTTTCTTTATTTTTTAATGATAGATCTTTATGGTTAAACTCTCTGTAAGGGCTCATATTTTAAAAACTCATACACACATGATTGTAGGTTGTTTTGGTACTTAATGAAATAATACTTTTTATTTAAGCTTATAATACTAGGTTTTGTTTCTTTGAAAAGATTGTGTTGGGTGTTAAGTTTTTTTGTTGTTGTTGAATTCTGAAGATTTTGGTTATAAATAAAAGTTGATCTTGGACTCAGTCAAAAATCCTTTATACTTGTTCTTCTTTTGGTTCCTGGTAAGTATTATAAGATATAGGTGAGTATTCCAGGATGGGGTGAGGGGAGAAATCAGGTACTATTAACCAGGTATTGCACAGAAATGTGCATTTAAAAGGTTGCAGAAGAAAAAGCACCAAATTCTTTAACAGTTTCCTTTGGAGAGCGGATTAGATTTGAGGAATGAGGTGAAAGTGAATTTTCTTTTTACATTATACACAGTATATTGTTTAAACATTTTATGAGATTGTGTACATTTATTGCTTGTATGATTTTTTAAAAAAATATGAGGAAAATTATAAGCCACACAGCTTTTGGGAGAGATTCATTTAGTACTTAAAGTCCCCCAAATACTCAGTCTTCTTTTAAGAAGAGGCAGTGCCCATTGTATGTGTGCTGTTTGTGCAGTTGAGTACTTTTTGCATAGATGTTTGTTTCCAGATTCAATGAAGAAAATGTTTGTTATGCAATCAGAAATGCTGGTAATTAGGAATGTTGATTAATGGTGATAAACATGCATAAAACCTTAAAAATAATTTAGAGCAACTGTCATACCTTTGTTCCTACTGACTGTTCACTAGCAGTCTCTGAGTTCATAATATTTAATAATAATTATTGGTATGACTGTAGCACTCAGTTAATTGCTAACTGCTTTACAAATAGAAAAATGCATGAGAGAAAGAAGCCAAGGTTTACTTATCCTGTTAGCATTACAGGTTTATGGATAATGTGTGCTATAGATGAGTGGATATAGATGTACGTGAGGGGAGGGTATGGCTTATTTTTTCTGGTTTTAACAGAAGAAGGAAAACCTGCCCTGGTTTCAAACCTTTCTTTTCTCCTTCATGATGGTTTTATTTATTTATTTAAATTTCAATTTGCTATTTGATGAGGCCATTTGGGTGTGATACTAGCTTGCCCTAGAGCTGCTCATTTATCACTATTTTCCCTCACCCCCCAACATGAGGACCACTGTACTCTGAAGAGCTTTGGTAGACTTAAATGTGTGACAAGTTTTGATTGTGTGCACGTGTGATCTCTTATACTATCCAAAATAATCTCACCCTTGAATAATTTTGATTAGTTAAGAAGCTATTTTAAAGTTGATTGTAGGGGTTCCACAGTGAAATAGTTCACTTATATATTTTTTCCCAAACTCTTATTTTGAAAAAAATGAACAACTTTCAGCAAAGTTGAAAGAATAGTACAGTGAACATGCACATACCTTTTCCCTAGTAGAGGCATTTTGTCACATTTGATTCTCATATGTGTGTGTGTATGTGTGTGTGTGTATGTGCATTTTCCCCTGAACCAGTTGAAAGTGTGCCGCAGATGGTGACACTTCATCCTTAGATACTTTAGCATGTCTCTCCTAACAGCATAATCTCAATACCCTTGATATTTATATTATCTAATATAATTCTGATTCCATATTCTGATTTCCCCAGTTGTCTAAATAATGTTATGTTCTTTTCTCTTTTATAGGTTATTTTTTTGATCCAGGATTTAACCATAGATTCTACATTGTATTTATTTGTCATGTCTCTTTTAATCTAGAATAATTCTGCCTTTTTTTGTCTTTCATGACACAGACATTTTTATCTTGTAGAGTGTCCTACAGTCTAAAGTCAAGTTATAACTTCTGCTATACTGCATAGGTAGAATGCTACAGGTCATGGAGTATAGAACATTACATACGTAATACATATATATTTCCATTACAGGCACAGAATTTTTTCTGTCTTTTTTATGTTTTCTTCCTAATTGAGGTAAAATTTGCATGTAGTGAAATGCGGGGTACACTTTTTTAAAGAGGCAGTATAGCATAGTGGTTGAGAAGGGGACTGTGAGTCCCACTTCTGCCACTTATTAACTCTGTGACCTTGGGCAAATTATTTAACCTCTTCGTGCATTAATTTTCTGATTATCAAATAGAGTGAACAGTAGTACTTAAAAGATTTTTGTGAGGATTGAATATATTAATTTTTGTAAAGTTATTTTATATAAAGTCTTGCATATCATAAGCACTTAATAAATGTTAGCTGTTATTATTTATTTTTTTAGTAATTTATAATTCTTGCCAATAGAGACATTTAAAACTAGCTTTACATACATTTCTAGTAGTAGTAGTCAGCTTTATATACATTTTCTAGTAGTAGTTAGTGTGTTTGAAACTATTGTGTCCCCCTGAAAGAACAAAAATTCCCTTTGGTCAACTCATGTTCTTGCACATAATAGGATGTCTGCATTTATTTGCTTAATGAATGCTTCAAGTGTGTGTTTTGAAGGAATACTTGTCACTTCACTGTTGACATAGGGAAACATGTTTGTTCATTTGTATAAATGTCTAATAAATGCCTGTTGTGTGGCAAACAGTGTACTTTTCTATGGGACTACAGTAGCATGCTTAGCACAACAGCCAATCTGGGAGATCAGGTTCAACCCATGGTAACAGATGCTTTATGTTGGGTAAGCTGTGGGAGAGCCCTCCTTAATAATGACCAGCCATGTGTAGAGGAGCTGTTCAGGGGATGCTTTCTGGAGAAAGTGGCATCATAGTCTTAGAAGAGGGCATAGTTCGGAGGCCTGGGAGTCATGAGCATTGTGCCAGGAACTGAGAGAAGTTTGGTAGATCTGCAGTTTTGAGTGTACATGGAAGGGGTGAGATTAGGGGAGGGAGGGGGACCTGGCCATGAAGGGCCTTAGAAGTGGGTGACCATATCATTTATGTCCAAACGGGGACACTTTTCACAGTAAAAGAAGGCACTGTTAATGATTATGTTGGACAACAGGTAAATTGGCAGTGTCCCAGGAAAGCTGGGATAGGTCCCATGATAATAAGACATGTTAAGGAATTTGGGTTGTATCCTAAGGGCACATAGTAGTTGTGTCCTTGTGGCGTTTTAGAGGCCGGATTATGAAGTTCAGAGTTATGTTTTCTGAGCCTTACCTTTAAGAAACGGTTGTGAAAAGGCACTTAAATCTCTCTGCCTTTGTGGTCTAACAGCTCTGTAGAATGCCTCCACTTGGGATCGGTGCTTCCTCCACCACACTGAGGAACAGAGCTTAGAGAGGAACATTTAAAAAGTTTTTTAGAATTTGTGTGTTTCTGTAATGTATCTTGGATAGCTAGCATGTTGCCTTTTCACATTAAAGGGAATGGATTTTACTATGGAGATGGATATTACATCAAAATTTCTCTCTTAATTGGTAGAATCTTAATCTGGCTCTTAGTGAACTGACTTACATCTAGTGAACACTGCCTGAAGCAGCTCACACTTATATAGTACTTAGTAAGCACGAGGCACAGTTGTAGAACATTTAATCCTTGTAACAACCCTGTTACCGTTATCCCCAAGTCACACATGAGAAAACTGAGGCTCTGAGTGTTAACTGTCTTGCCCAGGGTCACATAGCCAGTAAATAATGGAATGTGGATTCGAACCCAGGTCTTTTGGCTTTGGAGTCTGTGCATAACCATTCGGCTATACTGCCCTCAGATGTAAGCAGTGGTGTTAGTAGCTTCAGGCATAGTGAGAAATTTTGAAGTATTTTTACATTAGATTTATGTAAAAGTTTTCACAGTGGTTTTTATGTTTTACAGCCTCCAAAAGTATGTTCGGGAACAGATTCTGTTAGCAGTAGCAGTAATTGTAAAACGAGGATCATTAGATAAATCAATTGACTGCAAAAGCATTTTTCATGAAGTCAGCCAGTTGATAAGTAGTGGCAATCCCACTGTGGTAAGTGTGTTAACTCTTTGTGTTTATAAATATTTAAAATTTTTGTTTTGTATTGAATAAGTATCATTATAGCAACAGTAATGGATATTTACATAAAAGAAAAAGTGCCCAGTCTAAGAAATCAAGCAATTTTTATTTGTACATGTTTTCTTCTAGTCCTTTTTTATATGTGCACATACTGTAGATATGGTGTACTTTGGTTTTTCATTTGATTCTGTTTTTCCATGTTGCCATAGTGTTCATAATCATCATAATGTTCATAATCATCATATAGTGTTCATAATCACATTTAATGGTGTAAAATATTATAAGCTAATATACCATAGTATTTTTGACCATTTCCCTTGTATTGAACATTTTCCCCCATTTTTAATAAACTTTTGACAACTACTAGTGATAATGAAAGGTTTGAATAAAATACCTGACATAAAAAATTATTACATGTTGCTATACTAATAGGTCATGATATATGATGGCTACCAGGTGTTCCTGTCACCTGAACAAATTTGAGAGCCATTGTTCTTGACTGAATTACTTCAGGGAGGGGAGCCCAATTGTTGTTTTTTTCTTCCCCTTTCAGTCTTCTGTCTCCTTTTGGAGAACTAGTTGTGCCTAGAGAGTGACTGGTTGTAGCCACTCTGTCAGAGACAGAAGCAGTTGGAGTTGGTGTTAATGATCAGTTGTGATCCTAGGTTAGAACTATTGACTTTTATCAGCTGAATGATATTTAATTCATGTAGAATTGGGGTTGGTAGTACCTGGTTGTCCTGATTCTCAGGTATTAAATCTTTAAATATTTGGGGTAGTTTTTTCTCTTTTCCAATTTCTTTAATCATTTTAAAGAGATCTGTGTGAGGCTGTACACCTTAAAACTCTTTCTGAATTACTTTACGTCTTCAGTGGCCCCTCAGTGAGTGGTGTGATTCTAAAAATTTATGTAATTTATTGGATGGTTTGAGGTTAGGATGTGGTGGTCCATTTTGGGAAGGCTATACACATTGTCTTGTACTTTCCACTGTGTCTTGGATCTCTGCTCCCCTCACCTCTTACCGTCCACAGATGTGCACTCATCTCCCTGCTCTAGCCATCTGCCCTCCACCCTGACTGGGGCCCCCAAACTGATGTACCAGGCTCTCAAGTGAAGGAATATGTAAGCAAGTTGTTAGGACTTTGGAACTTCCTATACATACCCTAAGTATTTTTTTGTTTTTACTTTGTAATTCACCAGTGGTCGTGTGTCTATTCTTTTTTTCCTTATCAACTTTATTGAGGAATAATTTACATGCGTTATTACATCCATTGAAAATGTACACTTTGATGAGTTGTGACAGTTATGTATAGCAGTGAACTACCACCACAGTCAAGATACAGAACATTTCTATCTGTATTTTGATTTCTGATTGTGGGGATATTGTGTTCGATGCCATTTTTGTGGCAGATTTCTTTAAGAGTAATGCTGTCCAATAGAACTTTCTGTGTTGATGCAAATGTTCTATATCCATACTCTCCAGCATGTAGCCACTACACTAGCCATGTGTGGCTTTTGAGCATTTCAAATATGGCTGGTGTGACTGAGGAACTGAATTTTTAATTTCATTTAATTGTAATTAATTTAAATTTAAATAGCCACATGTAGTTAGTGGCAACTGTATTGGATAGTGTACTTCTAGAGAGTTTGATAATCCAAAGGTCTAATTTTGTATCCTTTTTACTTAATCTTAGTATTGTACAATTTAATTGTTTATATAAAACTAACAACTTCAAAAATTTGCTTGTTTGACTCATGTTTTATGACTCATTTTGGCTATGTTTTATGTAGTGAGAAGCTCTCTGGAAAATAGTCCCCAAATAAGATTCCATTTAAAATTTTTGAGATAAAAATGATTGGGAACCTACTTTTTACTTATATTAATCTTTAAAATCTCAACATCTCTCTATTGGTAGACATGGTCTCTGTTTCTATGAAGACTTTGCTCTTGAGATGCTGATGCTTCTGAGTTGCCTACATTAGTTGTATTGTTATTTGCATGGGTTTTTGTTAGCATTTGCTGCCTGACTAATGGCCATGTGCGCAGTCCATGGTCATTGATGGTCAAGGGAAGAGCAACTGGTGGATGTAACTAGCCAGAGCTAGTAGGGAAAAGGTTTGGAACTGAGGCTCTACTTGGAAATATTATCCTAGCCCCTATGGCCCTGAATCAAGTTACTCTTCATATTTCAGATTCTACTTAAGGAGACATATTGTTTCATTTGACAGTCTTCAGTAAAGGAGTCCAGCTCATTGCGTTTGACCAGGATTTAAACTTTAGGAATCTATCAGTAACTTTGGGATCTATATGTTTATGACTAATGCCTTTTTCCTTCTTAGTTTGGTGATCATGTTGGCTGGGATTTCAGTATTAAGGTAGAATTTGTGTGGCTTGTCCTCATCCCCCACAAGTAGCTTCTTGGCAACCGGATGCTGAAGGCAAAGGATCAAGAGTCCCTTGCCTCTCATAGGAGTGAGCACATGCTCAGGAAGTGTGTTCTCCACTTCGTTTCCCCTGGGTCATTTGACCCGTCACAGAAAGTAGTCCCAGTGCAACGTGGCTATTGGATTTTTTGAGCCACTGAAATAACTATGTTCTGAGAATGATTGGAACAGATGTGGCTGTTTGATTAGAGAAGATTTTGCTCTGTTCACAGTGTATACACTTTGAGAATAGTGAATAAATTTAATATCTTGTGAAATTTTCTAAAACAGGTTATTTTTAAGTTGAATTTCTACTAAACAGGGTTAAGAACTTCTATAGTAGTAGGAAGTCAGTAGTGAGAGGTAGAATTTAATTTCAAGATTGCTGGATGAATTTGTTGTGGTGACTACACTGAGAACATTAGAGTTAAAAAATATTCCTACATTTGTACCACAAGTTAAATGCCCACTGTGTGGGCATCCCTGTTTGGCCTTGCCCAGCAGTTTGAAACTAGCTCATTGGGCAGGTCTAAAAAAATAAGGCTACAGACCAGTAAGACATTTTAATGTATCTTCTTCTCTCTTTATCTTCGTCTCAGACTGTTAAGAATTTGTGGGAGTGGTTCAAGAATTTACTTAAGATTTTCTTAGGCTCAGAGACATGAATAGCAGTGGGAGAGAGGTTTAGAACTGATAAGAAAGTAGAATGATAAAATCAGGACATTGATATAATGTTAGCTAGAAACTTTCTTTATAAAGGTGATTTTTATTTGAAATGAAGAGATAATTGACCGATGGTTTCTAGGTTTCATGAATTAAGTTAACTAACTTTCCCCTCACACCTCTTCTAGAATGATGTTTCCATCAACCTTTTTGGGCTAGAAACTATATGTAGTCTGGCTCTCCCTCTTCCCTTTCTAAGAGTATATTTTTTGGTGGTCCATCCCCTTGTACTAACTAGTCTAATGTACATGTTTAAATAAGTTTAGGGACAGTGTAATACAATACAACACTGATTTTGATTTTGGATTCACACTTAGTTTTAAATCCCAGCTCTGCCATTTATTACCTACCTAACTTTAACAAATCATTTAACTTCTTTAGGCCTTTATTTACTGATATGTAAGATAAATGTGATAATATCCATTTTGGGGGCTGCCCAGAAGAGGACAGAGGCCATTCAGTGCGTTTATAGTAAGCATTCAGCAAGTGTTTGGTTTCATCTCCCTTATGGTCTCACATCCTTTTCTTTATAGAATCTTGGCATATGGACTATTAAGTTTTCTTCTTTTCTATCAAATAATATTTTAAGTATTGAAAATCAAGAAAGTATTTATGTTGTTATCCATGAAAGAAAACTAATTGTGTACTTAAAAAAATATAACCAATATATTTGCTTTCCTTTAAATGCTTTAAGAAGTATCTAATAGTCTTAGCTCTTTATAGATAGTTTATGGAAAAATATCTAGTTCATAAAATATTTCCTAAGGAGATTATATTCTTTAGATATAATACAGTTTTCCATGTATCATGATGTATTCTTAGAGTAATTATGCTTGTACAATTATTAAATAATATGTTGTTTCATGCCTGTCTTTGTGTGGGTAGGCTGTTTTTCTTCTGTGGTTAGAAAGGTTGCTGTGGTTACTTCATCTCAGTTTGGAGTAGTGTCAGACTCACTCTCTACTAATTTGAGAGGGATGGATATGGAGACTTCATTTCCTAAAGAAAATGGCTAAATTTTTAATTTTAAATTAACATTTAAGCTAAATTTTTAATCTATTTCATTTTTGTTTTATTCCCTTTGAAGGTAGTAGGCATATGTTAAATTGCTTTTAAAGCTGTTTAATTTAGCATTTAAGCCTCCTTTCTTCCTCTTTGCCATGCTAGAGAGAAGTGGGTGAGAAATTCACTTGTCTACAGCAGTGCTGCCCCTGGATGTGATAGTCAGCTTAATCTCTCTTATCACAAGTCTCATTGATGTTTGCTTAGAAGAGCAGCTGGAAGTCTGCTTTATGTATGGCAACCTTTCATAAAGTTTATTCCTGGTAATCAAGCTCCTGGGGTAAGAGCCAGGCTATTATAAGAGACAATCCTCTCTCTGAACAAGAGTATTTTATTTTGTCAGCTGGAGTTAGTGTTTGAGTATCTTGTGCTTGTGACAGTAAGCTGGTGAGTAAGGCAAGCTATCTCTGAAGGGTATTTTTTTCACTATCATGAAATTAATGGCTTTTGTTAGAAATGAGAATGCTGCAGTAAGACTTTGAATGTGAAGACAGCAGTTACTTAAGTTGTGAGCCAGTGAATTAACTTGTAAATTTTTAATACTTCAATGAAAGAAAACTTAATAGACTCTTTCATAACTTTAAGACTTCATTGAATTTCATCTACTTGTTTTACATATTTAAATTTCCTCTTTGAAACTTATCAACAGCTGAAAAAATAAGGAACACATCATGTATTAATTCTTTACCTTCCCTGGTGTTAATAGTGTTAGGCATAGAAGCAAATGTTGATTCATTTATCCAAGTGACATTTACTGAGCATCTACTATATTGCTTTAGTGATGCTTTAGTTATGTCTTTCTTTTTTTAATTAATAACATCTAATTTTAATTTGGTGGAATGTAGATAATCAATAAGTAGGACCAAAAAAGCCAATATAAGTGGTTATTTTTTATGATAATGATAAAATACTGCTGCCACTTCACCTTATATTATCATAAGGTGCTGGATTTACATAGTACTTTTACATGCACTATCTAATTTGAACCTTAGGACAATCATGTGAATTAGGCGGGCAAAGGGTAGTAACTCTTTTTATAGATGAGGAAACTGAGGTTAAGATAGATGAAGTGATTTGCCCTCAGTCACTTGAGGTGGTAAACCTTGGACTGTTAGAACCCAGATTTTCTAAAAACTCCTTTGTCTAAACAGTTAAGATTCTTGTACTGGACTGCTGAAAGAGTCCCACGGAGTGTTTTTATTTAGAATTTATTTTGGATATAGTTTTATTAAATTTTGTTACTTGGTTCCTAACTTGTTGACAATGAAAATTGTCAATTTAGAACTACTTGTTAGTGCTGGTCTAATTGTCAGCAGCAATGAGTGATAGACACCAACAAAGGATGGTTGAGGAAAAGTATGGAGCAAACCTAAATCGGAACATGCTGGGCTCTGGGGCCACTTTGTCGAAGGGAGGGAAGCACCTTGCGTTTTAGTGGATTCCAACGTTATAATAATTGCACTAGAAAGAATTCTTTTGGAAAAATTTACATGAAGTAAATTTCATTAAAAATGTTTGCATGCATATAAATGTTAAATCACTATATTGTACACCTGAAAGTAATATTATATGTCAACTACACTTCAATTAAAAAAAAGTTTGCTTGCTACATTTGGAAAATTAACAGATGTTGACTTAATTCTTTATGCTCTTGGGTAAATAAAGCATTGCTGTATTAACCTCTTATAAGTCTAAGATTTATACTGGTCTAAAGCCTGTTAATTTTAATATGATCTCATAGTATACTGCTTATCAATCAGTCAACTTTGATCTGATTGAAATTTACCACTCTAAATTACTTACAGTAGCCTTTGTTTCTGACCCTTCTAAGTATCAGAATCACTGTCTCTAGTACAGAAATAATATCTAGCCCTGACTGTGACAAAGGGCAGAGAGGCAGCACTTGAAGGTACTGATCAGTAGAGGGGGAGTTAAGAGATAACGCACTTGGAATGACCATTGAGACCTAAAAATCTGAAGCAAGCAGACCGGAACCCTCTACAAGGGTAAGAAAAACAAAAACTTGTGATCTCTCATAGGCAGATTTGATGCTTTTTTTCCCCCCTTTTGTCTATTTTCTGTCCTCACAAGGAGCTGTCTTCTTTAGTCTCTTAGGATTTCACTTTTGGCTTGCTTCCCTAGCTATCTTCATTACAATACAATGCATCTACGGGGAGATAACTTTGTTTTAATGAGATTTAATTGATAATTAAATACTGAAAATGAGTAAACATATTGGGAAATGAGTCTTAGACACGTGTGATATGTTTAATTCCTCTAGGAATAGGGAGAAATACTTTGTTGATAGGTGTAGAAGTGCTTTGCTCTCTTAATGTACAATCGGTGCTTAATTATTCATCATTCTCCAGGAATTTCTATTAATTTGGCACCTTTGAGCTATAGTAGTGTAGTATAATTAATGTTTATGATGCTAATCTCAAATCCTTATAGGGCTTCCAAATTAAAGAGCAATTAAACTGTTCGGTATCTTTTAATGATGAAAATATCTTACTGAATTTTAGTTCTTTGAAAGCTGGTAATTTTAGGTAGGTTAAAACCAGAATATTTGATTTCTGGTAATACCTCTAACCATGCTGCATAATTTATTTTTATGTATTTAAGTCTTTGAGTTGTAAATTAGTAAGAACACACCTGCTGCAAAAATTTGCCTTTTTATTTCATGAGTATAAAGTGGAAAAAGTAGATTACAAAACACTACATATGGGTTGATAGTGACATTGTAAATAATGTTTAACTATTGGAAAAGCTGGAAACAAATGATACAGAAAAAAACCTCTGGATAGTAGGATGTGGGCAATTTTATTTTTTCTGTGCTTACTTTCTAGTTTTTCTAAGATGAAGATAAATTTTTGTAGGAAGAAAAGTTATTTAAAAACAAAATATTCTTATGTTTATTAGAAAGCAAAGTCTATGATAAGAACGCTTTTTGTTTTATTATCTTGTATTAAGAATGTTCTTTCTTTTATGGATGAATTTGAACTTCACTAGCGTGAAAGTTTTCTGTTGTGGAGGAATATCTTTATTGCTACGTCTCAACAGCAGTCGTATCATACTGAGAGCTTCTTGTTGGATGAATTTTGTAGCTAAATAAGACTTTTACTTTTAACAATCCTTCCTTTTTCTGAGCAGTAGTAACCTCAGAAAGGTCCTCACCTTCCATGCTCCTGCTCCTTTCCTTCACTCATTGTTTCATGTTTGGACCATAAAACACAACGCATGTGATCTCAGGAAATGTTTACTTCATGTAAAAATAAAGCTTTATTGTGAGTGCATGTTTCAGTCATTAATTAGAGTTGTGTTACTAAAAATTTGTATATAATCATAGTTTAAAAATACATCATTTTGTGGTGAATGTAGTTTGGCACTAAAAAACAATTTGTGGCAAGTTGTAAATTACTCGTGCAAAACTGTTATATGTAATTTATTTGTAAGGATGATAAGTTTGTGTTGAATGGATGCTTCTGGGCTCTTTTTAGCTTGCATGGTTTCGTGTGAGTTGTGCGTGAATTGTTTTCAGTAGATCGATTATCTCATCTGAGATTCTGAAATTAATTTCCTTTTTTAGTAAGACACATTTTCTTAAACATTTAGGTAATGTGTTCACAATATTCTGTTCACTGAAGTCTTATTTAGAAAGGATAGGAGAAAAGCAAAAAATTATGGGATACTAGAAATTGTTTTTGTTTTTAGAATCATAGTATCTTGTAATACATCATGTTAGATCCTTGTGAGTTAACTTTTCCCTTTGAATTTCATTAATTTGAATTTAATACCTACTTTCCCCACCAAAGCCCAGCTATGTTTAAAACCTACGTTCATAGTTGCTCCCAATGTTATTTGAATGTATTTGTGAAGTTTTGATTGCTGGTGCTTTAATCATTAATCACCACTTTAAAAGAAAGCCATTTTTAAACTACAATTTTGTTAACTAAAAAATTGAAGGGATTGTACTTCATGCGTTTCTAAGATCTCTTTAAACTGTTTTCTTTATAAGAGGCTCTTTAGTGCCTGGTTTCTTAGACCAGATTCTTTCCTCCATGTGCCTGGGGCCATGCAATAGTAGTTAAACTTGTGTACTTCTCTTGAAGATTTGGGGAAGAGAGGACATTTTTATATTAAAACAAATGTATATTTTGAAGTAACATTACAGAGAGAGAGAGAGAGAGAGTGTGTGTGTGTTTAAGCTAAACCAGGTGTATTTAGAGTACTTTTATCATTGTTGAAGGCAGCTTGGTCTGTACCCTCAGATTCCTGAGGGAATTTGTATGTATTCTGTGTTGTTAGGGGTTCCTGATGTGGGAAAGTCTGAGAAAGTGCTTTAATGTATGGACCCCTGTGCCATCCATAAATATTAATTATACAATCATGCTTATTTTAGTTGAGATTAAGAAGCAAATAGGAATTTAATTATTTTTTTACATTTTTTAGAGGAAAATTTCAGATGTATACAAAAATAAACAAATACTGTATTGGTCACCCATGTTACCATCATTCCGCATCAATAAATATCAGCTCATGCCAATCTTTAGGAATTTAATTTTATGTATATTTGCTAAGATTTGCCAAGATAAGCATCTGTAAGGTCAAGGTACTGACATCAGAAGCATTTCTGAACAAAGATGTTGCAGTTGGTGGGTGGGTACGACTGTGTTCAGCTGTTGTATAAGCTTGCATAAATAGTATCATCTTGACTTTAATCTTTCGGTTGTTCAGAGGTAGTGTGCATATTTCTGTTCAACCCCTGGAAACTTGCCAAAATAATTTGTATGCTCTCCATCCTTGGCACCTTGACTCTAAATATTCCATGAATAAAAGCAGTGAATTGATACGAGGAGCCTGTTGGATCAAGCCACTGAGAAAGAAAAATCTTCATTTTCAATATAAAAAACTTTTGAGTACTACCTGGTTAATATTTTGGAGACTATAAAATATGTTTCATGTGTCGTCTGGAAATACATTTTACAGAAATCAATACATAGTGTCACACAGACCTGGGTTCAAATTTCAGCTGGCCATAATTATCCTCTCCGAATCTCACTTCTTTCAAATGTAAAATGGGGATGTAGATTGTTGTTTGAATTAAATAAATAATACATTCAGTATTGATTATCTTAAAATATTATTTGCACTATGTCATTGAGTAGGAGTATGTTCTGAGTTCAAGTCTTAGATGGATTTATATAACTGGAGTTGAGGAGATACTGTTAACAATTACTAGGCTACTTAAGAGAGCTAATCTTTGTTTTGTCATATCTAATTTTCTGACTGGTAGGAATAACATCTAAAGATATAATGGAAGATCTAAATATTGAAAATGTTTCATTATGTTTGACTAAATATTGTATTGAAACAAAGCATTGGAAAGAATAATGCCTCACAGTTATTTCTTATCAAATAATTACAGCAAACTCTGGCCTGTTCTATACTAACTGCACTATTGAGTGAATTCTCAAGTTCAAGTAAAACTAGCAACATTGGACTGAGTATGGAATTCCATGGTAACTGCAAAAGAGTTTTTCAGGTATTGGTATTTTTGTTCTTATGTTTTAATCATTATATTGTTCACCTTTTACTCAATCTGTTCCTAATGGAGTGAGAACGTTTATTTTATCTAGTTAAATGATATCCTGTACTTGAAGATTGGTGTTATGATTTCCTAAGATATAGTAAAGTGATAGGTTTAGTGAACATAGTTGACAATTTGACTACTTGTTTAATTCTAGTCTTTAAACAAAACAAAAAGGAAATACTACTATAGATCCTTAGTTTATTTAATTTCTTATTATGTTTGGATAGAACTAATTCAATTGGTGGGACTCTGCTGGCCTTAAAAATAGTCCTGGCGGAATGCCAAAGAGGGCCGTGTATTTAAAATGTTATTGCAGATGGTGTGGACTCTTTGTCTCGTAGGTATTGTTTGGCTCTGAAGTTAAGTTATGTGAAGGCATTGGTTTAAGTCTGAGGGCTCTGTACTAAAGCAGCGGACCCTCCAACTCTGTAATAGTTGTCAAAGACTTGCTTCTCTGCAGAGTAGCATGTATATTACAGTAAATGTATTCAAACTGCTGTCACTTGAAAGCATACTGTGATCTAAATTATGAGCAAGCCTAAAAATGGAAAATGTTCTTAAAGAAATAGTGTTTTCCATTGGAAGTTTTAAGGTTTTTGTTTGTTTTGTTTTATGGTTCTAAAAGGGAATAACATTTTGAATAAGCTTCTGATACAAAAATATTTGTGATTTATTTACTATAGGAAGAAGACCTTCGTCAGATCTTCATGTTAACTGTTGAAGTTCTGCAGGAGTTCAGCAGGCGGGAAAACCTCAATGCTCAGATGTCTTCAGTATTTCAGCGTTACCTAGCACTTGCCAATCAAGTCTTGAGCTGGAACTTTCTTCCTCCAAATTATATCCTTTTAACAACTGAAGGGTTTGTGGTAATTTTCATAGATGACTTAATTATGGCTGAAAGTACTTTCTGCAGGTTTGTAAAACATGTTGAAAGAAAATAACAGTCTTCTTTAGAAATGGAATTTAATTTCTTTTATGTTATTACAATGCAGTGGACTACTTAGAAGATTTAAAATTTCATTTACAACTTTGTAGAAGAGGGTTGACTAGATGGAAGCATTTGGTGGATAATGAGGCTCCTTCTAAATAAGGAGTATAGGAAGGAAAAGGAAAAGGGTGGGAAGTGCATTTTTATCAAAAAATTGAATCATTTTTTCCTTGTAACATATAATTATTTTGGATTTTTTGACTGACTTTCCTTAAGGCTAGTTTGGCATTCTCAAATTTGATCTTTAAGGATGATGATATTGTTTCAAGTGTAGATAATAAAGTAGTAATAAGTTTACTCTTTGAAGACTTTTCCCTATATAAAAATATGAAAACTTTATTTCTAGCAAATTATTTATTAGTAGTACAAAATATGTTTAAGTGGGTTATATTATAGATACAGAGTATCGGCTTTTTTATCATTTACTAAAGCAGAGAAATTTGTGGGTTAGAAAGCAGTTCCTTAGTTTATGATTTGCTCTTGTAGAACATTTGCTGTCTATTGATAGATTGAAAGCAATAAGATATAGTGGCTACCCATTTGTATCATAGTTGGGTCAGACAAATCTAGGTTAAAGTCTCGGCTGATCTTAGGCAAATTACTTAATCTCTCTGAGTCTTAGTTTTTTCAGATGTAAAAATGGGGATATGAAATGTTTAGTGAATTAAATGAAACAGTACATTTAAAACACTCAGGAGTTATCTCCTATTTGTTGAGCTCTTAATAGTCTCTTTGAATAAAGAAGTTCATCAGCTAGCTAGCTGTGTTAATGCTCTTTTTTTTTTTGATCTGATAACTTTTTATGGTATAGGAAATTTACTTTAACCTGTCTTAGATGTCTTTAGTCAGTCCTTTCTTGGGAGCCTGGGGGAGGGGGGCATTTATTTAGGAGAAGACGACAGATAATAAGCAAATAGGAAGTAGATATTCAGCCATATCAGAGATTTAGGATGAGACTCATCTTTATTCCAACTGAGCCAAGAGCCGCTACATTCATGTACATAGACATTAGCTAATTATTTGTGGCTGGTAAAATTGTGGGATTTTTAAGGGGATAGAGTGTAACTTTTTCTTTTGTTGTCAGGCTAATGCATTCATGTAATAGGAAATTAACTGTAAAATGCTGTATAGGGTAGTGCATCTCTGACTCAAACCCTTAGTTCTCCAGTTTTCTTTCCCAAAGACAGTCAGGTGAGTTGCTGCTTTGCAGGGCAAAGCTTACAGTGAGATTAATCACTTTCTCCTTTTATCCCTAGTCTTTTGTCATCTGTCTCCTGATCAATTTTATATCTTCAATATATTCTTCTTGGTTGTTAAGAGGTACATGTTTTCTTAGGTTTGCTTTTTAAAAAATTTCTTTTGAGTGTTGCAATATAATATTTGCTCCAGTTTTTGTTAGTAAAAAAAAAAAAGATGTTGAAAAACTTTGAAACAGATTTAAAAAGTAGCAGGCCATATAGAGCTATCAAAACATTAATTATATATGTAGGGAAAAATCAATAAAAATTACACTGCATGTATTGTAGCCAATTTTGAAGTCTCTGTTTTAGGGGAAAATGTAGTTGGCTGAATAGTGACTTTTGTAAAAGGAAACAGTGCTCTGGGAGTTTGGAAACAAAGTTTGTCTAAAGATACACACACATGAAATATTTTTATAAAGTATTTAGATAAAACTTTGGAAAACCTGTCATCTAAAAATGATAAGCACTACTACAGTGTTGCCAAAGGAAATAATTCCTTGTTTAAAGGAAAGTAGATCTTGATCTTGACTTTATGCTTACAAATGAGTTTTTATGTGACTGTAGATGTTTATAGAATAGCCGTTTGTTGGCTAACTGAACTAGAGTTAAGTATTCCTTCCTTTAATTGGATTAGCTTTCGGTGTAGGAGAAAGAACAAGGCAATCTAATTAAAGTAAGCTACATTTTCAGTGCTAATTAAGGGAATTAGTTTCAAGGAACCCAATTCTGACATAGTTTCTAATTTTGGCAGTTACTTGGAGATCTACTCTTCAGTCAGTAGGGAAGGAATTGAATAATAATTGTATAGCTTTGTACTTGGAAGAGGGTCTGATGTTCAAATTTAACTTAGTTAATGTATATTAAATTGATGTCTTAGAAAATGATTTGTCTTTTAGGATAAATGAATAGCAAGTAGACCTTGTAAAAATGTGTATTTTGTATCAAATATATTTGATCATATAGAATGGTATCAATTTAAATTATCAATATCAATCCCTATTCATAATTTTTTTGTAATCTGCTTTCTTTTTTGTCTTTTATTTTGATATAATTTTAAACATACAGAAATACTACAAAAGTGAATGAAAGAATTGCCATATGCCCTTTACCAAGATTCACCAGCTGTTAACATTTTGTCCCATTTATTCTCTCCCCACAAACACATATGTACGTGGTTGTGTATATGTGTGTATGTCTTTAAACGTATTTTGTTCCTGAACCATTTGAGAGCAGTTGCAGACATTATACCTGTTTACCTCTGAGTACTTCACCACATGTTTCCTGTGATCAAGAATTTTGAAATTGCACTGTGATTTTTATAGGGGAATGTCTTAGAAAACTATCATACAGCTTTCAAAATCAAGAAATTTAATGTTAATACAATATTATTATCTAAAATATAGTCCATAAGCAAATTTTGTCAGTTGTCTCAATAATATCCTTTGTAGCTGTTTTCAATACATTGTGTTTAGTTTCCTAAGTTGTCTTTGATCTAGAACAGTTCCTCAGCTTTTCTTTGTCTTTCATGAACCTGACAATTTGAAGTGTATAGGTCAATTACTTTTTAAAATGTCCCTCAGTTTGGATCTCTCTGATGTTTCCTCATGATTAGATTCAGGTTATTCCTTTTTTTTAGTGAGAATACTATAGTGCTGATATTGTGTCCTTCTCAGTACTTTATGTCAGAAGGCACCTGAGGTCAGTTTGTCCCATTTGGGGGCATATTCACTTTGATCACTTGGTCAAGGTGATGTCTGCCGAGTTTTTCCCGTGTAAAGTTGCTGTTTCTTTTTGTAATTAATAAGTGATTTCTAGTGTTATGCTTTAAGGCTATAAATATCCTGTTCCTCCTAAAAGTTTCAACCATAGTTTTAGCATCCGTTGGTGATTCTTGCCTGAATCAGTTATTATTATGATAGTTGCAAATTGGTGATTTTCTAATTCCATCATTTCCCTCTGTTTATTTGCTGGCATTCAGCCATAAAGAAGAGATTTCCAGGCCGGCCTGGTGGCGTAGTGGTTAAGTTTGTGCACTCCTTTGACCGCCCGGTGTTCACAGATTCAGATCCCGGGCGTGGACCTTTGCACCACTTATCAAGCCATGCTGTGGCACGCTTCCCACATATAAAGTAGAGGAAGATGGGCACGGATGTTAGTCCAGGGCCAGTCTTCCTCAGTAAAAAGAGGAGGATTGGCAGCAGATGTTACCTCAGGGCTAATATTCCTCACAAAAAAAAAAAAAGATTTCCCTTCTTCCTCATTTATTTATTTATTAATTCCTATCGATATTAATTCAGAGATTCTTATTCTTTGGAATGGATTGTAATCTATTGCTATCACTATTTATTTTGATGCCCAAATATTTCCAGCTTTGGCCCCTGCCAGCTAACTTCTGTGTCCTTTTGATTTGTCCCACCATTTTAAGTTTTAACTGAAATAACTGAGGTTTAAACTTTTAGGAAAGAATGGTTTATTTTAGATGTTCTATGAAGAGTCCACTCTAATTATTTAAAAGTTTTCTTTTAAATGTTTAAAAAGTTAAAAAATTGAGCTCCCTTAAAGATACTCTCTGTATTGAAGCACTTTATCTATACGTGTTCTCAAGGTGGTTTTCACTGCAGTGATAATTGGCTCTTTTTTATAACAGCTTTATTGAGATGTATTTCACATACCATACTATCCAGTCATTTAAAGTGTATCATTTAGTAGGTTTTTTTTAGTGCAAGGATCACAGACTGGTGAGCATCACTGTCATTAACTTGAGAACATTTTCGTCACCCCAAGAGAGAAGCCATGTATCTATTAGCAGTCATTCCCCGTTTCCCCCAAGCTCGCTGCCCGTGGCAATCACTGATCTCCTTTCTGTCTCTGTGTTATTCACCTGTGCTGGACATTTCATATAAAAAGAATCATGGAATATGCAGTCTTTTGTGACTGGCTTCTTTCACTTAGCATGATGTGTTCAGGATTCATCCATGTTGTAGCATGCATCAGCACTTTATTCGTTTTTATTGCCACATAATATTCTTTTGTAAGGATATACCACACTTTTATTGATTGTTGATTGACAATTGATTGTTTCAAATTTTGGCTATTAATGAATAATGCAGCTGTGAACATTAGTGTGTAAGTTTTTGTGTGGACTTAACATGTTCATTTCTCTTGGATATACATAGGAGTGGAATTCCTGGAAACTCTATGTTTAACCTTTTGAGGAACTGCCAAGCTGTTTTCCAAAGTGACTGTACATTTTACGTTTTCACCAGCATTATATGAGGGTTCCAATCTCTCCACATCCTGGCCAATACTTGCTATCTGTCTTTTTGTTTAGAACCATCCTGGTTGTATAAAGTAGTATCTCATTGTGACTTTTGATTTGTATTAATTTGGTTTTTTTATTGATATCTTAATAGTTTATAACACTGTGGGGTTTTAGTTGTACCTTATTGTTTGTCTGTCACCATGTGGATGTATCCCTTCACCCCTTGTGCCCACCCCACACCCCCCTTCCCCTTGGTAACCACCAATCAGTTCTCTCTGTCCGTGTGTTCATTTATATTCCATATACGAGTGAATTCATGCAGTGTCTTCCAGCAAGCCACCATAACTAAATGTAACATTTGTTATAATGAGACAATATAGGAGAAACTTGACATACATTATTTTAGACGTTTAGAAAGTGAGGATTTTCTCAATAGTCTGCAGTGAAAATACTCTAACGGGAATTCATTGTGTAAGAATGGGCCTGGTAACGAGTGCCAAGCAGTCACTGTGTTCCGAGCACTAAGTGCTCCACTAGGTAGAAATGTACTTAAATATGTACCGTAGATATCAAAACAGAGATTTCCTTCAATAACTAATATATTTAATTTCTCCATTATCGCCCAAAGAGTTCTGTGAAAATACACCACACATTAAAAAGATGACCTCATTTGTTCCCTCATAACCTGTCAATTCTAAACTTGAAATTCTTTTTTTCTTTCATTTTTATTGATGTCTTAATAGTGTATAACATTGTGGGGTTTTAGCTATACACTGTTTTTTGTCCGTCACCATGTGGATGCATCTCTTCACCCCTTGTGCCCACCCCCCCACCCCCCTTCCCCTTGGTAACCACCAACCAGTTCTCTCTGTCCGTGTGTTCACTTATATTCCATATATGAGTGAATTCATGCAGTGTCTGTCCTTCTCTCTCGGGCTTATTTCACTTAACATAATACCCTCTAGGTCCATCCATGTTGTTGCAAATGGGACAATTATGTCTTTTCTTATGGCCGAGTCGTATTCCATTGTGTGTGTGTGTGTATATATATATATATATATATATATATATATATATATACACCTATACACCACGTCTTCTTTATCCAAACATCAGTCGAGGGAAACTTGGGTTGCTTCCACTTCTTGGCTGTAGTGAATAATGCTGCAATGAACATAGGGGTGCATAAGCCTCTTGTGATGGTTGATTTCATGTCCGTTGGGTAGATGCCCAAGAGTGGGATTGCTGGGTCATAAGGTATTTCTATTTTTAATTTTCTGAGGACTCTCCATACTGTTTTCCCTAGAGGCTGCACCAGTTTGCATTCCCACCAGCAGTGAATGAGGGTTCCCGTTTCTCTGTATCCTCTCCAGCATTTGTTGTTTTTTGTCTTGGTGATTATAGCCATTCCAACGGGTGTCAGGTGATATCTTAGTGTAGTTTTGATTTGCATTTCCCTGATGATTAGTGATGTTGAACATCTTTTCATGTGTCTGTTGGCCATCTGTATCTCTTCCTTGGAAAAATGTCTGTTCATATCCTCTGCCCATTTTTTGATCGGGTTGTTTGTTTTTTTGTTGCTCAGTTGTATGAGTTCTTTATATATTACAGAGATTAATCCCTTGTCGGATAAATGATGTGCAAATATTTTGTCCCAGCTGGTGGGTTGTCTATTCATTTTGATCCTGGTTTCATTTGCCTTGTAGAAGCTCTGTAGTCTGATGAGGTCCCACCTGTTTATTTTTTCTTTTGTTTCCCTTGTCCAAGTAGACATGGAATCTGAAAGGATCCCTTTATGATCAATGTCAATTAGTGTACTGGCTTTATTTTCTTCCAGGAGTTTTATAGTTTCAGGTCTCACTTTCAGGTCCTTAATCCATTTTGAATTGATTTTTGTATATGGCGATAGGAGATGGTCTACTTTCATTCTTTTGCATATTGCTGTCCAGTTTTCCCAGCACCATTTATTGAAGAGACTTCCCTCTCTCCATTGTATGTTCTTTGCTCCTTTGTCGAAGATTAGCTGTCCATAGGTGTGTGGTTTTATTTCTGGGCTTTCAATTCTATTCCCTTGATCTGTGTGTCTATTTTTGTACCAGTACCATGCTGTTTTGATTACTATAGCTCTATAGTATATTTTGAAATCAGGGATTGTGATGCCTCCAGCTTTGTTCTTTTTTTTCAGGATTGCTTTAGCTATTCGGGGTCTTTTGTTGCCCCATACGAATTTCAGTAGTTTTTGTTCTATTTCTGTGAAGAATGACATTGGGATTCTGATTGGGATTGCATTGAATGTGTAGATTGCTTTAGGTAGAATGGACATTTTAACTATATTTATTCTTCCAGCCCATGTGCATGGAATATTTTTCCATTTCTTTATGTCTTCCTCAGTTTCTTTCAATAGTGTCTTATAGTTTTCATTGTATAGGTCTTTTACCTCCTTGGTTAAATTTATTCCCAGATATTTTCTTCTCTTTGTTGCAATTGTAAATGGGATTGTCTTTTTGAGTTCTCTTTCTGTTAGCTCATCGTTAGTGTATAGAAATGCAACTGATTTTTGTAAGTTGATTTTATACCCTGCCACTTCACTTTAGTTGTTGATTATTTCTAGTAGTTTTCCAATGGAATTTTTTGGGTTTTCTATGTATAAGATCATGTCGTCTGCAAATAGTGAGAGTTTCACTTCTTCATTGCCTATTTGGAGTCCTTTTATTCCTTTTTCTTGCTTAATTGCTCTGGCCAGAACTTCCAGTACTATGTTGAATAAGAGCAGTGAGAGTGGGTGCCCTTGTCTTGTTCCTGTCCTCAAAGGAATGGCTTTCAGTTTTTCCCCATTGAGTAGGATGTTAGCTGTAGGTTTGTCATATATGACCCTTATTATGTTGAGGTACTTTCCTTCTCTACCCATTTTGTTGAGAGTTTTTATCATAAATGGATGCTGGATCTTGTCGAAAGCCTTCTCTGCATCGATTGAGATGATCATGTGGTTTTTATTCTTCATTTTGTTAATGTGGTGTATTACATTGATTTATTTATTTATACATTTATCTAAAAGATCTCCTGGATAAGATAGTACATTTACAGGTGCCTCCTGTTTCCTTAGGCTGAGTTGATTCAATCCCTTTACTCTTCCCCTCCTTATTTGTTGTTGCACTACTTATTTCATCTTGTGTCGTGAGTGTATGTTTACAATGATGAGCTTGAATTAATTTTTGATGTTATCCAACTGTAGTTTGTTCTGCTTTAGTCTCCTTGCTTTTTTCCTTGCTGAAATCTTTGTAATCCCTTTCTCAGTTGTTTTTTCTCAGGCCTAAGGGCCTTCTTGAGCATTTCTTGTAGTGGGGGTCTTGTGGTGATGAACTCTCTTAGCTTTTGTTTATCAGGGAGAGTTATTATTTCCCCTTAATATTTGAAGGATATTTTTGCTGGATAAAGTATTCTTGGCTGATGGTTTCTGTCTTTCATGATTTTGAATATATCATTCCAGTCTCTCCTAGCCTGTAGAGTTTCTGTTGAGAAATCAGCTGAGAGCCTGATGGGGTTTCCTTTGTATGTTATTTTGTTTTTTTGTTTAGCTGCCCTTAATATTATTTCCTTGTTGTGGAATCTTGTCAAATTTACTACTATGTGTCGTGATGATTGTTTATTCCTGTTTATATATTTAGGTAATCTATTGATTTCATTCACTGTTATTTCCATTTCCTTCCCTAGGTTAGGGAAGTTCTCAGCTATTATTTCTTTGAACAAACTCTCTGCTCCTTTTTCTTTTTCTTCTCTTTCTGCGATACCTATTATCCTTATGTTGCTTTTCCTCATCGAGTCTGATATTTCTCGAAGAATTTCTTCATTTCCTTTTAGTCTTAGCTCTCTCTCCTCTGTCTGGAGCGTTTCTGCGTGGCTGTCCTTGATAATGCTAATTCGTTCCTCCGTATTGTCAGTTCTGCTCTTTAAAGACTCCATTTTTTTCCACTATCTCGTTGATTTTGTTTTTCATCTCCAATAATTCTGGTTGGTTTTTCTTTATGGTTTCAATCTCTTTTGTGATGAAATCCCTGAATTCATTGATTTGTTTCTGTGTGTTCTCTTGTATTTCATTGAGTTTGTTTATGATAGCTATTTTGAATTCTCTGTCATTCAGGTTATTGAAGTTTGTGCCTTCAGGGTTGGTTTCTGGGTGTTTGTCATTTTCCTTTCGGTCTGTAGACGTAGCAAACCTTTGCATGGATCCCACTGCCTTACTTTTTCCCCTCATCTTGAAGTTGGTCCTGCAGTTCCCACCTGCTGCCACTGGATGGAGATCACGAGTGGTGTGCTCTGAGCCCGCTGCAGTCCCAGGAGGGATTATGCTGAAACGCGGGGTGTGTAGGGGGAGGGGTTCTCTCTTTCTCCTGCTCAACCCAGGAGTTTCCTTTCTGGCTCTCTTGGGGCGTTTGCCACACCCCTGAAACAGTCCGTTGTTGCTTCCCGGTGGGGATCTCTTGACAGTCTGTGAGAGCACCTGGAGGGCGATAGTTTTCTCCACAGAGGGCTGTCCCTCCCCCCTCTGTCTGTGAGCCGCGCTGTCTGTCTTTGCCAATCGATTGGGGACGGGGAGTAAAACTTCTTACCTCTCCTCGCGTCCTTTGGGGCTTCCTGTGCCTCCACCGTCCGATGTATGGCAGCAGGGGTTTCTTAAAAGTCCGTTGTAGTGTTTGATTGAGCTCTGTTGGAATGTGAATGATGTTTTCGTTGTATCTTAGGGGGCAGAGATTCAAAGAGGGTATCTCACTCCGCCATGATGCTGATGTCACTCCATAGGGCTGCATTAATTTCATTTTGATAGTTAACGTATTGAACATTTTTTTATGTGGTTATGGGACATTTGTGTATCTTATTTGGAGAAAGGTCTATTCAAATCCTTTGTCCATTTTTTAATTGGGTTATTTGTCTATTTAAAATTGAGTTGTAGGTGCCGGCCTGGTGGTGTAGTGGTTAAGTTTGTGTGTCCCTCTTCAGCGACTTGGAGTTCACAGGTTCAGATCCCAGGTGTGGACTGATGCACCGCTTGTCAAGACATGCTGTGGCAGCATCCCATATAAAGTAGAGGAAGATGGGCATGGATGTTAGCCCAGGGCCAGTCTTCCTCAGCAAAAAGAGGAGGATTGGCAATGGTTTTAGCTCGGGACTAATCTTTCTCACACACACAAAAATAAATTAAAAAAAAATAATAATAAAATTGAGTTGTAACAGCTCTTTATATATTCTGGGTATGAGTCCCTTAGCAGATACATGATTTTTAAATATTTCTTCCCTTTCTGTGAGTTTTATTTTTACTTTTTCATGGTGTCCTTTGAAGCACAGAAATTTTAATTTTGATGATGTCCAATTTATCTATTTTTTTCTTTTATCATATCTCAGAAACCATTGCCTGATCCATGGTCATAAGGGTTTATGCCTATTTTTTCCCTAAGACTGGCTTTTTATGATACTTATATTGAAGTATTTCATCCATTTTTGAGTTAATTTTTATGTATGATGTGAGGTAGTGATCCAACTTCATTCTTTTGCATATGGATATCCAGTTATCCCAGATATCCCAGTTATCCCAGATAACTGACTATTGATTAGAAAGGTAGAAGAGGCTGGTGGAGTAGGAAGTACCTGGCATAGTGTCAGGGTGGTGAATGATTGCTGTCTCTGTTGAGATGTAACTTAGTTGCCCTAACATCAGTTTTTAATTTGGAATGTAAATAGATTGATAGAAGGAGAAATTGTTCATATGAGTCAATGGTCTATAAAGTTAAATATGCATGCTTAGCCTACTGACTTTGTATTTAGGAGGTGTTACATAAATATTTGTTGGTAAATGAAAAGATGTGATTGTAGACCAAAATGTATACTAGGTTGCCTAAAAGGAAAATTTGAGGCTTTAGCTGCTGAAGCTTTTAGAAATTTCTTATAGAGAAGTATATAAATTATGACTATAGAAAAGTTATTTGAAAAACCAATATAGCTGACTCAGCAGTGGAGCTAGGATTTACATAGAGGTATTGACAAAAGAATACATAGACTGAATATTTAGACATTTATTAATATTTAGGAATATTAACATTGTCATATTCAATAACTTGTTTTGCAATGATCTTTGGTCAAGATTTACGTGCATATAAAGTTTCACTAAAGACATCATAACTGTATAGCAGTAGTTCTCAGTCAGGAGTGATTTTGCACACTTGGGACATTTGGCAATGTCTGGAGACATTGTTGGTTTTCACAAGTAGGAGAGTGGTACTGGCAACTAGTGGGTAGAGGCCTGGGATTCGGCTGAATATCCTGCAGTGCACAGGACAGCCCCCACAACAGGCAGTTCTCATGCCCAAAATATCAATATTGTCATCTACACAGAAACTTGTACATGAATGTTCATAGCAGTATTACTCACAATTGGCAAAAAGTGGAAGTAACCCAAGTGTCCATCGACTGATGAAGGGATAAATGTAGTTTACCCATAGAACAGAATATTATTCATCAATAAATAGGAATGCTAGTATTGATACGTGCTAGAACTTGGATGAACTTTGGAAACATTATATATACTAAGTGAAAGAAGCCATTCACGAAAGACCACATGTTGTATGCTTTTGTTTATATGGAATGTTCAGAGTAGGCAAATCTATGGAGAAGAGATTAGTGCTTATCTAGGGCTGGGGTGGTTGGGAAGAAATAGGAGGTGATGGCTTAAGTGTATGAGGTTTCTTTTTGGGGTTATGAAAATGTTTTAAAATTGTATTGTGGTGACGGTTATATAACTGTGAGTAAACTGAAAACCTTTGAGTTGCATGCTCAATGACTAAATTGTGTAGTATGTGAGTTAAATCTCAGTAAAGCCTTTAAAAATAGCAGTCATGCCAAGGGTGAGAAATCTTACTCTGCAGATCAACTGCCCACTGTCAGTGGAATGTTCTATTGTAGAGGTAGTTTGGGGGTGAAGATAAAGTTTTGGGAGATATTCCTATGATGGGGTCATTGAAGTAAAGGGAGTGGGAGAGATCACTCAAAGTGAAGCAGAGAGGACCAGTGTCAGGACCTTTAGGTCTAACAATATTAAGAACCAGGGAGAAGCAAAAGAGATTGAGCAGGCCAGTTTAGACAAGTGGAGGAGAGAACCAGACAAGGAGTCTTTGGGAAGCAAAGATAAATGAGTATTTCAAAGAATAAAGGTGGTAGACATAGTCTTATAGTGATGGGTAAGATGTAGATTGAAAACAGGCCATTGGACATAGATAATCATATGGAGATCTGTTTATGTGAGTGACGGGGTTTGGGGGAGGCACAAAAGCTGTTCTCAGTGGTTGAGTAGTTACTGGTAATTGTTGAAGTAGAAAGTGAAATGTAGATATTTCATGGAGCATGGACTGTGAGAGATCAAGGGAGTGGGAGTTTGGGCCAAGTGAATGGTTGGTTTGGCTTTGTACTTTAAGCTTTGGAGAGATGAGCCTGTTTATTGCCCGAGGGTGGGGGGAGTCAGAATTTAGGGGGAAAAATGTGATATTATAGTGTTAGATGGGCCAAAGATGTGGATGTTGAGACAGCCCAGGATGCAGTTGAGGTAGTGAAGAAGATAGTAAGCTTTAGGAAGTATGGGGTGTCTGCCTTCATGATCCAAATTTCTTAGCTATTAAGTGCTTGTTTGATCAGCTTTGTCCAGGTTTGTTCAAAAGTAGAGGAACAGGGGCTGGCCTGGTAGCGTAGTGGTTAAGTTCCCTCACTCCGCTTTGGCAGCCCAGGGTTTTCAAGTTTGGATCCCGGGTGCAGACCTATACACTGCTTGTCAAGACATGCTATGGCAGCCTTCCCACATATAAGGTAGAGGAAGATGAGCATGGATGTTAGCCAGGGCCAGTCTTCCTCAGTGAAAAGAGGAGGATTGGCGGCAGATGTTAGCTCAGGGCTAATCTTCATCACCAAAAAAAAAAAAAAAAAAAAAGTAGAGGAGCAAAGTGGTAGAAATCAGCATCGATAGAATTTTAAAATGTGTTTGTGTGTGTGTATAGCCATTGTGAAGTTTTTTCTTCAGTCCTCTCTTTTTTGAGATTTTGCCCCCAAGTATTTTCTCCCTATACCTAGTATTTTACACTTTAAAAAGAAAGTAGATCTATAAAAGTCATTAATCAGTGTATGAAGTACCTTGTGCATTATCCTTCTAGGGATGTTTCTGCTTCACAGGGAAGATGTCCAGAGGAACCAGTAAGAATTTCTGACTTTTGGCCATTGGAAGAAAAGGTTATTTGGGGAGTGGTCTCTTCAATCTTAGGTCATAGTTGATTGTGCTGAATTGTATTTTACCCAGATAATATTTTAAAAAATATTTTTAAAAAGATTTAATTTGGTAGTTCTTACGTTTGTTCTGTGTCCCCTGTCCCTCCTGTCTTGCTATGACAGCCCACTATGTCACCTATAGTTATTATTATACTACTGTATAGATAGATAACTACCCTAGATGGTAGGGCCCGTGGCCATAGGAGAAAGTTAACGGAACCGCTTTTCTGATGTCGACCAGCAGGCGGTTGGAGAGCAAACGAGGGAAAGCCCACTAAGTTGTTTGCTCCTGCCTGAGCAGTGCTCTGCAGTTTTGTTTTCTAAGCCCACAGATTTCTCACTTACTGCTTTATATAGTTTAAGTCAGGGCAGGAGCAGGAAGGAATGTACTGAACGGTAGAAAAAGGTCTCCCGAAGAGGAAATTTGCTTCTACACTTTTTAACTCTCCTATCTCAATTGCTTAGTAATTTAAGGTCACAGGCAACTTAGAAACTGAACCTTACATGCCAGCGGCAGCAGCAGCCTTTGGTGCTCCTCACCTTGGCTCGGTAAGTTTTATCATTTATGCAGGTGTCTGTTTGGGCAAGCCTGACTTAATTATTTTAAACACAGTGTTTCTCACTAGGAAGTGATTTCTTTAAAGTTATTTAATACTTATAAATATATCATTGAGTTTTTAATTCCATGAACCTGTCTGGGTTATTTCAGTTCAGTAAGTTCTTAAGGAGTGCCATTTCTTTTTTTTTGTTTTTTTGTGGGGAAGACCAGCCCTGAGCTAACATCTGTTGCCAATCCTCCTCTTTTTGCTGAGAAAGACCGGCCCTGGGCTAACATCCGTGCCCATCTTCCTCTACTTTATATGGGACGCCGCCACAGCATGGCTGACAAGCAGTGCGTCGGCAGGCGCCCAGGATCCGAACTCGCGAACCCTGGGCTGCCAAGCGCAAGCTAAACCGCTGCGCCACCGGGCGACCCCAAGGAGTGCCATTTCTTACAAGGCAGTCCTGGACTGTGTTACGAAGCTTAGAGTTTAAGATTACATTATTTGGAAAATGATACTGCTGGGAAGATGGTCGGAGAGCTGCCCACTGAATTACATGTTTTTCTCCTGTGTTAGGTTTGAGTGAGAAGGGAACGCTAAAGAAATTACAAGTGTGTAGAGAGTTTTGATTTATTAATATCTAAATTGAATTCTTGAGGGCCTTCTATACATTTTAATTTTGACAGCAGGATTTTTTTTGTTGTTAGAAAGCTATGATTGAGAGAGACGATTAAGACCTTGTGGGTTTAATCCTTTTATGGGTTAAATAAACTTTGCTTTTGCCATGGGTAGAACTGTACTTCCTACCCTGGTCAGTTGTCTTGAGCAGATTTTGGTCATTATTTGCATTGGGGAAAAGTGTTTGTCTATGTGAATCTGTTACCATTATTGCAAAATCATTTTTCTACTGACAGTGAGCTGGTAGCATGATCTTTACATATAAAGATTACGTAACTGCCCCCCTAAACAGTTCTTGTGATCTGTTTGATCACAAGATCAGTATGAACAGTGTGGCTCCAAACCTCAGCCAGAATCAGATTTTCAGTTCCTTGAAAGAGAGAACTATGCCTTTTCTCTTCACGTCTGCTGTGGTGACTAGCCCTACACTATGGTAAGCAACCAATGTGTTGGAATGGAATACAAGAGAGCTTGATAGCCTGGAAGTTCTCTGACCTAATCACTAAACAGTCATCCACACCTAATGTGTAGCATTTAACTGATTAAAAGTAATGGAGCTGAAGTCTAATTGAGGTAAGCATTACTTAATGTAACCTTTTGAATATTTAATCTTAAATTCTCTATTTTTTAAAATCTACTTTGGATAGTACAGTCGTGTGTTGCTTAACGGCAGGGATACTTTCATTAGGCGATTTCCTCGTTGAACATCACAGAGTGTACTTACACAAACCTAGATGGTGTAGCCTGCTACACACCTAGGCTCTGTGGAACTAATCTTATGGGACCACTATCGCATATGCGGTCCATCGTTGATGAAACATTATGTGGCACATGACTCTAAATATTCTTCATTATACATCAGATTAACTTCACAAAGCAGAAGGAAGTGGGGAATTGTCAGAAGACTTTAAGATTTTAAACTCACTTTTATAAGTCTTCTAAAATGTCTACTTAATATATTGTCTTTTCATTAAAACAATTTTCTTAAAATATAATTCATGTTCAAAAACTTACGTTTGGCATTGATAAACAAAGATACGTGGACATAGCATAAATTTTGAGGCTCAAGAAATACTATTTTTTAAAAAAAAAGCGTGGAGATATAATTCACAAACCATACAAGTCACATGTGTAAAATGTACAATATTTTAGTTTATTCACAGAGTTGTGCAACCATCACCACCATCAATTTTAGGGAATATTCATCACCCCAAAAAGAAACCCCACACCTTTTAGCAGTTACACTCCCCCATTCTCCCCATTTCCACGCCTCCACCCCTCTCCAATGCAACTACTAATCCACTGTCTATCTGTATAGATTTGTCTATTCTGGATGTTTTAGTTAAATGGAATCATATAATATGTGAGGTTTTTGTTACTTGCTTCTTTCACATGGCATGTTTTCAAGGTTTGTTCAGGTTGTAGCATGTGTCAGTACTTCATTCCTTCTTATTGCCAAATATTCCATTTTATGGATATATCATATTTTATTTCTCTGTTCGTCTCCTGATCAATTGATGGTCATTAGAGTTTTTCAATTTTTTGAAAATTATTCAATATAGAATAATGCTGCTATGAACATTTGTGTATAAGTTTTTATGTGGATATATGTTTCCATTTCTCTTGGGTATATCCCTAGGAGTGGAATTGTTGGGTTGTATGGTAACTCTACATTTAACATTTTGAGGAACTCCCAGACTGTTTTCCACAGCAGCTGCACTATTTTACATTATTTACATAACATTGCAGTGTATGAGGATTCCATTTTATCTGCACCCTCACCAACACTTGTTATCTGTCTTTTTGTTCATAGCCATCCTATTTCATATGAGGTGGTATCTCATTGTGGCTTAGACTGGCATTTCCCTAATGGTAAATGCCATTGAGGATCTTTTCATGTGGTTATTGGCCATTTGTGTATCTTCTTTATAAAAATATCTATTCAGATCCTTTGTCCATTTTTAAATTGGGTTGTCTTTTTAAAATTTTTGAGTTGTAGGAGTTCTATATAAAGCAAATCCCTTAGCAGATACATGATTTTCAAATATTTTCTTCCATTCTGTGGATTGTCTTTTTACTTTTTTCATGATGTCCTTTGAAACATAGAAATTTTTAATTTCGATGATGTCTCTTTTATCTATTTTTTCTTTTGTTGCTTATGCTTTTGATAAATTTAAGATGGCTTTGCATAACCCAAGGTCACAAAGATTTTTTAAAATAGATTTGTTTTTTAGAGCAGTTTTAGGTTTACACCAATATCTAGCAGAAGGTACAGAGATTTCCCATATGCCCCTTCCCCTACATGTGCATAGTCTTCCCCATTATCAGTATCCCCCACCAGATGGTACATTTGTCTATAATTGATGAACCTGCATTGACACGTCATTATCACCCAATGTCCATCATTTATGTTAGGCTTTACTCTTGATGTTCTGTGGGTTTGGTCAAATGTATAATGACGTGTATCTTCCATTATAGTATCATACAGAGCCATTTCACTGCTCCCCAAATCCTTTTTGGTTCACCTGTTCATTCCTTCCTCCCCCCAGAAACCCTTGGCAACCACCAGTCTTTTTACTGTCTCCATAGTTTTGCCTTTTCCAGCATGTCATATAGTTGGAATCATACAGTATGTGTAGCCTTTTCAGATTGGCTTCTTCACTTAGTAATATGCATTTAAGGTTCCTTTATGTCTCTTCATGGCTTGATAGCTCATTTCTTTTTATCACTGAATAATCTTCCCTTGTCTGGATGGCAGTTTACTTATCCATTTACCTACTGAAGGACATCTTCGTTGCTTCCAGGTTTTGGCAGTTAGGAATAAGTATCCATGTGCAAGTTTTTGTGTGGACATAAATTTTCATTTCCTCTGGGTCAATACCAAGGAGTGCAACTGCTGGATCATATGGTAGAAGTACGTTTAGTTTTGTTAAGAAACTACCAAACTGTCTTCCAAGGTGGCTATACTGTTTGCATTCCCACTAGCAGTGGACGAGAGTTACTCCACATCCTTGCCAGTGTTGATGTTGTCAGTACTCCAGATTCTGGCCAATCTCATAGGTGTGTAGTGGTGTCTTATTTTAATTTGCATTTCTCTGATGGCATATAATGTGGAATTTCTTTTCCCATCTGTATATCTTTGGTGAGGTGTCTGTTAAGATCTTTGGCCCATTTTTTTAACCCAATTGTTTGTTTTATTATTGTTGAATTTTCAGAGTTCTTTGTATATTTTGGACAAGAGTCTTTTATCAAAAGTATCTTTTTGTTTTTTTTTTTTGAAAACAGAAGCATGTTTTAATTTTGATTTTCTAACATTGTGTTCTACAGAACTGAACAAAAAAAATTAAAGTGCACTTAACGGTTTCCTTTCAGGAGGAATGAAAAACTTTTTCTCCAATTAAATAGAAGTTACTACAGTAAACAATTCTCATTGTGTTGCAGATGGACCAATTATTTTTCTTCTGATCAGTTTTAAAAATTAATTTTCAAAGTAATATATGTATGTAGTATATACACTATTGACTTCCTATAATATGCTATTAGGACTCAAACTTTTTTCCCAACTTCTTCCTCACGATACAATGTACTTTCATTCTCCTCCTAATTTCGTAATATGAAGATTTAAAAAAAATTAAGTCAACATTCAGTATTTATATTATCAAATGACTATGTAAATACTGTTCACTATAGTGTACCATCACGACATTTCCTTTCTTGTACATCTTTGTTCTGGTGGTCTATAGGTTAAGATTTGGTGATCTCACCACCGCTGCCTGAGTTCATTTCCCGGTCAGGGAACCACACCAGGATCTGTCGGTTGTCATGCTGCTGTGGCTGTGTGTTGTTCTGATGATGAAAGCTATGCCACCGGTATTTCAAATACCAGCAGGGTCACCTATGGTGGACAGGTTTCAACTTCCAGACTAAGACAGACTAGGAAGAAGGACCTGGCCACCCACTTCCCAAACAATTGGCTGTGGAAACCCTACGAATAGCAGCGGAGCATTGTCTGATGTAGCGTCAGGAGGTGAGAGGATGGTGCAGAAAGACCGGGCAGGGGTCCGCTCTGCTGTATACAGGGTTGCTACAAGTTGGAATCGAATCCACGGCACTAACGACGACATCATCTTTGTTTTCCTATAGTTAGTAATTATCTTTTCTGTTTTCACTTGCTTAGATTTCTATATACCTGTATCACCCTACTCTCCACAAGAACTGTAACCTCCTCACACCCCAGGCTTCTTCTCAGCGGTACTCCTTCCAAACCCCTTGTCCTCCTGCTCCAAGGCTCACTGCTAGCCTGTTGCACGGTGGTAGTTTTGGGGCTCCTTTTTACCATCATTTGGGAGATTTTCTTTCCCTCTTTTCTGCTTCCTGGATCCTCTGTCTTTTGCAAATATTTTCCACTAGTCTGTGGCTTATCGTTTCATTCTCTTGACATTGTCTTTCACAAAGCAGAAGTTTTTAATGTTAATGAAGTTCAGTTTATCAATTCTTTCTTTCATAGATTGTGCCTTTGGTGTTATATCTAAAAAGTCATGGTCAAACCCACAGTCATCTAGATTTTCTCCTATATTATCTTCTAGGAATTTTATAGTTTTGCATTTTATATTTAGGTCTGTGATCCATTTTGAGTTAATTTTTGTGACGGATGTAAGCTCTGTGTTTACATTCATTTTTTTGCATGTGAATGTCCAGTTGTTCAGGCACCATTTGTTGAAAAGCCTGTCTTTGCTCCATTGTATTGCCTGTGCTTCTTTGTCAAAGATCATTTGACTGTATTTATGTGGGTTTATTTCTGGTCTCTCTGTTCTGTGCCCTTGATCTGTTTGTCTGTTCTTTATTCAATACCACACTGTCTTCATTATTGTAGCTTTATGGTAAGTTGGGTTGTGTCAGTCCTCCGACTTTGTTCTTATCCTTAAGGTCACAAAGATGTTAATCCTGTGTTTTCTTCTAAGAGCTTTATAGTTTTAGCCCTTACGTTTAGGTCTATAATACATTAGGTCTGTCATCTATTTTAATTTAATTTTTGTATATGATATAAGGTAGGGGTCCAGCTTCAGTATTTTACATGTGAATATCCTGTTGTTCCTGCACAGTTTGTTGAAAAAAGTATTCTTTTCCAGTTGAATTGTTTTGGCCTCCTTGTGTAAAATCACCTGACTGTAATGTGACAGTGTATTTCTGGCTTCTCAATTCTATTCCATCAGTCTGTATGTCTGTTATTATGCCAGTTCCACACTGTCTTGATATTATCATAGCTTTGTAGTAAGTTTTGAAATCAGAAAGTGTGAGTTCTCCAACTTGGTTCTTCCTTTTTTAAGATTGCTTTGTCTTCTCGGTGTCCCTTGCATTTCTGTTTGAAATTTAGGATCAGCTTATCAATTTCTGCAAGAAAGGCAGCTGGGATTTTAATAGGGATTGTGTTGGATCTGTAGATCAGTTTGAGGATGATTGCCATATTAACAATGTTGTTTTCCAGTCCACAAGCATGGATTTCTTTCCATTTATTTAGATCTTTAATTTCTCTCGATACTATTTTATAGTTTCCACAGAAGTTTTGCATTTGTTTTGTTAAATTTATCCCTGGGTATTTTATTCTTTCTAGTTCAATTATAACTGGAGTTGATTTTTAAATTATTTTTATATTGTTCGTTGCTAGTGTATAGACATACAAATTTTTGTATGTTGATTTTGTACCATGTAACCTTGTTGAACTTCTTTATTAGCACAAATAGTATTTTTAGTAAATTTTTTTGGATTTTCTTATACACAAGATATTATCTGCAAACCATTATTATTTTGAAAGATTATTATATTTAGATTTTATATGTGCAGAAGGTGATTTGTGAAAGTATCCTCCACCCAAGGCCTGGGTGGTGCAAAGTCTACAGATCCTGGGATTTGGTAGATGTTTAAATCACCCCTTGGCCCAGTGAGCTAATTGCTTTGGCCATTCTGCCTGGACTCACTTTCTTGAAAGAGACAACTGAGATGAAATCCACTTGCTTTTTTTTCTGTTTTAGATTACTTATGTCCAAAGAAAGTGTCCTAGTCCTATGATCCTCTGTCTTACCATCATCCCCATTTAAAAATGGGCTCTAAGATCCTGGATGGTCTGAAATCTGCCTCCCTCTTACACTCTCTTCTGCACTCTTTTTGTTAGAGCTGCACTCACAGGCCAAGTTTCCTTCTGCCCTGGCACCTTTGCACATGGAACTTTTCTGCCTGGATACCTTCTGCCCTTTGCCTAGTCACCTCCTAATTGTGCTTCAGTTGTGTACCCTAGATTAGGTCAGATTTCTTTTGCTATGGCTTCCCATGTGCATGTTATGTATGATTTTCTTCCATTTGGCTCACTTCTCAGTTGTAATTTTTTATTTGTTAGCTTATTTGAGTAATATCTGTTTACCCACTTGTTTGGGAGCTCAGAAAAGCATGGGTCATGCTTTTGTTCACTGTATGATTAGCACCTTGCACAGTATCTAGCATGTAGTAATAGATGCTCAACAAATATATACTATTTAATTATTGAGGAAGGGGGATTCAGAGGATTATCTCAGTTCTTGGATGTTTGTTTATGCTGTTAAGATTGTTTAGCTGTTAGTTCACCTGGTGTCCAGAAATGCTTAAGGGTTTTGGCAATGCTAATCATAAATGACAATATCATTTTGTAATAAGAATGTTTGGCAGGTATCTTTGGTATGTTGGCTTCAGTAGTAATTCTTTTTTTAGTTTGGTTACACTGCCTTTTATTGGTATTCTATTTTTGTGGATCTGATTTGGTTTTGGTAAAATTCTTTTTTAGCTTAATCTCTTGAGGAAAGCTAACTGGATCATGAAATAATAATGGGATACAGAAGCTCTCACTTAAATTAGGATTTCCACTAAAGCCAGCATTGCTATTTGGAGGCAAAGCTTGGGAAAACAGTCAGGTGAGGTCAGTTCTCCT
Organism: Tapirus indicus; assembly: GCA_031878705.1. Taxonomy (NCBI): domain Eukaryota; kingdom Metazoa; phylum Chordata; class Mammalia; order Perissodactyla; family Tapiridae; genus Tapirus; species Tapirus indicus. Next base: position 83,833,077 of record CM062930.1, on the reverse strand, counting down.
TTATTTCAAAGGACTTTTGATTCTTGGACTAAGTGCTGTCTGTAAGACTGGTCTCATTGGTTCTGTGCTGTGCTAGAAAGAAAAATAGCAGTTTTTGTTGTTAGAAAAATTAATAGTGACAGAGATTAAATATGTAAGAAAAAAAACTGGGCTTCCCCTTACTTCTGAAACTTTGTTTTACTAATGAGGTGGGATAGAAAGAATATAGGAAGATGGAGAAATTATTTATTACTTTTGTAAAATGTCCATTGTTGCTAAAAATCTATATTGTAAAGTACTTAAAAGAATAGGCACTGGAAATGTTCAGACTCTCCATATTTGCTTGAGGATAATTTGTAGTTATTGTATGACTCATTTAATTGTTTTTTTTTTTTTTTTTTTTTTTTTTACTGTCGGTCACCACTACAAAATGATACCCTTATTTAGTAGATGAACAAGAACTCATTTGCATATGTAAGGACGTGTAGTATTTCCAAAGATGACTTTTTCCCCTTCATGTTAAGAGGTATGTACTTACTGATTATACTGTTGTTCGAGACAGGAGACTTAGTAGGATTTATCCAGGGACAGTCAGTAGCAGGGAGTGATTAAGCTCTGTCCTCTGGCTCTGAGCCAAGTGTGTGTTTGTCTCTGGTCATGCAGTTATAGAGTAGGGCAGGTGGTACGTTCATAGTTCATATGCCTTTGATTTCTCAGAAGCTGGTGAGCGTTCCCAGGCAGAGAATTTTAGAGCTAGGTAGAATCGGTGGGAGAGGAGGCTAGGGAACAGAGAGTTAATTCTTCACTGTTCTGTGGTTGAATTTACGTGTAGCAGTTGAATTTACATCTGGCTGCAGCTGATTTTCCAGGGGATTAAGATAGCATTGAGCTTAGAAGACTGGTTGGGTCTTCGTACTTCAGAATTTGAACCCTTGCTGGAACCCTTGCTTAGAGGGACTGGGCTTGTGTTTGGTACAATAACAGAAAAATTATTGTACTGTAATTCCTGATTCTTGAATTTGGTGAAAACATGGGAAGGTGAAGTAAGATTAGATGTGGATGACAAATTTTTAAAAACACATAGGATTATTAAAAGACTGAAAGCAACTCTATATGGCTGTCTTATTGGTTAAATTTTACTTTATTTGGTTACAAATGAATTATTCTGATACAAAATATAAATTACCTGAGTTCAGTATTTATTTTAGAAAAATGTGTAAAGCCGTAGCCCAAGAAAATTCTTGATTTAAAATCTGATTTGAATTTTGGTAATTGATTGCTATTTAACTGCTATTAATCTGTTGTGACCATATGTCTCCTAAAATCTGACAAGCGTATAATACATATATTAAATGATTAATTAGTAAATAATCACTTTATTGTCAGACTTCTGTTGGTGATGCATTTGGATAAAAAAGATAAAGCAATATAATGCCTAGATATTATGACATGTTAAAGTAGTACTATAAACCAAGACTTTTGAAACTTTCAAAAAGGAAACTTTTTATTAAAACTATTGCTTTATTTAAACTTTGAATCATTTTTTAAAATATTATCTTAACAATAGAAGTGCTGGATTTCTGAATTTTAGTGGTAGTCTTTTTGTTTTTAAAGTATTCTGCATTAAGAATTATTTGGGGTAGAAGTGATATTTCTGAGTCTCTCGTATATACATACAGAAATAGTCAGTTAATTGGTAATACCAAATTAAAAATTGAATTACCCTAATTCTTTACGTTATTTTGAATGTACAGATACGGTCCAGATCTGTATATGACTCTGTTCACATTGTGATATGCTTCTAACTAGTTTTTTAATTGAAAAGTAATACATATACATTCATAATAACAATATTTCAGGTAGTACAGAAGGGTCCTCATAGTCTCCTATTCAGAGACAACAATTTAATAGTTTCACAGTACAATCTGCTAACTAAAACATATTGCTTGTCAGGATAGCATTGTTCTTAAAAATTTGTCCCATTCATTATTATACTGTTCTTTTTGTTTTTATGTTTAAGTTTTTATTAAAATGCTTTTGGGGATAATTACATGTTCTTTTAGTAGAGAGAGAGATTATTTGTAATTAAGTTATGTGATTGTGTCTTATCGTACAAACGGGAGTGTATGTGCATTTTTATTATGGAAAAGGGTATTGTTAAAATAATGATGGGGGAAAGTATTTTCCGATAGATATCAGATATTAAACTCACAGATCTCCATGTGCTGTTGGCAACATGTAAGGAATTCAGATCTTAAAAATATGTCACCATAGCATGGCTTGATGAGTGGTGTAGGTCCAAGCCTGGGATCTGAACCCTTGAACCTGGGCTGCTGAAACAGAGTGTGCCAAACTTAACCACTCCACCACTGGGCCGGACCCTCCATTTCCTCTTAATATAAATAATTGATATCTACAAATATTTATGGAGCATCCACTTTTTATACTTAAAAAAGATAGAAAAGAGGGGTTGGCCTGGTGGCGTAGTAGTTAAGTTCGCTCTCTCTGTTTCAGCATCCCGGAGTTCACAGGTTCAGATCCCGGGCATGGACCTACGCACCGCTCATCAAGCCATGCTGTGGCAGCATCCCATGTACAAAATAGAGGAAGATGGGCACGGATGTTAGCTCAGGGCTAATCTTCCTCGGCAAATAGAGGAGAATTGGCAACAGATGTTAGCTCAGGGGCCAATCTTCCTCACCAAAAAAAAAAGAGAGAGAATTAAACAAGTATGTTGGTTTAGGTTTAGTTTCCTTTTGTGATATTTATTAATATTTGAAGTCATCTCCTCCCATTACTAAAGAACACAGATGAACGCTTGCTGTATTATAACTGACAGGCTTAGTTGGAATGCAGGAGACTCTCTTCATTCACTTAGAATGAGATTTTCTATATTTCCAAGAATAGCAAAATCTATAAATATTACTCCCTTTACTTCTGCCACCAATATTCTTCCTCTGTGCTTGAACTTTTAGATTTTAACTTTCTCTTGCAGTTACTGAGGTATTTGCCTCTCTTACCCTGAGAGAGCAGCATGCATTTGCTAGCTTCCCAGTGGCTGTGTTAACGAGAAAAGCGACAAATGGTCTGCTTTGAGACCAACCATTTTATTATAGTTATGTGAATCCATCTCATATCCCACCTAATTTAAAAATAAAATCATGACACCTTTTGTAAACATATAAAGTATTAATAAATTCTGTTAATTTCTTAGTTAAAAGTGTTTAGTAATTATACACATATTTTGTTTGTTAGATTTGGATATCCAACAAATGAACAATTTATTATCATTTTAATGTCAGATTGCAAACTCCTAAAAGAAGGAACTAGATTGTCATAATTCTTTATGCATCTTTGCTTAACACAATACTCAATATAAGTATTTAGTAAATACTTTTCATTACTGAATGGTTTACATACCAAAAAATTGCCTTTTAATTAATAAAATGGGACATTGAAAATGAAGGGAATAAAACTGGAAAAGAATAAATGGAATATTTTTTAATGAAGTACAAAGAATTTATTGCCTTATTCAGGTGCTTTATTTCATAGTCACAATTCTCCTTTTTTTATGGCCCAACCTTTTATTGTGGAAAATTTCAAAGATGCACAAAAACAGAATACCCAGCTCCAGCAGCTCTGAAGTTCTTATTTCATCTACACTTGTTGTTTCTGTGAAGCAAATCCTAGACATCAGATAATTTCGGCCACAGATATTTCAGTTTGTTTCTCTAAAAAATAATCAAGCCTTCATTTTTAGACAACCTGTAAAAAGATCTCGTATTAGTCAGTGTATTATATTCTGAGTGAAGAGCACAGTATAGAAGAGCGCCTAGACCAAAATAGGTGCCTGGTGAGAAAATGAAATCTTTTTAGAAACTGTTGACATACCCAAAACTCTTAGTATTCATGAGCTGATTTATTTTTCTCTTTTTAAAATTCAGACTTTCTTTGCTTGGGGTTCCAACAGTTCTTTTCTTTTGGCTTTTGACTTTTCCCCTGCATCCCCACAAGGGGGCAGATAAAGGAAGAGAAAAGTGAAATTTAAAGGAACCTGATTCAAGTTTCACTTTTATTCGTCAATCAAATAGAGTTGCAGCACATTTTTGGAGTGATTTTTCAGAAACAAGCAGTGACTTCTTTTCTGAAACAACTTGCAGTGCTCTTCCTCGCTCTTCAGAGACAAAATAATATTAGATACTTAAAACGGGTTAAGCAATAATCTTTAAAATATGGTTTCTGAAGCATCGTTACAGCCTTTAATTTTTCTCTGCTAATGATTTGGGCTTTAATGAAAATATAGCATTTGAACTTATATCTGATTTTTGCAAGCTATAGTTTAGGTAATTATTGTTGAAATTTCTCATTGAGTGAAGAAGGACGTTGCCTAGTTGATGTATTTTACTAGACGTTTGATTAGCAGTGGAAGGGGCATAACTGCTGTCTTTACGCCCAAACAGCTTTCCCATTTCCTAAAAACCTTAGTTACTATGTCAGTGTCATTGAGTGAATTATGTTCATAAACACCTACAGATATATTATGGTTACTTTATGTATGGCAGAGACAGTATTCTGTTTGAAGCATGTTTGGTAATGAACACCTGAACACCATCAAAATTGATTTTTAGTCTGTGGGAATTTTACATGAGCACCTATAGAGTTTTATGGAAATTAATTATTTCTTTGTGGTGAAACTGGTATTTGGATAGTCTGACTTGTGGGAGTTTTTTTTCACTATGATGTATATTTGTTCATCTTATTCTTTTTCGTTTCCCAGTGAGTATACTTCTTTTGGGAAAATGCTGTTTTTTCAAGTAGACTATATGAGACTCATTTTGTATACCCGGTTTTAGTTGTTATAAGATATTAGGGGGAAATAATGGGATAAACATGCAGAAATTGATTCTTCTTCTGTTGTATATTTTGGCATCTGTTTTGCATTACTGTTTTTCCTTCTGTTGCCACCGTTAAGATCTCTGATTATCTAAGTTTCTATATCCCTGCAGCATGACATATAATGAAACTGTTATCTTACATTCCTGTAGCATTCTTTTTATCAGCACTTAATGCCTTTTATTCCTTAGCTTCATGCATGAATTATGTAGCATATGTGAAGAGGCTTAAACTGTTTCCATTACATTCTTTCTGGATGGCTCCTGTTATATTTAGGATATACTTTTACTTTAGACAAAGTAAGAATGTTATTGTTGTTGACCTTGACACCAGATAACTGGGCAGACATTATATAGCGATGTTTGAATCCTCACAAAATGTGCTGTTAAAGCCAACAGAGTCCTGGCGGGAGACTCTTCTGGACAGCAGAGTTATGGAGCTTTTCTTTACAGTAAGTCTTACTTTTCATCTCTGGTAGTAGAAGGCCACGGAAAAGTGCCACTGAAAAGAGTACATGCTTTTCTGTTTTTCTTAAGTAAAATAAGACAGATTGCTTTTCTCTTCTAAAGCCTTCTCTTCTAATCAATATCTCTGCTTAAACAGAAATTATGTAGAAATGTTCTTGTTCATTTATAAAAATGTTATATAATTATGAAGGATTTAATATCTTAGAGCTGAAGTTCTCAAACTTCTTGGTCTCAGGTCCCCTTTACACCCCGAAGAGGTTTTGTTTATGTGTGTTACAGCTATTAACATTTACCGTATTAAAAATTCAAACTGAAAACTTTAAAAAATAATTTAATTCATTTAAAAATAGCAACACCAAACCATTATATATTAACACATAACATTTTAATAAACAAATAGCTATATTTTTGATAACAAAAAAAAAAGGTTAGTGAGAAGAGTGGCATTGTTTTACATTTTTTGCAGATCTCTCTAATGTCAGGCGTAATAGAAGACAGCCGGATTCTCATATCTGCTTCTGCATTCAATCAGTTGCAGTATTACACATCATGTAGCCTTGGGCATACTCCACTGTGTATGTGTGTGTCAATAAGAATGGAAAAGGCAAATACTGTCTCAGTAGTATTATGAAAAGAGTTTTGCCCTGACAGACAACCTGACAGGGTCTTAGGAACCTCTGGAGATCCCTGGACCACACTTTGAGAGCTGCTGTTCTAGAGTAGTGTACTTTTTATGTACTAATTATCAGTCATGGGTTAAGTTAGTGTTAGTGAATAACAATTTATTTCAACTATAACTTGAAATAGTCCTTTTGATTATTTGCTAAATATCAAGAAGTAAGCAATATGTTCCCATGTTTGTCCATGAGGGTCCCCAATATAATGATCAAAAGCTGGGAAAAAAATACATCCTATACATATGTGGGGGGGCTGTGTGTGTGTGTGAGTGAGTGAGATGCTGATGTGCAATTTTAGGGCAAGCATACAATTTAGTTAGATATAATGCCTGGGGTAAAAATACAGATAAAAACCAATTAAAGAGGAAAAAGGAAAGCTATTTTGCTTGATCCCAACCATTAATTATAGTTTCTTACCTTTTCATTTGTTTTAAAAAATTCACTTTTTTAAACCATTTTTGCACCATTTAAATATTGTAGTTCTATGATGTATGTTAGAAAATACTTGGAACAAGGTTATTTGTCTGTGGGTGTACGTAAAGACGTTTTCTCTAGAAATGCTCTAGCAGAGCATTACCTTGCATTTGCTTAAATCAGAGAAATGGTGACTAAAAACACCATCAGTATCAAAGAGATAATTGTAGCTAAATTTTAAAATTCTATTGCCTGCCTCATCTGACAGAAATTGTTTTGATTTGTATCCAAGTTCAATTCTCTGTATTATTCATTTGACTGAAAGTAGATCCCATTCCAGCAGTTTTTGAAAAGGTGAAAAACTTGCTGGCAAGTACTGGAACAGCTCCCCCAAATCTGAGCAGCTGTCTGGACGAACTAGACAGCTGCTTCTGTCAGCTGTGAACAACATGCAAGTAACTTTTGAATTTGAAAGTTAACCCTTTTTCACTTTGTTATTTTAGCGGTTTTGTGTTTGTGGCCTATTATTTTCATTTAAGCAGTTTATAAACAATTTTAATTTTGTTATTTGTTATAAAAATAACAGTAGCCCATCTCTTTATGTCATTCAGTTTTTTGTTAAATTTATTTTCAATTTTGTGACTTCATTACCTAATTTAAAGCAGTTTTCCACTGGATATCACTATTTCTATAAATTTGCATCAATAAACACATATACTATTGTGTGGAATCAAGACTTAAAATACATTGATCATATCTGAATTTAGGAATAATTTAGGTTGCATTCTCCCCCCTCAGAAGTTTACAAACTTCTCAATGTTTCTTTCTCCCATTAGGTGTTGGAAAAATCACTCTCCTTAGTTTTCCCTTCTACCTTTTTGACAGATTCTTTCTGGTCTTGTTTGTGGTCTCTTCTTTCTCTGATTATTGTGTAAAATACTAGTGTTCCTGTCTTAATTCTCAACTTTGCTGACTGTGTACACTTTGCTGGGACCCTCTCTTCCACACACAGGCCCGCAAGCACCAGTGCTGCGCCGACGACTCCTAAGTCTATGTTCAGCGCAGGCTGCTCCAGAGCTCTAGAGTCTTATAACCCAAGTGCTTACTGGATGTTGTAGTTTAGATGGCCCACAGGCACCTCAGATTCAACATGTTCCAGTGGAGTTTATTGTCTTAACTTGCTTCTCTTTATTCTGTGTCTTGCTTCACCATTCGCCTCTCTGGGTGTTTTGCTAGACTTTGCTTTTCCTTATCGCTCTGCTTCTTTCCCTACTCAGGTCATGAATTCAGTTTTTAATTTGTATAATATAATTCAGATATGGTAGAACCTTTTGTAATGCTGACATTGAAAGAAGGGCAAAAATCTGTATTATGTAAGAATTAATCACTGACTTACCATGAGTTTTATGTGGTTCATATTTCAGAGAACATAAATTGAGTTTGAACAGTACAGGCAGGCTCTGCAGACAGTTTCTCATTTTATTTTATCACGTAGTCAGTATTCGCTGTTCCTTTGAAGGTATTCTTTCTTTTGATTCTTCACTTTATAGACCAGGAACGAGCAACTGTTTGGCTCTAGGGTAGAAAAGAAGCCCCCTCTTGTCCCAGACTGCACTGTATCCGTTGATAGAATGTTTCCCTGGATGTCACGTTTGAACGTTGATTAGGTTGAAGGCACAATGGCAGGAATCTAGTTACAGTTTTCAGATAAGGAACTTGAGACTGAGCTTTGTTCAAAAGTTCATGAGTTAGACGGTGTGGATATATGAATTTCTGTATTATAATTTTAATTTACTATGTAAAACTTAAAATATAGTAGAATATATTTTGAAAACCATTTGTTTTGTTCTAGACCAAGGATTGGCAAACTTTTTCTGTAAAGGCCAGTTAGTAAGTATTTAGCCTTGCAGGTCATACGTGCTCTGAGACAGCTGTTCAGCTCTGCCGTTCTAGTACAGAAGCAGCCGTAGATGGTACCTCGACAAACAAGTGTATATAAATGCATACAAACAAGCATATGAAAATGTAAAAACCATTCTTACCTCACAGGCCATACAAAAGCAGGCAGGAAGCCAGATTTGGCCTGTGGGCCATGGTTTACCAACTCCTCTTGTAGACTAAAGAGGGTAACATATTTTAAGCATGTCACTAGATAAATTAACTTTGTCACTTTTACCGAGTTTTTAATATTTTAAATTTCTTAGAACTTGAAGCACTTCAAGGATTAAAGATTAATGGGATCAGTCAGTGAATAAGGATTTATTGAGTATCTATTCACTATATCCCAGCATTGTACCAGTGAATATTTAAGAGAAACATTCTAACTTCAATTAATTTATAAATGATTGCAGAGTCAGTGAACATAACCAGAAACAAATAGAGAATAAATGTTTAATATTGTGTGCCATTCAGAAAGCAGAGAGATTGGTGTAGGAAAAGAATGGCTGGAGAAGTCAAATGTTTGTACAAAGTGGAAAATGGTCACAGTAAATGTTGTGGTGGATTAAGATAAATAATTACCTATGATTTCTTTACTCAGTATATTTTTCTTGGTTATTTTAATTATGTCAGATCACAGAAATGAACCGTCTTTATAATCTGAGAATATTAATAACACTGCAAACTTAGGGAGCAGTATTTTGGGAACATTTCCTTCATACATAACACTGTATACCAGGTGTTTCACATCAATATTGCATCATTGAAATAAAATCTGGATGAGGTTTAAAGTGGATTTAAATATAACAAGTAAAAGTTTTATTTATTATAGCATTTATTAATAGCAGTGATGTAGGATAAAATGAGAATCAAACAAATTGTAGGCCATCTCAGAGTTAATGAAAGAGTGTGCTTATATATTGGTTGAATGAAGGAGTGTCTGGGGATTGACAGGTATATTGGTTTTCTAAGTGTGCAACTGTTTACTTCCACTCAAGTAGCATCTATATACTCTTGATTGAACTTATCTGCTAACTTTAGCAAGAAGCTGTAGCTAGGCATAGTTAGCATAATACAGATGACTGTCGTTGTTGCTGTTTTTAGAAGAAGCAGTATGTCTGACTGGCTGGCATCTGTTTCTCTCTTTGTCATAACATGCTGGAGACAGTTCAATTTTCAAAATGTAGGTAGCCCTCAGTTAAAAATTAATTGATATGTTGAAAATCATGTCCTATAGTGTAAAGTGGACTGAGGGACAGTTTTCAAATTTAGTTTAATTCAGCAATTAATTTTCTAGAAATAACCAGCTACAGTGAATTTTTCTGTTACCTCATTCGGCATGATAGACACGTGACCCTTACAAAAGAAGAATTTATTTTTATGGATTAGTAATTCTTTCTAACAGGTACATCGAAAAATCAGAGAAGATTCAGATATGGCACAAGATTCTCTGCAGTGCCTTGCCCAGTTAGCTTCTCTTCATGGACCCATCTTCCCCGATGAAGGATCACAAGTTGATTATCTAGCACACTTCATTGAGGGATTACTGAATACTATCAATGGGTAGGTATACTTGCCCTTTATAACTGAAAAAGGAACTTTCAGTTTTTTCTTTAACAGTGGAGGGGAAAAAAAGTAGTGACTTTTTCCCTTTTTGTATTTTGAAGTATAGTTATATGTGTAATTTGAAATTAATACACAGACATGCCTTTAAAAAATGAATAGGTGATAATATTTGCACGCATGCAAATATTGTGACTTTTCTTCTACTACCACTTCATAATACTCATTACTTGATTTGTAGAATTGAAATAGAAGATTCTGAAGCTGTGGGAATCTCCAGCATTATCAGCAACCTGATAACTGTGTTCCCTCGAAATGTTTTAACTGCCATTCCAAATGAACTTTTCTCCTCCTTTGTCAACTGCCTCACACACCTCACTTGTTCTTTTGGGCGAAGTGCTGCACTGGAAGAAGTGGTGAGTGACTATTCTAAAATAAATCGTGTCTGTTTTTCACAAGGAAATTTGGTATGCCTTTGGGACATTTCTCATGACAAGTAATTATTTTAAAGTGAGTGCTAGCTATTGTTAAAATTGCATTTTTGTTTATATGTGCAAAGTATTTGGCAATCTGTGTTTGGAAACATGACTTTTAAAATTTTGTGGATTAAAATCACTTTGGTAGATTAAATTTATTGGTCTCAAGATTTTAACTTTGAGATAATTTAGTACCTGAATGTAGGAAATGGAGTGAAATGTTTATATTAAGAATTATGTTGAAAGCCCATATTAACAGTAAAAACTTTGATTAAGTTTAAAGGATGCTGCTAACTTTGTGGTATGGTTGTGATTATGTATAATTTTATATATTTTTTGAGAATTTTAAAATTTTGGACTTTGTGATTATGTATAATTTTATATATTTTTTGCGAATTTTAAAATTTTGGACTTATCTGGAAATTATGTAACTATAATTTGGTTCTAATTGTAACCATGCTTATTTTGATTAGACTGAGCTCTAATTTTGGGTGCTATGGTTTAATAGTATATCTTGGTAGAAATTTACATTAAAATTAAGACCAATAACAGTACCAAAGATTTTTTTTGTACAAATTTTCAAATGCATATTTTCCAAATTTCATATTTAATTTAGAAAATATGTACTAAAACTCCTTGACAGCACAGCTGTGTTTGTAACAGTTACTATGAATAACAACATTAATCATGGAAAATAATTGATTTTTTTCCTATAAAATAGTTATTAAATTGTTGAAACTAAATTTTCTTTTTATGAATCAAAATGTGGTTCTTTTTCAAAGATTGTAAGGGCAAAAAATATTTGTAGATATCTGTTAGAATTTCATGTTAAATCCTGAGTTGTTTTGTTGGGCGTCTCACAGTATGTGTGTGAGTCTTTCGTATCCCTTCAGAGGCGTTCAGAGGAGAAAGAACTCGGGAATGATTGTGTTTATGTAGCTGGGCACTTTAGTGGTTTGATAAGGAAAGGGACCAGGTCAGGCAGATATTTATGTGTTGAAAAACATATAGATAGTGGAGGAATAGAAGTTTACAAAGGCATAATATGTGAGATATGAATTTCTCGGGGAAAAATTGTGTACTAAGCATGGAGATACAGAGAAATTTTAAGTATTTAAGCTTTTCTCAAACACCTTTCAAATTATCACGGATTCTGAATCAATCAGGTTTCATTTAACATGGTTTCATTGTACTTTGTTTTCCTCCTTGGTTTATTTGTTTTCTCTTCTAAACTAGGTGGATTAAACGGCATGTTGATCACATATTTAGAAACACAGATACCTTTTAGTTTCTGTTTGTGGGTTAAGGATGTTCCTAAACATTTTATGGAAAAAATTGCTGGAAGATATATAATTTCTTTGGTTTGCAGATTTTAAGTTTAGAATTTGTGTATTTTAACCAGGAGACTGACAACTTGGAAAACAATTTTTCTGTCAAGGTTTAACATACACAGAAAGCGTAGATCCACTTTCAGAGAAGTAGATGTGTGATGTGCTTGTTTCACAAGGCATGCTCTGGTTATGTTGTACGTAATAGGTTTCATTTGAGAAAAGTGTTATTTCTTTTAATTGATCTGTTTATGACATTTGAAAAGTATTTTTAAAAATAATTGGTTACATGTTAAAAAAGGCAGAGAGGAAAGATTTGGCTAAAGCTTTGCATCACTCATAGTAGCCAGATCGGTGAGGTTTGGTGAAGTTGAGGGCTAAGGGGGAGGCCCCTGCGTGATGAGTTGCCAGACTAAATGAATCCTCCTAAATGTCATCTCAACCTCATGTGGTTTTCATTATACCTTCTGTGTTCTGGGGGAGCAGGGCCTGGGGAATGTGCAACTAATACCAGAGTTGTTCACTAATACGCGAACAAATCTAGTCAAAGCAGAGTGGAACTTCTGGGACACGGGCCACATCGTCTTGTTTCCTTGTGCATCCAGTGATTGTAGTACTAGTAGGTAATACAGAGTTGTTGACCTGAGATGGAAAATACATGTATAAAGAAATGATCTTTTAAGTAAAAATTGAGGCATACTAAAAAAACTACTTTGGGAGTCAATGTGGTACAGAAAGATCATGAACTTGGGAGGGAGACAATACAGTCATGAGCCCAGTAATCATAAACTACAGGACCTTGGGCAAATTGCTTAACCTTTTTTGAGCATGTTTCCTTGTTGCTAAAGTTAGGATAATTTCTTCTGATGTTTTATGGGCTGGATAAACTATATGAAAGTGCCTGAATAGTGTGCACAATAAAAGGCAGAATAATTATGATAAAAATGAACTTTTATAATAGCATTTATCGAGAGCCTGTATTGTGTGTACTGTCTTACCAAGTAATACTAGTTCTTGAGTTTTGTTGTTTTTGCAAACCAATAATTTTAGTATTAGTATTCTTTGTAATTTTAATTTTGTGAAATGTTTTCTGTTTTTCTTTAATATCGAAGGAGTTTCTTTTCCTAATAGGAAAACAGATTCATCATATACACTTTTGTTTTATTGTGATAATATTTTTTTCAGAACTATGTTTATTTAGGAATACATATAGATTGTTTCTTTTTTTAGAAATTCATGTCTCTGTTGGTGATTATGTTGCTGTAGCAAGAAAAAAAAGAGAGCATCTTCATGAGAAGAAAAATTCTTGATAACTAATGTTTCATGAAGTATGTCCTTGGTTGGTGGCTTTAGTGTGTGAAGAGACTGTTATTTATGACTACCCCTCAACTTGCAGTGAACTGAAAGTCTGTGATCAAAAAGAGCAATTGCAATCTTCAGCCAAGTTGTTCATTTGGCTGTTAAAATTTCTTGGTATTATTTGAGGCTTCCTGAAGCCAAGAATTTTTTCATTGCATCCAGAAATCAAATTATTGTCTATTGCTGGACTGAAGAGGTGAGAATGATTGTAGAGATGAAATTATTGTCTTAAAAATTAAAATCCTAAAAAATAATTGTTCCTATTATTATGTCAACTATTTTAGAAAATGTTTATAATACTAGTACGTGCATTTGAATTGATTCAGTGAAATTTGAAGAGAATATGTCTTGAACTCTATACTCTAGTTTGTTTCTTGGTTTCTTTTGTCAGTAGAAAATTTTAAGTTCAGTCCCCCATAGGTTCATCACACAGAAGCCATGTAACTTGTTGAGTTAACAGAGCAGCCGTCGCGATGCTTAAACATTGAAGTGTATGTGTGTTTGGATGTGCATGGGCGTCTGGAGGTGGGTATGTAAGGGAGGTGGTGGTAGATAAATTTTATAAAGGGAAAACTTTACATTTAATTTCGGTACGTTTATAGCCTGATCTCAAGACCAGCAGGACAAGGTAATGAAGAAAAAGATACTTGATAAAGTTGTTAGGAAATTTGTTATAGAGTGTAAAGCAGTTGGGTGAGGGAATGTATTTAAAGTTCATCATTCTTAATTCAAAATCTAGCTTCTCAAGCTCAATGGACAGTTAACTTTGTGGAGATGGGATGTAGTGAAAAGGAATACATTGAAGCCAAATTACAAAGTGAGAAGTGGGAAGAGAAATTTGGGGACATTTCAGTGATAAGAAGGAAGGCAGTAACTTCCTTTCTGGAATGGTGACATCAGTACAATGCAAATATACCAAATGTCTGCCTTCCCTGTTAACTCATACGAGGATGGAATTGTTTGAGAAACCATGACAGGCTCCTCACCCAGCAGTTCTGATAGGTAGGAAAGAATATATTGGTGATGCTGTAGAGAGCACGACAACTGTCTAGCCCATTATGTGTGTTCATTTCCGAAAAGAATTAAATGAGATTCATGATTGTTTTTTAGACTTTGCATATTTAAATATACTTCTCTTTAATACTAACAGTAGCTTTGCTCTCTAAGGATATTTGGAAGAAAACTAGTTATTATTACACCTTAAATAGATTTCTAATTAAAAGAAGTCTTTAAAAAATAATTTCAATGTTTAATTTTTATTGGATCATATTTTACCATGCAGCGTTTGCTGACTTTTATATGTCAGCTCTGATTTTTTCAATCTGCTACGCCAGTCCTAGTGTAAGTTTTATAGAATTCTTGCACTTGAGATAGAGTATAGTGGATTTAGAATAAAGCTTACCTACTGTCATAACTATTGTTTCATATAGTATCCTTCGTATTGTCTATAATACTAGCGTTAGAAACTTAATCAGGTCTAATGGGCCAGGGGGTCAAATATAAATGCTAGAGTGAGGTAGAAAAAAGGAATTACCCTTCTACCTCATGTAAGCCAGGTGAGTCCCTGAGATGGCAACCCCCTAGGAGTATTGCTGGATCAATTCAATTCCATAAATATTTACTGAACACCTACCATGTGCCAGGCACAGTGGTTAATGCATATATATTCGTTAGCATTAAGAATTTGGAAATTCATATACATTTCCAAAAGGAAGAAAGTACGTTAATCCAGAAGTGTAACATTTAAAAACTTTCTGAAAATTACAACTCAGAGTCTGGGTGTTTTTGTGGGATAGATTTTTTTTCTTTTTAAGTGATCTGTCTGTAGGATTCTTCTAACAGCTGCAATACTTGTCCACCAAGTCAGTTTCTTTTGGGGGATTTCAGAAGCCAGGAATGCTGTCAGCTGCATAGGTACTCTGAAGTTAAATTAATTCTGTGCTTTAAGAACTGGCTAGAAAAAAAATAATAATGAGAGAATGAATTAACTTTTTTTGCATTTGACATTCAAAGACTTCTAAATTCTTTTTTAGATGAGAGCTCATGACGTTTTAGTTGTGACATTTGTGAGTTTTCTCTGTATTGCCATATTTGCCTTAAATGAGGCTACACTAGGAAAATAATCTAAATACTTACAGATGAATAGCAGCATAAACTAATATGTCAGTCTTTAATCTTTCGTATGTCCTTTCTTGTTAATGTTTTATATTGTGCAATACATATATTATTTGATCTGTCATTGGACTTGGGGGTTGTAAATTTTAAACTTATTGTGAAATATTTCATTCATATAAAGTAAAATTTTATATGTATATAAAAGTTGTAAAGAATAATAAAATGAACAACTGTGTACCAACCATCCAGATTAAGAAATAGTATATTGCATTAATAGAACCTCCTTTTTCCTTACATTTACCTGGAGTTTTTTTTCCCCCTTACTGTTATTGCAAGCACGTTTTTTGTTGCTAAGTAATTTCTGCCAAAAATACTTGCATCATGTTTGCAAATGACCACTGCTAGTGAATTTCCTGGCCAGTGTTCTTGGCACTGTTTTCCTAGCCTCTACAATCTCTGATTGTTTAATTTGTTTTCATTCCCAGGTCCTTGTAAAGAGTAATGTAGTAGCAGCAGCCTCAGGCTGGAAATATGGAACATAAAGTTAAACAAGATTAAGGAACTTCTTAACAGTTACTCCTTGGATATGAAATTTTCTATGTGAGAATTAATTGCCCACATCCATCTTATTGCATTTTTTATGTCTGTGAATCGTATACTTTTCTTAACTAACTCATGTAATTTATGTTTACATATGGAGACAATATTGATGATCAACGAAAGAGCTCTCCAATTTCATGGAAAAGATTTGGAGTTGTTGTGTTGGTTATTTGCTGTTTGTAGAAAAAATCTGTTGTAGTGGGATGGATTATAGTAACCATAGTACTCTCATAGGTATGAGTAGATTTGGAGTTGTTGGCAGCATTACAGTCAAATTTAGAACTACTCTAGCATGAGATTTATCTTGTATGCTTTTGTAATATCTGATATAACGTATACCCCCCCCCCCACTTTATTTTTTAGAGCAGTTTTAGATTCACAGCAAAAGTGAGTGAAAATGCAGAGTTCTCATATATGCCCCCCAGGCCAACACACCCAGCTTCCCCACTATCAAACATCCCCCAGTAGCGTGGTATGTTTCTTACAGTTGATGAACCAGCATTGACACATTCTTATCACCCGAAGTCCATAGTTTGCGTTAGGGTTCACTTTTGATGTTACCTGTTCTGTAGGTTTTGGCAAATGTATAATGACGTGTACCCACCATTATAGTATCATATGGCATAGTTTCACTGCCCTAAAAATCCCCTGGGCTCTGCCTATTCATCCTCCCCCTCCCCAGCCCTTGGCGAATACTATCTTTTTACTGTCTCCATAGTTTCACCTTTTCCAGAATGTCATATAGTTGGAATCATACGATAATGTTAGATTTTAATCTCTGAAATTCAGTTCAATGTCCAAAAGGGGAGCAGTTTCCCATACTGAAAATGTTCTCTCCAAAGCTTCATTTGGCAGCATTTTCATAAATAAAATTAACCACTATTTTTGTATGTTCACATAGTTATCACACATAAAAGCAGATTTTTTTCTATGGCTGAAGAACTGCAGATTCACTCCTCTATACTCTTCCAAGTTAATTATGGGCATTGAAATATAAGTGCTGATATCACATTTTGATGACCTTCTCCACCCTCCATTCCCAAATGGAGTAAAGTGGGGTCAAGTGGTCTCATAAGCTCTAAGCCCCTTTCCAAAGCCTTTCTGGCAGCAGGCCTGACAATACCCAGGGCATGAGCACATAGAGTCTAGCTGGGACTCCTTCGTCATCTCTGTGCACGTGCTCTGGCTTGGCTGCTGGGTGTTGGCCAGAGTGTTCGTGGAGCGGGGCCAAGGTATTATGAAAAAGCACTCGGTGAGGTTTCAGTTCTCTGATTAGACTGAAAGATTTAGTTGCCAATTGTCATCAACCAAATTTCTCACGCTTTGCCTGATGAGGGACTTGTATTGGTATGCAAAAGGAACCAGAGGCTTTTTAGAAGTTTTTAGTTCTTATTTTAAATCACCACCCAATGAATAGGGGCTCTTACAGTCACCCTTTGATCTGTTTTGTCTAATATCAGGGCTTTATAGGAGGGATTTTTGAATGCTCTTTCAATAATAAAAAAACTTACAAGGCTTTTACATTTTATTTGTACTTTTCTATATATGAATAATTAAACTATGAGAGCATGCATTATATATGTAGTAAAGAACAACAAAGATAGTTCTTAGAAAATGTCCTGCTTCTTCCTTTTGAGACACTGGAGGTCAGAGGATGCTATTCCATAAGTTCTTAAGATATGTTACCAGTCTGTTTATTTTGCCAAGATAAACTGTTAAGACTTAACAAATGATGTCTGCAAAGCACATGCTTTGTAAGTATGTAAACAGGCCACAGATGTTTCTATGGGAAGAAAGGATCTTATTCATCTCATCCGTTTTCCAGTGCTTAGCTCTTAGCATTCAATAAGTTTTTGTTGAAGGAATAAAAGCACCTTCTCCTGTTGCTAGTAACAGATTGAGCACTGTGCTTGGCCATTTTAGCACTGTTTGATCATTTTATATAGATGCTTTTATTTTATTATATTGGTGCACACAAAACATAAAACATGGATGTCACTCTAAAACATAGTAAAGTGACCATGAGTGAACCCACGACCCAGCTCAAGCACATCACCAGTACCTCGGTTGATGTTGCCAGTGTCCTCATCCCAGTTCCACTCCCTAGCTGCTCCCCTCTTCCACCCTGCAAGAGAGGTGACCACTGTTCTGAATTTTATCATTTTCTTGCTTTAAAAATTTTGATCATTTATATGTATAAGATAATGTTATTGTGTGAATATTATGCCACAATTTGTTTTTCCATTTTGCTGTAATTGAATTTTTGAGTTTTCCTTTTTTTGCCTTTAGTGTTACAATAAACATTCTGTGTTTCCTAGCACACATTTGTGAGAATTTTTCTAAGGTCTACACCTAGGAATGGAATCTTTAGATCTTAGGATATGTAAATGTTGAGTTTTAAAAGATACTTTCAAATTGTTTTTTGAAGCGATTGGACCAGTTACATGTTCACCAGTAGTCTGTGTTCTCATTGATCCATGTCTTTGCCATCACAGTTTTTGCCAAACTTGCAAGTATAAAATATGGTCTTAATTTGCTTTCTCAAGTACTAATAATATTTGAGCATCTTTTCGTATATCTAAACATATAATTCCCATGATGTGCTTGTTCAGTCCATTGCTTATTTTCCTATCAGGTTGTTTCTCTTTTTCTTACTTATTTGTAGAAAATCTTTACATATATTTTTACACTAATTTTTTGTCAGTTATTTGTGTTGTAGATCTATTCTCCCAGTTTTGTGGCTCCTCTTTTCACTTTATGGTATTTTTTAAAAAATTAACTTGGAATAGTTTTAGATTATGAAAAAGTTGCAAAGATAGTGCAGAGAGTTCCCGTATACCTTTTACCTAGTTTCCCCTAATATTACCATCTTATATAACCATGGTACATTTGTCAGAACTAAGAAATTAACATTGGTACGTTATTGTTAACTATTTGAATTTCACCAGTTTTCCACCAGTGTCCTTTTTCTGTTCCAGGATCCAATCCTGGATACCGTATTGCGTTTACACTGTATGGTATGTTTTGATGAACAAATGTTCTTCCTCTTAGTGTAGTTGAACTTACTGTCATTTCTTTTATGATTTGCATTATTAGTTCCTTGTTTTGGACACCTACCCTTCCTGTGTTTTCTTCTAAATGCTTTAAAAGTTTGCCTTTCATGATTTTTACCATCTTAGAATTTAATTTTGAATATGGTATCAAGTAGGGACCCAATTTCATTTTTTTCCATATGGATAACAGATTTTTCCAGCAATAACATATATTGTGAGATAATTGCCACAATAGGTTTAGTTAATATCCATCATCTCATAGATGATAAAAAGAAATAGAAAAGAAAAGCCAATTTCTCCTTGTGATGAGAACTCTTAGGATCTACTCTCTTTTAACAGCTTTCATATATACCATACAGCAGTGTTAGCTGTAGTCATCATGTTGTACATTACTTCCCTGGTACTTACTATCTTATAGCTGGGAGTTTGTACCTTTTGACTGCCTTCCTCCAATTTCCCCTCCCCCCACTCCCCACCTCTGGTAACCACAAATATGATCTCTTTTTCTGTGAGTTTGATGGGGTTTTTTTTCTTTTCTTTCTTTTTAGATTTCACATATAAGATCATACAGTATTTGTCTTTCTCTGTCTGGCTTATTTCACTTAGCATAGTGCCTTCAAGGTCCATCTATGTTGTTGCAAATGGTAGGATTTTCTCATTTTTTATGGCTGAATAATATTCCATTGTATGTATATACCACAACTTCTTTATCCATTCATCCATTGATGGGCACTTAGGTTGTTTCCATGTCTTCACTATTGTGAATAATGCTGCTATGAACATGGGGGTGCAGATATCTTTTCAAGTTAGTGTTTTTGTTTGCTTTGGATATATTCCCAGAAGTGGAATTGCTGGATCATATGGTAGTTCTACTTTTAATTTTTTGAGGATCCTCCATACTATTTTCCATAGTGGCTGTACCAGTTTACAACGCCACCAGCAGTGCATAAGGGTTCTGTTTTCTCCACATCCATGCCACCATTTGTTATCTCGTCTTTTCGATGATGGCCATTCTAACGGATGTGAGGTGATATCTCATTCTGGTTTTAATTTGCTTTCCCTAATGACTGGTGATGTTGAGCATCTTTTCATGTGCCTGTTGCCCATTTATGTATCTTCTTCGGAAAAATGTCTATTCAGGTCCTTTGCCTGTTGTTTAATTGGGTTATTTGGTTTTTTTGCTGTTGAGTTGTATGAGTTCTTTATATATTTTGAGTATTTATACCTCATCAGGTATATGGTTTGCAAATTTTTTTCACATTTGGTAGGTGGTCTTTTCACTTTGTGCTGGTTTCTTTTGCTGTCCGCAACATGTGTTGAATAGCCTTTCATTTCTCAATGGCTTGCAGTACTATTGCTGTCATATATCTAGTTTTCACAAATAAGTCGATCTTGCCTGAACTCTCTAATCACTTCCATTGGTCAATTTATCTATTTCTGCACCTATATTTTGCTTTGTTCTAAGAGGCTGTCTAGATAGGTGATAGGACAAGTCCCCCATCCCATTCCTCCTCCAGTTCTTCAGAAGAGTCTTGGATATATATAGCTTTTTATTCTTCCATATGAATTTTGTCAGTCAAATTGGATTGTGGTTGGGATTATAGGGAAACTTTAGTGAAGAATGGACGTCTCTAATATATTAACTCTATCCATAACTGTGGTATTTCTCTGTGCTAATTTAGGTCTAATTTATTGTCTTTCAAAAAAGGAACAATTTTTCTTTGGTACCTTATATTTTTGTTGCTATTGTAAATAGTATCTTTTTTAAACCTCATTTTTCATATTGCTGCTGGCATAGAGAAATGCAGTTGTTTGTACATTGATCTGATATTTACTAACCTTTCAAAATTCTCATTGTGTCTAATAATTTGTCTTTTTAGTCTTCTATCGACAATGACAATTTTGCTTCTTTTCAGTCTTCTCAATTTGTATTTCTTTTCTCTTATTTTATAATACATTTCTTTTTCTTGTTGCACAATGTTGAATACAAGTAGTAATACATCTTTTCTCGTTCATCATGAGGAATAATGTTTGCTATAGATTTTTGAGCTCTCCTTTATCAGAATACTAATAGGTTTGTCTTTAAACATAAATGAGTATTGATATTATTAAATGTGTTTCTACTTAATCTGTTAATGTGATAAATTGCTTTTATGAAAGATTTTTCTAATGTTAAAATTACCGTTGCATTTCTGAGTTGAACCCAACATAATGATCATATATGATGGCCTTTTATGAACTGCTGCATTTCTTATCAGTTATACCAGCTTCATGGTCACTCTCCAACTCATTCTCTTTTTCTCTTCTCTCAGTCAATTTGTGTAAGATTGGTTGTTTTGTTTTGTTTTTTCCTAGTTCAGTAGATCTTGCCTGTAAATCTCCTGAGCCTGTTATTTTCTTCTGGGGAAAAATTTAAACTAATTGAAAATTTTAAATGGTTGGTTATGGGAGTATTCAGGTTTTCTTTTTTTTTTTTTTTATACTGATCCAAGTACCAAGTTACATTTTTTTCTAGAAATGTGTCCGTCTCTTGTAAGTTACATTTTTACTTTTACTTTTTTCTTCATATTTATAATTTCAATTTTGTTACTAATATAATTTCAGAATACAGTTTTAATATTGTGAAAATGGTATATGCTCATTGGTAAAGGTAATTCAGACAGTGCCTAAAGTTAAAATTCTCCAAAAATCTCATCGGTTATCACTTTCTTGGCATTTCTTTATTCACACATAGAGCTGTATAATACCTTTTCCCCCCTAATTATGGAAGTTTAATACTTACTAATTGTTTTAAAAGTTTTTTTGAAAAAGCAAAAAATTAGAAGTAAACCAAATCACTTGTAGTTTCACCTTCTGAAACTTATTAATGTTTAGATGTATTGTTTTCCAGATTTTAAGGTATACCAGTCAGACTTAAATAAAAACAAAATCACCACTTTTTATTTATGTTATTATGAGCATTTTCTTATGTCATTAATTGGTGTTAGAAGTCATGGTTTTTAATGTAAAAGATTAGGGAAGTGGTTCAGTAAATTTATTTGCACTGTTTTCAGTAATGCTGCAGCAAACATTCTTATGTATAAATCACCATGTGACTTTTCTGTTAAATAGACATTCTTGTCAGCTTCATTTTCAGTTAACCCTTCAAATGGTGTCTGGGCTACATAAGGCCACTCTTCACAGCTGCTCTTCCATGAATCAGGCAGGCTTTAGAAGAGTGGGTATGATCTAGAGAGAAAGAAGAAAGATAGTAAGCTTAGCAGTTGAAACTATATTAGAGATTATTTTATTTTTTCGTAGCCCTCTTTGTTTCATACAAGATTTCCGGTGGCGGATTAAAAGAACATTTAGAATGAAATCATCTTTTAAAACTTGCAAAAGACAATCAGAATTAAATAAGAGTAGAAAATCAAAACTAGAGAAAAAGAACAGTCTTGATACACAGACTATAAGCTTATCTGTATATAGTAAGTTTGACTTTTTAAATCTGAATTTGAAGGTCTTGGAATGGGATGGGAGATACAGTTCCTTAAGAGGCTCTCATGCAAAAAGAGGAAGCACACCTGCTTCTCAGAGGAATTTTTCCTAATATTAAGGGAAAACAAAAATAGAAAAAAATCTCTTGCAAAGTTTCGTATAGGGGATAGTGAATGGAATCCTCAATCCCATGGCAGCAAATGATGCTTGAACAGATTTTATTTGGCTATTTCTTACAACATTCTTTAACTTTCAGTATACCACAGGGTCTGGTTGTTGAGTTTCTTTTTTTAAACAGTTCTGGCTATTTTAAACATTGATTTTTCATGACTTTATTTTTCCTTAGAGACCTTAGAACAAAAAGAACATTTACTATCTTGCAATTATCTTATGGATACATTAGACTCTTTTTTTATAAGTCTAAAATACATTATGGTATCTTAGTGACCTGATTTCTCCTATATCTTGGAACATTTTGCTGTTTCATGATCTTCGGAAGTATTTCACCATTACTCATCAATTCCCACCTACAATTTTAAAAAAGATATAAAATAGTAAGAAAATAGAGGAATGATGGGATCACCTATAGGGATGACATAACAGTGAAATGAATCACTACAAATGAAATAAATAGCTACTATTCATTATTTTTCAGTTTTCTAATGCATTTCCCAAAATATGGCTTTCAAGAAGCTATAAAAGAAATCTGGAGATCATCTTCTAAGTCTTTTTTTTGTTTGTTTTTAGTATTTAATTGGATACAGTTTGGAATTCAGAATTTTTCATTTTCTGCCCATAGTAACAAAGAGAAGGAAATTGCCAGAATAAGACATTTCACAGTGATAAAATGACTCAGAAGATGAATGTAAAGAGACAGCAGCACTCTAGGCTCTAATAATGATGGTAAAATTGATAGTATAAGTGACATCTGGGACTGAGTTTTAGCTGATGATATTCTAGATAAATTTTCTCAAACTCTGCAATTCGTGAGCAAACGATATATTTCCAAGGACAGAGAGGAAATAATGGCATTCTCATCCAGTCAGTCATTCCACAGGAAGAACTTCACCCAATATTTTGTGACAAGAGTTTGGATCGTCACATTTTGCTAAAGGATGTTGATAGTATTCCTTCATTTTTTTTGATGTTCATGCAACAAAATTTACTTAATGTGGTTTTAATTGTATTAATGCTGAAAGCGGTGTGTACAAAGGTGGTTGGAAGGAAGTAAATGATGTAGAAATTTTAAAAAATTGATTGAATTGATCATTTGCATTGGTTATAAATCTAAATGAATATGTTATTGCATTTATGGAACCAAGAAAATGGCTGTCTTTCAAGAAGATTATCAACTCTTAAAGTTTTCAAAAGTATAATGCATTTTGATGAAACATGGGCAAGAAGCAGCAGCATTAATAGTAAGTTAGAGCCTATTAGAGGTAGATTTTATAAGTACAATTGATCCTCTTTATTCACAGATTCCATATTTGCAAGTTCACCTCCTTCCTAAATTCCCTTTGTAATCCCCAAATCAGCACTCAAGGCACTTTCATCTTCATTCCCAGACACGTGCATGCAAAGAGGAACGAAACATGAATCACCTGGCATGCTTGTTCCCAGCCGAGGGCAAATTAAGCAAATGCTCTGCCTTTTTGTTTCAGCCCTCATACTATAAACAAGTGTCATTTTCATGGTCTCCAGTGCTACGTTTTTCAAATTTTTGTGTGAAATGGGGTATTCCAAATTTTTGTCACAAAATACTGAAGTTCTTCCTGTGTAATGACTGAGTGGATGATTTTGCTGTTCAAAATGGGCCCCCAAGTGTTGTGCTGAAGTGCTGTCTGGTGTTCCTAAGTGCAAGAAGGCTGTGATGTGCCTTATGGAGAAGATACGTGTGTTGGATAAGCTTTGTTCAGGCATGAGTTGTATGTTGTTGGCTGTGAGTTCATTATTAATGAATCAACAATATATATTAAATAAGGTGTCCACAAACAGAAACACGCATAAAGCAAGGTTATGTATGGATCAGTTCACCTGTACATGGTGAAAAATGTAGTGACCGGGGAAGGAACCTAACCCTGTATTTGCTGATTCAGTGTTCACGGCAACTTTATACATCATAAATACCTCAAATGACGAGAATTGACTATATACAAGATGAATACGTTCCAGTTAGTTGCATTCAAAGAATGTTGCTCTTTTTTGGTATATGTACTTTCAAGGCCAGGAAAATATGGAATAAAAATCTGGGTTTGCTGCATTTAAATTCTTATTAAAATTATCTAATGAAGTTCTTTTCACTTTCTCTCCCTTCTTAGTAAATTTTTCACAAAATGAGTTAAAAATGTAAAAAATTTTTTAAAGACCCATTTGATCCAGAAAACGACAATTTTTCTTTGTCTACTATGGGTTAATAAAGCTGAAGGCATAAAACACGATTCACTGAAAGTAGTTCACTTAGGTGCTTAGATGTTATATGATCTGCTCATGGTATTCTGGTGGTCCAGCTTAACCTGGAATATTTGAAATAGATCTTCCGTTACTTTTCTTTTTTGAGTCATTGACAAATTGCTAGAATAACAGTTTGAGATGGTGCTTTCTGATGAACGTTCCAGAGTTCTTGTAGGATGAGGCCTGTTTTTGTTTTAGAAACCAGAAAAGGAAGTTACAGATTAGCCCTATAAACCTTTAGTATTCCTGGGTTCACCACCTATTAACAGAATGTCAGAAATTGTGGATTGTGCCAAAACCTTTTTAAGAGTGAATACGTAGTTCAAACACTCTACTACTTTATTACGAGAGATGCCATTGTTAAAAACTGACCCTGAAATGTATGTTTATCTCTTATGACCTTTAGTGTATTTTCTGAAATTGTTTGTTTGCTTCTCACTCTTCCCCATTGGACTGAGGCTTGAAAGCTTGGATGGTATGTTATTTAGGTCTTTGCACTAAGCATAGTACTTGACATTCCCAGTTTCACTGAATAGTGATCTAGTGAATTTGTGGATGAAGAAACTGACACACAGATTAAATTATGTATCCAGGTTACTAATTAATGGCAAGATCAGGATAGGGAATCTTATTAGAGTGTGAGAAAATTAAGTGATATATTAACACTTTGAGGTCCACAGAGGTATCCTTAATCACTAGGTGTAGAATCTTCCTCCTCAATATGGCAGAATACTTTACTTTGAAGTTATTTTAGGGCACAACCTATACATGGTGAAAAACTTAATACCAAGCCTGCATGATTGTTAGTTTCCTTTTGGTCTGTATTGCTTGCTGTCTGCTTGGCTTTCCCACTCTTGTCCTCCCACACTTTGTGAGGACACTTGTGGTGTTCCTTCTGCCAGCACCCTCTCAGGTTCCTTGCTTTTCTTTTTTATTGTAAAATGTTTGGGAGCATCTATGATGTTCTTCCTACATATTCTTAAATATGCTGATTAAGACAGGCTATTTTCATCATTCTTCACCTTTTCTAAAATCATTTAAAAGCGTGTAGTAAGTACACATTTTATCTTTTTGTTCTAACATTTCTCTTCTTAACTACAGAAAAATGTTAATATTTTTATTTGAAAAAGACATGTTCCATAAAGTACTGAATAGCTGGTCTTCTCAAAAAATGAACATTAATTCCTGCTTGCCTAAGAATTATTTAAATTGAGTTAGAAAGTTGAATAAAAAGCCTACACATTTTTACTGCAATGTTTGAATTGATGAGTTACTTTTAAAACAAGCTCAGTTAGGGGGCCGGCCCGGTGGCACAGCGGTTTAGTCCGCGCTTGGCAGCCCGGGGTTCGCTGGTTTGGATCCCGGGCGCCCGCCGACGCACTGCCTGTCAGCCATGCCGTGGCGGCGTCCCATATAAAGTGGAGGAAGATGGGCACGGATGTTAGCCCAGGGCCAGTCTTCCTCAGCAAAAAGAGGAGGATTAGCAACGGATGTTAGCTCAGGGCTGGTCTTCCTCACCAAAAAAAAAAAAAAAAAAAACCAAGCTCAGTTAGCCAGATTGTTGAATAAAATTGAGAACCTTTGTTAAAAGAAAAACTTACAAAACTATTTATATATGTGTAGCAATGTGATTTTTTTTTTTTTATTTTCTCAATGTTTATTTTTCATTCTGGTAGCAATGTGACTTTTGTTGTAATGCCCATCTTATTTCTCAGGCCATTTGTTTTATAAATGTTCTTTTCTCTTAGCTTGATAAAGATGACATGGTATACATGGAAGCATATGACAAATTGCTGGAGTCCTGGCTAACTTTGGTCCAAGATGACAAACATTTCCATAAAGGCTTTTTTACCCAACATGCAGTTCAAGTTTTCAATTCCTATATTCAGTGCCACCTAGCTGCTCCAGATGGCACAAGGAATTTGGTAAGTTTTAAGCCAGGTTGTAATTAAAAATCTGTTTCATCATAGGCTCTATTTTATCTGTTTTATCCTATTATGCCATTGTATAATACTCAAAATTTAGGATGAGCTCCTTCAGAAGATTTGCTGAGAGCATTAGATGGAGAGCAAAAGTGGTCCCTCTTGTCTAAATGAGTTCATGTTTTATGGGATGTTGCTTATAGTTACCTCCTTTCCCTTCAGTTTTCAGTTACTCACCTGAGTCTTTCTAGTTGTCACGTGCTGTGAATGACTTCTTGTATCCAAAGGACCATGCATCTTAAAGACGTCACATCGTTTGAGGGACAGAAGTTAAATTCTCTGGTGTGGGAGGTGGGTTGTGGATATCCAGTTAGCTGTGTTTACATGTGTGTGCCAAGGGGTAATGCTCTCTACTTTCTTTCTCTTCTGTGCCTCCCACCACCCAACCCCCCTTTTGGTAACTACTAGGGCTGTCAGCATAGTTAAATAGAAGTCCCTCGACAGCTGCACTCAAACGTTGGTTCTCTCTAGCTCTCATTTTCATGTATAGTGCCAAAGTTATTTTACAGTGCAACAGAAATGCATGGTTTTTTGAACGTGAGTGTGCAGTTCCTCATTTTGATTTCTTTCATCGATAATAGACTGCCAATGGTGTGGCCTCTCGTGAGGAAGAAGAAATAAGTGAACTTCAAGAAGATGATCGAGACCAGTTTTCAGATCAACTAGCCAGTGTAGGAATGCTAGGAAGAATTGCTGCAGAACACTGTATACCTCTTCTGACAAGGTACACACAGTCCAAAGAAACCCCATGGAGCAAATATTCTCTATTCACAATTCCCTGGAGAGCACTTAAAGTGTTTAAAGACTTTAAACACCCCCACCCCGTATCCCAGCACCCTGGAACAAATGGACAGAAACATACTCATGATTGCATTCCTTGGCTTGTACATTTGGAGCCCAGGCACTACAGCATAGATGGCAGAGAGATTATGGAAAACATGGTATGAGAAATGATTTGACCCATATCAATAAAACCTTGGAATAACCAGTTTTCAAATGCCTGTTGTAAACCTTGATTGTTTGTAAAGCAGTGTTTTAATTCTATGTCATAAACAAATCACAATTCCTATAGTGCTATGAGAACAGTTGTGTATATAATAAATATTTTTGTATATGTGTTTTTGCGCTAACATCTTAATTTATGTTGTCTAATAAATGGAAATATAAGATGTTCTAGGTCTTTGCTTGTTGAACTTTATGAAGCTATTGGTTTTTTTGCTCTTTTAGTTTATTAGAAGAAAGAGTAACAAGGCTCCATGGTCAGTTACAACGACATCAGCAGCAATTACTTGCTTCACCTGGTTCTAGCGCTATTGACAACAAAATGCTTGATGATCTGTATGAAGATATTCACTGGCTTATTTTAGTTACAGGTTGGTTGGGTGTTTCTTTTTAAAATGTAATTGCCGACTGAGTAGTTTAAGCCTTAAAAGAGGCTTCATATATTAAAAACAATAGTCCATACATAGTATTGGATGAAGTTTGGATATAGCTAACTGTATGTCGTAGAAGTTAGGTGTTGTTATTGTTGTCATTATTATTATCCCAATCTTATAAATGAAGAAGCTGAGACTTAGAGAGTTATAAGAAACTAGTACCTGGTCACACTGCTATTAATTTTTGGAGCCAGAATGCAAATCTAGGCAGTCTGACTTTTAGGGTCTTCTTCAGCCCGTACTATCAGTGTTTCTGTATTTTAAATAATCAGGGAAAAAAATCTTAATTTTTGAAAAGGCATTCCCAAATATTGACTTTTGATATAGATAATAGTAGAATTCTTATTAACTTTACAGAATATATTACTGAAAATTACTAAAAGGTAGTAGATTAAAAAGCCTACATGTCAGTATGAATTATAAAATTGGTGATTAAACATTTGTCCTTTGACCTTTCTGTATTTTTGAGAGTTAATTATCTGAGAAATAGAAAGTGTCTTCTCATCAGACTTGAAATTAACATATTAACATTTATAATTTACTTTTACATCAGTTTATATGATGTATATAAATCAAATAAAACTGAAAACATTTAAGTGCAATTTGATAAATGTAGATTTGTTAAGTGTTCATTTTTAATTTTTTTTAAACTGAAGGCTACCTCTTAGCTGATGATACTCAGGGAGAGACTCCGCTAATACCTCCAGGAATAATGGAATATTCCATTAAGCATTCATCTGAAGTTGACATTAATACAACACTTCAAATTTTGGGATCTCCAGGAGAAAAGGCTTCTTCCATCCCAGGGTACAACAGAACAGATTCTGTGATTAGGTAATATGAACTCTATAGCTGTGCTCTTGTAATTTATACTGTTTTATAAATTCTGAGTTGATGGGTAGATGACTAGAGTGATAGGCACGTTGTAAATCTGATAAATGAAAGAAAATAAAACTTGGAGAAGCCTTGAAATAAACAAGGATGGCAAGTACTCAATATATTTAAGCTGTGCCACTCTGGTGATAATTGACAGCTATATCCAGTACTGAGGAAAACAAATGTAAAATTATTCTCAATACAATGAGACTTTGAAGGGACATTCGATCTAATGTACTATGAACATATCCCTTGTCCATCAGAAAGCAGTACTAATGCAGGTATAGGCACCCTAAATGAAAGAAACAAAGAATGTGAGAGTGAGATTCTTAGAAAACAAATGAACATTAACTAGTATTTATTGTTCATAAAGCTAAAACTACATTTCAATGGCTTTCTTAAGGAAAACTATGATTCTTATATTAGAAAATGGAAATATTTATCTTGAATATGTGGAACTTGAGAGGCCTGTTAGGTGAAGTTACAAGACAGTAGTGTGCCTCCAACGAGACAATTCACTTTGATCTTCCTACTAGTAATGGCAAAATTTTCATTAATTCTTAATGGTGAAACTAAGGAAGGATAAATCTGGACTAAATACCCTCCTAAAAGTGGATTTGAAAATAGCATTTTAAATTTCAGTATCTTTAGCTTTAAATTTAGAGCTCAGGCAGAGATATCAATAATGAAATAACATTGGTTTTTGTCAGTTGCAAAATTAGTAATCAAACAGGGTGCTGTCTACCTCATTCTTTTTATTTTAGTGCAATAATACATGGATATCACTTAAACCCGTGCAGTAGAAAATATGATATTAAAAAATTGAATTGTTACGCTAATATCAAGGAAATGTTTGGGAATATATTTACTTTATTGTTGCATTCTCTTGGCTGAAATAAAGTATTAGTGCTCTATTGAAAAAGTTTTATCTTTTCCTTTTGGGATTACTACAGGCATTAGATTAAGTGTCTGTGGAAATTATTGCTTTTGCTTTGGTTTGATTCATGATGAATGTTAATTTCAAAGATAGTTCATTTCAGGGTGCTGTCATTATTATATTCTTTGTCATATTTCTTGCCTGGGCAGTACTTTCAGGAATGCTTTCCTTGTATTTTCAGTGCTTTTTCAATTTTTGCCAGTCCCAGGTATCAGTGTGGGAGCAAAACATTTTGGTATCTGAGAGCACAGACTATGGAGGGTTGAGGTGAGGGTTGGAACAACATCACCATTTTGTTTTCAGTCCAAAGAAGTAATGTGAAATTGAATGGTATATGGGAGAAACAGTCCTTGTTTGACTTAAAAAGTAGTTCACATTTCTTAAGGAAATTATCATTTGACAAATAATTATTGAGTAGCTACTACGTCCCAGGCACTATTCTAGGCATTTGGGAAACCTCAGTGAACAAAACAGACAAAAATCACTCCCCTTTTCAAGCTCCTTGAAGGGGAGCGATAATAAATAAGTAAATTAAATTGTATGTTAGAAGACCGTGAGTGTGTGGGTAAGAAACTGGGCAGAGTGAGGGGGGTCAGGATTGCAGACTTGAAGAACTGTTTTGTAGTTTTAAATAGTACAATCAGTGTAGGCTTTATTTAGAAAGTGACTTGAGGTTGGTAAGGGAGACCACAAAGGCCGGCGGGAAGAGCATTCCAGGCAAAGGCCCTATGGGTGCCTGGCACGTTCAAGGAACAGCAAGAACTGCCATTGTGGGTTGAGCAGAGTGAGGTGGAATTTTGTAGGAGATGGAGTTAGAGGGGAAAATAGAGAGAAATCAGCTAGTCTTTAGGCCTTTGGCTTTTGTTTTGAGTGAAGTGAGGTGCTATTGTAGCATTTTGAGCAGAAGAGTAACGTGTTTAAATGTTACTCTGCTGCATTGAGAGTAAACCATCAGGGGCAAAGATGGAAGTAGGAAGACCAGTTAAGAGCCTCATTGCTGTAATCTTAAAGAAAGATGATGGTGATCCAGACCAGAGTGATAATAGTAGAGGTTGTGAGAAGTTAAAAGAGAGCTCTGTTTGACTCATTGTGCTGACTTTTAGTTTATGAAATGCAAAGGTAATCTAAGATTAATTTGGAAAGTTTGGGAAACTGAGTGCTGTCTGAAATATAAAATATCTTTAGATAGCATGCTTAAGAAATTGAGGTAGGATTGGAGTATTTCAACAGTTAGAAAAATATTTTGATGTCTTCATCAGTTGTTTCTTCAACTTGCCTGTGTGCCAGGATCTGAGGATACAATAGAAGTGTGGTAAGAGTGATATAGGAGCGCCTAGGTTCACCTAACCTGTTGGTAGGGAGGATCAAGGGAAGGCCTTCTTGGAAGAGATGGCATTTAAACTGCTACTTGA
Organism: Tapirus indicus; assembly: GCA_031878705.1. Lineage (NCBI taxonomy): Eukaryota > Metazoa > Chordata > Mammalia > Perissodactyla > Tapiridae > Tapirus > Tapirus indicus. The sequence goes on along the minus strand of CM062930.1, from coordinate 83,801,644 downwards.
GGGATAAATAGGAATTTGCAACATATAGAGGAAGTCAAAGAGTATTCCAGGCAGGGACAACAGCACAGGGAAAGGCCTGGAAGTGAGAGCATGATTTAGAGCATGAGAGAGTTTGGTGTGGCTCATGTGTAAACATGGAGGGGAGAGGTGTTTGATGAAGATTGAGAGGTTGGGGTGGACACTGTGCATTGGACTAATGAGGTAGGAGTAAAAATGGTGAAAAGGATTTGAAATGGGAAGTGAACTCATCAAAATGTTTTAGAAGGATTTATGCTGTGGAAGATAGATTTAGAGGATGACAAGGCAAGTTAGGAAGCATTATCGTTAGTAGTGGAATGAAGACGGAAAGAGGCAGATGGATGTTCCAGGTGTTTCAGAGGTAACTCTATGGGACTTTGCTGATGGATTGAGTGTGGTGATGAGAGAGGAAGGAATGAAGAAAGGCTCCCAGGGGAGCCTCACATTTATCTGCTTGAGAACTGCCTGTGGTACTCTTAGTTTCTCTACCTTGCTCCCACTTTATAAAAAAGGCAAAAGCTCTCACTCATTCTAAACCTTACTATGATGGATTGGCGCGTATGTAAAAACGTGCAGAATGCCAAATGAAGTGACAGTCCCAAATAATGTGGTATTGGGAGTGAAAGATTGAGTAAAAACCAGTAATTTTACAAGTCAGGAGATTTTTAGTCCTTTGCATTAAATGACACTGAAGAGGGACTTAGTCAAGTTGTCAGTTAAGAGATAATTAAAAATAATTTCTGATGGCAGATCTCAGTGATTTTTGCCATATAACTTGGAAGAAGTTCAAATAATTTAGAAACCTTGCTATTCTAAAAATACTTTCTAAAAATTTATGTGAATGAATTTTTTCAGTGTTTATATCTATTAGAATGAAAAACAGAAGTCAAATTATGCTCAACTCTATCTCATTCTAACAGTAAAGAATATTTTTTCACAGATACATGAACTAATTTGGAAAAATAAAACCCTGCTATATTAATTTCATTCAGAGATGCACAAAATTTTATTTTTATGTTTAACAATTTATTTAAACATATTTTGCTCAATTGTGAACTAATAAGTATTGTAATGATGTCTCAATCCACAAGACATTTTTAAACAGTCTTATGATCACTGGAAATTTAAAAATGTATATTTTAATATCTAGACATATTTGTTTCAGAGAGGTATATGGTATGATCAATATAATGAGTAGAAAAATTTATTATATTAGGATATTCTAAGGAGAAATGAAACTGAAATGAAAATTTAGGGAGAAAAAGAAATAATGTAAAGTTTCCAACTGTTGAAGAAAAACTTATTTTTCAAATGGATAATGGTGGGTATCAAAACACTATGATAATTAATTTCCAGTGCATAAATTTGAATGGTTATTGTAACTATTTAATTCAAATTATGTTAGGCAGCAAATTTAATCATTTAAAACTATTTATTCTTATGGTACAAATGTGAAACATCAACTTGCATCTATTGTAAGGCCGTTGGGATATTTTGTTCACATACACCCTAAAATAATTTTTTAAAGTTTAAGCACTGGTGGTATAAGGAGTATGTGTGTAGCAAGAAAAGAAGAGGTTGTGGGGGTAGAACCTTAAAAACAACCTGATTTAAGGAAGGTCAGAGGAAGAGGAAGATGTCATAGACTGGGAAAAGCAAGCAGATAGATTAGGGGAAATATGGGAGGTATGGTGCAAGGGAAGAAATTATTTCAGAAGGGCAGAGTGGGCAACAGTATCTAGTACTTCTGAGACATCCAGTTGGATGAAGAACTGAAATATGTCCGTAAGATTTTGTTACAAGGAGATGATTTCAGTCATCTTGAGAGCAGTAAAGAAAGGAGCAGAAGCCAAACTCCAGTTGATTTGAATGCCTGTCTTGGTGCTGATGTTCATAAAATGGTGTTTTCATGAGTTCTTTCAATTAAATCCTTTGCTTCTTTGCCTTTTAGCTAAAGTCAAGTTAAATATATATCACTTCTGATTATGTGCTCTCCTACTCCCACTCCCAGAACAGACTTTTTTACTTATCTGCATATCACACTATGTTATTAACACCATACAATCATATGAATTACATAGTGTAGGAAATGACAATATGCACACTTATGTAGGTAATTTTTCTAGCAAAGTTTTTATTTTAAGATACTATTAAGAATCAAGTCTGTTAGGAAATAAGTAGGACTTTCAGATTTAGAGACAAGACTCAATATTCAAAACATTCTAGATAAGTCAGTTACCAGATCCTACACCATAAAATGACCAATGTATAAAAAGAAACAGTGCTAACCATGGAAATTTTAAGAAGTGATGCAGTGCTGAAGAATTTAGCATTCACTCTGAACTTTTAATTTCATGTATTTCTCCATTTTGAATTTGAAAAAAATTTTTAGACAGTAATGCTGAGATATGCACATGCAGTTACAACTTAAGCAGAAGGATGTCTCTAGCCATGACTTTCTTCCCTTTCTTTGTCTTGTTGCCGACTTCCTGAAAGGTCAGCAATAAAATGGGGCTATTGTCTACAACCCTATTGAAAATTTCAAGTATACACTGGCCTAAATCCAGAGAGTTGAGAAACAAAAAAGGACTTTTAAGAAAAAATTATGGCTAGACAATGAATAAATAGATAAAAGAATAAATGACTTCTTTTTATACCTACAGGCTGTTATCTGCCGTTCTAAGAGTTTCAGAAGTTGAATCTCGAGCAATAAGAGCAGATCTCACTCATCTACTAAGCCCTCAGATGGGCAAAGATATTGTTTGGTTTTTAAAACGCTGGGCAAAGACTTACCTCCTGGTGAATGAGAAGCTATATGATCAGGTAAATCATGTAAAACTGTTTAACTTCATTTGGATTTATGACGATGGCAATTATAGAAATGAGAACATTTTTCTTGGTGGATTTTCTCATCAAAATGTAACTAAGACTTGAACATTTTCTGCATTGAGAGAACTGTATGCATGGCATGCTATTTTAATAACTTTTCTTAGAGCACATCATTTGATTCAGCTTATTTTAACCAATATTAAGTTATAGATTACTGTTTGGGAACAGATTCATTTATGTTCTTTGTATCTGGTGTAAATAACATGTTAGTGTGTTAATAATATGAGAATAATTAAAGCTAACAGGAAAATCACAGTGGAAAATGTAAGTGGATTGAGGATGTGTTTTTTGGACTTAAAAAATGAATACATTCATAAAATTCATGTGAAGTAAATAGTACTTCAGATTCAGATGCTAATTTCAGTTTGATTTTTTTATGGATTTTTTTTTCCCAGCTGATCTTTCTTTCTGACCTTAAAAAATTTGTTTTCTCTCTTAAGATAAGTCTGCCTTTCAGTACAGCATTTGGAGCAGATACAGAGGGTTCTCAGTGGATTATTGGCTACCTCTTACAAAAAGTCATCAGTAACCTCTCAGTATGGAGTAGCGAGCAGGACCTTGCAAATGATACTGTACAACTCCTTGTCACTTTGGTGGAAAGAAGAGAAAGGTAAGTTGATTGTAAGAGGCAGACTGTGCGTGCGTACGTGCGGGTGTGTATGTGTAACTTGTTTGCTTTTTTAGTGTAGTCTTTTCAAGTGGCAGACAGTGACACACTCCTAAGGTCCAGACAGACCCTGCAGTTTTGGAGCAGTACGTTTACAACAGTATCATATTGTCACAGATGCAAATGGGGCTTTTCCCATGTGATAGTTGAGGATTGCATTGGCTGTTCAAGGATTCGGCGTCAAAGAATCTTATGAGTAACATATATTTAATTTAGTAGTTTATAGTTTTAAAAATACTTAAATATAGAATAGTCTCATTTAATTTTTCAGGTGTCCTGTTAGTATTATCCCATTTTAAAGATGAGAAAAATTGATCATTTGATAATTAATATTTAATTTAATTTTGCATAGTAAAATTTTTAATGCTTTCTACAACAAATTCTGGAAACGTTTTCATTTTTCTTACTATGTAGGAATATGATTGTTATTATTATTAGTGTTGTCATTGGCAACTATTTATTGAATTCTTACAGTTTACTAGGGACTGTTCCAAGCATTTCATATATAGTACCTCATTTAATCATCACATCAGTCTCAGCCATGAGATGTAGGGCAGTTATTACTTTTGTTCTCCCTGTTTTACAGATCAGGAAACTGATAATTAAGAGAGATTAAATAAATCTTACATTCTCAAACAACTAATGGGATTTGAATGCAAGCTTGCATGACTCCAAAGTCTATACCAAATTTACTGTACCATACTTTAAAAATTAATTAAACCCAGTTACCTTCCATTTTTGTTTAACTTAATATGCATCTAATGTAAATACTACATTTTCTGTTTTGTTATTTCTACCTATAGGGCAGACTTAGTAATTCAGTGTGAAAATTGGTGGAACTTAGCTAAGCAGTTTGCAAGCCGAAGCCCACCTCTGAATTTCTTGTCCAGTCCCGTGCAGAGAACACTGATGAAGGCTCTTGTCTTGGGAGGTTTTGCACATATGGACACAGAAACCAAACAGCAGTATTGGACAGAGGTAACAGTTCCCCTTATTTTGATTGCACCCTCTTGTGTAACCCTGTAGTTGTTTTATCTATGTGTTGCTATAAAATAGTCTTAGCTTTTCTGGTACTTGCCCCTCCTAATGAATAGGTTGAAGCTTATTATTTTACAGCTATCATCTTATGATCTGTGATAACATTGAATATTAAGTGTTACGTGGTTTAGGCACATTTTTCCGCAACCCAAATTAGAGGCTGAACAGTTATGTTAATTCTTCATTAAGAATCAGTGAAATGTTTCCTTATCTTGAAGAAGGAGACGCATATTTGCTATTGTGTTACTTTGCTAGGGCTGCTGTAACAGCAGAAATTTATTGCCTTACAGTTCTATAGGCTAGAAGTCTGAGATCAAGGTGTTGGTAGGGTTGGTTCCTTTTTAAGGCTGTGAGGGAGAATCTGTTCCAGGCCTCTCCCCATGCTTCTGGTGGTTTGCTGGCAGTCTGGCATTCCTTAGCTTATAGAAGCATCACCCTAGTCTCTGCCTTCATCTTCACATGACCTTCTCCATGTGTTCATGTCTGTGTCCAAATTTCCCCTTTTTGTAAGGACACCCACCAGTCATACTGGATTAGGGACTCATCCTAATGACCTTATCTTTTTTTTTTTTTTTGGTGAGGAAGACCAGCCCTGAGCTAACATCCGTGCCCATCTTCCTCCACTTTATATGGGATGCCGCCACGGCATGGCTGACAGGCAGTGCGTCGGCGGGCGCCCGGGATCCGAACCAGCGAACCCCGGGCTGCCAAGCGCGGACTAAACCGCTGCGCCACCGGGCCGGCCCCTAATGACCTTATCTTAATTTAACTAATTACGTCTGAAACAACTCTATTTCCAAATAGGGCCATGTTTTGAGTTACTGGGGGTTTGGACTTCAACATATCATTTTTGGAGGGACATAATTCAACCCATAACAACCACCATGGACACATTGCCTTATATAATAAGGCAATAAATCAAGAACCAAGAGTTACCAGCATATGTACGTTGCCAGCCTATAATCCTTGTGACTAGAAGACTCTTGATGTCTGAGAAGGGGCACAGCAACAGAATTAAGCAGTTGTCTCTGACTTTAGAACCAGAAGGAAAACCAGGCTGAGCATGTATTTCTAGTTTAAATAATTATATTATCATATGTGTAGCTTTAAATAGAATTAAGATATTATCTTCATAAATAAAGATATTTACTCTTACACCCAGGGCAGGACTGATTATCTGAAGTTATGTTCTACGCTAAGAGAAATTGGAAAGGAAAAAAAACAGGCAAGAACTTTGTGTCAGTCTTGACCTTATAGAACAGAGGTTGGCCAACTGCAGCCCACAGACCAAATCTGGCCTGCTCTCTGTTTTTATGAAATAAAGTTTTATTGAAACAAGGTCATGCTCAATTGTTTACATCTTGTCTATGGCTGTTTCTGCACTACGATGCAATTGTAATTCAGTAGTTGGGCCAGAGATGGTGTGTCCTACAAAATCTAAAATATTTACCCTCTGGTCCTTTATAGAAAAAAGTTTGCTAATCCTTACTGTGGAGGCTTAATTTTTTATCCTTTTTTTAGCTAATCAGTTGGAAGGAGATGAGGATGGTAGCAGAATTCTGCAGATGGCATTGAGGAAGTCGTGTTCTGCAATTTGTGTTATTTCTTTTTTTTTTGAACCTAAATTACTTAAGGAAGTGAGGTGATGGCATGCACTTTTCCATAAATAATGATTTTTTCCTAGTTTTATTGAGATGTAATTGACATACATCACTGTATAAGTTTAAGGTACACAGCATGATGGTTTGACTTACATATATTGTGAAATGATTATCACAATAAGTTAGCGTCCAACATCTTATATAGATCCAATAAAAAGAAAAGGAAAAAAAATTTTTTTCCTTGTGTTAATAACTTACATGTGCATCATAGTCATCATGTTGTACATTACATCCCTAGTACTTATTTATCTTATAACTGGAAGTTGGTACCTTTTGAACACCTTCCTCCAATTCCCTCTCCCCCCACCTCCTTCTGGTAACCACAAATCTTTTTCTATGAATTTGGTTTTGTTTTTTGTTTTTTTTTAGAGTCCACATATAAGTGAGATCATACAGTATTTGTCTTTCTCTCTCTGACTTATTTCACTTAGAATAATGCCCTCAAGTTTTATCTATATTGTCGCAAATGGCAGGATTTCCTCATTTTTTTATAGCTGAATAATATTCCATTATGTGTATACATACACCACAACATTATCCATTCATCTGTTGATGGGCACGTAAGTTGTTTCCATGTCATGGCTGTTGTAAATGTTAAATAACAAAAATTCAACTGAGTAAAATTAAAGATCGAATTGGCTTTATTAAACAATTCATGAATTGGGCCATCTAGCAAATAGAGAGTTCCATTGAGCTGCAGAAAAGGAAGGTTTTTTTAAAGGCAGAGAAGGAGTGGAAAAAAGGAAATTATTAGCACAGAATGCGTTATTTTAGGTGAGATTGCCCTCTGAAGGAAAACAGAAGGGGTCTCTCAGTCGATTACTGGTGCTGACCAGGAAATTCCAGGTTGCCTGGTTAAAGCTCACGTTCCTGGGAAAGTTGAAACTATAGTTAGGTTAGGTATTAAGTTTTGGTGGAGCTTAGCAAAAGTGACTCCATTTTGGGCCTGTTGTCTCCTTTTTTATTTATTTATTCATTCATTATTTTATTGAGGTAACTGGTTTATAACATTATGTTAATTTCAGGTATACATCTTTTTATTTCAATTTCTGTATATATTGTCTCCTTCTTAACATAAATAATGTTGCTATGAACACGGTGGTGCAGATAGTTAGTGTTTTTGTTTCCTTTGGATATATTCCCAGAGGAATCCAGCAATTCCCAAAGGATCCACATTCTGGATCATGTGGGAGTTCTGTTTTTAATTTTTTGAGGATCCTCCATACAGTTTTCCATAGAGGCTGTACCAGTTTACCTTCCTGTCAACAGTGCTTGGGGATTCCCTGGTCTCCATGTCCTCACCAGGATTTGTTATCTCTTGTCTTTTTGGTGATGGCCTTTCAAACAGGTGTGAAATAGTATTTCATTGTGATTTTAATTTGCATTTCCCTACTGAGTAGTGATGTTGAGCATCTTTTCGTGTACTGTCTGTTATTTTTTAATGTGTGCTGGAAGTTATGATGACCGTCAAAATGGGGAATGTGATGTGTAATTCAGATATTCTTTGTTTTCTGTGCTTTTTCTGCCTCCAGCAATTAGAAATGTTTTGGAAAGTGAATATTTATCCAGTTTGAGCAAATAAAGTTGAAGAAATGAATGAAGCATGTGAATCAAACTTTTAGAAAATTCATGCTTTATTTTTGTAGGTTCTTCAGCCACTTCAGCAGCGATTCTTAAGAGTGATAAATCAAGAAAACTTCCAGCAGATGTGTCAGCAAGAGGAGGTCAAACAGGAAATCACTGCCACGCTGGAGGCCCTTTGTGGCATTGCCGAGGCTACCCAGATTGACAATGTAGCAATCCTCTTTAATTTTTTAATGGACTTCCTTACCAATTGCATTGGATTGATGGAAGTTTACAAAAATACCCCAGAGACTGTCAATCTCATAATAGAAGTTTTTGTTGAAGTTGCACATAAACAGATATGCTATCTTGGAGAGGTAAGCACTTTCTAATTTTATCCTTTCAATATTAAAACTCCTTAAAGCTGTAATAAAATAATAGATACTTTACTTCAAGTTTAATGAATATTATCTGAAATAGTATTTTTGTGCCTCCAAAAGATTTTTCAAAAAGACGGTTTTCAAACGAACTCAGAAGGGGCCGCCCGGTGGTGCAGCGGTTTAGTTCGCGCTTGGCAGCCCGGGGTTCGCAGGTTCGGATCCTGGGCGCCCACTGGCACACTGCTCCTCAGCCACGCCGTGGCGGCGTCCCATATAAAGTAGAGGAAGATGGGCAGGATGTTAGCCCAGGGCCGGTCTTCCTCAGCAAAAAGGGGAGGATTGGCGACAGATGTTAGTCAGGGCTGGTCTTCCCCACAAAAAAACACCGCAGAATTCAGAGGAAGGCATATTGAATGAATATAAACTCTTGCCCTAAAAAATATGTTAATAGTAATTTCTTTGTCCTTATATGTTATTTAATCAAACTCATTCAAATGAAGAATATTTGATAAAACAAATGGATTCTGGTAGAAAAATTTAACCCGTTTCTGTGCTAGAACCCTAAGGCTTAAAATTTTAAATGGCAATTTGTATCTTTTGTGTGTGTGTGTGTGTGTGAGGAAGAGCGGCCCTGAGCTAACATCTGTTGCCAATCTTCCTCTACTTTATATGGGACGCCGTCACAGCACGGCTGATGAGCAGTGTGCCAGCGGGCGCCCGGGATCCGAACCTGCGAACCCCGGGCTGCCAAGCGCGGACTAAACCGCTGCGCCACCGGGCCGGCCACAGCAATTTGTATCTTTTTTATAAATCAGATGAATGTTTAGACATACTCACTTCTTTTATATTCAGTAAGCGAAGATGGTATTTTTTTGTCCCATTAAATTAGAGTAATTCCAGGGCCGGCTCAGTGGTGTAGTGGTTAAGTTCGCGTGTTCCGCTGCGGTGGCCCAGGGTTCGCAGGTCCGGATCTCAGGCGTGGACCTAAGCACCGCTTATCAAGCCATCCTGTGGAGGCGTCCCACCTAAAGTAGAGGAAGATGGGCACAGGTGTTAGCTCAGGGCCGGTCTTCCTCAGCAAAAAGAGGGGGATTGGTAGCAGATGTTAGCTAAGGGCTAATCTTCCTCACACACACACACAAAATAATAAAAATAAAATAAAATTAAAAATTACAGTAGTTCCTCCTCATCCAAGGTTTTGCTTTTCACGGGTTTGGTTACCTGCGGTCCAACGGCAGTTCGAAAATATTAAATGGAAAATTCCAGAAATAAACAGTAAGTTTTAAATTGCACGCTGTTCTGAGTAGCATGATGAACTCTCACACCGTCCCACCCTGTCCTGCTCTATCTAGCCCAGGATGTGAATCATCCCTTTGTCCACCATATCCACACCGTATGTGCTTTCCGCCCATTAGTCACTTTGTAGTCGTTTCAGTTATCAGTCAGCTGTCATCAGATCGACTGTCTCCTTATCAGATTCATTATAGGGCTCAGTACTACCCCTGGTTTCAGGCATGCACTGGGGGTTTTGGAATGTATCCTCCTTGGATAAGGGGGGACTTTTGTATTTAGAAAGCTGTTTTAAAACAGCCTTAAAGGAATATATTTGTATTTGTTAGTAGATTAGTATAAATCTTATTCTAAACCGTTTAATATAGGTTTCTGATTTGTGAATTTTTTTGTTAGAGAAAAGGAACCTGCTCAAAAGTAAAGTTTTATTTTATAAATATATAAATGTAATCACAGATGCATTACTGAGAGGGCAGGCCAGTGCCATTTATTCTAATATTTAAGACCACTGTTTGGTACTTTATGCTTTTGCAAGTAAAACAGTTTTAAATCTTAAAATAATAAATGTTATACAGGAAGTTGAACAGGAGAAATTCTTGTTGCCAAAATCTTATCATCCTTCTAATATGTATTATCAAATGAACAAAAAAATTGGATGTCAAATTTTATTGTTAGAAAACTGCTAATATTTTAAATATATCTGTAATCTTTAATATATGCTTTTCATTTTTGTTAATGTTTTAGTATAGTTTAAAATAAATATTAGAGCTATTGGAATTCAGAGTAAATTGATTAGATTATATTTTAAAATTTCTTTAGTATTTAGATTTGTTTCCCAGCTAGGTTCTGTCTAGTAGCATAATTTATGCATGCTTTCTTACAGTCCAAAGCTATGAACTTATATGAAGCCTGTCTTACTTTGTTGCAAGTATATTCTAAGAATAATTTAGGACGGCAAAGGATAGATGTTACAGCAGAGGAAGAGCAATACCAAGACCTGCTTCTCATTATGGAACTTCTTACTAACCTTCTATCAAAAGAATTCATAGATTTCAGTGATACAGGTAAGGTGTAGTGTGATGGCTTTTAAACTTTGTTGTTTTTATTAAGCAAAGGAATGTTTTCATTAAGTGAAATCCCATGAGGAAGTTCAGTTTACAAAATAGAGTCATGGGTCACTTAATGACGGGGGTGCATTCTGAGAAACGCATCATTGGGCAATTTCATCATTGTGCGAACCCCAAAGAGTGTAAACCTAGATGATATAGCCTACACATGCCTAGGCTATATGGTACTAACTTTTTGGGACCACCGTCATGTATGCAGTTCGTTATTGACCGAAACATCATTGTGCAGCCCATGACTGTAGATGAAAGTCGATCTCTTTGGTTGAGGTGAGAGTGGGACCAGTAACCCTTCTGCTTGGCTTTCCTCTTAGAAGAATGATGGTAATAATATCTTCAGTTAATTAGGTTCTTACCAAATGCCAAAAGCTGTTCATGTCACAGCAGCACAAAGTAGGTACTGTTGTTTCACTAGTTTTATAGATGAGGAAACAGAGGCACAGAGGTGTCATGTCACTTGCCCACAGACAGACAGCTAGTGAGTTGCAGGACTGGGATTCACATCCCAGTGTCTCACTTCAGAGGCCAGTCTCTTCAGAGTTATGCTTTATTGACTATAATCACTTCTCAGTGTCCTCTGAGGTAACCACCCCAGAACACCCTAGCACTTTCCAGAGTGCAGCTTGGGAACCCTTACTGGGGTGGGAAACGCTGAACTCTGGAGCTAACAGGCCACACTTTGAAGACCTAACCTAGTGGCTCACCAACAGCATGATGTTGGGGACATCATTTAGCCTTTCTGTGCCTTTACTAACTGTGAAAATGAGTACGATGATAAATGACTTTCAGACTGTTTCAAGGATTAGCTATAAAGTGTCTCTGGTGCCTAGCATTGTGCCTGGCAACCAATAGATAAAAGATAGCTGTTGTTACAGGCAAGAACTTTATCAGTAATTGAAACCTCATTTATTTGTTTTCCTTCACCTCCCTCTTACCCCACTGCCAGCCTTGCTTAAAACAAAAGGGATCTTGTTTTCTAAGAGAAAAATCCTTTCTAGTGTCTTTTTTCATGTGTTGTGCAGACATTTGTCATAGTGCACACTTGACTTCTTCCTTCTAAGACTTTCTAAGTTGGATGCTGTAACATTCCACTTTACTCATTACTCCCAATACTTGAGATTGTTTTTTCTCTGTTTCCTTTATTGGTTCATTTTCCTTATTCACTGAACAACGTTTTTTTCCAGTGTCTGCCGTGTCCTAGGCACCATCAGCCTCACAGTCTAGCAGGTTAACTCTCCTTCAGGATACCTAGGTGAAGTGGTTTGAAAAGCACTCCCCTCCACTTTCCCTCAGTGAATTCTTTCTATACTAAAGCCTCAGCTGCCGCTCTTTTTCTAGGCCCAGCCACACACCCAAGTGTCATTCTCATGTTTTCTGATTCCTTCAAGTTGTTGCTTCTTAATCCAGTTCTTAACCTTTTCTAGATCAGATGTGCTTTTAAAATCTGAAGTAGTTACTGAGCTTTTCCCTAGAAAATTGTATGTTATACCAACCTGCAGAGTTTCACGTATTGTATTAGTTGATCCGTGGACTCTTGGGAGCTCTTTGAAAGACTTTCCGGGGGTGTAAGGACCCAGGTGAAGAGCACCTTACTGCAAGGAATCTGACTCAAAGTTAAGAACTAATGTTGAAAGGGATGGAAAAGCTATTAAAGGCATTTGGAGGGGAAAAAGCCCTTTCAATCTCCCAGTGCAAGGGAGTGCACTTCCTCCTGTCTGCCATTCTAAGAACAAATTGTGGAACAAACAATAAAGTTAAACAGTTTAGCGGAAGATTTTCAAAATAAAAAAGCAAAAAAATTAAAATAATAAAACATTAAGAAAAGAAATTGAGATTAAAACGCTCAGGATTTAAAGTACAAAATAAGGCGGGAAAGTAAAATGAGGGTAGGTAGGGTTGAAATTTAGAAGAAAGAAAAATGAAGACAATTAAAATAGAAAATGATAATCAGCATTAGCTGGTAAAGTAGATGATAAAGAGGAAGATAATATTTTTAAGTAATTATTTTAAAATAAAATAAATATATAGGTGAGATAAAAATAGAAAATATTTTCAATATTATGAAATAGCATACTAGGTAAGATATCATAAAGCATAACTGGAAATGGGCTTCTGTGCTACATTTGTGAATCCTTAGCAGAGCTCGTGACTCGAGACTGAGTCCCACAGCGTTCAAGCTGGGACAGCCTGGAGAGAGACCCAGCAGTGTGGCTGAGCTCCACGACTGGCCTCCCATACTCCAGAGCAGGCCCAGGCTGCCTACTGAGTGGATTCCATGTTCCCCAGTGCCCGGCTTTGGAAAGTGGAATTCTTCCAACTAGAACTGAGACTACTGAGGAGAAGTTCAGAATTAGGCTAAAAATATGGTCTTTAAGTAGAAATGCTTTTTTTTTAACCCCATTTTACCTTTTTTTTCTTGTTATAAAAGTAATATGCTAATAGAAAATTTTTTAAATACAGAGACAGAAAAATCACCCATACTCTGACAATACAGAATCAACTATAAATTGCATTTTAGTAATTTCTCTTTCGGTTATTTTGTACAATTTTCTTTGTGATCACACTCAAATATAATTTTATATTCTGCCTTTTTCATTAATGTATTGTTAGCCTTTCCCTTGTCATTAAAATTTTTCATGATTTTTTGATGGCTGCATGGTATTAACACATTTTGGACTTTACCCTGTTTCCCTAATATTGGACAGTTGGAATATTTACGATTTTGCTATTATAAATAGTGATGCAGTAGTCACTTCTGTGGATGAATCTCTGAATTTCTGGTTATATCCTTTGTATATACAGTGCTCAAAAGATTCTTAATATATTGCTTTTTTGTGTGTGTGTGTGAGGAAGACCAGCCCTGAGCTAACATCCGTTGCTAATCCTCCTCTTTTTGCTGAGGAAGACTGGCCCTGGGCTAACATCTGTGCCCATCTTCCTCTACTTTATATGGGACACCGCCATGGCGTGGCTGACAAGCAGTGCGTCGGCGGGCGCCCGGGATCCGAACCCGCGAACCCCAGGCTGCCAAGCGTGGACTAAACCGCTGCGCCACCAGGCAGCCCCCTTAATATATTGCTTTTGAGGGCAACTATCACCCTATGTCCTTACCAACGTTTAAATGTTATCATTTAAAAGTCATTTTTAATTTAATGCTTCAGAAGTAGTATCGTGTAAGAAATTGGCGTTGCTTGATTAATGCTTACAATGAACTGTTTTTCATTGGGTTTGTGGCTTTGTTAGATGTTTGTTAATGGATTTTGCTCACTTATCTATTTAGGTCTTAGGATTCTTCTTACTAATTTATATGCTTTCTTTATACGTTAAGGATAATAACCCTTTGTCATGTTGGTAGCTTTTTTTTTAACTACTTTCTTTTTTATGTAACATTTTAATTTCTATATTTTCCCCCATTCTTTTTCAGCTTAGAAAAATTTCACACACCCAAGAGATAAAATAAATACTGCTGTGGAAATGATTTAACTCATAGTATGACCAGTATGTCAGTGGAGTATATTCTACTTTTCAAAATGTTGATTAAGCAGTAGTTTTACTTTCATCATTGTAGAATAATAATGTAAACACAGAGTATCTGCTTCAAGTACTCAGAGACCCTAAAAAATAAAATACAAAGGATGACCCAGGGCAAGACTTACCAGATGTCTTTGTTATCCACTCATAAATTTATTTTGGCTTAGGGGTTTGGGTCTGTTTTCACTTTTCTGAGGGTAGAATATATCCAACTTGGTAGGTTTATTGATGTTACAACTATAAGATTGCATTATTTTTGTGTTAATAGATGAAGTGTTTAGAGGACATGAGCCGGGGCAAGCAGCAAACAGATCTGTGTCAGCAGCTGATGTTGTTTTATATGGAGTAAATCTAATTCTGCCCTTGATGTCACAAGATCTTTTGAAGGTAATTGAAGAAAGTGAATGTGAACCTTAAAACTGTATATGCTCGAAGTTTAAAGATATTTAAGACAAGAATAGACCTCTAATTTAATTAGGGAGGTTTAAGGACCTGCTTATCTGTTACATACAAGTGAAAATAAAATGTTTGCATGCTATTCCGTGTCATTCACACTGTGCGTGTAGCTCAGTACACAGGCCCTCACTTAATCCTGCCCCAGAGTCCTTTGTTCACTGAGACATTAGCGATGGAAAAACCTGCTTCTTTTAGAAGCTGAGTTCTAATGTTAGTAGTTTTGATTCACTCATCATTTGTTATCAAGCAAGTAAAGCAAGTTATATGTTTAGGTGTATTCCTCTGATACTTTTTGAACATCATTCTCAGGTTGAGGGATTGAGCAATGAAAGGCATTTTTCTAAGCCACTCCATGTAGAAATGGGAAGGTAAGAAATCAAGATTAATACAGTTTTTAATTTTTGTACATTCTGACTACGTAATGCCTTGGTTTCACCAGTCAGTACTGGTGTGGTGGTGATGAGGCTGCCCTTTCCTCTTCCCCCAAGTACCATAGGGGAGGGGAGTCTCTTCCTGAGTTGTCATAGGGGGGTAAGGGTGGGGACAAAGACAGGGACAGAGGGGAAAGGGGGTGTGTGTGTGTGCGCGCGAGTCCATACACTCTCATACACATCTGTGTTAGCAAGCACAAGGTAGAGTGGGAGAGGGAAAGAGAGGTAGTGGGAGGGAGAAAGTAGAGATTGAGAAGCGTTTGGAAGTTGAGTATAAGTTGAGTACTATTACGTTCCCACGTAGCACGATGTAACCACATGCTTCTCTCCTTGAGAAATGTCTCTACCTGAAAGGATTCTGATGACGCATGAGCCAGGTATTCATGCAGCAACCAGTAGCATGGGGAAGTTTAGTAAACTCTATTGATTCACTTTTAGGGTTTTTGGTTTGGGATTTTTTTTAAATCAAATAAACCATGAACATTTAGATGTGTATTTTCTTAAGTGAGGTTAAACTGTATATGGCCTACTTTTTACCTCAGTTCTCCAGGACTGTCCAACCAGAGAATAGATTTTGGAAGTGTAAAGGACTGAATACTCTGTTCTATGCATAATCTTAACAATTTGTCTTTTTCCAAAATGCTTGAATGCAAATAAACACATTTACAAAAGGGTTTTAGTCATAGGTCATTTAATAATTTGAGACTTGGCTGCTTTTTCAAAGTAAATGTAGAATATCTGGAATTGGCTGAAGCTTTTATTAACTGTCCAAAAGATAATTTCTTTCTACTGTGTATTACTTTCATATTAGTTACTAAAATATTCCCTTTATTGTAACTTATGTTTACATTTAATTGGGTCGTGTTTTCTATATCTTGTATGTGTTTTGAAGAAATCATTATACGTAGAAGCTTGTTGGTTATTACTTTATTGCATAAAGGAAAATAGAAATTAGATACCATTAGGCATCTAAATATTTAATATTTCTTTTTCAGTTTCCAACCCTTTGTAATCAGTACTACAAATTAATCACATTTATCTGTGAGATTTTTCCTGAAAAAATACCACAGCTTCCTGAAGATCTTTTTAAAAGTCTGATGTACTCTCTAGAACTAGGAATGACGTCATATCCTTTAAATGAACATCTTCATTACTTGTCACTTGGGGGAAAAGATCTTACCTGAAGAAAAGTTTTTAAAATTTTCATTTTTATGTTTTCTTTTGTGGTTCAGTTTTATTTCTTAAAAAAGCAGTCATCTCTATAACTGCCCTATTATTGTGTTTCTTTCATTAGTTTGCTTCAACTTGTCCTGCTTTCACAGATCTCAGCAGCATTTGGCCCCTGGTCCCACAGTTACTCTTTCATTAAGTGCCCTATTAATGTCATATACTGCTGCTGAGTCTCTGATCGTAACTGCCTTATGGTAGAGAATAATATGGCTTTTTATCAGTTGTATGCATTATAATCAGAAACATGCTAGAAATCTCCAGTCCTGGACCCCAAACACTTATACACACTGGACATCTTTTCTCACATAACTCAGTAAAGACATATTGCACACTAATATATTCACTTACCTGTACTCATTTCTAGAAGTAGTCCTCTATTTGATAATAGCTATAATTTTTTATGTTTCGTAAGTCAAGTATATCTACTCCAGTTTGTTCTTTGACCTTCATGATCAGAATGAGTTCGGAGGTTTGCCAGCTTTGCCTGGAAGCTTTGACACCACTAGCTGAACAGTGTGCAAAAGCACAAGAAACAGACTCACCACTTTTTCTAGCAACACGGCACTTTCTTAAGGTAAGATGTTTGGGTGGCATGTCGTGAAATCATCTGTTTGGATAAGTACAGTCAGTGCACATAAATCTTCATTCAAATGAGGAAATGCTTTCATAGAGGAGGAAATAATTACTTTCTGTTTACTGTGTTTTCTGGAGATTAACTTCCTGGACACATTTTTCTCCACTTTTATTTTGTGTTCTTAAAAATTGACGTGGTGGGGCCGACCCGGTGGCGTAGTGGTTAAGTTCACACACACTGCTTTGGCGGCCTGGGGTTCGCAGGTTCGGATCCCTGGCGCGGATCTACGCACCGCTCATCAAGCCATGCTGTGGCGGCGTCCCATATAAAGTAGAGGAAGATGGGCACGGATGTTAGCCTGGGGCCAGTCTTCCTCAGCAAAAAGAGGAGGATTGGCAACAGATGTTAGTTCAGGGCTAATCTTCCCCCCCACCCCCCGCCCCCAAAAAAATGTTAAAAAAAAAATCAATGTGGTAAATGTAATGGGGAATTTGACAATTTGATTATTTTGTATACCACAGCAAGTAATAACATATGTACGTTATCCTATTTTTTAAAACTGTTTTCTTTAATTTTCAGATTTAACAAATAAGAAAAACTGTTACCCCTCTCTTTCTTTTTTGGAATGGGGAGGGCTGGAGGATTATATGATCATCATCTATCTTTATTTAGAGGTTTTATTTGTACTTTCAGCTGGTTTTTGATATGCTGGTTTTGCAAAAGCACAACACAGAGATGACCACTGCGGCTGGAGAAGCGTTCTACACGTTGGTGTGCTTGCATCAGGTACCGCAGGCAGGCCTCTTCTTGGGACTTTGCGCCTTCCATTTAGCAAGGACATTGTTTAGACAGATGATGGGCCATTAATACTTCCAATGCTTAGAGGATCTGTGACTCAGTTCTTCAGTTCTTTCATTGAGGCTGTATTTCTTCACTTCCTCAGTAGCTCTGACTTTGTATTTTGTGTTTGACAAGCTGTCTGTCAGTTAATAGCATTTATTTTCCCATCTCCACTGTTATGAACCATCCTTTGCATTGATCACTGCCCTAAAGCTTGTCCTTAAACAGCTGTGCTAGGAACCAGGAAACAGACATGAAAGAATAATGGAGACATGGTTTGTGTCCTTGAGGAATTCACAGTTTTGTAAGGGAAACAGGGTGAATAAGACTGGGGACCTAGAGGAATCTGCCTTCAGAAAGCATGGAAAACAGCAATGTGTTATTTCATATTACAGTGTGGAAGCAGTGTATTACTTCATGTTACATTATGGAAAACAGTCATTCTTTTGAGCCTTTAATGTCTCCGAAGCACTCACTGATTTGGGGGTAATGCAACAGAAGAAAAGTTATGCTCGCTCACCTATCTCCCCTCTCTATTCCAGTAGAGGAGGGGCCCACTGGGTGTGTGTGAGGACTCGTACTGGATCATTGGCTGCCTGTTTCCCAGTCCACCAGCTGCCCCGACCCTCATGCACATGTACACATCCAGCATTATCAAGTGATGGGCTAGAGAAGCTTTGGCTTTTTTTTTTTCTTTTTAAGTGTAGAGGCCATGGCATTTGCTGTAACTGGTGCTCAGAGTTTGATTTTATTTCCCTTTTTAAAAAAGGTAGGATTTTGATGAGGTCTTCCATACCACTTAAAGACTCCCTTCCAACAGACTTCCTGTACCATCTGCACCCCAAGCTGAAGGTGCTGGGGGACTTCATTTCTTGCTCTCTCCTATAGATACTACTTTCTGCAGATAACGCCCATCTCAGGTGGTGGCATTTCTGTCATTTGACTTCCTTGTTGCTTACTAGGGAGATAGGCTTCTTGTCCCCACATATATAAGCCATTACATTCTGATTTCCTTTTTAAAAAACATTTATTCATTGTAGAAAAGAGAGCAGGGACTTGGGATTGGCTAGTATAGCTTGCTAGTCTGGTCCCAGAGGCACTACCATTTCTTGTGATTAGGGAAATGATTTGAGTGGATACTTGCCCCTGTGAGCAGGCCTGTCCCTCGGATAGGGCAGTTAGGGCAGCCATCCTGCCTCCATGCTTGTCGGGGGGACGTGGGGTGCTGTGCCTTACTGCTCTTTTCCAAATGGCATTAACATTTGGTTTCAGCATTTTTGTCTATCATGACATCCAAAGAAGCTAATGAAAAATAGTGACAGGCCAGCTCTTTTTCAAGAGAGCTTATCTTGGAAAGCTGCCCTCGTTGAATTTCCCTTAACCCTACACCCACTCCTGTCTATAAGGCTTTATTATGGAGGACATTAAAAATAGAAAAACTGCACATACACCCACGCACGCACCCCCTATTCCTGTGTTTCTTAAGCTCCTTCTCCTGTCCTTTCTCCAAGAGCCAACAGATACAGTGCTGGTTTGGAGCTACATTCACACACATTCAGAGTGTTCTACTTCCACTTTGAGAAAGGACTGAAATACACTCCTCCCACCATGCCACCTCCTCCCAGACGACTCCTATCTGTATTTGTCGGGATCTGTTGTCCTTAGAACTGTGTTGACAGGATGTCAGTGTAACCCTCTGGGAAATTGTTGAGTCAGGTTGCAGACTTAGGTTATGTATAAAATGCAAAATAAATATAAATAATGTACTTTGAAAACACAGAAGAGGCAACACAACAAAATTGGTAATCACATGGGCTCTGGAGCCAAAGAGCCTGGATTCTTGCTTTTTAAAGGCAAGTGATCTTGGACGTATTATGTAATTCACTGTATGTAAGAACTTTTATCTGTAAAACGGGAATGTAAACAATACCTACCTCATAGGATTGTTATAAAAAGTGAGTTTTTAATGTAAAAGATTGGAACTGTACCTAGAATATGGTGAACTTTGAGTAAATGTTAACTATTAAAAAGAGCCGTCAGACCCTGCTTTTTAGAATCCCACAATCCAGAAACTGATACGATCTCCTTGTGCAGTATTTGAGGAAGATGTGTCTTCTCACGTATACTTTATCTCTTCAATAGGCTGAATATTCTGAATTGGTTGAAACATTACTGTCGAGCCAACAAGACGCCGTTATTTACCAGAGATTAGCAGATGCCTTCAATAAGCTCACTGCAAGCAGCACTCCTCCCACGCTGGATCGGAAGCAGAAGGTGGCCTTCCTAAAGAGTTTAGAAGAATTTATGGCAAATGTTGGTGGTCTCCTTTGTGTCAAATAAACAACAAAACTCTGTGCTTCATTAGATCTTTCTGCAAAGTGCACTGAATTGCTATAAGTTGACTTGAGTCTTGTCCTGTTCTTCAGTTCTTTGGCCATTTTGGATTTTGGAGAGCCTAAATGCTGGAAGTGTAATGCCGTGAAACAGGAGAGGTCAGCTCTGAATCAGCTTCTGCGTTAGGTGTCAGCCACAGTTTGTCAGATATGTCTTGTAGATTTTGAATGGTGATTTAAAAATTTCAAAACAAAATTCCATATATGTGCAAACAGATATGGGCACCATGGAACACATATTCAGTGCCTTTCCCCCTTTTATCAAAACATTGGGTGGCTAGCCAAAGTTTAAAATTTTTGTCACTAAATATTAGATGGATATATGTTCGGCAGTGTTTCTCAAAACGATGTCCATAGATCACCTGCATCATTTGAGGAGCTGGTTGAAAAGGTAGATTCTTGGGCCCAACTGTAGACCCTCAGGGTCAGAGTTTCTGTTTGTTGGACCTTGGATTCTTCATTTTAATAAGCTTCTCTCCTCTCTCACCCCAAAAGTTTTGAATCAATGCAAAAGACATTGAAGACTCTTCAGAGGTTTTGTGCTTTCAAACTTTTCCTCCCTTTGATGATTAGGTTTGTAATTCAGCTGGCTTCTTTTTAGCACACTCTCGCTCTCCCTGTTTTTGTAACGTCAACCTGGTGTTGCAGGTTTCATGTAGTGCAGGTCTCTAGTCACACTCTGATGCCTGAACTTGAGGAGGAAAATGCTTGTATATTTTTGTTCCATGACAAGAACTTTAGGAACTGGAGCCATTTCATTGCCTTAATTTTAAGAAGAAAATAGAAAAAGGAGCAGATTGGTTTTCAGAAATCAAGTCTTGATGCTTCAGAGTTGGTTTAGGGCGTTAGCTGCTGTAAACCTGGTGCCCCTTTGATCGTGTGTTTATGTTGGTTTATGAGTGAAATGAAAGGCTCGTTCATGTGTAGTCTAACTTTTTGAGTATGTTTCTATCCAGCCACATAGCCCATGACTAATCTACTCTGAATGGTTTGCTTAAGCAATAACTATTTTAAAGGATGTGAATTATTGATTTATACAGACTATTATACATTGGGGCATTAGGGGCAATAATTATGCTAGAGTGGGTATTTTCCTCATTTCACAGGAGCCACGTAAATTTAATTTAAGAGATTGTAAAAAATTCACTTTAGATCCTCTAGTTTGACTTTTCTAATCAGGATTTTGTACTGCTGCCATGCTCCCCTTAATTCTGTCTGCCAGCGCAAATTATGGAAGTGAAAGCTAATTTATAAACCACAGGCAGGTGAGACTGCCCACTGCAGTGTCAAAATCACACAGCATAGGGACAGAGGGCTGTCGTGCAGGCAGACTCTGAAATTGTGCTTCCGAGGGGTGGGCTTTCTCCTGCTGTGTTCTTGACACCCGTATGCTAAACTATCCTTTGAATGTAGTGTTAACATTTGAATTGCATATAGTATACGCACCTTCACATATGATGCCATGCAAAACTTTGTATAACTCTGTGCTATTAACAGTTATAGTAAACAAAACTGGAACATCTAAATTACATCCAACCTATGCATGTGATGTTAGACACAAGTGAATGCAGAGCCGTAGCTTTTTGAGGAACATTTCTGTTTATTTGATCACCATGAGTAACAACTGAGGTGGAGCAAAAACATCTTAAAAGACAGTTAGGAAAAAACTAACATTACTCTTCATGAAATATACATATTGTTGTATTTTTAAAAATACTTTGAACAGTGCATTTATTTTTAGATTTCTTCTTTTTTTCCCTTAAAGAACTTGAAGTCATAGACAGCAGTAATCACTTTGTTTTGCATTGTTCTTGATGTTTTATATTTCCCAGCTCCATCACATTTTCTCAGTAGTTGTGAGCTGTGTGTATCCGTGTATAAGTATGGTCCCTGTGCCGAAGGGCACTGAAACACGCAACTGACTGGATAGGTCCACTGGCCATGACAGATCTGTAATCACGTTTTTATTACAAATAAAGATGAGTAAGAAAGGAATGCCTTGGTAAATAAAAAGGCATCTGTATTTAGTAACTTTTATCTAGACAGAAATGTATTTGCTAAATTTGCCCAGATGCTATTACCATACTGCAATTTCATTAGATCACTTTTAATTAAAACAAGATTTACTTCAGATCGGACCAAATAATACTCAAGATATCACCAGAATGTTGATTAGTGGCAAACTGGAAAAAAAAAAAAAGCCACCACCATTTTTTAGGTAATGGGGATGCCACTTAATCGCAACAGCTAGACTCTTTTCAGGGTGTTTGTGTAAATGTTTTCCTGATTGGATGTTTGTTTAGTTTGGGTCTTCTTTTATTTTGTTCAGTTTTGTCTTTAGCAATGTTTATTGGCTTTTCATTTTTGGGGGGTTTTGTTTTAATGCTCTTGACCCAGTGGGTGTTGAGAACAGTGGCTTAATTCTAATAAATTGATTTTTACTGTTAAAACTGACTGTTAAGTTGTCAAAAGAATTTTAAAAACAAAAACATTATTTGTGCCCCTTTTTTATATATGTTAAAGGGACACTGTGGAGTATTTGATACTTTAGAAGTTTGTATTTTATAAAATTTCCATTGTTCATATATAGTATCCTTGAACTTCTAGTTTTCAATTCATTCTTTGTTTGATTTTATTTTCCTTGGCCCATTTGATTCCCAAGGCATAATCACCAAGGACTTTGTACTTTCATAGTTTGTGTTCATGTAACAGCACCTGCAGCTATGTTCTTATAGCTCTGTTAAAAGGATTGGTTTGCTTATATGGTCCTTCTGGATGGGTGGCTGCCTGGATAGCTAAACGACTTGACAGTATTTGACAGTCCTTTTCAACACATTTATTTGGGTCTTTCTGCCTTGCTGTCTCTTAATCCGTTGGAAGACAGTGGCATGTTAACATCACTGCATTGAGTTTTTTCTGGTATAAAGTGTGACATTTTATGTAAAAAAAACTTTGCAATTTTTTTAAAACTAATTTTCAGAATTTAGTCTTATTTCATTGTAAATCATGTATCGAATTATGTTCAGCTGAGATGGTTTCTACTTTTTTTTCACAATTTTTATTTCAAAACCAAGCATCTCTGTAATTTCCCCCCAGTCAGCATTAACACTCCCCTTACTGTCTTTGATTGAACTTTCTCTTTTACCAAAAATGTCAAGTCTTTGTATTTCTAATATCACCATATTTCCCATTTCTGTTAATACTTGTGTGAACCCTTCAGGTATTGAAGGGAACTAGCTGTCAGTTTCAAAGATTTCAAGTTCAAGTGTCCTAGTATACAGCGTGGATTGAATCCTTAAAATACTATTTTTGTCTATTACAATTTTACTTCTTTCTGTTTGCCACCTGCCATTGGAGGTGGTTGTCATTAGACCTTATGAGTTAGCTGTCTCTGACAGATAATTATCGTTATTGGTTCCTAAATAAAATATTAACCATTAAGGCAGAAGGAACCTCAATACTTCTTAGGGTTTTTTTTTTAAACCAGAGAATAAGGAACTGATTTAGATATGAGTTTTTCACATTATAATTTTCTGTAAATTCTACAAAACAACATAGCTTGATTTGCAGGTATAATAATGTTTTAAATTATTTAAAATGTAAGTGGATATTCTCTGACTTGGTAACTATGTTCTGAAAATACCGCAGTTAAATGATGTCCAAATTGGGGTATATTGCTGAGCCCAAATTGATTTGAAGTGCCATGGTTCAAGTTGAATATTAAACATTTTAATTTAGATATAACAAATGTGAAGTATTCCTGATTGATTATAATGGGAACCTGTGACATATTTAGCCAAAGAATATATTTGGTTCAGGTAAGGATATAAGCTTAATAATGGGCATCCATTGTGTTCTAAAGAGGATGGATGAAGTGGTCTGTTTCTGGCCTCTTGCTCTCTACGTAAGCCTTCGTAAAGACTGAAAGATTCTCAGATAGCTTCCGTGGTGACTGAGGTGCAGCTTGCACTAATGTGAGCCTTAGGACTCCTGAGGCTTATACCGCAAACCATGTTTATGCACCCCACCCACTGTGGTTTGCTCTCACCTATTCCCAGGCCTTCCCAGCAGTGGAGAGGTTTTGTTTTTTTCTTTTTCAGACTGTATTCTTAAGCCTCTTAGCTATTAGGAGCTGTCAGATATGTACTAATAGCTAATTTTCCTAGCCTGAAATTAAATACTGAATCTGCACTATGTACCTATTGGGGATCTGACCTCAAGTGTGTTCTGAGCCCAGGTTTCCTGGTGTGGTGTCTTTTACCGCAGAAAACTATGGCAAATTGCAAATATTGGTATTGTGATTTGGTTCTTTGTACAAAGAAAAAAGCTCCATGCAGTGAGTTTGTGGTTTAATGGTCACAAAATGTTAGCACTGCTACCATTCAGCACGTGTAAAATTTTTTAAATTTATAAATATTAAAATTTTAAACTTACACTAAGACTTTTCAGTTCTTTTAAGAGACCCAGGGACGAGTGTACTGTTTAAATATTTACCTCTATTAACATTACTAATGAAGGTATAAAGTTGCATTTAATTTTTCAAAAGATGCTACAATATGATTTTAGGAAATAAATTAAGGCTATGTATTAAGCCAGTTACAAACTGAATATCAAATTGATAAAATTTTATTTGTATTTTTTAAATCCATAAATTGGAGTTAAAATGTGTCTTTTCACTAAATATTTTTATTACATTTTTGTTTGGACCATGTGTGATTTGTTCATGGGTATTTAGCTAGACTATTTTATGAAATTTGTTGAAATGGTGCTAGTTCTTTTACCATCATAGGATGATTGACACTGGGGATGTTACATAGTCATAAAATAATTTTAAATAAAAATCGTGAAGACATACCTATATGGATAAAATAAAAATATTACCTTCTGGGAGAACACCCAACCCTAATGGAATATTCAGGATTCAGAAAGAAAAATCCAAGTTTTGTTTATATTCTCTAGTATTGAGCATATTTATTTTTATCTCAGCTCATGGTGTTAGAAACAATTTCGGGGTTATTAGATAAATCATTGGATTTGGGGCATATTTGTAGTAAATATTTTTAGTAGTTTGGGTCATTCTATTTGGCCTTTCAGGGAAAGTGGAAAATTACCATTTTGCTGTGTGTCAGACAGACTTTCACCCTTTACCTACGCTTAAATCTTGTAAACATATGCAGTGAAAAGTTGAAACTTTTAAGAAAGAAAATGCGTTTTGAAAATATATTTATTTTAAACTTGCTTTTGCTTCTAATATTCATTGATTTGTAATGGTATTTCTTAGGTGACAGTGAGATTTAATTCCACTCCAAGGATGGATAAAGAAAAATTAGCTTATTTAACAGGACTAAGTAGTGTGTGTGTTGAGTTTTTGTTTCTCCTCTTTTATTATTAAGGGTGGGACCATAGGCACAGTCTGATCATCTATCATTTGAGAGCGCCACTGATGATTTTAAAGGTCCGAAATATAAAAATCTGGTATTGTTTTTTAAAAGACATCTTTAAAATAATGGTGCTCTCTAAAAATACAGTTGGCTTATATTGAGTGGTTTAATGAAGGGTGCCTTTGGTGTGTTGATTAGATTATGAAACATGTTTGGTTTTTAAGCATAGGATCCCAGATTGGGTCTCGTGCATTCTTTGTAATACCAAATAGCAGTTCTGTTTGACTTTCTTTTAAAACTAAGTGGAAGCAAAGGGCATATTCAGTGAACACAATGAAAAAAATCTTTTGCTCGGAAATCCCATCCAGTACTAATGGCAGCATACTGTCTCAGTTCTAGGACATAAATCAACGTCCTACTGAACTCTTTCCATGTAAGTTGTTTTTAACATCTAGCATGAGAGGGAAGCGAGGTAAGTCACTGATGCTTTCCAGAGTTGATAAATGAAAAAACTGAAGCAAAGAGAGCTTAGATAGGGAGGTGCTGAGTATTTTTTTTCCCACAGTAGGTTAGCAGTTTAGTTCTTAAGTTGTGAGAGTGTTCACTTCTGATTGCTTTGGCGGGTTAGTCTTTAAATACTCCTTTTTTTAAGCCCAAGATTTTAGGCTGCCAATCTTCATTTGTACACCTGCTTGTGACTGCATTGCTCTGCATGGTTTTCTGAGGACTGAGCTGGCAAAGCTGTTTGAACTGGTAGCATACAGGGTAGAGGCAGAGAGACCTAGATTCAATTCCTAACTAAGCTACTTAGAGTCTACATTAATTTCCACAAGTCTGTCATCTATTTCATAGGACCATAAATGTTAATTCTTCCCAAAGAAAAAATTTAGAACAGTGATGGATAAAATATAATAGCTACTCAATAAATTCCATTATATTTAAAGATTATTTCTAAGAACAAAATAATTTTTTTGCTCCATTAGATAAGTGTGTCCTAACACAAAGTCTAATACCTGATAGTCATTAATTAATTTTAAATACTGTGGTATCTTCACATCAGTACGATGTGATCTTATAGCCCAGCCACACACCATGGTGGT
Source organism: Tapirus indicus (assembly GCA_031878705.1). NCBI lineage: Eukaryota > Metazoa > Chordata > Mammalia > Perissodactyla > Tapiridae > Tapirus > Tapirus indicus. The sequence goes on along the minus strand of CM062930.1, from coordinate 83,775,078 downwards.
GGTGTGATAGAGTTCACTGTATTATTTACTGTATCTTCCATTTTAAATGAGAAAATTGATCTGTTTAAGTCAGAGGTTTCAGTTTCTGCTGAATATGTTATTATTCCTACAACAACAACAAAATCTTAACAGTGATTCCCGAAGTGAGTTTCATGCATCACTAATACTTTATAACAGCTCTTATCAAATAAATTGGAGAAATCAAGTTTCTTTACTGTGTGAAGTTAAAGGCTTTACTACACTAATATACATTGTGAAGCTATAGAAGAAGATCTTTTTTTTTTTTTTTTTTTTTTTGTGAGGAAGACCAGCCCTGAGCTAACATCCGTTGCTAATCCTCCTCTTTTTGCTGAGGAAGACCGGCCCTGGGCTAACATCCGTGCCCATCTTCCTCCACTTTATATGGGAGGCCGCCACAGCATGGCTGACAGGCAGTGCGTCGGCGGGCGCCCGGGATCCGAACCAGCGAACCCCGGGCTGCCAAGCGCGGACTAAACCGCTGCGCCACCGGTTTATTTAATAGTCTCTCCTCAAAGCTTCTTATGGGACTAGAATTCTAGGGAACTTACTTAGGTTACTTTGAGTAACTTGGTGATAAAGCACTCAAAGATTGGAAGAAAAACACCTGAATCTGTGTTCTTGTAATTATAGGTAATTACTAGTTATTTTTAGAAAAGGAACACGGAGTCTAGCTTCATCTTTATCCTGAGAGATCTTTCCAGAGTAATCTTCATTTCTTTTATATACCATTTCTGAGGAGTAGAAGGATGAACAAAAATCATTTCTGAATACACAAAAGGAATAATTGCGGAATTGAAATTGATTCGAAAGCATCTTTCAAGTCCAGTTTAACTTGACAAGTAATTTTCTTTTTACTTCAATGAGCATCAGATTGCCTTTGCTGTTCTAAATTTTTATGACTTGCAAAAACCATTCAATTACAATGTAAACATTTCACTAGGAAATTTTTTCTTTTTTTATTGATGTCATAATAGTTTATCACATTTTGAAATTTTAGTTGTACATTATTGTCAGTCACCATATAAATGTGTCCCTTCACCCCTTGTGCCCACCCCCATCCCCCTTGCCCCTGGTAACCACCAAAGAGTTCTTTCTGTCCGTGGGTTTATCTTCCACATGTGAGTGAAACCATGTGGTGTTTGTCTTTCTCTCTCTGGCTTATTTCGCTTAACATAATACCCTACAGGTTCACCCATGTTGTTGCAAATGGGACGATGTTGTCTTTTTTTATGGCTGAGTAGTATTCCATTATGTGTGTGTGCGTGTACGTGTACACCACATCTTCTTTATCCAGTCATCAGTCTAGGGACACTTGGGTTGCTTCCACTTCTTGGCTATAGTGAATAATGCTGCAGTGAACATAGGGGTGCATAAGCCTCTTTGGATTGTTGGTTTCAGGATCTTTGGATATAAAAACATATAGTAATACACATTACATGAAGGTAACTCTTATGTCTCACATGCCATGAAAGCAATTGAAACTTTGAAAGCTTAAAAAGATCTGTTTCAAACCAAACCTAATTTGCTTCTACATAAACTTGTCTGTTAAATTATAAGCCAAGGAAGTCTCCTATGTGTAGAACACTACCTCTGTAAAAATATACTGCTGTAAAAGTTGGTTATTGTTTCCTGGTTCATGTTATTGATTTTGGTTTGTTTTATATATTTTCTTTCCTGCTCCTTTGCTAAGTTACACCTGGTTTTGAAATATTTGGTTTAACAGTCTTGTCATCAGTTCAAAGTGATCAAAGTAAAAATAAAGCATGGGTTGCTATAGACCTGGAAACAGTATTTAAAATAGAAATTATGATATTCCGAAAGTTGTAAACCTGCTTTATGCACTACTGAATGGCATCGTTTGACAGCTGAGCAATTCCTTTATATCTTCACCTTATAGCAGAAAGGATTTAAAGCTATTCAGCAGAATATATAAAACTTAAAAAGATAATGAAATTGGTAAAGAAAATGACGGAAAGGAAGGTAGGAACATAAAATAGATTGATTGCCTTGGGGAATGGAAAATAAATAAATATATCACTTATGATTTGGTAATTGCCAAGGTGGAAGAGTACCTTACTTTCAGTAAGTGCCTGTTACGTGCCAGGTACTGTGCTAAATGTTTTAGTTGATGAATGCACTCAGCAGTTAAGGCTCCGAAAAACTCACTGCGAGTCTACTGACCAAAAAGTAGGTCAGATTTTGAATTGTTTTCACGGAGAATGTTGTTGCCTCAATTAGATTATTTGCCAAATTAGTAGCTGGTCTTATTTCAGCACGAAGACAGCTGTCTACATCTGTTTGCCAATCACATCTTGCACTCTTTTATATCTCTTGCATTCTTTGCAGCTAATCCCCAGATGAAAAATGCACGTGGCTAGACATATTAACCACATTGTGTGGGAGGGCAAATCATATCGAGGAGGAAGTCTGATTAAAGAGCAGAGTTTAAAAGATTTTTCTCTAATCCTATCAGCATTATAAAGCCTCAATTGAACGTCTTAATTTCTCTTATTACAAGACAGAGTAGTTAGACAAACGAAGCCTTGATGAATATTTGTAAAAAGTACATCTAAAGTGCAAAATAGTAGATTTCTTGGAATGCGTTTAACTTGAAGGGAATCTAATTAAAACCTGAAGTATGTTTTCATTGCCAAAGACAGAGAAACAGGGAACAATTCCCGGCGAGAAAGCCCTTGCAGACCATTAGCGCAGGATTGAGACGCCTCTAGGAAACGGTTCCCCGGCCTTCCAGAAGCGCCCTCGGGCTGGACGGTGTGCGCACGCGCGATGGCGGCTCGGGCCGGCCCCGCCTGCTGCGCGTGGGCTTCTTCCTGGGCCGCCTGCGCACGCGTGGCCGGTGAGTGGACGCGGCGGGGCGCTGAGGGGTCGGTGTGTGTGTTTTTCCGTTTCTCACCCCTCTCCGGGGCGGCGGGGGAGGAAGGGGTTAATCCGCGGTGTCTAGGGAGCGCAGGCGAGCGCCAGCCGCCCCCGAGGGCCTGCGTCCCGGTGGGCCTGAGCGGGCGCCGTGGGCCGTCCCGGTGCTGAGGGGACTGCGCCCTCCTTCCGAGCAGGCGGGTGCCCGCTCCTCCGCGCCCGCGTCCGCGAGGGCCCGCCAGCCTGTCCTCGGCTGGGCGCAGCGGCGGGGGGGGGGGGTCGCCGGCCCGGCTCTGCAGGGAGGCGCCGGCACCGGGGGTCGTACCGGGGCCAGCGGGCGGGGACACTGAGACAGACGGCGACGTGAGACAGACGGGGCCGCCGTCCGGGCCGTGCTTCCAGGGAGGCGCAGAGAACCGGACTCACCACGTCTTCATTTACGTCGGTACTTCTCTGGAGTCAGCTCTACCTCCGTTTTTTAAAGTTAATTAAAAAAAAAACCAGGATAAATAGAATTTTAGAAAACGAAAGGGAAAGAGCCGGTCTAGACGCAGGTAACTACATGTGCAAAGATGAAAAGAAAGTAAGAGACTATAGCCCTTTTCTGACAGTCAGTCGAGTTAAGGGTAGAATCGTGCAGCAGTATGCGCATATTTAGGAACATCTGGGTCGTTCTTACGCATTCACAGAAGGCTCACAAACTAGCCCAGGTTTCCCCTTCCTCGCCTCACGGTTTACCGAGAAGTCTGGGGTGAATCCTAGGTTAATGCTCTTTCCACTGGATCACACTGCGTTGACCAAAATTACTTGCAGAAGGCAATATGATACCGTTCGAATTTATCGGGGGTGGGGGGTAGGGGGACGGTCTTGCTTTAAGTAAATTTGATATATGGAAATGGAAGAATTTTATACATTTCAAATGTGATTGGATTTACACATAACTTTTTAAGATTACGTTAGTTAAATTAAGTGCTCTAAAGAAATAGAAAGTAACCACAGCCCGTTTGGAGCCTGCTAATCCCTGCTGATGCTGCACATTAACGTGTTCAGCCCTTTGCTCATGTCTTCCTTCTGTAATCCTCACTCTTCATCCTTTCCTTTCCCTCAAGGCCAAGTTAAAATGCCACCTGCTGTTTCACTTCTGTCTTCTCCCCACACGGGCTCTTCGCTCTGGTCCCATGGCACTAAATGGTGCTTCTCTAATGGAGGGCCCACCACACTAGCACCGTTACTTGTCTGTTTCTTTCTATCTAGAGCAGGGTTTCTCAACCCTGGCACCATTGACATTTTGGACCAGGTAGTTCTTTGTTATGGAAGGTTGCCCTGTAAACTGGCCTCTGCTCCCTAAATGCCAGTGGCACCCTCCCCAGTTATGACAACCAATAATGTTTCCAGACATTGCCAAATGTTCCCCTGGGGTGGGGGGGAAGTCTTCCCTGGCTCTCCTGTGAGAACCACTGATCTAGAGTATGAGCCAGGTGAAGCTGAGCATCAGTTTAATAATAGTGTAACACAGCATTTCCCAACTCTTTTGGACTTGAAAATCTTTCACAGCAATTTCACAAACACACTTAGAAAATTTTTAAATAATGCAATGCTAAAGATATGATAAAGTAGTGACAAGTTAAAAAATTAGTATATTAAAACTAAGGTTCATTTAATTTAGTCTTTAGTGATGTTTACCATATAGATAGATTTCAGTTTTTCCCACTTAAGAAGTGATACACTCGAACTCACTCTGATAATGTAGGGAACAGTCTCTGACTGCTAAAATTGCAGTCTCTACACTGTCTCCATGTTCCTCCACTGATCTTATGATCGTCCAACATATGTTTTATTTCTGTTGTTTATCGCTGTCTCTGCCTCGCTAGAATGTAAGCTCTAGGAGGACAGGGACTTTGATTCCCACCACTAAGAACAGTGCTTAGTACAAGGTACTGCCTTAGTAAGTGATTATCAAATGAATGGATTTGATCAGCTTTCAAAATAAACATTTATTTTGGGATCCAATTCATACTAAAACATAGATTGAAATTTAATTGCCTTTTACAGCTATGAAAGACAGTTTGCTTAAACTGCTCTTTGGAATTCTTTGTTTTGTACTTAACTGGATTTTTTTTTTATGGTTTTCATGTTTTATTTCTAAATTATTAGCTAACAGATTTTAAGCAGCAGTTTGAAAGCCATTTTCCACAGATGTAGCTGTGGGAAGTGTTTTGTATTAATAAATAGGAATTCAAATATTCCTGTCTTATCAGGGATATACATATGTATATATATGTGCCTATATGAGTGTATTTGGACGCTCACACACACGTATATACAAACACATACTTTTCTTTGTCCTTCAACTCTTCTAGGCAGTGTCGTGGTGCAGCTTTGGTCAGGAACTGGTTGTACGCTTCAACTCTGCCAGGACACATTGGATTTTAATAGTTGCCTGTTTCTTTTCCTGAATGAAACTCTCAATCCTGAAAAACCAAACCAAAATGAAACCTTTTAGTGGTTTGCAGATTAGTTTGCTGTGTTTTCTCAGTCTTTCTTAGTTCAGCATGTACACTAATCTTTGGAATTTTCACTTGGAAATTCTCCAGCCTGATAGCTCCTGGTATACTTTCCTAAAAATTTATTCTTTGTGCTTATTGCTGTAAACTAAAATTACTCATTTCAAGACTTCATAGCATTCCTCGGTGAGACTGCTGCAGGCACCACTGTGTTGACTTAAGTAATTTTTATTCTAAATTGTAGCCTCAAAAGTAAATAGTTCACCCTGCCTTTGATTCTTGTGCAACTATAGAACCAAACACATTTTCAAATTAAATATGAACAAAACTTATCAAACAATAAAATTCAGATTATCAGTTCAATGTGAACATTGTCTTATAATGAGTTAGTAGGCAGTTCTTTTGAGATTATTCCTAATTTACTTTGAACTGTTAATGAATCAGGTCTTTTACCAGTCAGTGCTAATACTGTTTCCTCTACCTTGAATGCTCCTTCTCCTTTCTTTGCCTAAGGGAGAATATATTCTTTAGAACCCAGCTTAAATATCACTTCTTCAGGGAAACATTCCCTAATAGCCAGAGCCGTAGCAACCCAATCTAATTACCTAGCTTAACAGCTCATTGATGTCCACTCAAATAACATTTGTTCCATAACATATAATTTACCATCTTAACCGTTTTTTTTTTTTCGCCTGAGGAAGACCAGCCCTGAGCTAACATCCGTTGCCAATACCCCTCTTTTTGCTCAGGAAGACTGGCCCTGGGCTAACATCCATGCCCATCTTCCTCTACTTTATATGGGACGCCGTCACAGCATGGCTGACAAGCCGTGCATCGGCAGGCGCCCAGGATCTGAACCAGCAAACCCCTGGCGGCCAAGCGCAAACTAAACTGCTGCGCCACCGGGCTGGCCCCCCATCTTAACCGTCTTTAAGTGTGCAGTTCAGTGGCATTAAGCACATAACACACTGTTGTGCAACCATCACCACCATCCATCTCCAGAACTCTTTGTCTTGTAAAACTGAAACTCTGTACCATTAAATAATTCCCTATTCTTCCTCTGCCTCAGCCCCTGGCAACCCCATTCTACTTTCTGTCTCTATGAATTTGACTATTCTAGGTACCCCATATAAGTAGAATCATACAGTATTTGTCTTTTTGTGACTGGCTTATTTTACTTGGCATAACATCCTTAAGATTCATCCATGTTGTGTGTAGCGTATGTCAGAATTTTCTTCCTATTTCAGGCTGAATAATGTTGCTTTGTATGTCTCTCCATTCATCTGTTGATAGACACTTGAGTATCAGTCTCTTAAATCTTGCAGAAAACAAAAAGTTACAAGTCAAAGTTACAATAATATTAGCTTTTATAATTGTCTATATACTTATCTTTACTGAGATCTTTATTTCTTCATAAGGCTTTGAGTCACTGTCTAGTGTCCTTTCATTTCAACCTGCAGGATTCACTTTACTGTTTCTTGCAGGGCAGGTCTAATGGTAACAAACTCCCTCAGCTTTTGTTTATCTGGGAATGTCTTGATTTCTCCCTCACTTTTTTGGGGGGGCGGGGGGTTGAGGAAGATTGGCCCTGAGCCAACATCTGTACCAATTTTCCTCTATTTTGTATGTGGGATGCCGCCACAGCATGGCTTGATGAGTGGTGTAGGTCCGCACCCAGGATCCAAACCCACAAACCTGGGCCACCGAAGCAGAGCACACTGAACTCAACCACTACACCACTGGGCCAGCCCCTCTCCCTCACTTTTGAAGGACATTTCTGCCACATAGAGGCTTCTTTGTTGATTTTTTTTTTCGTTCAGTACTTTGAATATATCAGTCCACTGCCTTCTGGCCTCCAGAGTTTCTGATGAGAAATCTGATGATGTTATTGGTGATCCCTTGTGTGTGACAAATCACCACTCTTGGTGCTTTTAAGATTCTGTCTTTGGCTTTCGATAGTTTGATTACAATGTGTACTTGTGTGGGTGTCTTTGAGTTCATCCTTATAAGAGTTCATTAAGCTTCCTGGATGTTTATAATCATGTCTTTCACCTAATTTGGGAAGTTTTCAGCCATTATTTCTTCGGGTAATCTCTCTGTCCTTTTCTCTTTCTGGGACTCCCACAGTGTGTATGTTGGTCCAGGTCCCTTAGGCTCTGTTCACTTTTCTTCAATCTTTTTTTCTTTCCTCAGACTTGATAATTCCAATGATTTTATCTCCAAGTTTGCTGATTCTAATGCCTGCTCCAATGTGATTTTGAATCCCGTTAGTGAATTTTTCATTTTAGTTATTCTAATTTTCAGCTCCAGAATTTCTTTTTGGTTTCTTTTTATGTTTTCTGTCTCTACTGATATTTCCATTTTGTTCATACATCATTTTCTTAACTTTTTCCACCTCTTCCTTTAGTTCTTTTAGTGTCTTTAAGACAGTTGTTTTAAAGTGTTTGTCTAGTGGGTCTGCCATCTGATCTTTCTCAGGGATGGTTTCTGTTGATTTACCTTTTTCCTTTGAATGGGCCATACTTTCCTTTTCTTTGTATGCCTTGTGATTTTTTTGTTGTTGAAAACTGGATATTTGAATCTAATAATGTAGTAACTGGAAATCAGATTCTCCCCCTTCCCCAGGATTTGCTGTTTTTTGTTACAGTTTTGTTTATTATTTTTGGTTTTTTTGATTGTTGTAGGCTGTCTTTGTGCTAAGGATCAGCCTGTGGTGTAAACTTAAGGTCTTCTCAGGTCTTTTCTGAGCCTACACCTGTTAATAGTCTAGTCCTTAAATGTCTGGCTCCCAAAAGGGGAAAAAGAAAAATGAAAGGGGGAAAAAGGTGCTGGCCCTTTAAATTCCTCAAAGTTGCTTCAGGTGTAGGGGGAGTGCTTACAAGAATGGGAGCCTTACAGTAATGGCTGCCTGACTTTCTGTCTGTTCCTCCGCAATCAGAAGCAGTCATTGGCGATCAGAACACAGATCCCCAGTATTTGAAGGACAGAGACCTTATTGCCTATCTTGGCTCCCACAAGTTGCATACAAGCTGCTCCTGAAACTGTTGAAACTGTGTGTTCTTAGATTTTGTATTTGTCTATTTGGCATCCATTAACTGCAGGGCCAAATTAATGGCCAAAGTTGTTTACATCTTCCCTGCAAGCCAGCTCTCATGGGCAAATAAAAGCCATATCAGCAGCCAGCCCCACTGGTGTAGTGGTTAAGTTTGGTGCGCTCCACTTCAGTGGCCTGGGTGCGGACCTACACCACTTGTGGCCATGCTGGGGCAGCGACCCACATACAAAATAGAGAAAGACTGGCAAGAAGTGTTAGCTCAGGGTGAATCTTCCTCAGCAAAAAAAAATGTCCTATCACAAACCTTGCAACCACAAACTCTAGAATGTGTGTTTTCACTTCCTGCTCAATAGGGGACATCCCCACCTAGTTCCTTCCCACCGCCTTAGCAATAAGGGCATAGTCCCAGTTCTCTCTCTCTCTCTCTCCATCTCTGCCTCCTTGTCCCTGCATGTGACAAGTTTCATGTGGCCCTTCATGGTGCACTGTGCCTCTCATTTCTAGGGGAACTGTGAATAACATTAAACTTTTCTTTCAATGGCATTGAACTCTCTGTGTCCTCAGTCAGCTCTATAAATTAAGACAGCACAAAACAGGAGCATGGTTACAACTTCCTGACACAGGACTGAGGGGTGGGGGATGGGTCGCCAAGCTAAATGCCAAAATTGATTGAAATTAACCACAATTTAAGTGTTTCCCTGGAAGTTGCAAGCCTTTGAATAGACTCTAGAGTTCCAAGATAGTTACATCAGACAGATTGTGCCAGTGCAATTGTCTAAATATGGAGACAGTCCTCCTAGAATCCTCTAATAACCTCTCTGTATATACACTGTTTTTCACCATTCATTCCCATGGATACCAGTTGGATGTTTTCAACCTCTGGAACTGTCTCACCTCTTTCTGACTGCTTTATTATGAGGCTGTAAAATGATGGATCTGCTATATGGTTGATTCACTGAATTATTGCCTACAATTGATACCATGATAACTATATTTCATCAAATCTGAGACGCCATGGATTGTAAGAATGTACCATCACTTTGAGAAAACATGCTGACAGTGAAGCTTATACACTGGTATTTTAAAGTCACATCCTGATTTCAGAGTTGTTAAAATGAGAAAAAAAAATGTGTATCTTAAATCTGTGAATATAATATTTGTGACAAGTCAGTCAAAGCCAAAGTTAAATCCTGCCCACTACCAGTGGCATTCACCATACTTGTCAAGTTTCCTATCACGCTTCATATTATTCCCTTTAAATTAGTGATTCCTATGGTCCAGTTTCACTCATTCAACTTTTCTGCCAGTTCACTTAAAGTGGACAGTCATTATGAAAGTACTAAAGTATCCTGTTTGGTCATTATCGTGGATACCATATTATTAATGATATACTGCAATTTCAAATAATTATGGTAGGTATTATTTGGTTTTCTACTGTGTGCCAAGGACTATCAGGCACTTTATAGCTAGTAACCCATTTAACTCACAATAACCCTATTAAGTAGGTGTTAGTATTATCTCCATTTTATAGATGAGAAAATTGAGGCACAGAGAGGTTAAATACTTGCTCAAAGCTGTGCAGGTAGTAAGTGGCAAAGCCATGATTTAAACCTAGGTAATTTGGCTCCAGAGTCCATGCTCTTAATATTGTATCATACTGTTTTTCTGAATGCCTAAATAACAGCAGAAATGCTTTTCCACAGTTTGTATGTTAAAAAAAAAGTCAAATATCTGCTTCAGGTAAAAGTTATTTAAATGTTCTAGTCCAGTGAAGTACTGGATGGAACATCATCTTGAGATGGATGTGTGCACACATTACAAATGGTTTACAGTGGAAAATTTTAAACATTTAAAACTACAACACAGTAGGAAGTTTTGCATCGTGACACGTGACCCAGTACACACATATATGTTTATGCTAAAACATTTCACAAAGCGATACTTACTTCTACTACAAGCCATATACTTTGATACATTTTTTCTATTTTTTAAAAATACTGATGTCCCTCTATAATAATTTCATAACTTAGTGGGGGTCAATGTACAGTGTAAAAAATTTGGATGGGAGAACAACAGATGAGTTGTTTCATGGGGTTTATTCTATGTTCTTTGAAAGATTTCAGTACTGTGGTTGACACATCAAACTGTTTGGAAGCTATTTCAGGCACTTCCTACTTACAGAATCAAATCCACAGGTCTCTGCTGATATGTAATAAACATTTAAAAAATTATTATGTGTATTATTCTCCAAGCCTATCCCTCATTCCCAGGGGTAACCACTATCTTTAAACTTTGATTTTTTCATTCACTTGCTTTTGTCTGCGTGTTTCTGAACTTCATTTCAATGGAATCATTTGTATATATATATGTTCTTCTGTAACTTTGTGATTTACATGTTCTTGAGATTCATTCTTGTTCATACATATCACTGTAGTTGATTATTTTTTACTGTTATGGACTTCCACTTGGAGTAACAAGGGCTAAATTTCCCCTCCCATCTGATATAACTAAGAAAACAGACAAGAAATGTGAAAAAATGTTTTTCAAGATATTGGACACCATGCAACAAAGGATAGTGATCCTTGAGAGGGGGGGACAAAAAAGATGAGGCTGATGATTGTCCCATCTTACTGCCTTGAAAAGTTTCCAGACTGCCAGACAGGAAAGGGGAGCCCAGGCAGGACCCAGCTGACTCACTGAGTTGAAATGTTGCAGAGAATCTGGGGAAGCTGTTTTGGCTAGAGTGCTAGGCAGAGTACCAGAGATGAGAGAGCAGTGTAGAGAAAGAACTCTAGAGAACTGCAGAGGGACCTCCTTGTGAAACTACAAGAGGCTAGGGAAAGAAATGCTGGAAAGGATTTGAGGGAACACAACTAATTCAAGACCAGGAATAGTGCCTGTTCCCACTAGCACTGGAAAACCTCATAATTCATGGGGCATTGAATAGAATACTTAGAAACATTTTGCCACAGAGGTGAGTGGTAATTAGTGCTAGACTAAATGCTACTCTGCTCTCTTCTCACAGTCTTAGAAGCAAGACCTGAAAGGATCAAATTGTTTCCAAGTAACTTAACTACTGTGTCCCAGTACAAATTGCAATGATATTTATATTTATAAATATTAATTTATATTTATAAATATACTTTTGGGAGTACAGAAGTATTCACCATCCAACAAGTTAAAATAATAATATCTGGCATTCCATAAAAAAATTACCACGCATGCAAAGAAGCAAGAAAATACAACCCATAACAAAGAGAATATCAGTCAACTGAAGCTGACCCAGAACAGACACAGATGTTATAATTAGTAGGCAACTGGACAGTTATAACTATTCTATACATTCAAAAAGCTAGAGGAAAGATTGAATGTGTTAAGTAGAAATATGAAAGATATAAAGTCAAACTTCTAGAGATGAAAACTACAATATCTGAAAAGAAAATTATATTGGGTGGAATTAATAGCAGATTAGACATTGAAGAAGAAAAGATTAGTAAACTTGAAGATCAGAAATAGAAACTATCACAAATGAAATACAAAGAGGAAAAGGTGTTTTTAATGAACAGAGCATCAGAGAGCTTTAGGACAATTTCAAGCTACCCAATATACATGTAATTGGAGTCCCTGAAAGGGAAGGGCAGCAGAGAAGTATTTGAGAAATAATGGCCAAAAACTTTCAAATTTGTGGAAAACTATAAACCCACAGATCCAAGAAGATCAGTAAACCCAAGGCACATCATAACCAAATGCTCAAAACCAGTGATAATGGAAAAAATCTTAAAAGCTGCCAGGGAAGAAAGACACAAAATTAAGGGTGACAGCAGATTTTATTTTAGAAATAATGCAGCTAATAGACAGTGGAGGAATATCTTTAGGGTACTGAGGAGAAAAACTGTCAGCCTAGAATTCCATGGCCCAGGAAAAATATCTTTCAAATGGTAAGCTGATATAGAAACAGTTTTAGACATATAAAAGCTGAAAGAATGCATCACCAGCAAAACTGCATGACCAGAAATGTTAGAGGAAGTCATTCAAGCAGAAGGAAAATGACAACAGAAATATTAATGCAACAAAATGAAGTGCACTGTAAATGGTTACTATGTAGGTAAATATATGAGATTTTTAAATTTAACAATTTGGTGTGGGTTTATAATAAATGTAAAAATAAGATGCAGGACAACAGTAGCAAAGGCTTGGAGGAGAGGAATGGAAGTATATATACTATTGTAAGGTTCTAATACAATATGTGAAGTGATATAATATCATTTGAATGTATGCTGTGATACATGAAAGACATATACAGTAAACCTTAAAGCAACCACTTAAATAACAAAGAATTATAACTAGTAAGCCAACAAAGGAGAAACAAATGAAGTCATAAAATGTTTTCATTGCTGTGTAGTATTCCATCCTAGGAATATACAATAGTATACTGTATAATGTCCAGTGGTTGGACATTTCAGTTGATTTTAGTTGTTGCTATTACACATTTCTACTTTGAGCATCTTTTACATACCTATTCATGCAAATTACAGGAGTTTCATATAGTTATATGGTCTGTATGTATATGTAGATATAGAATTAATGAGTTGAAGGGTGTAGGGGTCAGGTCAAATTGTTTTCCAAAATGTTTTCATCGATTTACATTTCAACATCAGAGTAGTTAATTTCCATTACTCTACATGCTCAAAAATATTTGGAATTACCAGTCTTTTTAATTTTATTCGGTCTGGTAGGTATGTAGTGGTATCTCATTATAATCATGTTTGCATTCTCTGGTAACTAATAAGGTTGAACACCATTTAATATGATTTTTGACTGTTTATATGTTCACATATCTTTTGTGAAGTGCCTATTCAAGTCTTTTGCCTGTTTGTCTTTTCGTATAAATGGCATTTTAAAAAAATGTTCAACTAATGAACGGGAAGGCAGGAAAATGAAACAGGAATGAAGTGAACAAACAAAGCAAATAATAAAATGGCAGACTTCACTGATATATCAAGAATAACATTTAATGTAAATGGTCTCAATACGCCAATTAAAAGACAGAGGTTAGCAGAATATAGTAAAAAAAATTACCTAACTATATGCTGTCTACAAGGAGCTCACTTCAAATATGATAGTATAGGTTGAAAGTCAAAGGAGGGAAAAATATATACCATGCAAACATTAATCAAGAAAAAAAATAAAGCAGGAGTAGCTTTATTAATACTAGAGTTCAGAGCAAAGAAAATCAGCAGCAGCAAAGAGAGACGTTACATAATGATAAAAAGGGTTAATTCATCAATAACACATAGCAATTCTAAATGTGTAACTCCAAGCAAGAGTATTTTAGATTACATGAATCGTGAAGCAAAAACTGATAGAACTGAAGGGAAAAATAGACAAATCTACCATCATAACGGGATTTCAATTCCCTCTCAGCAACTGATTGAACTGCTAGATGGGAAACCAGCAAGAATATAGGAGAACATAATAACACCATCAACCAAAATGATCTGTTTGCTTTTATGGCACATGCCACCCAACAAGAGGATGATACACACATGCTCATTCTTTTCAAGCACCCATGGAGCATTCTCCAAGATAGACCATGTCCTGAACCATAACAAAAACTTCAACACTTTTAAAAGAATTGGAATTATACACAACTAGAGAACAGATAACAGGAAATCTCCAAACACTTGGAAATTAAACAACATACTTCTAAGTAATATATGGGCCAAAGAAAAATTCTCAAGACAAATTTAAAAATACCTTGGACGGGGCTGGCCAGGCAGCATAGTGGTTGGGTTTGGTGTGCTCTGCTTTGGTGGCCTGGGTTCACGGGTTCAGATCCCGGGTGCAGATCTACACCATTTGTCAGCCATACTGTGGCAGACCCACATATGAAAAAACAAAGGAAGATTGGCGCAGATGTTAGCTCAGGGCAAATCTTCCTCAGCAAATAAATTAAAAATAAATAAATAATACATTGAACTGAACGAAAATGGAAAAATATCAAATTTTGTGAGATGCTGCTAAAAGGGAAATTTATGGGACTAAATGCTGCATTTATTTTTTCATTTTCATTCAGTTTAATGTATTTTTAAATTTCTTGTTAAATTGAGAAAGTTCTCAAATCAGTATCTAAACTCCCATCTCAAAAAACTAGGAAAAGAAAAGCAAAACAAATGGAGAGAAAGCAGAAGGAAGGAAATAAAGAGCAGAAATCAATGAAATTGAAATTTTTTTTAAAAATTGGGGAAAATCAATTAAGCAAAAACGGATTCTTTGAAAAAGATAAATTGACAAACCTCTAGTAAGACTAAGAAAAAGAGATAAGACAAATTATTAATATTAGGAATAAAGTGGAATATCACTGCAGGTCCTAAAGAAAAGACAATAAGGGAATACTACAGACACCTCTATGCACATAAATTTAACACCTTAGATGAAATGGACCTATTCCTCAAAAACCACAAATTACCAAACCCACCCAATATGAAATAGATATTGTGAATAATCCTATAAAAGTATAAAGAAATTGAATTTGTGGTTAATGGTTTCCCATAAAAGAAATCTGCAGGCCGTAGATAGTGTATTAATCTGCTCAGGCTGCTCTAACAAAATACCACAGACTTAAACATCAGAAGTTTGTTTCTCATGGTTCTAGATGCTGGGAAGTCCCAACATCAGGGTGCCAGCCAATTCAGTTCCTGCTGTGGGTTCTCTTCCTAGCTTGCAGATGGCTGCCTTCTAACTGGGTCCTCACATGGCAGAGAGAGCAAGCTCTGGTGTCCCCTTCTCTTATAAGGGCACCACCCCTATCAGATTAGAGTCCCACCTTTATGACCTCACTTAACCTTTGTCACTCCCTCACGTCCTGTCCGCACATATAGTCATACTGCACGTGAGGGCTTCAACATATGAATGGGGGGGAAGTGACACAACTCAGTCCATAGCAGCTGGTTTCACTGGAAAATTACACCAAATGTTTAAAGAAGAATTAGCACCAATTCTACTCAGTCTCTTTCAGAAAATAGAAGAGGAGATATTTCAAACTTGTCCTATGCGACCAATATTACCCTGATAACAAAATAAAAGACAGTACAAAAACAGAAAACTACACACCAATATCCCTCAGGAACATAGGTGCAGAAATCCTTAACAAAGTATTAGCAAACAGAATCCAGCAATATGTAAAAAGAATTATCTACCACAATTGTCTTAGTCTGTTCAGGCTGTTACAACAGTACTAGAAACTGAGTGGCTTATAAACAGAAATTTCTTTCTCACATTTCTGGTAATTCCAAAATCAAGGTGCTGGCAGATTCCGTGTCTGATGAGAGCTTGCTTCCTGGTTCACAGCTATCTTCTCGCTATAACCTCACATGGCAGTCTTTCTTTTTGTATGTCCATTTTATTTATTTAGTGTATTTATTCCTTCAAATGTACTTCTGGTTTTTTTAATTAGAAAAAATCAGAAAAATTTAATTTGGTTTATAACGTTATGTAAATTTCAGGCGTACATCATTATGTTTCAATTTCTGTGTAGACTACATCATGTTCACCACCCAAAGACTGATCACCATCCATCACCACACACATGTGCCGTTGCCCCTTTCACTCTCCTCCCTCCTCCCTCCCCCTCTGGTAACCACCAATCCAATCTCTGTCTCTGTGTGTTTGTTGTTGTTTTTATCTTCTACTTATGAGTGAAATCATTCAGTATTTGTCTGTCTTCATCTGACTTATTTCACATAACATAATACCCTCAAAGTCCATCCATGTTGTCACAAAGAACAAGATATCTTTTTTTATGGCTGAGTAGTATTCCATTGTTTATATATGCCACATCTTCTTTATCCATTCATCCCTTGATGGGCACTTAGGTGGTTTCCAAGTCTTGGCTATTGTGAATAATACTGCAACGAACATAGGGGTGCATATATCTTTACGCAGTTGGATTTTCATCTTCTTTGGAGAAATACCCAGCAGTGAAATAATTGAATCATGTGGTAGTCCTATTCTATATTTTTTGAGGAATCTCTGTACTGTTTTCCATAGTGGCTGCACCACTTTGCACTCCCACCAACAGTGTATGACAATTCCCTTTTCTCCAAATCCTCTTTAACACTCGTTATTTCTTGTCTTGTTAATTATAGCCATTCTTTGTGTGTGTGTGTGTGTGTGTGTGTGTGTGTGAGGAAGATTAGCCCTGAGCTAACAGCTGTTGCCAATCTTCCTCTTTTTGCTGAGGAAGACTGGCCCTGGGCTAACATCCATGCCCATCTTCCTCTACTTTATATGGGACACTGCCACAGCATGGCTGACAAGTGGTGCATCAGTCTGCGCCTGGGATCCAAACTTGGGAAACCTAGGCCACTGAAGTGGAGAGCGTGAACTTAACCGCTACGCCACTGGGCTGGCCCCATAATTATAGCCATTCTGACGGGCATGAGGTGATATCTCATTGTAGTTTTGATTTGCATTTCCCTAATAATTAGTGATGTTGAACATCTTTTCATGTGCTTGATGGCCATCTGTATATCTTCTTTGGAGAAATGTCTGTTCAGGTCTTTTGCCCATTTTTTCAATCAGGTTGTTTGTCTTTTTGTTGTTGAGATGCATGTGTTCTTTATATATTTTGGATATTAATCCCTTATCAGATATATTGTTTGTAAATATCTTCTCCCAATTGTTAGGTTGTCTTTTCGTTTTGTTGTTGATTTCCTTTGCTGTGCAGAAGCTTTTTAGTTTGATGTAGTCCCATTTATTTTTTCTTTTGTTTCCTTTGCTTGGTCAGACGTGGTATTTGAAAATATGCTGCTAAGACCAGTGTCGAAGAGTGTACTGCCTATGTTTTCTTCTAGAAGTTTCATGGTTTCAGGTCTTACATTCCAGTCTTTAATCCATTTTGAGTTAAATTTTGTGTATGGTGTAAGATAATGGTCTACTTTCATTCTTTTGCATGTGGTTGTCCAGTTTTCCCAACAGCATTTCTTGAAGAGACTTTCCTTTCTCCATTGTACGTTCTTGCCTTCCTTGTCAAAAATTAGCTGTCCATAGATGTGTGGGTTTATTTCTGGGCTCTCAGTTCTGTTCCATTGATCTGTGTCTGTTTTTGTGCCAGTAGTGTGCTATTTTGGTTGCTATAGCTTTGTAGTATGTTTTGAAATCAGGGAGTGTGGTTCCTCCAGCTTTGTTCTTTTTTCTCAGGATTCCTTTGACTATTCAGAGTCTTTTTTTGTTCCATATAAATTTTAGGATTCTTTGTTCTACTTCTGTGAAGAATGTTATTGGAACTTTGATGGGATGGTGTTGAATCAATAGATTGCTTTCGGAAGTATGGACATTTTAACTATGTTAATTCTTCCAATCTGAGAACACGGAATATCTTTCCATTTCTTTGAGGCTCTTCAGTTTCTTTCAACAATGTTTTATATTTTTCAGTGTACAGATCTTTCACCTCTTTGGTTAAGTTTATTCCTAGGTATTTTATTCTTTTTGTTGCAATTGTAAAATGGGATTGTATTCTTAATTTCTCTTTTTGCTACTTCATTGTTAGTGTATAGAAACACAACTGACTTTTGAATGTTACAATTTTGCTGTATTCATTTATTATTTCTAATAGTTTTTTGCTGGATTCTTTAGGATTTTCTATATATAAAATAATGTCATCTGAAAATAGTGACAGTTTCACTTCTTCCTTTTCAATTTGGATCCCTTTTATTTCTTTTTCTTGCCTGATTGCTCTGGCTAGGACTTCCAATACTGTGTTAAATAAGAGTGGCGAAAGTGGGCATCCTTGTCTGATTCCTGTTCTAAAAGGGATATCTTTCAGTTTTTCTCCATTGAATATGATATTAGCTATGGGTTATATGGCCTTACTATGTTGAGATACTTCCCTTCTATACCCATTTTATTCAGAGTTTTTATCATAAATGGATGATGTATCTTGTCAAATGCTTTCTCTGCATCTATGGAGATGATTATGTGATTTTTATTCTTCATTTTATTAATGTAGTGTATCACATTGATTGATTTGCAGATGTTGAACCATCCCTGCGTCCCTGGGATAAATCCCAGTTGATCACAGTGTATGATCTGTTTACTATTGCTGTATTCGATTTGCTAATATTTTGTTGAAAATGTTTGCATCAATGTTCATCAGTGATATTGGCATATAATTTTTTTCTTTTGTGTTGTCCTTGTCTGGTTTTGGTATCAGGGTAATGTTGGCCTCATAGAATGAGTTAGGAAGCTTCCCCTCCTCTTCAGTTTTTTGGAAGAGTTTGAGAAGGATAGGTATTACTAAATCTTCTTTGAATGTTTGGTAGAATTCACCAGGGAAGCCGTCTGGTCCTGGACTTTTATTTTGGGGAAGGTTTTTGATTATTGTTTTGATCTCCTTACTGGTGATTGGTCTATTCAGATTTTCTGTTTCTTCTTGATTCAGTTTTTGGAGGTTGTATGATTCTAAGAATTTATCAATTTCTTCTCTATTATCCAATTTGTTAGCATATAGCTTTTCATAGTATTCTCTTATAAGCTTTTTTCTGAGGTGTCCATTGTGGTTTCTCCACCTTCGTTTCTGATTTTATTTGAGGCTTCTCTCTTTTTTCTTGGTGATTCTAGCTAAAGGTTTGTTATTTTGTTTATCTTTTCAAAGAACCAGTTCTTAGTTTCATTGACTTTTTTCTATATATTTTTTTTTTTTACTATTTCTTTTATTTCTGCTCTGATTTGTGTGTGTGTGTGTGTGTGTGTGTGCACGCGCACGCTGAGGAAGAATAGCTCTGAGCTAACATCTGTGCCAGTCTTCCTCTACTTTATATGTGGGTCACTGCCACAGCATGTTTGACATGTTTGACGAGTGGTATAGATCCATACTCGGGATCTGAACCTGCGAACCCAGGCTGCTGAAGCGGAGCATGCTGAACTTAACCACTAGGCCATGGGGCCAGCCCCTCTGCTCTCATTTTTATTATTTCCTTTCTTCTACTGATTTTGAGCTTTGTTTGTTCTTCTTTTTCCAGTTCTTTAGGTGCACTGTTAGATTGTTCGAGATTTTTCTTGTTTGTTGAGATAGGCCTGTATTGCTATAAACTTCCCTCTTAGAACCTCTTTTGCTGTATCCCATAAATTTTGGCATGTTATATTTTCATTTTCATTTGTCTCCAGATATCTTTGGATTTCTCCTTTGATTTCTTCATTGACCCAATAGTTGTTCAGTAACATTTTGTTTAATCTCCACATATTTGTGGCTTTTCTAGTTTTCTTCCTGTACTTGATTTCTAGTTTCATACTGTTGTGGTCAGAAAAGATGCTTGGTATTATTTTAATCTTCTTAAACTTATTGAGACTTGTTTTGGGGCCTAATATATGATCTGTCCTGGAGAATGTTCCATGTGCGTTCAAAAAGAATGTGTATTCTGCAGTTTTTGGATGGAATGTTCTGTATATATCTGCTAAGTCCATCTGGTCTAATGTGTCATTTAAGTCCAATGTTTCCTTATTGATCTTCTGTTTGGATGATCTACCCATTGGTGTAAGTGGAGTGTTAAAGTCCCCTACTATTATTGTGTTACTGTCTATTTCTCCTTTTACGTCTGTTAATAATTGCTTTATATATTTAGGTGCTCCTATGTTGGGTGCATGGATATTTACGAGTGTTATATCCTCTTCTTGGATTGTTCCCTTGATCATTATGTAGTGCCCTTCTTTGTCTCTTGTTACAGTTTTTGTTTTAAAGTCTATTTTGTCTGATATATGTACTGCTACCCCAGCTTTCTTTTCATTGCCATTTGCATGGATTATCTTTTTCCATCCCTTCACTTTCAGTTTGTGAGTATCTATAGGTCTGAAGTGTGTCTCTTGTATGCAGCATATATATGGGTCTTGTTTATTTTATCCAGTCAGCCACCCTATGCCTTTTGATTGGAGCATTTAGTCCATTGACATTTAAAGTAACTATTGATAATTATGTAGTTATTGCCATTTTGTTACTTTTTTTTCTGGGTGTTTTAGTAGTTCTTCACTGTTCCTTTCTTCTCTTTCTCTCTTCCCTTGTGGTTTGATGGCTTTCTTTAGTATTATGTTTGGGTTCCTTTCTCTTAATTTTTTGTGTATTGATTATAGGTTTCCGGTCTGTGATTACCATGAGGTTCATATATAATAACCTATATAAATAGCAATCTATATTAAATTGATGGTCTCAAGTATGACCTCTTGCTAAAAGCTCTACTCTTTTACTCCCCTCCTCCCACATTTTATGTTTTTAATATCATATTTAATCTCTTTTTTGTGCATGTGTATCCATTACCCTCTTATCATGGAAATAGAAAATTTTAGTCCTTTTCTCTTTTGACCTTCATATTAGCTTTATAGGTGGTTGATCTGCTATCTTTACTGTATATTTGCCTTTACCAGTGATGACTTTTGGGAGGGAGATAATTTTCTTATTCCTGTTTGTGGTCTTTTCTTTTCCACTTAAATAAGTCCCTTTAGCATTTCTTGCAAGGCCGGTTTAGTGGTGATGAACTCCTTTAGCTTTTTCTTGTCTGGAAAACTCTTTTATCTCTCCTTCCATTCTGAATGATAACCTTGCTGGGTAGAGTATTCATGGCTGTAAGTTTTTTCCTTTAAGCACTTTAAATATCTTGTGCCACTCCCTTCTAGCCTGTAAGGTTTCTGCTGAAAAGTCAGGTGGTAACCTTATGGGGTTCCTTTGCATGTAACTTATTGCCTTTCTCTTGCAGCTTTTAGGATTCTCTCTTTATCTTTAATTCTTGACATTTTAATTATAATGTGTCTTAGTGTGGGCCTGTTTGGGTTCATCTTGTTTGGTGCTCTGTGTACTTCCTGTACCTGGGTGTCTGTTTCCTTCCTTCAGTTAGGAAAGTTTTCAGCTATTATTTCTTCAAACAGATTCTCTGCCCCTTTTCTCTCTCTTCTGGAGCACCTATAATTAAGGATATTAGTACAGTTGATGTTGTCCCAGAGGTCCCTTAGGCTGTCCTCATTCTTTTTAATTCTTTTTTCTATTCAGCTTGGGTAATTTTCTCTAGTCTTTCATCCAGCTTGCTGATCCATCCTTCTATGTCGTCTACTCTGCTGTTGATCCCCTCTAGTGAATTTTTCATTTCTAGGATTGTATTCTTCATTTCTGATTGGTTCTTTTTTTTTTGGTGAGGAACATTGGTCCTGAACTAACATCTGTTGCCAGTCTTCCTGTGTTTGCTGAGGAAGATTGGCCCTGAGCTATCATCTGTGCCCATATCCTTCTCTTATTTTTTCGTATGTGGGATGCCACCTCAGCATGGCTTGATGAGCAGTGCGTAGGTCTGCGCCTGGGATCCAAACCTGTGAACCCTGGCCCGCCGAAGTGGAGCACGCGAACTTAACCGCTACGCCACCAGGCTGGCCCTGATTAGTTCTTTGTGTTTTCCAATTCTTTGTTGAAGTTCTCACTGAGTTCATCCATTCTTCTCCCAAGGTCAGTGAGCATCCTTATGACTTAGGACTATTAAACATATTCTTTTGTCTTCTCATTTTGCCTTTTTCTCTGTGCTTATATCTATGTATTAGGTAGGAAACTATGTTTCCCGATCTTGGAGGGGTGGCCTTATGTAAGAGATGCCTTATGAGGCCCAGCAGTGTGCTTCCCTCTTACCACCAGTTCCAAACATTGCGGGAGTGCCCCTTGTATAGGCCACATGTGTCCTTCTGTTGTGGCAGAGTTGCTCTTGCAGGTGCATGGGGAGGCTAGGCTGACCCCTGGCTGGCTGGTTGTAATGCTCAGCTGCTTGCAGCTGCTGTGGTCCCTTCAGTCACTTTATTGGGCATGGGGAGCCCCAGCACAGTTGGCTGCAAGATCTAATAGCACATTCCTGCTGCAATTTTTCTATTAAGTGAGTAGGCCCCCAGCATGGCTGGTTGCTAGGCTCAGGGGCTTACAATTCCTGTAGGCTTCCAGCCTACAAGGCTGTTGTCAGCTCTCTCAGAAGTACAGTTGGGTGGGGCTGGCTGCAGGCGTGGGAGCACACAATGGTTTCAGGCTTTGGGAGGTGGAGCCGATCCCCTATGTGGCTGTTTGAGAAGCACAAGTTTGCTGCAGCTGACAAGCCCCATGACTCGCAGGCTCACATACCCTGTCAATGCAGTCCTGCCCCATGCACATGCCCCGACCCACTGAAGAAGACCCATTTGCCCTGCTGCAGAGGCCCCACACACACTTTGCCAATGCAGGCCTGCTCCTCATGCATGCCCTGCCCCACAGAGGTGGACGCACTTGCCCTGCTGCAGAGGTCCCACACACCCCCCACCTATGCGGGCCCACAAGTTGCCTCAGGGCTTGCTGGTGGGTGGGGCCAGTCCCTAGGGTGGGCTGCCTGTCCTGGTGGAGCTGGATTAAATCGGTGCTCTAGTGGGTGAGGCAGACCCTGGGCTAACAGGCCAGGAGAAGAACTCCAATGGTGTCTGCCAGCCTCTGTGTTAGCACACCTGTACTAGGTCACAATGATGGCTGCTGTTAATGTCTAAGTCCCTGGGAAAGTGGTCCCAGCCTGGGGAGGTATCACCTCTCAATCAGACGTGGCCAGAGCCTATCAAATGAGTCTCTTTTGACCAAAGGACTGTGCACCTTTCTTCCAGGTAATTTTGTGTTGCTTTCTGGAACAGGTGAATTTGGGTGTGGACCCTTTAAGAGTAGGCTTTTCTTTCTCTTATTTTCGATAGCTTTTCTGGGGGTATTTCCTGATGTTTTTAAAAGCCAGCAAAGCCAGATATTATGACACTCATCTCAGTTGTGCTGGGTTCAAAAGCTGCTTATTGTGGCAAACCTTTCCCACTCAGATCCCCTCCTCCTCCAGGGAAACTTCGTACCTTAAGATTGCTCCCAGCCGTGAAGTGCTAGGGCTAGAATGTGGCTTTTTCCGCTCCAGAAAGGTATTTCTGCCTCTTCCACCTCAGTCAGCACTGTCTCTTGTTGGGAGTTCTTTTTATTCAGTTTCCAGTTCTCTCCCAGGGGTAATTGTGCCAAGGGGAGTTGTGAATTTGTTGTGTCCGTGGGAGGAGGTGAGTTCAGAGTCTGCCTATGCTGCCATCTTCCCAGCAATCCTCTTGGTGGTCTTTTTTATAAAGGTATTAATCCCATTCATGGGGGCTCTGCCCTCATGACCTAATCACCTCCCAAAGGCCCTACCTCCAAATACCTCCTACCTCCAACTTGGGGATCCCTTTTCAACATATAAATTTGAGGGGAACACAAATAGTCAATCTATAGAAACAATTAAGTGGGACTTAGTCCAGGAATTCAAGCCTGGCTCAATATTAGAAAATCAATGTAATTCATAATATCAATAGGCTAAAGAAGAAAAATCACATGATCATATCAATTGATGCAGGAAAAGCATTTGAAAAATTCAACACCCATTCATGATCAAACTCTCAGAAACTACAAAGAGGAACTTTCTCAATAAAGAGCATGTACAAAAAACCTACAGCCAGTATCATACTTAATGGTGAAAGACTTAATGCTTTCCCCTTGAGATCTGGGACAAATCTAGGATGTCTGCTTTCACTGCTCTTATTCAGTGTAGTACCGTAAGTCCTAGCCAGTGCAGTAAAGTAAGAAAAGGAAAATAGATGGCATCCAGATTGGAAAGGAAAACATAAAACTATCCTAGTTTACAGAGACATGATTTTCTGAGTAGAACATCCCAAGGAATACATAAAGAAGCTCCTGGAACTAATCTCAGTGAGTTCCTCATGGTTACAGGATAGATCAAAACATAAAAAGAAGTGGTATTTCTAAATACTGACATTTAACACATTGAAACTGAAATTAAAAACAATGAAATAAATAGGTATAACTCTAATAAAACATGCACAGAAACTGTATGCTGAAAATTTTAAAAGGCTGAGGAAATAAGTCAAAGAAGAACTAAATAAATGGAGAGATGTACCATGTTTCATGGATTGGAAGACTTAATATAGTAAAGATTTCAATTCTCCCTAAATTGATACACAGATTTAATACAATTCCTATCAAACAAATTCCCAGCAAAATTTCTTGAAACTATAGGCAAGCTTATTCTAAAATTTATGTGGAAAGGCAAAAGAACTAGACTACCTAAAATAATTTTGAATAAGAAGAATAACATAGGAAGACTCATGCTACCTGATTTTAAGAATTAATGTATAGCTACAGTAATCAAGATAGTGTGATAACATCAGAGAGAGAAGACATGTAGATCAATGGGGGGGAATAGAGAACCCAGAAATAGACCTACACAAATATGCCCAGCTGATATTTGACAAAAATGAAAAAGCAATTTTTAAAATACCCTTTTCAACAAATGGTGCTGGAGCAATTGGACACCCACAGACTCCCCCCCCCCCCAAAGAACCTGACCTAAAACTCACACCTTATGTGAAAATTAATTATTTCAAAATGGATCATAAATTTAAATGTAAAACTATAAGACTTCCAGGAGAAATTTTACAGAGAAATTCTTTGGGCCTTTGGGCCTGGCAAATCTTCTTAGTTATGGCACAAAAAGCAAGATCCATAAAAGAAAACATTGATACATTTGATTTCACTAAAATTAAAAACTTTTGCTCTGTAAAAAACCCTGTGAAGAGGATGAAAAAAACAAGCTAAAGACTGGAAGAAAATATTTGCAAGCTCCCTATCTGACAAAAGACTTGTATCTAGGATATATATAAAATTGCATAAAGAACTCTCAGAAGTCCACAGTAAAAACACAGTCCAGTAGGACCAAAAAAAAAAAAAATGAGTAGATATTTCACCAGAGTGTATATGGATGGCAAATAAGCATAGGAAAAGATGTTCAACATCATTAAGTGTTCAGGAAATGCATATTGAAACTACCATGAGATAGCACTACACACCTATTGAAACGGCAAAAGTAGCAAATACCAAATCCTGGTGAAGATGCAAAGAAACTGAATCTGTGATGCATTGCTGGTGGGAATGTAAAATGGTACAGCCACTCTGGAGAAAGGTTTGGCAGTTTCTTAAAAAACTAAACATAGAACCATTCACAAACCATTCATAGAACCACATATATGATTCCTTTTGTATGAAACATGCAGAATAATCAAATGTATAGAGACAGAAAGTAGATGAGTGGTTATCTCGGGCTGAGTTTGGGTGGGGAAATAAGGATTGACTGCTAATGGGTATGGGGTTTCCTTTGGGAGTGATGAAAATGTTCTAAAATTTGTGGTAATGGTTACTCTGAATATACTATAAGCCATTGAATTATACTTTTGTGTGTGTGTGTGTGAGGAAGATTAGCCCTGAGCTAACATCCGTTGCCAATCCTCCTCTTTTTGCTGAGGAAGACTGGCGCTGGGCTAACATCCGTGCCCATCTTCCTCCACTTTATATGGGACGCCGCCACGGCATGGCTGACAAGCAGTGCGTCAGCGGGCGCCCGGGATCCGAACCGGCAAACCCCAGGATGCCAAGCACGAACTAAACTGCTGTGCCACCGGCCGGCCCCCCAAATTATACACTTTAAATGGACAAATTGTATGGTAATTGAATTATATCTCAACAAAGCTGTTTTTTAAATTGTGCATATTACTTAAATATTTCTAAAATAATCTACATGATTACAAAGAGAAGTCTAACCTCTCTGGCCACAGTGAACTTCATATTTCAGGAATTCAGTTCTTAATTGGATGAGACCATCTTTTATAATTCACCATTAGGAAGTAAATCATTTTGATGTTCTCAAAATAAACTTACTCTTATACAATCCAGCATCATACTCCTGGGCATTTATCCCAGAGAAATGAAAATTTGTGTCCACATAGAGACCTGTACATGAGTGTTCGTAGTGGCTCTATTTGTAATAGCCTAAAACTGGAAACAATCCCCATGTCTTTTAGTGGGTGAATGGTTAAACAAAGTGTGGCCATAGCGTGGATTACTACTCAGCAATAAAAAGGAGTGAACTGTTGATACACACCACAACTTGGATGAATCTCAAGGGAATTATAGTGAGTGAAAAAAATCAATCAAAGAAGGTTATGTAATATATGATTCCATTTATATAAAATTATTGATGTAACAAAATTATTGAAATGGAGAACAGATTAGTACTTTCCAGGAGTTAGGAATAGGGACAGGGAAGGGTAGGAGGCGTGTGACCCTAAAGGGATGTCCAACAAATCTATGTGGTGCTTGACCTGTTCTGTATCTTGTCTGTTGCAGTCGTTCCACAAATCTATGCACGTGTGAGCCTTACATAGAAGACACACACACAAACTAGTGTGTGTAAAACAGGTGAACTCTGCATGAGGTCTGTAGATTGTACCATTGTCAATTTCCTGGTTTTGTAAAATATGTGAGATGTTACCATTGGGGGAAAATAGGTGAAGGATACATGGACCTCTGTATTATTTTTGCCATTTCTTGTGAATCTATAACTATTTCAAAATAAGAAGCTTAGAAATCAGAATTGGGTCAGAAAGGAGGAATGTTGTTATCTCCAGATTGTCACATTCCTTTCCAAAAGGAGATTATGCCAATTTAAACTGTTCCCCACATTAGAGAGCATACCAATATCACTATGTTAGCATCAGCATTGCCATTCTTTTATTTGTATTATTTGTCTACTCTTGTTTTGGCCATCTGTTTCCCATACCGAGGCTATATAAGCTAGCCAAAAACTGATAAATGGTTTAGTGCCATGATTTGTTTGCTGTATATATAAATAAAGCTTTATTAGTCCTGGAAAAAAATGTAAAACCTGCACGCAGATGTTCCTAGTAGCTTTATTCATAATAGCCAAAATCTGGAAATAATCCTAATATCCTTCAATGAATGAAGGTTTAAATAAATTTTAGAACCAGCATGTCAATTTCTATTTTAAATAAATAACTCTGGTTGGGATTGTGCTGAAGCTATTGATCAATTTGGGGAGAATTGATGCCTTAATAATTCTTCCAATTCATGAGCATAGTATACCTCTCTTTTTATTTAGATCTGCTCTAATTTCTTTCAGTAATGCTTTGTAGTTTTTAGTATAGAGAGCTTACAAAATCTTTATGTTAAATCTATTCCTTTTTCACACTGTTGATGTAAAATTGCTTTTAAATTTTATTTCCATTTATTTGCTGCTAGAATACAGAAATGCAATTAATTTTTCTATATTGATCTTGTACTCTGAAATTTTGATAAACTCACTTATTAGTTCTAGTAGTTTTTGTTTTTGAGGTTGGTGATGCTTCCTAAAATTTTTTAAAATAAACTTTATTTTAGAATAGTTTTAGATTTATAGAAAAATTGCAAAGATAGTACGAGTTCCTATATATATATACACACCCAGTTTCCCTATTATTAACGTCTTACGTTGTTAGGATGCTACGTTACATCTAATCATCATGTTTCCTTAGGCTCCTCTTGGCTGTGACAGTTTCTCAGATTTTACTTGTTTTTGATGACCTGACAGTTTTGGCAAGTACTGTTTAGGTGTTTTGTAGAATGTCTCTTAATTGGGGATTGTCTGGTTTTTTGTCATGATTACACTGGGATTATGGATTTGGGGGAGGAAGACCATAAAGGTGAAGTGCTATTCTCATCACAAGGTATCAAGGATACGTGTTGTTGACGTCACTTATCACCATTGCTGCTGACCTTGATTGCCTGGATGAGGGTCGTGTTTCCTCAGGATTTTCTCTGGGAATAATCATGTCTCCAAAGAGAGACATTTCTTCCTTTCCAATCTTTATGCTTGCTTTTTTTTTCTTTGGCCTTTTTGCATTACTGGAAAGGCCAGAACAATGTTAAATAAAAGTGGTGAGAGAGGATATCCTTCCTTGTTCTGAGCTTAGAGAGAAAGTGTTCAGTGTTTCACCACTAAGTAAAATATGAACTTTATATTTTTTGTAGATGCCCTTTCTCAGACTAAGTTCCCTTCTATACCTAGTTTGCTCAGAGTTTTTAACAAGAATGGATGTTGAATTTTGTCAAATGCTTTTGTGGTATCCATGCAAATGACCATATGGCTTTTTCCTTTTTTACTGTTAAACCAGGGGACAGCAAACTTTTTCTGTAAAGGGCTGACGAGTAAATATTTTAGGCTTATCATAAAAGCAATTGTAGACAATATGTAAACAAAAGGGTATGGCTGTTTTCCAATACAACTTTATTTACGAAACAAGCTGCAGGCGTGATTTGGCCTGCAAGCCATAGTTTCCTGTGACTAAGATTCTTTGCTTGACCAAACGTTAGTCAGGCTCCTGAACCTTCTCCTAGGCCCATCTGTGCACTTCCTTGTAAAACCTAGTTTTAGCAAGAACCCTGCTGTATCAGTTTAACCAGAACCCCCACCCTTGATATCTGATCACCCTCAATTTCTGATTGGGTTCTTCCTCCACTACTAGCTCCCAGAGGATTTTTGATCACCTGGCCTGTCTTCAGCAAGAATCCTGTTAATGCAGTTTAGCCAGAATCCCCCTTACTCCATGTTTCCTCTTAGTAATTTTCCATCCACTGACCTCCACCCTACTCCTTGGCTATAAATTACCCCTCGGCCAACCTGTATTTGGAATTGAGGCCAGTTCTATACTGAAGTCTCTTTTCCTGTATTGCAATAGTCCTGAATAAAATTTGTTTTTACAGCTTTAACTGCTGTCCAGCTCTGGGTTGTTTTTGATACCTGACCCCTGTATTAAATCATCCTTGTATTCCTGAGATGAACCAAAATGTATTATCCTTTTTAGATATTGTTGGAATAAATTTGCTAATATATTGTAAAGAATTTTAGGTTCTATGGTCATGTGAAATATTAGTCTGTGATTTTATTTTATAATGGTTGACAAGTTTTAATGTTAGATTTACAAACAAGTTGGAAAGTATTCCTTTTTCCTCTGTTTTCTGGATGATAAAATTACCAACATTTCTTCTTTAAATGTTCACCAGTGAATCTTCTCAGCCTGGAGTCTTCTATTTGGGGAGGCTTTTGATAACAAAATCAGTCTATCTTTCATAAATATAAGCCTATATGCTTCCTTTGGTAACACGGGTTGGTTATACTTGTTTTGAACTTTATATAAACCTAGCATGTATATCTTGTGTTTTGCTCCTTCTCTTCCTAAAGGGAAGCTGCTTGTTCATAGAGTGCTTATTTATATTTCTAGATTTAGCTTGTGAGACCAGATGTTTATTAGCAATCGTTTACAGGTAAGTCTTTGATGAAGAAAGGAAAGAAGGAGTCAACAAGCTATTTGTACTTCATGAAAATACATTGGTTTGTTTGTAGTTGGTACACACAAGGTTTTTCTGGTTTTGTTTTTAGGATCCTAGGTGGAATGGCTAGCTCTTTGATTTTGAAAAGGAGAACAAAAGCAGCACCTAGCAGACAGTTCTCATTTTAAATGGCTGCTCAGCACCTTTTGAACACTCTTCCTAAGCCTGGGGAACCCCCCTGTTGGAGGCCTGCTTTTCCAGCTGCTCTTGGTGACAAGGCCTGAGGCTGACAGTCGTCAGACACACCCACACAGACCTTTGGGTAGCAAGGGGGCAACTTGATGAAGCTCCTGAAGAATCTCTGCTGATTTTCAACACATCACTTATTGCAAAATTTAAACATAATACTTAAAAAAGCAAATAGGATGCTGTTTTTATGCTCTTAGATAACTTTTCTTGTAGTTCCGTTTCTAGTTTCATAGCATTATGGTCAGAAAAGATGCTTGTAATGATTTCAATCTTCTTAAATTTATAGGGGTTTGCCTTGTTTCCTAATATATGGTCTGTCCTTGAGAATGTTCCATGAACGCTTGAGAAGAATGTGTACTCTGCTGTTTTGGGGTGGAGTGCTCTGTATATATCTGTTAAGTCCATCTCGTCCAGCTTTTCTTTTAAGTCCGTTATTTCCTTATTACTTTTTGTCTGGATGATCTATCCATTGATGTAAGTGGGGTGTTAAGATCCCCTACTATTATTGTGTTGTTGTTAATATCTCCTTTTAGGTTTTTCAGCAGTTGTTTTATGTACTTTGCTGCTCTTGTGTTGGGTGCATAGATATTTATAAGTGATATGTCTTCTTGGTGAAGTGTCCCTTTTATCATTATATATTGCCCTTCTTTGTCTCTCATTACCTTTTTTATCTTGAAGTCTGCTTTGTCTGATATAAGTATGGCAACTCCTGCTTTCTTTTGTTTGCCATTAGCTTGGAGTATCGTCTTCCATCCTTTTACTTTGAGTCTGTGTTTGTCTTTAGAGCTGAGATGTGTTTCCTGGAGGCAGCATATTGTTAGATCTTGTTTTTTAATCCATCCTGCCACTCTGTGTCTTTTGGAGAATTCAATGTGTTTACATTTAGAGTGATTATTGATATATGAGGGTTTAATGTTGCTATTGAATCACTCATTTTCTGGTTCTTTTGCATTTCCTTCATTTATTGTCCCGTGTGTTCCAGACTGCCAATTCAGTTGGGTAGTTCTGTACGATGATTCTCTTAGTTTGTCATATGTGATTCTGTTCTGGTTATTTGTTTAGTGGTTGTCTCATGGATGAGATAGTCCATTTTCTGATGCCTCTTGTTTCCTTAGACTAAGTTGACTCGATCCCTTTCCTCTTCCTCATCTAATTTATTGTTGTCACTACTTACTCCATCTTGTGTTGTGAGTGTGTGTTTACAGTGATGAGTTTAAATTCATTTTTGATGTTTTCCTTCCCTTAATCTTGATTTTTATAATTGTTTGCTAACCTATTCTGATAGAGAGCTGCGATTTTTCTGGTTTAGTCTCCTTATTTTTCTCCTTGCTCAAAACTTTGTATCCCCTTTCTCTTTTTTCTTTTTTTTTCAGGCCTAAGGGCCTTCTTGAGCTTTTCTTGTAGTGGTTGGGGGTCTTGTGGTAATGAACTCCCTTAGCTTTTGTTTATCAGAGAGAGTTATTATTTCTCCATCATATTTGAAGGATATTTTCACTGGATAGAGTATTCTTGGCTGAAGGTTTTTGTCTTCAGGATTTTGAATATATCATTCCAGTATCTCCTAGCCTATAGAGTTTCTGTTGAGAAATCAGCTCAGAGCATGCTGGGGTTTCTTTTGGATGTTATTTTGTTTTTCTGTTTAGCTGCCCTTATATTTTTTTCTTTGTCGTTGACTTTTGCCAGCTTTGCTACTATAGGCCATGGCGTTGGTCTTTTCCTGTTTATATATTTAGGAGATCTATTGATTTCATTTACTGTTATTTCCAGCTCTTTCCCCAGCTTTGGGAGGTTCTCAGCTATTATTTCTTTGAACAAACTCTCTGCTCCTTTTCCCCTCTCTTCTTCTTCTGGAATACGTATTATCCTTATGTTACATTTCCTAATTGACTCTGATATTTCTCGAAGAATTTCTTCATTTCTTTTTAGTCTTAGTTCTCTCCCCCCTTCTATCTGGAGTGTTTCTGCACGCCTATCCTTGATAATGCTAATTCTTTCCTCCATATTGTCAGTTCTGCTCTTTAAAGATTCCAGATTTTCCTTTATGTCATCCATTGTGTTTTTCATCTCCAAAATTTCTGATTGGTTTTTCTTTATGGTTTCAATCTCTTGAAGAAATTCCTGAATTCATTGACTTGTCTCTCTGACTGTTCTTGTACTTGGTTGGGTTTTTTTAGGATAGCTATTTTGAATTCTCTGTTGTTTAGGTTGCCTTCAGGGTTGGTTTCTGGGTGTTTGTCATTTTCCTCTTGGTCTGGAGATTTAAGATACTTTTGCAGAGAGCCTGAGTTTTTTGCCTTACTATTTCTCATGGTGAGGATATCTGGTCGCAGTTTCCACCTGTGACCACTGGGTGGAGGTCACGAGCTGTGTGCTCTGAGCCGCACTGGGGGGGGTGTGATTGTGCTGAAGTGCAGGGCATGTGGGGGGAGGGGCTCTCTCTTTCATCTGCCCTTCCCTGAGGCTTCTTTCTTCCCTCACTGTCTGCTCTCCTGGGGTGCTTGGATGTTGACTGCACCCCTGCGTCACTTCCTTGTGGGAATTGCTCAACACTGTGCCTCTGTGAGAGCACTTGGAGGGCGATAGTTTTCCCTGCTGAGGGCCGCCCCTCCCCCCTCTCTGTCTGTGAGTCGTGCTGACTGGCATTGCTGTTAGAATAGGGAGGGGGAGTAAATCTCCTTACCTCTCCCCACATCCTCCAGGGCTTCCCGCACCTCCACCTTCAGATGTGCAGCTGCCTGGGTCTCTTAGAAGTCTTTTGTGGTGTATGACTGTCTTCTGTTGGTATGTGAATGATGTTTTTGTTGTGTCTTAGGGGGCAGAAGTTCAAAGGGGAAAGCTCACTCCACCACTATGCTGACATCAGTCCCTTAGATAACTTTTGATTTAAAAATGTGTTTAGTTCCTGTGTAGTAAGGAATTTGACCTCACCCAGGGAGAGAGTTGGCCTTTGTCCTGGCTCTTGAGAGGTAACCTGTAAACACTTCGACTTTCCCAAGTGATAGGAATAGTTCTGTTATTCATGGATAAAAAGGCCATATCAGCCCAACCTCAGGGATGGGGGAGCTGGAGACATTACAACGAGGTGGGCAATAATTCAATCAATCATGCCTTCATGATGAAGCCTCAATAAACACGGGACACTGCAGATCACCTCAGCTTCCCAGCTTGGCAAGACTCCATGCATGTTTTCACACACCAATGCTGGGACAGTTATGCGTCCTGAGGGCAGTGTTGGGAACTCTCCTAGACTCTGCCCTATGCATCTCTTCCTTTGGCTGATTCTAATTTGTATCCTTTCCCTGTAATAAATGTAATTGTGGGTATAATTGCTTTCAGTGAGTTCTGTGAGTCTTTCTAGCAAATTATTGAACTTGAGGGTGGTCTGGGGAAGCCCCTGAACTTGCAGTTGTCAGCAGTGTCGGGCAGAGTTATCTGCCTGGAGAGCTGTGCCTTAACTTCACAGTGCGGCCACTCCAGGTGACACCACGAGAAGTAACTGTACCTGGCCATCAGCCCCTACAACACACCTTATCTCCCTCGTTCTGTTTTACTTTTTTCTCTTTTTCCTTGTCATCCCTCTTATTTTTCATGTCTTTTTGTGTGCCCCTCCTTTTTTAATCGATCCTTTGCTTATCCTATCAATAACACCCATGAGCCTTAGAACACCTAAACAGTGACATTTAAGCATGAAAAGATCTTTGATTCAGAGACTCTACTGTGAAATGTCTGCACATGGCCATTGGGGTACCAGAAGAAAGCAACTCGTCTTTAGATAATTTGTGGTAAAAGTTTTGTTCTGCAAGGAATCATAAAAAATAAAAATCTCATTTGTAAAAATTGAATACATTTAAAGGAAAAGTCTGCATTTGTTAAACTGTAGTTCATTGGAAGCCCTCTGTGGATGTTTGATCTCATTTAAATATGTATGTTTCCCTTATAAAACTCACTTTCATTTTGAATCCTTGCTGTGAGATAAAATTTTTTAATTGTTATTTGATGGGAAGGAAAGAAAAAACCCACAGCACTTGTACTTATTTATCTACAGGTTATAGACA
Source organism: Tapirus indicus (assembly GCA_031878705.1). Lineage (NCBI taxonomy): Eukaryota > Metazoa > Chordata > Mammalia > Perissodactyla > Tapiridae > Tapirus > Tapirus indicus. The sequence goes on along the minus strand of CM062930.1, from coordinate 83,741,109 downwards.
ATTTGTGAAATGAGTGACTCTGAAGATGGTGATATCCCCCAGCTGTCTTCCCTCACCTTAGCCGCTCTCCAGGAATTTTATGCTGAGCAGAAGCAACAAATTGACCCAGGTGGAGAAGATAAATATAGTGTTGGAATAATAGAGGAGAATTGGGTAAGTGCATTCCACATCTATCAGGAAGTATTGGTGTGGAACCTGTTCTGCACCTAGCACAGTGTTTGTCTGTATCCCACCTACTACCCCAATCTATCCACCCGTCATTCGAGAGCTGAACCTATTTGGGGAGCTAAGACAGAAGGCAGTCCATAAATATTTTAAGACAGCATAAATGCAGATTTTCCTGGTTCTGCTCTCAGGCTAGTTGGTGATCAGAGGAGGGGACTTTTCAGATAGGGAACAGCATGTCATTATGTCCAACACAAACTTGTGCTTCCTTCTTGTATGCTAATGCATTCAATTAGTTTTTATGGAGCCCAGCAGTCTTTGGGGAAAGAGAAAAATCTGTATCATTGCAGTCAATGGGGTAACTGAACTTAAACATGAAATGAAAAATTGATGAAAGGGAGTTTTTAAAGATATTAATAGTGTCTGGTGCATAGTATGTATTTTAATTGTATTTTTTGGTCCAAATAAAAGTAGGAATTAAAAAAGAAAAAAAAATGAGTTGAGAGAAACTCCTAACCTAAGCTGGAACCTAGAAATTTAAATTTTTTTTGGTGAGGAAGATCGTCCATAAGAAAGCATCTGTGCCAATCTTCCTCTATTTTGTATGTGGGACACCACCACAGCATGGCTTGACGAGCAGTGTAGGTCCATGCCCAGGATCTAAACCCATGAACCCTGGGTCACAAACCCTGAGATGCTGAAGCAGAGTGCACAGTTAACTACTATGCTACCAGGCTGGCCCCTAGACATTTAAATTTTTGGAAGGCCATAGAGAAATAGGCCATTGAGATATAGATGAGGCTTGAATTTTCTGTCTATGACTACCCTCGATAATAGCTTAGTCTCTCTCTATCCCTTTGCAACTGGAGGGAAGCTTTTGTATGCTTATGTATATATATATTTTTTACAGTCTTTTACATTTTGTATCAAGTTTGGATCTCCTAAGTTATATAAAATTTTCCTATTTACCATCTATTTGAAACTGACTGTGATAAAAATGCTTCTTTCCATTTACTCTAAATAGTCCACCTACTCAGAGCCTCTTTCTCACTGTCTCCCTTCTCTGCATGGTCTTGTCCTCTAGCTTGATGCTTCCAGAGACAGTAAAAATCAGAAGCTTGCCATGCTGCATTATTCCTGAGTAGTCTACTTTTTTCTTGTCCTTCTGTCTAATTTTTTAAATACTATGTACTTTTTTTCTGATTCTAAAAGTAATCTATGTTTGTTATAGAAAATATATAAAAACATAAACAAAAAAATGAAATTTAGTCCTAATCCCACTACTTAGAATTAACTGTTTTTATAATTTTGACACTTTGTTTTGTTTTTTTCTTTTTTTTAATTGAGGTATAATTGACATACATTATATTAGTTTCAGGCATACAACATAATGATTTGACATTTGTGTATATTGCAAAATGATCACCAGAATAAGTCTAGTTAACATCCGTCACCATACATAGATACAGAATTTTTTTCGTGTGATGAGAACTTTTAACATCTACTCTCTTAGCACCTTATGCGATACAGTATTATTAACTGTAGTCACGATGCTGTACATTATATCCCTAGGACTTACTTATTTTATAACTGGAAGTTTGTACTTTTGTCTCTCTTCACCCATTTCACCCACCCCACAACCCCTGCCTCTGGCAACCATCAATCTGTTCTCTATGTCTATGAGCTTGTTTTTTTTTTTTCTTTTTAGATTCCATATATAAGTGAGATGATACAGTATTTCTCTTTCTCTGACTTATTTCACTTAGCATAATCATGTTGTCACAAATGGCAGGATTTCCTAATTTTTAATGGCTGAATAGTATTCCATTGTGTGTGTGTGTATATGAGTGTGTGTGTGTGTGTGTGTATACACACACACACACACACACCACAATTTCTTTATCCATTCATCCACATTGATGGACACTTCTGTTGTTTCCATATTTTGACTATTGTAAATAATGCTGCAGTGAACATGGGGGTGCTTATATCTTTCTGAATTAGTGTTTTCATTTTCTTCAGATAAATACCCAAAAGTGGAATTGCTGGATCATATTGTAGTTCTATTTTTAATTTTTTGAAGAAACATTACTGTTTTCCATAGTGGCTGTACCAATTTACCTTCCCACCAGCAGTGCACAAGGGTTTCCTTTTCTCCACATCCTCGTGAAAACTTGCTATTTCTTATCTTTTTGATAATAGTCATTCTAACAGGGGTGAGGTAATATCTCATTTTGGTTTTGATTTGAATTTTCCTGATAATCAGTGATGTTGAGCATCTTTTCATGTATGGCCACCTGTATGTCTTCTTCGGAAAAATGTCTATTCAGGTCCTCTGCCCATTTTTTAATCGGATTATTTGCTTTTTTGCTATTGAGTTGTATGAGTTCTTTATATATTTTAGATATTAACCCCTTATGAGTTATATGATTTGCAAATGTTTTCTCCCATTCAGTAGGTTTCATTTTTCATTTTGTTGGTGGTTTCCTTTGCTGTGCAGAAGCTTTTTAGTTTGGTGTAGTCCCGCTTGTTTATTTTTGCTTTTGTTGCCTTTGCTTTTGGTGTCAAATTTAAAAAACCATAGCCAAGACTGATGTCAAGAAGCTTACTGCCTATGTTTTCTTCTAAGAGTTTTATGGTTTCAGATCTTAGATTCAGGTCTTTAATCCATTTTGGGTTAATTTCTGTGTATGGTGTAGGATAGTGGTCTAGTTTCATTTTTTTGCATGTGGCTGTCCAATTTTCCGAACACCATTTATTGAAGAGACTTTCCTTTCTCCATTGTATGTTCTTGACTCCTTTGTCGTAAATTAATTGACCATATATGCATGGGTTTATTTTGGGGATCTCTGTTCTGTTTCATTTATCTGTCTGTTTTTAGGCCAATACCATATTGTTTTGACTACTATAGCTTTGTAATATAATTTGAAATCAGAAAGTGTGATGCCTCCAGCTTTGTTCTTTCTCAATATTGCTTTGGCTATTCCAAGTCTTTTGTGGTTCCATAGAAATTTCAGGATTGTTTGTTCTATTTCTCTGAAAAATGCCATTGGAATTTTTATAGGGATTGCATTGAATGTAGATTGCTTTGGGTGGTGTGAACTTTTTAACAATATTAATTCTTTCAATCCATGAGCATGGAATATCTTTCCATTTATTTGTGTCTTCTTTTCTTTCAGCAATGTCTTAAAGTTTTCAGTATGTAGATCTTTCATCTCCTTGGTTAAATTTATTCCTAGGTATTTTATTCTTTTTGATTCAATTGTAAATGGAATAGTTTTCTTAATTTCTCTTTTCTGATAGTCTGTTATTAGTGTATAGAAATGGGACAGATTTCTGTATATTGATTTTGTATCCTGCAACTTTACTGAATTTGTTTATTAGTTCTAACAGTTTTTTGGTGGAGTCTTTAGGGTTTTCTATATATAATATGCCATCTGCAAATAGTGACAGTTTTATTTCTTCATTTCCAATTTGGATGCCTTTTATTTCTTTTTCTTGCCCAATTGCTCTTGCTAGGACTTCCAAGACTATGCTGAATAATGTTTTGTTTTGTTTATAAAATTGAGGAAATCTCCTAGGAATTAAAAAGAAAAAGACAATGATATGAAATATAGGAAAGAAAACATAAAACTAAAGGATAAATCCAGGAGGCTCAATATTCAACTAATTGGAGTTCCCCAAAAATAGAACAGAAAACAAAGAGGGGATGAAATCTTCAAAGATTAATATTAGAAAATTTCCAAAAACCAAAGACCCTCACTAAGATATGATTATGATCATTGTGAAAACACAGGTGACAAAGAAGATTCTAGAAACTTCCAAAAGTTTATGTCACCCACAAAGTCTCAGGACTACGAGTCAATTGCACTTCTCAATAGCTTTATTGGAAACTAGAAAAAAGTGGAGCAATGCCTTCAATATTTGGAGTGAAAATTTTGTTCAGCCTAGAATTCTGTAATCAGCTGAGCTATCAATAAAATGTGAGGATAAAATAAAAACATTTTATACATGGCAAGTCTCACGACATTTGCCTCCCATCCACCACTTTCCACAAGCTGCAAGAGGACATTGGAAGAATTAGGGATAGGTTCAAAGAAACCAAGCAAATGAAACAATCAGACATTTATTAACTCTTGGAAACACAAAAGGTACCATACTGGAAGGAAATGCAATCATAGTATATTACTTGGCTCAGCAATGAAAACTGACAATTGATTTTAACTAACCAACACTTAGGTTACAACTATATGGGGAGGGTGAGGGATAGGGGAATATATGAGAGAGTGAAATCCTCATCTACTATAATAAATAAATAATATAAAGTAGGTTAATGAAGAGATAGCATTTAAAACATAATATTTAGAAATATGGCGATAAATGATTAAAGGAAGAGCTAAGAGTTGAAAATTGCTTCTGAGGAGTGGGTCTCAGTGGTGGGGAGAAGTGGGGCAGGGGACTGTTGTTTTTCTTTATAAGCCTAGGATTGCTTTTGACTTTTAAAGCCATATTCATGAAACACATTGAGTAAGAGTAAGATTTTTATTTTTTAGAATAATATGAGGAGAGCCAGAACACATCATTGTGCCCTGACAACGTTGGAATGAGGGAGAAGGGCAGCTCCATAGCGAACCATCACAAAACTCTACTGTCTTCCAGATCAAGTGAAACAGAAGACCCTACTCCAGGGGCTTTCCTCCAGCTTTGCTAAGCAAAGAAGGAGAGTCAGAGCTTGGCATTTTTCCTGTAGCTAAGAATGGTTAGGCATAGACATCTAGACACAGATATAGATGTAGACATGAATTCATATATACAGTCATGCCTTGCTTAATGACATGGATACGTTCTGAGAAGTGTGTCATTAGGCGATTTCGTTGTGTGAACATCAGAGAGTGTACTGACACAAACCTAGATGGTAGAGCCTACTACACACGTAGGCCACATGGCACTAATCATATGCGACCACCATTGTATATGTGGTCCATCACTGACCAAAACATCGTTATGTGGCGCATGACTGTACATATATCCAAATGAATATGTACATTCTGTCTTTGGAAACATTTTTTTCCCTTGGTATTTTGTAGGCAAACAATCACATAACATGCAAATACTGGCAGTTTTACTTCTTTTTTGACTGTTATTCATTTATTTCTTTTCTTGCATTAAATTAGTGGCTAAGTCTTAAGTAAAGCGTTGAATAAGAGTCTTGAAAGCATTCTTGCCTTGTTTTTTACCTCATGGGGAAAAAATTGTCTTTCACTCTTTAAGTATGATATTGGCTGTTGGTTTTTTCTAGATGCCCTTTATCAGTTTAAAGAAGTTTCCTACTCTTCCTAATTTGCTAAGAGTTTTTTTTTTTTTTTTTAATCATGAAGGGTTATTGAATTTTGTTAAATGTTTTTCTTTTTGCATTTGTTGAAATGATCATATATTTTTTTGGAAACATTTTTAAACCTGGCTTTATAAGCTGTCAGCACACTCACCCACTCACACCATTTGCCCCTAGCCCTGCCCTTCAGGGGAGAGGCCTGTTGGAGAAATGGGCCTATTCCATTGCCAAGGAATCCATTTTTTTTCTTTTGCAGAGGAATCCACTTTTTCCATTAAAATCATCCCTAATTTACAAATGTGAGTAGATAATTAGGGATCACTAGAAATTTAAAAGAAAATCAATCAGCACGAATAGAAGGAGCAAGATGAAAAACAGACAACTTACCCCTGAGGGAAAAGCAAGTAATTCAGGAAACATTCATAAGATGGAGACGAGAGGCCACGGAGAGGGAGCAGATGCTGGGTTTTGCTGATCTGTCCTTGCGGTGTTGTTGAACATGTTCTACCATCCTCCGTATTTGTAATTCTGTTCACTGGTAGTTGAGTTTAGAGGCTTAATCAGATTCAGCTTCAGATTTTTTGACAAGACTCCTACAAGGTGGGAGTGTGTTCTTCCGTCAGGAGAAACAGTGACCGGTTGTCTCCTTGTGTGATGTTCACAGCCATTGATACTCAATGCCTAGATTCTGTTAGTTAATTAGGGCCTTCTATTAATTTAAAGTCATTTCAAAGAAAAACTAGTTTGAAAAAGAAAAAAATTTAAATATATGCACACTGGTATGGTATGTATAAATTAAAAGAACAAAATTTATGCCCATTCTGAAATGATTTCCACTCATCCTGTTGCAGCAGTTGAGCCAGTTCTGGTATAGCCAGCAGACGGCTTTGCAGCTGGCAGAGGAGGCGGTCACAGCTGCTGGAGAAGGTGGCAGGTGAGAGCCACTGTTTGTCTTTTGTCTTTTAATCTAAAGTAATATTTTAAATGTCCTTCCTAGATGAGGGATGGTTTGTAAGAAGTCTGAAGTATAATCTGCAGAAATTGTAGTTGCCAGTTTGCAGAACAGGAGGAATGAAGAACGGCTTCCATCTGAGCGTGGAAGAAATCTATTTGTTGTACGATGTCTCATCGCTGTTCTTTATTTTAACATTTTCTAACCTGTTTCTTCCTTTATACCCTTAGAGTTGGTTTTAAAAGAAAAGAATCTCAATGTTTGACCTTTTTGAAGTTTTAAGAACATAGGTTTCCTTTTTTGTTAATTTGGTTTTTATTTTTATCAAAATTTTGCATGCATATAATTTAAAGTCAATGGTCTTAAAAGACTTGTTCAAAAAATATCCATTGCTGATTTCTCCCTTGTTCAGCCTTCCTTTTCAGCTCCCTTTCAACTGATTCTTTTGGTATTTACAACCATACATTTGTATTGGCACTTCTAGATTTGTCACCTGTAGCGTTATTTCTTGACTTCTCAACTTAGAGAATGAGGGTTTAGCTCTCCTTCATACTCCATCACTACCACGTGCATGCGTGCTTTCTGTCCACGCTCCCAATAGAGTTATATCCTCATTTTGGTTAGAACAGAGTTTATGTTGTTATGACAACACAAATGTTCTTTACAGCTGAGTCTTTTACTTTTCCTTTTCTGTACAATTTTTCATTTTCCCTGAAGAAAATAATCTCTTAGTTTTTATGTATTTCTATGTCCATATCACTAATTAACCCTCAAATTCTCTCCCAGTTGTGTAAATCTCCTGTCAATAAATTAAAACATATTTCAACTCCTTGAAAAAAATCACTCCCAGGGCTTTGCAGCCTGTCCTGGTCTGGACTGGGTGATGTCTAGCTTGGCTGCAGCTCTTTATCTCCTTCACATCTGCTGAGGAGCCCTTTCACCTCTCTTTTGTTCTGGATTCCTTGTTTCCGGTACCCCAATTCTTAGTTTACAGCTTTATCTTGGTTGGGGCATCCTTCAATAATTTCCACAGAAAAGATACATCATGGGAGGGAAATTTTTAAAGACCTTTCATGTCTGAAAATACCTTTATTCTATCCTTACTCTTGATTGTAATAGTTTTGTTGGGTATCAAATTCCAGGTTTTGAGGGCATTGCTTTGCTGCCTCCCAGTTTCCACAGGTGCTATTGAAAAATCCAATGCCATTCTGATTTCCTGTGGGAAACCTGTTCTTTCCCTCCCTGCCCATTGCAAGCTTAGGATTTTCTCTTATTCCCCAGTATTCGATGTGTCTTGGTGTGGAGCTTTCATCTGTTGCACTGGGTGGAAAGCCCTTTCATTCTCATAACTCGTGTCCTTCACTTTAGGAAAACTGTCTTAAATTATTTCTTTGATTCTCTTCCCACTGTTTTTTCTGTTCCTCTTTCTGGACCTCCTATTATTTGAATGTTGGAACTGATCTTATACTTTCTTTCTCTCCTTTTTTCCATCTATTGTCTTTGTTACCTTACTTCCTGGGAAAATTCCTCAACTTTGTCTTCTAAACTTTCTATTGAATTTACCATTTCTGCTATCATATACTTAATCATCTGTAGCTCTTTTTTGGGTCTCCGAATATTTCTTTGTTATTGTATCTTGTTCATTCTTCTGAGGATATTAATTACAGGATTTTTAGAAACAGTTTTCTGGGCCAGCCCGGTGGCGTAGTGGTTAAGTTCATGCTCTCCGCTTCGGCAGCCCGGGGTTTGTGGCTTCAGATCCCAGGCGCGGACCTACACAGCACTCATCAAGCCATGCTGTGGCGGCGTCCCGCGTACAAAATGGAGGAAGACTGTCAGGGATGTTAGCTCAGGGATAATCTTCCTGAGCAAAAAGAGGAGGATTGGTAATAGATGTTAGCTCGGGGCTGATCTTCCTCACCAAAAAAAAAAATTTTCTTCCCCCTACATAGTCTGTTACTCCAACATGCCTTTTCTGTTTGTTTATTTTGGCCTCTAATATTAGATGTTTTCCTTGAATGTCTGTTGACCTTTTGCTGTCCATTCATATTTAAGGGTAGGGCACTCAGAAGCTGGATGCTTTGATCCATGGGCGGACCTTATCTACTTTGGTCTCTGCAGTTGGATGATCTGGATGAGCTTTTTTTATAGGGAACCCCCAGTGTCAGTACGTTTAGGTCCTTCATTGTGGGCTGGTCAGAGCTCCAGGGAAAAGCCTTCTAATATCTGCCTGGAATTATACGTCTCATTGATGGCATCCTGGGAGGCACAGTGCTAAAAAAAAAGGGTGGAGATCTCAACTTCCAGTGGGTTTAACTTAATCCTTGTCATTTCCACATGGTACCTCATCACTTGCTGTGCCTGGCATTCACCCGCCATGAGCCCCCCCCCACCCCCAATCCAGAGAACATGCCTCCAGGTTTTGTCATAGTTGTAGAGGGCAGATACCTGGAGGCTTGGGATAGGGAAGAGAATCCTGGGAACAAATTCCTTCCTAAATAGACCTTTCAGTGCATTCTCCTGGTTTTAGCCCCCCTTTCACCCCTACTTCTTGAGTTACTTGGTTCTGCTGCTTCCTGAACCTTTGGGGGTGCTGCGATGTAAACCAGGTTGCTTCTCAGCTTTCCTGGCTGCCAATTTAGGGTTTGGCTTTCTTGGGTCTGCTGTGTCAAATACCACCCATTCATTTGCTTTTTAGCTTCCTAAGTGTTTCTTTTGTTTCCTGCCACATTCTCTTTGTTCTTGGAGGTTTATGCTTCAACAACAAAACAAAACAAGATTTTACTCACGTTTTATTTAGTAGACTTTCATGAGGGAGCAAATCTAAATGAATGCGTTCCATCTGCCATCTTTAACTGGAAGTCCTAAGTTTTTCTTTCTTCTGTTCTTTTTAAGTTATATGCAGTAGTTTATTAAGTTTTTCTTAATGACAATGTTTTTACATATATTTCTTTTTTCCATTAATATCAGGGCCTGGGAAGCAACCTTTTATTTATTCTGAAGGGCATCATGAGTGTCTTTAGGAGCTCTGTCAAACTTGTAAAGAGGAATAGTCACAGTAGCATTTACTCAGCACTTACTGACTGCCTGCTCCACTGGGTACTGCTCTGTGGAGGTCATCTCCTTTAATCCTCAGACCTCTGTGAGGTGGTTACTATTATCCTCTCCATTCTAAAGACAGACACTGAGGCCCAAGAGATTAAGTCACTTGCAGGAGGTCACCAGCTGGTGAGTGGCAGAGCTGGGCTGCAACCCACTCCCTCCACTTCCACTGTTACCTAACAAATGACATTGTCTCCACCCAGTTCACCACGCTCTGCTTTCATTCCTTTTTGCATCTCAGGCCATTTCCCTTCTGCCTGAAGTACATCCTTTGGAATTTTATAGTGAAGGTCTGCTGGTAACAAACGCTCAGATTTTCTTTGTCTGAAAATATCTTTATTTCACCCTCTATCTTGGAAGAGTTTTTCATTGTGCATCTAGTCCTCAGTTGCTGCTTGCTGTCTTTCAGCACAGTGAAAATACTGCCCCACATCTTCTGCCTCTCCCTCTGGCTCCCCGGAGCTCTGGAGGTAGCAGGAAGAACTGCACAGGGAGAGTCATGCCCCTGCCACCCTGGGCTGGGACGTGCACGTTTCCCACAGAAGTGTTGTGTGAAGTCACCAGACTTGATTATACACTTCCGGTGTATTGGGCTGAGAAGCCTTTTCAGCCCAGTGTGGGTACCCAACCAGTGCATGTAACACGTCTCTGTTAAGAAATGCATCTCACAGTTTTGAAGCTGAGTTTAATTTTTAAAAGAAGTACTTTTTTGAATGATAATATAAATACGTGACAAAAATCTAAAAGTTACAAAGGAGATTGAGAAAAAAAGTCAGTCTCTTTTCCCATTGTCTCCAAGTCCCCCTACTTGTGCTCCCACGGGGCACCCGTGGTCCCCGGCTGATGTGCATCTCCCAGAGCTCGCAGAGGTGTCTTTGAGCTTATATTCTCATACCCACGAAAGCATAGTTGACGCTCTTCTATTTCTTGAATATCTTGGAGAGTAGCAGCTACAGAGTATTCCATTGTAATAAATGTACCACAGTCAACTCAATATTTCAATATTTAAGTTACTTCTAGCTTTTTTAGCAGTTGATTTTAAAAGTTAACTGTTGGATCACTACCCACTCATAAAGTGGGGGCTGCTTGTAATGAAACATCCTTTAATTTTCCCATTCAAAAAAGAAGCAGAAATTCAAAGTAGCTTGTCTGTACTGAGACCTAATTTTAATGTATCTTTTTGGAAAACTGGACTTATTTAGGCAGTTGATATTTTTCTTTAAAGATTATGAATATTACAAAATAACTTCAAAATATTTAGTTTGAGACTAAAAGTATTTGAAATAGGGGCTGCCCGGTGGCGCAGCGGTTTAGTCCGCGCTTAGCAGCCCGGAGTTCACAGGTTCGGATCCCGGGCGCCTGCCGATGCACTGCTTGTCAGCCATGCCGTGGCGGCGTCCTATATAAAGTAGAGGAAGATGGGCACAGATGGTAGCCCAGGGCCAGTCTTCCTCAGCAAAAGGAGGAGGATTGGCGACGGATGTTAGCTCAGGGCTGGTCTTCCTCACCAAAAAAAATAATAAAATAAATAAATAATAAAAGCATTTGAAATAAATATTAAAGGGCCACCATGAAAATAATGGGTAAATTTAGGCCTTAGACTATCTAACTTTTGTCCTAATGTGTTCCTTTTTTACATTTTTTACTCTTTTTTTTTTTACATTTTTTGTTTTCCTTTTTTTTTTTTTACTATAAGAAGCACGTTTATCCCGGCCGGCCCAGTGGCATAGTGGTTAAGTTCGTGCGCTCTGCTTCAGCGGTCCAGGGTTCACAGGTTCGGATCCTGGGCGCAGACTGACGCACCGCTTGTCAAGCTGTGCTGTGGTGGCATCCCATATAAAGTAGAGGAAGATGGGCATGGGTGTTAGCTCAGGGCCAATCTTCCTCAGCAAAAAGAGGAGGATTGGCAACGGATGTTAGTTCAGGGCTAATCTTCCTCACACAAAAAAAAAAGCACATTTATCTTTTCATACCTTAAAATTATGAGTTGCAGATTTTTAAATATCAGATTCCTTAAAAGTGTGGTGGTATAAAGTTTTCTCTTGAAATTTACTGCTGTTATGTTAGTTTGCACTATTATTTCCTTTAAGAAAATCTGAACACAAGGACCTGTATTTTTTTAATGAAGCAGTTGTTTTTGTTTTTGTTCTTTTTTTGTGAGGAAGACCAGCCCTGAGCTAACATCTGTTGCCAATCCTCCTCTTTGTGGTTAGGAAGACTGGCCCTGGGCTAACATCCGTGCCCATCTTCCTCTACTTGATTTGGGACGCCGCCATGGCATGGCTGACAGGCAGTACGTCGGCGGGCGCCCGGGATCCGAACCCGCGAACCCCGGGCTGCCAAGCGCGGACTAAACCGCTGCGCCACCGGGCTGGCCCCGAAGCAGTTGTTTTTTTAACACCATAAGCTGTTCATTAAAGATCTTTCATGAGTTTGTTCATTTTGTTTTCTAGAATAGCATGTGTGAGCGCCCCCAGTGTTTACCAGAAACTGAGAGAGCTGCATAGAGAAGACTTTTCTGTATACATCTTTGAATATGACAAAAGATTTGCCATATATGGAGAAGAGTTTATCTTCTATGATTACAATAATCCATTGGATTTACCTGAAAAAATTGCTGCACATAGTTTTGACATCGTAATAGCAGATCCCCCCTATCTTTCTGAGGAATGTCTCCGGAAGACATCAGAAACCATCCAATATCTGACTCGGGGCAAGATTCTGCTGTGCACAGGTAGGTGCCAGACTGCATGGCTCCCGAAAGCTGGTGACAGTGGACAGTCAAGCCTTAGATTTCAAGAGTTAGAAGAGATCTTAGAACTCAAATCCTGAATCCACCACTCACTGTGTGACCTAAACAAGTTATTTAACCTCTCTGTGCCCAGTTTCCTTACCTGTAAACTGGGACTGATAACACTGTTACCGAACCAGGTGGGCTTGCCTCCTGGTGAGTTAAATAAGACTCTACACCAGTGGAAGTTGTCTCACAAAGTAAAGTGTATTTGCAGCAAATAGGAGGCCATGAGGAATCATTTGCAAAGTCATGACGTCCCCAAACAAAGGGAAGCAGGAACTTTTATTTTGGTTGGGAAATGACTATTCAAAAGGGAGAGGCGAGTATTTGCCTGGACAGGCTCAGCTGGAGAACCTGCCTCCACAACATGCCTCCTGGAGAGATCTTTGTGTTAAAATAAGGCAAAGACCCTGGGCGTAGCTCTTGTGGTGAGGCTTGGTCAGTTGCAGGAGGATGGTGGTTACATCTCCTTAACATACAAAAGGAAAAGAAACAACTTGGAAAAACAGTTAGTTGCTTCTGAACCCACCTTTGAGTTTCTGGAGGCACCTAGTCCGTGACAACACTACCTGGATTTCAAGGTTATTGAGAATTAAGTGACACAACACACAGAGTGGGGTCTGGCATGTCGCGTGTGCACCATGAATGTTATTTTTACTTATCATCGTCATCGGTAGTAGTAGTATTTGATCCGGCCTGTACACTTGATGAAAGAGAAATTTGGAATCTATCGAGTTCAAGTGGATTGCCTAAGGTTACAGCGTTAGACATTAGGTTTATCAAAACAGAAGAGTCTTCTTACTGGTGAGGTTGATGTATTTTCTTAAGGTGGGTAGACTGAAATTTGACCAAGAAGTGAAGCGTTGACTACTGGTCTCGCTCCTGGGGAGCCTGGGGCCCAGACGGTCAGTGCTCCCTCCTGTGGCCCAGCTCCCAGAGCATCGGAGGGCGCTGCTGGGGGTCATCTTCTGTGGGGGTGTGGAATTGCTTCCTTAGTCAAGGACGTGGTTCTTGTTCACACAGTAATATTTACTTAATTCAACAATTGTTTATTAGCCCTTTGTGCCAGCTGACAGGCAGATGTTCTGACCTCATGGCGCATACTTTTTAGTTTTAGGGGATAGGTTAAAAAATGTACCAAAACAGAGGGAAGAAATGAATTGCTACTTCTGATAAGGGTAGTGAAAGACTCAGAGAAAGGCGGGGCTGGGACAGAGGGTCATGAGGGGGTACTTCAGGCCGGCTGGGGGGATCTCCTGGAGCGGCAGCATTTCGGCGGAGCCCTCCGCGGAGGCCCCAGGGGGAGTGGCGGAGCCCAGGGAAGGGCCAGAGGCCCCCCTGCAGGCGCTGGTCGGAGTTGGGATTTTCCCTTAAAGCGTTCAGCCCCAAAGTGACAGGATCCAATTTGTCTGCAGACGTTTGCTTTAACTTTGCACCCGAAGGGATTTATGGCGCGAGTGGACACCAGCCCCCGGGGTGTGGCCGCAGCCTCACTCCGAGGCAGGGGTCTGGACTGGACGGGGGCTGGGGGTGGAGCAAAGATACACTGGAGATAAAGTTGGAAGAACTCACTGTGCCCTGGAGGCGGAGGAGAAGAATCAGGCCTGAGACCCGGTTTGGGGCTGTGTGGGCTGCGGGGAGAGGGTCCGTGGAGTCCCCGGCGGTGACTGTGCCGACAGGCGTCGGGGTGAGGACAGGGGACGGAGACACTGGGCGGTCAGCCCAAAGCTGGGTGCGTGTGCTCGTACGAATTTGCAAGGTTAGATATTACTGGAAAAGGGGTTCTTGACTCAAAGTTGGAAAACACTAGTTTTTAGTAATTTTTTTGCTTTCCTTATGTTACTTTGTGGAATATAACTCATTTCTAAATTGCTAAGTGACTCAGCTTTGCAGAGGTAGGAAAATTAAAAACAAGGAGGGCGGCTCGGTGGTAGCGGTTAAGTTCCTGAGCTCCACTTAGGCAGCCCCGGTTCGGGGTTCGGATCCTGGGCGCTGACTGACCCACTGCTTGTCAGCCTCGCTGTGGCGGCGTCCCATATAAAGTAGAGGAAGATGGGCACGGATGTTAGCTCAGGGCTGGTCTTCCTCACCAAAAAGAAAAAAAGAAGGTAATTTGCAAAAATGTTGGAGAAAGTGAAAAGGACTATGAAGAACTGATCCCCCCCCCCCCCGTTTGTTGAGTAGTATTGTATATAGTCATTGCTCCCTGCTTTCCAGTCTAGATCCCTCTGCCACTGTTGATAGTGGTATTTCAATCTTCTGCTTAATCTGGTCTGTTCTCTTCAGGGGCCGTCATGGAAGAAGAGGCGGCGAAACTTCTTGGAGTGAAGATGTGCAAGTTTATTCCAGAACACACCCGAACCCTGGCAAATGAGTTCCGCTGTTACGTGAATTATGATTCTGGGCTGGACCGTGAGATCTAAATGCAGATGGTAACATAACGCAGTTAAGGACTCTGGGTGACATTTCCTTCTTTTTATTTTCTTTGTGGGTTGAAAAGGTGTAACCTCTTCTCCTCCCCCGCAAACTGGGGCTGTCCCTGCCCTAATTCCCACAATAAAGACACAACGTCTCACTGTGATTTCCTTATTGAGCGGCTCTCTAGACCTCAGGATGCTTTTGCCAACTTGAATCCATGGAATTATAGTTGGAAGAAATCTTAAGTGTCCATCTAATCTGCTCTCCTCACTTAACATAGGTAAAATCAAAGTACAAACACTTAGTGGCTTGGCCAAGACCTGAAGTAGACACAACCTGAGCCTCTGCCTCGGGCTGTGGCCCCTTAAAATGGGCTCATTCTGATTCTGCCCAGTGGACAGTAGTTCTTCCCAGCGGCTCCAAGGGAGCATCGTAGGACTTGTGAGGGGCCCCCGTCTGCTCCAGCCCCTCAAGGAGACGTGATTTGCCTCCATGAAAAAGATGACAATCCTAGCAACTAGTGTCTGACAAGTTGCTTGGGGACTCCTCCTCCACCCCAGTTCTTGGAAGGATGACAGGAATGCAGCCCAGGTGCCCTCTGTGCACGGCCCAGTCCCAGCATCCTCAGCATCGGCCACATCAAATGCTCAGAGCCACCTGAGAAAGTGAAAGTACACCTGCAAACCGAACGCCATAGCAAAAAGGAGGTGAGGAGTGTGTTTTATTGTTATTCAAGAAATACTCATCATACATCGGCACCACAGAACATTACTCAACAAGCAAAAGAAATGAAATATTGATACCCACAACTTGGATGGATTTCAAGAGCACTGTGCTGAGTGAAAAAAAGCCAGTCCCGAAAGGTCACATACTGTGTGTTTCCATTTCTGTAACAGCATTCTTGAATGGAGAACAGATTAGGATGGGGTAGGGGGATGAGTGTGACCATAAAAGAGATCTTTGTGGTGCTGGAACTGTTCTGTATCTTGACTGTGCAGTGGTTACACAAATCTACACATGTGATAGCGTTCCACAGCGCTGGATACACATCCACCACCACTTGCGTGTGAAACCCGGGAACGCTGCATGAGGTCTGTGGGTGGTCCCCATGTCCCCTTATCGGCTGAGACAGTGCACTATAGTTATGTAAGATGTTACCATTGGGGGAGCTGGGAGACACAAGGCCTCTCTGTAGTATTTTTGCAATTCCCTGTGAATCTACAATCATTTCAAAGTAATGACTTTTTATTTTTTTATTTTATTATTTTTGTGTGAGGAAGACCAGCCCTGAGCTAACATCTGTTGCCAATCCTCCTCTTTTTGCTGAGGAAGACTGGCCCTGGGCTAACATCCGTGCCCATCTTCCTCTACTTTATATGGGACGCCGCCACGGCATGGCTGACAAGCAGTGTGCCAGCGGGCGCCCGGGATCCGAACCCGCGAACCCCGGGCTGCCAAGCACAAACTTAACTGCTGTGCCACTGGGCAGCCCCTCAAAATAACAACTTTTTAAAAATTAACCCCCTCTCTCTGGGAAAGGAATATACTTCCCCACCTCGTATGACTTGCTTTGGCTAACAAAACAGGAAAGAAAGTGATACTCGCCATTTCCACCCAGAGCTTTATCTTCCCTCTGACACGGTAACCAGCAGTGTTCCAGACAGAGGCTGCTCTGGCTGCCCACGTCCTTGAGTGGGTAGGGCCAGGCCGACCTGCAGGGGACACGGAGGAGGGGGAAGAAGTAAACCATTGAGGTCAAAACTCAGAGACTGGGTTGTTACTCGCTGCGGCAAACCCGGCGTGACCTGCAGGGCCTGCTGGAGCTGGGGGTCAGGAAGCGCCTGGGGCTCGCTTGGGTTTGTTTTTTCTCAGACCTCAGTTGCCAGACTTTGGGATAATTTTAAATTTACTTTAAAAGTTACTCTATTTTTATGAGACATATTTTTACCAGTGTACCAGCACCAGGCACATTGTTTTCAATAAATGTTCTTTAAAAAATAACCCCTACCATATTATTTCCTTATGAATCAGTTCGCTAAAAATTACCTAGGTCAGTAACAAATTTTAGTCACAGATCATGTATAAAAATGTAATGTGTAACTTAGGAATTGTGGGCGAGAAGCAGCCTAGAAATAACAGAATTTTAGTTGTCCATTTTTTAAAATCTAGCACTTAGATGAGGAGAGAAACCTTGTTTCTTCATGGGGATGAGGGAGGGAAGGAGCAAAGCTTGACTCATATTAAAAATTTAATTACATTTTTGTTTACTAAGCAGCCGTGTTTTATAGCTTTGGACCCCTTACGTGATTTCAGTTTTAGCAAACCTGTGTTTGTATATGCTCCACTTCTGAGTTTCATAAAAGACCTGCAGCTACACCTCTGCCACCTTCAAAACCCTGAATTAGGCCTGGCATGTTCCCTGCATCTGTCCAGGCACGTGGAAGGACAGTGAGCCCCACCAGCCAGCTTGGGGGTGGCGGGGGAAGGCTGGGCCAGTGCTCTGCAGTCATTCTGTCTGTGCACAGTGGATGGCAGATTGAAACGAGCCTCATGATTCTTAGGAGGCACCTCATCTCTTATACTTCACCAAAGAACCTCAAAAACCAAAAAGAATATGTTAATAGACATCTTTGTTAAGTCCTTCCTAATTCAAAGGTCTGCACTGAGAGACGGGACAACCATAATATGAGTGGAAGGGAAAAAGATAATAATCTCAGTTTTGCTGACAATTCAAAAGTTTCTTATAACTACTCAGCTGTGTGTTTGGGGGCTGACGGGGTGCCTGGATAGCAAGAACAAATGAAATGCATGGGTAACTTTAAAACCCCATTTCAGACAGGAGTTTCATGCTCTTTCCCCTTCCACTCCTTTCTAAAATCAGCAGGAACCAGTTACTAAAGGGGACCCTTTTCCCCCTTTGCCTTGCTAAAAGAGATGCGGTGAAACGAGAAGTTTGGTCAGTGGCCCCTGAATGTGGAGCTGTTGGCATGTGCGTATGTTTTTTGGTTGCTATTCCCAAATGATTCCGTTTTTATGAAACAAGCATACAAAAGAAATACTGTCGGTTGGAAAAAATCTTCAGTAACCAGCAAGGTGCCTCCATTCCAAGGGCTGTGGCATAAGCCTCGAGATAGAATTACTTGAAGGAAATACGTGCACTGTGGCACTTTTTTGAAAGGAGGGGAAGAAGCTATAAAATTTACTAAAATAAAGTGTTGCTACTCTGCAAGGCCTAGGAAGTTATAGTGCCTGAGTCAATGAGCTGCAACCATGTTAAGTGTTACTGAACTTTGGCTGGCATAATTTCTCAAGCCAGTAAATTTCCCTATTTGTTTGATAAAACACAATACTAACCCCTCTCCCCTCTAAAAAAGCTTTAGTTTTAACAAGAGAACAAAATTCTGTCCCATAAATTGTTATTCATTGAAACAGTATCTTTTCATATTGGATCACCACCCTCTAAAGTGCCTAGTCATATTTCATTTTAAACTTATCTTTTCTACAAAAAAATATAGTCACTTTTAAGTGATATACACTTGCTAAAGCAATAAACATAACATGAAGAAAGAGTAGCTTGATCTTTATTTTAAATGTAGTTTATAAATCATTGGGGCCAATATGTTCTGGTACCTCCTGCGCCGGGGGCAGTGCAAGGTGCTCCTGGGGCAGGGGCACTGGCTCAATTCATCCGGGAGTGACACACGGCTCAGCCTTGTGACTGCACCACACTGCGCCGTGACAACTGTGAGTGGTTTCCAGTGGGTGGTTTCTGCTGAGCACGGAGAGGGAGGCTGGCTCACAGCTGCCTCCCAGGAGCAGGGCACATGCTTGACAAGTATTTTGGGGTTTTTTTGGTGAAGAAGAGTGGCCCTGAGCTAACATCTGTGCCCATCTTCCTCTATTTTGTATGTGGGTTGCCAGCGCAGCATAGCTCTGTGAGTGGTGTAAGTCCACACCCAGGATCTGAACTCGTGAACCTGGGCTGCCGAAGCAGAGCGCGGAAACTCACCCCCCCCCCCCCACTACACCACTGGGCCTGCCGCTTGACAAGTATTTTTTAAATGGCTGAGTGTTCCATTCAGAGAAAAAATACAAATAAAGGTTGCCTGTCTAGATCCTAGAATGGAAAGCTAATTTATTCTATTGGGAATTTGCTACCTGTTAACAAATTAAGTCAGGTTAAACTAATAATTAATACAATTAATCAGGATATTTTTCCCATGCAAGCAGTTTACTCTTCTTACCTCTCCTCTGATGTTTGCACTATTGATATTTGAAGAGTGGCTGGAAACAACAGTGGCGATGATTGAAACAACTACCCAAATCACTGGTTTGAAAGGCAACTTTCCTTTTTCATTTATGGACTTGGCTGTTGATCTGAAGGCAACAAAGGTAGTTGTGAACCTTCTGTTTTCTGGACAAGAATGTATTCTAGATACCTTTTTTTCCCAGAAGTTGAATGGAGAATTACAATTACCAAACTGTACAGAACAATCAACAGTTATTGATTTCAATTTTGAATTTTTTATTTACAAAAATCTGGATTTTGCTCAGTGATGTTTTTTTCATGCATAGGTCTGTCAATATTTAGTGCTAGTTGCAAGTTCTGCCCGTGAACACTCCGTCCAGATCAAAGCAAGGCTGAGAGTCTGTCACCAGGGAGGTGAAGGCTCCATAGTTCTATGATAGCTGAAGCCCAGGAGGGAAGGACAAAGGACTTCTTGGCTTGGCTAGGGTGTCACAGAAGAGCAAACAGATTGACTTTACATGACTAGTTGATCTTTCCAAAACCAAATCAAATCTTAAACTTCAAGCATAAAATTAAGATAAAGTGAAGTCTTAATTAACATATTGTTTCCTCTAAAAGTCGAGCCCATCAAAGCCGAGTCCAGAGGGAAATGTACACAGCCACCCTTCACCTACACTTGTCTAAATGATTTAAAAAGAACTTCTTGCTTTTACAAATAATTGTATTCAGGGACAGACTCAGCTCACGTTGCAGTATGTAGAAAAAGGGGCCTCGGATACTGATTTCTGGGAATTGCTACTTGGCCCCCTTTCTCCTCATATCTGCCTGGTTCCTGAAGCTCTTAAAACTAAGTCAAGACTTGGATTCTTCCTGGGAATTGGCAAAGATATCACATTCCACCCCTCGCCTTAACCAACCACCTCTTATCCACAAATTGGCCCCACTGACTTTCAAAAGTGAAAAAAAAAATTTTTAATTGTGTAAATCTGCAGCCATTTATATACTCATGAATACAACCAACTCTGAGATCCCAGGGCTCCTTGCCCGTCTGGGGTGATCGGAGCCTCCTGTGCTCCCCTTCCGTTCCCGCGGCGGCCTGTGAGGGGCTTCGCCGGAGGGAGGGGAGGCCGACTTCAGCCCGTCCGCTTCGCCACTGTCCGGTGGGCAACAGGCTGAACTCAGAGACCCAGCCGCGGTGCCGGCGCGAGTCTGGGAGGGCCCAACTGCGCCTCTAACAATCCTACCAGAGTGAACACCGAACGTTTATAAAATGTTTACACGTCAAGTAAAATTCTTAATATAATTGCTCAAAGTTGCTAATATAAAAAGTTTCTGCCCCCACTGAAAACAGCTGAATTAAAAAGTAGGGATATATAGTCTTTTTAAAGACTATACATAAGAAAACCCTTCTTTTCGAAGCTTCTATCCACCAGCACGTCGTGGAGGCTCCGGCCTGAGGCGGGGGAGCCTCGAGCGCCCGCCCCAAGCGAGTCGCCGGCGGTGGGTCGGCCCGGCCCGCCGCTGCCCGCGCGGCGCCACGTACGGGCTAACTTCCCCGCGGCTGTCGGCGGCGCCGGGCTCCCGCCGAGGCCCGGGGACGCCGCGCGACGTGACCCCGCCGGGCAGTCGCGGCCGGAAGGCGCTCGGTCCGGTCTCCTCTTCGTCTCGGAGCGCTCTCCTCCGAGGCGCTGGGCGGGCCGGGGCCTCACGGCGGGGCTCGGGGCTCAGGGCCTCACCATGGCGCTCGGGGCCGGGGCTCAGGGCCGGCCGGGGCCGGGACCGGGGCCGGGGGTGGCGCCGGCCGCCCCGCTCTCCCTGGCGGGCGCGGGCACGCAGGTGCAGCCCACGGGCACGGGCACGTACTCCTCGGCGTAGACGGCGCGGCCCCCCGCGCACGCCGCCGTGCGCCGCAGCACCACGGTGGGCACGTAGACCGGCGCGCTGCGGAAGCGGAGCTCCTCCTCGCCCCGGCGGCCGGTCAGGCAGCCCCGGCACAGGCAGTAGGCTTCGGGCAGGTACCTGGGGTACCTGGCGGGGTCGTAGGAGATCCTGCGGGAAGAGCACAGGCTTAGGCCCGCGTGGGCGCGGCGGGAGCGCGCCACGTCGGGGGAGGACGGCCCCTCAGGGTGTCCGCTTCTGGGACCAGCGAGCGTGCGGATCGCTGACTAGTGGGGCGGGAGGAGGGGCCGGACTGGCGTCCCCCCAGTCAGTATCCACGCGAGGCCCCGGTCTACACAGATAAACCGTGTAACTTCGTTATATTTTAAATGGTGAGGACAGAGGCTATGGCTGTCAGGCCATCCTCTAAAAATGCTTCCAGAGTCTGCACGAATGTACGTAGGAAAACGGAATTGGTACGCCCGGCACATGCGCTGAGAGGTGAGCCTCACTCGCTGGAATCCACGGAGACCACTCTGCCTGGGCCCACAGCGCCCGCTGGGGGCGGGGTTGCACCTCGGACCAGCCCCGGATCAGTGGTCCCCGAGGCCTCAGAACTGCCTCCCCTCCAGCCCACCAGGCTCTGCAGCCCCAGACGGGGGCCACGTCCTCTACGGCGGCTGCCTACCCTGGTCCCCAGGACACGGCCACCTCTGCATTGAGCCCTGCCTGAGGCTAGCTGGCCTGGATGCCAGACAGTGCAGGCACTGGCCACCTGGCCGCTGACAGAGCCACAAGCAAAGGAAGCTTCGAGACACCTGTCCAGAAGGCCACGAGGTGGGCCCTGTGTTCATCTGTCTGTCAGGGTCCGTGTGCCCTCCTCTGTGAAGGGGCCAAAGTCACACAAGGGTAGGGCAAGACCGGCCAGGCTGGGACATTTGGAAAGCGAGTGATGGTTTGAACTTGATCATTTTCATTTTCCTCTACGCCTCCCTATTTTCTGGTCTGATACCAAGAACCAAGTGTCAACACCTACATGACAGCCTCTGGCCACAGTGCCTGACTTTAGGCCTTCGCCAGGCTTGATGGCTCCCTGGGAGGAACAAAAGCACCCCCAGGCTGGACTCTGTCCTCCACCACCCCTCTCCCCAAAGCAAGGAGGTCAAAGCTGTGTGTGGTCATTAATGGGGACCTAGAACTCCTCCCTAATGTCCCTTGCAGAGGGAAGGATTGTCCTCATTTGTCATGGGATCGCATGACCTCAAATTCTCATTTCCATTAATCTGCCCATGTATAACATGTGCAACCCTCTTAGAAATGTTTCTCTTTCTTCTGGAGCTGAGTCCTAGGGACCCTAAAATCTCAGAATCACAGCCATGACTTCTCTAACCTCTCAAGCAACAAACACATTGTAGACCCACAACGTGCTAAACCCAGGAAGGCCCCGGAAAGTGCTGACCCAATGGGAGCCCAGGATATAAGTGAAAACAAAGAGATGTGCTTAAAGGTTTTTAAACCTTAGAACTCGAGGTGTATACGGTTTCTCATTTGGGTTCCTATTAACAAGCACTCTTGACAACAGTGTGGCTGCAGCAAGACGGCTCTGTGGGGAGAGACGCTGGCCTGGGCTAAGCCTTACCTCTCCTGACTTGGAGTTTTCTGTTCTCCAGGCGGACTAGTTCTATAGACTAGTTCTCTCGTAGGACCTCACTAATAATGACTGAAATTCATCAACCAACTGAAGAGATTTCCAGTTGAAAAGTACGTTCAAACCATCTAGTTAAAGAATGGGCAGATGCAGTAGGGGGCTTAGGAGAGGTAGGGGGTGGGTGAGTGAGCAGTGGGATGTCCAAAGAACAGAGCTGAGGGTTTGTTGCAGAAAGGGGGAGCTGAAGGTGGATGAGGCTGACTGGGCAGTTATGGGCGTATTGGGGCAGGGAGACGGAGCCTGAATGGATTTCCAGCATGGGAGTAACAGGGTAAAAAAGGTATGTCAGATTGGCCAAGAGGTTTCTCCACTGAGGAGATCATGTCAATGAGGCAAGTGTTAACTCTCAGTGACATGATGAGAGTGGGTGGCCCCAGGCATGTAAGGAAGCTAAGTGGGTTTCTTCCATTTGGGTCCAACATCTTTAGACACTGATGGATCAGATGATTGGGCAGGGAAGAGTCTAGAAACGGTATCTTCATGCAACAACAAATTTACTCACACAGTGCCAATTATGTTCCATTTACACAGCAGGAAAAAATTAAGATGGTTTTACCTGAAAGGAGGACCTGTGTGGGAGCCCACACATCCCAGAGGGCAGAGCCCGGCTTGCCAACCTGGGCATCGCAGTGGGGGGAGCTGGATAACACCTGCCACGTGTGGAAGGAAAAGAAGCTAGGGAGGCCAGGAACTGGCAAGATGCCATACAGAGAGTGGTGACAGTTAAACTAGAGGACAAGGCCCAACCTGCCATCTGAGCATTCTCCAGCTGAGAGGACATTTCTAAGTACTTGACCACACTTTGAATGTGGAGAATGAGGTCAGAGGAGAAGTCAGCAGTTATTCCAAGGCTTCCAGTCAGGGTGACCAGAGGGTGGGAGTAGCCATGGGGGGACCAAGGAGGCCTCAGGCACAGGCAACCCTGCTGGTGTTAACGCTCAGGCATGGACTCCCTTCAGCGTCCTTCTCATTGCTGTACTACAAGGAGAGAGGGCAGAGTCAAGACTCAGGAGTGAAGGCCAATACATCTGTGATGTCAGACAGGAGGAGCGTGGGGTGGGGACTGTCTGCAAAATGCAAGTTGTCTCTGCCGCCAAGACACTTAACTTTACACTGATCCCAGCCATTCATGTTTCCCTCCAACATGCACAAAAATAGTTGAAAATGTATTTTTTAAGCTTCTCATCACTACTTTTCCCTTAGTTCTGTCATGGGGGCCTTGGTAACATAACGAGTTCTATCCTTGCAAGGACCGATAAAGCTGTCCACCCTGACCTCACAAGCGTCACAGCTAAGTTTTTGCTCAAGATGTCCTCTTCCCAAAACCAATATCAACTCAGTGAAGACTTGCCATATTTTAAGATCCAATTCAAGTCATTATCTTAAGAGTTTTCAAATTTCCTTTGTCAAATTTAACCTCTCCTTTCCCCATATTCTCATAACACTTTGTGCCTCTCAGATAGAACTATACTTTTTCCATGTGCTCCCCTGGAAGGGGAGAGTAAGCACTGTATTTTTATTCATTCTTATGCCCTAACATGCCCAGCACAGTGCTTCACACAGAGTAAGAGTTCAGCAGACGGTGAGCTGGTGGGATGGTGTTAGTGCGTCCAGACTGCAGCAGCTTCCTGTCCTTCATACTCTGTCGATATAAGACCCTAACTTAGCTGAAGGAAAGGGAATTTTTAATATCTCCAATCACTTTCAACATTTATTCAACAAACATCTGAGTGCCAGTGATGTTTCAGGCAATGGGGATATAGAAGAAACACATATCTACTATCCAAGGACTCACTATCTTGGGGGATAAATGTACAAATAAACACTTAGAGAGTTAACCCAGCCACAGCAGCTAGGGGAGGCTTCCTGGCAAAGGTTGTTCCTGGGTGGATTCATCCAGATGAAGAAGGGAGAAAGGGCATTTAGGGCAGAGATCAAAGCCTAGAGGTTAGGGACCATGTCAGAGCTAGGAACTGCAGCACAGGAGAAGAACTACAAGATGGGGCTGGAGCGCTCCATGGAGGCTAGATCATGAAGGGTCTCCAATTCACAGTAGGGAATGCAATGGGAAGGATGTTAAAGAGGGAAGTGACCCAATCAGATGGAATTTTAGACAGATCCCCAGACTATAGGGTGGAAGACAGTCTGGAGCCCAAGAGAGAGATCTTGGCTGAAGGTGAAGATTTTTAATTATTAGCATATAAACGGTGGTTAAATAAGATCATTCAGGGAGTGTATGGAGAGATACCAAATAAAAGGCAAGGAAATTGTGGAGACGGCCAGAAGCAGGAGTGGCATCCCCGGAGCCAAGAAGGGCAGAGGCTTGAGAAAGGGTCAGAAACTAAACTTAATCTGATTGAGTGAGTTTGCTGGAAATACAGGGATGGAAGGACATGTTAAGTGGCACCATGAGGATATGACCAACAACATACAGAATGTAGGAAACTCAGTAAAAGTTTCATTCAAAGGGGAAAAAAGTGGGAGGGGAACCTGCATATTAAAAGAGCCTTGAGAAACCATCAACAAAATGAAAAGGCAACCTTCAGAATGGAAGAAAATATTTGCAAATCATATAACTCATAAGGGATTAATATCCAAAATATATAAAGAACTCACACAACTCAACAGCAAAAAAACAAACAATCCTATTAAAAAATGGGCAGAAGATCTGAATAGATGTTTTCCCAAAGAAGACATACAGATGGCCATCAGATACATGAAAAGGTGCTCGACATCACTAATCATGAGGGAAATGCAAATCAAAACCACAATGAGATATCACCTCATAACTTAGAATCAAAAAGACAAGAAATAACAAGTGTTAGTGAGGATGTGGAGAAAAGAGAACCCTTGTGCACCGCTGGTGGGGATGTAAATTGGTGCAGTCATTATAGAAAACAGTATGGAGGTTCCTCAAAAAATTAAAAATAGAAATACCGTATGATCCAGCAATTCCAGTTCTGGGTCTATAACCAAAGAAAATGAAAACACTAACTTGAAAAGGTACCTGCACCACCCTGTTCATAGCAGCATTCTGTACAATAGTAAAGACCTGGAAACAACCTAAGCGTCCAACAGATGCATGGATAAAGAAAATGTGGTACATACAATAGGATATTACTCAGCCATAAAAAAGAAGGAAATCCTGCCATGTGTGACAACATGGGTGGATTTTGAGGGCATTATGCTAAGTGAAATAAGTCAGACAGAGAAAGACAAATACAGTATGATCTCACTTAAATGTGGAATCTCAAAAAACAAAAACAAAAACCCAAACTCATAGATACAGAAAACAGACTGGTGGTTGCCAGAGGCAGGGGATGGGGGGTGGGCAAAATGGGTGAAAGAGGTCAAAGGTACAAACTTCCAGTTATAAAATAAATAAGTCCTGGGGATGTAATGTACAGCATGGTGACTATAGTTAACAATACTGTATTGCATATTTGAAAGTTGTTAAGAGAGTAGATCTTAAAAGGTCTCATCACAAGAAAAAAAATTGTAACTGTGTGGTGGTGGATGTTAACTAGATATCATGGTGATCATTTTGCAATATATACAAATATCAAATCATTATGTTGTACACCTGAAGCTAATATAGTGTTATATGTCAATTATACCTCAAAAAAAAAAAAAAAAAAGCCAGCCCCGGTGGCTTAGTGGTTAAAGTTCAGCACACTCCACTTCAGCAGCCTGGGTTCAGTTCCCGGGTTTGGAACCACACCACTCGTCTATCAGTAGCCATGCTATGGCAGTGGCTCACATAGAAGAACTAGAAGAACCTACAACTGTCACATATACAACCGTGCAGTGGGGCTTTGGGGAAAAGGAGAAGACAAAAGAGGAAGATTGGCAACAGATGTTAGCTCAGAGCGAATCTTCCAAAAAAAAAAAAAAAGTAACTGATGTTAAAAAAAAAAGAGAGAGAACAAGCCTTGAGTGACAGAAGTACCAGGGCATCACTGAGCTACCTGGTTTACACGTGCTGTCGGGTGCAATTACAAATTGAGCCCCTTTTATTCCCAAGTGTCTCCTTTTGGATGAGAAATTATATGATTGCTTAAAAAACATATCAAACCCAAACTCAGGGACATTCCACAAAATAATTGACCAGTACTCTTCAAATGTGTCACAGTCATGAAAGATAAAGAACTGGGAGACTGTCACAGATTGAAGGCAACTAAGGAGCCCCGACCCCCAGAGGCAATGTGTGAGGCCGGGCTGGATCCTGGAGCAGAAAAGTGGCATTAGTGGGTCACTTTGAATAAGCTCTACAGATTAGATCACAGTGTCGTATCAATGTGCATTTCCTGAGCTTGACCATCTTGCTGAGCTACAATACTGCCATTTGGGCAATCTGGGTAGAGTACAGGGAATTCCTTGTACTAATCTCACAAAATTTTCTGTTAGTTTGAAATTATTTCAAAATGAAGAGTTAAATAATAAAACAAAAAAATAAAGAGAAACTTTTTTTTAAGTTTTAAAAAACCACTTATGAGACAATCAGGGAAATTTGAAGCTGACAATATTTGAAGATATTAAGGAAGTATTAACTTTTAGGTGTGCTAATGGTATCGTGTGGTTTTGTTGAACAGAGTACTTATCCTTTAGAAATTCATACCAAATATGTGAGCGTACACACACTATGATGGTGCTGAATGCTAGTGAAGTCACAAAGTGCCCTCTGAATGTGCCAAATAGCAGGTCAGTAGTGATCATTAATTCAGCGGACTTTTCAAGCTCCTGAGGTGGGCACTGGCCTTTCCACGGACGCACCAGCCAGCGGCCAGGACAAACCAGCGCCCAGTGCACAGCCTGCTGCGAACACATGTCAGGTGGCCCGAGGCTAAGGCCCCAGGGAGGTCTGGGATGAGGCTAAGCGACAAGGACAAGGACAGCTGAGCTAAGCAAAGAAGAGGGCAAGGGAGTGCTAGGCAAAGGAGCCACACACAGCCAGCCAGGAAAGCAGAAGACCGCGGGTGGGAAGCTGCCGAGAGGCCACTGCAGCCGGAGCCTGTGTGTGCACGTGCATGCGGTGGGGTGCAGATTTGGTAAGAAATGTGAGAGGTGGACAGGAGCCTTGAAGACCAGAACAAGAAGTCTGGGTTTTTACCTTGCAGATCATGGGAAGCCACCAAAGGACTGTAAGCAGCAGACACATGATCAGATTGACATTTGAAAGATCATTCTGATAGGTGTAGACTCAATTACAGGCTGAAATGAAGGCGGGGCGGAGGTCAGGCACAGCCTCTTCAGACTCAGTTTCCTTGTCTGTAATATGTTTGACCTAAGGGCATCAAAGATCCTTTTCAATTCTGAACACCTGGGGTTTCTCTTTCTGTGCCCCATAGTATGTGGGTAACAATCCATGGATCATCCTTCAGTTTTACAGGCAGGACTGACTGTCGTTTGGATATTATGATGGGTCAGAAGGCTCATCTGACTAAAAATATCCACCTGATCCACACCAGTCGGTCCCCTGAGACTGAAATTTCCATTGTCACAGTGACATCTCTAGGCTAAGGTATTGTGACAAAGAGACACCCGCCTGACCCTGCCTCTGCCTGGGACGTGAGACATCATAAGAAGGCATAAGCATTGGTGGTTTTCAAATTGTGATTTTATGACCTGGAGATTTCTCTTAAAGTCGAAATGTGCTACCAAGGGAGGGAATACATACACCACATCCCTGACACCCGGTATTATGGGCATGGATGCCGGCAGCTACCATAGAAAACAGAAAGCACAACACAGACACATTCTGAAGGACACTAGTTGGAGGATGGAAAGGAGGTCAGGGGAAAAGGTCGGGAAGCCTCAGGGCAGCCAGGGGACAGTCACAAAGTTAAAGCCCATCACCCCAACCACTTGCCTCAAGATTCTGGGAAAATTATCAGCCAGGAGTGCTTTTTGGTTCAAGAAAGCTGCCATGAAAACGAAACACCAAGAAACGCCAGCAGGGATCCCTTTCTCTTACCAAACATGGAAATGCAAGGATCCTGGGCGGCTCCCCTGCCTCCTCGTGAGCAATAATTCTTTTGTCTTCACATTTTCTGCGTGCTGCTCTGCAGAAGTTTGGCACAGGAACATACTTGAAACAAATCAAGTTTTCCCCTCTGATGGGATCCCAGAAGTGTCCCTGGGGCCACGTGTGAAGCTTGGCTTGAATGAGTGACAGCTGGCCCAGCTTAATCCAAGAACAAAGGACGAGTCCTCCAGGGATGATTAGAGGTGATGGAAACTGAGCTTGGAGAGGAATGTAAGTGACAGCAGAGACAGAAAAAGAGCACTGCCCCTGGGACCCTGAACTTGGTAGGAAACAATTCGAAGCGGTTCCGGGAGGACTGGCCCTCACAGAACAACGAACACATGCCGGCAGACAGGACTGCACCACCTGATTGCTCCCCATCTGATGCCCAAGTATGGCTGTGGTGTTTACTGGCACAAACGCATTGATGTGCCTCACCCTCCTACTTTGCAAAACATAAAATTATTTTAATTTTAAAACAGCAGAGGCTAAGTATGATTGTTTCTTTCGCAGCAATCCCAAGACCCCAAACCCAAGAACAAAGTGGGGGAAATGCCTTCTCTGGTCCAGGCTGGACACCCCTAAGTAATGAAGTGTGTAAGTGGAAGCAAAATTGCCTCAGGAGTTGGCCAGATCTCAAGGTCAATGAGTTCAACCCAATAGACTTCCTTAAAAGGGCAGGATGGAGTCTGTAAGAGTCCTGAACCTAAAATTGTGGTCCGATTTAGTTACCAACCAGTGACATCGGACGAATCATTGCCCCTGGCTTTGCAAAGTGAAGGGGATGGATTTGATGACCAGCTGGGGGATACTTCCCCCAATGTCTTGATGGCAGGACTGATAATGTGATATTTTATTAATGTTTTCTGCTTAGAAATGACACCTGTAATCCACTGAGTCTCCAAGATATTGGAGAATTCCCCAATTAATCTATAAAGTCAGTGCAATTCTAACCAAAATCCCAGTAGATTTCTCTTAGAGCTTGGCAAGCTGATCCTAAAATCCGTACAGAGAGAAAAGGGCCAAGAATAGTCAAGAGTTTTGAAGAAGCATAAGGAGGGGACTCACGCTACCAAATACAAAGATGTTATAAAATTATGGTAATATAAAGACAACTGGCAGCCCTCTGGGAAAGCTGAGGGATAACCAATTTCCCTTTCCAAGAGCTAAGATTCCTCTGAAAAACACCTGTCTTTGCTTGGGATGAGGGCGATAAAAAGAAGTCATAAGGTTTCCAAAACGTGGTTTTCAGACCACCTGTATCAGAACCACGCAGGGCTCTGCTAAAAATGCAGAGTCTCACACTTCACCCACACCCACTTAATCAGGAGGCCTACATGTGACAAGCTGCCCAAGTGACTCATCTTGCTCTTTCAAACTGGGGAACCTCTGACAGTCAGAAGCCCCCTCCTAGTCACAGTCAGCAACGAAGTTAGCTGACATCTCTAAAAGGTAGTTAGCCACATATATATGGACTGAAGCTGATAGTAAACAACTGGACGCTTGCGTTTTCCCAAAGACGCTCGAATTTCATGATCCTACCAGTCCAGATCCTACCCTCCCTACGTGGAGAAGTCTAATTAATGCAGAAGGTCACTCAACCCAGCAAGCTATTGGCATTGTAGATGGTATGGCATTGAGATCTCGGTTGTTCTTCACTAGAGGCACACGAATCAGCTTTAAAACTCGTGATAGCTGTTCCCCCACCCCAGAGATTTGGAATTCATAGCTCTGGAGTGGGGCCAGGGTGCTGGTATTTTTTAACAGCTCCTCAGATGATTCTAACATACAGCCCTGGGAGAGGCTGTTTGGTCTCCAGGCTTAAGAGAGAGAATGAGTCACTGAGGCAGGGGTTGGTGTTAAACTTCCAATCTCTCTTTTTCTCTTTGGAACAAGCCCTGCAGCTGGGAGG
This sequence comes from Tapirus indicus, assembly GCA_031878705.1. NCBI lineage: Eukaryota > Metazoa > Chordata > Mammalia > Perissodactyla > Tapiridae > Tapirus > Tapirus indicus. The sequence continues at coordinate 83,710,574 of CM062930.1, read as the reverse complement.
ATAATGGTTATGAGACTACAGGGGAGAGAATGGTGAAGGCCGAGCCTCGGAGCCGCGGGGCCAAGTACAGGAGGACTCTGTGTGCCGGCCAGGGAGTAACCGGGGACATGAAGACCACAAACAGTTTCCCTCTGTTAGAAAGTTGTGGCCAACAGTCCCATCAGCTCCACCCTCTCTCCATTCGCTAAGGCCTGAGAGAGCCAAAGATCTTCAATATATGCTGCCAAGAAGTTCTGAAAAATGCTCTTCTGGCCCCTACAAGAAAACATCAGTTGTGCATTTCTCATGAAAGAGGACACGGAAAAGTCAGCCTGGGAGGGCAGCGAGGTCTGACCTGGCACAGACGCCCTGGAGTGAGATCCCTAGCGGGCCTCACCTGGCCCTCTTCGCTGGCCAAGGAGAGCTAGGGGTCAATCCTACCCCCATGTAGGGACTGAGGTTGACTGGTGAGATCCTGAACTTGGCATCAAGGTCAGCCCTGAAGCTCAGCCAGTGTGGCAGGCTCCAGAACTAACCCAGCTCCTCTGCCAACTGAGTTGGCTTTGGGCTACTAGCAGCCTGGAAGGGGTCAGCCTGTCCCCCCCTCCCTTTACTCATGAGGAAACTGAGGCACCGAGAGTGTGAGGGGCTTGCCCAAAGCCTTCCAGCTCACCTGGCTTAGCGCGATCCACTGCACAGCCGAGCTGCGCGCGTTTGCTCTGCGGTTTGTGGATATTTCGCAATTAGTCAGGATATCCACTGATTCCATGTAAAATCTGTTCCTCTGGGAGATCAGGGAAGAGCAGAGAGAGACGAATGTCTTGGAAAAGAATTTGGAAGATAATTCAGAAAAAAAGCTTTACGGAGGGAAAGAGAAAGAGAAATGAGAATGAGAGCCAGAATTTCTCAAAGGGTTTTATTCTTTGGTCATGGCAAATGCCACACATTCAGTGCAGCTGGGAAATATCTCTTCAAAGGAAAAACACAGCTCATGCCCACAGGATAGGTTAACTAACTGTCCAGGGGAAGCTGCAGAATTTGGGTTCAGAGCCATCTGATGTGCCCGTCCTTGGGCGGGTGGTGCAGCGCCTGTGTGCAAAAAGGGTGGAGCCCACCTTGATCCAAAATGAATCAGCTGTTCGTTGCCATACATTGGTTACGAGGAATAGTTAATATAGAAACATTAGCCTAGACTCTATTTAATTCCAGAAGAGTTCTTGGTAGATTATTTTCTCTTTGACCTCGATAATTTGGTGAGCAATGTATTCACTGCCCTCCTTCAAAATCATCATGTGTTGTTTCTGGAACACAGACCCCATAAGGAATTTCACTTCATGGTATGTATGCTCCTGCCTGGAGCTTCTCCAATCCTTCTGTTGGTATTAAGAGTACAAACATTTTATTCAGGTGAGGAAATTTGAAAGAGGTGATGATGGAATGAAATATTATCATCATCCCCAGCTACTTTAAGAATGCTAAAGTAAAACCCAGGCAGTTAGAGAAAATAACTATCAAAGCAAAACGAACATATCTATTTTCAGAATGAGAGACTTTAATCCCATGACAATGCTCCATGATAATACTTTTATTTTTACTCTGTGAAAGTGATAGGTGCAGTAAAGCCTGCTATATTTTGAGTAACTCAGAGAAAAAAACCTGTGCAGTACTTCGGCAAATTAAAGGTCACTTATCCGTAAGAATATTTTGGGGGGAAAATACCAATATTTCTTAAACAAGCTGCTTTAAGTGATGAGCATCTCCTTTTCTACAATGAGTTTTGGTGAGCAGAGCCCCATCTGTTGTGCTCCATGCTGTACCTGGAGGCCTCCCCGCCACGCAGGGGGGCACAGCTTCTGTTCCCTCCTCCTCTCGTCCTTTCCCCAACCCTTCCTTTCTTAAAGAACAGCATCATCATAGGACCGTGCAGAAAGGACACAGTCCCTGTGCTCACATACCATATACAGATATTCCCTTGAGGCAGAAAGGCTTTCTTAGTTTGTTTTTAAGTCATTAGAATAACCCATAGGTTTGAAGCAGGGACCCAGGAAAAAAGTGAACTTGCTAAGGAGAAACACTTTAAAAAAAGAAAGGACTCCCCAAATTCAAATATCACACTGGTGGGCCTTCCCAGGGAAGCCAGGTCCCGTGGGGAAGGTGAGTTGGCGTGGTGCTGCCCCCTGTCGGTCACAGTCGACACGGCGACACCTTCGTGGTCCTGGGACGCGGCTACCTCCCTGGGGGACGGATCACAGCCCGCAGGCATCCCCAAGGGGCTTCTGTCTGTGTGGACCTTTGTTCTTAGTGCTAGGACACAAATCTGACAGTGCATACCGGGGGGAGGGTGCATGTGAAAGAAAGATCAACGGGAACACTAAAAAGGGGTAACTTCCTCCAACATTATACTCCTAACTTTTCTAACTAATGTTATATTCCTTTTACAATTGTAAAAATGATATGATGAAAAAGTGACGTGAACGGTGCCCTGTGATCTAGGAAAAAAGTGTCGGGGTGTGTGCTCTGGGCACGGCCCTAATTCGGGCAGTACTGGACGAATGGATGTAACTGTTTCTGCAGTGGTAACACGGATAAGCCAAGGACAGCCCCCAGGGGAGGCAGGTTTGAGTTAGCTAAACTTAAGGGTTGGAGGAGGGTTAAGCAAAAATATCCTTTTTGTTTCAACCTTTCCCAGCGAAAACCTTTCTAAAATGCAGCATTGCTAAATATGTGGAACGGATTTATGGGAACATGAAGGTCACCCCCATGAATGGGCATTGCTGGCTGGCCCAGGAGACAGTGGTGACCTCGCCCGACCCACACATGAGCTGGAAGCTGTTACTATGCTGTGCCCCTCGTCCCCAAAGTCACCCGCTGAAAGCTCTGGTAATAGAGTGGTGCCAACTTGGGTTGTCCAGGGGAAAGTATCAGCTTTACTGATACTTAACATCCGACCCGCCACCTCTGCTGCTCCGGCCTCTCCTCTGGCGGCCACCCTGCTGAGACACCCCTGACTGCAGGCTCCTCTGCTCGGGGAGGATTTGCCCAGCAGAGGGTGGTCCCACTGCCTCTTCAGACTCCCTGATGGCCTGTTGGCTCTATTTTTAAGTCACTCGACCTCCCTGTCCCGTCCTCCCTTCTCTCCTTTACTCCCTGTCCTGTTATCTTTTTCTTTCCATTTATTCCCTTGCTGTTGTTGCTATCCATGCAGTTCTTTATTGCAAAAATAAATTTAGGTGTAGTCTCTTAAATTCCTTGGAGGAAAAGAGTTACATAGAAAAGTTAACAAAGCCTAAAAACAAACTGCATTATTCATATCCTAAAGTTATCTTTAGCTTACTACCCAAAATTGAAAAATATAAACAATTAAAAATTATTCAGAGTATTGCTAAGTGTTTATCTTGGGGTTTCAACATAAATGAGTGATGTGTATCTTTAAACTTTAATAAACCTCAGTGTTCTTACAATAAATTTCTTATTATGTCAATTTGGCATACAAAAAAGCTTATTGAGCAATCACATTAATTTTATGTTTGGCATTTTTGTTTTTAAAGCTTAAGAGAAACAAACATGAAACCACAAAGTAAATGAGAAAACATTTTCATATTCTGGAAGTTGGATGTTGCTTTTCTAACAGCACGTTGGTTGGGAGCACAGGCTCGATGGGATCAGAGAGGTCTGGGGTTAGACCCTGGCTCTCCCATTTCAGCCCAACGCCGGTTCCTCCTCTGCAGACCGCGCAGCTGTGGGCTCAAAGGGGCTCTGCAGACTCTCCGAGGCCCGAGGCCCGAGGCCCGTGGCCCGCGGTGCCTCTGCTGTAAGCCCTACAGCCCGTGAGAGCAGACAGGGCCTTCGCACCAGCGCTCTCCACACAGCAGAGGCTGTTGTTACTGCTGAAGCTTCATTTCTTCAGTATCTTCCTTTCCCTCAGGGTCAGTGAATTTCCTCTTCTGCACTCAGTTTATTTACTTTTTTATTTATTTGTTTTTCACTTGGGGAAGATTGGCCCTGAGCTAACGTCTGTGCCAATCTTCCTCTAATTTATATGTGGGACACTGCCACAGCATGGCTGACAAGTGGTGTAGGTCCACACCCGAGATCCAAATCCACAAACCCAGGCTGCTCAAGCAGAACATGCCGAACTTAACGATCAGGACATGGGGTCCGTCCTCTGCTCCAATTTAAAAATTAAGATGTTTTTGAAATAAATAATACATGCACATGGCAGAAAATTTCACAAAGGAGTGAAAAGTAAGTCTCCTTCCCACCCCTGTTCCCAGCCTCCCAGGCTCCTCCTGAGGGGCACCATAATAACCAGGTTCCAGAGATGCCCCAAAGTGTGTGTGTGCACACATTTAAAATATCACTTAACAGATGTGTAAGTTATGTAACAGCTTCTCTCTAGCCACACATGGCCATACCACCTCGTTTTCCCCCATGTTGGTGACGATGGCTCTGCTCAGCTGCATTTAGAGCTGCGCCCTTCCTCTTTACAGCTGTTTTTATAGCATTTTATTGAACTAGTTGCCTATCAGTAGATGTTTAGATGCTTCCAGTCCCTTGCTATCACCACAATGAACACTCTTGTACACACACCATTTGGGACATGGGCAAAAGTGGAATTCCAAGTGTAATTGTGAGGTCAAAGAGTGTGTGAATTTAAACTTTTGAAAGTTAATACCCAGTTGTCATCCATAAAAGCTGTACCAGTGCACACCCCTCTACTATAGGAGAATGCCTTTTCCTCACCCCCTTGCCAATGTAGCCTGATGGTGCTGACAAAAAAAAAGGTTTCTCAGTGGAGTCTTTTTTTTGGGGGGGGTGAGGAAAATTGTCCCTGGGCTAACATCTGTGCCAATCTTCCTCTATTTTATATGTGGGACACTGCCACAGCATGGCTTGATGAGCGGAGCGTAGGTCCACGCCCGGGATCCGAACCTGAGAGCCCCGGGCCACCGAAGCAGAGTGTGCAAACCTAACCACTATGCCACTGGGCTGGCCCCTCTCAGTGGAGTTTTATTACGCATTTCACTTATGATGCCTGAAGTTGAGCATGTCTTCACATTTCAAGAGTTAGCATCATCTGACTGTCCCTCCCCTGGAACTGTCCAGGGCCCTTGCTCATCTTTTCATTAGGTCTTTTTCTTACTGGTTTGGAGAAGCTCTTTATGAAGTGAGCCCTTTGTGACATAAGTTGCAAGTATTTTATCCCAATTTGCCTTGTAGTTTTCTTATTTTATTTCTTTATTCTGCCAAGAAGAAATGGCATATAAGTATGTAATTGAATTTGTCAATCCCACCTTTTTTGACTTTGGGGGTCTGTGAGCTGCTAAACAGCCCTCTCCACTCCAAAATTATAAACATAATTGACCATGTTTTTAATCTGTTTTTGTGGTTTTATTTTTACACTTAAATCTTTGAATCATCTGGAATTTATTTTGATATAGAAGTGAGATCCAATTTTATGTTTTCCCAGCTGGTAACTCAGCTGTCCCAACACCATTTATTGAATGATCCGTCTCTCCCCTAAAGATACAGAAAGCCACCTTATAGTCCACATTTGTATTTTAAAACCTATCTTATCCACCTAAAGTGGTCCTCTCTGCGCCTTTCAGTGTTTCTGACTTGCAGTCCATTTCCCCAGTCATCTTTCTTAAGAGTTTCTCTGACTGTTTTTAGCCTTAAATACCACTTCTGAATCCAAGCTTAAGGCAGCACTGGTGAGTACCCTCTTCCACTCAGGTGACCAGGCCCCGTGGTGACACCACTAAGAAACCATCCTGTCCTTCCACACACCTCTTTTAGAAAAGGCTCTGAGCTTCCACATGTGTTGCTTTTTCCAATCTTCACAATAACTCAGGAGGTGGTAAGGAGAAGTGATCCCAGGTCAGGAGCAGAGAGAGATGGTCTCCTGGCAGGAAAAGGCAGGGCCAGTGCCCTTCCCTAGAAGGCTGTCTTTCCTTCAGAGAGTGTAAGCCATCAGGCCTCCATTTGCTCGCTAGGGGAGCATTGTCATCAGTGTTGCTAAATAATATGAACAATTATGCAGATGATACCGTAAGCCGCCTGACACAGATGTGGCTCCTGCTCCCAGGCTCCACACAGCAAAAAGGCTTCACGGGCAGACCCGGCAGCCTAGTCCAGGATCACTCAATGCTGTGTGTTCTTGTCCCTAACCTCCCTCAGCCAGTCCCTCCTCCCGGCTGCTCCTGGATTGCACCTGGGGAGACACAGGTGTCAGCCCCCCAGGAAAGGTAGCAAGGGCAACTCAATTCAAATTACTATGTGCAGAATTCTAGGGCTGACAACTCCCAATTTGTACTCCAGTCCTGATCTCTCTCCTGAGACCGCACTTCCACGGCCAACCGGTCATTTACACCTGCGTACCTCTCAGGCACGTAACACTCAACAGGTCTAGTACCAAATGCATTTCCTTCCAAAAAACTTGCTCCTCATTCTGTTTCCCCATCTTGCTTAAATACCATCAACAACCCCACCAGAAACGTGGGAGACAAGTCCAAAAGGAGGTCCTGAAAAATCACTGCTGTATGTTACTCTTCTGCCTTCTGGCCAGCAGGGCCCTCAGCCTAGGGCGGGCGGGGGGCATCTATTTGCCTGGAGGGAGGAGAGTTTGTTACAGAAAGTTGCAGAGGCAGCAGCTTCTGTCTGGAGGAGCCAAGCTGCTGTCTTGAGAGATTTTCCAAGTTTCTTTAAAGCTACTGAGCACATCAGAGATATAATATGAGGTTGGAGAAAGAAGAATAATATAATAGCTCACACTTGCGGGCCCTGGGAATGGTGGGAAGAAAGAGGAAAAGCAAGAGAATGAAGCCACCAGGACGAATGGTTCCATGTGCGTGTCCTGAGGGCATCAAACATCTGAAAGGAGCAGAGCAGGGAGGGCCGAAGGGGCCTGGGCCCGACATCCATGTGGGTGGGGGTGGGATGGGGCTCAGCCACAGGTGGACGTGGTCCTGCGCGGAGTAGCAGGAGGACGGAGGCCCACTCACTAGCAGGTAGAGCCTCAGGGAAGCCTGGCTTGGTTTTAAACAAAATCATTCTATTTTCTCTGCACATCACCACAGTAGCGTGGACTAAAGCCTTGACCCATTACACATTTTATGCCCTCTCCTTCTCCCTCACTCCCACATACAATTATCCACTGAACCCTGTCACTTTCACTTCCAGTCATATCTTCCAAATTGATCCTAGTCTCACCTCTTCCACTGCCACTGCCTGAGTTCAGACCCTCATGGCCTTTTGCTGGAAGTATTGCAATGTGTTTGTTCAGAATCTGCCCTCCAGTCTATCCCCCGTTAGGGACACCTTCCTAAAACACAAAGTGGCTATATGGTTTCCTTGATGGAAAAGCAACCTACAGGATAAATTTCAAACTTGCAGCATTGCTTATAAGGCCCAAATCTAGCTCCTGCTCCCCTCTCCGCCTCATCTCTTGCCACTCCCGACCACACACACACACACACACACACACACACACAGCCCCCTGTGCTTTAGGTCTTTGGTGCTTGCGACTCTTCACTCTCTTCCTTCCCCGCTTGCCATAAGCTGCTCCTTCCCTCTGGGCCACCCTTGTCTTGCTCTTTCACCAGAAGACTTTCTAGGATGTCTGTGGCAGTGTGAGGGCCCCCTCCTTCTCCAGCTAGCCTGTGAGGCCCTCCAGGCGGTGACACTTGGCAGTAAAGGCAGGGAAGGGGACAGTCACAAGTTGTGCTGAGGACACTCCAGCCACACTATTCCCTGCACGCACCCCAGCATGCCCCAGCATCCCCTTTTGGCATGCTGTTCCTTTTTTCTGAGATGACCTCTTTAGCAGGCCAATCTCGGAATTACGCCTATTCTCCAAAGTGCATTTCAAATGCCATTTTGATCCTCCAAAACCCTCCCCCCAACCCCCCTTTAAACTATCACATACTTTCGCTTTTCATGTCAAACCACGTTCTGTGTTGTATCATGGTTTCTTTCCCAATTATCCCCACCACTCCTCCCTCAGACTATAAGCTAAATGAGCTCAGAGGATGTGCTTCTGAGGACCCAGTGCCCAGCAGCGCCTGAACCGCCACAGGCACTCAAGAAACGTCTGCAGACTTCCACATGAGAACTTCCACAGGCCTTCTGCGCAAAACTGTGTAAAAATTAATAAAGGATCACCTGGCTTGGTCCCTTGTGGAACCCGTGTAACTAGGTACCCGGTCAAGAATAGCTGCTCAAGAAACGTCTGTTGCATACGAGAGGATGCCAAGGTAACTCAAGGGAAGCAGGTTTCCTTCCAGGGAGGAGACGCGCCTTTGCGGGAATGAACTGCCCCCAACGCAGCCGCCCCACCTGCGCTCTGGTGCCCGCCCCGCCGCGCCCCGCTCACCTGTAGGCCCACGGCGACACGCTGCGCAGGTTGGCGGGCGGCCGGAAGCGGCGGTCGGCGGGCCTGCCCCCTGCCGGGCAGCTCGCGTTGCGCGCCTGCTCGCGCGGCCCCAGCTGCAGCGTGTGGTGGAAGGCGCCCAGCACGCCGGCCGCCAGCCGCCCGTACAGCTGGTCCAGGAGCTCCTCGGGCCGGTCCGCGCAGCCCCGCGGCCGCGCCGGCCGCCTGCTCGCCCTCGGGGCGCCTGCGGCCCGGCCCGGCGCCAGCGCCAGCAGGACGCCGGCCGCGAGCATCCAGACCTGCGGGACAGGCCGCGCTCAGCGTCCGCGCCGAGGACCCCGCGCGCCCGCCCGCCCGCCCGCAGCATGGGCGCCGACCAGGCGGGCCCCCGCGCGCCGCCCCCGCCCGCGCGCCGCCCGAGGGCGCCCCGGGGCCCTGCCCTGCGCCGGCCCGCGCGCGCCGGCCCGCCGCCGCCGCCTCCGCCCCGGGCCGGGGGCCGCGCGGGGGGCGGCTGCGGGGTGCGCGTGTGCGTGTGCCTGCCGGGCTGCTGCGCCGTGGGCTGCGAGTGCCTGTGACGGCCGCTTACCCCCGCGCGCGCCATCCGCTCGGCCGGAGCCTGCAGCGCGGGCGCCCGCGGACTCACGCCCCCGGCCTCGTCATCGGCCGCGCGGCCGCCCGGGCCGGGGAGGGGCCGGCGGGCGCCCGGCCCGCCACCTCCGCGTGCGGCGGCTGCGAACCCGACCGCCCAAGTGACTTCCCGGGCGTCCCGCCGCCGGGCCTCTGGCGTTGAAGGCGTTTGGGCACTTACGAGGTGGCCTCACCAGGGTCCCCCACGGCTCCCCCGAGAATCTGTTCCGATTTGTGTGAGAAAGCCACGCAGACGGGGCTCGCCGGCCGCGCGGGTTGGGACCGGCGGGTGTCCCCGCGCCCCCGACGGTGTGCCGCGCGGCGGCCGTGCCCGCGGGCCGCGCTGGCCCGCCTGGCTCGAGAAGGCCTCGACGTCTCCGGAGCTGGAAAGTGGGGCCAACGTGCTGAAGTCAGGGGGACCGATTGCGGCTCAGGATAAAGACTCTTCTGGTAATGAAAGCGGATTCAAGACTGGAACAGGCCGCCTGGAAAAGGAAGGAGCTCAGAACCTAGAAGGATCCTCTTCTTTAGGACGACTTCCTTTTCTGCGAGTCCACGTCGAAGAAAGAGAGCAGAGATTGCTTTAAAAAAATCTCTTTTTAAGCAGAGTGAGAGGAGCCCGTTTCTGCTAAACACGCGTAAAATGATCCTTCTGTGCCTCTCTATCAATTCTGACATCGAAGTACTAAATACTTCTCCCAACTCGCTGTATTTTTATGGCTGTGAGCGGGCATCATTGGTCTGTTACAGTGTTGGAGAATTCCTACTCCATGATAACTGAATTGTAAGTGCAAGCAGTCATGTAAAATAAGCCAAATATTCTGTGAATAAGTTCAAGGAAATATTCTTAAACGAAGGAACTATATTATACTTCAAGAATTCAAGAAAACTTGCTGATTTGTTCATTCTACAGATGATTGCTTAATGCTTTTTGGGTGGCAGGCTAATGAATACGGTCATTTTATAGCAGTAATACTTCGAAAATAAAAAGAAAAATTGGATGCCAACTAAAAGGTTTTCGAAAGCGTAGCAAATACATAATTTATGGCTCCCTCAATGGTTTGCAGCTTGGTACTTGACTACCTTGTAAACCGTTGTTAAACTCCATTTCGGTTATGCTGTGTAGAAAAACAACACTTTTTATATGCCTTGAATATTCTGTAACTGAAGAGTTTAGGAATAACTTTATTTACTGCTAAAAATCCCACTGAAATCTCCAATTTAAGCGATTTAAGCAATTTACAGCTCTTGGTGAGTAAACATTTGTTTTGAGGTTATAAAACACTTCTGACTACTAGATAAATTGTTCATGTTGTTTCCTTTCTGGTAAAATGGAAATAAAGATCGATACTCAAAAATACTGCTTATTTTTTATTTGATGAAAAGAAAGTGTGGGAGTCCTTTAGGAGAGAAACTATTACAATAGTTTCATAGGAATACTCATTACACTATCCTTTCGTATGTAAGGTGATACAGTGCCAGACTGTTAATTCTGTATATTATTCAACAACATATCTTCCACTATCTGATAACATGGTAACTTTTCTCTTCTTCTCCCTTTATTACCTTGGAGGTGGAAAAGAAAATAATTGTTTTCCAACAGTTTCATTTTGTGAAAGATCACAAACTACTGAAAATGCTCACCTATTTGATAGAACATATAATTCATCTTTGTGAGACTAAACAGAGTTGAGAAAATGCCTTATAAACAGGTGTAAGATGTTTTAGTTGCCTAATTTATAATCAATTCTCTTCAAATATGAACATATTTATGAACATGTGAAATAAACATGTTATAATTAAATCCAAATTTAAGACGTGGGAAAAAGTCAACAAAATACTCAAAACCAAGCTCATCATGTTCCTTTAGACACATATCTCTGCAGTGTTCTCTGCTGAAGATAGTACCATCCTTGAGGTCACAAAAGCTTGATTTTAAGATATCTTCAGTTCCTCCCTGTCACCCCCTGGTTCACTCAGCCACCCCAATACTGATCACAGCTGTAAGACTCCTTATTGCGGACCAAGCTGTTGGGAAAAATCTTTTAGGCACCATAACTCCAAAAGCCAATGCGTAGTTGGCTACTTTCATAGTTAACTTCTTGGGCTACCAATGTACATATCTACCCAAACCTCGTTCCCTCCTGTAAAGGACTGTCCAATTTTCCCACCAATAGTTCTCTTGATTGCTGTTGTCTTCTTGGTTAGCACCTGGACCCACCACTACACCTGTTCACCATTCCTGGTGCCTTTAACCTCCACGCAGATGAGTCACTCGATAACCTGGCCTCTAAGTGACTACCTTAGCTACTACCATCACATCTCAACTATCAAATCATATGGTCACACCTCAGATATTGTTGTTACTAATAACTGCACCACCTCCACATGAGATTTCAAATACCTTGTTCCCTGACACAGTCACTTTGTCCTTACCCACTCCTGTAATTCTCTGATCTCGTCAAGTCTCCTAATCCTCCCACTTCTTAACTAACCATCCCACTCTTGAGTCCTTATTTCCTTTCTTGCCTAGTTTAGAGTTCATGATTCAACACTATTACCACGCCCTTGCAAACACCATTAATCCCTTGTTCCTTTTTTTCTCTGTATATTTGCCTGAAATAATCCCAACTCTCTTAAAATCATACAACTGGGCTGACTAGACTCAGTTCTAATTTATGACCAAAAATCTCAGATAAACATTCAACACATATCTATTACACTTTCCCAGTTATATTCCCTTTTTCCAAGATCACTAATTACATTTCCCCTCTCCTCAAATCTCTACTACCCATTTCCCTCCTCACCTCATGTTCCATACACACAGATGAGAACTATTCCTTTTATTTTTAACCGCCTAATACACTAACCTACCTGCATTCAATTTCATATATCCTGCCTTCTTTCCTGATAACACTTGATAAACCCTTTCTTGACCCCAGGTCCCACTCTATCTACCATCTAATTTCTCTGCCCCCTTTTACAGCAAAATGTTCTGAATTGTCTTTATTCTCCAGCTCTAAATGCGCACTTCCCAGTCTTTGCTCAACCTACTCCAGTTGGGTATTTATCCCAAACATTTCATTGCAATGACTTAACAAGGTTGAAATTATATAATTTTTGCCAAAGTCAGTTGTCTCTATCTTATTAGATTTTTCTGTATCATTTGACATAGTTGATCACTCCCTTATTCCGTTTTCCTATTTATTAATGTTTGTATAGTGTATCTTTTTCCATCTTTTCATTTGCCAGTGATTTGTGCCCTTATATTTAAATGTCTCTTGTAAGTAACATATAGTCAGGTCTTATTTTTTAATCCAGTCTGATAATCTTTGTCATTTAATTGGAATATTTAATCTTTTGACTTTATAATTAGTATTTTTCTACTTATGTAATTATTGATATAATTTGGTTTACTTTTTTATAATTACTAATGTAGTATAGTTACTAATATAATTGGGTTTAAGTCCTACCATCCTGTTACTTGTTTTCTATTTGTCCATCTGTCCTTTGTTCCTTTATTTTTCCTTTCCTGACTTTCTTTGGATTAATCAAGTATTTTTATCATATTTTTATCTCTCATTAAAAAAACTTTTATTTTGAATCAATTTCATACTTATGGAAAAGTTGTAAGAATAGTACAAAGAACTCTGTATACCCTTCACTCAGATCCATTAATTGTTAACATTTTTCGAAATTTGCTTTATTGTTGTATTTTTTCTTGAACTATTGAGTTGCAGACATCAGGATCCTTTGTCTCAAAATAGTTTAGTAAGTATTTCCTAGGAACAAAGGCATTCACTTATGTAACCATGGTGCAATGACCAAAATTAGAAAATTTTACGGATGTAGTCCTACTGTCTAATATACAGACCTGTTCACATTTAATCAGTTGTCCCTATTGTGTCCTTTAGAGCAAATTTCCCCCCAGCCCAGAATCTGAACCAGGATCCTGCATTGCATTTTGTTGACGTGTCTCGAGTCTCCTTTAATCTGGAGTAGTTCCTCTTACATTCTTTGTCTTTTATGATCTTGACAATTTTGAAAAGTTCAGGCCAGTTATTTTGTAGGATGTTCCTCAATTTGGGATGCTTCCTCCTGAGTAGGTTCAAGTTAGATGTTTTTGGCAGGAATATCAACTAAGAAATCCTGTTCACCACATCAGAGGCACATGGTTTTGATCTGACCCATTATTGGTCATGTTAACTTTGGTCACTGGTTAAGGTGGTGTCCACCAAGTTTCTCCAATATAAAATTAGTATTTTTCCTCCTGTAATTAATAAGTAATTTGTGGGGAGATACTTTGAGGCTATGAAAATATACTGTTCTCATCAGACTTTCCCCCACTTGCTTTAGCATCCATTGGTTCTTGCTTGAACCATTTACGATCGTGGTGGTTGCAAGATGGTGATTTTCTAACTCTATCATTCTTTCTGTATCTATTACTTGTTCTATTAGATTTTTAATTATATATTCATTTCAGTTGTTACTCTAGAGACTTCAATATGTGTATTCTTGACTTATTATTACATCTGCCACTATCTGAACAATAACCTATCATAGTTTAATACCACCTCCTAATCTTTGGGCTGGCATTGTCATATATTTCTATATATGTTAAAATCCCACAAGGCATTATTATTATTGTTGTTGTTTTAAATAGTCACTATTCTTTTTATATATCCCTCTATCTCTTTAGTGCTTTTCACTCTTTCTGCCATTTCATGCTTCTAATGTAATTGTGGTTTTTAACAACTTGAGCATATGTCTAGGGTGCATTTTTCTTTGTATTTATCCTTGTTGGTGTTCACTGAGCTCCCTGAATCTGTGGGTTGATGTCTTTCATCAATTTGGGATACTTCTAGACACTCTCTCTTCAAATGTTATTTCTACTCCATTCTCTTTCTTCTCTTTCTGACATTCTTGTTATACTTATTTAAACTCTTGACCATGTCCCAAATATCTATCATGTTTATTCTTTCCATCCTTATTTTTGTGTTTTAATTTTGATATTTTCTAATAACCTGTTCATGAATCCTGACTTCTGCTGTGTCCAGGACATTGTTAAATCCATCCAAATAAGTTAATTTCAAATATTGTATCTTTCAGTTCTAGGTCATCCATTTGACTCTTGTTCATGATTCCAATACTCTGTTGAAATTCTCTATCTTTTCATCCATTTGGTTCATCTTTTCTCTATTTTATTTAATATACTAATCATAGTTATTTTAAAGCCCTTGTCTGTTAGATCCATTATCTGAATTATCTAAGGGTCTGCTTCTATTTTTCTTTTGATTATTGGCCATTTTCTTGCCTCTTTTTTTTATTGTATGCCAGACTTTGTATATATAAGAACCACAGAGACTACAAAGGATATTGTTACCAGAGAAAAGTTCCTCTTGCTTCTGCTAGTCACAGAGGATTTGGGACTGACAACCTCAATGCAATCAAGGATCGAGCTGCGTTCAGGCTGGGTTGTAGTTTTCGAGTCAATCCACCCCTTCGTGTCTGTCCTTCCAGGCTTTTGACTGAGAGCCTGGCAGATCTATCTCCTCAGCTCTGAAAGATGTCAAGAGGGTCAAGTTGGCCCCCTGGAGGTTTTGAATTTAGGTCATTAGCCTCCTGCCCCACCAGCTTCATGAAATAGCAAATTTCTTGAGGTTAGACCAATTGTATATTTGTGGAAGGTCCTTTCTCTAGCAGGATTTTGTCGCCTAAGGACCATGCGATTGCGGGAGATTTAACTTTAAATCTCCTTAGGCTTTTAAAAGTTTAAAAGCCTGCAGCCCAATTCCCCAGCCTCCAGCACCATCTCTATGCTCAGCAAATGCCCATGGTGGAAAAGCAATCAGAAGTTTGGGGCTTCTCTAAGTTTCCATCTGGTTTTGTGCCAACTCCACATGCCCACCAAAAGCTCTGCTAGTTTTTCTTTTCTCTAAAACAGCCCTTTTCCGTGGGCCAAGCCCAATTCTCAGCCCATGCTCAAAACTGGGAAATGTCTCCAGAGATGAAAACAGCCAGGATCATCAGCTCATCTAGAAATAACTCTTTCATATCTCAGGAGTTTGTCTTTTTGCTTCCACAACTCTCCAGCCACTTCAAATTTACGATTTTTGCAAACATTTACTGGTTGTGTTTTCCCCTAGTTGTTACAGTAGGAGCATTGGCCTGACATGACGTTTTGCATCCTCCTTAGAACTGGAAGTCCCACTGCCTCAAATTTGAATCCTACATCACTTGTTGCTCTTTTCAGTCTTTGTTTGCTGGGTTATCCTCTTTTTCTTGATCTCCAGGGCTCACTGCTTAGACTTCTTCTCTTCTTTGTCCTAAGTGATCTCACCCAATTCCATGGTATTAAATACCATCTGTACACTGATGGTTCCCAAATCTGTATCTCCAACCCCTACCTCTTATCTCCAGATTTGTAAATCTAACTGCATTCTTTGTTAATAGACATCTCAAATTTAAACCACAACTACTGATTCCCCCCAAATCCACTCCTATCTCAGTAAAAGGCAACACTAGCCACTCAGTTCCTCATCCTTTCTTCTCTTTTCCTCACAACCTATATCCAATCCATTAGTAAATATTCTGAGGTCTACCTCCAAAACGTATGCTCAATCTGACCAATTCTCATAATTTCCATTGCTAAAAACCTGGTCTCAGTCACCTACCATCTCTTACCCAGGCTACTGCTAGTAGTTCCAACCCGTCCCTTCCCCTCAACCTGCCCACCTAACATCTTCATGGCAACCAGTGTGCTCGCTGGCTTCTAAAGGTTAAATCACAACACATCACTCACCTCCCTTGCATAAAACCTTCTAAATGCTTTTCTATTGTTACTAGAGTAAGACCCAAACTCTGTTTACAGACTACACGATCTGGCCCCTGCCTACCTCTTGGACCTCACCTCCTTTCACTTTCCTGGATATATTTGTACACCACCCAACCTGCTGGGCCCCAAACCCTCTATCACTCCAACTCAATAATCTTTTAACACATCCAGATCATTCCCATTTTAGTGTTTACACTTGCTATTCCTTCTGGTTAGGACACTGCTTTCTTCATTTAATCATTCTGATGTTAATACAAATGCCACCTCCTGGAGCGATCTTCCCTGACTCTCCTATCTAAATATGCCCTTCCTCCACCACCATCACTCCCTATTACATTACTCCATTTCACTTTCTTAACTGTACTTAACAATATCTAAAGTCCTTTAAAAAATATATTTACTGTTTATCTTCCCTACCAGAATTTAAGCTCTTTGAGGACAGGGTCTTGTTCTGTCTTGTTCATGACTGTATCCCCAGATTCTTGCACACACTAGATGTTTAGTATATTTGTTGAACGCCTCTCTCATTACATAACTACCTATCTTGGGAGCATGGAATGTGATCTAATTTTGGTTTTCTTTCTCCAGCACCTAACAGTAGCATGCACACTGCAGAGACAATGGGCCCATCCTCTCTAGTGAGTGTTAACGATGAGCAACTTCTGACCACCCCATCACTGCAAATTCTCTCGACAGTGTTGATCAGCCTAACATACTGCTAAAGAAAGATGCAGGCAGTCCTGGCCTCCATCTCACACCCGAAGTCACAAGTGGGAAAACGTTCTTAGAGCTGTCACTGCTCAGTGCTACTGGAACATGTCCCTGGCTGAAGGCAGAAAGGACTACAGAAAAGAGCTAGAGTTTGGTAAATACTATACTTCGTAGTCACTATACTATACTTTGCACTACCTCCAAAACATAATTATTTTAATGGTATTATAAGTTCCATGAAGCAAAACTTCCATAGACTTAGTTTCCAAACTCCATGTTATTTAGCTTGAATAAGGATTCATCAAGGATATGTCCTAGCACAATATTTTTCAAGCTGCAAACCATGACATCAATGTAGTGTTTTCATTACCAACACTTTGTTTTAATGAAAGTATAGAAAATTTCAGCATGCACTGCCATAATAAGGGTTAATTTTTGTGAACACACACACATACTTATACATGTGTGTAGGTACTAGGTAGTGCTATAAAACTTCTTTCTTAGTGTGGGTCAATGTTTCAAAAGGGTAAGGAAGTCATTGGCCTAAGGTATTAGTTTCACATGTTTTTATTCCAGTAAAAACAGAACAAAACTTAAACCCATACTCATAGAACAGAATATACTTATTTAAAGTTTTGACAGTGTACAAAATTAAAATTTATATATTTAATCCAAAGTTTAACATGAGTATTATCTTGTAAGGTGATTTCTTCCCTTTGACAAATATTTATTTATTATTCTGGAAGCAAATCATCTCCTAACTCTTCATCAGCAAAATCATCTTCGTCGATTCGTTTTTTGGCTGCAGTTTTTGGTCTTTCTATTTGAGGGCCAAGTGGATCCACATAGGAGGCATCTAGATTTCAAAATAGATTTTTATATTAGAGTAATATAGAAAAAAAAAGCAAATGTGAAACCAATTAGTCTCATAATCAAAACTGAACAACTCAGAGTGAACAGAAATGCTCTCCCAAGTCATTTAAAATTCTGTCTGTATATATAAAATTCTTAATAATGCCCAATTGTATATTTTTGCCATCTCACCAATCTTCTTCAGACCTGTTATGCCTGTAGGAACTGGGTGGGGAGCACCAGCACTTGCCTATTTCTTTGTTACTGCTACTTTCATAAGGTTCATTTGTCCCAGGTAAAGCTCTGAGTTTGGCACTTAGTCGTTCACCTTTGTTACTGGCACTACAGTTCTGGTCACTATCTGAAAACACAAAAATAAAAATGCATTTGTTTAACATGTTGAGAAAACATAACACCACATTATGAATCTTAAAGCATACTTATTTGCCAAGAAACAGGCAAGTTGTTTCATTTGGAAGCCAAAAATCCAAGGGATGTAATTCTTGTTTTCTGAAACTTAAAAGAAATCTCTTGCTGGGAATCTATAATATAGATAAAACATCACTTAGAATACTCTTTGTATGTATTCTTTCAAATGTGTGCTTAGTTACAGGTTTCAATTTTACACATTCACTTGTGAGAGGTTAGAGACCACTTTGATGAGTATAATCTAGCAAAGAAGAAAGAGCAACTGAAGAAAGAACAAATAGGAAGTCACAAGATCAGTATGAGCAGTATCATCAAGCTCATATCAAGGCTGGTGAGTGGCCCTAACACCACATCAAATGAAGAATAGCAGAAGAGGCTGGGTTAAGTCTAACTCAGGTGGCAGAGAACCTAGATCATACAACTCACTTTCTTCAAACATATGAAGAATGTTCATATAGAAGAGGATTAGATTTGCTTTGTATAGTAGGATTGATTTTGGCTCAATATAAGGAAAAACTTGAAAAGGATTAGTGTTTAAATACAGAATGACTGCCATGAGAAATAATGCAATCCATATATCACTGAAGATTTTCAGATAAGGTTGAACACTCACATTAGTAGGAAACATTAGTAGTACTTTTTAACCCTAAACTTCTATTATTATATTTTCTAAAGAACCATTCCTCTAGCCCCACAGTTTTTATTTCTTCCCCTTAAAATTCTTACAATGTTATTTTTTTCTATTATGGAAGCTTTATTTTAATGAAAGTAGTTCACTGATATATACTGATCACTTCTTTTCTTAGTATACTTTATATTTTAGTTTATTGATAATATCTCTGGGAATAAATCAAAACAAGATATCTTTAAAATACCTACATTTTAAGGTTGGCCAACTGAACCAAAACTATAAGTCCTCTCCAGGTTCTTTTCAAAAACATTACCATTTCCCCCCCAACTGTTGATATCATTGGAAAATAAAATGCCTTTGTTTAATACATTGGATGTGTCTACACATTTTGGCATGTTTCTTATTCTTTTGTTCCTCTCTAATTTTTTGTTACAATTAAGTCAATTTTTTCCATCTACAAGTGTAAATGGGTATCTTTCCAAGTACCTAAGTAAGCTCAGGTCAAGAAAGTTTGAAAACCATTGCTCTAGGCAATATGTATTTTACTCCACTTCTCACAGAGCTGCAAGTTATCTACATGAGTATAACAAACCCTGACATCTCCTTCAGGCATCAAAAGCCCCCCTGAAACGCTAATATACGACCCTCAGCCTGAAAGGTTCCAATTCTGTGGAAGGAGCAAACCTTTAAAAAATGAAAACTGATCTCCTTAGAAAACTTCAATTGTCCAATTGAAAAACCATGAATACAGTTTTTAAACATCTTCCATTATAAAGACCAGTGAGGATATATTGTGAATATCCTCATTTCATCACTTTCAATCAACTTTCTTGGAGTAACAATGCCATACACAGGCAGGTGCAAATGGATCAATAAGCATTTATAAGCCTGTGTGGGTTTAATGTCTAAATAATGAAACAAGTTATTATAATCATTTCACTATAGTTACAAACAACAATTACTATTTCCTAGAGAGAAGTTAAATAACAAATAAGTTCAGAAAATAAGAATCTGGAGATTAATTTATCTGAATTATTAATCAACACTAAAACTTTGAAAAGATATATTTTATAAAAGAAAAATTTTAGAATAATAAAATGGACAATGTATACAAAGAGATAATTCCCAAAGTAAATAATGCAAATGATCAATGAACATAGAAAAAATGCTTAGCCATACTTAATCTTAGAAACATCATAAGTGAAAAAAACCAAGTTAGAACACTACATAGTGAATGATACCATTTTTAGAAAGCTGAAAAATAAGCAAAATTAAATATATTGTTTGCATACATGATAAAATTGTATATGAAGAGGCAAGAAACTGAAAAACATAAACCTGAATATATGTAAAATATAAAACACAGTGGTTATATGTGGGGGAGGCAGCAGACAGAATGGGAAAAAGCACACAAGTAGGCATGACAGTGATGTTCTGGTTCTAATATTTTATGATGGATTCATCAATTTTAATTTTATTAATATGTTTCATAAATTAAGAGTGCTACATAGATTATTTTGTAGGTATCAAATATTACATAATTTAAAATTCACATAATTCTAAATGTAACATTCAACATTGCCTATTAAAATGGCCAAGATTTAAAAAAATATCATGTTAGCAAGTGAAGTGAACAAATTTTCTGAGAGTAATTTGGTAGTATATATCAAAACACCTAAAATTTTGCATTCAGCAAGGTAGTGGAATAGGAAGCCCCAGATCTTGCTCCCTTACAAAGACACCAACTAAAACAATATATGGTCCCTAAAGTCTTTATGAGAACCCCAGAAACCAGTTAGGAAGTCACAGTACCCCAGGCAAACTCAAAACCAAGAACAACTGCATTGAAACAGGTAAGAAAAGGCATTTCATTTCAAATGTGTCCGCCCCTACCCAAAGTCAGCACAGCTCGCAAATGGCAAAAAAGCCCAACTTGCAGGTCCTCCTTCGGGAGGTAAAGAGAAGAGAGGAACATACATCCAACATTTTGGTTTTTCAGGGAACTGCCTGAGAGGCTGGTTGCTGTCTTGCCCAACTTGGAGCACCCATGAGGAATCAGCATATCCTGGATGCCTGAAAGCTGCTGAGAACAAAAGAGCTCAGTGGCTTGTGGCTTGTTGCAGTGCCAGAGGCCCTCCACCACTGCAGACAGAAGCTGGCACAGCTTGCTGTGATCAGGAGGAAGTGTCAGCTTGTGGCTTCTCCCTCAGCAGGGAAAGATTAGAGTGGACTGTACATCCAACACTGCAGCTTTGTGGGGAGGTGCCTGAGGTCTGGTTTCTGTCTCACCTGACTCGGAGCATTGATGGGGAATTGGCATATCTTGGATGCTTGGGGGCTGCAGAGAACAAAAGAGGGCTCAGGAGGTTGTCGCAGCGCCAGAGATCCTGCAGTACTACAGAGACTAGAGGAAGAGATCACAAATCCTGAAAAGGAAACCATCAAACCTCTCCAATTAGGAAACTACATGTAGAAGCTGAGAAAAAATGCACCCCATAAAAACTTTGAGAAACTCCCATAATCTCTTGGGGCTGATTGGTGAAGGTCTTCCCCTGTACAAAACCAGTCCAAAAAAAACTGGGAGAAGTGACTGTTTTTTTCAAATGAAGAAAAAGCAACAAAAAGTGGCAAGACACAAGAAGAAACAGGGAAATGTGGCTAAAGGAACAAAATAAATCTCCAGAAGTTGATCTTAAAGAAATAGAGCTCTATGGATTACTTGACAAAGAATTCAAAATGCTTGTCTTAAATAAGCCCAATGTGCTACAAGAGAATACAGACAGACAATAAATGAAATCAGGAAAATAAAGCATGAACAAAATGAGACTATCAACAAAGAGAAACTGTAAAAAAGAACCAAATAGAAATTCTGGAGCTAAAGAACACTAATACAATAACTGAATTGAAAAATTCACTAGAAGGATTTGAAAACAGACATGATCCAACAGAATAAAGAATCTGTGAACTCAAAGATAGAGCATTTGAAATGATCAAGTCAAAGGAACAAAAAAATGAAGAATGAAGTGAAAAAAGCCTAAGAAAATTATGGAACACCATAAACAGATCAATATACATATTATGGGAGTCCCAGAAGGAAAAGAGAGAGAGAGAATGGGACAAAGATTTTTCAAGAAATAATGGATGAAAACTTCCCAAATATGAGGAAGGAAATGAACATCCAAATTCAAGAAGCTCAAAAAACTCCAACTAGGATGGACCCAAAGTGGCTCACACTGAGACACATTATAATCAAACTGTGAGAAGGAAAAGACAGAGAATCTTAAAACCATCAAGAGAAAAGCAACTCAAGTGACGTCAGCATAATGGCAGAGTGAGTTGTTCCCTCTCTCTCTCCCCTCTAAGTTACAACCAATCGGACATCCACTGACCAACAGAGGATTCCCTATACAGCACAATAGGATGCACAAGAGATCCATGCATCTATACATCTGCAGGTGGATAGACTGGACCCCCGGGAGGAAGCAGAATTAGGGGAGCAGCTCCCTCTCTCTCCCATGGCAGCAGTGATCCAGGGTGCAGATCTTCATGCTGGCACACACACCTGAAAGCAGTCATGGCGGGAGCAGAAAAACAAGCACGGCTTGCTCCCTGCCTGTCTCCCAGCAGATCCAGCATACACCCCCTACCCTTCCCCTGGCAGGGGCCAGGTCTTTCCAACAGTGGGGTCAGTATACAAAACTCGATTTTCCCAGCTGGGGTAGGGTGCCCTGACCTGAGTTTTCAAAATACCCTGGCTAGCGCCAGAGACCAGAGGCTTCAGGAGGGAGCAGCAAAGGTTGTTACCTTTCCCTGCTTAGCCCCTGCTCCCCCATAGCAGTAGCAGGTGGAACCTGTGACCAGAGGCTTCAGGAACCATGGCAGAACCAGTGACTCAGCCCCCAGTGGTGGCACCCTCGACACCAACTCCATCAGCAGCAAGGGCTGCAAACAAGTCCCCAGGCACCCAGGCCCCTAGCAGTGACTGTGACACCTGTGAACCAGCACCGCTGGCAGCAGCACAACCTGTATCCCCAGAAAACCCAGGAGCAGTAGCATGTGAGCCTGTGGAGAGCCCCCAGAAAGCCAGTGGAGGAACACGAGACCCAGGCAATCCTAGAAGCAGTGGAAGTGCTCACAGCCTAGCAAACGCAGTGGTGACACCTGAGACTGCAGTGACATCATAAGCAGCAAGGCACCAGCAACTTCGGAGTCACAAGAGGCACAAGGAGGGCACAGAGGCAGAGGAAGGCAGAGGCAGTGGAAGGTGGAAAGTGGAGGCTCTCAAATACAACCAGAAGCAGCTCAGAACCAAAGTAACCAAAGCTGTACCCAAATAAGAAAGGTGGTTACTACCACAAACGCATTGACAGAGGATGAATTCATCAAATACCATGAAGAACTACAGTAACACAGCAGAAGAGAAAGACAATGACAACTCTCCAGAAACCAAACTTAAAGTCACAGAAGATTACAACCTCACTGACAGAATTCAAACTAGCTGCCATAAAGAAACTCAATGAGTTACAAGAAAACTCAGAAAGATAGTTGAATGAGCTCAAGAATAAAATTAATGAACAGAAGGAGTACTCCACCAAAGAGATTGAAACTATGAAAAAATAAACAAACAGAAATTCTGGAGAGGAAGAATGCAATTAATGAGACTAAAAATAATGTAGAAAGTATTAAAAATAGAGCAGACCATATGGAGGAGAGAATTAGTGAGCTTGAAGATAGAAACCTAGAAATGATTCAGGTGGAGGAGGAGAGAGAACTAAGATTTTTAAAAAATGAAGAAATTCTTCAAGAAATATCCAACTCAATTAGAAAAAGTAACATGAGGGATTAAAGGTATCCAGAAGGACAAGAGAGGGAAAAAGAAGCAGAGAGCTAATTCAAAGAAATAATAGCAGAGAATGTCCCAAACCTGGAAAAGGAACTGGACATGCAAGTACATGAAGCTAATAAAACTCCTAATTACCTCAATGCAGAAAGACCTTCTCCAAGGCACATAATATTAAAACTGTCAAAAGTCAATGACAAAGAAAAAACATTAAGGGCAGCAAGAGAGAAGAAAATAACCTACAAAGGTGTCCCCATCAGGCTTTCAGCAAATTTAACAGCAGAAACCCTACAGGCTAGGAGAGAGTGGAATGATATATTCAAAATGCTGAAAGACAAAAACTATCAGCCAAGAATACTCTATCCAGCAAAGTTTTCCTTCAGATATGAAGGAGAAATTACAGTTTCCCTAGACAAACAAAAAAGGTGAAGGAGTTCATCACCACCAGACTTGCCTTACAAGCAACACTGAAAGAATCCCTCCTACCTGAAACAAAAAGGCAAAGGTTTACAAAGCTTTGAGCAAGGAGATAAACAGATGACAGAATCATAAAATTGCAGCTCTGTATCAGAAAAGGTTAGTAAACATTTAACTATGATGTAAAGGATAAAGGGAAAGGAAGCATCAAAAATAATTATAACCACTTCAATTTGGTCACAAACTCACGATACAAAAAAGAATAATTTGAGGGACTGGCCCAGTGGTGCAGCGGTTTAGTTCGCGCTTGGCAGCCCAGGGTTCGCCGGTTCAGATCTCGGGCACCTGCTGACACACTGCTTGTCAGCCATGCTGTGGTGGCATCCCATATAAAGTAGAGGAAGATGGGCATGGATGTTAGCCCAGGGCCAGTCTTCCTCAGCAAAAAGAGGAAGATTAGTAATGGATGTTAGCTCAGGGCTGGTTTTCCTCACACACACACACAAAAAAATTTGTGACAACAAAAACATAGAAGGGGAAGAGGGAAAGGACAGAACCTGCATAGACTTATGGAGATAAGAGGCTATCAGAAAATGGACTATCTGGGTCTGGCCCTGTGGCATAGTGGTTAAGTTCAGTGTGCTCCACTTTTATGGTCCAGGTTCGTGGGTTCGGATCCCGAGCATGGACCTACACTGCTTCCCAGCATGCCGTGGAGGTGACTCCTATACAAAATAGAGGAAGACTGGCACAGATGTTAGCTCAGGGCTAATTTTCCTCAAGCAAAAAAGAGGAAGATTGGCAACAGATGCTAGCTCAGTGCGAATCTTCCTTGGCAAAAAGAAAAAGGACTATCTCATCTATAAGATGTTATACAAACCTTATGGGAACCACTAAACAAAAAAATCAGAGAAGCATCACAAAACATAAAAAAAGAGAAAACTGAGAAACACATCCCAGAAAACCACCAAACTGAAATGGCAGACAGAAATACAAGAAAAAAGAAACAAATGGAAATATATAACAACCAGAAAAAAAAAAAAAAGATAAAATGGCAGTATTAAGCCCTCATATATCAATAATCACTCTAAATGTAACTGGATTGAATTCACCAATCAAAAGACAGGATGGCTGGATGGACTAAAAAACAAGACCCAAAAATATGCTGCCTCCAGGAGACACATCTCAGCTCTAAGACAAACATAGGCTCAGAGTGAAGGGATGGAAGACAATACTCCAAGCAAATGGCAACCAAAAGAAAGTGGGTGTAGCCATACTTATATCAGACAAAACAGACTTCAAGACAAAAAAGATAACAAGAGACAAAGATGGGCATTATATAATGATAAAAAGGATATTCCACCAAGGAATCATAACACTTGTTAATATATATGCAGCTAACATAGGAGCACCAAAGAATATAAAGCAACTATTAACAGACCTAAAGGGAGAAATTGACAGTAACACAATAATAGTAGGGGACCTTAACACCCCACTTATGTCAATGGATAGATCATCCAGACAGAAAGTCAACAAGGACAGACTGACCTTCAATGAAACACTAGACCAGATGGACTTAATAGATATAGATAAAATATTCCATCCAAAACCAGCAGAGTACACATTTTTCTCAAGTGCACATGGAACATTCTCAAAGACAGACCAAATTTTGGGGAAAAAAAGCAAGCCTCAATAAATTTAAGAAGATTGAAATCATATCAAGTGTGGGAAAGGGGAAGGGAAGTGAAGTTTGTAGATCTAGGCATGTGGCCTGTTAGGAGTGCCTTTGGCTTTTCTTAGGGATGGCTCTTGCTCACCAGAGCCTCACAAATATAATCGCTCAGGAAGTTTTTCAGCCAATCCGGGGATAAGCTTTAATTAGGCGGCCAGATCATCAAGCTGAAGTGCCAAACCCTTTTTCTGTGAGAACTAGAAGCCTGTCCTCCATGTTTTATAAGTATTGACATTACACAGTGTTAACAATGCATCCACAGAGCTTGGCTGAAGAGGAAATAAAAACAGAACAGGAGGTGGTAGAGTATTGTTCAGTAAGCAATAGCAATGAGGAGCAGTCAGAACTAAGACATGGTCCGTTTTACTATATGAAGCAGCCACTCACCACAGACCCTGTTGATGTTGTACCGCAGGATGGATGAAATGATTTCTACTGCTAGATTTGTCACCGAGAAGGCCAAGTCCTTTGCTGTGAGCTCTGTCCCCAGGTTTATCACACTAAGTGTCTGAGACTGACATCGGAACCAGAGGGGGACTGGTTTTTTCCTGAATGTGAGAAGATTACAGTGGTAGAATGCATCAAGACCCAGAGTAAAGCCCTGACAATGCTCACCATCAAACAGTTAACCTACCTGCTCAAGTCTGCCATTCAGAAAATGAAAAAGCCAGGGACAGATGCATTCCAGAAGCCTTTTCTGTTGGAAAAGCATCCGGACTACACAGAATACATCTTGCATCCCATGGACCTTTGTACATTGGAAAAGAGGTGCTAATAAGAGCAGCAGGAAGGAAGATGAGAAAATTAACTGCCTGGGAAACCTCCAGATTAGTAATAAGGATGTGGCTTCATAGAAGTTGAAAAAGAAATCATATCAAGCATCTTTTCCAGCCACAGTGGTACGAAACTGAAATCAACTACAAGAAAAAAGCTGGAGGGGCTGGCCAGATGGCGCAGTGGTTAAGTTTGAGTGCTCCGCTTTGGCAGCCTGGGGTTTGTGGGTTTGGATCCCAGGCGTGGACAGATACACTGCTTGTCAAGCCATGCTGTGGCAGTGTCCCATATGACGAAGATGGGCATGGATGTTAGCCCAGGGCCAGTCTTCCTCAGCAAAGAAGAGGAGGATTGGCAATGGATGTTAGCTCAGGGCTAGTCTTCCTCACAGCAGAAAAAAAAAAAGGAAAAAGCTGGAAAAGTCATATATATGTGGAGACTAAACAACACGCTACTGAATAACTACTGGATCAATGAAGAAATCAAAAAATACCTGGAGACAAATGAAAATGAAAACACATCATATCAAAACTTACGGGATACAGCAAAAGCAGTACTAACAGGAATTATACAATACAGGCCTATCTGAAGAAATAAGAAAAGTCTCAAATAAACAATCCAACACTACACCTAAAAGAACTAGAAAAAGAAGAAAAAATGAAGCCCAAAGTCAGCAGAAGGAAGCAAGTAATAAAAATCAGAGTGGAAATAAATGAAAAAGAGAATAAAAAAAACAATAGAAAGGATCAGTGAAACTAAGCCTGATTCTTTGAGAAGATAAACAAAATTGACAAACCCTTAGCCAGACGCACTAAGAAAAAAATAGAGAAGACAAATAAAATCATAAATGAAAGAGGAGAAATTACAACAGACACCACAGAAATACAAAGGATTATGAGAGAATACTATGAAAAGCTATATGCCAACAAACTGGATACCCCAGAAAAAATGGATAAATTCTTAGAATCATACAACCTCCCAAAACTGAATCAAGAAGAAATAGAGAATCTGAATAGATCCATCACAAGTAAAGGGATTGAAACAATAATCAAAAACCTCCCAAAAAACAAAAGTCCAGGACCAAACAGCTTCTCTGGTGAATTGTACCCAACATTCAAAGAATATTTAATACCTATCCTTCTCAAACTCTTCCAAAAAATTGAAGAGGACAGGACACTTCCTAATTCATTTTATGAGGCCAACATTACCTTGATACCAAAACCAGACAAAGACAACACAAGAAAGGAAAATTACAGGCCAATATCACTGATGAAGATAGATACAAAAATCCTCAACAAAATACTAGCAAATCAAATACAACAATACATCAAAAGGATCATATACCATGATAAAGTAGGATTTATCCCAGGGATGCAGGGATGGTTCAACATTTGCAAATCAATCAATGTAATACACCACATTAACAAAATGAAGAATAAAAATCACACAAACGTCTCAAGAGATGCAGAGAAAGCATTCGACAAGATACAGTGTCCATTTATGACAAAAACTGAATGTGTATAGAAGGAAAGTACTTCAACATAATAAAGGCCATATATGACAAATCCACAGGCAACATCATATTCAACAGTGAAAAACTGAAAACTATTTCTCTGAGAGCAGAAATAAGACAAGGGTGCCCACTTTTGCCACTCTTATTCAACACAGTACTGGAAGTTTTAGCTAGTGCAATCAGGCAAGAAAAAGAAATAAAAGAGATCCAAGTTAGAAAGGAAGAATTAAAACTGTCACCATTTGTGGATAACAGGATGCTATGTATAGAAAACCCTAAAGAATTCACCAAAAAACTATTAGAAATAATCAATGAATACATTAAAGTTGCAGGGTACAAAATCAACATATAAATATAAGTTGCATTTTTATACACTAATTAACAACTAGCAGAAAGAGAAATCAAGAATACAATCCCATTTACAATCACAAAAAGAATAAAAATACTTAGGAATAAATATAACCAACAAGGTGAAAGAGCTATACACTGAAAACTATAAGATGTTATTGAAAGAAAGTGAAGAAGACAAAGAAACGAAAAAATATTCCATGCACATGGATTGGAAGAATAAACATAGTTAAAATGTCCATACTACCTAAACCAATCTACAGATTCAATGTAATCTCAGTAAGAATTCCACTGTCATTCTTTATGGAGGTAGAACAAAGAATCCTAAAATTTATATGAAACAAAAGACTCTGAATAGCTAAAACAATCCTGAGAAAAAAGAAGAAAGTTGGAGGTATCACACTCCCTGATTTCAACACTACAAAGCTACAGTAATCAAAACAGCATGGTACTGGCAGAAAAACACAGATCAATGGAACAGAACTGAGAGCCCAGAAATAAACCCACACATCTATGACAGGTAATTTTCAACAAAGGACCCAAGTACATACAGTGGAGACCATATACAAAAATTAACTCAAAATGGATTAAAGACTTGAATGTAAGACCCAAAACCATAAAACTCCTAGAAGAAAACATAGGCAGTACACTCTCTGAATCAGTCTCAGCAGTATCTTTTTGAATACCATGTCTTCTCAGGCAAGGGAAACAAAATAAAAAATTTTAAAATGGGACAATGTCAAACTAAAAAGCTTCTACACAGAGAAGGAAAGCATCAACAAAATGAAAAGACAACCGACCAACCGGAAGAAAATATTTGCAAATCATATATCCGATAAGGGGTTAATCTCCAAAATATATAAAGAATTCATACAAGTCAACAATAAAAAACCAAACAACCCTATCAAAAAATGGGCAGAGGATATAAACAGGCATTTTTCCAAAGAAGAGATACAGATAGCCAACAGGCACATGAAAAGATATTCAACATCATTAATTATTAGGAAAATGCCAATCAAAACTATGAGATATCACCTCACGCCCATCAGAATGGCTATTATTGAAAAGATGAGAAATAATAAGTGTTGGAGAGGGTGTGGGGAGAAAGGAACCCACATACATTGCTGGTGGGAATGTAAATTGGTGCATTCATTATGGGAAACAGTATGGAGATTTCTCAAAAAAATTAACAGCTATTCCACTTCTGGGTATTTATCCAAAGAACATGAAAACACTAATTCAAAAAGATTTATGCACCCCTATATACCTTGCAGCATTATTCACAATAGCCAAGACTTGTAAGCAACCTAAGTGCCCATCAACAGATGAAAGGATAATGAAGATGTGGTATATATACACAATGGAATACTAGTCAGCCATAAAAAAGACAAAAACATGCCATTTGTGACAATGTGGATGGACCTTGAGGGTATATGCTAAGTGAAATAAGTCAGAAAGAGAAAGACAATTACTGTATGGTTTCACTCATATGTGGAAGATAAACACATAGACACAGAGAACAGATTGGTGGTTACCAGAGGGGAAGGGGAGGGGGAGGGAGAAAGGTGTAAAAGGGTACATGTGTACGATGATGGATGGAAGTAGACTTTTGGTGGTGAACGCGATGCAGTCTACAGAGGAGTTGAAATATTATGATGTACACCTAAAATTTATATAATGTTATAAACCAATGTGACCTCAAAAAATTAAAAAAAAAACTTTTTCTTCATTTTCTTATTTTCTTTTTTATTTCCTCTCCCCCGCCTCCCCCAATATTCAATCCACCATTTTTAGAAGTGCCATACCTGGAAGAGTTTCCTTGAATATTCAGTCCATCTTACTGTCAGAAATAGAAGTCTGTAATAATTTCAGTCAGCAGAAATGCACAAAAATGTCATTATAAAGGTTAAGCCAAATGTTTTTATTTTTCAGATGAGAAATAGGCCTAGGGAGGTAAAGTCATTTGCTCTAGTACACAGAGTGGCAAGGCCAACACCAAAATCCAGGTTTCCTGATTGCCAGCCTGTTCCTTGCCCATTATACAATAATGCCTCTTTTAGCAAAGGATCCATGTAAAGTGTGGCACTTTTCACATAGATATGAAAAGTTTATATGAATAAATGTGGCCTTATTCATATACATACTCCTACCATATGGTAGTCCAAGCTTGGCAGCTTGGCTGACTCCATGAAATGTGGCTGTCTTAATCAAGACAGTTAAACATCCAAACAGAGTAAACTCACAGTCTCTTTTCACAGTCCTATGTTTTAGCCCCTTCTCCTATCCCCAGAAGAGCTTAGACCCTCTTCTTGCCTTATAAAGCAAGGTTGCAATCTTGAGACTTGAGAAAAATTCTGCTACGGCGGAGCCTACGTCCTTCCGTGACTAATGTTTTTACGAGGCAACTCATACTAAGAAGGTGACCTATTTGTAACATTTTAGAATGCTACAGTTTTTAAATATGAGTTCTTTTTTTGTGAGACAGTGAGCCTGATAACAGGCTCTATTCACAAATCAAATTAAGTAAAGTTAAAAGCCATGTACTTCATTTTTGTTAATTCTTTAAACAAAATTATATTACGCCAAAGATTTTATGAGATTTAAATTCAGTGATTTTACTAAACTGAGTACATAATATATTTACACTAGTAATGAAAATAAGAAAAATATATAGATTTCTTTAATACCATCAGGGATATTTTAAAATTCTGATGAGTACTAATTGTGCTCCAATGCAGTACCTTAAGCTGTTCCACACATGGCAGAGGAAAAGAAGACATGGCCACTACCTTCAAGTTCTAGTGTGTGGGTGACTTTCACCTTATACTTTTACTATAAATAATTTCCATGATGCCACACCTATAACACACATACAAAAATCCAATAAAAATATCTGATTTTCCTGCTTTTTTATTTTATTGATTTCAGTATGCTTTTAAGTGAACATTACTTTGTTCACAGAAAAGCAAAAAGGAAACCATATGTATAATTACTATTATTCATTGTACTTTACTTGCAAATAAGATTGTTTCTCAGAAGTTGTAGCATCTCTGGGAGCTGTTATGTTAAATGATCCAAGGCTTTGGGACTTCCTGTATCCCACACACTCCTTAAATCACTGGAATCTGATTTTTGCCTCCCACAGTGTACTGAGACTGCTTTCTTCAGAGCTACCAACACTATCTTAGTTGAAAAATCTAATGGCCTTTTGTAGTCTTCAAGGCCCAATTAATCAATACATATTTGGTAATTCTTCAACATCCCCACCTCCTTAATTTAGGAAGCCTATCAACTGTCAGCCCTATCAGCTTCTTATTTTTTGAAAGTGCTATTCAAAGTGAAACCTTTTAAAAAATTATTCCCACTCCTCTGAATGTTACAAACATACTGCCCCTTACTCTTTCAAATCTTGTCTTAAATGGTTCTCTTCGGTGAGCTATAAACTCTGATTTCACTATTCATTAGACATTAAAAAAATTTTTTTGGTCTCTCTTTTCCACCCCCAAGATGGTATGCATTTAGCACCTAATAAGATGCAATCACTAAGGAAGATCTGCTCTCATTCCATAAGTATGAGGGAATTTTTTTTTTTATATCTAGAAATACTGAAGAACATCATATAGCATTTTTGAGACCTTTAGCATGAATCTATTGTTCAGTTTACTTCTAGCTACTTTGTAGTCTGACTTGCAAATGACCTATTCTTTGTCTTAAGGAAGTTGATCTTCCTTTGCCCCTGCCCCTTTCCAAAGTTATGAGGCAGCGTACCACAGCCATGGATCCAAAGCAACCTCCCAGCTCCCACATCTCAGACAGTGAAAGCATCATCAGCTCAAGTGGCACAGTCCTTATGGAATTTTCCAATACCCATTGCTTGGACCTTGTTTTATTCTGAGAATTTCAGCTCATTCTTACATTGTTACAGCTGTGATTCTCAGTTTAAGTTCACCCGTTACTCCCAATTCCTATTGATCTAATTGTATTATTACCCAACAAAACAGCTAACAGGGATATATCCAAATTGGAAAAGATGTCTCTGATAGCCACTGTAATAGGCCACACTCTGTGAAGAGGGAGCCTGGGCAGGGAATCAGTGAAGATGTAAGCAAAGTAGATAATTAATCTATTATATTTTTATTATATTTTGCATCCTATCAAGACTGAACTTAATTCAATACCTGGTATATAAAAAGGATATGGGAGAAGGAGAAGATGGAAGGGAGTGGTATTTATTGAGCATCTACCATGGTCAGTAACTTGATAAATGCTTATTTGTTGATAGACAGGCAGAAAGACAGGAAGGGAAAGGGGGGGCAAAAAAGAACTGATGGAATATGTGTGTATGTATGTGTGCGTGCACACACATATATATAAAAAATACATATGTGTGTATATATATTTTATAGATATATGTAATATATATACTTTCCATATTTTAGCACATTTAAATACATATATTACATGTATTTGTAAAATTTTTAGACCGGATTTCCTGTGCTTTTTGTAATTTGCTTCTGATGGAAATTCCAAAAAGAGGATTTCACAAATGTTTTGAATAACAGCAGTATTACTGGAATATTCAGCTTTACAAATCAGTAACTTTAAAAAACAATACTCATTTGTATGTATAATTTCTAGTATTTTTATTTAAAAAAAACACATCTTTTATAAACTCTATAGCAAGACAGCAGTACATTTGTTGCCATTTACTTTCATGCATAGATAAATGTGACCCTTTAGTGGTAGGAAAAACACTGAGAATAACAAACTCAAAGGTCATAAGTCAAGCAGAGGTAAGAACATGGACCCTCACTATACACAGATGTGGCCACTAGAATTTCAGTACTGCCCAAGTTCTCCTTTGTCAAATAGAAATCACCTTTACCAAGTGCTTGCCTGTGTCAGGCACTGTTTTAAGTGCTTTCCATGTATTAATTCATCTCCTCCTCTCAACAACCCTATTAGGTAGGTCTTAGTTTCACTCCTATTTTACTGATGAGGAAACTGTGACAAAGAGATTAAGAAACTTGTCCAGGGTCACATAAGATTTGGTGAGTTGAAAAAGGGGATCCATGGATGTCGAACGTCTACCGGGACTGAGGAATTAGTTTCAACAACCTCAAATGCAGGGCAATAAGCTAAGGGCCAGAGGAAAGGAGCATGGTCTGCTGAAGACACAAAATCTCATACACTCTGTTACTACACATGTGACATATTTGGAGGTGGCTGAGATGTAAACAGCTAGGACAGTTTTAAGAGGGAAAGTTCAATGATACAGAATCTTATTGTACAACCTGTATTTTTGGATTAGATAGCTGTAACCAATGCTTTCATCAAAAGGGTAGTTCCTAGGCCCCCACTTGTCATCACCAAGAATATTTATGGAGAGTTTGGCTTAGAGTAGGAATTAGCAAACTACAGTCTGTGGGCCAAACCTGGCCCATCCCTGCTCCTGTACATTTAGCAACGTAAGAATGATTTATATATTCTTAAATGGTTTGGAAAAAAAGCAAAAGAAGAATATTATTTTGTGACACATGAAATTTATATGACATTCAAATTTGAGTGTCCAAAGATGAAGCTTTAGAGAGCCCAGCCACACCCATTCACTTACACAGTGTCTGCCTTTGCAACACAGTGGCAAGAGTGGATATGGCCCTCAAGTGTAAACTATCTACTATCTGGCCCTTTACAGAAAAAGTTTGCCGATCATCCCCCTGATGGCTTAGAGAATCACTGTACCAGAAAACAGGTGACATATTAGCATAAGACCAGCAGGGCAGACTAACATAGACAATTTTCTTCAGGATTTGTGACACAGAGAATACTTCGGTGCTACAGTGAGTGCTGTTAACTATCTTCTAATATTTATTACTAATAAAACTCCCTTTATAGTATATACAAGCTTCAAAGCGCTTAGATATCAGAGTGTCCAGCACAATCTCTCTTTAGATTTCTGGGGTAAAGAGGGTTCTTACATTGGGACTGAAGCTGATAGGAGTGATACTCTTTAAGAAATAAGAGACTTCAGTTCCTCTGGCTTCTCAGGGCTTTTTTTGCCCTATACATACTCACTCTCTTTCTGCCAGGAGATCAGCTCCATTTTGTTGATTTGATTCTTCGAGTTTAGGAGAATTCACATGTGCTATTTCTACCTCACCTCCTTAGGTGGTAATCTTGTACCTCTTCATAGGTGGTGGGCACTAAGCATGAGTTGTGTACTCTTTGCTTATGATACCACTGAGGCTCAGCAAAACCGTGAAACAGTATTCTAATCAAAGAACGTGCTCACCGTTGGACTACTATCTTAAAATAAAAATTTGCGCTTTTAAAATAAAAGAAAACATGGTACAATGTACTTTATAAAAGACATGTTCCTCAAGAAGTTGACCTTAAAGTGAATTTCTGTTCACTGAGTCATATCATCCTACTGATTTTCATTATATAATTATTTTTAGTATAAAACTGAGAGAGATATTTTCATAGGAAAAGTTTACACCCAAGACATAATAAAAATTAAACTAAAAACATGCAGCAAACCATTAAGTATCACACGGAGTAAACAAAAAACAATTTTAAAATGAAACCTTAAAACACAGTACTCAAAATAAGTCACAAAATGCCACTAATCATGCTAAAAGAGAAGATGCTGTACAAGAAGACATTCTTGTTTCTTGAAGACAGATACACATGAGAAGCAGATGTGTTCTGTGGATTTCCTGGCCTTTTAAATGCAGCCAACACACTTAGAAGGAATATGGTTATTCCCCTCATCTAGTTTATCCATGTGGACTATATATACGTTGACTACCAAGACTTTGAACCTGTAGAATATAGATCTAATCATGGAAGTTGACTTTCAGTGTGACTTGATTTAATTTTTCTTCTGAATTGATTGATGTTTTAGCACTAAGCTGCTAAAACCTTAACCCAAAATTTGCATTTAAAAGAGTAATGCATTTTTACCTCAAGTAGTTAAGACAAGTTCATTTTCATTTTAGTTAATTCTGTAAAAACAAACTAAAGTTGCTTAACAACAGAGATATGTTCTGAGAAATGCGTTGTTAGGCAATTTCATTGTTGTGTGAACATCATAGTGTGTACTTACACAAACCTAGATGGTATAGCCTACTACACACCTGGGCTGTGTGTTACTAATCTTATGGCACCACTGTAGTAGATGCTGTCCATCATTGACCAAAAAACATCATTATGTGGTGCATGACTGCACTGAAAATCCTGGCATGGATATTCAAAATTCTAAACTAAGCACTACTGCTTTTAAATGCAATTTGTATTAAATAATAATAGCTACCATTTACTCAGCATCCACTGTGTGCCAGGCATCGTGCTGAGCTCCTTCCATGGGTTGTGCATGTAATGTAATGGACACTACCTCCCAGAGTAACACACAGAGGAGTCACAGAGCCAGGGCGTGAGGCTGGAGGCTGGATGACAGCCATGTACTGTGAATTTGAATTTGGTAGTAATAGTAGCAGGGACAGTTTTATATTCACTATATCACATTTAATCTTGTATTATCTCATTTAAGATAGAGCAATGGTTCTCAAAGTGTGGTCCCAGTACCAGAAGCATCAGCATCAGCAACAGTTGGGACCTTATTAGAAATGCAAATTCCTCCCATCAGACTGACTGATTCAGAAACGCTGAAGTTGGAGTTGGGCAGTCTGTTTAAAAAGCCTTCCAGGTGATTCTGATATATGCTAAAATTTGAGAACCACTGAACAGGAAGGGAGCTGAGGTTTATTAAACAAATTAACAGCAAAAATAAGGCTACAGTGAGACTAGTCTGATCCACAAAAAATGAACAATTTTCAAAGGCTCTCAAGGCGTTTCAGAAATAGCTATTTTAGAGAAACTAATAATTCTGATATATGTTTCCTATGGTCCTCTCTCCTAGGCAATACTTTAAAAATCTAGTTGTAGGCACTGCATTTATTTTTAACATATTATACTTAAACTAGCTTAAGGTAGGCTTCATTCGGATTCATATAAAAAACTATCCCTTTCTCCTACCTGAACTGTGTGAATCCAGAGAGAAGGGCCAAATAGTTCCATGTTGAGATGTAAATGTGCATCTCTAGGTTTTACAGGTTAGAGGTGGAAGATGGATGAGATTGGGGCTACCTTTGCCTGTAGGTTTGTACTGGGAATTCCTGAGAGGGGTATGATGAATGGATAAGGGACCACTATCCACAGAGTGACTAGTGCTGGTGGTACGTGGGGAGGGAGACAGCTAGTGAGGATGGGGTGCATCCACAGTGTGCTACAGGGTGCTCTGTGGAGGGCCCCACAAGGCAAAAGGAATGAGAAAGCAAGCCACAGCACGATTTATTTCAGACTTCAAAGCCAGGGACAGCCCTGCACTGCGGCCTGTGCTGAGAACTGGAGAAAGGAGGCAGAAAACATGAATCCTGAAAACGTGTCAGGGTGGAACCAGCAAGGTCATTCAAAGAGGCATTCAAACTTGGGTTGCAGGACGAAATGAAGAAGTCTGGGATGATATGTAACTCAAGGTGTTAGGAAATAAGGAACAAAAAGGCAAATGGTAGGGGAAAAAAGAAAGCAAGCAAGTACCCCGGGAAGTAACTGTTTAGTGCTTTAAACTTGTGCCAAGGGAACCAAGCAACATGAAACTCAGCTTGTAAAAATGCTTCAATAACGTAGAGTTTCTACTCCAAAATTCTCTCATGTGAGAATAAAGCTTGTTTGTGCACTAGAATTGACTATTTGTGTTGGACTGAAAAGGACTGGATCAGAGGAAGGAAAATTTATTAAAACAAAAAAAGAAAAAGAAGCAGTGGGGGAAGGCCAGGACTAAGAGGTGAATTTTTAACAGAAAGGCCTCTCTTTCCCTGCACACAGGTATCAGATCTGGGGAAGCTTTACCTTTTCCAGATCATCAGTCTTTTCCTTACCGACCCAACCCTGAGTGTGGAGCAGGTCCCAGGCCCAGGTGAAACAGTCTCATTTTGTTCTGAGGCACACCTTGACCCTTCTGATGTTTCTGAGAGGCAGATGTTGGAGTCTGCCTGAGGATACTTTCTTGGGGTGGGAGTCTGGACACTGTCCTGTGGGCTGTGGTTCAGCACCAACCTAGTCAACAGGTCTTAGGGCATGCCCTAGCATCTCGTTAGGAGGTCCTGATGTTTCTGAAGGAGACTTTCCAAGTGAAGATATCTGGGTAACTCAGGCTCAAGGTTTAGGGGTTAACACTGGAGACATTTCATAAGTTTATGAATTACCAGGGAAGGCTCTGAGAACTTAACCTAAAGTTGTTGGCGTTTTGGGAAAGACCTGGTTGGTTACTCTGAACGTAAGATTTTTAGAGGGAAGTGTAGGATCCTTAAAGGATGGTGATCTGGTCCTAGAATTTTAATAAATAATTAATACTTCCTTGGAGGTCACTCAAGACAATTACTCCTTAAAGGGACACTCAATTTCAAAAGAGCTCATATCACAGATTTCCTGCTTCCTAAGAGCAAGGATGAACAAGCAGCAGCAAGTTGTCTGGTGAACCTTCCAGATTTTCTTCCTTTTATTTTTTTTGTGAGGAAGACCAGCCCTGCACTAACATCCATTGCCAATCCTCCTCTTTTGCTTAGGAAGACTGGCCCTGGGCTAACATCCGTGCCCATCTTCCTCTACTTTATATGGGACGCCGCCACGGCACGGCTGACAAGCAGTACATTGGTGGGCGCCCAGGATCCAAACCCGCGAACCCCAGGCTGGTAAAGTGCGAACTAAACTGCTGCACCACCGGGATGGCCCCCAGATTTTCTTTTAACTGATGCACAATGCCTTGTCTGCTGACTTCTTGGCTGTTAAGAATATTTTTGGGACATCCAGGTCCATGATCCCTCATCTACAATTCCAAATTCCAAAGAGCTCTGAAAACCAAGTTTTCAGATGGCAACGTGTAAACTTCTTGGGCACAAAATCTGACTTGACCTGAAGTTATTTTTAGCCATTATTTATCCTTAGTGTGGGTATTCATGCTTCACCGAATTGATAATACTGTTTGACTATGAGGTGCTCCCCATGGGAATTACATGATATATGGCTAATGTACCATATTCCTTTTCTAAACTCCCCAAAACACTGAATTCCACAACACTGCCCCAGAGACTCTGGCGAAAGGATGTGGGCCTGTAGAGCTGTCTCTGGCTTATGAAGAACTGCTGGGACAGATCTCTCACATCCAGGACTCAGCTAAATCCAACCCCGGACAGTCAAAGGACTACATTAAAACAGGAGCTGGAGAGGTGAGTGGCAGAAGTGAGGCAATATCTAAGGGCTGGGGGACAGTATGGAGACATCAGTGTCCACCATGACCATGGAAGGCTGATAAGACAGGAAATCTTGTCCTTGCAAATTCCTTGATGTGGCAGACTGCCCTTGGCACTCTTAAGACTCAGTCTCAGTGCTGCTTCTACTAATTTCTCGAGCTCTGGGTAACGGCTCCTGTGACAAGGGCAAACAGGCCAGGATTGTGAGGTTCAGCTGGAGAAGCTGGCTGATCCTTGGAGAATCAAATTGTCTTGTTAGAGCTAGATGCCATTGATGATTGTAACTGCCTAAACATATTTGGCAAAGCAGAGCTCTGAATTCAAGAAAGAATCTTTGACTCAGTTAAAGTTTCTACCCCTAGGAAACTTAAAAAACACATGTGCATTTCTCTATCATGGCAGTACTCTCAGCAGCATTAGAAACTTGTGTATCTTTCCAATTAGGTCCCTTGAGCACAGGGACCATGCCCTTGGCACTTAGCACAGTGTTTGTGTGGCACCTAGTATGCATCCAATAAGTGCTTGTGAATGAATGAAAGGCCTACCTAAACTAAGGGTTACATTTTTCTTGTCCTGACTCCTAGATCACAGATATATCAGAATGCAGCTGGGTAGTTACATGGACCTAGGTCATATATGCATGACAGTGCTAAGTATGGATGTGAGAGAATGTAGATATATTTATAGACCCCAATTTAACATTTACTTTTCCAATTATTTTCTTTAAAACCACCAAATTTCTACTAAGTTTAACTTATACTATCCCCCTGAAGTAGAGAAAGAAGGTAGATTTTGTTGATGGGGAAAAAGGGAAGGAAAACTTAACAAACCTCTTTATTAAGTAATGATGTCACAAGCACTCACAGAGTCAAGGAATTTAGAGATGCAAAGAACTTTAGAAATCACCTAGAGCCTACAGCATTTACGTGGTTGGTCCAAAGACATATGGTGTCACGATCAAGCCCAGGACTAGAACCATGTCTCCTAATCCCCAGACTGGCAGTATTTCTACACTAAAAGTGAGACTAAAGATTCAGGACTGTCACAGCATTCTATAAGACCATCTTACTTCTCATGGTACTTCCTTAAAATGTAAATTTTTGAAATGTAACACAGTAAAACCTCATTAGTATGGACATCTATGATAATTTATCCAACGTGAACTTGTTTATTATTCAATTATCAGAAATAGGCATGGTTATTTAAGAACTAAAATCTAACATTTACAAACACTCAATTTACATATCAGACTGCTTTACAAAATTAAGTAGAATAAGTGAGGTTTTACTGTGCATAAAACAAACAAACAGATAAAGGACATTTCTGGATTATTTCAAGATGTTTCTAGATGCCCATGTACTAGAAATCTGTCACATCCAGTATTTCAAGGTAACAGGAAATGACTTACCACTGCCAGCACTCCCCTCTCTTTTGCTGCGGGAACCCCCACTGCCATCTCTGCCAGATTTTATGCGCTAGAACAAGATGAGTTTAAAAGAATAAGTGACACTCCTTCAAAGCTGAATATAACTAAACATTGATTTTTTTAAATTAACGTTACTATGTAACTCTGAAGACTTACTGTTCCTACTTTCCTAAAAGCTAGGTTCAAACTGATTGATATCTGAGAGTTGATTCTATAGGGAAAAAGACCAAGTTGTTTTGTGAGTAAAGGGTTCAAAGCTACCCCCCCAACACTTTGACTCATCAGTCCTTCTTACTAAATACTCAAATGGCACTGACATTTAGAAGTGCAGGGTAAACTTCACTTTTACAAACAACTTAAAAACCAAATACTTTCTTTAGATGCAAGTTCAGGTTTTAAACATAGTAATAGTTTAAGGGGGATGGAAGAAGAGAATCTACAAAAGGGCTATTTCCTGCATTAGTCCTACTCTATAATGGTTGGACCCGAACTATTTCAGAGAAAAAAAGGTAAACTGGCCTTTTTTTCAACTTCTACAATAAAGAGACTATTAAAATCTCACAAAATACCTAAGATCTGTTCAAGAGTCTACTTTCTAGGATATAAACTGACGCTTAAAATATAAGAAATATCTCCAAACTGTGATTCTTAGGATCTTTTTTACATTTTATTGTTGTGTTTTGCCTAAGTGCTAGAATTTTCGTATTAACACTGAATCTGCTTTAAGTCACACTGCCAGTATATGTATATGGTTCATTTAGAGATATAGGATAGTTAGTAAACACAGACAGCTTTTGATACAAATTTACTGTACAACTGAATTAAAATTTCTTAACATAGGTTGATATCTTATTTAGATCTTCAATAATAATAACAATAATTTCATATTTAATTCAAAGGACAAATTA
The DNA here is from genome assembly GCA_031878705.1 of Tapirus indicus. NCBI lineage: Eukaryota > Metazoa > Chordata > Mammalia > Perissodactyla > Tapiridae > Tapirus > Tapirus indicus. Next base: position 83,669,871 of record CM062930.1, on the reverse strand, counting down.
TTCATTTCCTCAACCCTGACAACTCCCCAAATATTTATAAATTACAGGCCATGGATGAGGTTATTGACATTGTGGTCTTCTAGGAAGAAAAAAAATTTCCTTTCAATAATTCAAGACACATTTCTGTAAAATGAAACACTCTCCTAAAGCTTAGGACTTTCAAATACATGTAAACATACTCAAATTTTTTCTATTACAAAGAAAAGAAACCTCCATTGAAACCCCATCTCTCCTCTTGCTTTCACAAACAAAAGACAATCTAAAAATGATGTAACAAAATAAAAATGCAAACATATACAATCAGATTTTATTTCAAAACTTGGTTTTCATCTACCCATAGATTAATAATCTCCAGCATATCTAAAAGACTTATACAATGCTAAAATAATTAAACTCATAACGACAAATGCCCATATAACTTGAAATATTTTCAAATTAAATGTGAGAAAATATCTTGCATCCTGCTTAAGTAACCATAAATTTAGAACAGAACAATTTAGGAAAGTGAGCACTTCCCATGATCACTACATTCTTTACCCCCATTACACCTGTTCCTTGCTGTCATCTAGAATTTTCCAATCCTTTGGCTTTCATCCTTCTTCTCCTAATTAATCCCTTTAAACCCTTACTCTTCTTTTCCAGCCTAGAATCATCCTATCTCTTTAAGTACATCCACATCAGGACTTCCAAGTCCCTGTCCTGCCTTCTTGTCAGTTTGCTTCTCTCACCAAGAGAAACCTAAAAGCTGGTTTTAACTCAAGACTTCCCTTGTTCCTCTTCTACTCCCGGGACGCTGTGCTATGCTGGAGACAAACCACGTAAGCATGTGGACAGTGCCAGCCTCCAGGGGCTCACTGGTGGCTCAGAGTCCTCACCCACAACCCATGCGAGCCAGCACCTTTCTCACACACCACATCCTGTCCTGTTCACTTCTGGCAACTGACTGCCCCTCCTACTTCGTGAATGGAAGGCAGCGGGCATCTCCTTGGATGTGTTAACCGCCTCCATCCATGGAACTCCCTCTGTCTGCCATGCCCGTCCTCATCTTCCTTCCAGCTCTCACTTCTCCGTTAAGGCTCAGCTCTACTCATCTCCTCAGGGAGACTCCCCTGTGTGTCCCAGGTGGGTGCTCCTTCAGTGTGTTCACCAGCATCCATCCACTCCTCACACTCACAGTCCTGCTCTGCTTGCGTATCTTTCTCCTTTACCACTCTCCTGTAGGCAGAGAATGTGGGTTTTTATCCTTTTCCAACTAAATATCTCTTTGCCATTGAAAATCAATGAATTCCACATAATGAATCTTGTGTACCAACAGCTATAGTAGCTGCAGCAATGATTTCATGTGGAAGTTACAGAGATGGCAATTTCAAAAGTAAAACAAAAACATTTATCAAAACATTAGTTTGATAAGGTTCTAACTTCAAAGAAATATGAAGTGTCAAGACTCAGCTAACTTCTCATCTCTCAAACCATTTACTCTGTAGAGGTTTGATCGTCAGTGTTTTCAGTCATGATCTGATTTCTTCCTTAGCAGATGCAAAGTAAAGCCCTCAAAGGACAGAGCCACTGCGAGTGGTAGCCCCACATGGCAATGGGGTGCCTGGTGGATGGATCAGACTCAGACTCCATGATGCACCTGTGTATCCCACAGTTGGCCTGGGAGCTGGTCTTGTCCATTATGCATGTGGTGAGAGGTAAAGTGGGCCTGGGTGGAGCCCTGACGAACTAAAGGAAACCAGAAGAAGGGGGCGTGTTACAGAGGCCATAAACACAGAGTTGCTGCTAAGTCAGGCAAAGTGAAAATTAAAAAGTGCCCATTATATTTATCAACACAAAGGTGATTAATCTTAGCGAGGGTAATTTTAGCTGCATGAATGGAAAGAGTCAAGGTTACACTGATGTGAAGGGTGCCTGGGAGGTGAGAAAACAAAGATCAAGTATAGATAACTTATTGCAGATCTTCAGCTGGGACGAAAGACAACAATGACAGTGGGGCAAATCCCAGATTTTGCAGAGCCTGAAGCTTATAGTCTGGGGGAAGAGGTTATAGTTTCAAGAGAAGGAGAGTATAAAACTATGAAAATAAAAGAGGTACAACAATAAAAATTTATTTACAAGGGGACAATGCAAATGAAGGCCTGAAGCTTAAGTTCTACCCTCCACAGTAAATGCCCTTGGCCATGGCAGCTCTTGCTGTCCCCAGGGCACAAAGGGCAGAGACTGCTTTCTGTGGCTCTCTTGCCACTAGACCACAGACTCCTGGAGGACCCAGGGCCCTGTTTTACACTGACACATCTGATACATGACCCACCTCAGATCTAGCACAGTACCAAGCACATTTTAGGAGCACAATAAATGTTTGTTAAACACACTCATATTGATGTTCTCATAATATGGTATATGAAGATTTCCAATATTCCATCTTCTCAGAGTTTTAACACTGAAAAAAGTTCAAAACATAAAGGAAACAGCCATATAATGGAATATGAAAAAAAAAATGACAGAGATCTGTATTTATTGACATGGAAAGCTCTCCATGCTTATTTTGCTAAGTGAGGGGGAAAAGGAAGTTATAAGACAGTATTTTTGCAAAAATTCCATTTTTGTAAAAAAAAGTCCTATTTAAAAAATATATGTATTAATATATGTTCATATCTATTTGTAAAAATGCCTGGGGAGATATATACCAAGATGCTAATAGTGATCTCAAAATGATGGGATGGATGATTATCACTTTTTTCTTTATATATTTTTATTTGAATTAAAATATTACTTATAAAAGTAATCTATCTGAATTTTTAAAAGAACTTTTTTTAATAATATGAAAAAAGATGACATTCTATTTTGAAAAAAATTATGCCGCTCCCATTTTGAAAAAAAAATGAGAGAAGGGACATAGAGGAGCACAGTAGATACAAATAAAATAATGGAACAAATTAAATAAATAAATGTTGGGAGTAAGAAATAGACATTTTTTTCCCCTTTAAACCTACTCTTCAATATGAATACATGACCTAAATGTCATATACCACTCTTCTGGAATTGGAATAAAATCAGAGCCTTTAAAAGCTGGTGTATCCTTACAGATCACCTACAGCAGTGCTACTCAAGGTGTGGCCTGAAAACACTGCCAGCCCACAAACTCAAGGGTGAGGGTTTACAAACTTTCACAGTGATTTGAGATTTCTGACATCCAAGTACATGATCATTTCCTAGAAATGTCAGTGACAGACTGAGGAAAAAACAATAACTTCACCACAGACAGTTTTGAGAAGTACTGACCAAGAACACTATTCTCACTTTACAGCTAATGAGAATGAGGTCCAGAAAGGATAAACGTCCATTCCAGGCCACAGAGCTGACCAATGGTCAAGTCAGGAGAAAACTCCAGGGTTCTGGCCGCCACACAGTGCTTTTATTCCATAAGAATTAGATTGCCGTCAAACAGAACAAGGAGCATTTACTTGTTGCCTAGTTAGGAATCAATAATTGAGAAAACTGATTCTCATCATTTCAACACTAAAACGTAAAGGAAACAGCCATATTGGCTCTGACTTCAAGTACAAAAGAAAAGAGAATTTAAGACATTTCTTTGTGGCTTCAACTCCAAAGAATCCATGAATGTGGCTGTAACTTCCTGCCCGCAGACCTCTGCTCACACTTTTTCCTCTCCATACCAAACTCCAAGCATCCAATCATACCTACTCCAAACACTAGCTCCTCCAGGAACTACCTCTGATTCCCTCATCTGGAGCTGAACCCCTCCACCTCTCAATTTCCATAGCTCTTGATGTTTTCCTCACATGCCACATATCTCTCTGTGCTGTGTGGCAGAGTAGCTTGTGTTCATCTCGTTCTCCCATGTAACGAGCACCTTCAGCACCGGCCAACTCTTACACATCATGTATCTTCCACAACACGTGGCAGATTGTAATAAATGCTTCCTGAATTGATGAACTAAGGAACTAAAACAAAGCAATGGAAGCACTGAAATCAATGGGTTTTAACAAAAGAAGTGATTGATAATTTTACCCTTGGAAAATGTAATCAATACTCAAATCAACACAAATTTGTTACCAAGGATATATATTCTCTTCTAAATTTTTGTTGAACTTTGCAAATGCAATAGTGCATAAAATGTGCAAGACATTCTTGCAGTTTTCATTACTTACATGAACTTTTAAAATTTAGCATTTCTTCTGCACAATTTTAAAGTTCTGCCTTTATGAGATCTTAATACTGAATCTCTTTCCTTTTAAGAAACGGTTTCTGCTCAACTAGATTTTATATTAATTTTCATCGTTTTTTGGTAATAACTGGAAATTTGGGGATAGTATCAACTACATTTTATATTAGTTTTGAATGTCACAGGATAGTTTGTCAATTTAGACAAAAGAAAGCATTTCTTGGAATTGTTTGATTTCTTTGGGGGAAAAATAGCAAATATTGGGACAGAATCTCTCTATTTGAATACTTTAAAAATTTAGAAATTTGATTTAAAAAACAGTATGAATTATTAACATACTTCTATTTTTGGACTAGCAACTAAAACTTTCTGTATTTAAATTATTTCTTTATCCATTTTCTTTTACCTCCCAATAGTTTCCTTTTGTCCTCTAATCCTCTTTGGTATTTTGGCTGATATTTTTCTCTTCCTTTTCATATTTAAAATATTCAGTCTTCAATTTCTGCTCTTCCCATTTTGTTCTTTTCCAGATATACAATCAAGTTTGACAGAATTCCTTGCAGCTAATGTTTTTTGTGTTCAGTGAAGCAGAAATGCAAAATATTTCTTAAAAAACACCATTGTTAAGGGGCTCACAGTGCCACCCAGGGGCTAATTCACACTGTTCCAAGGCTTACAGTGTCTAGACGTGGCAGAGGGACTCTTTCTCGCCCGGCCAACAGCCCTGTGCCTAAACCTGGTTACTGCTGGCACTAATAAATACACAATGTGCAAAGTGTTCTAATTACTCGGGAATGTGGGTCCCCCAAGCACAAAGGGGAGAACAGTCTTTTTTTCCACAATAGTTTCAGGAAGAGGACGAGTTTCTCTGAAAAATCTGTCTATATAAATAAACTTCCAATTTTAATATCTTAAAATAGGACTTAGGGGTTCAGGGAGACACATCATCCTGACCCACATAAACCTGAATCAGTTTATCTATCTTTCTTAGGTCTACACAAGTCCTTTTCCATTTTTAAACAATTTAAAAACATCTATGACCTGATTTATTTTATGTCTACCTTTTCCCCCCTTAAATCAGATTCCATATTGTGAGCTGGTATCATTTGCAAGGTGACTCTTTGGGAGCATAAACTCTAGTTCCTCTCAAACTTTAGTGAATATAAAAATTACCTAGAGAACGTGTTTAAAAAAACAAATAGACAGGTTCTTGGACTCCACACTCAGATATTTGAATTCCAGGGTAGGGTTTGGGTAGGTATGGAGTGGGGCCAAGATTCTATAACTCTAAGAAGTGCCCAGATGATTCTGAGGCTCTACTGGTCGACAGACCACACTTGAAGAGCACTCTTCTGAGACCCTAACTCCTAACCAAATTATAGTGAGCTGATGGCAAGGTCCATCTTAATCTAATTCATGGTATGAGTTACCAACTTTTCTGGATGCAGAATAAGTAAGGAATATATATCAACTGAAAATAATTAATTGCATCGTCTTCTTTCTCTACTATTCATAAGGTAGTAAGGCACAGTAGTCAGAAGCCTAGACTTAGGAGCCAGTCTGCCGGGATCTGAATCCTAGGTCTGCTCCCAATACCTGTGTGACCTGGAGAAAGTTACTTAGCAACTACGGGACTCAGTTTTCTCATCTGTAAAAAAACAACAATAATAAAATCATATCCAACATCATAGGATGTGATGACTGAATCAGTTAATGCATGTAAAGTGCTTAGAATAGTGCCTGCACTTATCACGTAATCAATAAATGTTAGCTGTTGTTATTATTAACGTCTAGCTAAGCAGATGTAAAGGAAAACTGTAACCAAAAACATGAAGATTACTAACATCATTCAAGAACAGGTAATCCAGGCTCTTTATTTCTCCTTTTCCTTCCTGCTGTCAAACTTCTGCAATTATCAGCACTTCCAGAGGAAAGGAAGAGACAAAAACTGGGGGTCAACTCTGTATTCTTTCTAACACCTCCAGGTAGAGGCTTGATGTGATTCTCTTTAGATGTCCCTAGTTTCAATTACATGGCTGTTTCACAAAATGTCTCAAGTCAACAATACAGAAGAGCTCTCCTACAAATAATTATAGAGGCCAATAGAACTTTAGAAAGACAGACCTGAAAATTAGATCACAGAAAGTTACCAACTATAAAAAAGAAACGTGACTGTCTAACAATGTGGAAATGTTTAAAGAAGTCAAGATATATCCATACACCAGGGTATTATGCAGGTGTTAACAATGAGTTTATGAAGAAATTCTACTTACATAGGAAAAATGTTAAGTTTTTTCATTGGGACAGATTCTAAACAAGAAACATACAGAAAAAGAAGTTTTAAGTTCAATTTTAGAAAAGGAGAGCATCCTTAATTCAGAAGTTTATTAATTATATTTTGTTTCATAACTAATAGTGTTTTATGCACTACATAAGCCAGGAAATAGAATGCCCTGACTCCTGGGCTCACAATCTAAGACAGATAAACTGAAATGGAATATGCAACAATTAACTGAGAAGTTAGCTCCCAGATATATGAGAATTTTTACTCTTTAAACCTCTTTTCTTCCTCTCAGAACCTTTCTTTCCCACTATTTTTTCCCCTCCACTTTGTGTTTATAAGCAAAACATAAGTGAGAAAACATCAAGAAAATGTTTCTTTGATGTAAGATTTAATGAGGAGTACTGAAGAATAATAGAGAAATGGATTTCAAGGAAATTGAAAAGAAAGTGCTCTGTGGATGAGGACGGTGACTTGAACTCTAAAGGAAGATTAAGGAATAACAACGTTTGAGGGAAAGATATTAGGCAGAAGCTATAAAAAGAGAAGATATCAAAATGTCATTGGGTTTTATACAGATTACAATGAAAGCACTGATAAAATATTACAAAAAGAGGCACTGTTCAAGCACAGTGAGACATTAATAATTTGGGTAAACAGGTAAGATAAACATTGGATAATCTAAACGCATCTATAGTAACTCATACAAGTTTACTGAAGTATTCTTAATTAAGTCATTAGGGAATTATTTTGGTGAGTATAATGGTTCAACTAAGATACAACTAAGTAAATGGGAAAATTAAGTGGTAAACTATAAGAATATTGAGTAAAAGTAATTCTGAATGTCTTTAAAGGGAGAATATTTTGCTCTTAACCCCGCAAGTTAATTTCCCAGGAATTCCTTGGAAACAATGTTTCTTAAATCTTGAGTTAAGATCCCTTGTGAACTAGCTGCAAGGAAATTCCTGGGGAGTTGGAAGGCTACTACTTATTGTCTAAAAGGGGTCAACACTGGTAGTCTACTGAATCAGAGACGGTTAATGCATATACCAATTTTTCTGTTTAGAGTGATAAATTGCAAGCAGTGTATTATGCATGATCCATAATTTGTATTCATTTTGTGTTCACTGTTCAGTATAATTAACTTAAACTACTGATGCTTAAACTTATGAAGTCTTAAGAATTTAACTCTTTCCACATGCATCCATGGTTCTATACTAGATAACTTTACATAGCAACTAATTTTGAGTTCCAAAGAATGTTCTTGGTTTGAAATATATACTTCTTTTTGATTTTTCTTAATGAAACAAATTTAATAGTGATTATGATGACAATTATGATAATTTAAACTTCTATTTCTACCACTTTACATTTACAAAGCTTTCACACAGGCTATCTAATTTAATTAGCAATCAGTACACAGTATTAAATTGGTCTTCATAGCAGGTTTTAACTATATACCCTAGCGTGGTATTTAATATACCAACTTGACATTTTAAGAATTTTTAAGGTAAAAATCTATGTTATGCTCATAATCCTTTTACAACTGATATTTTGAAAAAGAGAATAAAACAATCAGATCACATCTTCAAAGCAAAAACAAGATATTTTGAAAGCAAATACGGAATTTAGATTTAATTATCCAAGATAATTAAATTCTTGAAAAAGTCTAAGCTTAAAGAATATATTTTTCTCTCTATGAAAGGTAGAAACGCAAAACTCTTGTTAAATTTTTAAATATTCTAGGCTCAAACTTAGGAGAAATTATTATTATTATTATTATTATTTTTTGGTGAGGAAGATTAGCCCTGAGCTAACATCTGTTGCCATTCCTCCTTTTTTTGCTGAGGAATATTGGTCCTGGGCGAACATCCATGCCCATCTTCCTCTACTTTATATGTGGGACACCTGCCCACATATAAAGCGGTGCGTAGGTCTGCGCCCAGGATCCAAACCTGTGAACCCCGGGCCGCCAAAGCAGAGTGTGCGAATGTAACCACTATGCCACTGGGCTGGCCCCAGAAATTATTCTTTTAAAGAAGTAAAAATAAGAACATTGTTATTCCACATACTGCATAGAAGACAGAAATATACTTAAAATGCCCCCAGGTATATTAATATTCCCATAGCCACACTCTACTACATAATGAAACAGCTTAAAGAAAAAAGTACTATTGTATACAACTAATTGCTTCTAGTTTCCATGGGCAACAGGACTCTCCAATTAAAATCAAGTCTACACATTAATCTGTAAGTTATTTTGTACTGTGGAAAATTACAATTATTTGTCTATTAGTAACAATCCACTAAAGACTATATAGAATCTATTGTACATCCTCCTCCTTAGAACTTGTTTTTGACAGAATTTTATCCTAAAAGTAGGATTTTAGTTATTCTTCCTTTTGTGCCAGAGTAGAAAAAAATTTCAACTTTATTTTACTGATAGAAGCCCCCAACATCACTCAGTTGAGTTATAGAAGGCTGACATTTTGAAAATTAACAGACAGCAGTTTTTTGCCCATATGAGATACCTGTTCCCTTATTTCTTTCATTTTCTCCAATCTCTTGAGTTTTGTTGCATACTCTTGAACTTCTTTTAATCCAATATCTGTGCAGAGACGAACCAAGAAACGCAGACCTAAATTGTGAAAAATTTATTTAGAAAAGTATTTATGCACAGTGTTGAAAGTACAACAAATCAATAAACTCAGTCTTTTGGGACACAGGTAGGAATGATGCTCACAAATAGTGTTTGTTTCCCTCTTGAAAAATAACTACACTTTGTACTCTCTGGCCCTTGGAGAACTGACTTCCTTGAAATGGGGTTTAAAGGGATTCTCTCCACCTGCCCTGCCCTCAGGCAACACTACACCATCTATAATCAGAGTCCTTCCCATATCTTTATCTCCTTAACTGCTTTTCCTTTATAGCTCTTATTTATTGTCTTTCTCTTCCCACTGGAATCCAAGCTCCATGAGACCAAGGATTTTGTCTGTTGTTTTCTGCTACATCCACAGTGCTAGAACAGTACCAACACAGCAGTCACTCCATAAGAATTTATAAATAAATGACCAATTCATGACCATTAATGTATTGCAAAAGTAACAGTACTAATTCAAAATGTCACACATTACTCTATAAATTGCCTATGTATACATTTGTCTTAATAATTCATAATGAGAAGGTAATTTATATTTTCTACAAATAATACATAACTATTTCTCTTATCTACCCATCCTTAGAAAGAGTGGCTTAGGAATATTTAATGTAAAATAAAAATCATTGTTTTTGGAAGATGCCTTCTGAAATTCAGTATGTCATCTGTAACTCCATAGAATGGATCAATTTTTGATAAACACAGAACATATTTTAAGACTAAAGTATTCTGCTGGGTTCGCCAGAAAACTACTCTGCTCAAAATGAGACATTCCATGGGTGCAAATGTTTTTTCCATGACTGTACAGTAGTCCCCCCTTATCCACGTTTTCACGTTCCATGGTTTCAGTTACCCACAGCAATTGTGGTCCAAAATTATTAAATGGAAAATTCTAGAAGTAAACAATTCATAAGTTTTAAATTGCACACTATTCTGAGTAATGTGATGAAATCTCATGCCATCCCACTCTGTCCACCCTGGACATCCAGCATATCCACACTGTATAGGCTACCTGTCCGTTAGTCACTTAGTAGCCGTCTCAGTCATCAGATGGACTGTTGTGGTATCACAGTGCCTGTGTTCAAGTCACCCTTACTTTACTTAATAATGGCCCCAAAATGCAAGAGCAGTGATGCTGGCAATTCGGATATGCCAAAGAGAAGCTGTAAAGTACCTCCTTTAAGTGAAAGGGTGAAAGTTCTTGACTTAATAAGGAAAGAAAAAAATTGTATGCTGAGCGTGCTAAGATCTATGGTAACTTTTACCAGAGTACACTGTTATAACTGTTCTATTTTATTATTAGTTATTGTTGTTAATCTCTTACTGTGCCTAATTTATAAATTAAACTTTATTATGCATATGTATGTATAGGAAAAAACATAGTATATATATAGGATTTGGTACTATCCGCAGTTTCAGGCATCAACTGGGGGTCTTGGAACATACCCCCCCATGGATAAAGGGGGACTACTACAGTTAAGGTAGACTATTGATTACTTTGTTTTGAAAATTATCCAGGCCAACCAAAGTCATCAGACATTCCCTGTGGCATGGATAATCATTCATTTAATTTTTAGAGTAAAACTATCTAAAAAGAAAGAAATTTGGCCTTGCTTGGAAATATTCCCTTTACTGCTCCAATGCAGAGGTGCCATGGCTACAGCAGTGGTTCTGAACTGGCAGTAATTCTGTCCCCAGGGGACATGTAGCAATGTTTGGAGACTTTTCATAATGGGGGAGGGGTATGCTACTAGCATCTAGTGGGTAGAGGCCAGGGATGCTGTTAAAACACTCTATAATCCACAGGATGGCCTCCCACAACACGGAATTATCAAACCCCAAATGTCAATGATGCTGAGGCTGAGAAACTTTTGCCTAGCAGACTTCTGAGTTGCTCCATTTTTAAAAAGAGATATCATTTCTATTTCTCATTTAATCTCTAAAGCACCAGTTCCCTAATGTGACCGAAATTAAGAATCACATAAAAAGCTTTTAAAAAAGAAACAGGAAATAGGAAAAATTAGATATCTGGGTAACACTGCAAACCTAAATGAGAATCTCTGTAGGTACGGCTGGAAATATGTACTTTAAAAAAGTTTTACAAGTAATTTCCAAGTAGCCTGTTTCCTGCCCAACTAGCATTTGGAAACTACTGCTGTAAATTAATGAATCTACTTCTGAACAGCATTAGGAAACTCCTTGCTCCTAAGCTACTACCACAGGTCATAACTCTGAGCTATCTGCTGTTGAGCGTTTACAAAAGCCAAATTGAGAAAAATATTAATGAAGGAACATGCAGTATACCTCTAATCCCTGGATCAGGCTGGGACACCGGAAAACTTGGCTCAGAAAAGATTATTTTTACTGAATTGAAATGTGTTGTTTTGTGTTCACTGTCATTGAAGGACAAAGTTAAAAATACTCTTTTCAAATGTTATTTTATTTGCTGTAGGGATGTTTCAAGGCAAGTAGCTACTATATCTTTCAGTGACCTTGTCTACTATATCTCTCAGTGTCTCAACATGAATGAATTAAAAAGTTGGAAAAATTTTTCTTCTCCCAAGGAATTGCTTTTTATTTCTTCATAGATAGTAAAGATTATACAATGGATTGTATTTTATCTCTTTCCTTTAGCCACAAGGCTATTGAGGGCCAAATATACAGTTTAGTGGGAATATGAGACATACAAATATAGTTATTTTGTATTTTTCTTGATTCTGATTTTATTGTTATTGCCATAATACTTCATATTATTACTTTAAATTGCATCAAATCCATTGTACAAGAAGATGGGGAATAAATGAACATTTTCTATGAAGCTAACTTACAAAAGGGAAATAAATAACAATATACCGTTTTAAAATTAAAATAACATTAAAATTCATTTGCTATCAGTATCAGCAAGATTATTAGTGTTCTATTTTCATAAACTCAAAGTATTTTTTCAGCCTCAAAAAGTTGTATACTAAATGGATAGTTTAAAATGTCTTTTCTATAAAGCACCAGTTTATGAACTTTAAAAAAAAATCAATAAACCAAAAATTATTCTTAGAATTTCAAAAAACTTTGAAGTACAGACTTGTTTACTATTGAAGAGAATTCAGTGGTATATTTAAACCCATCAACAATTAAATTCTATAAAAAACGTGTACTGGCATAGACAAATTTTCTGATCCTATAAATACATATTTAAACATAGGTATCACAGGGAGCCGGCCCTGTGGCCTAGTGGTTAAGTTCGGCATGCTCCGTTTTGGCGGCCTTGGTCCAGTTCCCGGGTGTGGACCTACACCACTCATTGGCAGCCATGCTGTGGCAGCAACCCACATACAAAATAGAGGAAGACTGACACAGATGTTAACTCAGGGCGAATCTTCCTTAAGAAAGAAGAGGAAGATTGGCAACAAATGTTAGCTCAGGGTGAATATTCATCAGCAAAAAAAATAAATGAATAAATAAACAAACATATGTACCACAAATTATAGGTTGGTATCTATGTGTGCAATTACTGTAGCAAATGTAATTATATACTAGCACATAAAATGTGAGAACCTATACTTGCAAAGTAACAAAACATAATCTCACTTACATTCAACATTTTCTGGAAATTTTCTGTGAATATCTTTATAGGTATCTAATGCTTTTTGGTAGTTACCTGTAAGTAAAAAAGAGAAAAAAAACACACTAGCAGATTATGGAAATTAATAAGATTCAGCAAAATATTAATTTTAATCCAATATACTGGTACCATTTAATTGGTTTAGTAGGAAGACTTTCATGTTTGCCACAAGCATATATAATCATTCTTAATACAATTTCTGGAAGAAAATGTGCAGATAAAATAAATTTGAACAAGGGTTAGAGCAGAAGAAAAGGGGTGATGGCTGAAACTTAATTCTACTTCTTAAAATAAATATGGCAGTAGCAAAAAATTAAGATCCATTCAATTTCCTAAAAATTAATGTTATTTTAGATGAACTGACAAATTTAAAAATAATTTAAGTGATAGACTAATATTAATTTCAATGTCATTCACTTAGTTGGAAAAGATAAAAAATAACTTTTTTTGTAGTTTTCATTCTGAAAAATTGAAAAAGTTTATATAAAGCATTTTGTTTTGTAATAAAATAATTTAGCTTTGGGGCCGCCCAGTGGCACAGCGGTTTAGTCCGCGCTTGGCACCCCGGGGTTCGCGAGTTCGGATCCCGGGCACCCACCGACGCGCTGCCTGTCAGCCATGCCATGGTGGCGTCCCATGTAAAGTGGAGGAAGATGGGCATGATGTTGGCCCAGGGCCAGTCTTCCTCAGCAAAAAGGGGAGGATTGGCAGCGGATGTTGGCTCGGGGCTGGTCTTCCCCACACAAAAAAAATAATAATAATAATAATAATTTAGCTTCACGTAGCAGCAAAAAATAGGAAAAATGAAGTTTGGGTCAAAGATCTTTGCTAAAATCTCAGTCAACGAGTTATGAATCTCTCTGGGCCTTACTGTACAAGACGGATGGCTATGCTAACCCTCTAAGAGTTGCTGTGAGAATTAAACAAACTAGACATAGGAAGCATCTAGCACACAGCAGGTTCTCAATAAATGTTAGCTTCTCTTCTAACCTGCCCTTCAATAACTCAAGAAGGTTTATGTCTTTAAATTATTCAGAATATCTCACATACATATGTACACTTTACATCTGACTGATGTTGAAATGAACAGAGGCAATTCAAAACTCACGTTGATATAAATAAAATGTCTATAGTACAGTTATGCTGTATATCCAATAGGAAATACAATAACATTACAGATCAACCCTTTAAGTGAGGACTACACTGAGTACATATTCTGATGCCATTCTGAAGGAGCTCATGGAGGTAAAGAAAGAAACCTACAAAACTGGGCGAGATCATACTCAACACTTTTACAATTTGTGCTTCCCTTGGATCAAAGAGTTTCTTTTCCTTTATTATTTTTATACTGTGTAAGAGGGATAACAAATTTGTTAACATTTATCTCCCTGTTTAATCTCTGATATTTTAACAATATCATTCACTTCCCAGTTAGTTCAAAACTATTAACATCTCTATACTTTGGACAAGTGTCAGCAGTACTGGATATAATAAAAGCAGCTATGAAAACACAAAGATATCTAATGACATCCGGTATAAAAAAATATAGTCCCAGTTGCTCCAGTTCTGGGCTTTCCTCAGGCTTTTCAGGCGTGAGATAGTCTCATAAATTTGGCAGAGATGCAAAATTTAGAATTAGAATTAGAATTCTACTCCCTTAGAATTAGGTGAGTAGAAAATGGAAATTAAACTGATGTGTACAAGATGGCTATTTTTCTGTGGCTAACTTGTGAAAAGGATTACATGTTAATTTTGAGAAATAATGAATCTTTTTAACAGTGGTATTGAAATACATGATTAAGACCCACTTAGTAAGCATAACTATTTTCTATAAGTAGTAATTATTATGTTTTTCATATAGTGCTTCAAATGTGTAGTTATAAAAAGTTAATGTTTTAATAAACAAATATACAATTGAAACACACACATGCATAATTACTTAAAAGACGGAAAGAAGCAAAACGTATTAAAAATGAATAAAATTAAAGCATTTACCACTTCTTCTAAAACAACTAGCTACCATCAGCTGCCATTTTACTTGCGTAGGCCTATAAAAGAAATACATTACATGAAATTAGAGATGAAAACAAAAAAACTCTGATGGTCATACAGTTTTATAAAGCTATCTATCTGTACTGTCTTTCAATTACTTTTTCACCTATGATTAGATCATCTTTATTACTGAAAATAGCATATATACAATTTCCTTCGTTATTACCTGTCATATGTATATTAGGAAATTTAAGAGTCCTTCAATCTGGTTCACTTTATTTAGATATTCTTAAGAGAACCACTTACCTCGTTTGATTGAAGACCACTGCATTCTATTTTAAACATCATCATTACCTTTGCCATAACATTATACTTAGGCTTAGTATCTAAAGCTTAGAAATTTAGGCTCAGGCTTGTAAATTTAGTACCCAAGAGGCAATTTTTCACCTTGTCTTTGAACAATTAGGCTTCAGCTAAAGAGGGAGTAGAAAAGAATTGTATTCATCCTTTTTTTTTCCCTTAAAAAGAAACGAATTTCTTTTCTAAACTAAATAACCACAACCAGGACTTCTAAAGACTGCTGTTAAAAATATCTAAGAAAAACAAGATTTGAAGAAATAAAAGGCGAGGAAATAATTTAACGCTCTTCTCACTTCTTTCCAGAATCTCCTTTCTATTTACCCGATGGCTTCAAAGACAGATAGCCTTGATTCCTACTCAATTTGACGGCAAACCTACCAACTTTGGAATCAGACAGATCTGGGTTTAAATCACAGCCCTGCCACTTGGACAAGTTACTTAACCTCAAATCCACTGCCTACACAACCATCCACTTTGATCTAAATAAAATACATATCTAACCATGTTAGTTTTCTCCTTAAAACCCATCACCTCTCCTCCAACTACATGATAAATCTAAGATCCTAATCCAGCTCATCCACTTTTAGTCATTTTCTGCCTCTCCAACTCATCTTCACCACGCCCTGCCTAACACTTCATGCTACAGCAAATCCGAACAGAAGCATGGAGCTCCCTGCATTCACATTTTCTTTTTTCTTTTTGTAAGGAAGATCAGCCCTGAGCTAATAGCTGTGCCCATCTTCCTCTATTTTGTATATGGGACATTGCCCCAGCACGGCTTGATGAGCGGTGCGCAGGTCCATGCCCGGGATCCAAACCTGTGAACCCCGGGCCACCAAAGCAGAGTGCGCGAACTTAACTACTACGCCACTGGTCCGGCCCATGCATTCACATTTTCTGACTCCTGGTCTTTGCATGCACCATCACCTCTACTTGGAGGCTCACTGCAACCTCTTGATGCGCTTCCTTGCCAGGCTGGATTAGACTGTTCTATGCACTCTCCTAACACTCTAGATCTTTTGAGCACTGCATTTACTATATTGTATTATTATTTATGTTTCTGAATGCCTTATTAAACTATAAATTCCTGAGAGCAGCATAGTCTTTTATACTCAGGACCTGGCATGATGCCTGATACATACTCGTATATTCAAGTACACATCTTGATTATTTTCTTCAAAGTTGGGATTATGATTTTTAGTTTGGCAACCTATTAATTCTGTGAACCTCATAAGTTATTTAAACTTATGCCTCTGTTTCCTCATCTATAAAATGGGGATAATAATAGTACCCATTTCAGAAGACTGTTTTAAGAATTAAATAACATAACATATGTAAACAATAAACATTAGTTATTAAAACCACTTTCTTTTTTTCTTCAAGAAAGCATTATTTCATGAATGCCACCTACTGGGAAACTAAAAAAATAGCCACTAGAGCAATTGTTAAGTAGTGTATGTGCATCCTTATGGGGAAGATACATTCTTTTCAATCACTAAAGTAGCCCAGTGAAGAGGAAGAACAGAGCTCAGTGACTTAATGTTAACAAAGGGTTAGGTAACATCCTGGATTATTAATTCTAGTTGATCATAACTACAGATTATCGGTGACATCGCTTACTTCCATTAGCACAGATGACTAGGCATTGATGTGATCTGTATGATCATCAAAAGATTTTATGTATTATAATAGGTGATAAACTTCCATGTATAATAAATGTAACAAAGGAACAATTTAGGACATGAGATAAATGTATTTTATTAAAGAATTAAATTGCCTTGTCCCCACTGTTACTTTTAGTAACTGGAGAGAGCCTGGGCATTACGAATATAGGACAGGAAAGTTTTGCATAAAAGAAAATAAACAAGGCTAACTGTTTGGCTTGTCTCTTTTATTTCTGTTTTACCATCAGACTGTAGTTTAGAAATAAAAAACCAAGTTTATTTCTTGAATGAATGCCTACTTCTCTCCTCAATCCTCACAGTAAAGAAAAATACTATTTTACGGATAGCACATTTAAGATATAGTGATTTAGGGGGCCGCCCGGTGGCGCAGCGGTTTCGTCCGCGCTTGGCAGCCCGGGGTTCGCCGGTTCGGATCCCAGGCGCCCGCCGACGCACTGCTTGTCAGCCATGCTGTGGCGGCGTCCCATATAAAGTGGAGGAAGATGGGCAGGATGTTAGCCCAGGGCCAGTCTTCCTCAGCAAAAGAGGAGGTTAGCAACGGATGTTAGCTCAGGGCTGGTCTTCCTCACCAAAAAAAAAAAAAAAAAAAGATATAGTGATTTAAAATAATGCACCAAAAAAACTTCCAGCAAATTGCCTAGCACTGTATAATGAATACAGAACTGTACTAATGGTTTTAAGTATTTTAAATCTGCAACTACTTGGCTTTAAGTTATAGATTTATGAAATTTTAGAAATAAAAGTGGCCTCAGACAGCAATTCATTCTACCCATTCAACTTAAAGGAGAAGGAAACTGAGACCCAGACAAGGTTAAGAGCTATGTCTAAGGTTACTCTTCCAATAGTATTTACCAGGATTATATCCCATTATAAATCCCTTATTCCACACTTCCAGAAAGCAATGAGGGATGCAGTTTGAAAATTACCACAGGGAAGGACTGTTATCTCCATATTTGCAATAAGTAAGCACCAGAGAGTCACAATTTCTGGTTTTAAAATGGCAGAGTAAAGACCTTTTACCTCATAATGCCTTTTCTGGAAATTAACACCCCAAAACCAAAAAGAATGGGAAAGATAAAATGCAAACTCCAACTCAGATAAAACTCAAACCACATAAAACAACATACAAATGATGGATGATGAATGAAGGAAATGGAAACTGACTTTAGCAGGGCAAAGGAAGGAAAAACTCAAGTGCTGACAAACGGCATACTGAAGAGAAGCACACAGATCTTCCCTGTAAGTCACCGGAAATGCTCAAGAATTGGAATCACCAGCACTGAGGAAGGAGGGAGTAAGGCATGGAACTACAAAAAGGAAGACAGATTGGAAATCTGACTGAGAAGAGTTGGACCCCTACTCTGTGCAGTAATAACCCCTCACCCTCAGCAGCTGCTCAGGGAGGCTCCGGCCCAGCAGCTCAGGCTGGTTCAAGGTGCTGGAATGAAAACTGAAGAATCAAGTAGAAAGTCTGCTTCTGGAACAATGAGATCCTCAGCCCTGGCCCCTTCCAGCTACCAGAATGGCAGCAGCAAGGTTGATACTCCTGAGGCAGACCAGAAAACGCTTCCCTGAATACACCAAATGGCCCCAGAGAAAAGACTTTAGAGTCTTAAGATTAAATTTCAGTAATAAAGTCATACTGTTAAAATGTTCTAATGCAGCACTTGGTGGAAGGTACTATTGGCATTTTGGGTGACATAATTCACTGTACAAGTCCTCTACACATTACTGAATGTTTACCATCCTTGGTGGCTGCCCCCAATGCCCACAGTGCTTCCCCATCATCATGACAATTAAAATGCCCCGCCCACTACATTTCCAAATGGCTCCCCTTGGGGTGGGGCAGCTGCCTTTCTTTGCTCATATGGTCTTTTTCCTTTAATTTTTAAATGTTTCATTGTGAAGTATAATACATATAGAAAAGTACACGAAACATTAACTATACAGCTCAATAAATTGTCATAAAGTGAACACTCATGTAACTGCCCTGCAGTTTAAGAAACAGAACATTGCCAACACCATAGAAGCCTCCTCCATGTTCCCTTCCAACATTACCCTCCTTCATCTATAAAGGTAAGTACTTCCTGATGTTGAACACTGTCGATTTAGCCTGTATTTGAACTTTGCATGAACGAAATCATATAGTATGCATCCTTTTTTTTAACAGCTTTATTGAGATATAATTCATGTAACATATAATTTACCTATTTAAAGTGTATAATTCAAAGGCTTTTGATATATTATTAATTTTTAATAATTATGATTAAAATATATACAACAAAAAATTTGCCATTTTAACCATTTTAGCCAGTGGCATTAATTACATTCACAATGTTGTGCAATCATCACCATTATCTATTTCAAAACTTTTTCATCAAGCCAAACAGAATTCCCACAACCATTAAACAATAACTCTTCATTCCCCTCCTCCCAGACCCTAGTAATCTCTAATATACTATGTATCTCTATGAATTTGCCCATTCTAGACATTTCATATAAGAGGAATCATACGATATTTGTGTGATTCTGTGTCTGGCCTCTTTCACTTAGCATAATGTTTTTCAGGTTCTTCCACGTTGTAGCATGTGTCAGACTGTCATTCCTTTTTATGGCTGAATAATATTCCATTGCACGTATATAACCACATTTGGTTTATCCATTCATCAGTGATGGGCACTTGGGTTGTTTCCACCTTTTGGCTGCTGTGAATTATGCTGCTATGAACATGCATGTACAAATACCTGTTTGAGTCTCAGCTTTCAATTCCTTTGGATATATACCTAGGAGTAGAATTGCTGGATCATATGGTAATTTTACGTTTAGCCTTCTAAGGAACCACCAAATGGTTTTCCATAAAACACCACTTTATACTCCTCCCAGCAATGCACAAGGGTTACAATTTCTCCACGTACTCAATTGCCACTTGTTATTTTCTGTTTTTTTTTTCTTTTAATATAATATAATAGCTATCCTAAAAGTTGTGAAGTGGTATCTCATTGTGGTTTTGATTTGCATTTCCCTAATGCCTAATGATATTGAGCATATTTCCATGTGCTTATTGATCATTCATATACCTACTTTGGAGGTATGTCTATTCAAATCCTTTGCCTATTTTTAAAATTGTTTTTATTGCTGTTGAGTTGTAGAAGTTCTTTGTATATTCCAGATATTAACCCCTTAACAGATGTATGATTTGTAAATATTTTTCCCATTCTGTGGGTTGTCTTTTCATTCTGTTGATAGTGTCCTTTGATGCACACAAGGTTTGAATTCTTATGAACTCTAATTTATCTATTTTTTCTTTTATTGCCTGTGCTTTTGGTGTCATATCCAAGATATCACTGTCAAATCCAATGTCAGGAAGATTTTCCCCTATGTTTTCTTCTAAAAGTTTTATAGTTTTAGGTCTTACATTTGAGTCTTTGATCCATTTTGAATTAATTTTTGTATATGGTATAAGGTAAGGGTCCAACATCATTCTTTTGCATGTGGATATCCAGTTTTCCAAGCACCTTTTGTTGAAAAGACTGTCCTTTCCCCATCAAATAGTCTTGGCACCTTTGTTGGAAATCAATTTACCATATACATGAGAGCTTATTTTTGAGTTCTAGACTGTATTCCATTGGTCTCTATGTTTGGCTTTATACCAATTCCATACTGTTTTGATTACTGTAGTTTTGTAGCAAATTTTGAAATCAGGAAGTGTGAGACTTCCAACTTTCTTCTTTTTCAAATTGTTTTTGCTATTCCAGGTCCCTTGAGATTTCATACAAATATTAGGGTGGATTTTTCTATTTATGCAAAAAATGCCACTGGGACTTAGATAGGGATCACACTGAATCTGTAAATCACTTTGGGTACTACGGACTTTTTAACAACATTAAGTCTTCCAATCTATGAACATGGATGTCTTTCCATTTATTCGTGTCTTGTCTAATTTCTTTCAGCAATGTTTAGTAGTTTTCAATGTGTCAGTCTTTCATCTCCTTGGTTCTGTTTATTCCTAAGTATTTTATTCTTTTTTATGCTATTCTAAGTGGGACTGTTTTCTTAATATCATTTTTGGATTGTTCATTCTTAGTGTACAGAAACAACTGATTTTTGTGTGTTGATTTCATATCCTCTGACTTTGCTGAATTTGTTTATTAGTTCTAACAGGTTTATTGGTGGATTCTTTAGGGTTTTCTATATATAAGATCATGTCATTTGTGGACAGAAATAATTTTAGTTCTTCCTTTCCTATTTGGTTGTCTTTTACTTCTTTTTCTTGCCTAACTGCTCAGGGTAGATCTAGTACTATGTTGATTAGAAGTAGTGAAAGCAGGTATAATTGTTTTGTTCCTGATCTTAGGGGAAAAATCTTTCAGTCTTTCATTATTAAGTATATTGTTAGCTGCAGGTTTTCCATATATGGCCTTTATCATGTCGAGGAAGTTTCCTTCTATTTCTAGTTTATTGAGTGTTTTTTTTTTTTATCATGTAAGGGCATCAAATTTTGTCAAATGCCTTTTTTGCATTAACTGAGATGATCATGTGTTTTTTTCCCCTCATTCTATTAATATGGTATATTACACCAATTGATATTCATATGTTGAACCATCCTCGCATTCGGAATAAAACCAACTTGGTAATCATTTTAATAGGCTGCTGAATTTGCTTTGGTAGTATTCTGTTGAGGATTTTTGCATCTATATATATATCAGGGATATTGGTCTGTAGATTTCTTTTCTTGCAGTGTCTTTGCTTGGCTTTGGTATCAAGATAAGGCTGGCCTCATAGAATGAGAGAATAAGAGAGACAGAGATTGATTGGTTTATTATGAGAAATTGGTTCATGTGATTATGGAGGCTAAGAAGTCCCATAATCTGCCATTTGCAAGCTGGAGACCCAGTAAGGCTGGTGGGGTAATTCAGTCCAAATCTGAAGGCCTGAAAACTAGGGGAGCTGATGGTGTAAATTCTAGTTCAAGGGCAGGAGAAGATGAGATGAAATGTCTCAGCTCAACAGTGAGGCAGGAAAAAAGGGACAAATCCCTCCTTCCTCTGCCTTTTGTTCTATTCAGTCCTTCAAAAGATTGCATGATGCCCACTCACACTGGGGTAGGCCACCAATTCAAATGCTAGTCTCATCAGGAAACACTCTTACAGACACACCCAGAAATAATGTTTAATCTGGGCACCCTGTGGCCAGCTGACACTAAAATTAACCATTACAGCAGAACTCACCAGTGAAGGCACCTGGTCCAGGGATTTTCTTTATGGGATTATTTTTGATTACTTAATTCAATTTCTTTACTACTCATAGATCTATTCAGATTTTCTATTTCTTCTTGAGTCAGTTTTGGTTGGTTGTGTGTTTCAAGGAATTTGTCCATTTTATCTAGGTTATCTAATTTCTTGGCACACAACTGTTCACAGTATTCTCATAATCTTTTTTATTTCTGTAAAACTGGTAGTAATGACCCTACTTCCATTGCTGATTTTAGTAATTTGAGTCTTCTCTCTTTTTTGCTTCATCAATCCAGCTAAAGATTTGTCAATTTTGTTGATCTTTTCAAAGAATCAACTTTAGGTTTCATTGATTTTTCTCTATTTCATTGCTATTCCCCAACTTATTTCTCTCTGCTCTAACCTTTATAATTTTCTTCCTTCTTCTACTTGTGGGTTTAACTTGCTTTTTTCACCCTAAATCTTTAAGGTGTTTAGTTAGGTTATTAACTTGAGATCTTTCTTCTTTTTTAATGTATGTATTTACAGCTACAAATTTTCCTCTTAGCACTGCTTTTGCTGCATCCTGTAAGTTGTGGTATGTTGTGTTTCATTTTCATTCATC
Source organism: Tapirus indicus (assembly GCA_031878705.1). NCBI lineage: Eukaryota > Metazoa > Chordata > Mammalia > Perissodactyla > Tapiridae > Tapirus > Tapirus indicus. Next base: position 83,647,257 of record CM062930.1, on the reverse strand, counting down.
TCAAGGTATTTTCTAATTTCCCTTCTGATTTCATCTTGGATGCAGTGGTTAAGAGTGTGTTTAATTTCCACATATCTGTGAATTTTCCACTTTTCCTTCTGTTGTTGATTTCATTCCATTGTCATGGGAAAAGATAACTTGTATGATTTCAATCTTTTAAAATTTATTAAGATTTGTTTTGTGGCCTAATATATATAGTCTACCTTGGGGAATGTGCTATATGCACTAGAGAAGAATATGTATTCTGCTCTTGTTGGGTTGAGTGTTCTGTATAAAACTGTTACATCTAATTTGTTCTTAGCGTTTTTCAAGTTCTCTGTTTCCTTACTGATCTTCTGTCTCGTTTTCCTATCCATTATTGAAAATGGGGTAATGATGTCTCCAACTATTATTGTAGAACTGCCTGATTCTCCCTTCAATTCTGTCGATTTTTTGCTTCATATAGTTTTGGGCTCCTTCTTTAGATGTGTATATAATTGTTACATATTATTGCAGTAATGAATTTTTAAATATATATAATATCCTTCTCTGCCTCTTCTAACCTTTTGTAATTTAAAGTCTATTTGGTCTGACAAGAACATAGCCAGCTCAGCTCTCGTATGGTTACTATTTGCATGGAATATCTTTTTCCATCCTTTTCCTTTCTTTGTAAATTATTTTCTTCTGCCTTGCTGCCCTTAATATTTTTTCCTTGTCATTCACTTTTACCAGCTTTACTACTATATGCCTTGCAGAAGGTCTTTTTATTTTTTTTGAATTTGAACTTAGTCTTTTCTTAAAATTTTTATTGATGTCTTCATAGTTTATAACTTTGTGGGGTTCTACTTGTACGTTATTATTTGTCCCTCACCATATGGATGGATCCCTTCACCCCTTGTGCCCATCCACCCCCCTTTGGTAAGCACAACCAGTTCTGTGTGCTCGTTTATATTCCACACGAGTGAAATCATGCGGTGTCTGTCTTTCTCTTTCTGGCTAATTTCACTTAACATAATACCCTCTAGGACCATCCATGTTGTTGCAAATGGGACAATTCTTTTTTATGGCTGAGTAGTATTCCATTGTATATATATATCACATCTTCTTTATTGAATCACCAGTCGAGGGACACTTGCGTTGCTTCCACTTCTAAGCTACAGTGAATAATGCTGCAATGAACAAAGGAGTGCATAATCCTCTTTTGATGGTTGATTTCATGTCTGTTGGGTAGATGTCCAAGAGTGAGATTGCTGGATCATAAGGCGTTTCTATTTTTAATTTTTTGAGGAATCTCCATACTGTTTTCCCTAGCGGCTGCACCAGTTTGCATTCCCACCAGCAGTGAATTAGGGTTCCTGTTTCTCCACAACCTCTCCAACATTTGTTGTTTTTTGTCTTGGTGATTAGATATCTTAGCGTAGTTTTGACTTGCATTTCCCTGATGATAAGTTATGTTGAACATCTTTTCATGTGTCTGTTGGCCATCTGTATATCTTCCTTGGAAAAATATCCTGAGACGTTTTTTGATCAGGTTGTTTGTTTTTTTGTTGCTCAGTTGTGTGAGTTCTTTATATATTATGAAGATAAATCCCTTGTCAGATATACGATTTGCGAATATTTTCTCCCAGCTGGTGGGTTGTCTGTTCATTTTGATCCTGGTTTCATTTGCCATGTAGAAGCTCTGTGGTCTGATGAAGTCCCACTTATTTATTTTTTCTTTCATTTCCCTTGTGCGAGTAGACATGGAATGCAAAAGGATCCCTTTATGATCAATGTCAATTAGTGTGCTGTCTATATTTTCTTCTGGGAGTTTTATAGTTTCAGGTAATTAATCCATTTTGAGTTGATTTTTGTGTATGGTGATAGAAGATGGTCTACTTTCATTGTTTTGCATGTGGCTGTCCAATTTTCCCAGCATCATTTACTGAAGAGACTTCCCTTTCTCCAGTGTATGTTCTTTGCTACTTTGTCCATTAGATTAGCTGTCCATAGGTGTGTGATTTTATTTCTGGGCTTTCAATTCTGCTCCATTGATCTGTGTGCCTATTTTTGTACCAGTATCATGCTGTTTTGATTACTATAGCTCTATAGTATATTTTGAAATCAGGGATCATGATGCCTCCAGCTTTATTCTTTTTTTTCAGGATTGGTTTAGTTATTGGGGGTCTTTTGTTGCCCCATACAAATTTCAGTATTTTTTGTTCCAGTTCCATGAAAAATGTCATCAGGATTCTGATTGGGATTGCACTGAATCTGTAGACTGCTTTAGGTAGTATGGACTGCAGTCCCTGGAGGGATTGTGCTGAAGTGCAGGGCGTGTGGGAGGAGGGGTTCTCTCTTTTGCCTGCCTGACCCGGGGGCTTCCTTTCTGTCTCTCTTGGGGCATTGACCACATCCCCGAAACTGTCGTCACTTCCTGGTGGGGATCTCTCAACAGTCTGTGAGAGCCTCTGGAGGGCAATAGCTTTCCCTGTAGAGGGCCGCTCCTCCCCCATGTCTGTGAGCCACGCTGTCTGTCTTTGCCAATCAGATGAGGAGAGGGAGTAGATTTCCTTACCTCTCCTCAAGTCCTTTGGGGCTTCCTGTGCCTCCACCATCAGATGTACCGCAGCGAGGGTCTCTTAGAAGTCCTTTGTAGTGTTTGATTGACCTCTGTTGATATGCAAATTATGTTTTTGTTGTGTCTTAGGGGGCAGAGATTCAAAGACAGAATCTCACTCACCATGATGCTGACATCACCAAGAAGGTCCTTTCACATTGATATAACTAGCAGTTCCACTAGCTTCTTTCACTTGTATTCCCAGCTCCTTCCCCAGGTTTGGGAAGTTCTCAGCTATTATTTCTCTGAACAAGCTTTCTGCTCCATTCTCCCTCACTTCTCCCTCTGGAATACCTATAATCCTTATGTTGCATTTCCTAATTGAATCAGATTATTTCTCAGAGAATTTCTTCATTTCTTTTTAGTCTTAGTTCTCTCTCCTCCTCCATCTGAAGCATTTCTATATTTCTGTCCTCCAAGCTTCTAATTCTGCCTTCTATAGTATCAGCTCTGTTATTCAGGGATTCCAGATTTTTCCTTATCTCATCCATTGTGTTTTTCATCTTCAACTTTTCTGATTGGTTTTTCTTTACAGTTTCAATCTCTTTTGTGAAGAATTCCCTCTGTTCATTAATTTTGTTCCTGATTTCATTGAACTGTCTATCTGTATTTTCTTGTAACTTGTTTTTTTTTTTTTGAGGAAGACTGGTCCTGAGCTAACATCTGTTGCCAATCTTCCTCTTTTCTTTTTTCTCTCCAAAGCCCCCAGTACATAGTTGTATATCCTAGTTGTAGGTCCTTCTAGTTCTTCTATGGGGGACACCACCTCAGCATGGTTTGATGAGCAGCGAGTATGGCCACACCCAGGATCCGAACCTGTGAACCTCAGGCTGCTGAAGCAGGACACACAAACTTAAGCTGCATCACTGGGTCGGCCCCTCTTGTTTTTTATGATAGCTATTTTGAATTCTCTGTCTTCAGATTGTAAACTTCTGTGCCTTCAGGATTGATTTCTGGGTGCTTATCATTTTCCTTCTGGAGTATTAATATATTTCTTCATGCCATTTGATAGCGTGGATTTGTGCCTTTGCATAGTGATAGTATTTGGTTGCAGATTCCACCAGCCGCCACTGGGGGTAGGACAGGAGCTGTGTATTTTGAGCCCGCCACAGTCCTTGGAGTCTGTAGGTGCTGCTTTTCTATTGTATGCACAGGCGCTCTGGCTGTCTAGCTCAGCTGGAATGCTGGGCAGGGAGAGGGGCACTTTCTTTCATGTGCATGATCCTGAGGGTGTTCTTGCTCTGCCCTCACTATGTGCTCTTCTGGGGTGCTGGCTTGATGAAGACACCCCTGCAGTAGCTTAGCCTCCTCTGTGTGGGGCTTTCCCTTCAGTCTATGAGGGGACTCGGAGAGCGAATGCATTCCCCTGGAGAGCTACCCCCACCCCCTCTTTTCTCAGAGCTGTGCGTGGTCTGGCACCCTGGGTTGCAGTCGGGGAGGGAGAGGAGATGCCCTTACCTCCTTCCACTTCCTCTCAGGGGTTCTAGCACCTCCACCTTCAGACGTATAGCTGCATGAGTCTCTCAGATGTCTTTTGTGTTGTGTGAATGTCCTGCGTTGGTTTGTGAAGGTCCTCTCTACCTTAGCGGGTAGAGTCTAAGGGAAGAGCTCACTCCACCATGATGCTAATGTCACTCCTCATCCTTTTACTTTCAACCTCTTTGTATCCTTATACCTCAAGTGACTTGTAGGCAGCATACAGAAGGATCCTGATTTTCTTATTCAATATGGCAATCCCTGTCTTTTAATGGGACAGTTTAATATATTTCCATTTAATGTTATTACTGACATAAAACGATTTGCTTCTGCTATTTAGCTATTTGTTTTCTGTGTGTCTTATTGTTTTTCATTCCTCAATTCCTTCATTACTGCCCTTTTTTGGTATTTGGTTGACTTTTTGTAGTGTACTATTTTGATTCCCGTCATTCCTTTTCTGTGAATTCCTTTTTGTGCATTTGCCTTTTATATCATATAAGAAAAAGAGAAGTTATAAACCAAATCAAAAGTAAAATAATATTGGCTTTTACATTTACCTATGAAGTTACCTTTACAAGTGTTCTTTAATTTTTTTCTTAGGTCTTCATGTTATTGTCCAGTATCTTTTCATTTCAGCCTTTAGTGTTTCTGATAGGGTAGATGTACTAGTAATGAACTCCCTCAGCTTTTGTTTATCTGGAAATGTCTTAATTTCTCCTTCATTCTTGAAGGGCAGTTTTGCTAGATATAGAATTCTTGGTTGACATTTTTTAAATTTCAGGACTTTAAATATGTCATCCCACTGCTAAGGTTTCTGCTGAGAAATCTGCTGATAATCTTACTGATGATCCTTTGTACATGATGAGTCACTTTTCTCTCATTGCTTTCAAGATTCTCTTTGTCTTTTGACAATTTTATTATAATATGTCTTGGTGTGGGTCTCTTTGGGTTTTTCATACTTAAAGTTCATTGAGCTTCTTGGATTTGTAGATCCATGTCTTCCCCAAATTTGGGAAGTTTCAGCGATTACTTCTTCAAACAATCTCTCTGCTCCATTCTCTCTCTTCTCCTTCAGGAACTCTTATAACGTATATATTGTTCTGCTTGATGGTATCCCATAATAATAATAATCATGGTAAATATTAAAGAACATTCTCTAATGCCACACAATAATAAAATTATATTAAATGGACAGTTAGGACTAGGATTTCTTGAGGATTTTAAGGCATGATTTATGGATTCAAGAAAACAGAAAACAATAGCATAGGCTTAAATCAATTACCAAAATACCAGAACCATAAAGACTACTAAGAACAATAAAAATTTAAGATATACAGCAAGATGAGGAGTTTCTATAGTAAAGAAACAGCAATGATAGATAATGTAATTTAATTCAACTATATGCTAACTACTCTGAAATATGTAAAGAACTATGAAACACAAGAACCAACACCTCTCCAGCACCTCCAAAGAGCTTACATTTTTATTGTAGAGGTAAAACTTACAGGACAAATAAAGACTTAGCATAGAAAAAAGGAGGAAAAGTGGTAACTGAGATGTATAGTACAGAAAATAAATGCTCAGAAGGAGAAGAAGTAATTAATACATATTGAATGTCTCTGTCACTTAGACAGAAGGAGGCAAAAACAGTTGCAAGTAAACTTATAGGAAACCAGGAAGAGGGAAATGTTTAGGGGAGTTCCTAGAAAAGGCTTCTATTTTCTGGGAAATATAAGTGTAAAATAGGGAGAGAAATTGAGGAGATCTGTGTGGGAAACAGGAGGGGGAGTTAATCAGAAACACTTAAGACTGATGAGCAGTGTTCACATAATACAAATGTGTATGGCACCAATTCATCTGGTCACAAAATTTATGTCCAATAGTGTTTCCCAGGCTGTGTATAAGAATGGAATGAATGGTTGGATTAACTCATGAACTAAAATTTGGGGGGACAAATGAGGCAGCAAATCAAGAGAAAAAAAGTAACCAAGAATGTTAGCAAGTAAGGGGAATAGATACGACCAATTAAGCAGCCTAGAAAGGACAGATTCAGAACCAAAGCCAGGAGAAACTGAGACTGCAAGAGAAAGAAAGGTAAGAGATTGCAGGTCTCAATCCTACCAAAGAAAGGCATACTGGAAAATAAGGAGTATGGAAGTTGGAAAAAGAGGAGGTTATGTTCAGACAGCTGGATATTATAATGTAGGAATTTATTGGTATAAATGTGCTGGATGATAATCAGAATCAGATAAGATCTAGGTGGCAGAACTGCAGAGGAGGTAAAGATCAATAAAGTTAGGGAGGTCAAGACTTGTGAGGCTAGACTACTGATAGGATAGAAAGAAAGAGCATGAACTAGACTAGGTAAGGGAATGACTGTTAGGTCAACATATGAAATTCACAAATAGGATTCAAGGATGGAACAGTGGTGGATGAAGCCTCAAAGGAGAAAGTGTCTTACATGAGCTAATGTCTAAGGTTAGGGTTAATATTAAGTGTAGTAAAAAGTTTACAGTATATTACCTATGTAGCTTTAGTCTCAGGCATACAATTAAACTAAAAACTATGCCCTTGTGCTTGGTAATTAGTTTTATAGGTCACAAAATATTTATGTGAAGCAAATGTCATAAAAATTGCCTAATCCAAATTACCCATAGAGATCACTCAAATTACTAAACATTGCTTTATTGTTCAAATGACTGAAAGTCCTATTTAATGTTAAAATTCAGTTTGGCCAAATACAAAGCAGAATATGACATATTCCAGTTATTTTTGAGTCAGACATGCACAAAACATTCTGAAATAAAATTAAAGACATCTTTAAAAGTTTAATTTTTAATATACAACATATATCAATTATAAAGTGAAACCAATGCAACTTCTATTAGAATGCTTTCAGAAATGAAACTGTCCTAGGACTGAGAGAGTCATTTTCTGACTGATAAAGAAATAATGCTTGTTTGCTGAGATGTGAATAAGAAGAATATATTTAAAAAAGCATCTTACAGAAGGTATTTTTAAAACTTTTACATAGAAAGGAAATATATTTATCAAACTAAAGACCAAATAGGGGCCAGCCCAGTGGTGTAGTGGTTAAGTTCGCATGCTCCATTTTGGCGGCCCGGGGTTCGCAGGTTCAGATCCCAGGTGCAGACCTACGCACCACTTTCCATGCCATGCGGTGGCAGGCATCCCACATATAAAGTAGAGGAAGATGGGCGGGGATGTTAGCCCAGGGCCAATCTTCCTCAGCAAAAAGAGGAAGATTGGCAACAAATGTTAGCTCAGGGCTAATCTTCCTCACCAAAAAAAAAAAAAAAAAAAGACTGAATAAAATGGAACATAATACAAGAAAATGGAAATAATGCATAAATGTTCATTAATATTTGCTCATGAACTTAGTATGTCTATAAGAATCTAACTCTAGGGATAAAATCAAATCTCAACACAAAACATTTAATTAGACATAACATCTTAATAGTTACTTACTGTATAAGAGAAGCTCTTTCAAAGTACTGAATGGCTTTTTCACAAAACTGGGTGTCAATGTAATAGGCTCCAAGCCACTCAATGACTTCAATATTAGAAGGAAAATATCTATATGACTGGAAAAAATAATGAACATGACAATAAAACCTCAGTGGCAATGTATAATTTACTTTCTGAACATTTTATCTATTGAATGGATTAATTTATCCACTGTGAAATTTTTTAATAAAAAAGTATGAGCTGTCATAAGCACTTTGTAAGTTTTGAAACTATACAAGATTTAGAAAACTTAAAATTTGACACATTTTTAAATTATCTATAAATATCTTTTTGATGTACAGATATATAATTTGAATCAAGCTAAATATGAAATAGAATCAAAAAAGGATGAAAACTATACTGCAAAAGAAAAAAAATTTCTACTTTGTATTTCATTTTTTACTAAAATTAATCAAAAACTAACTTTATATTCCACAAATGCTTTATTTTTTTTTGTGAGGAAGACCAGTCCTGAGCTAACATCCATTGCCAATCCTCCTCTTTTTTGCTGAGGAAGACTGGCCCTGGGCTAACCTCCGTGCCCATCTTCCTCTATTTTATATGGGACGCCGCCACAGCATGGCTGACAAGCAGTGTGTCAGCTGGTGCCCGGGATCCGAACCCCAGGCTGCCAAAGCGTGAACTAAACTGCTGTGCCACCGGGCCGGCTCCCAATTGCTTTATTTTAAATCATTATTTATTTAAAAACTAATAAGCATTTCTAAATTTTGAAAATTAAAAGGCTGCTGCTTTTTTTGTAACAATTCATAAAAGCTAAAAAGTAGAAGTAAGATTATACACCTACCTCATAATAATATTGAAATGCTTGAGATTTATCTCCTTCACCATCATATAATTCTCCTAGTTTAGATAAAGCCCTAGAATCAGTTGGAACAACACTAATCAGCTGCATTAACCATTCAATAGCTTGATTGGGATCTTCCATTAATTCATATCTTGGACAATTTCAGTTAAGGTTAACAAAATTTATCTAAATTCATTGATCAATAAACAAACCTAAAAACAACAATACAATAAAAGTATCTTTTAGCCTACAGTAATGTGCTAATACTATTTACTCTGGATTTCTTCAGGGATGATGATGAAAAATGGTACTATAAATAACACTCTTGTTCCATATATATATACACCTTGTTTTTCCTTTTGCTTCATTACTGTCCACTAAGACCAATTCACAAATTTCTAGTAGAATTAACAGTTTGCCATTTTATTCAAAGCATTGTCCAAAATTTATCCTTAATCACAATGCCTGAACGTTGTGTTCAATTATTCTACCTCTCTTAACATGCTCAACATATTAAGGGAATAGCTTCCATGTACTTTCCTATGAGTTTTCCTTAACTAGATTATAAGCCCAAAATAGGGAGTTCTTTTTTTGTAGCCTAGTAAGTCCTCTACATATACTCAAATAATTGATTCACATCAATATGTACTGACAACTATTTATTTTTACATTAGATGCTTCAATGAAATGAAAGTATTCCAAAGTTTCATTGAAAAAAAATTCTGTTTTTAATGATGACAAATGTGATACCATAAGAAAAACATAAAAATAAGGAAATGTATTCAGATAGCCTTAAACATATCAATTACTCAACTGGATGTAAACTGATCATGAACTGGGCAGTATCAGATCATGACACTGGCAATTTCAGAGAAATTAAATAGACAAAACAAAAAGGTTAAAGGAAATAACTAGGAACTCATCTGCTCTAAAACTAACATCTTTTACAAAAAAATTTTTTATCTACCCTACCAAAAGTACAGCAGATAGTACTTAAAATTATTAATGGTATGCTTCATAATATGCTTTTTCTAAACATAGTTATATAAAATTTATATCAAGATAATGGTAACTTAATCTATATAAGATTTTAACCCTTCCCATTGTTGTTGTCAAAGCTTATTTTTTAAAAATAGAGAAATAAAAGTGTTTTTCAAATAGTGTCAAAGGCATTAAAAACATTAACAAATTTCTGCTCTTCCAACCAAGGGCAGGGGAGGGAAAAAAAAAACCACTAAAGAAAGCTAAGAGTTGTAGAAGAAACTGACACGAGTGCAACGTTTTATATTTCAACATTCTCCAGAGTTCTAAATATAATACTGGCACATACAGTACACAGGCAATAAATGACTACTGAATGAATGGAATGAATGAGTGAATTCATATAAACTATTGTGTAATTTTGGAGGGGTAAGGCCTTTGGAGACTTATATTCACTAAATCTATATGGTCAGCTAAAATACATAAGATAAACTATTCAAACCCAATCAGTAATAAACAATATTTTCCTTTTAATTACTAAGTTACTGCTTCAAAAATACCCTATAACACTCAGAATTAATACATTCTATAGTATCTAATTCACATTCAATGAATAGCTTATGAGTACTCAACATGTCATACTCAATTACTCCAATTATTTCCAAAATTTAATAGTTTTTAACCTTTAAAAATTCCTCTTATAATGCAAATGATCTTTTAAAACAGGATCCCTCAACGTTTTCATCACATATTAATCTGATAGGTTTTAAAATATTATCCCCATCAATTACCTCATTGGTTAAGCTTATTTAATAATTGGTACTCAATCACCAATTGAGTGAATTAATAACTGTCCTTAAGTTTTTCACATAAGATACACATTTGCTATCTGGTAAAGAACTTGGGCACTGTTTCTTAGGATTGCATGAAGTTTCAGGAAACAGTCCAAAGCTTCATCAAGCCGGTTTAGCTTCTTATAGGTGAGACCTTAAAAAGAAGAAAAGGAAAAGCTATTAGCACTATTATTGGTAGTAAATTTTCTCAAAGTAACAGAATAAATCTTTAAACATATGTAAATATTCATCCAGAAGAAAAAATAAAGATGAACAGAATTTTTTTAAAAAAGAACAAGGTGGACTGAGCAGGCAGGGATTTTCCACTAATGTTTGGTAGATACCAAAACATACTATAAAGCTTTAGTGATTTTAAAGTGTGGCAGGGGAGCACAAATGACAAATAGATTAACAGAACAGAAAAACTGTTGAGAAACCGACTCCATTATAGAATTCAGTTAATGAGCATTTAAAATCAATGAGGACTAAGGAACCAGGAATAAACAGTGCTAGGACAATTGACTATGCATGAAGAAAAAAATGTAGATTCCTATTTTGAATTTATTCCTCACTTATTTTAAAGCTTAAAAAACCCAAAGCTGTAAAACGTATGATACAAAAATATAAGAAAATGATTTTGTAATCTTGGGGTAGGGAAGAGCTTTGTAGCACAATAAACAAATGAAGCTACAAATTTTCAAAAAGCCAAATTTGTACAAAAAATTTAAAAATTCTGTTTAACAAAACAAATTATAAAGTTAAAAGTCAAGGAATGGACTAGGATGAGTATTTAAAACTTAATAAGAGAATAAATAAATATATATCTAGGCAAGCCATCTGCATTAAGGCCTTTGTTCTTCACTTCCCTCTGCCAGTAATGCTCTTTTCCCAGGTATCCAAATGGTCATACCCTCCCTTCCTTCCAATACTACTGTAAACGTCACCTTCTCAGTGAGGCTCTCCTTGACTCCACCTAAAATTGCTAATTCCACCCTGCCCCCTCTCCTCGCAACCCAGCCAGGTCTTCCTTTCTCCCTCTGGCAGGAGATTAAAGCGTCTTCTCTGGAAGGAAAAGATCCAGTTGACTGACGGACGGGCAGTTCCCCAACTAAACAGATCAGACAGATGGCCCTATGGCTGGGTGCCAGTCCATCAATCTCACTTGTGGCCTCAGAGATCCCACTCAGCTTTTAGCTGCAAACTCTTAAATACGAGAAGACAGTTCAGGATCATCAGACATCTGAGGAAAAGTTGTAACATGAAAAAGAGAGGATAAAACAAACAAGCAAACCAAAAAAACCAAAACACACCTATGCAGGTAGAAAAAAACTTCAAAAGAAACTTCATTAATAACCCGAGAGATAAAACACAGTATTGCATCAAGATGTGTTTGCAACACTGCAAACTCAGGAACAGGGAAGAATGACACCCATTTCAGGTAACCTCTGACAGGCAGGGAAGAGAAGGAGATGGTGGTGAGCCTTCAGGGCTTGTAACATTTTGTTTCTTCAAAACAAAATCTGAAGTAATATGACAAAATGTTTAAATGTGGTAAATATAGGTGGTAGGTACATGAGTATTTATTTTTTCTGTATTATTTTTTAATGTTTGGAACTGTTCATAATTAAAAAGAAAGAAAATGTGATTTTTTCTCACCTCTCAGTTTGGCAAAAGTTGAATTATAATATTCAGTATTAATAGGAATTTGGGAAATCAGTCAGTCTCACACACCATGGTGGAAACAGAAATTGGGAAAGTTTTTTTACAGGGCAATATGGCAACATCTATCCAAATTTTACAAGTGTACAGCTTTTGAATCATGAATTCCATTAAAAATAACCTATAATCCAAGAGTCTTCTTTTTAAATTTTTGTTACAAGAAAGTCAACCCCTCCTCCTGAGTTGGAGCTCTTTGAGCAAAAAAAAAAAAGAATTATAATGCAAAAAAAAAAAAAAAAGAAAGCAATTCTGCCTGTTTTACTTACCAATGTTATAAAGTGCTTCAGTACAAGAAGAATCATTTCTTAGAGCCTCTTTATAGAATTCAGCTGCCTTCTCATAATCACCATTTGCAAAAACTGTATTCCCTTTATTAGTAAGAGCTGATGGATTGTACCTATCAGAGTTCACAGCTAAATCTGCATAGCTGCTAGCTTGTGCAAATTCATTTTCCTAAATAAAGTACAAAACATATACAAATTATTTGAAGTTCATCAAATATCTTTTCTGACTTTTCTAAAATTACAGACATGATAAACAGGCTTTCTGAGACTACATATATGATAAACAGAAACAAATATTTTACGTATCTTGGTCTTGATAGGCTTATTCTACAAAATATTTTTAATCATCAAGCTCTTTCAACAACCCAAGTTTCTTATAATTGACTTCTCCACAGTCTCACAGTTTGAATAACAACCTTATTTATTTGTACGTAGTTCCATTTCAGGTGCCCAAATTTCATGTCATTCTTTACTGCAGTACTATGCTTCCCAAACCAAAAGCATTGAAATAGCCATAAAGGCATCATTCTCCTTTCTGCCCCCTATCAAACTGGTTGTGTCACCTACTAAGTCTTGCATTTCTAGCAATCAATCGTCTTCTCTTTGTCCACACTACCAAATGCTCTATCAGAACCTTGCCATTATTCACGTGAGCAATGTGGATCTCTTAGTTCTTAAGTAGTGCAGCTGTCTGTGCCATGTCAGCTTGGTTAAGCTAGGAATCACACTTCCTAGAATCATCTTCCCTGTAGTGTTCTTGTTGAGTTGGCCGAAAGGAACTTCTAGGATATGTGGAATGCAGACATGAAGCAGCAGCGTTTATTGTCTGAAGCTTTTTTTCTGGTCATCAGATGCAGGACTTGATGCCTATGGGTTCCAGCCTGTCCTCACTCACTTCCACTCCATGTCCAGCTCTTATTCCTGACTGTGCTGTCTCTGCTGACCACAGCAACCAGATCCATGATGGGGCTTGGCTGTGGACCCACAGAGGCGGCGGCTGTACAGAGGCGACCGCTTCCCATACGCCTCTTCATGAAGTCCCCCTTTGGGTGGCTGCTGGATATACTTGGCTACTCACTTACTGATTGGTGATCCCTTCTCAGATCCCCTATATCCCCCTTCTGCACCTTCACCTCCATAGCTCCTCCCCCACTGAATAAGTTTTAATTCCTGTATCCCTTCTCCCATAACACTCACAGTGACTGCTTCCCTGATTGAACTTTAAAAAAATTGAGATATAATTCACATAGCCTAAAACAGACCCTTTAAAAATGTACAAATCTGTGTCATTGAATACATTCACAAAGTTGTACCACCATCATCAGTATCTGTAACACTACACTTCCATAACATTTTTATCACCCTCAAAAGAAACCCTGTACTGATGAGCAGTCAATCCCCATTCTCCCTTCCCCTCAGCCCCCGGCAACCACTAATCTGTTTTCTGTCTCCATGGATTTGCCCATTCTGGACATCTCAATATAAATATAATCATATAATATGTGGGTTTTTTATGTCTGGCTTCTTTTACTTAGCATGTTCTCAATGTTCATTCATGTTGTACCATGTATCAGTACTTCACTCCTTTTTAGAGCTGAATAATATCCCATTGTATGGATATGCCACATTTTGTTTATCCATTCATTGTTGAGAGACACTTGGGTTGTTTCCACCCACTTTTGGTTATTATAAAATGCTGCTGTGAACATTTATGTGTAAGTATTTGTGTGGACTCTGACTGATAGAAAAATTGGTACCTAAAAGTGGGTGCTGCTGTCATAAAAACTAAATCATATAAGATTGTCTTTGGGACTAGGCAACAGGCAAAACTGAGACAAGCAGTGACGGGTTGCTGATGGAGACTGGAGAGATGATGAACCATTAGTGGAGGTTGGAAAGGCGGTAAGGAATTGTTATTAGAGGCTTGATAAAGGGCAAGTCATATTTTGTAGTCATGAAACAACTGGGAAAACTGCATCTACACTGACTTGGAAGATAGAAAATGTATTTAATGAACATGTGTATGTGGCTAAGGAGGTTTCTAGGCAGGAGGCTGAAAGCACCAATTCACTTATTTTAACGGGGGATGGTAAGGTACAGTGAGAGACAAGAGCTAAAGAGAGAACTGTTCAGAAGAAATATAGAAGAACCAGGACTCATTGGGTTGGAAAATAAAATTATTTCATGTCTCCAGGTTCTCTTGGTGGCAAAAGATCCCCAAAGTAAGAAACGGTTGCACAGTAGAGATCAAATCAAGGATATAGCTGTAACACCCTTTGGAAACATCTCAGAAAGACTTAAGATAGTGCCTAGCAGAGCAGACTTTCTCCCTCAAGTAGAAAAAAGCTTCTAAGTATCTCAAGGCTGTATTCACAGCAGCCTTGTACACCTAAGAGAAAAAGGGGTCTGCTTTGAAAAGAATTATGGATGTGGCTTTTGGGGCATGAAGGAAATCCCATAAATGAGATATATGAGATTTATAGAAACCTGCCAAGTTTTTAAGGGAGTTGTACTAACAAAAGTGTTGCCAGATTGGATTAAAAGGACAGATCCAGTACAAAATGAAAAAAGGCCTCTGGGCCCGAAATTTTTCTGGGCAGAAAGCAGGCTAAGAAAGTTAATCAGCCACAAACATAGGTTATTTTTTCTGTAAAGAGAAGGTGCTCTCAGAAGACAGAGCCAAGAGCCACAGAGACCAAAGGATTGGGGGACCACTTCCAGGATCAGAGCTGGGCCCTAATCAAGGAATATTCCCTTTTCCCACTTTAGGGGGCACTGACCACACGTCATAGCTGGATTTCAAAACTGCTAAGGACCAGTGACTGCTAGGTGCCTCCATCTCACCCCTCTTGAATGGGAGTGTCTATTACAGTTATCCTATTCTTATCTCACCACAGGATGTTAAATGTATGGGGGAAGACAACACGTTTTTTTTTTTGTTCCCAGAACTTTGGATCAAGAGGATCTGTGCCTGAGAAAGCCCCATCTCTATCCAGACCTGATACAGATGATGGCCTTTGAGCCTGATACTGTAACTTGCTGAGACTATCACAATCTTGGGAGAGATTAAGTACATTTTTGCATATGGAAAGGATGTGAATAATTGGGGCTTGAATGCAGGCAGTAATAGACTGTTAAAGTAATGCCCCTAATGGATCACATCTCCCAGTATTCATGCCCTTGTACGGTTCTCTCCTATGTTTGTTTTGTCCAATAAAATAACAAATTCAATGTACATAGGAACTGTGCACTGGGGTCTCCTCTCATGGACCCTATCCCAAGTAAGAAGTCTGGGCTCTCCTGCTAGAGAAGTATTGTGAAGGACTGAGAGGCCTGGCCAACAGCTCAGCTAAGTGCCAGACATGAGGGAAGCATATGAGCTTCAGTGAAGCCTCAGATGACGGCAGTGGTAGGAGTGATCCCAGACCAGCAGAAAGACCACCCAGGTGAACCCAGCCCCCTGAGGTAGAATGTGAACAAATACATGGTTATTTTAAGGCACTAAGTTTTGGGGTGGCTTATTACAGAGCAATAGAAAACAGATAGAACTATATACTGGATACTAACAATATACCTTCAACTATATATTACACGTAACTACACAACACACTCATCACTTTTCCTCACAGCAACCATTTTCCTCAGAACTAGGTACAACAAATTATTGACCCAATGCTCCAATGGCTCTGCTCAGTTGACTAAATCTAATCATTCTCTTCCTTCTTTAAAATTTTCTGGTCTCCTCCCATACATTCATCAAACTTGGTAAACATCTGCTCACTAATGAAACCATTTTCACAAAATTCACCAATAATTTTCTAAATTCATAATGTAACGGCTGTGGTGGAGACTGTGCTTCGCCCCACAGACCTGTCCTTCAAAACTGCTGGGAATATTGCTGGCCACCAGCCTCAGCTGTCAGCCATTCTGAGAATTACGCTGGGCCAAAGAGACAGAGGCACCTTGCCTAAGGTCATGCCCCCTTCCTTGTGAGCAGGCTATCGACCCAATGACTGGTTGATGCAGGGGAGGGTGCTGAGCAGCCATCCCAGTGTCAAAGTGTCCTACAGGGTTGGCTAAGGCCTTGTGGTGACTGCATCACAACCTATTTTCTCCCTCTGCTCAATGCTGCTTCCTACCTTTCTCCCTGAGGTGCTGATCCAAAGAGCTCTCCCCAGTAAGATTCCTGCAGGCTAATCTCCGTCTCAGAGTCTGCTGTCTCACCAGCAACAGTGGAGCTCTCTGAGCTTTCATTTTCTTGTACTACCTCTCTGATTTCAATATTACATACTTCCTCTTCGTGCCTTCTTCCTTTACTCCAGAGAAATCATACTATAGTTCTTTTGCTGTCTTACTGATCTGATTCTGACTCTTGCCTCTTTAATGTATGTAACCCCAAAGTTAGTTCTCAGTTCTGTGCTGTGCTCTCACCCTTGGAGATATCATCTGTTGTCTTAGTTTAGGCTGCTATAACAGAATACCACATATTGCATGACTTAAACAACATTTATTTCTCTCAGTTCTGGAGGCTGGGAGGGCCAAGATCAAGGTGCGAGCAAATCTGGTGTCTGGAGAGAGCCCAATTCTTGGTTTGCAGATGGCCTCCTTGCAGTTTCCTCATATGGTGGAGAGAGAGCACTCTGGTCTCCTCCTCTTCTATTAAGGGCACTAATCCCATTATGGGGGCTCCCTCCTTATGACCTCATTTAACATAATTACCTCTCAAAACCCACACCTCCAAATACAGTCACATTGGAGGCTAGGGCTTCAACATATGAATTTTAGGGGGACACAAACAATCAGTCCATAGCATCTACTATCAAAGCTTTAACCTCTACAGAGACGATCATCAAATTTTATTTCTAACCCTGATTTGCATCTGAGATCAGCTCCACATGCCTCATGAACATTTCTATTTGAATGTATCACCATCACTATAAAAATTTTAGAATATATTTAAAAACAAACTCGGCATCTTTCCCCCAAATCTGTACCCTCCTGTGGACATGCACCTGGCACCACTCTCCTGCCAGCAGATTTAAAACACTGGAGCCATTCTTCACCAGTGGTTTTGATCTCTTTTCCATCTTACCACATGTGAGGGATGTAACACCTCCCACTGTGACATTAGTTCAGCACAGCAGTAATTCTCAACAGTGCACAAATCAGAAGCTCCACAAGGGACTGGATACGTAGCCTAACTAAATACAATGATCCTTACGTACACCTCCCTTCCCAGCTTTCTTGCCTCTGTGCTTTTGTTTATTCCTTTAGTCTCCCCACAAATGTTCCTTTCTCTCTTATCTATATTCTGACCTTCAAGGTCCAACTTCTTTAGGAAATCTTCCCTGAAAGCCATAAATTAAGATGTTATTTGCTTCCTCTGAATTTCTGAAGCACTTGTTATCTACATTAATTTGTTTTCTACCAACCTTCCTCTCTTCCTCCCTAGTCTACCCACCTGCCTCCTTTGTTCCAAATTTGGTACTCTCCCCATGATTGGCATCCAGTAGATCTCAATGTATGCTTGTTACAGATGACACTGTAAACTAACATAAATCATTTAACCTAAGATGTCACTTTCTTTATTACTAACATGGAGTTGAAATGTATCTCTAGCTCATCTCCCAGGTCTACATTCTATAATTCTATGCTGTGATGTCTACCACCCAATTTTTCTTCCTCCTTCTCCTTCTGAGATGGTCCTTTCATTCATGTCCACAAACTCACCCCTGACCCAGAACTTGACAGGACCAGACCCTCCACACACCCCGTTTCGCCGACATCTCCACCAGTCCTCTTCGGAGCCTCTCCTTAGGCATGCTCCTCAGGCAGAAATTTAGCAACATAAAAATACCGCATTATCAACTCTTAATTGTAAAAAAACAAAACTTACCAAATAATACAGGAATGAGAGGTTGGTTGCAGCTGCACTTTTCACTCTACTGTCTTTTTTTTCAAACATTTTTAAGGTCTCTACAGCCTAGAAATGAAATATCTGAAAGTTATTACCATTGTAATATGACAGTATTCAGGCTTAAGATTGGGGAAAAGACCAGTGTATTTGGAGTGTAAGATCAAGGAAGGGCACAAGAGGGTTGGATGCATATGTTTAAGAAAATAGATAACAAGATGAGAATTTCATTTGAGAATTAAGATTTATGAAAAAGAATAAAATGGGGGCCAGTCCAGTGGCGTAGCAGTTAAGTTCTCACACTCTACTTCAGCGGTCCAGGGTTCACAGGTTTGGATGCCGGGTGTGGACAGATGCACCGCTTGTCAAGCCATGCTGTGGCAGGCATCCCACATAAAGTAGAGGAAGATGGGCATGGATGCTAGCCCATGGGCAATCTTCCTCAGCAAAAAGAGGAGGATTGGCAACGGATGTTAGCTCAGGGCTAGTCTTCCTCACCAAAAGGAATAAAATGAAACTAAAAATACAATAACTGAAATTAAGAACACAATAGATGGGTTTAACAGCAAATTAGATACAGCTAAAGAGTAAATATTGAGCCTTGTGACACAGTTTAGTGTTTATCCTGCATAATGGGGTAGGAGATAAGGTTTTACCTAAAATACATGACCAAATTTGCTCTTTACAGAATAATTCTAGAATTCCTGCTTCTGGCTATCAGAGACCAGCCTATAGAAGACCATTCTCCTACAGAGAACAATTAGAAAAGCTTGATAAAAGACTAAAAATATATATGTATATTTTTTTGATGAGGAAGATTAGCCCTGAGCTAACATCTGTTGCCAATCTTCCTCTTTTTGCTGAGGAAGATTGGCCCTGGGCTAACATCTGTGTCCATCTTCCTCTACTTTATATGTGGGATGCCTGCCACAGCATGGCTTGATGAGCAGTGTGTAGGTCTGTGCCCAGGATCCAAACCCACGAACCCCAGGCCAATGAAGTCGAGTGCACGAACTTAATCACTACACCACTGGGCTGGCCCCCTAAAAATATTTTTTGAAGGCACTGGAGAGCTAGTAAGGCAAGCAGGATTTGAAGGTCAAGATCCCAGAAAATGTTCAGACTAAAATAAGCACAGCAAAAGAAAAAGTTAAAACATGTTCTCAGACAAGAACGTTAGGAGACATATGGGAACACAGTGAAGAGGTCTAATATAAATGGAATTGGAGTTCCAGAAGGAAAAGAAAGACTAATGGCTGAGAATTTTCCAGAACTGATGACAATATAATTCTGGGAGTATATAAAAAAACGATCTGAAGTAAATCCAAACATACTTACATTTTCAAGCCATGAGAAATCAAAGTACATTTTTAACTGCCTGGCAAGTCTAATCCTAACTAAACAGGACATTTGGGATGGTCAGACACTTTGCAAGAAAGGCAAATGAGTACTCAATCTAGAAATTACTCAGAAATGTCAGAAAAAAAAGTGGAGAAAGGCAATGGGTTTTCCTTCCTTCCTTTAAAATACATTTACTGAATAGAGAATGCTTGGCCTCTTGGTGCCTCCTGCTTCTGGACAGCAGTTGTGTCCAAGCAAAAATCCTACTTTAGCTTTTACAATGGTCATCGGCCACTGCTACTGAAAATATGTGACAAAGTCTAATCTGTGTGCTATGCAAGTTTTTGACCTCAAATGAGGTACCACAAAGTACCAAGGAGTACCATTAAGCATGCTGACTCAATTTTTTTTAGGGTAGAAGATTTTAAAACACTAGAATCCATATACCTTGGCTATAATATGAGCAAATTATTATTCTTTTAAAGGATTTTTGATTATTTTATTTTTTTGTGGGGAAGACCAGCCCTGAGCTAACATCCATTGCCAATCCTCCCCTTTTTGCTGAGGAAGACTGGCCCTGGGCTAACATCCGTGCTCATCTTCCTCCACTTTATATGGGACGCCGCCATGGCATGGCTGACAGGCAGTTCGTCGGCAGGCGCCCGGGATCCGAACTCGCGAACCCCGGGCTGCCAAGCACAAACTAAACCGCTGCGCCACCGGGCAGCCCCGGATTTTTGATTATTTTAAAGAAAACCTTTGGAAGTTTCTAGGCCAGTAGTTTATAATTCCACAAAGTAAACTCTGGAAGAAAAAACTCCAAATATCATACTCTCACTTTTGAGATTCTCTTTCTCACTTACTTTTTAGGAAGGATTTTTTATAAAACTATCAAGAAGTTTCTAAAACTTACCTCAGAAATTATTGCTACTTATATTGTTCGTCCTGTAGAAGTTATCTCATTGAATCTTTACATGACCTCCACAGCTATTAATGTAAAAGCCACTGCTGTTTTGAACCTCTACGCTTTATAAGCTGCATTTCACTTTGAATAAGAATTGAGATGTTTTAATCTTTACTGTTAGATTGTGTCACAATAAATGTATGTGTTAATTTAAAATATAAGGCACATAAATAGGTATAATTCACATAACCATTAAACTCTCTGAAGCAAAGTGTAGAGGGAAAGAAAACTGTTCTCTAATATTTATGTCATCCATAAAGCAGAATATCAAGAGCAGGCTAACAAACAACAATTATTACTTTTCTAAAAAATGGTATGCTATAGTCGTTTATATCATTCCTCTAGAAACAGCTATTCATATTATAGTCAAGGAAATATACTGGATTTTTAAACTTTGATATTTGGTACTTTGTGCCTCATTAGTAACAATACTTTTAAGACAACATTTAACACCAAACTATTCTACCCAAAAAGATCACTATAAATTCAAACAAGAAGTAAAAAGCAATACAATCCAAAGCTATAACTCAAAATAATGAAAGTATTTTGAACTTAAAACATCCATTTAAAGACTTCTGACAGAACAAAAACATATTCCATATTTTAAGTTTCTAAACTATACACTACTCTAAAAAGGCACTTAATTATTCTAATAAAAGGAACATTCTCAGGTATTTTTTTGGCTTTGAAATAGGCTGTTTTCATAACTGTTCTTTACATGTTCAATGAATGCATATCCCATATTGCTGTTTTTAAAAGTAAAATATTATAAAACAACTTATTTATAAATGAAACTGACAAAAGCACACAATAAAATTAAATTTAGTTGTAAATGGCTAAACAAATAATGAAAATAAAACATTCCTAGTTTGGGTGTTGTTCTTCCCCCTCTCCCCAAAACAATTAGGAAAATAGATATATCTCCATTTTGGTTTTCTTTCCTGGCTGATGCCATCTAGCTACTGGCTTCAGCATTCCACTGAATCTGTCCGTACACTACCACTGGCCATTAGACCAAACTACTTCATTTCATCCACCTTTGGCTTTTTAGTGGAGTTCTTTCTCCATTACAAAGGTGACTACAAAACAACACTATCATTCACAAAGAACCATACTCTGAGACTTCAGCATCTTTTCTGTAAAAGTATTTAGAGTTAACTACCGAATTATATAAGAAGGTATACATTTTTCTTTCACCTTGAATTGTAAATAAAGTAGTCTTCATCAAATGATCATTTTGAGTTATGTCAACCCAATTCTTTTCAACCTAATAGTGGTCTTTTCAAACTAAGATTGTATTATATCCACCTTGTCATACTTACAACATACAAACAAAAGAAACACAAAGTAAAAGCAGCAATGTTGAAAAGAAAGCAGAAATTACATTTTTAAAACATAGATAAGCTAATTGTTATTAAAATCTTGAAAATGCACATGGAACAAAAGATATTTTGAATGAGGATAGCTAGGAAAGCAGCAAACAATAAGATCTGCATTAAATGAATTTTAATATGAAAAAATTAGAGAGTTTATTCCTTAATGGACACAGTTTCAAGACAAGGACTATGGTAATACATTGTTAAATCTTTCAAAAAAGACCATTTAAAACTAAAGTATCAAGAGAAAAGCGGCAAACGTGGTTTTCTCTATTTTGTCACCTATAATACTTCTCACACACACAAAAATTACTTTTTTGGTCCATAAATGACTTCAACAAGATAATAAAGACCAATTTGTTTCACTTCACTTCCACTGAAAAAGCATTAGCGTTAGAGAGTTATCAGTGGCATTTTTCATGACCAAGGGTGTGATGATCAAATGACAGAACAGATATAAAGATACTTTGATAAGTCTTTTTAGTGCTTACAAATGCTAAAAATTTTTAAGCATACTAAATTCAACTACACAATGGAACCAGTCCACAGTACTGCATTATATTAATCAATAATCATTACATGAACACTGGAGCTGCTTTATTCTACTCTCATATCTCAAGAGTAGATGGCATTCTCCCCTCTCCTCTAGAAAGGGGTTAATCATTTCTATTGTCTCCTAGACAAAAAGAAGGTCCTCAAGTAGGAAGAAAAATTGAAAACACAGGCTTGGGATAGGATGTAGGAAAGATACCGTGGCTTTCTCTGGCCCTGTTCTCTGGGTCTAAGCTTAGAAGAGCTGAGTTTTCTACTTGCAGGCACATATAACACTAACCATCGGTTTCATAAACTAGGATATCAAGTTACATTCTGTTTATTCTCTTTTGTTATCTGCCCCCACCCCCCCAAGCCTCTATTCTCATCTTGTCACAACCGTGTCTCAGTTGAGACAGATTATTGAAGGGGAAGCACCTGTTCCACCTCCACCCATGGTAGAGCAAGGTAGTAGTGGTACCATTGAGAGATTCTGCAAGGTTCTGAAACTGTTTAGCAATGGGACCCTTTTATGCCCAATGCCACATTAATGAGTAAATACGTAAAACAGATAACAGGAAAGCTGTGCTGGTGAAAACAGTAGATAGAAGCATCAGGCTACTATTCAGGCTCCTGGCCTTCCTGAGTCCTACACATAATCCCTGATTCTGAAAAACCTTAGAGCTTCAGGAAACAGTCTGAAATCCTCTAGGGAAAAGCTGATCTCTGGACTAGAATATGGTTTAGTAATTTACCAATCATGCTTTACATGGAAAGTATTTACATTTTAAGAAACAGGACAAACAGGTCAAAATAAAAATAAAGTATATTAATGGAAATTATGTTAAGACAGAAATAAAAATATTACTCAGCTTCAGAATAATCACAGATAAAAATTATTCTACAAAGGAGTTTCCCAACATTATTGCTTTGACCAATTAACATAGGAAATTTCATCTAAAATTTTTTTAAACTTACTTGGTTAAAGTCCTTTTGTCTCAAGTACGTAATTGCTTTGTTTATCTCCAGATCATTTGCTAGCTCTACATATTGAGAAGCTTTCACAACTTCAACACACCTATAATGTAAAGTGTAAAAAAAGTTACTTTATTTTGGTTTAATATATTATGTTGGTGGTGGTTTTCTTAAATGTGATTTTTCACAAAATTTTTAAAGTGCCCCTAGTGTTATGTAAGGCTAAGCACTTGATTTCTTCCAATACAGGCATTAAGTTACTGAACGCTTTAGTTTTAAACTAATTTTCTTATCCAATTTTTCATTAGCTTGTTGTCACCTCTAAGTATTTATGGTATTTTAAATAAAATTGGATTGATAGCTACATTCTAATTTTTAATTAACTACTAAAACAATTTCAATTTGTAACAGGTAAAATTGTTTCTATTTTTTTTTTCAACTTAAATGGCTCTGATGGTGAGAAAAGTTCCACAGAACTTGCAGAATATATTTAATTTTTTGTGTCCAAATTTAAACAGACTATTGTAGATCTGTTCCCCAAAGCACACAAAACATTTATTTTTAACTATTTATCAGGCACTATGCTAATTCCTTTATAAGCACTGTCACATTTAATCCTCACAACAACCTTGAAAGATAGGCATTATCTCTGTTTTATAGATAGGAAAATGGAAGATCTGAGATTACACAGGTAGAAAATGGTCAAGTAAGAATTTGAACTCAATTTTTATTGACACCAAACCCATCTGCACCAAGACTAATGTTTTTCAAATTGAGGCCAATTGAAATCAATTTAGTGGATTATGACTCACTTAAAAAAACAGAAAAAAAAAAAATCAAAGGACATTATACACAATGAGGGTAAGGATTGTTTCTTGAAACTTGTTTCAGGAAACAACATAAAATACATTTCTTACTGAGGGTCCGGTTCAAAAATGTTTCAAAGCCACTGGCCTAGACCAGTTATTTAAAAATATTAAAGCAGGGCCAGCCCTGGTGGCCTAGTGGTTAAGTTTGGCGCACTCTGCTTCGGCGGCCTGGGTTCAGTTTCCAGATGCAATCCTACACCACTCATCTATCAGTGGCCATGCTGTGGTGGTGGCTTACATACAAAATAGAGGAAGACTGGCAACGGATGTTAGCTCAGGGTGATTCTTCCTCAGCAAAACACTCCCAAATAAATTTAAAAAAAATTAAAGCAGAAGATCGCTTTCTTCAAGCAGAATCTTTTTTTTTAACCCCAGTTTATAAAAGAGCCCCTCTGCTTGAAGTGGGGAGAGGGGACTTGAAGCCCTGCATGCTCAGTACCCCTTTGAATGACCCTCTGTCCGCAGCCCCAACCCCAGCAAAGTAGCCTGTAGACTTGGCTAATGAGACTTCAAGGACTCCAAGAAAATAATCTGAAAACTATTGATTCAGTAATGCATTCAGCAAATATTTATTGAATGTCTACTGAATGTCAGACATTATGTTTGGTATAGGGACTATAAGGATAAATAAGATATGGTTCATGCCCTTATGGGGGAAGCAGACCAGTAAATTCAGTCCTGTGTAAGAACTATTATAAAAGAATACAGGGGTGGAGACTCTAAACCAGACTGGGGAAAGGTATTCCAGAAATATCTGAGCTCAGTTTGAAGAACAAGTATGAACTGATTTGACAAAAATGGGAGGGGCATTCCAGGAAGAGGGAATAGTATGTCCACAAATGTGGAAGACCAAGAAAGCAGGAAATATTTAAGAAACTGATTCATTCACCATGGTTAACACATCAAGTGCTTCAAAGACAAATGCATCATGCTCCTCTCTACCTTTCTCAAATGGGGTTCTGCAAAGGAATTAAGCCCTGCAGAAAATTGAGTCACTTTTTCTCAGTTTTCCTAAGGATGGTACATAGCTTTTATTCTTCTAGATGCATAAGATGCTTTAGAACCTTAGGGAATCTATATGACAAGGGCTGCCAACGTTTGGACCTTTAGGAATACTCTTCCCTCTGCATAGAACATCTTCCCATCCTTCCATCCCTTTTATCCTTACTAATCCTTCAGGTCTCAAACCAAATGTCACTTAATCTGGGAAGCCTTCCACACAATGACACGAGACTACATCATACCATACAATAAAATGTAACTTGTTTTCCTGGTATAACATAGCAGTTATAGAGTTTTGTTATTGCTAATATAAGCATCTGTCTACTTAGCTCAACTGTAAACTACCTGAAGACAGACTGTTTTTTATCCTGACCTGGATATCCAATTGGCCTGCAGTAAACAGTAAATATGTATGTTTTTGTGGTTGTTGGCTTTCTAAGCATGATATTAAAGCCACAAGCCATAAAGAAAAATGTTGACAAACATTTTGGAAACTCTCATCAAACATTCAAAGAAGACTTAATACCCATCCTTCTCAAACTTTTCCAAAAAGTAGAGGAAGACGGAACATTTCCTAACACATTCTATGAAGACAGCATCACCCTGATAGCAAAGCCAGACAAGGAAAATACAAAAAAGGAAAACTACAGGCCAATATTGCTGGTGAATATAGATGCAAAAATCCTCAACAAAATACTGGCAAACCGAATGCGGCAATACATCAAAAAGATCATACACCATGACCAAGTGTGATTTATACCAGGGACACAGGGATGGTTCAACATCTGCAAATCAATGAACGTGATATGCCACATCAACAAAACGAAGAATAAAAACCACATGATCACCTCAATTGATGCAGAAAAGGCACTTGACAAGATCCAACAACCATTTAAGATAAAAACTCTCAACAAAAGGGTATGGAGGGAAAGTACCTCAACGTAATAAACAACATATAGGACAAGGGGGCCGCCCAGTGGCGTAGCGGTTTCGTCCGCGCTTGGCAGCCCGGGGTTCGCCGGTTCGGATCCCGGGCGCCCGCCGACGCACTGCATGTCAGCCACACTGTGGCGGCGTCCCATATAAAGTAGAGGAAGATGGGTACGATGTTAGCCCAGGGCCAGTCTTCCTCAGCAAAAAGAGGAGGATTAGCAACGGATGTTAGCTCAGGGCTGGTCTTCCTCACCAAAAAAAAAAAAAAGAACATATAGGACAAACCCAGAGCCAATATCATACTCAATGGGGAAAAACTGAAAGCCATTCCTCTGAGAACGGGAACAAGACAAGGGTGCCCACTTGCGCCACTCTTATTCAACACAGTACTAGAGGTTTTGGCCAGAGCAATTAGACGTGTGACAGCTATTATTCAGGATATAAAGTTTAGTACTACTGACAAAGTTCAGGTAGAAAAAGGGGAAAATGAGAAAAGATAAAATGAAAGAGGGCACAAGTTGGAATTTATACAGTGGAAGCAATTATGTATCCTCATATCAAATGGTAGTACACTTGTCTTAGTACTTAATTTATGAAATGACATGAGCAATAAGAAAAATCTATTAGAACTTCTAGAATGGCCTATATTAATCTTACCATTACAATATTTGCTTGATAAGTAGAAATCAATATTCATAATTTATTCACTTTTCCAATAAAATTCTAAATCAATGAAAGGA
Source organism: Tapirus indicus (assembly GCA_031878705.1). Classification (NCBI taxonomy): domain Eukaryota; kingdom Metazoa; phylum Chordata; class Mammalia; order Perissodactyla; family Tapiridae; genus Tapirus; species Tapirus indicus. The sequence goes on along the minus strand of CM062930.1, from coordinate 83,620,408 downwards.
TAAATTTTGAAAAGAAAATACCATATCCATCCAGTTATACTGAATTTCTCTCTTACCAATCATAACCTACAGCAAAAGATGTTTCAATTACAGGAGCAATGAGTTTTGCAGCTGTCATAATGTATTTTTCTGCCATGGCTTTCCTATAACAAACAAAAAATTTTTATTTAGAAACATGGTATAAAAAGAGTTTGGATTTTTTCTTAAAATTTAAGTAGAAATGTTATCTACTAAATCTGACATAGCACAAAAGCCTACTAAGTGGTGGACAGCTACACTAGAAATCAGTTTACAAGTCAGGTTGAAAACCATGACTACAAAATGGGATTAGGAAGCCATGAGTGCCTTCTGGGTCAACAGTTCATTTCTTTTTTTCTTTTCTGCTCTATGATGCATGCTGCCAAATGGAAGAAAGAAACACTGGAGAGATCCAAGGTTCTGCAGCAGAAGGTACATACCCTGTACTGTCTGTGGACATGAAAGCAAAGGGTGAAAACGGCCATTAAAGAAATACTGTGTGGTAAATAGTAAAACTGAATCACTATATGTCTCTACAGATTTGCCTAATCTGTACTTTTCATACAAATGGAATCACAGAATACATGTTTTTTGTGACTGGCTTCTTTAACTTATAATGTTTTTAAGGTTCATGTGTATTGTGGCATATATCACTACTTCATTCCTTTTCATGGCTAAATAATACTCCATCGTTTGGACAGACCATACATTATTTATCCATTCATCAGTTGTGGACACTTGGTTTGTTTCTACTTTTAGACATTTTGAATAATGCTGCTATGAACATTCATGTATAAGTTATTGTGTGGACATATGCTCTAATTTCTTTTGGGTATATACCAAGGAGAGAATTGCTGGGTCATACAGTCAGTCCATGTTTAATGTCTTGAGGAACTTTCAGACTGTTTTCCAAAGTGGCTGTACCATTTTACATTCCCATCATCAGCATATAAGATTTCGATTTCTCCACATCCTTGCCAACACTTGTTATTATCTGTCTTTTTGATGACAGTCATACTAGCGGTTGTAAAGTGGTATGTCACTGCAGTTTAGAGTTGCATTTCCCTGTGAGTACTCAGAAGTTAAACATCTTTTTGTATGCTTACTGGATATCTGCATATCTATTTTGAAGAAATGTCTATACAGATCCTTTGTACATTCAAAAATTTTTTTATTATGTCTTAATAGTTTATAATATTGTGGAGTTTTACTTGTACATTATTTTTTGTCCGTCACCATATGAATGCATCCCTTCACCCCTTGTGCCCACCTCCCACCTCCCTTCCCCCTGGTAACCACCAACCAGTTCTCTCTGTCCGTGTGTTCATTTATAGTCCATATGAGTGAAATCATGCAGTGTTTGTCCTTCTCTTTCTGGCTTATTTCACTTTATTGCAAATGGGACAATTCTGTCTTTTTTATGGCTGAGTAGTATTCCATTGTATATATATACCACATCTTCTTTATCCAATCATCAGTCGAGGGACACTTGGGTTGCTTCCACCCTTTGGCTATAGTGAATAATGATGCAATGAACATAGGGGTGCATAATTCTCTTGGGATGGTTGATTTCATGTCCATTGGGTAGATGCCCAGTAGTGGGATTGCTGGATCATAAGGTATTTCTATTGTTAATTTTTTGAGGATTCTCCATACTGTTTTCCATAGAGGCTGCACCAGTTTGCATTCCCACCAGGAGTGAATTTGGGGTTCCCGTTTCTCCACAACCTCTCCAGCATTTGTTGTTTTTTGTCTTGGTGATTACAGCCATTTTGAACAGGTGTAAGGTGATATCTTAGCATAGTTTTGATTTGCATTTACCTGATATTAGTGATGTTGAACATTTTTTCATGTGTCTATTGGCCAACTGTATATCTTCCTTGGAAAAATGTCTGTTTATATCAAAAAATGGGCAGATTTTTTTGATTTTTGTTGGGTTGATTTTTTTTGCTTGGGTTGTATTTTTGTTGTTCAGTTATGTGCTTCTTTATATATTATGGAGATTAATCCCTTGTCGGATATATGATTTGTGACTATTTTCTCCCAGCTGGTAGGTTGTCTATTCATTTTGATCCTGGTTTCATTTGCCTTATAGAAGCTCTTTAATCTGATGAAGTCCCACTTGTTTTTCTTTTGTTTCCCTTGTCCGAGTAGACATGGAATCTGAAAGGATCCCTTTATGACTGATGTCAATTAGTGTACTGCCTATATTTTCTTCCAGGAGTTTTATAGTCTCAGGTCTCACTTTCAGGTCCTTAATCCATTTTGAGTTGATTTTTGTGTATGGTGATAGAAGATGTTCTACTTTCATTCTTTTGCATGTTGCTGTCCAATTTTCCCAGCACCATTTATTGAAGAGACTTCCCTCTCTCCATTGTAAGTTCTTAGCTCCTTTGTCGAAGATTGGCTGTCCATAGGTGTGTGGTTTTATTTCTGGGCTTTCAATTATGTTCCATTAATCTGTGTGTCTATTTTTGTACCAGTACCATGCTGTTTTGACTACTATAGCTCTATAGTATATTTTGCCTTTGTACATTTTTGAGGTACTGACCTTTTTATTATTGAGTTGGAAGAGTTCTTCATATAGTGTAAAAGTAAGTCCCTTCTTGGATGAATGGTTTGCAAAGATTTTTTCCTATTTAGCGGATTGCCTTTTCACTTTCTTGATGGTGTCCTTTCAAGAACAAAAGTTTTTAATTTTGATGAAGTCCAATCTACCCACTTTTTCCTTTTGATGTGCTTTTGGTGTCATATCTAAGAAGCCATTGCCTAACACAAAGTCAATAATATTTGTTTTTTCCTAAGAATTTTATAGTTCTAGCTCGTACATTTAGGTCTATGATCCATTTTGAAGTAATTTTTGTGTATGGTGTGAGAGAGAGGTCCAACTTCACTCTTTTGCATGAGGATATCCAGTTGTCCCAGCACCATTTGTTGAAAAGACTATCTTTTCCCCATTGAATTGTCCTGACACCTTTACTGACTACAAATGTAAGGGTTTATGTCTGGACTCTCAATTCCATCCCAATGATTTATATGTCTACCTTTATGCTACTAGCATAAAGTGCTGCCACAATGTCTTGATTGGTATAGTTTTGTGGTTTGAGTCCTCCAGTTCTGCTCTTCTTTTTCAACAGTGTTTTGGCTGTTCTGGATCCCTTATCTTTCCATGTGAATTTTAGGATCAACCTATCACTTTCCTTAAACACACTGCTGGGATTTTGATAGGGATTACACCGAATCTATAAAGTAATCTGAGGAGCACTGTCATCTTAACAATATTAAGTGCCTATCCATAAACATGTGACGTCTTTCCATATATTTAGCATTTCTTTCAATGTCTTACAGTTTTCAGGGTGTAAGTTTTGCATTTCATTTGTGAAATTTATTCCTAATAACTTATTTTTTATGCTATTGTAAATGTAATTGTTAATTTCATTTTTGGATAGTTCATTTGTAGTGTATAGTATATTTCTATAGTATACTACTGATTCTTGTATATTGATCTTTTACTCTGCAAACTTGCTGAACTCAATTATTAGTTGTAATCATTTTTCAGTGGATTCTAAAATTTTATCCTGCATAAATACAGAATATCTTATAGACAAGATCATGCAATCTATAAACAGAAATAGTTTTACTCCTTCCTTTCCAATCTGGATGTCTCTTACTTCCTTTTCTTGCCTAATTTCCATAGCTGGAACCTCCAGCACAATGTTGAATAGAATTGGTGAGAGGTTGAAATCCTTATCTTGCTTCTGATCTAAGGGGAAAAGCATTCAGTCTTTCACCATTAAGTATGAGTCAGACTGTGGGTTTTTCAGTCGTCTTTATCAGATTGAGGAACAGTGTAGTGACAGCCCCTGTTTTGTTCCTGATGTTAGTAGTTTGTGTCTTCTCTCTCTTTTGTCAGTTTTGTTAGAAGTTTGTCAATTTTATTGATCTATTCAAAGAATCAGCTCTGTGTTTCATTGATGTTCTCTATCATTTCTCTTTTCAATGTCAATGATTTCTGTTCTTTTATTATTTCTTTCCTTATGCTTCCTTTGGGTTGACTTTGCTCCCTTTTCTAAGGTTTTTGTGCTGGAAGCTTAGGTTACTGATTTAAGACTTTTCAACTGTCATTCTAATTGCTTTTCCCTTATGTGTTGTTTTTCTCTGCCTCCTTTCAAGACTTTTTCTTTGTCTTTAATTTTCAGAAATTTAATCATGATATATCTTCACATGAATTTCCTTGGGTTTATCCTCTTTAGGGTTTGTTCTGTTTCTTGTATTGTAGGTTTATGTTTCTTGCCAAATTTGGGAAGTTATCAGCCATTATCTCTTTAGCCCAATCTCTTTCTCCTCTCCTTCCCAGAAAGTGATGACACAAAGGTTAGATTTTTTGTTATAGTCCCAGAGGCCTGAGGTTCTGTCCATTTTTGCTTTTTAGTCTGTTTTCTCTCTGTTGCTCAGATTGGGTAATTTCCATTTTCTATCTTCCAGTTCACTGAATCTTTCCTCTCTCCCCTTCATTTTCCCGTTGAGCTGATCCACTAAGCTTTTTGTTTCAGTTATTGTATTTTTTTCATTCTAACATTTCCATTTGATTCTTCTTTATAGCTTCTATTTCTTTGCTGAGACTATTTCTTTTCTGGGGTTTTTATTTTTTAATGTGTTTCAAGCATGTTCATAATTGCTTGTTGAAGCATTTTTATCCCAGTTGCTTTAAAATTTGTCAGATAACCCTAACATCTCTGTCATCTCAATGTTGATATCTATTGATTGTCTTCTTCATTCATTTTGAGATCTTCATGGTTCTTGGTATGATGAGTGACTCTTGATTGAAACTTGGACATTTCTGCATTATAGACTCTGAATTTTATTAGACTCTTCTGTTCTAGCTGGCTTTATTGACACCACTCCAGCAGGGGAAGAAGAGACACCACCTCATCACTGGCAGATAAAAGAAGTCCAGGTTCCCCACATGGACTCCTTTGACACCCAAAGTGGAAGGCCGTCCTCGTTTCTGTTGGGTGGAGTAAGAGGTCCTGCTTCTGCCATGGTCCCTAATGACACCATGGTGGGGTGGCCTTACTACTGCTGAGTGATAATGAAAATCCTCACTCTCCACTGGTCTCCTCTGACACCACCTCAGGAGACAGAGGGAGGAGTGACTCATTACTGCTGGGTGGGGTGAAATTCCAGGCTTCCCATGTGCTGTCTGCTGACACCACAAAGTGGGGGACTCATTAAAGGCCTTTGAAGATTAAAGTCCTGGCTCCCTATCTGCCCTTTTGGGGTATTGGGTGTCTCCTTATAGCCTAAAGGTAGAAGTTTAGGCTCCCACTTGGCTTTTGCTGGCACAAGTCAGTGTGGGGCTATAGTTTTCCTCTGTGCTATTTGTCTAAAAGTTTTCTGTCTTGCTAGCCTACTCCTTTCCATGTCCTTTGGCTAGAGAAAGCAGGCTTTGTGGGTGTCTTTCTTTTTAATGTACTCATTGGCATTGTCTGATTGCCAGCTGCTGCAGCTCCAACTCTGGGAACATGAGGGGACGCACTGCCGTGTTGTTCCTCAGTCCTGAGGTCCCTGCTGATCTACCCTCCTCTCTCCATCTTTCTTCTTATATTTGTTTCATATATAATTTCCAGGGTTTTTACTTGTACATTTATATATTACATTATATAATATTTGTACATTTATTTGGGAAGAACAGGTAAAAGAATGTCTACTCCATCTTCCCAGAAGTATAAGTCTCGTTTTATTTATTTATTTGTTTTTTTTGTGGGGAAGACCAGCCCTGAGCTAACATCTGTTGCCAATCTTCCCCTTTTTGCTGAGGAAGACTGGCCCTGGGCTAACATCTGTGCCCATCTTCCTCCACTTTATATGGGACGCCACCACGGCATGGCTAACAGACAGTGCGTCTGCGGGCGCCCGGGATCCGAACTCGCGAACTCCGGGCTGCCAAGCGCGGACTAAACCGCTGCGCCACCCGGCGGCCCCCTCATTTTATTTTATTTTTTTATTTTTTATTTTTTTTGTGGGGAAGACCAGCCCTGAGCTAACATCTGTTGCCAATCCTCCCCTTTTTGCTGAGGAAGACTGGCCCTGGGCTAACATCTGTGCCCATCTTCCTCCACTTTATATGGGACGCCACCACGGCATGGCTGACAGGCAGTGCGTCGGCGGGTGCCCGGGATCCGAACTCGCAAACCCCGGGCTGCCAAGCGCAGACTAAACCGCTGCGCCACCGGGCGGCCCCCTCTTGTTTTATTTTTAATGTTAAACTAATTCCTAAAGATTAAGGGCCTCCATTCATATAATGGAATACTATTCAGCCTTAAAAAGAAAGCAAATCCTGTCACATGCTACAACATGGATGAACCTTGAGGACATTATGCTAAATGCAATAAGCCAGTCACAAACGGACAAATTACTAAGATTTCACTTACATAAGGTAACTACAGTCAAATTCATAGAGACAGAAAGTAGAAGGGTGGTTGCCAGGGGCTGGGGAAAGAGGGGCTGGAGAGTTATTGTTCAATGGGTACAGAACTATAGTTTGGGAAAATGAAAAGAGTTTGGGAGACTGGTTACAATCAATGTGAATGCACTTAACACAACCAAACCATAAAGAATTATGCACCATGGTTAAGATGGTAAATTTTACATTACATGTATTTCACCATAAATAAAAAAAATTAAAGGCCCTCTATCATGTGATATCCTCCTAATATACTTGTTGCATATTCAATAAATATTAGAACTTTCAAACTATACTTGCCAGAGACTAGGTACCATATTGGAGGAAGGAAGAAATGAAATAAATAGAAAGAATTTTGTCTTTGGGAGTTGAAATTTAATTGGGAGGCCGGACAAAAATACATAAAGATATAATTTTTTAAAATAAAGGTAATACAAAACAGAATTCCAATGTTGCACCAAATGCAGGGGGAAAGCAAATGACAAAGGAATAATAAGAGCAACTGAGTAAGAATAATTGGGATCAGCATGGGAACTGAGATTACTTGAAGGAGAAAAGAGAATCCAGTAAAGTATAGAAATGGTGAAACAATAGCACTATGCAGGAAATATACTGAATATAACAAGTTTTGAAAGAAATCATCAAAACGCACATTCAACTCTTTTTATAAAAACTAAACCTACATTATTAAGTTTTAATTATTAAGTGCCCAAAATATTACCTTTCACGTTCCATTTGTCTTAAATGATCGTTTTTTATAGCTTCAATCACTAAGTTAGTATGTGGATCATCCTGGGAAAATAAAATTGTTAAGAAAAATGAATAATTCAGAAGTAAAGACCAAGAACTTGGATTTCTAGTCAACCTCACCACTAATTAGCTGTATAAAATGTAGAGTAAATTAACCTTTTTTTTTTTTTTGTGGGGAAGACCAGCCCTGAGCTAACATCCGTCGCCAATCCTCCCCTTTTTGCTGAGGAAGACTGGCCCTGGGCTAACATCCGTGCTCATCTTCCTCCACTTTATATGGGACGTCGCCACGGCATGGCTGACAGGCAGTTTGTCGGCGGGCGCCAGGGATCCGAACCCGCGAACCCTGGGCTGCCAAGCGCGGACTAAACTGCTGCGCCACTGGGCGGCCCCCAAATTAATCTTTCTAAATTATTTTTCCTTACGTAAAGTAGAACCTTTTTTTCTTATTTCTGATTACCTATCACATTCTCTATTGAACTAACATAGATTCTGAGCACCTGATAAAAGGTCAGGCTGGAAAGAATATGATCAAGTACACAGAAGCTGTGTGGTATTATAAATTCTAAACTCAAATATAAATGCTTTAATGATCCATATCTCTACTCCCTATTAAAAACACAGATGATATTTTCACAATGTATATTATTTTTTTCTCAATATGAAAGTAATATATAATAGTTTACATCTACTGAGCACTTACTATATTCCAGGTACTATTTTAAGCATTTCATATGCATTATTACCTCATTCAATTCTCACAACCGTATAAGGTAGGTTACTATAATTAGTCCTATTTTATATATAAAGGAACTGAGGCACAAAGAGAGTTAAGTACCAAGTAGTGGAGCCAACCACTATGCTGCAATACCCCCTTATAATCTATTAAGAAAATCTATTAAGTTCAACTTATGAAATTGGCATTATTATACCATTTTGATCCATACATAAGGGCAATTTCATATGGTTTGACTTAATATATAGTAATATAGTAGTATACCAATAACTTATGTGTAAAAAAAATGGAAAGTATTTTAAAAGCATTAAGAAAAATAATCTCATTGGCCAGAAACTACTGTTTCTTTTTTGGTGTATTTTCTTCTAGTTTATGTTCATGTATGGGTGTATATCTGTGTTTTTCCACTTAACATATTTTCTCTAGTCTTTGAAAGTATGACTTTTGTATTATGCTCCACTCTATGAAGATAAGGAATTACTTCTTTTCATTCTTGATATATTTAGTACACATGATTTTAGTTCCTTCTGCTCAACAATGACTGAAGAAATTGTAAAAAAAAAAAAAAGGCCTTAGGTGTTACTTAGTCAAGATATTACTTTTAAAGAAGGACATGTAATTTGTTTTCATAAGATTCTCCTGTTTTTTTTTTTTTTGACTAAAATTGTACAGTCAGGGAGCTGGCCTGCTGGCACAGTGGTTTAGGTCGTGCTTTGGCAGTCCAGGGTTTGCGGGTTGGGATCCCGGGTGCCGGCTGATGCACTGCTTGTCAGCCATGCTGTGGCAGCGTCCCATATAAAGTAGAGGAAGATGGGCACGGATGTTAGCCCAGGGCCAGTCTTCCTCAGCAAAAAGAGGAGGATTGGCAACGGATGTTAACTCAGGGCTGGTCTTCCTCAAAAAAATAAATAAATAAATAAAAATAATAAAATTGTACAGTCTGTTTTAACCATAATTTCTAGCCCTATTTCAATAGAGTCCCATTCTCAACCTAATTTAATAACAAATGAAAATGATAAAATGCACTAATTAAATTTAATTAATTAAAACACATTAATATAGGGCTGGGAGAAACCTAAGAAGTCATCCATTCCAATTTTTTCATTTCTGGAAATAAAAAAGCATGGATAACTAAGAGCTGGCTACATAACAGTATTCTTCATACTCACGTTTGGTGAAATATACTTATCATCTTCATCAATTTCTAATGGAACAGCAATCAATTTTTGGAATGCCTTCTTCATTTTTTCTTGATCTCCAACGGCAAAGTAACTAAGAATTAGGTTGAAGCCTGCCTTCAGATTTGGTGCCATACTCATTATGTGCTCAAATGAATTGATGGCATCTGAATACTGACCAGTTTTAATAAATGTAACTCCAATGTTCTGCATAATTTTAATTCTAAAGAAAAATAAACACAGATTAGCTTTAAAAGTCTGGACTCTTTAATATGGTAGTCAAGACATTCCACAAACAGTTTCGTTCCTTTCCTTCCCACTTCATTTTTTTTGTTTTCTTAAAGCTTTATTGAGGTTTAATTTACATACCATAAAATTCATTTGTTTTAAGTACATGATTCAATGATTACTGCTATATTTAAACGGTTGTGGAACTATAACCACCTTCTTATTTTAAGTCATTTCCATCACCCCAAAACGAAAACCTGTGCCGATTAGCAGTCCAGCCCTAGGGAACCACTAATCTACTTTCTGTCTCCCTGGATTTGCCTTTTCTAGACACTGCACATAAATGGAGTCACACAATACATGATATTTTGTCTGGTTTCTTTTAATTAGCATAATTTTTTGAAGGTTCCTCCATACTGCAGCACGTACCAGTACTTCATTCCTTTTATACTGGCAAATACTGCTCCATAGTATGGATATACCACATTTATTTATCCATTGCCTATTTGATGGACATTTGATTGTTTCCGCTTTTTGGTTATTATGAATAATGCTGCTACGAACATTTGCATACAATCCCTTGTGACAACATGTTTTCATTTCTCTTGGGTTTATATCTAGGAATGGAATTGCTGGTCATATGGTAAATCTGTATTGAACTTTTTAAGAAACTGCCACCTGGATTAAAAGTACCTCAAGGGCATTGTGTTCTACAAGCTAGATATTTACTGATGATAAAGTGGCATTTACAAATAAATTAACTTTCACAGAGGAATTGTACTGTGCCTAGGGAAAATTATGACCAGTAAATATCCTGGAAACCTTCTATGTTTCCAAGGTTATTAGCAGACCAGAAGGTAATTTACTGTTTCTGCTCTTTGAATATTATAGGAACGGAAAATATCCCAGCCTCCCCCACCTCCCCATGCTCTAAGATTCAAAAGCAATCCCTTCCTGGGGCTGACCCCATGGTGTAGTGGTTAAGTCCAGCACATTCTGCTTTGGCAGCCTGGGTTCACAGGTTCAGATCCCAGGCACAGACCTACACCACTTGTCAAGCCGTGCTGTGGCGGTGACCCACACACAAAATAGAGGAAGACTGGCACAGATGTTAGCTCAGGACTAATCTTCCTCAAGTAAAAAAAAAAAAAAGCAATCCTTTCCTTTCACTATTTCACTCTCAATCTATAGCAAAAATGTAGGGGGGGAGGGTCTTAATTTCTAGTCTTGTGTTCCAGCATCTGATCCTAAAGGACTGCTGTTTTGATTTTGCATTGGCAGGAAGTTGTAGTTGGTGCTAATGGCCTGCAGGGTTATACCCTATATAGGCCAATTAGCTTAGTTTTATGTTAACTGATCACATATTATGCCTTTAACCTTTAACTTGTCATTAAACAAAGGCATGCAAGCAGTCACAAGGGGAATAGACAATATTATAGATATAACATAAATCTAACACCTCTCACGTACAAACATCTCAAAATGTTCGATCTACTAATATTGGTCAGAAGAGTTATCCTGTTTCTGAAAAACAACACTTAAATTTTACAAAGATATCATTATGTAAACTTACCTCATTTCTTTATGGACACTTGGAATTTGATCTAATGCCATTCGGTAGAACTTAATGGCTTTGGAATAATTTCTTTGCTTTAAGTAAATATTTCCCATATTCACTTTCAATCTTCCTAATTGAAAAAAAAATAATGAATGTAATATTCTATATTTTCACCTTTTCTATATATTTTAGATGACCTTAATTCATACTCTTTGAAGGTTTTTTCAAGTTTGAAACTTCAGACACTAAAAATTCTCACTTTAAAATAGTTATACTATTTTCATGTATCTGAACACTCATCTTCTGTGAGGAAGTGTAACCTAAGATAGATGGATTCCTGAAAATATGGCTAGAAAACAATTAATTTACATTATAAAACTGGGGTTGTGTTCTTCTAAGAAAAACATGGGATTTTAAAATTAGACTCAATAATGCCACACACATTTAATATATTATTAAATATATTCTGATAAACTTTAACATTGCTACCAAAAATTACAAAATATAAATGCTAAATATAAACTATAGTCTCTTGGGGATAAATTATATAAGGGAAAACATGTTCGATGGGGTTGCCATGGCTCATTCTACTTGTGATGACAGAATATACTTTTTGTTTACTATCAGGCAATATACATCATACCAACCATATTTCTTCATTTGTATTTGTGTTGATTTTCATATAAATAGTATCTTTAAGCAGGACACCTCTATATAAATACAAGTTTGTTTAGAGAATAAATCATTTCATTACAAGGAAGCATAAGGTGAGGAAATGTAAATTAACGCTACAAAAGAACTATGCTTATTGGAAAAACTGATTATACACACATACCTGCATTGCTAAACATCTTATTTTTCACTATAACTTGATATGTGTTTAGTGCTTCAGCATACATTTCATTAGCTGAATATTGACTGGCCAAGTTGAAAAGAACCTAAGGAAAAATATTGCAAAAAGACACATAATGACTATTTTTGGCCCCTTTTGCCTATAATCTTTCTAGAGATTAAAATCCTATAACAAAGTTAGCTGCTTACATCAAGACACGCAACCAAGTAGGAAATGAGGTATACAGAGAAATATCTTGCATTCCAAATGAAACAGAACACTAAGATAGGTAGAGCTGTCCTCTGTATTTCACCTTAATTTTCTAGGTATTCTTTCTAATTTAGGTAGTATTTGCCATCCATTAATCTCAGGAAGACCTACAAAGAATAAATGTGTATTGTAATGTTGCTGGTGATAAAAGGAGTAAGCAAGACAGTGGACCAAATTCTCTTCATAAATATAAATTAAATATCATGTGGAAATATCTTAAACTTTTATTTGGCTAGTATTTCTCTATGTGCAAAGTATAATTTAAGTCATTAAGTTACAGCAAATTATTTTCCTAAAAGTAAAAAAAGAAATCATTATAAATTATTCCCTAATCTAAAGAATCCATGGAATTTAAAAATATTAGCTATAAATAGTAAACATCTAAAAATTCTTATTATTCAAAGTTTCAAATGCCCTTTTTTCCATTTGTTTGGCATATGAAGACTTTTCCCACTGAAAATATACCCTTTTAACAGCAGTATAAGCATCAAGGACGTGACTTTTAAGAATTAAAGAAATTTTAGATTTTTTAGAAATTAGTTAGCTTTCTTTTTTACTATCCTCACAGAAAATTGCTTTATTTGCCTAGTGTGAAATTCTTGAAAATCACAGACCAAAAGTCCACATTAGAATCTCATTAAAGTAACCACACTGAATAGAGCATAAATATTAGCAATCTTCAAGAAATAGAGTCACTAGATCGTGGGTTTGTGAGTACTTACTAAGTTATTAAAAAGTACTTACTAAGTTATTTATTTAGTTATTTATTTTAACTAAATAAAAAAAAAAAACTTTGCATGGACCAAAGATGAGAGTGTCTCATGAACTCAAGATTATTATTAATCTCATTCTGGGCACGTGAGGTCCAATAAGATTTAAAAAATAAATGAAAAAAGAAAAAAGACTTCTGGAATCCACAAATCCTAGCCAAAATAATGATACTCAACAGCTATTTCATACTTACCGAATAAGTTAAATCCAAATTGATATTTTCAGGAGTTGTAACTTGTTCTCGTTGTCTCACCAAGACTCTCTCTTTTCTTCCTGCCTCTTTTGCTTTTTCTAAGGCCTGAAATCAAGTTCATACCTGGTAAATTCCTTTGAGCATTCATTATGAGCATGTAATGCATTTGGGAACTATCTGCACAAAGCTTGGTTGGACACATTATCCACCCTTGGATTCCCAGGATGCCCTGCTGGACTCTTACCATAAAACTCCCTTGAAAACAAAAGAACTCAGAGTATTTGTTTAAACTGAAGCTCACCATCACAAAAATGTCATGTGTTTTTTTTCTGGGAAAGAAGAAGAAGTGTAAGGGATAAACTGTAGAGTATACTGCCGCATGTCACGTTTCTTTATCACCACACGTTCCACCACCTTTTAGGTTTGACCATTGCCTATTTACTTCTTTTTTCCTCCCAACTCCTGAATCTCTGGGTATTTTTATTCCTTCTTGTGAGATAGGAATTTAGATAGATTTGTTTGGTTTCTGGGATGCTCAAAATACAGACAAGTCAAAGGATAACTGGTACCCAGTATTACAACAGATGCTTAGTTTGGTTCTCATATCCTTCTCAGAATGCCAAGAACCTTTTGTTGATTTCCACTGAGAAACTACAGACTGATTAATTCAACATGGGATTTTTTTCTAGAACTAGATAAAAAAGCACCAATTCTATGAGCAATAAAAGTAGCCTTTTATACTGAACAATTCTTTCAAATGGTGTTCATTAATCTGATAACTAAGTCACAGAAATTATATTTATATAGTATGACGAAGTAATGTGAACAAAGCAAATTAAGAGAAAAGATTTAATAACAATAATAACAACAACAAAGTAGCATTGGATTCCTACAAAGCAAACCATGATTTTACAGTTTACTTGGCAAAAAATATTTTAGGGTAATGAAGCTTAAATAAGAAAATAGCCCTTAGTACTGTGTGGACAAAGGTAGTTATGTCTTTCAGCAGGCTATGAATCTAATCCAACAGTCCACCAGCCTGCAAAATTTAATCAACCAATACATTAGAAGTTTTTTCCCTACTAAATGACCAATGTCAAAAATTACAAAATCAGCCAAATATTTTGACATCAGAGCTTATGAAGCACAGTTACAATTGCAGGTCCTCAAAATAATTGCTTCAGTGAAAATGTTAAGGCCAGTCAATAGCAAAACAAAAATATTTAACTACACATATGCTTGTACCTGTGCATATATTAAAGCAGATACACACAAAGACATACACTTCATAATCTTGAATTCTGTTAGTTTATGAACTTACCAATTTTAAGTCTCCACAACCGTTGGCAATACAGCTTTCTTCTACCAACTCATTTACTTTCTTCTCTAATTGTCTAATCTTTTCTTCTGGGCTATTAACAAAAAAAGAAACTGTACTTTGAATCATTCAACCACTAATAATATACACCAAAATTTAATTTACTTTTAGCATTGCCCATTATGTGCTTTTAAACTTTAAGAATAAGTCACAGATAAGACAAATGTATAAATGGCACTAAAAAGCAAACTTACTAGTTTTAATAATTACATTAAATAATTACTCATAATAACAGTAAAAATAGCTAACATTTATTTAGCATAAATGTAATTTAACACTGATCTAAATGCTTTACCCTAATTATGTCATTTAATCCTCATAATAACATTTGATACAAGTACTATCATTATTCTCATTTTACTGATAGGGAAACTAAGATTTAGGAAGTGAAGTATTATGCTCGAGATTATACAGCTAGTAAGCTATAGAGCCAGGATTTAAACCCCAGTCAGGCAGCTCTAGGACCCATGCTATTATATTATCATCCCCAAAAGAAAGCAGATCCTTTTTTCAGATCCTATGGCAAAGGAAAACTTTATCCAATGGTTAGGAAATGAAGTCCCCATAAAAGAGATAAAAACTACTATTATTTACTTACCAGATAGGTACTCTAGAGAAGATTTCTAACAAGATAAAGTTTAAAAATCCTGATTCCATTAGTAACAAATATAGTATTCCCAAATCAGTCACATTTCAAAAATAACATTAATATTGTTTTACTATCACATTCTTCCAGCAAAATACCACAATACCCTGAATGTACATCAGTGCTTAAATAAAATTTTACCACAAATATTTCGGAACACACAGTAGTTCTCTTAATTCTCTACCAAAGATTTTTAAAAAAGTATATAGGAATAAATTTAACAGCAGAGCTTTGTCTATAGAATCATATTCTTCGGTGGAACATGACTACAAATTCAGTCAGGTGGGGTACAAATTTTATTAGTTTATAAAAATCTCCAAGATTCTAACTGAGCAATGAGCATAATAACAGATGATGGTTTTATAAAGGTTACAATGAAGTATAGAACTCTATTTTCTAGTTATCTGAAACACTCTAATAAATGTCTTTAAATATTGCTTACAGAATATTATTAAACCTAAAATATCAATATAAAATTTTAAAGCTAAAAATCTGTAAGAAAACTTTATGAAGATACTCAAAGTAACTATATTGTCCCCACCAAATGCCAGGAAAATGAATTCTATATGCAGACACTCTTGAATACCTACCACACAAGAGCCTGCTACCCACCATTCTTCCTTGCATGCAGAGTCTCATAAGCTAATCAAGAGTCTCATTCTCTTGCCACATGTTTGGTTTAGTCGCAGCAGTGTGATGCGTTTGTGTTTGTGTGTGTGTGTGTGTGTGTGTGTGTAAGATTGGCCCTGAGCTAACACCTGTTGCCAATCTTCCTCTTTTTGCTTGAGGAAGAGTGGCCCTGGGCTAACATCTGTACCCATCTTCCTCTATTTTGTATGTGGGACGCTGCCACAGCAATGGCTTGATGAGTGATGTAGGTTTGCGCCCGGGATCTGAACCTGCAAACCTGGGCTGCTGAAGTGGAGCGCATGAACTTAACCACTACGCCACCAGGCCGGCCCCTCTTTGCTTTTTAAAAGGGACCTAAGACTGAGAACTTTCTGACTCTTGGCTTTATCAACTGCATGGAGATTTTGAACTCTCACAGCTCTCTTGGGATCATAAGGAAGGGGAGGCTCTTGAGAAAAGCCAAGAGAATTGAAGAGAACCTGAGCCAGGGATGAAGTTATTAAGCAGTTAAATTAACCATCCCTAGAATTACCCTTTCTCCAGACTTCCTGTTATATAAGATAACAAATGTTCTTATTGTGTGTTTTCTGATGTGTCTTCTGTTGTTAGCAGCTGAAAGGATCCTAAATGACATAATATTTAAATAAAATAACATACTTTTATTAGTAAACATGCTGCCATTAACTAGGATATATAGTAAACTGATTTTCTATAGAAGTTCCTTGTTAGTAAAAACGGGAAATTATGTAATTTATACAATAGCCCAAATACTGGGTTTTAAGAATTACAATTTAAAAACATCTACTATATAGAAGCAAAATAATGTAGTGGTTAATAGCATGAGCTCTGGAATACACAGCCTGGGTCAAATCTGAGTCCTGCCATTTATTAGTTTTACCAGGATCTCTGTGCATAACTTTCTCTCTCTATGAACTAATGGTAATAATAGCTCGGTCTTCACTTATTTATAGCACTTGCACAGTGCCTGGCACACTGTGAGTACTCTGTAAAAGCTGGCTTCTATTACTATTTGTAAAATGTATACATCAATGGTACTTAGGTACCAGTAAATGTATATAGCTGAATTTATACAGCTGAATTTATCACACAGCTTTTTGGCCACTCTGTAGTCACTAGCACAAAACTAAGTTAATTCTATAAAAAATTAAATTTCTCAATATTGAGAAGATAAACTTATTTGCTCCCAATTTTTTTCTTTGAAATATTGGTATTCATAAAAATTAGACATATCTTCAAGCCAAATAATATTACAATAAAACCACACAGAAATAAGACACATGGCTGTTTTTCTTAGACTTGATTCTTTTGCTAGTTCCAAGAGCTAGGGATGATGTTTTGATTACTATTCGGCTGACACAAACTTTGTGTCAAAATACTTAAGAAGTATGTATTTGGAAAATAAAAATTAAAAATATGCAACAACAACAAAACAACAGCCTAAAGACTTACATACCTATCTTCGTTTTTGGCTTCCAAAGGAGGAGCAGGGCCTCTTGACTGACCAAGGGGGTCAAACACAGAGCCTGAGACACAATTCAAGAGTTCATACTTAATTTGCAACCCAGCATAACTGAAGAAAATATGAAACCTTGCACAAGTTACTTAATTTACCTATTTATTAAATGGCTTAGGTTACCTATTTATAAAATGGGCAGGATATTATTATATCTACATAAACATTTCATATATTAAGAAATTGGTAAGGTTTTTAACATACCTAAAACTATGTAAATAAAACTTGTGTGTTAATATGTAAAAACAAAAATGAGATACTGTCTAATAGTATTTACTTCTCCCCAGTAATCCATCCCTATTATGAACACTCAATTATCAATCATGTGAGTAATAACCTAGTATTGGCTTTTTAATTTTCCTTATTGGTATAATAAACATTAATTTTTGTCATCACAATTTTATTTTAAAACTATTATTTAACTTATATATTTAAATATTTTCACCCTCAATTTTTTAAATTGAGCTCTAACTTATATGAAATAAAACGCACACATTTTTAATGTACAAGTCAGTACACTGTGACAAATTACATGCCAGTGTAACTACCACCCCAACTGAGATGCAGAACATTTTCATCACCCCTTTCCTTTCTTAATGGTACCTAAAATAATGGCACATCTTATAATCAATGGCATGTTAGATTTTATTTAAAATGGTAATAATATTTATACATACAAAAACAGTAAAAAAAATGAAAACATCTAAAAAAATTTATTAGTAAAGATAATACAACAAACCTCTCAAAGCTGCTTTGGTAAAACCAGCTGCTCTCACTGCTGTCATAGGTCTAGTAACTCCATCCTTAAAAGAATAAGAATCATTTAGAAAGTATTCTTAAATAAGATCTACCTCTTATTTACAGTTCTGCACATGACACATATCTTAATATAGCCCTAATTTTTAATACTGATTTTTAATCACTATCTGCTTATTCCTTACTTCTGCCTCCTCCTATGTCAATCCTGTCTCTACTTTCCCTTTCTCCTATAAGATTTCAATTCCTTGATCTAACTGGGCTGACTCCCAGTTTGAAAAGAAAAAAACTCATGGGTTTTTATACATAGCTTATTAGCTAGCTACTTCCCTACTTTTGGTTGGTCTTCTATAAGCCTATGAGAGAAACCACAGAAATTTTTGTAAACAATAGCACAGGAAAAATAGGTCCCAGAGTACACCATACAAGCAAACTATCAGTCCTATGTCCACTCCCCAACGGGATTTCATTTGAGACCTGAGACCTGAGTAAATAAATCCAGAGACTTTGCCTCCAAATATTTAGAACAATCCAAACTTTAGTCCACGATTTAAAGAATCAGGATCTTTACATAAGTAACATCTTTAACGTTTTATAATATAATAAAGAAAAAATAAAATTTGGTAATAATATTCTAAGTCACCAGAGAGGCCCAAAATGAACAATCTCATGACAGAGATACCTGAATAGCCCCTGTCATTGGTCTTCCCATTGATGATGCCAAGGATGTCTTGGACTAGTAAACAGAAAACAAAGTTTAAGTGATTCTAAAAAACATCTACATTTAATTTTACAAATCAAGTTACAAAAGTTTTCTTCATAACTTTTTTTCTTCATTCTACTGGCAAGTAAACCTAACAATTTTTTCCATTTATCACCTCAGGATATATCAAACTATAAAACTCTAAAAGAGGTGTCAGCAAACTACAACCCTTAGCCTTTGTAAATAAGGTTTTATTGGAACACAGCCACACCCCATTCGTCTGCACTACAATGCAGAGTTGGGTAGCTGCAACAGAGATGATCTGACCTGCAGAGCCTAAACTGTCTGGCTCTTCATAGAAAAAGTTTGCTGTCTCATGTTCTGAAATGCCACCAGAAATCAAACTTATGAGTAACACATGCTTAGGCTGATTAATAAAAGCATGTTTCATATGACACACAGTTATATTATGTATAAGGCTACTTTCTTCATTCACATAAGGGGAAAGCATGAAGGCAAGTGCCCTGGACCTCTAGGTTCTGAAACCATTTTTCTGACCCCTAAGAAATATTATCATAAGGACTAGAAAAAGCTATTCCACCTCATTCTTCCATTTTTCTCCCATTCCTATATTATTTCATGTAAGCTAAAACATCCAAATTTGAACAAAATTTAAAATATTTTTCTTTACGGATTTTTATACAGCATCTTTACTCCAATGATCTCAAATAAAAGCAAGACTCAAATACATGCCTCTGAAATTTTTCTTAAATTTTATTTTTTCATGTATTAATTAGTAACATTTACAATTATAAACATCCTTACATTTATGTAACATCTAAATTCACATAAAATATATGAATTGAATACACATGAGACTTGGTTGTATTATATAGAAAATGAAAAGAAGTCAATTAACAAACACAAGGTTTACAAATAGAAAAAGGTAATAAAATATTTTCTGATATATTTATAATCAAAATGACTAGAATATTCAAAGCTATTAATCAAATTAGATTTTTATAATCTTCATTAACTACCCAAAACAGAAAATATGTCTGGGTGATGGACTGAAAGACAGCCAAAATTATTTAGAACTGCCTAAAGTGAACTCATGTATAAGAAAAAGCATCTTAATATCTTCGGCTTAAGAAAACCTACCCCATATCCGGTAGCTACAGGTCTAGTAACTGCTGTGCTTGGTATTTTAGCAGTTATCTTGGGGAGGAAAAAAACCATAGTTAATAGAATTCAGATTAAGCTATATAATAGAAAACTAGAAAAGAAATGGAAAATAGAGTCATATGTATATAATATTCAGAATAATTTCTTTTAAATTATCCTAAATATTAAGGAGCTCAGGTATTTTAAGTATTGAGAAGGAGATTTATCCTGGAATTAATTTTAAAGGAGAAAAGGGACTTTAGAATGACCTGAGGTGCCAAGAAGAAAGATTAGTTTTCATGGCTGCATCTATCATTCATTATGCATACTTATTAGTGCCACACACTAGGATTTAGAGTCAGAGAGCCCGGGTTTGAATCTCAATGCTCCCTCCACAGTGAGTGTAACAGCTTTCAGTGAGTTCTGTAAGCCCTTTCAGAGAATTATTGAACCTGAAGGTGGTTTTGGGAATCGCCTGAACTTGCAGTTGGTGTCAAAAGTGAGGACAGTCTTGTGGAGAACTACGTCCTCCAACTGTATAGTTGGCTAAACTCATTGCAGGGAACCACACTAAATGAATTTACATAAATGTGCTGGGCAAACTACTCACAAGATCCTTTCCATCTTCAGTGCTTTAATACGGATCATTATTTTTGCTAAATAATATGTATGGCAGGGAGGAAAGGGAGAAAGTGACTAAGTAAGGAAAGGACAGGAGGACATTTCATCTAAAGTAGAAGAGTTGCTATACATCAGAGTTTTTCAACTTTGGCACCACTGACCTTTTGCTGAACAATTCTTTATTGAGGGGGTGGGGGCTGCCTTGCACATTCTATGATGTTTAGCAGCATCTCTGCCTGCTACCCACTAGATGCCAGCAGCATTCATCCAAGTTGTGACAACCAAAAATATCTCCAGGCCAAATGTCCCCTGGGGCGAGTGTGCGGGAGGACTGAGAACCACTGCTAACAGTAGTGAGCAGGTGGGGAGAAGCAGTTTTAAAAAAGGAACATTAGGCATAAAACTTTCAGTACTTCACTTAGTATCAACTTTGTTTATTTTCAACTACAAAAGAAGCTTGGCAGATTTCATGCACTGTGGAAGGCAGATGTTTATGCTTTGCATGACATATACAAAAAGTTATTTATTTTTATTGAGGTCACATTGGTTTATAATATTACATAGATTTCATTTCAGCTGTACATCATTATATTTCGATTTCTGTATAGACTACATTGTGTTCACCACGAAAAGTCTAGTTGCCATCTGTCACATGTGCCCTTTTATCCCTTTTGCCCTCCCCTCATTCCCCTTTGCCGCTGGTAACCACCAATCTAGTCTCTGTATCTATATGTGTGTGTGGTGGTGGGTTTTTTTGTGTGTGTGTGTGAGGAAGACCAGCCCTGAGCTAACATCCGTTGCTAATCTTCCCCTTTTTGCTTGAGGAAGACTGGCCCTGGGCTAACATCCGTGCCCATCTTCCTCTACTTTATATGGGACGCTGCCATGGCATGGCTGACAAGCAGTGTGTTGGCAGGCGCCTGGGATCCAAACCCGTGAACCCCAGGCTGCCAAGCACGAACTAAACCGCTGCGCCACCGGGCCAGCTCCCTAGTTGTTGTTTTTTTATCTTCCACACATGAGTGAAATCAAACGGTATTTGGCTTTCTCCAACTGATTTATTTCACTCAGCATAATACCCTCAAGGTCCATCCATGTCGTTGCAAATGGCAAGATTTCATCTTTTTTTATGGCTGAGTAGTATCCCATTGTGTGTGTGTGTGTGTGTACATATCACATCTTCTTTATCCACTCATCCGTTGATGGGCACCTAGGTTGTTTCCAAGTCTTGGCTATTGTGAATAATGCTGCAATGAACACAGGAGTACACATAACTTTTCAAATTAGTGTTTTCATGTTCTTTGGATAAATATCCAGGATTCGAACAGCTGGATCATATGGTAGTTCTATTTATAATTTTTTGAGGACTTTCTAAACTGTTTTCCCATATATGACATATACAAAAATCTGAACAATATTGAGAAAAATCACTCTATCAATTTATGTGCTGGTGGAAGATTAAAAATGGAGGGTCACTAATCCAAGTAAGAGTAATTTATAAATTAAGCACCAATGTTTTGAAGTATCAATAGTTAAGTAACTTTAAAATTAGAAATATTTTTTAAACAATTAGTACTTTAGATAAATATATTCCAATGCTTTACATAAATAATAATATTTATATTCTCAAAAGCATAAAAAAATCCTTTGATATAAAATACTTTGAAATTCACTTACTGGATACACTGAAAACTACAAAACATTGCTGAAAGAAATTAAAGACAACACAAATAAATGGAAAGACATCCATGTTCATGGATTGGAAAACATAATATTGTAAAGACGTCCATACTAACCAAAGCAATCTACAGATTGAATGCAATCCTTACCAAAATCCCAATGGCATTTTTTGAAAAAATAGAAAAATTAATCCTAAAATTTATTTGGAACCTCAAGGGACACTGAATAGCCAAAACAATTTTGAAAATGAAGAATAAAGTTGGGGGACTCACATTCCTTGACTGCAAAACTTATTACAAAGCTACAGTAATCTAAAAGGTGTGGGACCAGCATAAAGATAGATAAATAGACTAATGGAATAGAATAAAGAGCCTAGAAAAAACCTTCGTGAATATGGTCAAATGATCTTCAACAAGGGTGCCAAGACCACACAATGGGGAAAGGTCAGTCTCTCCAACAAATGCTGCTGGGAAAACTAGATAGTCACACGCAAAAAAATGAAGTTAGACCCTTATCTTACAACATATATAGAAGTTAACTCAAAATGAATTAAAGGCCCAAACATAAAACCTGAAACTATAAAACTCTTAGAAAAAAACATAGGGGAAAAGTTTCATGACATTGGACTTAGCAGTGATCCTTGGATGTGACGCAAAAAGCCCAGGTAACAAAAGCAAAAACTGACAAATGGGGCTACATCAAACTTAAAAACTTTTTTGCATCAAAGGGCACAATCAACAGAGTGAAAAGGCAACCTACAGAATGGGAGAAATATTTGCAAGTCATTTATCTGATAACGGGCTAAAATCCAGAATGTATAAACACCTACAACTTAAAAAAAAAAATCAAATAATCCAGTTAAAAAATGGGCAAAGAACTTTAACAGACATTTCTTCAAAGACAATATGAAAAGATACTCAGTGTCACTAATCATCAGAAAAATGCAAATCAAGACCCCAGTGAGAATCACCTCATACCCATTAAAACTGCTACTATCAAAAAAATAGAAAATAACAAGTGTTAGTAAGGAGGTGGAGAACCTGGAACTCTTGTGCACCCTTAGGGAGATTGTAAAATGGTGTAACTGTTATGGAAAACAGTATGGAGGTTCCTCAAAAAATTAAAAATAGAATTACCATAGGATGCAGCAATCCTCTTTCTGAGTCCAAAGAACTGAAAATGGTCTCAAAGAGATATTTGCACACCCATGTTCACAGGAGGACTATTCACAATAGCCAAGAGGTAGAAGCAACCCAAGTGTCATGCAACAAAATGTGATATACATATACTATGGAATATTATTCAGCCTTAAAAAGGAAGGAAACCCTGTCACATGCTACAATGTGAATGAACCTTAAGGACTTTATGCCAAGGGAAATAAGCCAGTCACAAAAAATACCAAATACTGTATGATTCCACTTACATGAGGTAACTAAATTAGTTAAATTCATAGAGACAGAAAGGAGAAGGGTGGTTGCCAGGCGCTAGAGGGAAGAGGAATGCGCAGTTGTTGTTCAATGGGTAACGCTTTTAGTTTGGGAAGATGAAAAAGTTCTGAAGATCTGTTTCAAAACAAGGAGAATATATTTAACACTAACTGAACTATATATTTAAAAATTGTTAAGATGGGGGGTTGGCCCAGTGGCGCAGCAGTTTAGTTCACGCTTTGGCAGCCCAGGGCTCACGGGTTCAGATCTCAGGTGCCGGCTGACGCACTGCTTGTCAGCCATGCTGTGGTGGCATCCCATATAAAGTAGAGGAAGATGGGCACAGATGTTAGCCCAGGACCAGTCTTTCTCAACAAAAAAGAGGAAGATTGGCAATGGATGTTAGCTCAGGGCTGTTCTTCCTCAAAAAAAAGAAAAAGAAAGAAAATTGTTGAGATGGAATAAAAATCAGAGCAGAAATAAATGAAGTAGAAACCAAAATAACAGCAGAAAGGATCAAGGAAACAAAAGGCTGGTTCTTTGAGAAGATAAACAAAATCAACAAACCCTTAGCCAGAGGCACCAAGAAAAAAAGGGAGAAGACTCAAATAAATAAAATTAGAAACGAAAGAGGAGATACCACAGAAATACAAAGGATTATTAGAGAATACTATGAAAAACTATATGCCAACAAATTGGACAACCTAGAGGAAATGGATAAATTCTTGGACACCTACAACCTCCCAAAACTGAATCGAAGAAACAGAGAATCTGAATAGACCAATCACAAGTAAAGAGATTGAAACAGTAATCAAAAACCTCCCAAAAATAAAAGTCCAGGACCAGATGGCTTCCCTGGAGAATTTTACCAAACATTCAAAGAAGATTTAATACCTATCCTTCTCAAACTATTCCAAAAAATAGAGGAAGATGGAATACTTCCTAACACATTCTATGAGGCCAACATCACCCTGATACCAAAGTCTGACAAGGACAATACAAAGAAGGAAAACTACAAGCCAATATTGCTGATGAACGTAGACGCAAAAATCGGCAACAAAATATTGGCAAACCGAATACAGCAATACAACAAAAAGAGCATACACCATGATCAAGTGGGATTTATACCAGGGACACAGGGATGGTTCAACAACTGCAAATCAATCAACGTGATACACCACATTAACACAACGAAGAATAAAAACCACACGATCATCTCAATCGAGGCAGAGAAGTCATTCGACAAGATCCAACACCCATTTATGATAAAAACTCTCAACAAAATGGATACAGAAGGAAAAGTACCTCAACATAGTAAGGGCCGTATATGACAAACCTACAGCTAACATCCTACTCAATGGGGAAAAACTGAAAGCCATTCCTTTGAGGACAGGAACAAGACAAGGGTGCCCACTCTCACCGCTCTTATTCGGCATAGTATTGGAGGTTTTGGCCAGAGCAATTAGGCAAGAAAAAGGAATAAAAGGACTCCAAATAGGCAATGAAGAAGTGAAACTATTACTATTTGCAGACGACATGATTTTATATACAGAAACCCCTAAAGAATCCATTGGAAAACTATTAGAAATAATCAACAACCACAGTAAAGTCGCAGGGTCTAAAATCAACTTACAAAAATCAGTTGCATTTCTATATGCTAATGATGAACTAACAGAAAGAGAACTCAAAAAGACGATCCCATTTACAATGGCAACAAAAAGAATGAAATATCTGGGAATAAATTTAACCAAGGAGATGAAAGACCTATACAACGAAAACTATAAGACACTATTGAAAGAAATCGATGAAGACATAAAGAAATGGAAAAATATTCCATGTACATGGATTGGAAGAATAAACATAGTTAAAATGTCCCTACTACCTAAAGCAATCTACAGATTCAATGCAATCCCACTCAGAATCCCAATGACATTCTTCACGGAAATAGAACAAAAAAAACTGAAATTCATATGGGGCAGCAAAAGACCCTGAATAGCTAAAGCAATCCTGAAAAAAAAAGAACAAAGCTGGAGGCATCACAATCCCTGATTTCAAAATATACTATAGAGCTATAGTAATCAAAACAGCATGGCACTGGTACAAAAATAGACACACAGATTAATGGGAACAGAATTGAAAGCCCAGAAATAAAACCACACACCTATGGACAGCTAATCTACTGGACAAAGGAGTGAAGAACATACAATGGAGAAAGGGAAGTCATCTTCTATCGCCATACACAAAAATCAACTCAAAATGGATTAAGGACCTGAAAGTGAGACCTGAAACTAGAAAACTCCTGGAAGAAAATACAGACAGTATACTAATTGACATCAGTCATAAAGGGATCCTTTCGGATTCCATGTCTACTCAGACAAGGGAAACAAAAGAAAAAATAAACAAGTGGGGCTTCATCAGACTACAGAGCTTCTATGAGGCAAATGAAACCAGGATCAAAATGAATAGACAACCCACCAGCTGGGAGAAAATATTCACAAATCATATATCCAACAAGGGATTAATCTCCATAATATATACAGAACTCACACAATTGAAAAACAAAAAAACAAACGACCCGATCAAAAAATGGGCAGAAGATATGAACAGACATTTTTCCAAGGAAGATATGCAGATGGCCAACAAACACATGAAAAGGTGTTCAACATCACTAATCATCAGGGAAATGCAAATCAAAACTAGACTAAGCTATCACCTTATACTCCTTAGAATGGCTATAATCACCAAGACAAAAAACAACAAATGTTGGAGAGGTTGTGGAGAAATGGGAACTCCAAATTCACTGCTGGTGGGAATGCAACCTAGTGCAGCCTCTATGGAGATTCCTCAAAAAAATTAAAAATAGAAATACCTTAAGATCCAGCAATCCCACTCTTGGGCATCTACCCAACAGACACGAAATCAACCATCCCAAGAGGCTAACACACTCCTATGTTTATTGCAGCATTATTCACTACAGCCAAGACGTGGAAGCAACCCAAGTGCCCCTCGACTGATGATTGGATAAAGAAGACGTGGTATATATATACAATGGAATACTACTCAGCCATAAAAAAGACAGAATTGTCCCATTTGCAACAACATGGATGACCCACAGGGTACTATGTTAAGTGAAATAAGCCAGAGAGAGACGGACAAACACCACACGATTTCACTCGTATGTGGAACATAACACCACACGATTTCACTCGTATGTGGAACATAAACGAACACACGGACAGAGAGAACTGGTTGGTAGTTACCAGGGGAAAGGGGGGTGTGGGGTGGGCACAAAGGGTGAAGGGATGCATTCATATGGTGACAGACAAATAATAATGTACAACTAAAACTCCACAATATTATAAACTATTAAGACATCAACAAAAATTTTTTAAAAAATTGTTAAGATGGTTAATTTTATGTTATGTGTTTTTTGCCATAATAAAAAGAAATTCACTTACGGGAAGTCTTCTGCCATGACTAGTTCTCACAGCTTGCTGAAAAGCTGTGTCATTCTCCAATTCCTAAAATAAAAAGGCAAATTTAGCATTCAACATGAAGCGAGAATTTTTTTTAAAAAATGTTTAACCTCTTCTGTTTGGTATTCATGATCCTCTATGATTCATCTTACCCCATCTGTTGATATCCAGGTCGGGGGCTCGAGCAATCCTGTTCTCAAATCTACCCCTTCACACTACCCAAAATATCAAGGCTCCTTCCTCCCCTAGAAAGAGGAGTACTGATAATGTTAGTCAATTTGAAGGACATTAGCCACTGTTTAAATGGGTGATCGATTATGCCTGGTTAAAAGATCCAGTACACAAGGATATGGCCTTTCTTCTGTTTCTTTCTTCCAAGTAGCTAGAGCAGTAAGAAGAGAGAGGCAAACCTCTTTCTCCCTCTCTGTCTTTCCTCTCTCCCTCCCCTCTCTTCTTCCATATGCTGGGACCACGACTATTAGCCCTACCTGAGAAAGCCTTAGGACAAAAAAGGCCATATTCTCTACAAGCAATGGGCAAACAATTTTTCTTGTTCTATTTCCATTTGCCCAAGTGAACATGTCTTTTCATCTCACTGGAGAGGTAAAGTCTGAGATTCAGACTAGAGCTAACCTAGGCAAACTGAGGGCTCCACAGAGCCCAACCTACAATGTCATTTGGAACCAAAGCCTCAGTTGAAATAAAATGGTCTTATGCTTTGCTGTTTCCTGACCTGTACTCATATTCTCCCTCAGGAAACTTGAGGAAAGGAACATTAGTTAAGGGCAAGATACAAGTGTTCCTGGGTTTCCTGGACAAATGTCGTTTTTAAAAAGACTCTCTCAAAAGCACTCAGTCTTACCAACCACGAGTCTAACCAGCCTTTATTTCCCACTCCTTCACCAACACAAACTCTGGCTCTAACCCTTCATACACGTTTTATGTGCAATTCTCATACTCGCCTCTGATTTATTTGTCTGCTTCCCACAAAAAATACTTGCTGACTAGTAAAAAATAAGTACAAACAATACATAGAAGAGTCAATATCAATTAATTTTTTAAACCTACAGACAATTAAAGTAAAATGTTTATATAACCAGGATATTAATACAATACACTTTAAACATGTTATTATGTACACGCATTCTTCTTTAATTTTTACTTTAATCTTTATAACCTTCCATATCAATTAAATAAAATTAAATAAGGACACAATTCTCAGTTAGCCACAGAAACTAGGCAACTTTCATATGAACTATAAAGCCAAGGGCAACCTTCAGCATAATTAATTATACTACTTTGGCAGATGTTTTTTGGAAAAAGAAGTCTTCCAATATTCCTAAACTATTAGCAAAATTTGATTAAGCAGTTCAATGAATTCTAATTGACTAACAAACTAAAATTGTCAACAAACTCTCCAAACACAAATATCAAACTAACACATCTTTTGTACTTTTTTCTGTTCATGATTTGATTAACAATTTGCAAATCTATGGAACATCTTAACAGCTTTTCAAGTAATACAGTTATATATTAAACTTGTTATTATTCCAATTAATGAAGATAAAAGAAACCATGGGCAAACCAAATATCATTTTTATTTTACTGTATAATTTATTTTTCTGTCTGATATTCTCAATATTCGCTTCAAATTAAATAATGAAACCACACTGTGATGACCTGAGGGGTTAGGAAGTTTCTCTGGTGCTTTAAAAATAATCATATTCATGGTCTATTAATTTCACTTCTAAGACTCTATCCAAGGAAATGTTTGAACAAAATACATAAAGTTATTTATGTATAAAATTGTTCATTACATTGTTGTTTCTTACAACAGCAGAAAGCTGGAAATAAATATCCTATGTTCAGAAAATAGTTATAACCAACTGTATACATTCAGTACTATGCAGCCATTAAAATTATATTTATTTAAATTTTTAGTATCATGAAACTTTGCTTATGATGTAGCTGAATGTAAAAAAGCAAACAGAAAAGTATATGTTAGTTCAATTCCAAACCTGCTAAAAGAAAACTGTATGTATGCACGAAGGAAAGACCAAGCAACAAAATGTTAACAGCTGTTATTTCTGAGTGATGGGATTATGGATAATTTTGTTTTTTGACAATGAGCATGTATATTTTTTATACACGTAACTTTTATAACTGAGAGAAAGGGGGAGATTTCAATGGTTTTCATAATTTATACTAACTTAGGACAAAACATCAGGTGCTATATCTAATAAAAATAAATCCTATCAGGTGATAGGATTTATGTCATTTTGTTTCTACAATGATCAGTATCTCGTAGATTTTTATTTCATATATAGTAAGTGAATGGTCTCTATTTTCTTTCCTTGTTTTCTTTCTAGGTCTCAAATTCACAGACCACCATTTTTCTCCAGAGGAAAAAAAACAATTCAAAAATGACTAAAGCTATATGAAAAACTGTAGAATAGAATGAGATTTTCTAAATTGGTTTAAAGTCCTAAAAAAGCTAATATTAAATTCTTATATACTAGCAAGTAAATTAACACCCATAACCTTCATTCTTACTTTATTCACAAACTTGTTCAAGACGAGTTTATAAAGAGTTGTTTTTTTTATAATTCGGAGGCTATAACTCTTATAATGATGTAAAAAGATTAAAATATTCAATTTGGTAACAATCTCATCTTTTAAATTACTGTACCACTAAATATTACACTGATATAGATTTGTGGACATAAATGGATATTCATAAAAGAAAAAATGCAGATTACAGTACACACAACATGATACCATTTTATCCAAAAACATATAGAGATATACATGTATCTACACAGGTAAATGTTTGGCAAGATAAGCACTATAAGTTAGTTAATGGTTATATCTGGGTGCTGACAGTTTCTATGATTTTAATTTTTCTTTATACTTATTTCTATTTCCTAATTTTTCTATAAAACACTTATATAATTTAAAGAAGAAAAATAACTCTACATGACATTCACAATTTAGAGCACTAAAAAAACCTGATTTTAGGTAATTCAAGTGATCTAAATCTTTTAACTTACACATTCAGATAACTAGTGCTGAAGAACACAAGTCCATAATTGATACTCATTTCCATAACTTTTCTCATGATTTTCCCTTCTGCTGCTATTATCATTATTGGTAGAAATTAGTAGAGTCTTCAGTAGTAGCACTTTTCTAGGCTTTTAAACAGCTTATTTAATTTAAAGCATAATAAAGCAGAACCCTCAAATCCAAAGTTTTCATGAACCAGCTGGTTAACAAAGACGAACGTAAAAAACAACCAGATTTTTTTTTTTTTACCTCGGTATCATAAGTTGGATTGTAGTCATTATAACCAGAATAAAGATCATCTTCATCTGTCTCTGGGGCCAGGTG
This sequence comes from Tapirus indicus, assembly GCA_031878705.1. Taxonomy (NCBI): domain Eukaryota; kingdom Metazoa; phylum Chordata; class Mammalia; order Perissodactyla; family Tapiridae; genus Tapirus; species Tapirus indicus. Next base: position 83,590,006 of record CM062930.1, on the reverse strand, counting down.
TACATTTTGCATCATTTGTACCTATGGAAAATTGGCAGTGTAAATATGTTCTTGGTATAAGAAATAATTCTTAATTGAAACAAAATATAACTAACAAACTTTCCAGTCAAATTTACCTCTACTTATTTTTATGCCTTAAAATTTTTTTCATGTCAAATTCTCAAAACTAGGTGTCAAAACACTCATTCATTGCCCTCATGTCACATTTATTCCACACCTACTACATTAAAGGACAGTGACAGGCACTAGAGAGGGGTACAGTTGATTGTACTGATTTTCAAGGAACTCAGCATCAAGTGCAGAAAAAAGGTATGTAATAGTCAATCACAATGCAAGGCAGAAACCACTACACACCTACGAGAATGGCTAAATTACACAGACAAACAACAGAAAATGTCAGCAAGGATATGGAGAAACTAGAATATGCATATATTGTCCATAGTAGTGGAAAATGGTACAATTTTGGACAAAAGTCAGGCAGTTTCATAAAACTGACATGTATCTCTTATGATCCAGCAATTCCACTCCAAAGTACTTACCCAAGAGAAATGAAAACATGTCTACAAAAAGATTTCTGTAAGAATGATCTTGGAGCTTTATTCATAATAGCCAAAGCTTAGAAACAGACCAGGTGTCCATCAACAGCATGGATAAGCAAAACGTGGCATATTTATGCAACAAAGTACTATTCAGCAATAAAAAATAATGCATTGATGACATATAACAATATGGAAGAATCTGAATCATGCTGAGTGAAAGAAGGCTCACACAAAACATTATGTATTGTTTCACTGATCTGAAGTTCTAGAACAGGCAAAACTATGCTGGAAAACAATCAGAACAGTAGTTGCTTCTTAATAGCTGGGGGTAGGGACTGAATGGAGAAGGGCATGATGGGATTTTCTGGGGTGACAAATGTTCCGTATCTTGACAGGGGATTGGGTTACACAGGTGTATGCATGTGTGAAAACTCAGCAAATGCATATTTGAGATATCTGCTTTTCATTATTTGTTAATTTCTTCTTGAAAGAAAAAACTGTAAGCAAAAATTAACTATAGTTAATATGCACACTTAAGTATTTAAGGGAAAGCTGAGTATCTGTAAGTTAGCTTAAAATGCATAAAAATAACATGGATAAATGGACAGATATGCGATAAAGCAAGCACAGAAAAATGTTAATGGTAGAATCTATGTAGCAGGCATGATGTTCACCATAAAATTCTTTAAACTTTGCTGTACATTTGAAAGTTTTCATAATAAAGTGTTGAGAAACAATGCAAGACAGAATAAAACAGATGTCAAAGCAAAGTAAAACAGAAGCATGGGAGAAAGGTAATTATTGTATTCATACACTGTAAATGTATTACCAGAAGAATCTGAGAAGAATCAACCAAATTCAGTCAATATTTTAGGCAATGGGGAGGCTAGTTAACCAAGAAATGTAGTCTTGAACTACCTTGTCCATCTTAAAATATGTATTTTCTTTAAAGCTTGTACAATTTTAAGCATGCCAGTAAATTCCTACAAAAATTTCAGCTTAATCTTATTGCTCAGTATATTGCCAAATAGATGAGGTTGATACCGAGCAAGGTATCTGCTCCCTGCAAGACAAAAGCCAGTCAGTCAACAGGCAAGGCCGTGGAAAGAAAGCACTTTATTAAGTGATGAGCTAGCTGACTGGAAGATGGCAGACTATCCTTCTAAAGAAAACATCTTAAAGGGGAACTGATTTGGAAACTACTTATATAAGGCAAACAGGGTTGGGGAAGGGGCTCAGGAATGCCAGGTGATAGACGACCGGAGACCGCTGGGGGCCTCTCCAGAGACAAAAAGTTTCCAATCTGCTGAATGTGACATTCCTGAGGAATCTAAGAAAACATCAGGTACTTCCTTATTCGGGACAGAAAGAACGGTTCGGGGACGAAGACATAAGTTTTCTGCTAACAAGTTATTCTTCCTACTGGCAACTGATTAGTTTGCCTGTGTGCAGTTCTAAGCATTTTTCCAAAGCACACTGTGAGAATAAGACAGGGAGGGGAGCATGTGCCCTTAGGGGCTTAAGTTTAAAGAGTCCTCTGCACGGGCACCACTGTCTTTCATATTTCTTTATACGTCACATGTGCAAATTTGGGAGGGTTCTGTGTGTTGCATGTGGTGGATTTTTAGTCTGTGACACCTTAAGTTTACAGTCAGTCATTGTAGCTTCTCAATGCTCTGCGCAATGCTTAGGCAGGCAGGAGGGGGGCTGTCAGCGAGATACTCTCTTAACTTTGGTTACTTTATTTTCCACATCAACCTTGTGGGTTCAGGCACAGTTTCATCCTAATCCAGGGAAATCTTAACTCCTTCACCCTCAGCTTCATGGCTACTCATAATCTTTTAAAAATTATTTTTATATAAATTCACATACCATTCACTATTTTTATGTAATTCACATACCATAAAATTTGCCCTTTTAAGGTATACAATTCATTGGTTTTTAATATATTCACAAGGTTGTGTAGCCATCACCACTATCTAATTCCAGAACATTTTCAAAACACCGTAAAGAAACCTGGGGCCCCTTAGCAGTCACTCTCCATTCCACCCTCCTGCCAGGCCATGGCACTAATCTACTTTCTGTCTCTAAGGATTTGCCAATTCCGGACATTTCATATAAAAGGAATCATCCAATATATGACCTTTTTGTGTCTGACTTCTTTCACTTAGCATAATGTTTCCAAGGTTTATCCACGTTGCAGCATTCATTCCTTTTTATGGCTGACTAATATTCCATGGTATGGATATACAACATTTTATCTATTCATTAATCAATGGACATTTGGGTTGTTTCCACTTTATAGATATTACAAATAATGCTGCTATGCACATTTTAGCATGGACATATTTTTCCAATTCTATTGAGTATACACCTAGGAATGGAACTGCTGTGTCATAAGACAACTTTACGTTTAACTTTTGGAGGAGCTGCTAAGACTGCTTTCCAAAGTCGCTGCATCATACTATATCCCACCAGCAATGTATGAAGGTTCCCATTTCTCCATGTCCTAGCCAACACTTCTTATTGTCCCTCTTTTTGATTGTAGTCATTCTAGTGGGTGCGAAATGGTATCTCATTGTGGTTTTGATTTGCATTTCCCTGATAACTTATGATGTTGAGCATCTTTTCATATGCTTATTGACCACTGTATATCTTTTTGGAGAAATGTCTATTCAGATGCTTTGCCCATTAAAAAAAACTGGGTTGTCTTATCTGAATTATAAGAATCCTTTCTATATTCTGGAAACTAAACCTTATCAGATATCTGATTTGTAAGTATTTTCTCCCATTCTGTGTACTATCCGTTCATTTTCTTGATAGTGTCTTTTGAAGCACAGAAGTTTTTAATTTTGATGATGTACAATTTATCCATTTTTTTCCTTTGATTGCTTGTGATTTTGGTGTCACATGTAAGAAATCACTGCCTAACCAAGGTCAAGAAGATTTCCACCTATGTTTTCCCTTAAGAGTTTATGGTTTTAGTGCTTACATTTAGGTCTTTTGAGTTAATTTCTCATTACTTTTTAGAGATGAAAATTCACTACTATGACAGCAAGTGTCAATCAGATAGAAACATTCATTCCAAAATACCTCCAAAAGGTATTAAAAGTCACTGGAAGAAAATATACAAAATAGTTTACCTTAAAAGCTTTAGCTCAGATAATGCCAAACCTGCAGTTCTCAAACTTCAGCACGCCTCCGAAACCTAAGGGCTTGTTAAAAGATTCCTACTCTGCCCCACCAGAGTTTCTGATTCACTAAGTCTTGGGTGCGAGTCATCACCACCCCCTCCATCCTTTAGAATGTACATTTCTAACAAGTTCCTAAGTATTGCTGATGCTGCTGGTCTGAGGACCACACTTTGAAGATTACTGTGCTAAATAAGAACTTCCTGATTATGAGCCCTATTTCAGTCAGTTTGGCTTACACTTATGCCATAAAAACAAGCAACTTTTAGAATTAGAGATCCTTTCTGCTGGTTGCAACCAGATTGAAAATAGTTTACACCTGGAAGAGACTTTAGCTGAACAGACACCTAGTGAACATGCTAACTTGAAAGATGTGGAGAGCAAGGCCAGGAAAGGTCATGTGACATTCCATGGCTAACAGCTATGGGTGGCAGAACAACTCAGGTCTTCTGGAGTCTCCAAGCTATTTCGAAAGCAGTTGACACACATAACAAGCCTCCCATGTTGAAATATAATGCCACCTCAGTATAAATTAAATGCCAACTATCGGTGGTGAGCACGAGGCAGTCTACACAGAAACTGATATATAATAATGTACACCTGAAATTACAAAATGTTATAAACCATTATGACCTCAATTAAGTTAAAAAAATATATAAATTAAATGCCAGTAAAACCTTTTTTGAAATGTGCAAGTTATTATTATGGTACTTCCCTACTGACTATGCTGGACAGTCCCCATCCAAGATGCCTATTGTAGTTCCTCAAAAGCTCACAACCAGAAAATCCACGTGGTAAAAGAAAAAGGGGAATTCTAGGCCTAGAAGAATTGTGGAAAAACACAGTACTTCAAATCTTTGGATTCTTTTCATCTCTGCGAGGGTAAGTACATGCTTTATGCATTCTGTTGTGCACTCTCACACGTCATTCATTACACCTTTTATTAGACAATCAAAAGCTTTACATAATGGTCAACGTGTCTGCTGTGAAATTCCAGAGCTGGTGAAAAGGTCTAAGTGGGTTTTGAATTTCCCGGGTAAGGTGTGACTACGATCTGGAACAGCGTCCCAGGCGGGGCAACACTGCCTAGCCCTGTGCAGGAGGCCGACACAAGCCAGAGAAATCCGAGTCTGAAAATCAGTGCTGAGTTGCACAGCAGGCAGGCTTGACACCTTGAAGGACACTCCCCCGGAGGGGGAAGGAAGGAAGGAAGGGCCAGGCAGGCAGGGTCCCTTCGCTGTGCCCCACAAACCCACTCCCCACCCCTGCCGACTGTGGGGAGGACCTGGGCAGGGGGATGACCAGCGGGCGGCGGGGAGGGCGGGCGGCCCATGGCGGGGAGGAACCGGGCGGCGGGGTGGGGGCTGGGGAGACGCTGGGGAGGGAGCCCAAGGCGGGGAGGACTAGGGCGGGGGGCGGGACTGGGGAGGGTCAGGAGGGGGCGGCCCAAGGTGGAGAGAACCAGGGCTGGGGGGCGCGGAGGGAGACTGGGGAGGGGGATTGGGGGGCACTGCGTAAAGGCCGGGCGGGGGGCGGCCCAGGGCAGGGAGGACCGGGGCAGGGGGAGGACCACCGGGCGGCAGGGAGGACCGCGGTGGGGGGGTCGGGGGAAAGGCCGGGCGGGGGGCGGCCCACGGCCGGGAGGACCGGCGCGGGGAGGGAGGGCCGCCCGTCGGGCCAGCCACAAGCCTCGGGCCCTGCGCACTCCTCCTACCTCTCGGCGAGGGGAACGAGGCGAGTGCGGCCGAGCGCCGGGACGGCGCGGCTTCTCCGCGAGTCTCCTCAGACCCGCCACAGGGCAGGGCGGGCGCCGGAGTCGTTGCCCCGCGCGAAATCCAAGGAAGCCGCTCCCACAGGCCTCTGCGCCAGGGGCGGGGCGGGGCGCGGAGGAGCGGGGGGCGGGGCGCGGAGGAGCGAGGGGCGGGGCGCGGAGGAGCGGGGGGCGGGGCCGGAGGGGCGGGGCCGGAGGGGTCCACGGAGGGAGGGGTCCACGGAGGGAGGCGGCGGCGGCCTGTGTGTGGAGGGTGGCGGGGAGGGGTCCTGGCGCGGCCTCTGGGTGGGGTAGGAAGGACAGGAACCAAGGTCTTTTACAACCCGAGGACATCAGCCGGAAAGCAGGGTACCAAAGAGGACACCAAGTCACCACACGGTTCTCCTGTAGCTCTCCACTGCACGCAGTTGTGAGCCTTTGAATCCCGTTTTCTGTGTGGTCGCTGACTCCGTTTAGTCACCCGATTCAGTTTCTCGCAGAGGAGATGCCTGTCTGGGAAGCCTCAGCTCCTCTTCCCTCCCTCTGGTCTGCATTCGTGGTCCCCCCGCACGCTGTGCACCCCTGTATCACAGCTCCTAAAGTGTCTGGTGAGTGCCTTGAAGGGAAGGGACTGAAGCTGTGTCCCAAACGCCTAGAACCAGCTTCACAGTAAAGCTTAATAAATGCAATACGAATGAGGAATTAAAGTCATACTTGTTTAACATTATTAAAGTCTGTTTAAAATTTTAAGGATAAATGGGGGGGCGGGAGGGGGACCGGGAAGTCTGAAGACACCACTATTTAATGAGTTTTAAACGTTAAGTACACGTTGGGAGACAGTTCTCCAGGAGTTGCTTGCTTTTGTTCTAGACTATTGTGATGGTTAATTTCATGTGTCAACTGGACTAGTCCATGGTACCTGGTTTTTTGTCAAACACCAGTCTAGATGTTGCTGTGAAGATTTTTTTTTTGATGTGATTAACAGTTAAAACAGTAGACTTTGGGTAAAGCAGGTTACCCTCCATAATATGGTGTTTCTCATCCAATCAGGTGAAGGACTTAAAAGACTGATGTCCCCTGAGGAGGAGGGAATTCTCACTCCAGACTGAGTTGCCACATCAGCTCTTCCCTGGGTCTCCAGTTAGCTGGCTGCCCTGAAGATTTAGGGTTTCCCAGCCCCCATCAATTGCATGAGCCAATTCCTTACAATAAATCTCTGTGTGTGTGTATATACATATATATATGTATATGAATCCTTCTGATTCTGTCTCTATGGAGAACCCTGACTAATACAGTTTTTTCAAAGGTGTTTGTGTAGGGAACAGCTTTGGAAGATTGAGATCATCGTCCACTTAACAGTGCAAAAGGCAGGTCTGCTGCTGTCCGGTATGTTAATGATAATGTCTCCCTCTGGGGCAAATGCTGGGCACTTGAGCTTGAAGTCTATTATAAAAGATTGAGGTTCCCTAAGTTTAGGGTTCCCCAGCTGTGACATAAACTTGTTGCATGTGCAGCATCCACCTGGGCTACACCCATGGGACTTGGGAGGCAAGGTGCACTGAAGGGAATGTGAAGCTCACTGCTCACAGGGCTGTGAACACAGTCATGTGCCACATCACGACCTTTTGTCAATGACGGACTGCGTATGTGACAGTGGTCCCGTAAGGTTAGTACCATACAGCCTAGGTGTGTAGTAGGCTATACCATCTAGGTGTGTGTAAGTACACCCTATGATGTTCGCGCAACAAGGAAATCGCCTAATGATGCATTTCTCTGAATGTATCCCCGTTGTTAGCGGTGTATGACTGAAATAAAGTCCTCTGTCTCTGACCCTGATACTTTCTACCAGCTTTCATGAAACCGTCAGCTTATTAGCTTGGAAGTGGGGTAAGAGCAGATACAATTCTTGATCGTGTCTAGCTCCAGTGCCTAGCCCAAAGCAGATGTTCACTACATATTTGTTGAGTTAATCAGTGAACACTGCAGAGTGCTTCTTTCAAGTCACTACACTTCAATATATAAGACAATTTTCATTTTTCCTTTAGGTCCCCAGGCTATAAATTTCCAGCTCCCTCAATTTTTTTTTGGGGGGGGGGGAATTGGAAACAAATTCAGGTTCCTTCAAACTTGGTTGCTCTTTAAGCATGAGAGAGTTACTTGCCCGGGGAGTGGTCCATCATCTCCTTCATTTTAAATATTGTCATTTGGCTACTACTTATTGAGCACACACCTATATTGCCAGACAAAATGTTAGGGCCACATAGCTTGTACTACTAGAACACAAGCTCCACAGAGAACAGAGATTTTAGTCTTTTTTGTTCTAGACTATATCCCCAGTGCCTAGAAAAGTGCCTGAAAACAGTTGGCTCTCAATAATATTTATTGAATAAATTGTCAGGGCTTGTAATGAATCACATACAGAGGTGGGGGTGACGAGAAGGAAGCAACAAGTAGGAATCCCAAGTTTGGCATAAGCAGTGGAGTAAAAGCTAGTGCCATTTATTAGGATGAAGGATACTAGAGGAGACGCAGGCTTGAGAGAGAATAAATTTCGTTTTGAACATGTTGAGTTTCAGATGCCTGGGGAATGTGCAAATAGAGATGTTCGGTCGGAAACTGTATATAAAGACATAAAGCTCAGAGAAGAGATTCCGTCTGGAGATATACATTTGGGATTCACTGGCTCCTAGAATCGATGCACTCGAAGCCAGGGAATGAATGAGACTGCTATAGGGGAGGAGGATGTAGAGGGACAGGAAAAGAGAGCCTAGAACTGAGCCTTAGAAAGCCAGGGAGCTTTGGGGTCAGCCTGGTGGTGTCATGGTTAAGTTCACGTGCTCCACTTCAGTGGCCCAGGGTTCAAGGGCTCGGACCCTGGGTGTGGACCTATGCACTGCTCATCAAGCCATGCTGCGGTGGCATCCCATATACAAAGTAGAGGAGGACTGGCACAGATGTTAGCTCAGGGACCATCTTCCTCAAAGAAAAAGAGGAAGGTTGGCAACAGATGTTAGCTCAGGGCCAATCTTCCTCACGAAAAAAAATGGGCTGGCACTGTGCCATAGCAGTTAAGTTCGCACATTCCGCTTCAGCGGCCTGGGGTTCGCCGGTTTGGATCCTGGGTGCAGACCTACTCACCGCTCATCAAACCATGCTGAGGTGGCGTCTCATATAGAAGAGCTACAACTCTACAACTACACTGGGGCTTTGGGGAGAAAAAAGAAAAGAGGAGTATTGGCAACAGATGTTAGTACAGGGCCAATCTTCCTCAAAAAAAAAAAAAAAAAGAGAGAGAAAGCCAGTGGGCTTTGGGAAGGGTTGGACCAGAGTGTGGCTGCTGACCAGAATGACTTGTGCTCTGGGTGTTGTCCAAGGAAAACAGGGATGTGAGAGGAGGTGGATTTATACCTGATTGTCACCGAGAGGGTCTGGGCACATAGTTCTAACAGAATTCTGCTATAGCCTGAAAGAAAGGCTCAGTGGCTCCGGTAAGAGGTGCAATAATCTCCTTATTCATGGTCAGCTGTTCATGGCAGCTCAGATCATCTGCAGTGGCCAGCAGCCAGGAACAAGTAAGCAGCAGCCTCGTGGACATTTATTCAGTGGAGGTGGGGGAGGACGGGCATATTCAGTCTGGTTTTCTATGTTGGGTTGATGCTCTCACGGTCTCAGGGTCAGTGTTCTTAAAGGTCTTAGTTGTCTGTCATTCATCAGTAATTCTGTCTAGCCTGCTACATTTCTCCCCAATCATTGCACCTCTCTCCAGCCCCCTACCACCTGGAGGGTCTAGGCAACTATCTTCTCTTGTCTGTCTGGTTACCATAACTTCCTAACTTTTCTCACTGCTTCCTTTTTACTCTTCCATCTTGCTCTCGTTCAATCTATTCTCCACACTGTAGCCAAAGTGATCATCCTTAAGTGAAAATCTGATCACATTGTTCTCTGCTCAAAACCTTTTGGTGCCCTCTCTCCCTATGCTGCCTTGACCTCTGGACAAAGTCTAAACTCCATAATGTGGCTTTTAAGGCCCGTCACAGTCTCAGTACTCAGGATTCTTTGTTGCAGCCAAGAAAAACCAATTCTTGCTAACTTAAGCAGAAAAGGAACTTTTTGGAAGATATCAGGTAACTCATAGAATTAATAGAGAAGCTAAAGAACAAGGCTTGGAAAAACAACAGAAGCTCAGGGAGGTGAGGCACAGTCAAATCTGTACCACGGGAATAACCTGCCTAAGTTATGGAGACCAACCCTCCCAGTTTGGTGAGGACTGAGGGATTTCCCAGGATGTGAGATTGTCTGTTGTAAAACCAGGAAAATCCCTGGTAAACCAGGACAAATTGGTCACTCTACTTAGTCTACTGCTGTAGGTACCTGCCATCTTGATACCTTGATGCCTGCCATTGGACATGTTGTCACACAGCTGTATTCTGTTGCTTCTGGCACTCTCTGCCTTACCACTAGACTCTGGGTTCCACCAAGGGCACTGTGAACCATTTCTAACCATCTTGTCCTTCATCTCCCTCCCCCCTCCTGAGTCAAAGCCCCAGAGAGGAATGTGAGTTGGCTGTTTAGGTCAAATGCCATGTCCTGGCTTCCAGGGAGCTCAAAGAAAGGGTATCTGCTCCCCTTAAGCTTCCTCACACCTACTTTGGGATTCTCCTAAAACACAAAGGCTGTTCAGATGTTGGGCAGCCAAAAATGACAAATGTCCATGACATCTCCCCTCCCCTTGCCCTCCTCTTGTACATTATGCCCCAGCCACACTTAACTTCTTTCAAGGCACTGGAAGGTATCATGATCATGCTATTCTCTTTTCCTAAAATGATCGTTCCTACAGTCCGCTTCGCCTAGCTACCCCTTTCTTGAGGAGGCCTTCCCTAATTCCGGTGTATTAGTCTGCTAGGGCTGCCATAACAAAATACCAGAGACTGGGTGGCTTAAACCACGGAAATTAATTTTCTCACAGTTCTGGAAGCTAGAAGTCCCAGATCAAGGTGTCAGCAGGTTTGGTTTCCTCTGAGGCCTCTCTCCTGAGCTTGCAGATGGCTGCTCTCTTGCTGCCTCTTTACGTGATGATCTGTCTGTGGAAGCACCCCTGGTGTCTCTCTCTGTGTCTTAATCTTCTCTTTTTATAAGGTCACCAGTCAGGTTGGATTAAGACCCACCCTAAGGGCCTCATTTTAACTTAATTACCTCTTTAGAGGCCCCATCTCCAACTCCATCCCATTCTGAGGTACTATAGTTTAGGGCTTCAACATAGGAATTCTGGGGGACATGATTCAGTCCATAACAGCTGGTCTATGTTAGGTCCTATGTATTCCTATACCATGTTGACCTTCCACTATCAGAGCATATAACATAGTTTCATAGTTACTATTTAGTCATAAAAGTTTACCCAAATTTACCACATATTACAGCTTACCAGTGGATTACCACCCTGGCATGGCAAAACTTGGTTTATCTAACAAGTAATCGATTAGGCACTATGAAAAGCTTTCACCTGTTCTGCCCAGAAAAATACCATGAAATGCAGTGATTGTCTGTTCAATGTTTAAAATTGTCATGACATTTTTTTTACCCTAAAGGTTAAAAGCAAATTAGCCTGAAAATGCAGAATGAAATTTTTTTTCTCCTTTTTCAAATAACTGAGACCAGTTCTTTCCTGGGGCTAATGACCGACCAATAAAACTTATAATCCTTTTAAAACTTATTAGGAAGATAATCACCACTCAGTGTTGTGAAAATATGATCACTGAAGTTCCAGACCCCTTTTTCTTTTACTGTTTGTGTGACGAGGCAGCAAACTATACTCCTACCTGTGTGTTTTATCAGGGTCTCTTTTCGTGTTGGAAAGGAAAATAGTAGGCTGAGTTTTGCATATTCTACCTCAAATGTACTGTACTCTCTTCCTTCAGAGCCACCTAAGTGAGATTGATATTTTTTAATATGAAAAACACTGTTTTTCCAACTGGCACCAATCAAGTCCATAGAAATCATCCTCATGGCACTTGGGGAGGATCTTTTGATCCTAAATTGTAGATAGACAGGGTACTCACAGTTTAACCAAAGTATCACACTTTGTGCTTAGGCTTGCAAGATTTCTTATTTGCAAATTACAAATTAACTTTAACTTGCCAATAATTCAATCTCTTCTAAAATAAATGGACCTTGGGCCATAAACTACCCTAATGAAAGGGTCCTCTGTCCATTCATACCACAAAAACCACAGTCATTAACAAGCAGAAATTAATATGTAACATACAAGGAAGCATGAGGTGTTTTAAGTTGTACCCACACTATCAACTGCCCCAATGGTAGCATATGAAATAAACAAGACAGAGTGAGGGAATTCTAATTTATAACTAGAGAGTACTCACTAAAGTCCAGCCACTAATCTTGTAGTGTATTGTTTGCCAGAGAGGAATTAGGCAAGGTAGATAACGACTAGGTATTATCATAACTTTTAAAGGATCAAAAAGGCAAGCTCTTGGCCTTCTAATGGTAAAGTAATCCAACTCAAAGGTGCACATAAAAATAAAATCAATGATATTGGCTACAAAATCACTCAAGTATGCTAGTCATTCAGTCAGTACAAGGCATTCAGTTGCTTTTGCCTCTTCTTTCTCTTTTGAATCCCTTTTGTTGTCCTGGATCATTCTTTCCACTTTAAATCTAGTTCTAAAATGCCACAATCATGCTCCTAACGTTAGTCATTCCTAACCTTTTGGTAATGCTACCAAAAACTCTTGATGTGTACAACAAAGAAGAGCCTAACAATTGAATTGATTTGTGCAAATGTTGAAGGGGACAAAGAGGATTCTCTACCTGCTCTGGGTCCTTTCTGGCTGGGGTACAAATTAAATTGACATAAGGCTAAATAGCAGGAGAACAATCAAACAAAGCTTTATAGCATGTGTACATGGGAGAGACCAGGGAAACTGAATCCCTCTCTGGACAAAATGGCAGAGGTCCTTCTCTTAAATAGACAAAGGAGGATATTGAGGATTGAGTCAGCTATGGGAGATTACCAGAAAAGCACAGTAAGGTTATTATGCAGATTTAAGGCCTGCCTTCCACATTGACAAGTTTCTAGAGATAAGGTCATCTGCCCCTCTTCCCAGTACAGAGAAGGAGATACCTTTACAAATCCAGATTTCCCTTACAAATGTAAATGTTTGGTAAACAGAACTTCAGTAAGAATGAGTTTAGCAAAGACCCTCCCAGTCTATGGATACCCAGAGTTATCCAAGGTGATGGCCCATCCCAGGGACAGGCCTTCCATCCCAAATCCCTTTAGACAGTTGAGGGGAGGGAGTCAAAGTCTGCTTCAGAGAAAATAGACATTTTGAGGTGGCCAGTTCTGATCCCCCACAGTGTCTAGAATTGTTCATATATTTATCATGACTCTTCAATTTTCTTTTTAATTTTCCATCCCCAAATGATAGTTTTTCAGTAAGAAATGCCTGAGTTAACTGGAGATTTTAGACAGTTGTGTTTACCACTTTCTAGGTGTAAGCAAAACTTCAGTTTCTATTCCTATCAGTTTTGCCATCATTTTGCATGCATTTACTCAGTGCTGGTCCTCACGGGCCTTTCTATCCTTATTTTCTTCTGTTAAGGAGCAGTAAAGACTCTGGAAGCAAAGATGAAGTGCTGAGCAAAGGTTTACTATTAAGCAAGGGACCTGATCCAGATCAGATATTGGGCTCTGGGGACAAGACTCTGGGCACGGGGTCTCTGAGTTCTGGAGGCATCGTGGCTAATTGGCCAGGTGCTGTGTAAGCCTGTTTCTGCGTTTTGTCGTAAGGAAGTTTTCCTATGGGTGTAAGTGCTCGTTTCAGGCTAATGGTGCCTCAGTTGTCCTCGCTGATTCAGGATTATGGAACCCCAGTAGTCATTGTAGAAGTCAGGTCTACGCTGCCTCCTACAAATCAGGTTTGGTATCGTCATCATCATTGTCATCGTCATCACTAATACTATTCTCATAAGCTTCTGGATGTGGGGGCCATGCCTCATATTTCTTGGCATCTTCCACAGATGTGTAGAATAAATTTTTTTCATGTCTTAGCTTTTTCACCTATGAAAAGAAAATTGGAAGTTTAAAAAATAGACTCAAAAAATGTACTTGTAAGACATTGCAGACAACTTCAAGAAAACTTTTGGACCTGCACATTCTTTTATCCAACCCATAAAGCTTGCTAATCTGAGTCCAAACTACATTTAATAATTCAAGTTCACTTATATTGAGTATAATAGTTATCAATAACCACAGTATTAGTGATGAATAATTATTACATAATAATATAATTATAATTATATGTAATAATTACAGAACCACATAGAATAATTATATTATCATATAATTCTCATGATATAATATAATAACCAATTTAATAATTAAAGCATATTTATGCTTAGTCCAAATTACATTGAATAATTCAACTTTTTCTCTCCAAGTTCTGGAGATCTAATGCACAACATGGTGACTATAGTTAATAATATTGTATTATATACTTGAAATTTGTTCAGAGAGTAGATCTTAAATGTTCTCACTACAAAAAACTAGTAGTTATGTGAGGTGATAGATGGGTTAACTCACCGTATTGTGGCAGTCATTTCACAATATATACATGTATCAAATCATCACCTTGTACACCTTAAACTTATACAGTGTTATATGTCTATATCTCAGTAAAGCTGGGGGGAAAAGATATTGAAGGAGTTGGAGACACCAAAAGAAAGAGACAAAGATGACATGGGGGTTAGCTTGTAGATGTAGTAAAAACAGCCATGGGATCCTGTCCCTCACTTATCCTCAGGCCTAGAGAGTGTACAACTTAGGGGCATGGAGCTCTGGACCACGCTCCTCTGTTCCAGCTCTCAGATCTCAGGACTAGGGAAGCAAGCTTCAGTTCCTATAGAGAGAGCCAAACCTTACAGGCTAGCGAGATGAATATCTGCCCTCAATAATATATTTAACAATGCTGCACATCTATCATTTTGTTTGATTCTTAACAGTTTGAAATTCAGACAGGCTATTACCCAAAAGATGGAAAAGCCCGGACCAAAGAACCCAAACCCAATGATTTTCTCCCATTTGCCCATGGCCCCAAAACTTTTTCCTGAGAGAGGTAATGTCTTAAAAGGGCTTATGGAGCCACATAGCAAGGCAGACCTGACTCTCAGGTGTTTGCTTATTTCCAGAGACACACAGGGGAATAGACACTCAGGATTTGCCCACACAAGGCAGCTAGTAATTGACCTACCCCAAATGAAGTTGGGGCACATCCTGGAGGGAAGCCCTACTCTTGAGCTGCCTCCAGCACCGTTTCCCATGTCCCCTAATCCTCCTGCACAATGGGAAATTAGGAGGTTTCAGGGAAACAAAAAACTCATTAGCCAAATAACAGAGAGAGGATGAGGAGCTATTAAACTACAAAAACATACTTTGTACTGATACCTAGGACTCACAGTTTTGTACATCTTTAAGGGAATTGATCATTTTTCAGAAAGAGTTGTGTTGCAAGAGTTGCCACTGACACTGAATGCATCAGAAATAGGGCTCCTTGGTGTTAGACAGTACCAAGCCCTACTTTCCACACCTAATGTCAGGGCAACCAAAATGCAAGAACGGGCTGACGTCTTGGGTGTGGAATGGGGACAGGGAACACAGCGCCCAGGTGCTGGGACTATATTTTCTCACTGGGGTCACTAGACTGGCAGCCTTCGTGGCAGTTATTAACATTGAGAATTGAATATGAGTCTTCGGGCTTCAGGTAGGGACCCAGGCGATGAAAGGGCCTCTTCTTTTTGAGACCTGTCATCTAGAACTTCCACTGGCACTGGAGGCCAGAGCCTAAATTAGCCTGTCCCTTGCTTTGGGTCACAAGAACAAGTTTGGCTTTTATTAGGGAAATTAAGTGGTAGTTCAGGAACTTGTGGCTGTTGTCCCCTAGTTGCAGGGTCTGTTCCTTCTTTCTTTTGGGGACTGGAGAAAGGCAGATTATCAGGCAAGTTTAGGGCCCATGGCAATGCTTCAGTGTGGGAGAAAGTTTGTGCTGCCAAGAACTGGGGGGATAATTTCCCTATGTAGGGATTTTGGTCTGTCTCCTTACTGTGAGAGTAAAGGGATCATGATCTAACCAGTCCTGTGTAGCTGTTGCCATGTTATGAGTGTGTGTTCAGGGCCCTATCTGCCAACAAGTAGTTATTCTTGAAAATAAAATAAAAACTAGTAAGTTTAAACACAGTATACATTATGCAAATCCTAAAAATGATTTTCAAACGAACAAGCTTTAGAAATAAATTGTCATTATAATTTTTCAATTGTAACACATGATTTCATATGGTTGTTCAATAACGTTTACATAGTCGTTTTGCAGTGTTTGAATATTTCTTACAGGCCACATTTTCTTAAAAATATTAATGAACATTTCTTCTTTATTAAAAATATGTAAATAAAATGCTATAAAACTATAAAATAACTTATGATTTTGAGAATTCCTGAGAGTTCAAATTTCTCGTTCCTGAAACTTAATATCTTTTGTGAATTAGAAAACACTAGTGGCACGCATGATGAACTGAAGACCAGGTGCTGTTTCTTTAGTTTTTGTAGGGGCAGTGCATACCATGCTAAAAAAGGAGGGGGGCCCCCGATAATGACTGATATTAGGGGTTTTCTTACCATAGTAAAGGGGGGTACAGAGCCAGATTTAAATTAATTTGAAAATTTAATGTGGTGTTTCTTGTGTCTCAATGTTGTGGAACAAAGTCTTGTTTTTAAATTTTTCATCCGTTTAATCTTACAATTCTGTGTATTGTTTATCCCCTTTGACAGAAAAAGAAACTGAGGCACAGAGAAGTTACTATACATTTAGTGAACTAGCTCAGAAGCAGGAACCAGGGATGGAGGACTCCCTGGTATTAGGAGGAATGATCTGAATATAAATGATATAAAGTAGGATTCAATGGCCTGAACACAAAAGGGAATATATTGACTCATGTAACTGAAAAGTCGAGATAAGGACTGGCTTTAGGCAGAAGCATGGACACAGGGCTCAACTGACATCATTAGGATTCAGTGTCTCTCCATTTCTTGGCTCTCTGTCTTCTGTACTGGCTTCATTCTCAGACTTTATATGGTGGCAGGATGGCTGCCAGCAGGTTCAGGGCAATATGCTCCCAGGTTCAAATGCACCTGAAAATAAGGTGCCTCATTCACAAGGGTCCATGTGCAAGTCTCATTGTGCCATAGCGGCTCCAGTTGAGTCACATGCTCATCTGTTTTGCAAGGCCTGAGTCACATACTCATCCTTGGCGTAGGGGTGTAGTGGGGAAGATGACAACATCTGCACATAGACTGAGACTGATGAATGGGAGTAATTCCCCAGAGAACAATAGAGATACTGTTTCTAGATGGGAGAATGGATGCTGGGTGTCCACAACAAACAAAACAGATGTCTACTACATCCTTCTCTCACTGCCCTGCTGCTGTCTTCTGGCTCAGAGCCACTTCATTGCCCCTCTAGGCTCTCAAACCTTGATTGAAGGGTAGGTGCAAATTCTGTGGAGGCTCTGGGAGAGGGGAAGGGGCAGGATGTGTCCCAGGGCAGGATGACAATTTCTGGGAGATCCTAACTTCCATATGATTAGACCATCCAATAACCTAGACTCTCAATTAATAGACTTTCTCATCTCAGAGCTCTTAACCTCCATTCTAACTCAGCTATGGAAAGTCCTAGACCTTATTTCCAGGAACAGCTCTGCCTCCTGAAATAACATTCTGATATTTTGACCTCAACCTCCAGTCCTTGCAGCCTATGTCCTCAATATGCCCGTTCTTCAACTTTGTCAGGATCTTCAAGCCATCAACCTTTCTACCTATTCTCTACACATTAACAACCTCTTTTGTCTTCATTTCCTTTGTCTCTGGTTAATTTCAAGGTCCGTCACTTAAATGACACCCCAAACACCTCCACCCCATTTCCTTTTCATCATTCATCCAAAATCCCAACTCTGCCTCTTCCAGATCTGCCCTCTAGCAAGTGATTCAGCTTTATTGGATAAAATCACACATGTGAGGATACTGTGCTACCAGGAACTCATGGTCACAACTAATGATCTGCTCCAACACCAAGTGAAAATCATTTATTCATTCACTACTTCATTCATCCCATTCATATTAAGCACCTTCCCTGTGCTAAGTACTATACTTAGCCCTTGTGAATCCCAACACGGGAAGCTTCCTGCCTTGTGGAGTTTACATCATAGTTTTCTTAGTCAACCCTCTCTTCCATCCCACTCAAGACTATTTCATATATTCTCCACTTTCCTCAAACTTTTGTTCCCCCACCTGATGGGCTGGAGCCCCCTCTTCACAGAGGAACCAGAAGCCATCAAATGGGAGCTTTTCATCCACAAACCTTCAATGAGACTTAGATCCCACCCCTTCTTTCCTTCCTTGTATTCTGAATGAAGTGTTTCTCCATGAGACTTTCCTTGTCCTTTCCTTTCTCCATCCCAGCAGTTTTCACATTGTATTGTAACTTTTGGCTTGGTTATCTGTCTTCCCTGAGGATAGGGACCCTGTCTATCCCACACACTGCCCGGTCTCCAGCATCTGGAGCTCAACAGGTGGTTGGTACTCTAACCATTTGGGAGGGTGAATGAACCACAGGAGGGATCTCCAGGAGGAGGCACATCCCAGCGCCCTGGGGGCAGGGCCAATGGCAGGGGTGGGGCCAATATCAGGGGTGGGGCCAGATGGACGCCCTCCCTGGCTCCCTGGTGGCCCTTCAGCAGACTTCACCTGAGGAAACTGAGTTCCCCCTCCATCCTTCCCGAGACAAGAATTGGGCACATAACCTCTCAGATCAGGGTCAGGCAGGCTTTCTGGAGGCCTGAGGGTCTTTTCAGCCTGCACAGCCTGAGGGGCTTTTCCCACTGCCCTGTCAGAACAGCACAGAGTGGCCTCAGAGCCCTCGTGGACCCTTAGGAGTCCTGGCCTCAGAAGGAGCTCCGAGGCCTGCTCAGGGCCTGGCCCCAGAGTTTGGCACCCCTCTGTGCTGAAACTGCACGAAGATAGTGAAATAAGGTAGTAATAAGGACCGCTGTTGATTGAACCACCACGGGGTCTCGAGGCTTCGACGAGTGGCGGGTCCTAAGGCCCAGATTTCACTCTTCATGGAAATCTATTAATACCTACCCAACAGAGCTGTGGTGAGACAGGGAATGAACAAGAAAGGTGCTCTAGACGGGACCAGAATGGAGGACTTGGTCTGTGACCCTGCTGCAGCTGCCACATGGCCTGGGGAACCAGCCTCACCCTGAGAGGCATCAGGCCTGGTTGGAAAGATGGTGAGACCTCACCCTCTGCCCCACCCCTGAGACTGAGGGGTAAGTATCCCAAACTCTCTTTGCAGGACCCATGTCCAGAATGTGGAGGATACACACAGTCCCGCTGGGACTTGCTTCCAGAAGAGCTGATCTCCCATGAAGCTCCCTGGTTCCCACAGTGAGGCCATCAGGGAGGGTGTGTGGGAGCCCTGGGTAAAGGCCAGAGACAAGGCTCCATACCGCACAGAATCCAGGACTCTCTCTCTCGAGGCCTGGTGACACCCCCTGCAGATAGGACTGGAGGGCAGGCTGGGGACTAGGCAGAATGTCAGAGGCCACTGCTCTCATTCTGCGCTTGTCAGCCCTGGACTTAGATAGCATCTGGAGCTGTGTTTGTCTCCCTTGGAGGTGGAGGGAAGTGAGGGTTTTTTTTTTTTTGTGAGGAAGACCGACCCTGAGCTAACATCCGTCGCCAATCCTCCTCTTTTTGCTGAGGAAGACTGGCCCTGCGCTAACATCCGTGCCCATCTTCCTCCACTTTATATGGGACGCCACCACGGCATGGCTGACAGGCAGTGCGTCGGCGGGCGCCCAGGATCCGAACCTGCGAACCCCGGGCTGCCAAGAGCGGACTAAACCGCTGCGCCACCGGGCGGCCCCCTGGAAGTGAGGGTTTTTAAAAAGCTTCATTGAGCTGTAGTTCATATACCATACAACTCACCCTTCTAAAGCATACAGTTGAATGGATTGTAGTACGTTTACAGAGTTGCACAGCTGTTGTCACTATCTGTTTTAGGACTTTTTCGTTACCCCAACAAGAAACCCTGTACTTATTTCTAGTCTTCCCTAATTGTCCTCGCTACCCTCTCCCCTCTACCCCAGGCCTTTGTTTTGTTGTCAGTGCCATTTCGACTCCTAGCAACCCTGTGGGCAGCAGAGTGGAACCATGCCCGGTCTTTTCCCACCATCCTCTCACCTTCCACCGCTATATCAGACAATGCTCCACTGCTATTCACAGGGTTTCCATGGCCAATTTTTTCAGAAGACGGTCGCCAGGTCCTTCTTCCTAGTCTGTCTTAGTCTGGAAGCTCTGCTGAAACCTGTCCACCCTGGGGACCCTGCTGGTATTTGCAATACTGGTGGCATCACTTGGAGCATCACAGCAACATGCAGCCACCACTGCATGACAACCAACAGATGGGTGGTGTGGTTCCCTGACCGGGAGCCTAGGTCTCAATGGTGAGGGCTCAGAACCCTAACCACTAGACCACCAGGGTCGGCTACTCCAGGTATAGGCAACCACTGGTCTACTTGTCTCTGTAGAGATGCTTATTCTGGACATTCCATATAAATGGGATCCCACAGTTTGTGATCTTTTATGCGTGGTTTCTTTCACTTAGCATGATGTTTTCAACGTTCATCTAACTTGTAGCATATGTCAATACAGTCATGCCTAGCATAATGATGTTTCAGTCAGATATGGACTGCATATACCATGGTGGTCCCATAAGATTAGTACCAAATAGCCTAGTTGTGGAGTAGGCTGTACCACCTAGGTTTGTGTAAGTACAAGTTATAATGTTTACACAACGATGAAATCGCCTAACGCCGCATGTTTCAGAACGTATCCTGGTCGTTAAGTGATAGACCTTATTCCCTTTATTGCTGTATAATATTACATTGTATGAATATCCCACATTTTAAATAATCATTCATCAGTTTGATTGACATTTCGGTTAGTTCTGCTTTTTGGCAATTACGAATGATATCGCCATGAACATTTGTGTACACGTCTTTGTGTGGATGTATGTTTTCATTTCTCTTGGGTATATACCAAGGCTTTGCTGGGTCATATAGTAACTCTATGTTTAACCTTTTGAGGAACTGCCAAACTTTCCCAAGGTGGCTGCACCATTTTATATCCCCACTAGCAATGTATGAGGGTTCCAGTTTCTCCTGTATTTGTCAACACTTGTCATTATCTGTCTTTTTGATTATAGCCATCCTACTGTGTGTGAGGGGTTGTCTCATTGTGGGGAAATGTGTTTTTAACAATTGTTTCCCTATTATAAAAATAGTATACAATCAATTTTGAATAATTTGAAAAAATTACTTTTAATATATATATATATTTCTTTCCAGACTTTGCTATACATATTGTTACATTGTTTACATAATACATAGTTTTAAAAATAAAGTAAAAAAACAACATTTAATCATAAACATTTTATGTTTCTGTAAACTCTTCTTATACAGCATTTAAAATAGCTATATATTCTCTGGGGTGGATATACCATATTAACTTAACCATTCTATTTTTGACACTTAGTTTTGAATAATTTGATGTTATGAGATGTGTTTTACATTTTTCTGCATAATTGTTTTTGCTAAAAATAATCTTATTCCAAAACTACTAAGCTTTTCCTCAATTTCATGAAAACCCAAGGTTCTGCCCATAGGCTGCTGCTCTTTTCTTTCTACTCAGTTAGCCACTCAAGTGGTTAATTGTCAGTGGTAACTTCTCTTCTGAGCTGCAACTCATAAACTCAAGTGCTTCCCAACCTTGGTTTCCCACAAGTACCCCGAACCTAAAATCTTCAAAACTTAACCCATTATCTTCCTCTACCACCAACCTGTTCTTCCTCGTTATTTCCAGTATTAATAACTAGCACCCAGTCATCCAAAGAAGAAACCTGGGTGTCGTTTTTCCCCTTCATCCTCCACATAACTAGTCAATCAGAAGTTTTGCTGATTTTGTCTGCTTTTTCTCAAGTCTGTGTCTCCTCTCAGTTCTCACTACCACACTGGTTTGCAGGCTTTCAACATCTCTCACCCAAGCTGTGCAGTAGCCTCCTACTTGATCTCTAATCCTTCAGCGTTGCCCCTCTTCAATTCGTTCCCTTCTCTACTGCTAGACAACCTGCCTACAAGAGATTCATCATGAAACACTCCTGTTTAGAATCCTTCAGTGGCCCTCTTTTGCCTACTGAATAAAGTCTGTACTTCTTAATATGATGTATAGAGCTCTCTCTTTTTTTCAGCTTCTGCTACTCTGCTCTGTATCTGTTACTGTAGTAGTAGATAAATGTTTACAGTTTGCTATGAAATCCCCATGCTGTTCAGTGCTTCCATGTGTTTGTTTATTATATTTTTTTCTGTCTGGAATTTCCTCACCACTTTTTTCCTCCTGGCTAATTATTTACTGTCCTTCAAGCCCAAGCTCAGGCATCCTCTCCTTCAGAAAACCTACCTTGAAGTTCCAGAGTGGGCCGATGGCCCTTCTTTCTGCTCCATGTAGTGTTGGTCTCTATCTTCTCACTTTAAACCTGCTTTATGAGTATAAAGTTTCTTACAATTTCAATATCTGTAGTCTTTCCGTGTCTTTTTCTTCTGTTTATAATTTCTGTTGCCTCCTGCACATGGTAGTTTGATTCCTCACATGTTTGCTAGATGTTATTAAGAGGTCATATTTGGCTGAACTTTAACTTTGAGAATTCTGACAGACCTGAAATGGGATGATTTGCCTTAGTTTCTGTTGAGTGTTAGGGGTCACTACTAATCAGGAACCATTTCAATTTAATTTATTGGACTGAGGTTTCTTGAACTGTGAGTGTGGCCACAATTTAAATCCCAGCATGAGAATAAAGCTGGTTATAAGACATTAGGGAAGACTATTAAAATGATTAACACTTTTAAATCCAATACCAGCAGACAGACTGATTTGCTTGTTGGTTCACTTTGCCAGCATATAGATTTTTCCAAGTTTATCTTTTCAGCTAAATATATATCCAGTTTGGGTGCCTGGATTTATGTGGAGGTCTCATATTCAGCTGCACCCTTCAGCAGGTTCAAATCCTATTACTTGGTTAACCAGCAAAACTCTAGATTACCGGGAATATGTCAGAGCTTCTCAAAGCCCTCTCTTGACATCTCCTTCCACAGTTGTTTATTTTTTTAAGCATTTTGGTTATCTTTTGCCCTACCTGCTATCTACCAGTTTAGACAGCCACATGTTAACCAACAAGGCTCTACTTTTTTGGTTTTGACACTCTCAGAGCAGGGAAATATCCCCTTTCTTCCCTTCTTGTGTTCTTGTGGCTGGATTAATAGTAAAATTGACACAAGACCAGATTAACAGGAGAAAAATCCAATTTAATTATGTGCAGATGGGAGAATCATAAAGATGATGGTCAGGGAGTGAACGAAACAGGCAGTATATATAGCTTTTACACAAGGACAGGACAAAGAAGCTTAGGATTGGGGTACATAATTAGCAAGGTTTGCTTATGCAGGCTTCTTGGCCTTGAATCCCCTAGCTCTAATGATGAGGATGCAGGGAGAGCGCCTTTCACATGGGAGATTTATTTCCTGCTTTCAGTGGCAACAGAGAGAGGAGGTCGGAAAGCCCCTTTTGCTTTTTAAGTACTGTAATTCACAATAATCAATATGCCACTGTGGAACACCTTGAGATGGCCTGTCCTGGGCCCCAACAGTACCCTCCTCTGAAAATTTCCTGGAAGTTTCACATATTAAAAGTTGACCTGGTATATTGTTTCATTGTTTCATTGAATTAACCTTCTAGTCTTGAAGATAGGTCAGTTCAGTTAAACAGTTATGTATCATTTCATGAGGCAGTGATGAAGTTGGGCTTCCAAGGTTAGGTCTGCGGTGCAAGCAATCAGGTATTTAATGAGAGGCATTTCTACAGAAACAAAGAAAAACTATGGTTAATGGTTGGAGCAAATTATAAACCAGTTTCTGAGCCTGGGGGCAGCCAATCAAAAAGGTCTCTAGATGTCAGAGTTGAAGTGTCTTTTGTAGTTTGAAATATCTCTGCTTCTGTCATTGGGTGTTCAGGTATCTTTCTGAGTGGCTTACACAGCAACAGACATGAATTTCTCTTAAGTTTATATCAAGTTGTCCAGCTTTTGTTTGCAGGGCTTCAGGAAAAGGGCAGGTTCAGTTCTCAATGTTTCCAAATGTAAATGATGGAAAAAATTGAGAACATTGGTTTGGAGATTTGTAGCCAAATATTTGAGGAACTTAGAAGAATTTAAGACCTAGTCCAGTTTTTAGGTAAATAACAAACTTAAGGGAAATTAACAACACTAGAATTTCATATTTACAAGTTTGGATTCTAGTTTTTACTGAAACATAATTTTTCTCTCTAAAATCACTCTTAGTTTTACCAAAGATAGCCAAATTAAGACTAACTGGTTTGTAAAGTAAGTCTAGTTTTAATAAATTTGTCCCAATTATTTCCATACATACAGCAAGAATAGCAATTAATCATATAGGCTCTTTTAAACCTGCTTTGCTAGAACTTTTTATAAGGAAACCTCAGGTTGAACGTTAAAGGCCTCTCAAAGCCAGGAAAGCCAAGGACTTATCAGACAAAGCCTGTAATACCAACAGATTTGGGTGAATTCTTCTCTCCTTTTGAGCTTCCCCCAAATATTGAGGTTCCTTGCACCTGCCAGATAAGTGACCTTCCTTACTTACCCGGTCTGGTTACTGGGAACCCTGTAAACAAGGTACCAGGCCAATATTTCCAAGTGACATGATTCCATAAAGTCCAAATTTTGTTCCTCAAAAGCTGTCTGGTCGTATCTGAGTTTATGCCTCTTTCTCTCAGATATGCCATTCCAGTCAAAGCTTTGGTAATATAACCAATGTTTCCAATTGTGTCCTGTTATAAGGAGAAGAGATTCTTATTGAACTTATGCAAATAAATATATTGCCATGAAATAATATTCACTTATTAAGAGCTTCCAAATTCTGGAGGAATCAGATAGAGAGAAAAGGAGAAATGTTTTAATTCTGTTTGCAAAAGTGTAATTCACCAAATTGCTATAAGTCACAGATAGCTTAAGAGAAAAGGGAAAGGGGTTTCCTTAAATCTGGAAAAATGAAAGGTTAAAAAACAGCAATATTTTAGATAAAAAAGTCATAAAAATTGTAATAATCTTCATCAGTTCATTCAGTCCCATGTAATTAATTCTTGTTCTGCTTGAATCCAGTTTTTCTATTAGTTCTCTCAACTTTGTCTGATGATTGAGGTTGAGAGGAACAGTGATAATTCCAAGGAGTTTGTAAGGTTTCTGTTAAGGCTTGTATGATTTGCTCAGTGAAGTGGAGGCCTCCATCACTCGAGATTGTGGAAGGTATACCCCAAGTGGGAAACACATTTTCTAATAGTTTTAATTGCCACTGTGAGGACATCAGTCTTGTTGGAAAGGAAGGCTTTAACCATCTAGAAAACATACATCTAGTAACAAGAACATATTGACAACCCATACTAAGTGTCAGTTGAAGGAAGTCCAACTTCTGAGGCCTCTGGGGAGAGAAGTAGTTTTTCCTATTGGGGGAAGGAATGTGGAAACTGAAAAATGGAGTTTTCCAGGGAGCTGGGAAGAGCAAGCAGCTGTCTTGGGTTTCCCACAGCCCTGACTATTTGTTTAATTTATAGTCGTTGATTTCCCATCTTAATTTTTCTGATTTAGGAGCAGACAATTGCCATGGTACAAGGACATCAGGATGGCAAAAGTTTGGCAATTAGGGGTTAATTTTTTTCCTTTGGCAGAAGAAGAATGGACTTCATCCACAGGTGTCGTAACCCTTATAGATTCTGTTATTGCTGCCTTTGCATAAAAGTCAGCTAAAACATTTTCCTGATATTTAGTGTGAGCCTCACTTTTGATAACAGACAACATTTTATACCAGGACGTATTAGAC
Organism: Tapirus indicus; assembly: GCA_031878705.1. NCBI lineage: Eukaryota > Metazoa > Chordata > Mammalia > Perissodactyla > Tapiridae > Tapirus > Tapirus indicus. The sequence continues at coordinate 83,564,456 of CM062930.1, read as the reverse complement.
TTCCAGAGATTTCACATAATTTCTAGAACTCTTCTAACATATAATTGTATAGGTACAACATAAAGAAGACAATGTTATTTCTTATTTGATAATGCTTTCCATGTAATTTAACATATCAAATAAGTATTATTAGTTTAGTATCCCTCTTTTTATAAGGAGAGAGAACAAATCATTTGAGATGTTTCAGGGATCCTCTGAAATATCCCAAAGTTATCTAGAGGTCAAAAAGACTTCATTTAGAATTTTATTTTGGGAAGTTTATCAAAAATATCGAAGAGATTTTAAAATGCTTGCCTAAATATGATCACAGATCATTATAAAACAATATTTAATTATCTATTTAACCAAAGTGACAAAAAGATTTTTAATACCGATAAGCTTATATAGCCTCAAAATCTTAACTGCTTTAATAGAAAAGACTCAGCTTTTAACATAAGGAACAGGAAGTAGTTCTGATAAAACACAAAAAAGTAAGGCAAAATCTTTCATACTCTCTTTTCAGGAGCAGACCAATATTCCAAGAAAATTTTGTCCTTTTAAGAGACAAAAAGAAAATTAAGTTCCAGTTTTAGATAAATATACTATTGATGTTAAAGCTTATGTTTAAATTTTTTTAAATAACTTAATTTTTACTAAGTTGATCACATAAAGTAAGATTGTCTTCTCTCACTCTCTTTCTCTTTTTTTCAGAAATAACCAGTTTTATTTTGAGACAAAATTATTTTTTAACAAAACATATTTCCATTTTTTATACCTTTTATGAAAAACATAGATCTTATTTTCTTTGTAGACAGAGATTTTTCTCTTATGAATTTTAGTTGCTTTAATTACATATAGTAATTAGAATTTTTAACCCTTAGAAATCTTAATTTCTTAAGTGAGATTTCACTTAAATCTTAAGTGAAACTTAAGAAAGAAGCAATTGTGAACTGTATATTATATTCATTTTCTTCAGATTGCCAAATTTATGAACATATTTTATAATTTTTAGAAACATATTTTTTCCAAAAATCTGTGAATGTCTAAAGGCATATACAAAGGGGTCTGAGTGGATTTGATTTTTGTGCTAATTTCTGTCTTTTCATCTTATCAAGGGAGTCTTAATGGCTAGCTGTTATACTAATAGGAGTGCTCTCTAAGAAAATTTTTTTTAACTTAGAAGTTTTTTCAATTTAAAGGATCCATCATCTGGCCATTGACAAGTGAGATCTTAGTAGCAACTCAAACCAATAACCCTTTTTGTGGCTTAACAGGTGCATGCAAGAGGTGTCCCCAAAAGAGAGTGCAAAGGATGCAGCCCTCACAAGATCCAAAAGTTCACTCCCAAAAATAGCCTAGAAAGGAAAGACCTTCATTGCACCAGTGGTAAGGATGGTGTAGTGAAAACAGTGTCTCTGGTTTCCCACAGGAGCGTGGGATGCCTCCAGTCACAGACCCGCTAATCTGTGACACTGGGCAGGCACTACTGGAATGGGATTTTTCCAGCACTAGCAAGCAACGAAGGTTGAGACAACAAGGGCCCTTATGGACTGGGCCCTCTACGACAAACCCCACTAAGAGCTGGCACAGCTGGACAAAGAGAGTGCTGCTTATGACTGTGTGTCTCAGAACCCCAGTCTTTCTTTCTTTCTTTTTTTTTTGAGGTAGGTTGGCCCTGAGCTAACATCTGTTGCCAGTCTTCCTCATTTTTTGGTTTTTCTCTCCCCAAGGCCCCAGTAGATAGTTGTATGTCATAGCTGCACATCCTTCTAGTTGTTCTATGTGGGATGCCGCCTCAGCATGACTTGATGAGTGGTGAGTAGGTCCGTGCCCAGGATCCAAACCAGTCAACCCCAGACTGCTGAAGCAGAGCATGAACTTAGCCACTATGCCACTGGGCCGGCCCCTGAGAACCCCAGTCTTTTGACTGGCCACCAGGTGCACCCCAGTAAATGCACCTTCCAAGTGGCAGAGACCAGAAGAAACATTTTCACTGGTCACAAAGCCAAGCTCTCAGGACCTAGAACAAGACAGAAGGAAAAACCTCATCTGGTTTTTGCAAGGGGCCCCAGAGGAAAGTTTGTCTAAATTGAGGCGAGTCTGGTGAAAAGTGTAAAACTCACCAGTCTGTGAGGCTGGCTTGAACCACAGGCTTGTCAAGGGCCTGTACCTGCTATTCTGCCCTATGGTCCTTCCTCCTTATGACAAGTGACCCAACAAAGGGAGACCAAGGAAAACAAAGACCTTCTCTGGGAGGAAAGGATCAACAAAACCAAGAGTACTCGTTGACCAAATGCCAAAGTTGCTAAAGTCCAAGAAACTAGTTTCACAAATATTTTCTCCTCCCAATCTAAATTTAGAGATAGAAAAAGAAACTCTCACCACTTTCATCCCCATTGGACTCTGCAGACAGAGGTCTGGGAGGTGGACATGTAAGACAGCTCACCTTCCTGCCGGCTTCTGTGTCAGGTGTCCCAGGATCTCTACACTGCAGCAGCCTCAGAGAGAAAGCATTCCCAGCTGGTGGGTCTCCTGGCTGGCTCCCAAAGCTGTCAGGGTGGGGAAAATCCCCCTCTTCCCCTCTTGAGTTCTTGTGGCTGAACTAACAGTAAAATTAACACAAGACCAGGTTAACAGGAGTAAAATCCAATATAATTACATTCACACAGGAGAATCATAAAGATGATGCTCAGGAAGTGAACAAAGCAGGCAGTATATATATCTTGTACACAACGACAGGACAAAGAAACTTAGGTTTGGGTTACATAATGAGCAAGGTTTGCTTATGCAGGCTTCTCGGCCTTGAATCCCCTAGCTCTGGTGATAAGGATGCAGGGAGAGCACCTTTCACGTGGGAGATTTATTTCCTGCTTTCAGGGGGAACAGAGAGAGGAGGGTCAGAAAGCTCTTTTTGCTTTTTAAGTAACTTTAACTCAAATAGTCACTATGCCATTGTGAAACATCTTGAGGCGGCCTGTCCTGGGCCCCAGCAACACACTTCCAGGGCATCCTTGGTTTCTGTGTTGGCCTACCACTTTAGTTTCAGCTCTAGAGTGTGATAGTGCATGTGTGTGTGTGTGTGTGTGTGTGCACACATGCATATGTGAACATTTGTACTCCTCTTACTTTCTTGTGAGTTTAGCAATGTGTTTAAAAGTATGTTTGAATGTAATGTCAGTGAAAATGGCAAAGTAGGGACCTGTACCTACTTTATAAAAATTCTTCCCTTTATGAAAGCACGAATAACACTGGCAAAAATGGTGAGAATCAACTTTTTCAAACCTCTGGAAATTCACAAAAGGCTTGCAGCAATTTGGGGAGCATTTACTTAAGAACATAGGCTGAATGTTGGTGAGAACAGTGAGCCCTGTGGTGTTCTAACTTGCCTTATTCCTGTCACCCTCCCCAGCTCCATAGTGGCCTTGAAAACCAACGTCCTGCATTCATGGTGAAAACCAGCCTCCTGGGTGCCATTGGAGGGGACAAAAGAGGATTGGACTCATCCAAAGCCCCATTCCCAGAGAACTGTCATTATTTGACCTATCTAGTGGGCCCCCAGAAAACCCCATTCCAAAGACTCTTTATTATACCTGACTTGTAGCTCCTCCAGCCTTGTCCCTGAGGACATCTGTTGAAAACAATCAATCAGAGGCAATTGTCAAATGTCATGGCTGCTTGAAGTGTAGATAGCAGTTGGGGCAAGCAATAGGCTCACCAAAATGCTTAAAAGAAAAAGCTGTGGAATGAGATGTCCACAGGGAGCTTTGAAAGGCTGCAACATATTTCTGGGAGTCTAGAAGGACACCTGCACATCTTGGAATGTGCACATGTCCAGGACTTTGCATGCGTGGGAAAGACTTGAACAGGCCCCAAGCTCTCACCTCTGGCTAACCCTGAGACTATGATCAAGGAGAAAATGAAGGTGATGGTGGACTTGTAAACTTTTGGATAAATGTTGAAGGCACGCCCTAACACGCACACAAAGCCCCTTCTTAACTGAGAGACTTACTGGCCCCAGGCATCTGAGGGAATCTCCCTCCAGCTATGAGCTGACCATTATGCTAACCAAGCTGGCTTTAGTGGCCACATTGCACAAAGAATACAGAGTTTACAGAAATAGTTCAGAAAAGTCCCTAAACAAACAAAAAACAGCATCAATCAACCCTGGGGAATGGGAAAAATCTCATTTCCAGTTGTTATATTCTTTAAAAAGTCCAGTTTTCAAGAAAAAGTTGAGTCCTGAAGAGAAATGAGATGTGACCTTCAGAAGAGTTTCTTGGCCTTTTTTCAACATCTTATATGAGACAGAAAGCTAGAGAGGGCTTGGGTTGTCTTCTTGCCCTTCCCCTGGGTCACATAAGGCCCAGGTATGGTAGTTTCTCTTTAGGGCAGGTCTTTCTCCCAGAGAATAGAATGCTCTGGCTATATTTCAAACTGATTGGGCCTTTAAGTCATCAGTGACCATATTTTATTCATTTTTGTATCCTGCAAAATGCTTTAGAGAAATACTAAATCAATATGACTTTAATCTTTTCTTTCCATGTCTTCAATTGTGACCATTTACTCAACATCAGAACTAGTACCAACACAGACTGTCAAACTGATCTGTCTTTATTTATTTCTCTTTTTGTGGTAATTTTTATGTTGTCATTTCCAAACAGAAATTTCTAATGCTTCATCTACATTTTTAAATTTTTCTTTCCATATTTGTTTTCATTTGTTTAGTATTTGTTTCCACCTTTCAGATTTACTGTACCAGGAATATGGGTGTATTTTTGATTTACAACTAATATTTGATTGCTTCCTCTCAATCCTGTGAAATTATAGCTTGAGTAAATGAAATGTTTTTTTTCCTGAGTCTTGTGTTAACCTTGCCTCTTTTAGTCAAATTTAACATTAGCTACAAAACATTCAGCCCTCTGGGATTCTCTTCAATCCACAGGGAAAGCCAAAAGCTTAATGTAACCTTCTTCAGAATCAGAATATGTAAGGTGCATCCCCTCCATCAGATGCAAAAAAAGTAACCGGCAAAAGTTTATTTATGAACCACAAAATCTGTTCAGCTGTAATTTTGAAGCAGTTTGAAGATCTCCAATTAATAAGCTCACAGATCTCCTCTATGAGGAGAAAATAGACAAATTATTACCTCGAGAACTTAAAAGCAAAGAAAAACCTCTATAAGCTAATGCTGAATTACCATTCTTCAGAACTGGATAGAATATCCTTTTGACAAAAGGAAAGTGTGAAAATATGTATATTTCCTCTTATAAGAAAGAATGCTGGAATAAACTAAAAATGAAGAAAATCATACAGGGATGTTTTCTCCATACTTTTTGAATTCCCTCACAATGAATCTTTTTTATACTTCCAATTGATTAGCACACAGTATGTTTATATATTAATAAATCTAATTGCTGACTGCAATTTAAATGCCATCTATGAAACAAAGTAAAACAGTTTTCAAATAAAAAAAAGCAACAGGCAAGAGAGTCTACTCGGAGATTATTATCCTGGGATCTTTGATTTTGGTACCCCTCCCTCCCACCACTTCTTTAAGAAGAAGAGCATCTGTGTGTCTGTTTTTTGTTTTTTTAAATTATTTTATTCAGGTCATATTGGCCTATAACATTTGGTAAGTTTCAGTTGCACATTATTATATGTCAGTTTCTGTATAGACTTCATGGTGTTCACCACCAATAGTCTAGTTTTTATCCAATACCATAAGTATGTTCCCCTTTACCCCTTTCACCCTCTCGCCACCCCTCGCCCCCCCCGCCCGCTAATCACTAATCTGTTCTCCTTATCCACGTGTTTATCTTCCACCTATGAGTGAAATTATATGCTGTGTGTATCTGTGTATAAGTCCCTGCAGTCTGGAGCCAAGTTCACTCTGCCCCTCCCCCTACTATGACCTCATCAGAAACCGTTTGAAATCTACCGCTTGGAGTTGCCAGGGCAACGGCATCATTTCAGTACCGGCTTGTCCGAGTACAGGTAAGGACCTAAGGATGGGGGGCTCTCTGGAAAAGTTCATCCCATCCCATCCTCTGCCCTCTATGTTGCCCTCTCATCCTCAGAGAGCTAGAATGTAACATCTTAGAGGGATGGCTGGGGTTCTGAGAGGAGGAGGAAGGGTGGAGAGAAGGGGCAGGATTGGGGCCTTTGAGGCCCATAGACAGGAAAGTTTGCCTCGTGCTCGGCTATGGCGAGTGTTCATTAACGTTCCTCTCCCCTCCCAGGGACCTCCCAGAGGCCTCTCACCCTCAGAGAACCGGGAACAACTAGGTGGCTGTAGGGCCAAATAGCAGTAACCTTGCTGCAGGTGGGGAATTGGGCCAAGATTTGACTTGGTCTCAGTTTTGGGAAATTAAAAAGAAAAGAATAGGGGGCCAGCCTGGTGGCTTAGTGGTTGGGGTCACCTCCTCCGTCTTCCCTGGCCCAGGTTCGTGGGTTTGGATCCAAGGTGCTGAGCTACACACCGCCCATCAGCCATGCAAAATAGAGGAAGATTGGCACGGATGTCAGCTCAGGGCCAATCTTCCTCAGCAAAAAGTAAAACTAAACAAATAAGTAAATGAAAAAAGGAAAAGGCGTCATTATCCTAAAGGCAGCAGGAGGAAAAACTACTACCAGGCGCTCAAGTTAAGTTCTCTCCCACTTAGGAAAACTTGTACCCGAGTCAAATATCTGCTATCTGAGTCCCGCACCCCACCGCTCCAGCTCCACCTTTCTGCCGCCCAGCGCTCCCCTGCCCACCGCTCCGCCTCCACCACTCCGTCTCTCCGCCCCCTCCACCCCCTCATCCACCCCTCCTCCCCTCCTCTCTGCCCCCTCCCCCTTCCCCCAGCCCCTCTTGCCCCTCCCCTCCGTGCCCCCAGCCCCACCCCACAGCCCCCTCTGCCCCTCTGCCCCAGCCCCTTCTGAGTTGCAGCACCTCATTGAAAACAGACTTGTCTGCAGGTAAGTGGATCTGGGGCTTGCAGGGAGGAGGGATCCCCAAGAAATTTGGCTCTGCCTTGGCCAGCCCTGGGTCTTGGGGCCACTTCTCTGGAACAGAAGGCAGCGACCTTCGAGCTTTGGGATTCCTGTTCCACTGCGCATGAGCTGGTATCCCTTGAAAGCAAGGAATTTACAGGTGGTTTTTGGGCCCCAAGCCTAAAACTCAAGATCAACATTTATGCCCAAATTGGTCTGTTCTTTAAAAGTATTTTTCTATTTGTTTTCACTTTTCTCTCCTTGCCCAGAGTTTACGTGCTTGTGGCACGTTATCTGGCTGGCTCAGTGTAGACATAAGTTTACTACTGATTAACTTGACAATGTACTTGGTAATGTCTTTTCAGTCTCCAGTGACTTCCAGTTTTCTTCCATGACATAAATCTGCTTCGTGAAATGTTGAGAGGCACATCTCTTTGATTTCCTATTCCTTTGATGTATGCTACAGAATATTTCAGGGTGGAAATACCATGAATCACTATGATGATGTAAAATTGGTTTGAAACCGGTTTTGTTTCACTTTCTGGGTCCTGTGTAGCAAGTGGACAATCTTTCAAGTGTCCTATACTTGAGCTAAACTTGAATTTTATTGAACACTCAAAAAATATTTTCCTCCATTTCTTGAACTAAAATAAAATACGAAGGGTAAGTACAGAATGCATATTTCACAGGATTTGTAAAATTGCCCAGTATTGTAGATTTCATAAGTTTTTGGATTCAAGATTTTAGAAATGCTGATCCATACCAGTAAGTTCTATGTGTGTTTTTCTTTCTAAGCTGGGGATATCATACGTGTTTTAAACACATTGAATATAAAATTCATATGTGCTTTTCCTTTTCTTTGATTGTAGATTAAATTCAACAGCAATACCCTGCAGACATTAAACATGAATGCTTTCGATCTCTTGTTCATATGTTGCCGCAGTAACAGGTAAGTGATAAGACTCAAATTTACTGAATTTTAAACATAATTCTTAGCGTTGGCTAATGGAATAGGGAATACATGTGTACATTTTCTCCCAATAAGTGTCAACTATGCAAATGAAATTTGTCAAACTCACACTTTAAAGACTTTGTTTTAAGCCTGTAATTTCCTTAAAAATACCACAGCTTAGGCAGTGTGCCAGTAATAATATGCATGTGCTGGTCATAGTCACCTTAAGCTTCTCCTCTAAGCGTTGGCTGGTTGCTCCGCCCAGGGGTGGTGAGCTGGTGTTCGACACAGGAAGCCATTTTCCAGAGAAGGCCACTACAAGGGCTTCTGTTGTCCCATCTTGATCAACACTTGAAACATTGTTCATTCCCACAGTGAAGGTCACAAATGCATTTTTATTAGTGAGAGTACTGGCTTACAAATCAGCATGATGGAGATTGGAATTGTAGGAATATTCAAGATCTGTGGAATTGGCTAAAATATTTTAGGGACAGCCCACTCTTGCATCAAGAGGCTATAGGAATCTAATGAGTGAGGCTTGTAGTGTATATCCCCTCAGGGAGGACACCAGAGGCTTTATCCTTATTCTGTCTCCAGCCATTGGTTTAGGAAGATATTTCAGTCTCTGGAATATGGGGAATCTATTGGGAATGAGCCTTTCATGTAAGGTGATGTTTGGAGCACCTAAAAGGACAGAGAGTTTACAGGAGCTTACAAATGGTTGTGCCTGCTTACTACAGAATGTTTTGTTAAATGAATGCCTGTATGTGTGGCAGATTTGGTCTGAGACCTGCTTTTGTTATAACCTGGTAGCACGATTTAAAGCTGTAGCTACTCTTCAACTGCCTCAAATTTCTCCTGTGGCTCCTCCTACCAGAAAGCATCTAAGAATTGTGCATGAGCAAGTTAGTTTAGGTCAGTTTGCAAAACCCACTGTCCTTAGAAGGCAGTTTAGCTACCTGCTTATTCATATCCCCTGGAGGAGTCACATCTGTGTCCCCAAACAGTTTGTCAAGGTATTCTTTCAGGCTTCATCTACTACTCTCCCTTGAAAGGAGTTCAGGTAACATCTAGGGATGTCTCATACCCCATTTAGAGATTGGTGTCCTAAGCAACATTCTTAGCAGTCCTGGCCTGTCATCTGAGTCTCAGGGGTAATTTGTGTATCTGCCAGTTCTCTTTCTCAGAAGCCATCTGGAAAATCCAGTAATCATTCAATAGGCTACTTATGTCAGAAACTCAAATTCTTACCTTTTTGGTCATCCAAATATTTTCCCCTGATGTGATGTATTAGTGTACTCTGCACGGTCAATCCTGGTAGTCTTCCTGTTGAAAAGCAGCTGGTATGTATAGAGGTCTTTCTTTCTGAGGTGATCTTTTCTCTTAAGGCCTGAAGGGACTTCTGGGAGCCATGCTTCATGGGCACCAGGACACCCATGGAGAACTGGGAATGCTCCTTTCATGGACCTTCAGCCCAGGCCAAGGGGTTTGATGATCCAAATTCTAGCTCTTCTTTCCAAACAGGCTGCAAGGATGACATAGTATCTATCTGTGCTTAGAGTTCTAAGCTATTGATCAGAGTCCAGAATTGGTTTGTAGGGTAGAACAAATCAAAAACATTTCATACAGTGTTTCTAAAAGGTGCTCCTCACACATTTCCACTGTGAGAAAGAGGCTTCTGTGGTCAAATCAGTTCAGGAATCTTTGCATACTCTGGTCTCTCTCAGATAATCACTATGCTTATTAGCGTACAAGTCCTCCCATTTCAGGCTGGTGACAATGGGCAAGTTGCTCACCCTCTCTGCAGTCCATTTCTCTCATCTATAAAATGGGGATAATGATACTATATACCCCATGGGATTCTTGTGAAAATTAAATGAATTATTATATGTAAAGGATTTAGAATAGTACCTAGCACATAAGTACTATTATTATTGTTAAATCTTGTTAATATCTCCTCAAGCTAGTGTTCCATTACATACACTTTGGGAAATGCTGGCTTATGAATATCCTTTGTATGACTCAAGGATGTCACAAGAGCAAGTGCTGGTGTGTTCATTGAGACATGTCTTGTAGAAAGCAGTTCCTGTGACATTTATCTGTGGATCATTTGCAGATTTGATGCTTATTAAGCATATGTGATGTCCAAAAGTCCATTGAAAAAACTTTTCAGTGCAAAAAAGTGTTTAAATGCCAGATATATTGAAGTAATGGAAAAATGGAATCTCCCAACATTTCAGTTGTCATCAGCAAGACCTAATACAATATCTAAAACCTATTTTTAGATGCTTTTGAAATGGGAGAGGGATGATTCAGTCAATAAAAAGTAAGTTATGAGGTTAAAATATCTACTTGTTCCAAAACTTCAGCATTCATTTTCTTACCTAGTGTATGACTCTTCTTATGACTCTTTCTAAAGACATTTAAATGGAAACCCTTAAAATATTGTGGGGCTGGCCCTGTGGCATAGCGCTTAAGTTCATGTGCTCTGCTTTGGTGTCCCGGGGTTTTGCAGGTTCAGATCCTGGGCACTGACAGACACACTGCTTGTCAAGCCATGCTGTGGTGGTGTCCCATATAAAGTAGAGGAGGATCAGCAAGGATGTTAGCCCAGGGTCAGTCTTCCTCAGGAAAAAAAAAAAAAAACAGGAGGATTGGCAACATATGTTAGCTCAAGTCTAGTCTTCCATATATATATAGATAGATAGATAGATAGATAGATAGATAGATAGTAAAATCTTTCATATGAGATGACAGCAAATAATTTCACTTACTATATATTATTTCATTTACTATATGCTATAGTAAATTTAGTAAATTACTATACTATATATAGTCAATTTCATTTACTGTATATATTACTATATACATAGCAAATAATTTATATATATAGTAAAATCTTTCATATGAGATGGTAGCAAATAATTTCATGCTTTCTTAAAGGAAAGATGAGAGATTTGAATACCACTTTCAGATCAAGTGCCTCCTCTATTCAATGGAACATGACTGAACATGGCTGTCCCATGATTCATTTCTCTACTGTGGTTGAGTAACAGTAGAGAGGATTAGATGCAGGTTGGCTGACGAAACAGATTGGCTTGCCAGGTGTATTTGATCGACACTACATATTGGGCATCTGCTACTTGGCTTCACGTGTTCATGTCTTCCAGGCGCACTAACCCATATTAATTGACACGTTCGAATCCCAGTTTATTAATTTTAATCTGATGGGTAGTTGGAAGGGGACAGAATGCTCATGATAGTCGGTTGGCACATTCTCTTCCCAGAATAAATATCTTCTTAGAAAAGACAATCAAGGTTTGTTGATGAGGATAGTCAGGACAAAGACAGCTGAGTGATCTCAAGGACATTCTGAGCCCTTCCTTCCTGTTGGGGTTCATCTCACAAGTGGTCCAGGAAACCTCTGTCAGCCTGGTTGGAGCTCATGGTATACTGGCCAACGTGAAATCTTTGGGAGTTCTCTGTACAGGCTCTGCTCCCTTTCATGACATTACAACCTGCATGTTACCATTAGTTAGATCACAGGTGATTTAGCATTATTTTTTGTCTCCCTACTGAGACCAGAAGAGCCCCTGGCCCCTTGGGAAGATTTGAATGGTACTTTGGTTCCATCCATCATGCATTTACAGATCATCTGCAGTCAGTTATTCATGCAGCTGACTATTCCCATTCACCTTTTGTGGAATCTCGGTTCAGGGTGTGACATCTCCTGACATGCAGACTGAGGGTGACAGCACGGCATGCAGTTTTCTTTTCTATTGATGGTGATCATGCTTTTTTGTGAAGGATTAGCACATTTTTATATTGCTTACCAAGCAAGAGGCTTTCAAGTAGAGTGTTAGTCAATCTTTTATGACTAGATGATTCCCAGGTAACTATTTAGAAGTCATATGTTACAGCAAGAAGACAAAGTTCTATACTTCTGCTAGGTTTCAAGACACTTCACTGGAGCCTTTGACTCCTACAGTGTCGACAGAAGAAATTGAAATAAATCTGAGGACAAAAGTGTGCAGTGCCAGATGGTTTTCTGACTTAGGATTTTCTGTAGAATAACAAGTTTTACTTAATTGAACTCATTTCTGGGTCATTTTTTAGCCTTATTTCCAATCTAAGAATCCAGAAGAGTTTCCTCTGTTTAAGTATTTCTAAAATGTTAGTAAGCTAAGTTTTAAATAAGTTAATATGTTAAGTATAACTTGGGCAACACATATTTTAAGGGAAATCTGTAGTGAATCTATCAGAAAATGAATTATTAATTCATTTAACAAGAATATATTGAGCACCTACTGTGCACCTGGCATTAATATGGGTGCTAATGATATAGATTAAAAAGCAGAGGCAAGGTCTTTGTTCTGTTCAAGTCTACACTGGGGCAGAAGAGGTGTGAAGACTGAACACAAATGAGCCAATGAAAATAAAGCAGCAGTGAGAAGTCGTGATGAAAATTACATCTCTGCCAGGGAGTGAGTGGGGGCCTCCTGCTGGTAGAGGGTCAGGAGAGATCTCTTTGAGATGAGGACACTTTAAATGATGCCTGATTGACAAAAGGCAAAGCACTGTTAACTTTCAGTCTTATATATTGGGAGCTTTATCATTTGTTAGGAGTAAGGCATATTTATACTGTAGCTACTTCCATCTTTCACTGTGGAGAGTTAGGGAAATGCCTCTTTTCCTATATCAATAGGAAATCAGCCTCTTCTAAGGGGTCAGCAGCCTTGGGTTTCTCTTACTTTCCCATGTGCCATGTGCGCATTTATAACTGCTAAAAGTTCTAGGGATTGTGAGACAGTTCATTAGAGTATGTGATATTTTGTTATTTTAGGTGGACAGACAGCTGAGGAGCAGTTTTATATTTAGCTATGGCTAACCTAAAGACTGGACTTTAAATCTTCAATTTATGCCTGCCTAATGATTGCTTGTACTTTGATCCAAGAAAATGGCTGATCTTAGATTTAGACTGCAAGTTTTTTTTTGCTTTGTTAGCATTTTGCAACAGTACCTAAAAATTTGACTTAAGGTGACATGAAGGCATTCCTCTGAAATCAAAGACAAGCACAGTGGTGAAGAGTGCACGCTTGTTCAAATTCCAGTTCAGGAGCTTAAATACTGACTTTAGGCAAGGTACTTAACCTCCCTATGCTTCGATATCCTCTTTCTTAAAGTGGGGATAATAATACTGCCTACCTCAAGGGTTGTAATGAGGACCAATTAAAGTAATATGTGTGAGGCATCAGGACAATGCTGGGCACTTAGTAAATGCCACTTAAATGTTTATTAAATGAAATGCTACTTCTGTGAGTGTCTTTCTTTAATTGTGGTAAGTTTATCCTTATCATGGACACATTTTCTTTTTCATTTATTTTTACATGTCTATAATCCATGTTAGATGTCTGTTTTTATCCTCCACATCATTTGGCTTTTCTTTTGTATGTTCTCTCACTTTATTCTTTTCTACCATTTTCTGGGAGAGTTCTCAATGTGATTGTTCAACCCTCACTAATTTGCTTTACATATGTATCCACACTACTACTTATCCCATGAATTAATTCTTTATTTCAGTAATTATACTTTTACACTTAAGCTTTCCACCAGGGTTTTTTCCTTATTTATCATTCTCATGTCATGTTTCTAGCTTCTTCCCTGTATCTTTAAGTGTACTTCATGCTTGTTTTAAAATTCCGGTCAGTATGTTCCAATAGTTCTACTCCAGATGGTGTGTGTTGTTAAGGTTGTTGTGCAATCATGCGCTGCATAACGATGTTTCAATCAATGATGGACCGCACATATGGCGGTAGTCCCATGAGATTAGTACCATATGGCCTAGGCGTGTAGTAGGCCATGCCATCTAGGCTTGTGTAAGGACACTCTATCATGGTCGCACAATGACAAAATTGCTTAATGACACATTTTTCTCAGAACATGTCCCAGTCGTTAGATGACGCATGACTATTGCTTTTTCAGTAGTCATACTCCTTAGATATCTGCTTATTTTGACTTGTAAGTTTACATTCACTGTGGCTATTTGCTACTCTGTCTGGCATCTTCTGTTAGGGAAGGGCTGAAGGTTTGCTTGAGACAATCTCAGTCTGTGGCTGGTATCTCAACATAATTATTAATAGCATGTTCTTTTCACTTTTGAAAGTGTCCTGGCTTGGGTGAGGTATTATACAGTCACCTTCATTGAATGCTAGGGCCTAAGGTGTGTTTTTCTTTCTTTTTCTTTTTTTGCAGGGAAAGATTTACTCTGACCTAATGTCTGTTGCCAATCTTCCTCTTTTTTGCTTCCTTCCCAAAGCCCCAGTACATGGTTCTATATCCTAGTTGTAAGTTGTTCTAGTTTTTCTATGTGAGCCACTGCCACAGCATGGCAACTGACAGATGGGTGGTGTGGTTCCGCAACTGGGAAGCAAACCCGGGCCACCGAAGCAGTGAGCACTGAACTTTAACCACTGGGCCATCGGGGCTGGCTCTAAGGTGTGTTTTTCTCAGTAAGATTAACATGAAGGGAGGTGATGAGCCTGGGGACAGAGAGTCTCAGGAACCATGAAACACTGTGACCAGTCAACTCTTCTGCTCAGCGTATGTCACCTTTAAGCTCCTGGGCAAAGCAGCATTTGAGGAGGCAGTGTGCCTAGGTTGTCACCTGGGGCTTTGGAGATGGAGGAGGTGGAGGACTGAAGGACCAAGGAGTGCTCTTCAGCCCTTCCCTGTTTTCGTCAACCAGCCTAGTGCCACCCCAATTTTATCCTAACCACACCTGGGTAGTTGCTACTGGTTTCTTCTGAGAAAGGCAGTGAATATCTCCAAGCAACTCAGGGGAGAGGCAAGAACAGAACTGAAAACTTTCCCTCCGACTGAGCCCCACAAGGATGCCACCCACTGCCCCTCATCCCAGGCTATCCAACAATTAAGAGACAGCCTTCAGCCTCTGTCACTTCCAAGGGCTTGTTCCTATTGTTATTCCTTGGATCTATGCTTCCATTCAAATTCTGTGTTTTGGAAGGAGGATGCAGCAGGCTGTACTACTTGTCATCTTGATAGGAACACATGATTTCTCCAAAAATTATTGAGGTGTATTACTTTGATGAGAACCTTTAACTGTATTTGAAATTTAAAATATATCTTAGTTTATCATGTTGTCACATACAGAATGGTATGGCATGACATTTCATGAAGAGTGCAGGATGTCTAAAAGCCAATACTATTTGTGAAATGCTGAACACTAGCATGAGTTTATGAAGTTGACATATGCAAAGTGCATTTTACATGGGTTTCATTTTATAGATGAGGAAAAAGTTATACAGAGAAAAAATTACCCAAGCTAGTGGTTTGCGGGTGAGAAGTCTTGATTTTTGGATAATATGACAAGTTATACCTTTTAAAAAGACTTTAGAGAAAAAGGAAAGAAAAGACATTCTTATGCTCTACACAGGACAGAATTTCTTCTAAACATCCTTTGGCCAGCCTAGACCTTCCTACTGGTTGATTTCATACCAATGGCAACCAAGAAGTAGCGCTTGGTATTGGAATGTTCATTGTTCGGATGTTCTCTTTTTCCATGTATCCTCTTATTGCCTATGACTTGGATCCACTGCCCCATCCCTACACTCTCAGATCGCTCTCACATTTCCCAAATTCAACCAGAGTGCATGAGTGGTAGACAAAAGGGGGAAGAAGAAAGGAGGTTTAATCATAAATGCTATGCCTCCCTGCTTCCTCCTTTCTCTTTCCAGTAGATACACACACACACACACATACACCCCAGAAGCTGTTTCAGAGGTCCCAATGCTATACGCTGAAACTGATTCTTTGGTTCCTGTCATGATTCCTCGTGATTTTACTTGTTGTGTCCTGAAATCCTGTCAGGAAAAAGAACCTGATTATCTTCCCAAATCTCTGACTTTACTTTTTGTATATGATTTTTACTCTTTGGCAGAGTTGAGGATTCCTCTGTGATGTCCTCCGGCAACAACGAAGACATGGGGTGAGTTGGCTTGACTGATCTGAGAGGTGAAAGGTGTTGGGAGCATTGACAGCGATAGCAGGTTTCCATAGGAGACTATGAGCGTCTATAGGTAACTTCTCCTTCTTTGTCTAGGTGGCACAAAGAAGGAGGAGTCCTAAGAGGGACACTTCTTACTCATAGTCTGTTTGTGGCCCTTAGAGACTAGCAGCCAAAACTTGTAGGAAACTCTCAGAATGCCTGTGTGTGAGACTCTGCCACTGTGGGCCAGGAGAGGAGAGAATCCCGTCTGGAGCGAGGAGGAGGTAGCAGTGGACAGGGAGCGGTGAAGCTCTTGGCAGGAAAGAATGGCACTAACAGACCTCGGCTCTGGCCCTCACCCTCCAGAGCTCTGCCACCATCTAAGGCTGGTATCCCAAATGCCAAGCCACCATCATATTGGAGGGAGCCCCTGCCTCTAACCCGCAGTTATTGGAACCCTATCTGAGGAACAGAAAAGGCATACGTGTTCCCTGAGGAGTAAGGATGTGGCAGAGGGTCTTGGGAATCAGGGCATTAGGAGGGGCTGGAGAAACGTGTCCTGCAAACTGAAGCTGAATTTTGAACTAAATTCAACCTCAGGGCAATTACACGTGAGAGTTAGGTTCAGTTGAAAGAATTGTATTTCAGTCTTTATTCTTTACGCTTTGTGACAGGCCAAAGATCTTCATTACACCTGTATAAAGCCCTGTTTCTCGGCAAGATTGAAATGCTAGTTTCCAAATGACTGATATCCAAATACTTTTTAGTGTTCAACCAGTTTACCAATTGAAGACTACTTGTAACTAATTCCAAACAAAAGTGTACCTCTGTGAAGCCACTGGGAGTCTGATCATCTATGTTTTTCATTCTTTAGGAATGACCCCAATGAATTGACAGAAGTCATCCATGAAGGAGACGCTCAAAGGTGATGTATATATTGGGGGGTAGGGGTGGAATTTAGTCTCAGGACTATGCATGGCAGTTCAGGATGTTCTGGACAATGATTCTAAAATTTTTTCTAAAATTGAGGATCCAGTGATCTAAGTCATGTTTACTACATCTTTTAGATTCATAGAATTCTTGTTGTTCAAAGAAATTGATCACATCACTGTCCCATGTAGGAAATCTCAAGTGATAGGTTATTGCATTTGTTGGTGTTTAAATTAAAATAGAACAGCACTCCAGGCTCCACGATGGTTTGTTATGAGGACCAATAAGTGTTAAACACTTAGGACAATGTCTGACATGTAGTAAATACTATTTAAATGCTTATTAGATGAAACAAAACCTTTCTGTGTATGTAATCATATTATCTGAAAACAATGGTGAATTTCACTTTTCCTTTCCAGTCCTTACACTTCTCACTTCTTCTTCTTACGTGATTGGGCAGTGTTGGCAGGCATATGGCTCTTGGGAGAAAATGAAAGGAGGTCAGGACTGGAGGACAGGATTGAGGGAGAGAGAGGTGTGCCACGAGGATGAGAGCTGGCGGGGCCAGATTTTGAAGGGCATTTTAGGCTGTGTTGCATGGGTTTGGCTTGATCCTAATGGCACTGGAAAGGCAATGAGGGTAATCCTTGGGGCTCTACGTATGATATAACCTCCCATAGTGAACCTTAGACACACCACCTTGAGCCTTCTAGAGTGGTAGACTTGTCTAGAGATGTGCTCCTAGACTGCACATTCCCAGGTATGTGGACATCTTTTGGGATGATGTCTGGGATGTGGAGAGGGTATGTTGTCCCTGCCGCTCTCTGGGCTTTAAAGTATGGGAGAGTCTGTGCAGCTTGATAGTCCCTCTCCTACATGAATGCTGAGAATAGGCAGAGCTGACCACAGTACAGGGAGCCAACTCCAGACTGACCGTGGAGGGACACAGTGAAGACAGCACTTGAAGTCTTTAGTCAGGAGGTGTGACAGAGCAAAACAAGAAACAGACTCAGTAAGGGGCATTGTTAGAAATGCTCTTTCAAGTTTCCTTAGCAGAAGAGGTTGGGTGTAGGATCAGGTGAGACAGAAAATTTGGGGGTTTTCAGTGTAAGCTTTTTTATACCGTTCCATGTTTCCCCCGATCTCGTTTTCACCCGAACGAGCACCATAGGCAATATTTTTAAAACACTTTTAATTTTGAAAGAATTTGAAACTTACACAGACTTTTAAAGGTTTTAATTGTGGTAAATACGTGTGACATTAAGTTTATCATCTTCACCGTTTTTAAGTGTAGAGCTCAGTAGTGTGACGTACATTCATGTTGTTGTGCAACCCATCTGCAGAACTCTTTTCATCTTGCAAAACTGACACTCTACACGTTCAACTACAACTCCCCATCCACCTGCACCTGGCTCCTGGCAACCACCACACTCCCTTCTGTGTCTCTGAATTTGACTAGTCTGGGTATGTCACATAAGTGACATACAAAATTTGTGACTGGTATGTCATTTAGCATAATGCCCTGAAAGTTAATCCGCATTGTAGCATGTGTCCGAATTTCCTTCCTTTTTAAGACTGAACGACATTCCAGAACATAGACAAATTTCTCAAAAATGGTTCAAAAACCTCCAGTATACCCTTTACTTACATTTCCAATTGTTAACATTTTGCCACGTTTGCTGTGTTATTCTCCCATCTATGTATATATATGATGGGAGATTGACAAAGCAAATATATGTATAGACAGACAGAGAGAGAGAGAGAATGAGAAAATAGATATAGATAGAGAGCTCTCTCTCTCTATGTCCATATCTCTCTTTTTATATCAGTTGAGGCAGGCGACGTCTGATAGGCACACACGTTACGCACGCCCTCCTGTACGCTTACACTCTTTCCCCGAATCACTTGAGAGACCATGCAGACCACAAAGCCTTTACTCCTGAACATATCAAGTTTATTTTTCTACCCTCAAGGACACATAGCTACAGTACAGGGATCAAAATCAAACTTTTCACTTCCATAACTATAGTACAATTACCAAAACTGGAAAATGAAAGCATTAGTAGAATCTTACTATCTAATTTAAAGGCCTTGTTCCGATTTTGCCATGGGCCCCTAAAATGTCACTTTTGGACATTTTATCTGCTGTCAGATCCATGCCAGGATCATGCATTGCATCTAATCTTCATGTCTCTTTAGCCTCCTTTCATTTGGAATGGTTCTTCAGCCTTTTTGTCTTTCATGACATTGACATTTTTAAAGAGGACAGGGCATTTGTTTTGTGGTGTGTCCCTCAGCTGAGGTCTGTGTGATGTTTCCCTGTGATTAGATCATGGTATGCATTTTGGCAGGAATATCGCAGAAGTGACGCTGTGTCATTTTCAGTGCAGTCTGTCAGGTGTCCCACTATTGGTTGATGTTGGCTCTGATCACTTTGTTGAGTAGCCACGTGGTTGAGTAGCCAGATTTATTCACTGACGGGTTACTATGGTTCCATTTATAAGGAATAACTACTTTGGGGGAAGATACTTTGAGTCTGTGTTCAGAGTATCTCAATGTTCAAGATCCTTTTCTCTATAAAACTTTCATTCACTAGTTTTAGCACCCCTTGCTGATTCCTGTGTGAATAAGTTATAGCTGTGGTGGTTGCAAAATAGTGATTTTTTTTCAAATGAAATTGTTCTTTCTCCACTTAATAGCTATCATTCTGTTGTACGGAAGAACTATTCCTACTCCCCTATTTATTTATTATTACCATGAACTTATAAACTCTTATTTTATTCAGTGCATTACAGTCCCTTTCTACCATTATTTATAATGATCAGGTGGTCCCAGATTTGGTCAGAGGGTGTTCTTTAAATCTGGCTCCTGTGTCCTTCTTTATTTGTGAAGACTTTTTTTTTAAGAGCAGATGTAGGTTCACAGCAAAGTTGAGGGAAAGATGCAGACATACCCCATATGCCCCCTGCCCCTCCACATGCATCGCCTCCCCTATTATCAACATTCCCCCACCAGAGTGGAACATTTGTCACAATTGGTGAACCTACATCGACACATCATGAGCACTCAAAGTCCACAGTTTGCGTTACGATTCACTGTTGGTGTAATACATTCTCCGGGTTTGGATAAATGTATAATGACGTGGATCCATCATTGTAGTATCATGACGATGGAGTGTTTTCACTGTTGTTTGTGAAACCCTTTGTGCTCTGCCTATTCATCCCTCTGCCTGCCAGCTCCTGGCAACCACTGATCCTTCACAGTCTCCCCAATTTGGCCTTTTCCAGGATGTCATATAGTTGGAGTCATAGAGTTACGCAGCCTTTTCAGATTGGCTTCTTTTACTCAGGAACCTGTGTTTCAGGTGCTCCGGTTTCTTTTCATGGCTGGATAGCTCATTTCATTTTAGCACTGAGTCATAAACCATTGACTGGATGTAACACAGTTTCTTTACCCGTTCATCCGTGAAGGACATGTTGGTTGCTTCCACCTTCTGCCAATGATGAATAAAGCTGCCATCAACACTTGTGTGCAGGATTTTAGGTGGATATAAGTTTTCAACTCCTTTGGGTAGATATCAAGGAGCGTGATTGCTGGAGCATGTGTTAAGCGTGTGTTTAGTTTTGTAAGAAACCGCTAGACTGTCTTCCAGAGTGCCTGTATTTTTGCATTGCCAGCAGTAAGGAATGAGTGTTTCTGTTGCTCCATGTCGTTGTCAGCATTTGCTGTTGTCACTGTTCCAAATTTTGACTATTGTGATAGGTGTGCAGTGGTATGTCATTGTTCTTTTGGTTTGCATTTCCCTGATGACGTATGTTGTGGGGCATCTTCTCGTGTGCTTATTTGCCATCCGTGTATCTTCTTTGACGAGGTGTCTGTTAAGGTGTTTGGCCCGTTTTCTCATCGGGTTGTTTGTTTGCTTCTTGTTGAGTTTTAAGAGTCCTTCATATATTTGGGATAACAGTCCCTTATCAGATGTGCCTTGGGAAAATATTTTCTCCCAGTCTATGGCTTGCCTTCTCATTCTCTTGACATTGACCTTTGCAGAGCAACAGTTATTAGTTTTCATGCAGTCCAACTGAGGGAGTATTTCCTTCACCGTCTTGATTTTGGTGTTGTGTTTAAAAAGTCTTTTTTATAAAAAGGTCATCTAGGTTTCCTCCAGTGTTATTAGCCTCTAGGAGTTGTATAGTTTTGCACATTACATTTCAGTCCACAGTGCATTTTGAGTTCCTTTCTGTAAGGGCGTGTAAGGTCCATGTGTCGGTTCATTTCTTGGCACATGGATGTCCCGTTCTTCCAGCACCGTTTGTTGAAAAGACCGTCATTGCTCCATTGTATTTCCTGTGCTCCTTTGTCAAAGATCAGTTGACTATATCAATGGGGGTCTATTTCTGGGCTCTCTATTCTGTTCCTTTGATCCACTTGCCTATTCGTTCACCAAGACCACACTGTGTTGATTACTGCAGCTTTATAGTAAGTCCTGAAGTTGGGTGGTGTCAGTGCTCCCACTTTCTTCTTCTTCAATATTAGTTTGGCTATGCTGTGTCCCTTGCCTCTCCATGTACACTTCAGAATCGGTTTGCTGATATCAGCAAATAAGTTGCTGGGATCTTGATTGGGATTGCACTGAAACTGTCAATCAAGTTGGGAAGCACTGACATCTTGACAATATTGAGTCTTCCTACCCTTGAATGTAGAGTATGTCTCCACTTATTTAGATCTTTGATTTCATTCCTGAGAACTTTGTAGTTTTCCTCATACACATCTGGTAGATATTTTGTTAGATTTATACCTAAGTGTATCCTTGTGTGCATGTGTGCTAAATTAAACAGCGGTGTGATTGTACCTTGAAGTTCCACTTGTTTGTTCCTGGTGTATAAGAAAGGGATGGGCTTTTGTATATTAACCTTGTGTCCTGCAACCTTGCTATAGTGGCTTATTAGTCCCGGGGGTGGGTTGTTTGGTTTTTTGCCAGTTCTTTTGGACTTTCTGTGTAGACAATCTTGTCATCTGCGACCAAATACAGTTTTATTTTTTCCTCTCAATGCGTATACCTTTTATTTCCTTGTCTTGTCTTACTGCACTAGCCAGAACTTCTAGTACAATGTTGAAAAGGAGTGGTGAGGGGAGACATCCTTGCTTTGTACCCGATCTTAGTGGGAAACTTCAAGATTCTCACCAATAATTTGACGGTAGCTGTAGCTTTTTGTAGGTATTCTTTGTCAAGTTGAGAAAGTTCCCCTCTATTCCTAGTTTACCGAGAGGTTTTCCTCATGAATGGGTGTTGGATTTTGTCGGATGCTTTTTCTGCATCTATTGATATGATCATGTGACTTTTCTTCATTAGCCTGTTGATGTGTTAGGTTACATTAATTGATTTTCAGATGTTGAACCAGCCGTGCACACCTGGCATAAATCAACTGGGTCATGCTTTATTGTTCTTTTTGTATGTTGTTGGATTCGACTTGGTAATGTTTTGTTGAGGGTCTTTGCATCTATGTTCACGAGAGAGACTGGTCTGTAGTTTTCTTTTCTTGTGATGTTTGCGTCTAGTTTTAGTATCATCATAATACTGGCCTCATAGAATGAGTTAGGAAGTATTCCATCTGCTTCTCTCCTCTGAAAGAGATGGTAGAGAATCAGTATAATTTCCTCTTTCAATGCTTGGTAGCATTCACTAGGGAACCCATCTGGCCTGGTGTTTTCTGCTTGGGGAGGTTATTAATCATTGATTCAACTTCTCTGATAGACATGGGCCTATTCAGAGCACACATTTCTTCTTGGTGAGTTTTGGCAGTTTGTGTCTTTCAAGGCCTTGGTCTGTTTCCTCTAGGTTATCGAATTTGTGGACATCGCATTGTTCCTAGTGTTCCTTTGTCATCCTTGTAATGTCAGTGGGATCTATCATGATGTTCCCTTTTTTAGTTCTGATATTAGTCATTTGTGTCCTCCCTCTTTTTTTCTGTATCGCTTTATAGGCTATGACTTGGATCCACCTCCCCATCCCTACACTCTCAGAACTCTCTCATGTTTCCCAAATAAATTCCAGAGAGCATGCATGGTAGACAAAAAGGGGATGAAGAAAGGATGTTTAATCATGAATGCTATGCCTCCCTGCTTCCTTCTTTCTCTTTCCAGTGGATACCCACACATGCAAACACACACACACATACACACACACAGAGCCCAGAAGCTGTTTCAGAGGTCCCCATGCTATACGCTGAAACTGATTCTTCGGTTCCTGTTGTGATTCCTCATGATTTTAATTGTGTCCTGAAATCCTGTCAGGAAAAAGAAGCTATTTATCTTCCCAAATCTCTGACTTTACTTTTTGTATATGATTTTTACTCTTTGGCAGAGTTGAGGATTCCTCTGTGATGTCCTCCGGCAACATCAAGGACATGGGGTGAGTTGGTTTGACTGATCTGAGAGGTGAAAGGTGTTGGGAGCATCGACAGCGATAGCAGGTTTCCATAGGAGACTATGAGTGTCCATAGGTAACTTCTCCTTCTTTGTCTAGGTGGCACAAAGAAGGAGGAGTCCTAAGAGGGACACTTCCTACTCATCATCTGTTTGTGGCCCTTAGAGACTAGCAGCCAAAACTTGTAGGAAACTCTCAGAATGCCTGTGTGTGAGACTCTGCCACTGTGGGCCAGGAGAGGAGAGAATCCCGTCTGGAGCAAGGAGGAGGTAGCAGTGGACAGGGAGCGGTGAAGCTCTTCGCAGGAAAGAATGGCACTAACAGACCTTGGCTCTGGCCCTCACCCTCCAGAGCTCTGCCACCATCTAAGGCTGGTATCCCAAATGCCAAGCCACCATCATGTTGGAGGGAGCCCCTGCCTCTAACCCACAGTTATTGGAACCCTATCTGAGGAACAGAAAAGACATACGTGTTCCTTGAGGAGTAAGGATGTGGTGGAGGGTCTTGGGAATCAGGGCATTAGGAGGGGCTGGAGAAACGTGTCCTGCAAACTGAAGCTGAATTTTGAACTAAATTCAACCTCAGTGCAATTACACGTGAGAGTTAGGTTCAGTTGAAAGAATTGTATTTCAGTCTTTATTCTTTAGGCTTTGTGACAGGCCAAAGATCTTCATTACACCTGTATAAATCCCTCTTTCTTGGCAAGATTGACATTCTAGTTTCCAAATGACTAATATCCAAATACTTTTTAGAGTTCAACCAGCTTACCAATTGAAGACTACTTGTAAGTAATTCCAAACAAAAGTGTACCTCTCTGAAGTCACTGGGAGTCTGATCATCTATGTTTTTCATTCTTTAGGAATGACCCCAATGAATTGACAGAAGTCATCCATGAAGGAGACACTCAAAGGTGATGTATATATTGGGGGGTAGGGGTGGAATTTAGTCTCAGGACTATGCATGGCAGTTCAGAATGTTCTGGACAATGATTCTAAAATTTTTTCTAAAATTTAGGTTCCAGTGATCTAAGTCATGTTTACTATATCTTTTAGATTCATAGAATTCTTGTTGTTCAAAGAAATTGATCATGTCACTGTCCCATGTAGGAAATCTCAAGTGATAGGTTATTGCATTTGTTGGTGTTTAAATTAAAATAGAACAGCACTCCAGGCTCCACGATGGTTTGTTATGAGGACCAAATAAGTGTTAAACACTTAGGACAATGTCTGGCATGTAGTAAATACTATTTAAATGCTTATTAGATGAAACAAATATTTTCTGTGTATGTAATTGTATTATCTGAAAACAATGGTGATTTTCACTTTTTCTTTCCAGTCTTTACACCTTTCACTTCTTCTTACGTGATTGAACAGTGTCAGCAGGCATATGGCTCTTGGGAGGAAATGAAAGGAGGTCAGGACTGGAGGGCAGGATTGAGGGAGAGAGAGGTGTGCCACGAGGATTAGAGCTGGTGGGGCCAGATTTTGAAGGGCGTTTTAGGCTGTGTTGCATGGTTTTGGTTTGATCCTAATGGCACTGGAAAGGCAATGAGGGGTAATCCTTGGGGCTCTACTTATGATATAACCTCCCATAGTGAACCTTAGACACACCAACTTGACCCTTCTAGAGAGGTACACTTGTCTAGAGATGTGCTCCTAGACTGCACATTCCCAGGTATGTGGACATCTTTTGGGATGATGTCTGGGATGTGGAGAGGGTATGTTGTCCCTGCCGCTCTCTGGGCTTTAAAGTATGGGAGAGTCTGTGCAGCTTGATAGTCCCTCTCCTACATGAATGCTGAGAAGAGGCAGAGCTGAGCACAGTACAGGGAGCCGACTCCAGACTGACCGTGGAGGGACACAGTGAAGACAGCTCTTGAAGTCTTTAGTCAGGAGGTGTGACAGAGCAAATCAAGAAACAGACTCAGTAAGGGGCATTGTTATAAATGCACTTTCAAGTTTCCTTAGCAGAAGAGGTTGGGTGTAGGATCAGGTGAGACAGAAAATTTGGGGGTTTTCAGTGTAAGCTTTTTTATACCGTTCCATGTTTCCCCCGATCTCGTTTTCACCCGAACGAGCACCATAGGCAATATTTTTAAAACACTTTTAATTTTGAAAGAATTTGAAACTTACACAGACTTTTAAAGGTTTTAATTGTGGTAAATACGTGTGACATTAAGTTTATCATCTTCACCGTTTTTAAGTGTAGAGCTCGGTAGTGTGAAGTACATTCATGTTGTTGTGCAACCCATCTGCAGAACTCTTTTCATCTTGCAAAACTGACACTCTACACGTTCAACTACAACTCCCCATCCCCCTGCACCTGGCTCCTGGCAACCACCACACTCCCTTCTGTCTCTCTGAATTTGACTAGTCTGGGTATGTCACATAAGTGGAATCATACAAAATTTGTGACTGGTTATGTCATTTAGGATAATGCCCTGAAAGTTAATCCGCATTGTAGCATGTGTCCGAATTTCCTTCCTTTTTAAGACTGAACGACATTCCAGAACATAGACAAATTTCTCAAAAATGGTTCAAAAACCTCCAGTATATCCTTTACTTACATTTCCAATTGTTAACATTTTGCCACGTTTGCTGTGTTATTCTCCCATCTATGTATATATATATGATGGAAGATTGACAAAGCAAATATATGTATAGACAGACAGAGAGAGAGATAGAATGAGCAAATAGATATAGATAGAGAGCTCTCTCTCTCTATGTCCATATCTGACTTTTATATCAGTTGAGGCAGGTGACGTCTGATAGGCACACACGTTACGCACGCCCTCCTGTACGCTTACACTCTTTCCCCGAATCACTTGAGAGACCATGCAGACCACAAAGCCTTTACTCCTGAACATATCAAGTTTATTTTTCTACCCTCAAGGACACATAGCTACAGTACAGGGATCAAAATCAAACTTTTCACTTCCATAACTATAGTACAATTACCAAAACTGGAAAATTAAAGCATTAGTAGAATATTACTACCTAATTTAAAGGCCTTGTTCCGATTTTGCCATGGGCCCCTAAAATGTCACTTTTGGACATTTTATCTGCTGTCAGATCCATGCCAGGATCATGCATTGCATCTAATCTTCATGTCTCTTTAGCCTCCTTTCATTTGGAATGGTTCTTCAGCCTTTTTGTCTTTCATGACATTGACATTTTTAAAGAGGACAGGGCATTTGTTTTGTGGTGTGTCCCTCAGCTGAGGTCTGTGTGATGTTTCCCTGTGATTAGATCATGGTATGCATTTTGGCAGGAATATCGCAGAAGTGACGCTGTGTCATTTTCAGTGCAGTCTGTCAGGTGTCCCACTATTGGTTGATGTTGGCTCTGATCACTTTGTTGAGTAGCCACGTGGTTGAGTAGCCAGATTTATTCACTGATGGGTTACTGTGGTTCCATTTATAAGGAATAACTACTTTGGGGGAAGATACTTTGAGTCTGTGTTCAGAGTATCTCAATGTTCAAGATCCTTTTCCCTATAAAACTTTTGTTCACTAGTTTTAGCACCCCTTGATGGTTCCTGTGTGAATAAGTTATAGCTGTGATGGTTGCAAAATAGTGATTGTTTTTCAAATGAAATTGTTCTTTCTCCACTTAATAGCTATCATTCTGTTATACGGAAGAACTATTCCTACTCCCCTATTTATTTATTATTACCATGAACTTATAAACTCTTATTTTATTCAGTGCATTACAATCCCTTTCTACCATTATTTATAATGATGCTCAGGTGGTCCCAGATTTGGTCAGAGCGTGTTCCTTATAACTGGCTCCTGTGTCCTTCTTTATTTGTGAAGACTTTCTTTTTTTTTTAAGAGCAGATGTAGGTTCACAGCAAAGTTGAGGGAAAGATGAAGACATACCCCATATGCCCCCTGCCCCTCCACATGCATCGCCTCCCCTATTATCAACATTCCCCCACCAGAGTGGAACATTTGTCACAATTGGTGAACCTACGTCAACACATCATGAGCACTCAAAGTCCACAGTTTACATTACGATTCACTCTTTGTGTAATACATTCTCCGGGTTTGGATAAATGTATAATGACATGGATCCATCATTGTAGTATCATGACGATGGAGTGTTTTCAC
This sequence comes from Tapirus indicus, assembly GCA_031878705.1. Taxonomy (NCBI): domain Eukaryota; kingdom Metazoa; phylum Chordata; class Mammalia; order Perissodactyla; family Tapiridae; genus Tapirus; species Tapirus indicus. The sequence goes on along the minus strand of CM062930.1, from coordinate 83,537,080 downwards.
TGTTGTTTGTGAAACCCTTTGTGCTCTGCCTATTCATCCCTCTGCCTGCCAGCTCCTGGCAACCACCGATCTTTCACAGTCTTCCCAATTTGGCCTTTTCCAGAATGTCATATAGTTGGAGTCATACAGTTATGCAGCCTTTTCAGATTGGCTTCTTTCACTCAGGAACCTGCGTTTCAGGTTCTCTGGTTTCTTTTCACGGCTTGATAGCTCATTTCATTTTAGTGCTGAGTAATAACCCATTGACTGGATGTACCACAGTTTCTTTACCCGTTCATCCGCGAAGGACATGTTGGTTGCTTCCACCTTCTGCCAATGATGAATAAAGCTGCCATCAACACTTGTGTGCAGGATTTTAGGTGGATATAAGTTTTCAACTCCTTTGGGTAGATATCAAGGAGCGTGATTGCTGGAGCATGTGTTAAGCGTGTGTTTAGTTTTGTAAGAAACCGCTAGACTGTCTTCCAGAGTGGCTGTATTTTTGCATTGCCAGCAGTAAGGAATGAGTGTTTCTGTTGCTCCACGTCGTTGTCAGCATTTGCTGTTGTCACTGTTCCAAATTTTGACTATTGTGATAGGTGTGCAGTGGTATGTCATTGTTCTTTCGGTTTGCATTTCCCTGATGACGTATGTTGTGGGGCATCTTCTCGTGTGCTTATTTGCCATCCGTGTATCTTCTTTGGCGAGGTGTCTGTTAAGGTGTTTGGCCCGTTTTCTCATCGGGTTGTTTGTTTGCTTATTGTTGAGTTTTAAGAGTTCTTCATATATTTGGGATAACAGTCCCTTATCAGATGTGCCTTGGGCAAATATTTTCTCCCCGTCTATGGCTTGCCTTCTCATTCTCTTGACATTGTCCTTTGCAGAGCAGCAGTTTTTAGTTTTCATGCAGTCCAGCTGAGTGATTATTTCCTTCACTGTCTTGATTTTGGTGTTGTGTCTAAAAAGTCTTTTATAAAAAGGTCATCTAGCTTTCCTCCTGTGTTATTACCCTCTAGGAGTTGTATAGTTTTGCACATTACATTTCAATCCACAGTGCATTTTGAGTTCCTTTCTGTAAGGGCGTGTAAGGTCCATGTGTCAGTTCATTTCTTGGCACATGGATGTCCCGTTCTTCCAGCACCGTTTGTTGAAAAGACCATCTTTGCTCCATTGTATTTCCTGTGCTCCTTTGTCAAAGATCAGTTGACTATATCAATGGGGGTCTATTTCTGGGCTCTCTATTCTGTTCCTTTGATCCACTTGCCTATTCGTTCACCAAGACCACACTGTGTTGATTACGGCAGCTTTATAGTAAGTCTTGAAGTTGGGTGGTGTCAGTGCTCCCACTTTCTTCTTCTTCAATATTAGTTTGGCTATGCTGTGTCCCTTGCCTCTCCATGTACACTTCAGAATCGGTTTGCTGATATCAGCAAATAAGTTGCTGGGATCTTGATTGGGATTGCACTGAAACTGTCAATCAAGTTGGGAAGCACTGACATCTTGACAATATTGAGTCTTCCTACCCTTGAATGTAGACTGTGTCTCCACCTATTTAGATCTTTGATTTCATTCCTGAGAATTTTGTAGTTTTCCTCATATACATCTGGTAGATATTTTGTTAGATTTATACCTAAGTGTATCTTTGTGTGCATGTGTGCTAAAGCAAACAGCGGTGTGGTTTTACCTTGAAGTTCCACTTGCTCGTTGCTGGTGTATAAGAAAGGGATGGGCTTTTGTATATTAACCTTGTGTCCTGCAACCTTGCTATAGTGGCTTATTAGTCCCGGGGGTGGGTTGTTTTGATTTTTGCCAGTTCTTTTGGACTTTCTATGTAGACAATCTTGTCATCTGTGACCAAAGACAGTTTTATTTTTTCCTCTCAATACGTATACCTTTTATTTCCTTGTCTTGTCTTACTGCACTAGCCAGAACTTCTAGTACAATGTTGAAAAGGAGTGGTGAGAGGAGACATCCTTGCTTTGTACCCGATCTTAGTGGGAAACTTCAAGTTTCTCACCATTAAGTTGACGGTAGCTGTAGCTTTTGGTAGCTATTCTTTATCAAGTTGAGAATGTTCCCCTCTATTCCTAGTTTACTGAGAGGTTTTCCTCATGAATGGGTGTTGGATTTTGTCGGATGCTTTTTCTGCATCTATTGATATGATCATGTGACTTTTCTTCATTAGCCTGTTGATGTGTTAGGTTACATTATTTGATTTTCAGATGTTGAACCAGCCTTGCACACCTGGCATAAATCAACTGGGTCGTGCTCTATCATTCTTTTTGTACGTTGTTGGATTCGACTTGCTAATGTTTTGTTGAGGGTCTTTGCATCTATGTTCATGAGAGAGACTGGTCTGTAGTTTTCTTTTCTCGTGATGTTTGCGTCTAGTTTTAGTATCATCATAATACTGGCCTCATAGAATGAGTTAGGAAGTATTCCATCTGCTTCTCTCCTCTGAAAGAGATGGTAGAGAATCAGTTATAATTTCTTCTTTCAATGCTTGGTAGCATTCACTAGGGAACCCATCTGGCCTGGTGTTTTCTGCTTGGGGAGGTTATTAATCATTGATTCAACTTCTCTGATAGACATGGGCCTATTCAGAGCACACATTTTTTTCTTGGTGAGTTTTGGCGGTTTGTGTCTTTCAAGGCCTTGGTCCGTTTCCTCTAGGTTATCGAATTTGTGGACATCGCATTGTTCCTAGTGTTCCTTTGTCATCCTTGTAATGTCAGTGGGATCTATCATGATGTTCCCTTTTTTAGTTCTGATATTAGTCATTTGTGTCCTCCCTCTTTTTTTCTGTATCGCTTTATGGGCTATGACTTGGATCCACCTCCCCATCCCTACACTCTCAGGTCTCTCTCGCGTTTCCCAAATTCATTGCAGAGTGCATGAGTGGTAGACAAAAAGGGGAAGAAGAAAGGAGGTTTAATCATGAATGCTATGCCTCCTTGCTTCCTTCTTTCCCTTTCCAGTGGATATACACACACACACACGCACACACACACAGAGCCCAGAAGCTGTTTCAGAGGTCTCATTGCTGTACAGTGAATCTGATTCTTTTGTTCCTGTTGTGATTCCTCGTGATTTTACTTATTGTGTCCCGAAATCCTGTCAGGAAAAAGAAGCTATTTATCTTCCCAAATCTCTGACTTTACTTTTTGTATATGATTTTTACTCTTTGGCAGAGTTGAGGATTCCTCTGTGATGTCCTCCGGCAACAACGAAGACATGGGGTGAGTTCATTGACTGATCTGAGAGGTGAAAGGTGTTGGGAGCATCGACAGCGATAGCAGGTTTCCATAAGAGACTATGAGCGTCTATAGGTAACTTCTCCTTCTTTGTCTAGGTGGCACAAAGAAGGAGGAGTCCTAAGAGGGACACTTCCTACTCATAGTCTGTTTGTGGCCCTTAGAGACTAGCAGCCAAAACTTGTAGGAAACTCTCAGAATGCCTGTGTGTGAGACTCTGCCACTGTGGGCCAGGAGAGGAGAGAATCCCGTCTGGAGCGAGGAGGAGGTAGCAGTGGACAGGGAGCCGTGAAGCTCTTGGCAGGAAAGAATGGCACTAACAGACCTCGGCTCTGGCCCTCACCCTCCAGAGCTCTGCCACCATCTAAGGCTGGTATCCCAAATGCCAAGCCACCATCATGTTGGAGGGAGCCCCTGCCTCTAACCCACAGTTATTGGAACCCTATCTGAGGAACAGAAAAGACATACGTGTTCCTTGAGGAGTAAGGATGTGGCAGAGGGTCTTGGGAATCAGGGCATTAGGAGGGGCTGGGGAAACGTGTCCTGCAAACTGAAGCTGAATTTTGAACTAAATTCAACCTCAGTGCAATTACACGTGAGAGTTAGGTTCAGTTGAAAGAATTGTATTTCAGTCTTTATTCTTTAGGCTTTGTGACAGGCCAAAGATCTTCATTACACCTGTATAAAGCCCTGTTTCTCGGCAAGATTGAAATGCTAGTTTCCAAATGACTAATATCCAAATACTTTTTAGAGTTCAACCAGTTTACCAACTGAACACCACTTGTAACTTGTTCCAAATAAAAGTGTAACTCCGGTACACAGTATTCATTCCATGGTGTGCATCCACCTAGCCATTACCCTTCTGAGGAATGCCTATATTGTTTCAACCCCCTGCCCTCACACGGAGTGCTGCATGATGATTACCCTCCTACTCACCTCCCTACAAGCCTGTTAGCTTATATCTACGGGAATATTTGAAAAGGAGAACTTGGTGGGCCATAGGGTTGCATATTCTCAGTTTGACTAAGTACTGCCTGTTGCTCTCTACTGTGGCTGCCCTCATTGGAATCCCATCAGCAACGCATGATGGTTCCTATATGTACACATCCACATCAACACTTGGCGTGAGCAACTTTCCAATATTTTACCAGGCTAATAGTTGGGAAGCTATCTTATGTTGTGTTTTATCTTGCATTTATCTTATAACTTATGTGTTTGAGCATCTTTTCATATGCTTGTAGCAGTGGGTTTCCTCTTCTGTAGTTGCCTGTTCATGAACTTTGCCCATTTTGCCATTAGTGTTTGTGTCCTTGTCTTATTAATTTGCATGTGTGTTTTCTGAATTTTCTTTATTTTGAAATGTTTATGAAATTCCTCAAAAAATGTATAATTTTTATTGTGATTATATTACATTTGTAATCAATTTGGCAAGAATTAAACCTTTTTTTATAAATTAAATGCTTAGAATCCCATTCGAAAGCATGGCCTGTCTCTCCAGATAGTCAATGCATCCTCCATGTGAGTTTTAGACCTTGCAGTTATGTTCTCCATTCTGTCATCTGCCTGTTAGTGTTGTCAGCGTTGTTCTTCATTCTGTCCATGACAGAACTTTTGCCTTATCATTTTAATTTTGAAGTTTGAAATTTCCCCACTTCCAGCTCACAAAGGTAATTTCTAACTTTATCATTTTAACTTACACATTTAGCTCTTTAATTTACTTAGTGTCTACCCTTAAATATGGTGTCAGCTAGGAATCTGACTTCACTTTTCTTCGAACAAACAGTAGGCTGATTTTCCTGATATCATCTATCAAACAATTCATCATTTCCCTTTTTGTTTCTGTAATGGTCTGTCTGAACTCAATATATTTTTCCATTGGTTCTTGTGCCATCATCACACTGTTTTTATTACTCTGGTAGAGCAAGAATGAGTAAGTTATTCATTGAGCTTTTATACCTTGACATATATTTTGGAGTAAGTTTACCGAGATTCTAAAACAATTTGAAAAGCAAAAACCATGTAGACCTGTGTCTTTTAGGGTAGGAGAGAATTTTAAATACCATGTCAATTTATTACCTAATTTGGCATTCTGTTTCTCTGTTTCTTCTTGCACCAATGTTGGTGTTTTGTATCTGTCTAGGAATTTTTCCATTTCATCTAAGTTTCCAAATTTATTAGCATATAATTGAATATAATAATCTATTTTTAAAAATTCAGTTGTGTTGTAGCTATACCATCTTCTACAGTATCTTGATTTGATTCTTCACTTTATTTCTTTTATTGATCAGTATTGCCACAGGTCTATCTTACTAAACTTTTCAAAGAGCCATATTTTTGTTTTGTGACAATCTTCTCCATGTGTTGTTGTTGTTGTCGTCTAGGTCATTGATTTCTGAACTCCTCTGCTGTATGTTTTGCTTCCTCATTATTTCATTGAGTTTTCTCCATTGCTCTTTTTCCAATCTCTTTAGTTAAATGTGTACTTTGTTTTTGACCTTTGTGACCCCAATATTTCTAAATCTATAAATTTTCCTCTAAGGACTGCTTCATTGTGTTCCACAAATGTTGTCATCTTATTATCAATCAGTTCTGAGCACTTTTGAATTCTCCTCATGATTTAAATTTTAACTTGAGTTATTTAATAATGTGTTATTTAGTTTAAAACATGGGATTTTGAAAAGCTATCCATATTTTTAATATGGTCCAAGAAAAATCCATATGATATTGATCCTGTGGGTGTTATGAAAGCTTTCTCTGTGTCCAAATATGTGGCCTATTTTCATAAATGTCACCTGTGTGTCCCCAAACCAGATGTGTTCTGTTTGGTGTAGAGAAATGTGATGTCAGTCTGTTCTTGTTCTCTTTGCTCTTTCTGGAAGCTTTTAGAATTTTCTCTTCATATCGATGAATCCTTTAAAGCTAATTTCTTACTTCTTTAACTTTAGGAAATTTATATTTATTATTTTTTTAATATTTCTCTTCTCCATTTTCTTTTCTCATTTATCTTGCATGTCTTGCATTTCATTTAATCCAGACATTAGATATTGTTTTTTACCCTCCATATCATTTGGCTTTTCTTTCGTATGTTCTCTCACTTTATTCTTTTCTACTATTTTTTGGTAGAGTTTCTCAATCTCATCTTCCAACTTTAAACTAATTTACTTTTCACATGTATCCACACTACTATTTATCCCTGAATTAATTCTTTAGCAATTATACTTTTGCACCTAAGATTTCCTCTTGAGTTTTTTTCTTTTGGATTTCTCATTCTCAATCATGTTACTAACATCTTCCCTTGTATCTTTAGGTGTATTTCTCATGGTTATTTTAGAACTTTGGTCAGCATGTTCCAGTAGTTCTGCTTCAGATGGCATGTGTTGTTGAGTTTGTTGTATTTATTTTTCAGTAGTTGTACTCCTCAGGTATCTAATTGTTTTGACTTGTGAGCTTTCATTCCTTGTGGCGATTGGCTACTGTCTCTGGCATCTTGTATTAGGGAAGAGCTAAAGCTTTGTTCAGGACAATCTCAGACTTGGCTGTTATCTCAGCATAATTATTAATAGTGTGTCCTTTTCACTCTCAAGTGTCCTGGCTTGTGTGAGGTATTATATAGTCACCTTCATTGAAGGCTGGGACCTAAGGTGTGTTTTTCTCAGTAACTTTAACAGGGGAGGTGATGTATTTGAAATTAAAAATATGGATCAGGTAGGTCCAGCCCTAGTGGCCTAGTGGTTAAGTTCAGCACACTCCACTTTGGCAGCCGGGGTTCAGATCCCAGGCATGGATGTACATGGCAGCCATGCTGTGGTGGCAGCCCACATAAAAACAGGAAAAAAAGAGGAAGATTGGCAATGGATGTTAGCTTAGGGAGAATCTTCCTCAGGAAAAAAATATGGATCAGGTTATATTGTTGTCACATTCTGATTTTTCTGTATAAAAATGGTGAAGGGGGCAGGTTGTCTAAAAGCAAATAATATTTGTGAAATGGTGAATATTCAGCATGATTTTATGAGGTTGACAGATGGAAAGTGCATTTTGCATGTGTGTTATTTTGATAGATGAGGAAATTAAATTGTAAAGAGATTACCTAATCCAGTGGTTTGGGTGAAGGGGAGTCTTGATTTCCAGTGAGATAGTCAAATATCTTTTAAAAAGTGAACTTGAGAAAAGGAAAAAAGAAATTCTATTAATGCAACAATATCAATAGGCACTTGACATGTAAATGGTCTAAACAGACCAATTAAAAGACAGAGACCAACTTGCTTTGACAACAAAACAAGACCCAACTCTATGGTGATTATAAGAATTCCACTTTGACTATAAAGACACAGGTAGATTAAAAGTAGAAGAATGGAGAAAAATATACCATGCTAACATAATTAAAGAAGGTGGGAGTAGCTATATTAATTCAGACACTACAGACTTCAGAGCAAACTAAATTATTAGAGATTAAGAGGGACATTAAATAATGATAAAGGAGTTAATTTTCTGAGAAGTCACAACAATTCTGATGTGTATGCACCTGACAATAGAACATCAAAATATGTGAGGCAAAAACTGATAGGATTGCAAGGAGAAATAGACAAATCCACTATTATAGCTGGAGTCTTTAACACCCCTCTATCAATAGTCAATAGATCCATCAGGCACAAAGTCAGTAAGGATAGAGTGGCACTGAGCAGCACCTTCAATCAAGTGGATCTAATGGACATTTATTGAGTACTTCATTTAACAAGAGCAGAATACACATTTTTCTCAAGCTCACATGGAACATTCACCAAGATAGATTACATTCTGGGCCATAAAACACATCTTAACAAATTTAAAAGTATAGGAATCATTCAAAGTATGCTGTCAGATCACAGTCAAATTACAGTAGAAGTCAATATGAGAAAGATAGCTTAAAATCCCAAAATACTTGGAGATTAAACAGCACACTTCTCAATAACACATTAGTCAAAGTAGAAGTCTCAAGAGAAATTGTAAAATATTTTGAACTAAATGAAAATGAAAATACAACCTGTCAAAATTTGGGGGATGCAGCAAAACCAGTGCTTAGAGGGAAATTTATAGCATTGAATGCATACATTAGAAAAGAAGAAAGATCTGAAATCCATAATCTAGGCTTCCAGCTTAGGAAGCTATAAAAAGAAGAGCAATATAAACTTTAACAAAGCAGAAGAAAGAAATAAAAATGAGAGCAGAAATCCATGAAATGGAAAGCAAGAAAACAATAGAGAAATCCACAAAACCAAAAGCCATTTCTTTGAAAATATCGGTAGAACTGATCTCTCTCTAGCCACACTAACCAGGAACAAAAGAGAGAAGTCACAAATTACTCATATCAGAAATGAAAGAGGGGTTATCCTGATTGATCATATGGACATTAAATGGATAATAAAGGAATATTATGAACAACTTTAAGCCCACAAATTTGATAGCTTATATGAAATGGACTAATTCTTTAAAAGCCACTACCACAACTCACAAGGAGGAATAGATCATCCGAATAGACTTATATCTGTTGAAGAAACTGAATCAATAATTAATAGCCTTCCAAAACAGATGGTAGGCCTAGATGTGTTCACTGGTCAGTTCCACCAAACATTTAAGGAAGGAATAATATCAATTCTCTGACATCTGTTCCAGAAAATAAAACAATGGGGACCACTTCCTTATTCATTCTATGAGGCCAGCATTACCCTAATACTAAAACCAGACAAAGATAGTAAAAGAAAAGAAAACTACAGACCAGTATCTCTCATGAAAATATATGTAAAAGCTCTCCACAAAATATTAGAAAATTGAGTCCTACAATGTATATAAAAATTATACACTGAGATCAACTGAGATTTATCCCAAGTAGGCAAGGCTGGCTCAACATTTCAAAATGAATGTAATCCATATCAGTAGGCTAAAGAAGAAAAATCATATCATATCAATAGATGCAGAAAAATCATGTGACACAATCCAACACTCATTCATGATTAAAAACTCTCAGCAAACTAGCAATAGAGAGGAACTTCTTTAATTTGATAAAGAACGTCTTCCAAAAACTTACAGCCAGGAGGAGTGACATCAGCATCATGGCAGAGTGAGCTCTCCCCTTAGACTCTCCCTGCTAAGATACAATGAAAAGCACACTCATAAACCAACAGAGGACATTCATGCAACACAAGACATGTCTGAGAGATGCATGCAGACAAGGGGATCGCCTCTCCCTCCCTGGAGTGGTCTAGGGTGTGGAACCATGCATGGCTCTGAGAGGAGACGGGGGGAAGGGGCAGCTCTCTGCAGGAATGCCTTCACTCTCGGAGTTGCCACCCAGCCCATGGGAAAACTCCACACCAAGCAGCCTAAGCTATCACAGGGATGTCTTTACCAAGCTAAGCAGGCCAGGAGGGCAGACAGTGCAAAGTGGGAGTGCCCCAGGATCATGCATATGAAAGAAAGAGCACCTACCCCCACCTGGCACACCAGTTTGGCCAGTGGGCCAGAGCCAGGGATCCCTGCCAGAGCACCTGTGTATACATGTGTAAAGCAGAGGTGGCCAGTGGCCAAATGCAGATGGCCCTGTTAGCATAGCAGCCTAAGGACAGGCACAGCTGCCAGGGATTGCAGTGGGCTCAGAATACACAGCTCTTGCCCACCCTCCAGTGGTAGCAGGTAGGATCTGTGACCAGATACTATCACTACACAAAGGCACAAATCCACCCCATCAAATAGCATGAAGAGGTATCTGAACATTCCAAACCAGAAGGAAAATGATAAGAACCCAGAAATTAATCCTGAAGGCACAGAAATTTACAATCGAAATGATGGAGAGTTCAAAATAGCTATCATTAAAAAAACTCAATCAACATCACTAATCATCAGGGAAATGCAAATCAAAACTACACTAAGATATCACCTTACACCGGTTAGAATGGGTATAATCACAAAGACAAATAACAACAAATGCTGGAGAGGTTGTGGAGAAATGGGGACACTCATTCACTGCTGGTGGGAATGCAAACTGGTGCAGCCTCTATGGAAAACAGTATGGAGAGTCCTCAAAAAATTAAAAATAGAAATACCGTATGATCCAGCAATCCCACTCTTGGCCATCTACGCAATGGACATGACATCAACCATCACAAGAGGCATATGCACCCCTGTGTTCATTGCAGCATTATTCACTATAGCCAAGAAGTGGAAGCAACTCAAATGTCCCTTGACTGATGATTGGTTAAAGAAGATGTGGTATATACATACAATGGAATACTACTCAGCCATAAGAAAAGACACAATTGTCTCATTTGCAACAACATGGATGGACCTAAAGGGTATTATGTTAAGTGAAATAAGCCAGAGAGAGAAGGACACTGCATGAACTCACTCATATATGGAATATAAGTGAACACACAGACAGAGAGAACTGATTGGTGGTTACCAAGGGGAAGGGGGTAGGGGGTGGGCACAAGGGGTGAAGGGTTACATCCACAAGGTGACACATAAACAAAAATGTACAACTAAAACCCCACAGTGTTATAAACTATTAAGACATCAATAAAAAAATTGGTAAAAAAAAAAAAACTGAACAAGTTAAAAGAAAACTCAGAAAGATGGTTCAATGAAATCAGGAGTAGTATTAATGAGCAGAGGGGTAATCATAGAAGAGTTTGAAACTATTTTAAAAAAATCAGGATGCTGTCCCAATGGCATAGTGGTGAGGTTCACATGCTTCACTTTGGCAGCCTGGGGTTCACAGGTTTGGATCGCAGGCACAGACCTACATGCTGCTCATCAAGCCATGCTGTGGCAGCATCCCACATATAAAATAGAGGAAGATTGGGACAGATGTTAGCTCAGGGACAATCTTCCTCAAGCAACAGAGGAAGATCGGCAATAGATGTTAGCTCAGGGTCAATCTTCCTCACTAAAAACAAACAAAAAAACAAACCTCATCAGAAATGTTGGAGATAAAAACAATGAACAAGATAAAGAAAAATCTGAAATCCTTAAATAACAGAGCTGATAGTATGGAGGACAGAAATCGCAATTCAGAGGACAGAAATGTAGCAATGCTTCAGATGGGGGGGGGGAGAGAACTAAGACTAAAAAGAAAAGAGAAATTCTCCAAAAAATATCCAATTCAATTAAGAAATGGAAGATAAGGATGCCAGGTATTCCAGAGGGAGAAGTGAGGGAGAAAGGAGCAGAGAGCTTGTTCAAAGAAATTGTGGCTAACTTCCCAAACATGGGGGACGAGCTGGAATTATAAGTAAATGAAGCTGATAGAACTCCTAACTACATCAGTGTGAAAAGACCTTCTCCAAGCCACATATTAGTAAAACTGGCAAAAGTCAATGACAAAGAAAAAATATTAAGGGCAGCAAGGCAGAAGAAAATATCTTACAAATGAACCCCTATCAGGCTTTCAGATTTCTCAGCAGAAACCTTACAGACTAGGAGAGAGTGGAATGATATATTCAAAATTCTGAAAGACAAAAACTTTCAGCCAAGAATACTCTATCCAGCTAAAATATCCTCCAGATATGATGGAGAAGTCAAAACTTTCCCAAATAAACAAAAGTTGAGGGAGTTCATTGCCACAAGATGCCCTCCTACAAGAAATTACCAAGAAGGCCCTCATACCTGAAAAAAAATGGAAAGGTTTACAAAGCCTTGAGCAAGAAGATCAATAGGCAGACAAAAATCAGAAAATTGCAGCTTTCTACCAGAACAGGTTAGCAAACACTTACTTATAACCTTAAAGATAAAGGGAAGGAAAACATAAAAAATAACTATAACCACTTCATTTTAACCACAAACGCACAACACAAAATGGAATAAGGTGTGACAACAATCACTTAGATGGGGAAGAGGAAAGGGATGGAACCTGCTTAGACTTAGGAAATAAGAGGCTGTCAGAAAATGGACTGTCTCATCTATGAGATCTTTTATACAAACTTAACAGTAACCACTAAACAAAAAATCAGAACAGAGACACGAATGATAACTAAAGAGAAAACTGAGAAAATCATCATAGAGAACCACCAAGCTGAGTTGGCAGCCTGAAATACATGAGACAAGAAACAAGGACAGAACAACCAGAAAAGAAGTGATAAAATGGCAGCCATTAAGCCCTCATAGATCAATAATCATTCTATATGTAAATGGATTGAATTCTCCAATCAAAAGACACTAGTGGCTGGATGGATTGAAAAACAAGACCCAAGAATTGCTGCCTCCAGGAAACACATCTCACCTCTAAAGACAAACGTAGGATCAGGGTGAAAAGATGGAAGATGGTACTCCAAGCAAATGGCAAACAAAAGAAAGCAGGTGCTGCCATACTTATACCAGACAAAGAAGACTTCAAGTTAAAAAAGACAATGAGAGACAAAGAGGCAGTATATAATGATAAAAGGGACACTCCACCAAGAGGACATAACACTTATAAGTATATATGCACCTAAAACAGGAGCACCAAAGTACATAAAACAACTATTAACAGATCTAAAAGGAGATATTAACAGCAGCATAAGAATAGTAGGGGACCTTAACACCCCACTTACATCAATGGATAGATCATCCAGACAGAAAGTCAACAAGGAAATAGTGGAATCAAACAAAAAACTAGACCAGATGGACTTAACAGATATATATAGAACACTCCAGGCAAAAACAGCAGAATACATATTCTTCTCAAGTGCACATGGAACACTCTCAAGAATAGCCCATATGTTGGGAAACAAGGCAAACCTCTATAAATTTAAGAAGATTGAAATCATAGCAAGCATCTTTTCCAATCATAATGCTGTGAAACTAGAACTCAGCTACAAGAAAAAAGCTGGATAAGTTACAAATATGTGGAGACTAAATAACATACTACTGAACAGCCAATGGATCTTTGAAGAGATTAAAGGAGAAATCAAAAAATATCTGGCAACAAATGAACATGAAAATATACCATACCAATTCACATGGGGTGCAGGAAAAGCAGTCCTAAGAGGGAAATTCATAGCAATACAGACCCACCTGAACAAACAGAAAAATCTCAAGTAAGCAGTCTTATACTACTACTAACAGAACTAGATAAAGCACAAAAGCCCAAAGTCAGAAGGAGGGAAACAATAAAAATTAGAGCAGCAATAAAAGAAATTGAAACCCCCAAAACAATAGAAAAGATCAGTAAAACTAAGAGGTGGTTCTGTGAGAAGATAAAATTGACAGACCCTCAGGCAGACTCGCTAAGCAAAAGAGAGAGAAGGTGCAAATAAAATGAGAAATGAAAGAGGAAAGATTACAATGGATACAACAGAAATATAAAAGAATACTCTATACCAACAAATTGGACAATCTAGAAGAAATGGATAAATTCTTAAACTCACAAAAGCTCCCAAACAGAACCAAGAAGAAATAGAGAATCTGAATAGACCAATCATAGGTAAAGAGATTGAAACAATAATCAAAAACTCCCAACTCAATATTATTAAGATATCAGTTCTTTCAACTTGTAGTTCAATGCAATCAGAATCAAAATTCCACAAAGTCGTTTTTGTTTCTTTTGATGTTGAAAAAGTAATTCTAGGGGGCTGCCCAGTGGCGCAGTGGTTTAGTTCACGCTGGGCAGCCCGGCGTTCACGAGTTCGGATCCCGGGTGCCTGCCGACGCACTGCCTGTCAGCCACGCTGTGGCGGCGTCCCATATAAAGTAGAGGAAGATGGGCACTGATGTTAGCCCAGGGCCAGTCTTCCTCAGCAAAAAGGGGAGGATTGGCGATGGATGTTAGCTCAGGGCTGGTCTTCCCCCCCAAAAAAAAAAAAAATTATCTACATAAAAAAAAAAAGTAATTCTAAAGTTTATATGGGAAGGCAAAAGACCCAGGATAGCCAACACAATTTTGAAGAAGAGCAAAGTCAGAGGACGGACAACACCTGACTTTACTCTTTCAATAAAGTTACACTGATCAAGGTGGCATGGTATGGGTGAGAGAATATGCAAGTACATCAAAGGAACAGAATAGAGAGCCCAGAAATAGTCCCACAGAAATATAGACAACTAGTCTTTGATAAAGGAGAAAAGGCAATCCAATGGAGAAAGGATAAGTCTTTTCAACAAATGGTGCTGGAAGAAGTGGACATCCACATGCAGAAAAATAAAAGGGAAGAATCTAGACACAGACCTTACACACTTCACAAACATTAACTCAAAATGGATCACAGACCCAAATATAAAATGCAAAGCCATAAAACTCCTGGAAGATAACACAGGAGGAAAAGTAGATGGCTTTTCATATAGCAATGACTTTGTATACAGCACCCAAATCAAAATCATTAAAGAAAATACTGATAACTTGGATTTCATTAAAATTGAAAACTTCTGCTCTGTGAAAGACACTGTCAAGAGAATGAGAAGACAAGTCAGCCACAGACTAGAAGAAATTATTTGCAAAAGACACATCTGATAAAGGACTTTTATCCAAAATACACAAAGAGCACTTCAAACTCAACAATCAGAAAACAAATTACCCAATTAAAACATGGACAAAAGATCTGAACAGACACCTCACCCACGAAGATATCAAATGCCAAATAAGCATATGAGAAGATGCTCCACATCATATGTCACTCAGGAATTGCAAACTAAACAAGAAGAAGATACCACTACATACCTATTAGAATGGTCAAAATCTGAACACTGACACCACCAAATGCTGGCAAGCATGTGGAGCAACAGGAACTCTCGTTCACTGCTGGTGACAGTGCAAAATGGTACAGCCACTTCGGAAGACATTTTGGCAATTTCTTACAAAGCGAAACATAGTCTTATCATATGATTCAGCAGTTGTACTCCTAATGAGTTTCAACTCCCAAATCAGTTGAAAACTTTTACCTACACAAAAACCTGCCCACAAATTTGATTGCTGCTATATTCATAATTGCCAAAAATTGGAAGAAACCAAGACATCCTAGAAGAATAGATAAACTGTGATACCTGTATACAGTGGGAAATTATTCTGCAATTATAAAAAGTAAAAGAAAGAAGGTATCAAGCCATGTAAAGAAATGGAGGAATCTTAAATGCATAAGTACTAAGCGAAAGGAGGCAGTCTGCAAAGGCTACGTACTATATGATTCCAACTATATGACACTGTGGGAAAGGCAAAACTATAGAGACAGTGAAAAGATCAGTGGTTGCCAGGAATTGGAGTAGGGGGCAGAGGGATGAATAGGTAGAGCACAGGGGATGTTAGGGCAGTACAGCTATTCAGTATGATGCTGTTATGGTGCATACATGACATTATGTATTTGGCAAAACCAATAGACTTGTTCAACACAAAGAGTGGACAGCAATGTCAACTGTAGACATTAGCTAACAATAAGGTATAAATATTGGTTCATTAGTTATAACAAATAGACCAGATGAATGCAACATATTAATAATAGGAGAAACTGTGAGGGAGAAGGAGGATATATGGAAAATCTCTGTACTTTCTGCTTAATTTTCTTATAAACCTAAACTCGGTCTAAAAAATAAAGTGTATTTTTAAAAAATGTACAAGAAAAATCTTTCAGATCATGTGCTCTGCTTTCAATTAAGAAAATCTTGCCAACATAATTTAGGCAAATCCTAATCTAGCTACTTGTTTCTGCCCTACCAAGTGGCAACCAGGGACTAGTCCTTGCCATTGAAATTCTCATTGTTCTGGCATTTTCTTTCCATTGTCTCTGTATCCTTTCATCAACTTACCTGGATCGCCTCCCCATCCCTACACTCTTGTGACTCTCTCTGTCTCTCTCTTCCCAAATTTATTCAGTGATGACCAGAATGGTAGAGAGAATGGGAAAGGAAGGACATTTAGTCATCATTGCTGCTTCTCTCTTGTTTGCTTCCTTCTATTTCCAATAAATACACAGACACACACACACACACACGTGCACACACCCTCCCCCCCAGAGGCTGGCTTACAGGTCCCACTGTAGTAACCAAAAGCTGTGGCTTCAGTTCCTGTCACATCTCTTCAGGATTTGTCATGTGTGACTTTTTGTGCCTGAAATTCCTGTTAGGAAAGAGGAATGATTTCCTTCCTCATTGTCTGACTTTAATTTTTGTGTATGTTTTTTGTTCTTTGGCAGAGATAAGAATGCTTTAAAGGGCTTCTCAGTGCCCGGTAGCGAGCATATCAATGATAGGTGAGTTGATTTTCTGTCATCTGAGTGGGAAAACCACTTGGGAGCATTGGTGACAATACAGAGTGTCCACGATAGCCTGTCAGCTTCTGCATGTAACTTTTTTCTGGTTTGGATCAAGAAGGAATGGGTCAAAAGAGATAGAACACTTATTACTTGTCTGTTCGTGAACTCTAAGAATTATTAGTCAAAGTCCTTAGGAAACTATTAGAATATCTGTGTATAACATTCTACTAGAGTGAATCAAGGGAGAAGAGAACATTATTTGAAAGCACAAAGGTAGTAGCAGTGGACAGGGAGCAGAGGAGCCCTCAGCAGAAAATAAAGGAGGTAATACACCCTGGGTGTGTCCATGAGCCTCCAGAGTTCCACCACCATGGGAGGCTGGTGCCCATGCTCACCATCATATTCGAAGGAGCCCCTACCTTAGCCTGCAGTTACTTGACCCTATCTGAGGAGAAGGAAAGACATCCATGAAGCATGAAGAGTAAGGAGGTGGTGGAGGGGCTTGAACCAGAAAATTAGATGGAATAAGAGGGATGGGTACCTACAGATTCAGTTGAATTTGAAGTTGATAATTACACATTGTTCAGTGGACATAAGTTCAATTACACAGAAGGTCAGTAGAAGAGAAATGTTTTAAAATCTTGATCCATGGAGGATTCTTTTACAGGCCTGAGCATTTTATTACCATCATATAAAGCCTCAATTCTAGGGAAAAATGAAATATTTTCCAAATAACCAAATTACATGTCAATTCATAGGGTTCAACCATTTTATAAGTTACAGAGAAATTGTAGCTAACTTGAATGAGAAAAGTAAGCCTCTGAAGTCACATGGTACTTTGATCATGTACATTTTAATCCTTTAGCTCTGACTGGGACGATGTGACGTCAGTAACCACTGAGGAGCTCGACGACGAAAGGTGAGATTATGTATATAGGTAAAGATACACGCACACAGGTTCAATAGAGTTTCTGGGACACTAAAGTGTTGGCAGTGTCAGCTTCTGTATGTAGAATTCTTTCATTGTTGCATCTAGTTGGACAAAAGAGGAGCAAGTCAGAAGAGGGAGACTTCTTCCTCCTGAGTGACTAGCAGCCAAAACTCTTAGAAAACTCTATCAGATTGCCTGTGTGTGAGACTCTACTAGAATGGGCTGTTTTAATTTGCTAGGACTGCCATAACAAAAAATCACAAACTGAGTGGTTTAAACAACAGAAATTGATTGTCTCGAGCCTAGAGGCTAGAAGTTGACGTCAGGGTGTTGGCAGGGTGGGTTTCTTCTGAGGGCTTGAGGATTCATCTATTCCATGCCTCTCTCCTAGCTTCTGGTGGTTGCTGTCAATCTTTGTCATTCCTTGGTGTGTAGTCTCATCACCCCAATCTCTGCCTTAATCTTCACATGGCATTCTTTCTGTGTGTGTGTGTGTCCAGATTTTCCCTTTGTCTAAGGGACACTAGTCATACTGGATTAGGATGACTAAACCACCCTAAACCAGTATGACCATATCTTAACTAATTACATCTGCAGCAACCCTATTTCCAAAGAAGGTCACATTCTGAGTTACAGGGGATGGGACTTCAACACATGAGTTTTGATGGGGCAATATCCCACCTATAATAGTGGCAAGTGAAGAGAGATTTCTATTTGGAGGCAAGGAGAATGATAGCAGTGTGTCAGTGGACAGCAATACAGAGTATCTTTGACACTCTTTCTGAGTCATCTCACGGTAGCATCTGTATGTAACTCTTTACCTTTTTTGGATCCATTTGGATAAAAAAGGAACAAGTCATCAAAGGGATGCTTCTTCCCTTAAGTGTGTTTGTCACCCTTAATTGGTAGCAGCCAAAACCCTTAAAATGTCAGGTTGCCTGCATATGAGACTCTACTAGAGTGGGCCAAGAGAGGACAGGATCATGTTTGGAGCAAGGAGAAGGTAGCAGTGGACAGAGAGCAGTGGAGCTCTCAGCAGAAAAGAATGCAGCTAATAGACCCGGCTGTGTCCATGACCCTCCAGAGTTCCGCCACCATGTGAGGCCCATGCTCACCATGACATTCAAAGGAGCCCCTACCTTAGCCTGCAGTTACTTGACCCTGAGGGTCAGAAAAGCCATCTATGATGGTGAAGGTGAGGAGGTGATGGAGGGGCTTGAGAACTAGGAATTAAACAGGAGAAGATGGGTGGGTACCTAGAAACTGAAGTGGAATTTGAAATAAATTCTACCACAAAAGGCTGTTACACACGAGGATTAGAGTAACTGTAAAGAACTTCACTTTTATCTTGATGCCTGAAGTATTTACAGGCCTAAGATTTTCATTACTACCTTATACAAAGCTGCATTTCTAATAAAAACTGACATATCAGGTTCAATTTAGTGATATATACATGATTTTTTCTAGTACAACTGGATAATAATTTATTAAGTAGGGAGTGGAGAAGGTGCAGCACAAATAGAAGTATGCAACACCCAACCTGAACCTGAGATTCCAGAAGAAAATCTGTCAGCTACACAGTTGTCCATTTCCTCCCCCATTGACACGGGCTTGTCATGGGAGATGAGGGAATAAATCAGGTGGTGGGACCGGAGGTTGCTCCCCGGCTGGGAATAATCTGCGCAGAGCTTTCAAGCCCAGGCCAGGCTCAGGTCGAGCCTTCATAGCTGATGCAGCAGGGCCCAGCAAGGTGGCTGCGAGCGAGAAGGCCTCGGTGGGGATCCGGGTGCAGATCCTGAGCTGTGAGCACTGGCTCTGACCCAGGGAAAGCAGTAGAGTAGAGGCCATGGGTGAGGGCAGCCGCCGTGTCCAGCAGCCTCTGGGTACCATTGGGTCCTCGCAGGTCTTGTGAAGGAACTATTCCTTGAAGCTTTCTGGAGCGCTGTAGACACTGAGGCTAAAGCCCTCAGTGACTGGAGGCTGCGATGGTTCAAAGGGGCCTCTGAAGTCACAGGGCTGGGAGTCCCCATGTCCCAGGCAACAGCAGTAGGAGAAAATAGGGACGCTGAACTCCATCTCCTCTATGTGTGAATTTGCAAAAATCAACCAGTTCACAAGTTGTAGAGTAATTACAGCTATTGGCATTAAGACAAGTAAGTCTAAAATTAAAACGTGGCATCTGAATATGTACCTTTTTAATCCTTTAGCACCGCTCTGAAGGAATTAACTTCAGAAACCTATACCGGAGGCACCAAGAAAACGTGAGATATAAACGAATAAATAAATATATATCTTTTTATATATACACGTGTATTTATATACTTATATCAACACACACATACAAACACACATACACCAACATAAAAACAATGAAAGAAAGTGAGAGAAAATTTCCACATTCACTCTTAGGAGTTTCCATGGCAGCACAGTGTCTTTGACACTGTTTCCAGATCTTCTTACTGTAGCACCCGTGGGTAACCTTTAATCTCTTGATTTAGTGGGATAAAAGAGGAACAGGTCATCAGAGGAATGCTTCCTCCTCCTGGTTGCTACCACCCAAAACTCTTCAGAAATTTCCAGAATGCTCCAAATAGCAGCATGCTGTGTTTGAGACTCTGTAGATTGGGTGAAGGGAGGACAGGATCCTATTTAAGGCAAGGAGAAGAGAGCAGTGGACAGGAGCTAATAGAAAGAAGAAAGGAGCTAATAGAACTAGGATCTATCCCTCACCCTCCAGAGTTCTGCTGCCATGTGAGGCTGGTGCCCCAGCCCCTAACCCGCCATCCTATGGAGGGAGTCCCTGCCTCAGGCCTGCAGTCACTAGACCCTTTCTGAGGGTCAGGAAAAGCTATCATGTTAGGTGAAAGTAAGCGGGTGAAGGAGGCATTTGAGAGGCAGGAAATGAGGTGGCAGAGGAGGGATGCATACCTGTAAATTGCTTGAATTGGAAATAGATTCCACCACAAAAGGCTGTTAGACCTTGGGTAGGTTCAGTAGGAAAGAACTGTACTTCAATCTTGAGTCATTACCTTTTTGATAGGTCTAAACTATTTATTACAAACATGTGTAGTGTCATTTCCAGGAAACGGAGATATCAGATTCCAAATAATCAATTTACATGGGAATTTTCTAAGAGTCATCCAGTTTATAAGTTTAAGAGTAATTGTAGCTAGTTTGAACTAAAAAAGTCACTCTGGAAGTCACGTGATGTCTTACCCTGTGTGTTTTTAATCCTTTAGCACTGCCCGGACTGCATGGACAGCAGAGTCTGCTGAAGGACCCTCTAGTGACATGTGAGCTATGATGAATAAATGCATATATATGTGTCTGTGTATGTGTACACACACACGTTCACATGCATACACACACACACACACACAGATTGAGATTTGGAAAGTTCACTGCCAGGAGCATTCATGGCAATACAGAGTTTCTTTGAATCTAAGTCTTTTCACTGTAGCATCTGTAGAAACTTTCTCTTTTTTTGTTCTGGTTAGATGAAGGAGGAACATGTCATAAGAGGAATGCTTCCTCCTGCTACTGTGTTTGTCATCCTTAGTAACTACCACCCAAAACTCTTAGCAAATTTCCAGAATGCTTATGTATGAGACTCTACTCCATTGGATGAAGGGAAGACAGGATCCTATTTAAGGCAAGGAGCAGGTAGCAGTGGACAGGAGCTAATAGAAAGAAGAAAGGAGCTAATAGAACTAGGATCTATCCCTCACCCTCCAGATTTCTGCTTCCAAGTGAGGCTGGTGCCCCAGACCCAAACCCGACATCCTATAGAGAGAGTCCCTGCCTCAGGCCTGCAGTCACTAGACCCTTTCTGAGGGTCAGGAAAAACTATCGTGTTAGGTGAAAGTAAGTGGGTGAAGGAGGGATTTGAGAGGCAGGAAATGAGGTGAGAGAGGAGGGATGCATACCTGTAAATTGCTTGAATTGGAAATAGATTCCACCACAAAAGGCTGTTACACCTTGGGTCAGGTTCAGTAGGAAAGAACTGTACTTCAATCTTGAGTCATTAACTTTTTTGATAGGTCTAAAATACTTATTACAAACATTTATAGCATCATTTGCAGGGAAAAGGAGATATCAGATTCCAAATAACTGATTTACATGTGAATTTTCTGAGACAACTGAGTGATAAATTCAAGAGCAATTGTAGCTAATTTCAACCAAGAAAGGTCAGTCTAGAAGTCATGTGGTGTCTTATTATGTGTGTTTTTCATCCTTTACCATTGCCCTGAGTGAACTGACAACTTCTGATGAAACTGCCAATGAAATGTGAGATATAAATAAAGATAGATAAGTATACACAGAAATATATTTTTAAATATGGAGAGGGAGAGATACTGAGATTTGAGAGGTTCATTTTCAGGAGCATGCGTGACATTATAGAGTGTCTTTGAGACTAGTTGGATAAAAGAGAAACAGGTCATGTGAGGGATGCTTCTTACCCCTAATCTGTTTGTCACCCTTAGTAGCAATCATTTGGAAACTATCAGATTGCCCCTTTTAAAGACTCCACTCAAGTGGCCCAGAGAGGAGAGAACCAATTTGAGCAAGAAGTACTTCTGAAAGGGTTCAGGAGTAAAGAAATGTACATGAACTTGGTTCACTAACTTGTTCTTCCTAGGACTAAGATTTTCATTACAAAGATTTTCATTTCTAGGGAAAAGTTAAATATCAGTTTCAAATAACTGATTAAAATGTTACTTTTTAGGACAACTCGATTGCAAAGTATAGAATAATTGTAGCTAATTACTGCTTAAAAACAAGCCTAGAGAGACATATAAAGTCTTACTATGTGCATTTTTAATCCTTTAGCTACAACTCAACTGCTTTGAAAAATACAAACGACTTTAGAGCCGGCGATGAAAGGTGGGATATGAATATACATGTAGAGAAAAGTTGGAGGGTGTTGAGATTTGTGAAATCCAATCAGTTATTGAATGGAGTCCTTGTCTCAGGCAGTTATCTGAATACCACCCAAGCAGGAGGAAAGATATCCATGATATGTGACAAGTAGAAGGTGGTGGAGGGACCCAGGTTCCAAATAACTGGCATATAATTTTTTAGAGTTCAATCAGCTTATAAATTGTAGAGCAATTGTACCTATTTTCATCCAAACACTTGGCTTTGACAATGTACATTTTCAATCCTTCACCCTGGCCTGAATAAATTGATGTCAGAAGTCTGTGTCTGCTGTCTTACCTGTCAATGAAGGTGCTGTCGAAGAACACTGATGTCCTTTATTTGGGTCAGTGCTATAAATATCAATTGAGAGAAAGAAAGAGAAAGAGCGATTTGCAAAATTTAGTCCTCGAAGTATGCATGGGAATACAGAGTTTTCTGGACAATAATTCTAAAATTCTTTCTAAAAAATTAGGTCTTCCAGTGAGCCAAGTCGTGTTTACTCTATCCTTTAGATTCAAAAAATTGTTTTTGTTGAAATAAATTTTTCACACCACTGTTCCATATCTCTAATGACGTATTATTGCATTTGTTGTGGTTAAAGTACAAGAGAGCAGCACTTCAGCCTCCATGATCGTAGAGGGGACACTGACTTCCATCTGTGTTGGTAAGTCAGGTTGAAGTTTGGAGGGAGGGAGCCATTGGTGGCTCTTATTTTGCAAACATAGGGCTTGTGTGAGGCAAGAAAGAAAAAGGAAAATTCGGAAAGGTATCAAACTGTTTGGGAGGGAAGGTACACAGTAGGGACTGTCACTGAATTTGCAGGTAAGTATCATGTGTGAAGAAAAATATTTCCACATTCTCACAAATAAATGGTCTTCCAGTTTGAAAATGGGAAAATATCCTTAGTGGATAATAATTTTATTACCAAGTTTCTTTCTGAACAGAGGCTTGCAGGGTGCTACTCACTCTTCAATTGTGTTCTTTTCCCATTTTTCCTGGATATATTCTGATTCTTGGTTTTGTTGATTTTGTCTGTGAGCAAACGGGACTGATAGCAAAAGTGAACATGTTTTACTGATTAAACCCCTCTTCATGCTCATTGGAATTTTGCTAAGTTTGACTTGTTTCTGAGTAATCTCACTGAGAGTTCCTCCTGCTGCACTGACCTGAAGGCATTCTGACCCTGTGCTCGCAGCAAGGAAACAGTCCCTTCTTGAAGTGGCCTGTGCCGGAACTGCAGAGATGTTCATGAGATTTTTCATTCACTTGTCTCTTGGCTGTTTATTTCACCCTTCACCAGCTTGTGCCAACGTTGGAGGGTGAGGAGTGCTGAAGAGGACATTAACTGGTCACTGCTACAATTTTTTGTTGTCTAGACAAAGACAATAAGAAAAATAAAGAGGTGACCAATGAGCACAAATAGTTTTTCCAATTACCCATGAATTTCCATTTTCTATGACTTTTTTCACCATAGGCCATCAATGAAGAGTTCACTCTGCCACTTACATTTCATGTCTGTGTATTAGCTATCCATTTTCTGCAATGAGGCTGCCCAGGGCTGGTGCAAAATTTGAATAGATTGAGCAAGGCAAGCATTTCCTTCCTCTTACCCCGTCCAAACAAAAGAAAGTGGTGTTGTGGGGTTTTTGTAATTACAAATGCTTATGGATGGATACAGGTGTCATTTGCATTAGTCCCTGTGAGAATCACTGGTGTTTTAGACTAGCGGGATGGTTTTCAATTTGGAGTTTGACCTGGAAACAATGCTTGGCTTTGACATCTGCTATTCACTGGACACTCGGCAAGCACTATACCTCTTTAAACTTTAGATCATTTATCTGTAAACTGTAAAGATAATGCTATCTATAGTATCTGTCTACTGGGTGTTGTATAATATAAAAAGAATAATAAAGGTAAACTAGTATGTGTGAAAGTGCTTTTAAAGCTCTAAAGCACCATAAATAAGTTTTACGCTAAAAACCAAAAATAAAAGAACAAAAGTTCATTATTAGGAAAATCAAAAAATACAGACAAGCATGAATTCACCCATAAATAGCCATTCTTAACTTTTGATATATGCCTTTCCAGGTTCTTTATGGATATACATTTTTTGTGTATGCGTATGGTGTCATACTTACCTTCTTTTGTAAAATAACCTTATTACTTAATGACATATCATGTATTTCCATGTTAATTAATATACATATGCATTTACATTATATGTTTTTTTAATTTCAGATTTTTATTTTTGCCGAAGTTCTGCCAATAGCTGATTTTATTTATTTTTAAATTTACATTATTTTTAACAGCGGTATAATACTTTGTGGTGTAGATGTGCCATAATTTATTTAAATAGTCAGATATCACTAGGCATTTAAATTGTTTACACCTTTTTGCTGTTTCAAAAATGATGAATGTCTTTGAGATCAAATCTCTCTATATTATTATTTCCTTGTGATACTTTCTCAGATGTGGGAATTCTGTGTCAAAAGCAATGCTTGTGAGTCTCTTGATATTGATATGCCCTCCCACAACAAGATGCAAAAGTGTACATTTCCTCCATTCCCACAGGTTTCATAGAACTTGTATTTCATTGTTTGCAAGGCACCTTTGCCCATTTAAAATTGGAATGTTTATCTCTGTCATTGGATTGAAAAGTTAAATATATCAATCCTTTTCATATCATATATGGGGCAAGTAATTTTTCCCAGGTTGTCTAGCTTTTCACTATATGAAAGTTTATCATCATCATTTTTTTTTTTTTGGTGAGGAAGATTTGCCCTGAGCTAACATCTGTCACCAATCTTCCTCTTTGTTTCCTTTGTGTGAGCCACCATGCTGTGCCCCTGGCAACCCCAGCCCCTGGCAATCACTGATCTATTTTCTGTCCCTATAGTTTTACCTTTTCCAGAATGTCATTTAATGGAATTGAACAGTACGTGGCCAATTGAAGTTGGCTTCTTTCACATAGCATAATGCATTGGAGATTCATCCATATGAATATGTGTATTGGTAGTCTGTTTCCTTTTGTTGCTGAGTAGTATTCCATTGTATGAATATACCATATTTTCTTATCCATTCACCCATTGATGGATGTGTGGATTATTTCCAATTGGGCCTGTTATGAAGAATGTGACTATGAACATTTGCATACAAGTCTTTTTGTGGGCGTAAGTTTCATTTGTCTTTGGTTAATGCTGAGGAATAGGATTTCTGAGTCTTATGGTAAAGTGTGTGTTTAATTGTGTAAGAAATAGTTCCCCAAATGGCTGTACTCTTTCACATGTATGAGGGTTCTGGGTGCTCTGCATCCTTGCTTGTACTTGGTGTTGTCCTTCCCTTTTGTTTCATTTTCTTTTTTACGACATTGTAATAGGTGAGTGGAGGTATCTCGCTGAGACGTGAAAATGTATTTTCATAATGACCAATGATGCTGAGCATCTTTTCTTATCCTTGTTATCTATCAGTTTTCTTTGGTGAAGTGTCTGTCCAAATCTTTGACCAGTTTTTGAATGTTTTTTCCTCCTTGTTGAGTTTTGAGAGTTCTTTATATGTTCTGGATACAAGTTCTTTATCAGATAAATGTTTTGCAAATATTTTCTCCCAATCTATAGCTTGTCTTTTCTTTTTTCTTTTTGTTGCACAGCAGAAATTTTTAATTTTGATGAAATTCAATTTTTTCTTTCATGATTGTGTTTTTGGTCTCCTATCTAAGAAATGATTTTCTAACCCAAAGTCACAAATATTTTCTCCTATGTTTTCTTCTAGAAGTTTCATAATTTTAAGTTTTACAGCTAGGTACATGGATCCATTTTAAGTTAATTTTTGTGTAGGTTGTGTGATACAGGTTGAAGAGCATTCTTTTTGCATTTGTATGTCCAATAATTCCACTACAATTTCTTGTAAGACCATTTTTTCTCCATTGAATTGCCTTTGCATCTTTCTGGAAAATCAGTTGGTCATTTATGAGAATCTATTTCTGGACTCTATTCTGTTCTACTGTTCTATATGTCTATTCTTTCTTCTCTACCACACTGTCTTGATTATTTAGCTTTACAGTAAGTCAAATCAGTTAGTGGTATCACTTTGCCTTTCCATACGAATTTTAGAATTTTAGAATTTTAGAATCAGGTTGTCAATATCTACAAAAAATTGTGCTGTCATTTTTTAAATTGAAATTTTGTTGAATCTATAGGTTGCTTTAAGGAAAAATGACATCTTAACAATATTGACTCTTCTAATCTATGAACATGGTACATCTTATCTTGAGATTTTTGTTTGCTTTCATCATGTTTTGTAATTTTCAGTGTACAGATCCTGCATATATTTTGTTAATTTGCACCAAAGTATTTTGTGGGTTTTGGTGCTGCTATAAGTGGTGCAATTGCTTAAATGTCTATTTTTCAATTGTTCATTGCTAATATATAGAAATATAACTGAATTTTGTATATTGATCTTTTACCCGGTAACTTTATTAAGCTTACTTCTTAGTTCCATTACCTTCTCTGTAAATTCCTTGGGATTTTCTAGGTAGGCAAGCATATCATCTACAAATATCAAAGCTAACTTTTCTTTCTTCCTTTCCAATCTGTATGCCTTTTATTTCCTTTTCTTGCCTTACTGCATCGACTAGAACCTCCAATACAATTCTGAATAGAAGAAGGGTCAACTGACATCCTGAATTCCTAATCATTGGGAGAAAACATTCAGTCTTTCACAATTAAGAATGATATTAGCCATGGGGTTTTTTTGTAAATGCCCATTCTCAGCTTAAGGAATTCCCCTCTATTCCTAGTTCACTGAAAGTTTTTATTATGAATTTTATTACATCTATTGAGATGACCATATGTTTTATTTTCCTTGGTTTATTGACACAGTGAATTCTGTTAATTTTAGAGTGTTGAACCATCCTTGAATTCCTGGAACAATCCCCACTTGGTCATGACATTTTTTTTTTTTTTTTTTTATGTTGCGGGATTCAATTTCCTAATGTTTTGTTAAGGACTTTTGCATTGCTACTCATAAGGGATATTGGTTGGTAATTTTCTTGTCATGTAATGTATTTACTGACTTTGCTGGTCTAACAAAGATAGGGTAGTCAGGGTAGTGCTGGTCTCCTAAAATGAGTTTGAAAATAGTCCTCTTCTCTTTTCTGGAAGAGTTTGTTTAGAATTGGTATTATTTCTTCCTTTAAAAATTAATAGAATTCTTGAGTGAAGTCACCTGGTCTTGGTTTTTTTGTTGGAAAGTTTTAAACAATTTTGACTATTTTAAACAATTTCTTTACAAAGTATGTTATCTTTCAAACTATTCAGGGTATCTAGTTTCTCTTGAGCAAATGTCAGTAGTTTGTGTCTTTCAAGCAATATGTCCATTTAATCTAAGTTGTCATATATGGCACCTTTTTAATTTCTGTAGTGATAAAATGCAATTAAATATTTTGCATGTCAGTACTTTCCCAGTGCAATGATTTTATTACATTGCGGTCAGAAAATGTAGCCTTCATAATTTTTATAATTTAGAGTACATTGAAGTTTTTTGTATCTTATTACAGTGTGAGTTTCTTTAAATATGTGTTCTCTGCACAGTGGAAACTATTTCAGCATACATATTTAAGGGTAGATAGTGTTTGGCCAGAGACCTCAGATCCTATCCTTGCTACCAACACTCCCTCAGGAAGTACATACCCTGAGGACCAAGGCAAGCACAAGACACTCATAGGTACTTTGGAGCTTTCTCTCCAAACCCCAGTAGAGAATTCTAATGAGCTAACTTAGGTTGGAATCAAATCCAAATCCTGACTCTGCTCTCTTCAACCTGACTTTACACTATAATCTAGGAATGGAGCCCTGTGTGTTGTGGATAGCTTGGGGGAAGAATCCAGAGCCCTAGAGTGAGAGCAGGAAGACCAAAGAATCACCCCAGTATCCGTAGTGCTTTGAGTATGCCCACATGCCTCCTCCAGCATCTGTGCAGAGAAATAAATGTCCAGTGGAAAAGACAGGACCTGACCCCGATACAGATCCCATCCCTTTTCACATGGTCTTGTTAGTGACCTATAGAGTCTCTCGTCTATCAAATAAGATGTCTTGGTCATAGTTAATATTTTTGCTTTGAATTCCACTTTGATATTAGTATTACAACTTTTAATGTTTTGAGATTTAACATTTGCATCTCATATCTTTGTCATCTCTTTATTTTCAAGCTATCATTTTCATTTAGTTTTTGTCTCTTGTATACAGCATATAGTGCATTTAGTTTTTAAACTTATCTGAGAGTATTTGCCAATATTTAATGAGAGTAATGTATTTGTTTTTGTTATCGTTTCTGGCATGTTATTTGCTATCATCTTCCTTTGTTTTCTATATTAAACACTTTCCTGATATTTTCTCTTTAAATTTTTCTCTATTTTTCTAGTAATTTGTTTTTATTCCTTTCAATTTTTAATGATATGAAAGTTATAAACCTACTTTTGCAGAACATAATTGCACACCTTTGTTTCTGCATCAATATCCAAATTAAAACTGGACTTGTTCCTGGGAAAGAGAAGAAATGAGACATGCTTTTACTTCTATCTTCCTACAGACCTTGAATCCTATATTGTGTGAGAAAACTTGCAAACTTGAATCCATACTATTATTGAGCATTTTAGATGATTTATCTTTGCTTTTAGAATCATTTGTTTACATTTTCATGTACTACAGTAACAATGATTATTTAGACTTAGTTGTGAGTTTTTATGATTTTGTTTCTTAATCTTTTCTCTGTAAGGTATCTTTCTTATTCCTGCATTCTTCATTTTGATTCATTGCTCAGTCAGCTCGAGCACTTGAGTCATTGTTTTGGGGAAAGATACGTGGCTGCTATGCTTTGAGTTGCTGCCTGTTGGAGAGTATCTGTCTGTTGCTGCCAAAAATGAACAGTACTTTTCCTGAATATAGAATTATTGAGTCACAGTCCTTGCCCTGCAATCTCCACACATATTGTTTGAAGTCCCATTTACATGGCATACTCTTTTTAAAAAATCTCTCAATTGTATATTTACATGGGGTAGTTTTGGGAGGAACTGAAAGAGATAGAAGGGGCTAAAGCCATGTCAAGTCATACCCTTGTGCCCCCATGATTCTGTCAGGCATGGTTCTTTATGTTCACTTTGTCAGGCAAGTTCAGATTTATTATAACATTTCTTTGCTATCCAGAGATCCGGTAGTCTGTGTGGGATGAGAAGGGGCTTGTATTAAGAGAATGGCAACCTCAGGGGAGAATTCACCTCTTCTTTCCAGTCAGTTCCTCATCCACATCGGCCTCAGCCCCCTATGCCTGGGCAGAGGTGGTGGGTGCAGGTGGAGGAGGGAGAGATTAGAGGGAGTGGGGAGCTCTTATGTCCCTGGTTAGCCTAACAGTATTCATCTGTGGCCAATTTTGGCAGTGCCCTAGTTCTGTTCATCATCCATCATCTCCACTCTTCAGTCTTGGGTGCAGGCTATGAGCACTGTCTCTGGATTGATCCCACTTGGGGAGGAATTTGCATCCCATGTTGGAGGCTTCAGCAGGGCATAAAATTGCTCCCCAACAGCTACCTTGTCTGTAGCCATAAGGTAAAGTGAGGCATAACTGCGGGCTTCATCAAAGAGGCTCCTCTTCCTTCTTCTGTTAGTGGAAGGAGCCCAGTCTTTAGGTTGTTTCTCCTTTTAAATGTATCTTCCCAAAAATTCCTTACCTCTGAAGTGCACTTGAAACTCCAAATGTGACTCTCATTAATGTCTAACTGCTGTATTAATGGGGTGTCTTGTTTCAAGAGATGAATATTATAGGACAAGATGGGTGCTCCCCGCCTATCCCTGAGGTCCCTTGTTTTATTGCTGTGGAAACAGGTCTGGCCAAGGTTTGATGACTTGCCCAGGATCCCACAGCTCATAAATGGGAGGTCTGGAACACAGGTCACTTCTACCACTCCCTTCTGTCTCCATGCTATGTTGCTTTCGTTGAGGGCCCCAAGTTTAATATGACCATAAAGGTGGGGTTGGGGCTTTATAGGCAAGGGAAATGTTACTAAACATCTCAAGGTTAGTGTTTTATTCACACATATTCCACATGAGAAGGTAAAAAAATCATGAAGCAGAAAGGTGAAAATTTTAGTTATTAGTAAAAAGCACTTTGTTAGGCAACTTCTGAAGAATTTTCTTTTAAAATTGTATTTATAAAGTCCTTTGTTTATTGGTTAAATTCATATTATATGTTGGAAGAAATTTTTGATAAACTTGAAAACTCTGGACCTTTATCTTTGCTTCTTTTTGCAGCCAAAAGTTTAAGAGAGTTGTTCAGACAGCTGTGACATCCTTCATATTCAGGTATGTGAGACCCTAGAAAAGGAGGTAATTAAATATGTGTCCATTTACTATCAATATTTTTTAATGAGACAGGATCTAGGAGGGAAAATAAGCATTTCCACTCTCAGTAGGTTGCCAAATAGCCCCTGTGCCCCCTTTAATGTAATCTAATATATCTTGGAATTTTATTTTAAGCTGAACATTAAAAATTGCAAAGAAATGGCATTTACCGAAGTCTAATAGTAACATTAATATATTTTTTCTACCTGGAAAAGTAAAAATAATGAAGCATGCACTTGAAAATTCTATAGTTATAAGTAAAGTGTTATTTGTCTAGAATTACTCCTTAATTCTGGAAGCATTCTACTTAGGCTTCATCTCTACATGATGGTAAGATTTCATACTGTTATACGGATTCACACAATATGCTTCTTTTTGAATTTATAATACTTTAATTTGTATTGCAACTGCAAAAAGTACTTTGAAGACTAATAATTCATCTTCACAGATTATGCAAATAGTAGAATCAATTTATGAAGAATGTGTTTAGAATATATAAGAGAAAGGCTTGGGAGTGAGGCTAAGAGAAAGCTTTAGAGTGTATATTTATGGAATTGGATTCCTTCTCATGTGCCCAGCACTGTGCTAGAAACATCCATTAATGTGTAATCATATACTTGTTGAAAATCTCACTGATAAAACAATCTTACTGGTCAAAGTGGTCTTTTAAGGGCTTATGCTAGTCAGGCTTTCACTTGGTATTTATTACTAAATTCTTAAAAGTTATCAAGATTAATGAGGTTTTATTTATTATGAAAAATTGGTAGAAGTCCCTTATAAATTCTCAAATTTTAAGAAGAGTTTACAAGGAGAGACATGTAATTTTCATTCAGTTTGCCAGTTCCTTCTTGGACTGTTAGTCTGATGTGTCTACTATAAAAGGGCATGATAACATGAAGTCGTTTGGTGGGAATTTTATTTTCCTAATGACTGCTTCTATTGGGTGAAAACTGAGTAATTTTTTTGAGATTCTAAGGCAACACAGTTCTCCCTACCACTGACAGTTTCATCCTAAATGATGAGATTTTAGTATCGGATTATTGGCCTAAATGTAGTCTAACTATAGGTGTGAAAACCACTTTATCTTTATTCTATTTATTTATTTGTTTGTTTTAGAATATTAATTGTTTTGCTCATCCTTGTGGACCTATCGCTCGCTGTTATGGACCAATTTGTGTCTATTCCTCAGCCATATCAATCAATTTGTTTAGCTATTGCGTTCTTTTTTTTAATGGATGTTCTTCTTCAAGGATTTGTAGGAGGGTAAGTTGGATTAATTTTTTAAAAACTCATAAAGCTATTTTGGACTGCTATGAGAAGCATCCCAAAGTAACTACCAGGTCAACACAGCCAAATGTGTTCCTCTTTATCAAAATAAATCTCCTCAAAGACATGGTCCACCAGAGAAACAACTACCCAAATCCCACTTTGTCCTAGATTGGGCTTCAATATTATTGTTGTAACTGGCACTCTAGTCTCCAGTAATGTGTTCTAGAGTGTTCCTTCAACAGGTAAGACTTAAAGGGTTTACAAAATGGGGCCAGGCAGCTGATGTGTCTACATGTACATTATTAAGAGGAACATGTACATGAAGTATAAATATTAACACTTTCCTTAAGAGTTGAATCTAAATAAAAGCTGACAGCATATTAAATCCTAGAAAATAGATCATGAATAACTCCCTACCTCAGTTAAAATGAAAACTTTCACCAAGGTACAGAGGAGATGTGAGACATGCTCATCCCGTCAGCGAGGTTGGTAGTGAGGCAGCAGCTGATTTTCTCTGCTGCTGGTTTTCTGAGAAGGTGGATGGAGTGAGCCAAGCCTTGGAGCTGGACTGCTGTGGGAGTCAGAGACTAAATTCCCCAGCCTCACTTCATCCAGAGCATTTCAGAAGGCAGCTTGATTCCTCTCCTGCTGAACTTCTCACCTCATGCCTTTGAGCTAAGGACAGTTGCCCACTCCCAGGTTGCTCAGAGCCTGAAACGGATACCCCAGAATTGGAAGGAGCTTCCCCTGGAGCACCAGTGCCCCTGGCTGAAGGAGCTGGTGTTGGGGAGGAAGGTGCAGAGGGTGGAAGTTCAGCTTTGCACAGGGGAGGCCATACCAGCCCATTGGGATTCCACTCTGGGTACAAAGCCAGATGATGAGTTCACAGGTCAAAAAGAGGACCTGCCTCCCTCTCACAAGCTCCTCTTCTACACTCCTCACAACCCCAGTTGCTCTAAGGCTGTGACATGTTCAGCTTCCGTTGCCCAGTAGTACTGCCCAACATCCCACCTTCTCTCCCACCTATGTGAAGGCATTGCTTGCCTCTTGTTCAACAGTTTGGTTATATCTCTTACTGAACTGAAATTGCCATATTGATGCTTTTCTCATGTGTCTGTATAAAATCATGAATATGAATATTTTCCCTTAGTCCAGTCTAGTAAATGGATTTTTATTATTCATTAATGTAGAATTGTTAATGGGGATGAGTCAAATAATTTTTGCTGTTAAAATTTCCCTATCTCTCCTTTGGGGAAGCATAAACTTATATTTTTGTTTTACATTGTAGGGTACAGAAGTATTTCTCCAGTTTACTTAACGTCTTAGATTTTGGCTTTATTGAGATGAGTCTAATATTTGATGTGATTTGTATTGTTTATGGCCTTAATTCTTTTAAAACTATCACCAGGTAAGAAATATATGATTCACCTTTCTTAAAGTTTTTCTTCATGTTTTTTTTTTTGCATTTTCTGTGACTTTCATTTTGTATGACCTTTTTAACTCTGGATGTGCTGACTCTGTGCCAAATAAGCTGCTTGAAAATGAGATGTTTAGATAAATTTCCACATACTTAGAAACTAAAGCATAGGGGTATTCAGGGACCTGTGAAGGGTGTACACACTAAGTACCTTCAGTTGAATGAGGAAGATGGAGCACCCAAAGAAGAAACTGGGGACTTTGCCTCTTGTACTAACTTTAACTTCTCTACATTTTGAAATTCCCACTAAATTCCCACTTGAGCTCCATCCACAAATTCCTTACACATGAAATTCCTGGGTTTTTCCTATAACCAAGAGAGTATTGTTTGAGCATATGCAAAATGTGACTGACTCTGATGATAATTTTCTAAAAAAGAGCAAATGGAACAGAAAATCAGGTGACATGGGTAGCAGCACAGAGGTGGAATTTTGCAGTATCATTGAAATGGAGGGAGCTGAGGCAAAGTTAGAATTGTTAGGGATCAGGAAACTAAAATGTGTATGAGGGACTGATGGCTTTTCTTTCTTCTCTCTACTGTGGCCATCAGGAAAAGAAGAGCACTGTGTACTGGGATGTAGATGTTGGGTGGCTCACTAAGCTTATTTGTTACTCGAGTAGCTTGCTTCTTTGTGCACTCCAGTTCCCAGGACTTCAGTTCAGGTCCTAGTGAAACTTGATGTTATATGATAGGCTTTTGGAGTTGTTTGAAAATAACTGGAGCCAGTATGGTCCTCTGACCTGCAACCTCGGCATCATCTAAGGGCTAGAAATGCAAGAAGAAAAACACCTCAGGCCCCAGTGACCTGCTGCAGCAGTGTGCACACACACGTTAGAGAAGCACGAGTCCAAACCATCAGTTCTCTGCCATTGTGCTTTCTTCTGATGGTAGGAGAGAGTGCGCCTAGCACACTTGGGAAGGATCTCAATCTGGTGTGTGTCAGCAGTGTGGTGCTCCTCTGTCACTGGTGGGAGGAACACAGGTGAACGAGACCCTCAGTTGGTTTTGATGGAACAGGATTGAAAGATGCTAATCTTAAGCCACAAAAGTTAAATTCACAAATTCTAAGCATCCGTCATACAACTATTTCTCGAGACCAGAGTGTCTCAGCCACAGCACTGTTGATAGTTTGGAGCAGATAGTTCTTTGTTAAGGTGGCTGTCCTGTTCACGGGTGTTTAGCAGCATTCCTGGCCTCTGCCCACTAGATGCAAGTAGCACCCCCTCCCACACAGTTGTGATAACCAAAAGTGTCTCCAGACATTGCCAAATATCCCCTGGGGAAGTGGGTGGGAGGCTGGGGCTGGGGAGGAGTCAGTGTGGAAAATTGCCCCTTGGTAAGAACCACTGCTCTAGACTTAGTCATATTGACAAAATCCTCTGTTTCTAAAGGAAAAATGGATCTTTTTAATTTATTGCTAGATGGGCCATTGTACTTCGATCCATACGACTTATGATTGTGATGAGAATTTTCCATCTGGCTTATCAGAAAAAACGTTTTGAAACACTCACCAGAAAAATGGTAAGTGGATAAAATGTGTTTATGATTCAGAAAAATGTTTGTGTTTTGGGATATACTGGCGAGTGTTGTAGATATGTATATAATGTTCTTTATTTTTGTGTTGATTTACGTTTTATAAATTAATGATTGTTCTAAACTCTCAGGTGTCAAAAAATAAACGGCGATACAAGAAGGATGGGTTTGACCTGGACCTCACTTATATTACTGGTGTGTAAAGTTTAACTGTTGATTTACTTATATTAACTTCACATTTTTCTTGTGCGTGAGCAATTATGTTTCTTTTGTTCTTGCCTTGTCTAAGCCATGTTCTTTCAAAGCATTCTTTACCCATGAAGACATGTACCACTATGGTAGTGGGATATATTTGTAGTTTAACCCTGATGGGGAAATCTCCATTGTCATCTCAAATCAGGGCTGCTTGGTTCCTGTACAGGAAGCTGAGGGAATTTTCAGCTGACTCCATTTGTTTGGTTTAGAATCTATTGAGTTCTAATCATTATCCTGGGTCTCAAGGATCTCAGAGAGACCTGCTGTCTTCATAGAACCCCAGAGAATAAGGTCATTGTTCTGTAGGTCTCAGGGTTCTGAGTCAGGAGCACTGGAAAGCACCCTGGGAGCTTCCATAACTGCTGGAGCCCAAATCTCTCATTTTCTTTAGTGTCTAAATGGGAAATACACTCTCACCACAGAGGGCGCTCCAGACTGAGATCAGCACAAATCTGTTGCATTTGGCTGGAGCCAGTCAAGTCTTGGGAACGCTATGTGAGTTTCCTGGTCATTATGTTGGATATTTTAATAAGTTATGTTGAGTATCCCGAGGGTTAGTTAACTTTTTCCCTGTCATTCTCAATCCTGAAAGTTCTTTTTTATGAAAAAAGAGTCTGGTTATATGTCAATTAAGTTCTCATTTATTGTTTCACATCTATAATGATATTTGTAATAGTGACTATTTTGACTTCCAGAGCGTATTATTGCGATGTCTTTCCCAAGCTCTGGACAGGAGTCTTTGTACAGGAATCCCATTAAGGTAAGGGTGTTTATCTAACAAATGCTCATATTTCTCAGTAAACAGACTGTGGAGTTATAAGTTTAATATTGGCACAGAGATGGCAGTATTCTAAACATGTACTCTTTCGGGTAAAAAACTATAATGGATTGATATCAATTAGCTGTGTTATGAACCACCCAGAAACTTAGTGACGTGTCACAGCAACCATTTACTTAGCTTATCCTAATGTGGTTTGTGAATTTGAGTCAGGCTTACCTGGGTGGTTCTGCTAATCAGGAACAGGCTTAACCAATCTCAGCTGGGCTAACTCACACATCTGTGGGCAGCTACTGGGCATCCGAGGATTGGCTAGTCTAAAATGGCGTGGCTGCATGGCTCCATGCAATGTCTCCTTCTCCAGCAGGCTAGTTCAGGCTTGTTCACATGGTGGCTGTGGCAAGGATCCCACAAGCAGCAAGCAACAGCGTGCAGAGCCCCTAAAGGCCCAGGCTCAAAACTAGTATAATGTGGCTTCTACCTCATTCTATTGCACAAAGTAAATCACAAACCCAGTCCAGATTCATTCATCCCGATGGGCACATTATATATAATATTCATATTTTGTGTTTGTGTCACTATTGTCAATAATGCACTGACAAAGTCATAAAGGCATGAAGGCATAAAGCTTCCTCTGGATCGATTCCTAGGAGTGAAATGACCCGTCGGGGAGTTTGAATACTTTTAGGGTTCTTAATATACACTGCCAAATCCAAGGGATTGTATCAGCAATAAATCAAAGGTTTAATTTTCATGCCATAATTGCCAGCATTGGATCTTCTCAGTAAAAAGGAAAGGGGTCATTTCATGGGTGAAAATAGCATTTCCTTGTTGTTTTGTCATTTTTATTGGTGAGGCTAAATATTTCTCTATGTAGGTTGTTAGCCTGCTGGATTTTCTCTTTTGTGAATTGACATTTTTATTTATGGCCCATTTATCTATAGGGTGAGGGAGTACTCTTTAAATGGTTATTAATGACTTATTAGTTTATACTACTATGACTAATTTATAGATTGTACTAAGCATAGTCCTCATTCACTCAATTTTACTGAAAAATCTCTCCTGTTATTTGTTTCTTGGACTGTGGCATTTTTTAAACAGGAGTTTCAAATTTTTATGAAGTCCAACCTAAACCTGTTGATCTTCCCGTGATTTCATCCTTAGTTCTTCCTCATCCAAAGAATTGATTAATGTTCACTTAAATTTCTTAGAGATATTTATGGTTTTTTATATTTGATTCCTCAATCCATCTGGGTTTTATCTTGGTGTAAGTCATCCCATACATTTTTGATGTGTATAAGACTATCCCCCTACCACAGTACTGTGCAGTCTCAGAATGTTTATATTTTTGATTTATTATTTCCTCCTGACAGGGATAACCAATTTAACAAATTGATCTCTTTGATACCTTAGTTTTTCTTTTTCTCAATATTAAGCCAGTAAATATTGCTCTAAGGGTACCATACTAATCAATTTTTGAACTTTTTTATGGTCACTTTTATTTTTGACAGAGACACATGCACATACATGTGTGTTGCAGATGGATAAGTTTACTAGAAATATTGTATTAGTATGGTGATATTAACTATATTTTAAATAACCACAATTTCTTATTTTGAAAGTTATACATATGTACATACAGGTGTGTGTATACATACATATATATACGCATATACACATACATACTTATTTTAGAAAATAAGAAAATACAGATGAGCCAAGAAAGTCTCCATATTGCTACCACTTATCTAAAATTTGGGGTCCAGCCGGGTGGTGTAGTGGTTAAGTTCACATGCTCTGCTTTGGTGGCCCAGGCTTTGCAGGTTCAGATCCCAGGAGCAGACCTACATACCACTCATCAATCCATGCTTTGGCAGCGTCCCATATACAAAATAGAGGAAGATGGGCACAGGTGTTAGCTCAGGGCTAATCTTCCTCAGCAAAAAGACAAAGATTGGTAATGGATGTTAGCTCAGGGCCCACCTTTCTTACCAAAAAAATAAATAAAATAAAATATGATTTGATATATTTATCTTTTTTATCATGCATACACACACACACAATCATACATACATTTTGTACATTATTTATTTAAATAGTGCTTAGGTAGATTGTAATATCCAGATTATTATCTAAAAGACATATCTATTTAGATTTAGATCTAGGTAAGAATCATATACTACTGTGAATTAATGATGTGGAACAAATTCACTTAAAGCTAGTTAACCATATAATTTCCTTCTCTGGTGTCTTTAAACAATGTGTACTTATGGTAGAGGCTAATCAGAGTAGTCAAGGACAACCTTGTGTGCTATTTGAAAACTATCAGTGGGTTAGATATGACTTGGAATGCACATACACTTACAGTCCCTGAATCTCCCCTAAAAGGTGCTAAGTGAGGGACAAGTGAATAAAAGGTAATAGCCCTTTTAGGTTACTCCTAGGAAATGGCTTATGTTGGTGCCATATGGATGTGTATAATGTATGTGTCCATTGATTTTAGGAAGTCGTACGGTTCCTGGATATGAAACATCAAAACCACTATCAAGTCTACAATCTATGCAGTATGTACATGACTACATATTTTGCTACTATAGATAGATATTTTGCTACTATAGATGCATTTTACATGCATTGCTGCATTTAAGATGATTCAGGTTTTACGTTTCATTTAGTCATAAGTATTTGGTAGTGGTGGAAAGTGAGTTAAAATATCTCCATCTTGTGCTGGCCCTATTTGGTGGGAAAAGGTAGCTTAACAGCACAAAGTGCCCTGCGAGGGAGGCAGGAGGCTGGAGTCAAGGCAGAGCCATTTTAGAAGGAGTCGCTCTGGTGGTATTAGGTTAGAGAAATATTTCTGTTTTTCCTGCCAGCTTGTGTTTTGAAGACAGACGATGCAACAAATGCGTACTCTAACGTAGGGCGGGTCTGAGGACAGCAGGCACCTACACGGAAAAAAAAAAAGAAAACCATGTAGAAAACAGATTATATCTCAGCCTACTACTTTGTCTCTCTTGATTTTTCCTCTTCCTTTACATTAAATGGACATTTTCAGGAGGCAAGCATTTTGGTCGGCCACATTTGCTTCTGCTCTGTGGTGTCTAACTACCCTACGATAATGTAATGCTGGAAAATTAAAAGTAAGGCCTAGTAAACAAACCAAAATAAGTTGGGCTTAGGTTACTCAAGATGGACAAACCACTGCTGTCCTTATGTTTGTGAGACCCTTCAGTTTCTTTTAGAGCAGGAGGAGCCGGTCCGAAAGCTCCTTTTAAGGGTGGATAAGGAATTTCTAATAGAAAACTATAACTTCTTGATAATTTGATTATTTACTATGTTTATTAAGTATAGAAATATGACCTATGTGTCATTTATTTTAGGTGAAAAAGCTTATAATGCTAAGCACTTCCACAATAGGGTCCACCGAGTCATGATTGATGATCACAGTGCCCCCACTCTGAAGTAAGTTTCATGCCATGTTGGCTGTCACAAGAGGGCTAAATAAAGTGAGCTTGATTTTTTTTGAAGTATTTTAATTCAACTAAAAATCTTACCTTTGAAATCAGTCAGATGCTGAAACTATCGAAGGAAGTAATTGAGTGGCTGGCTCAGGATAAAGAGAATGTCGTAGTCATTCACTGCAAAGGTGGAAAAGGTAAAACCTTTTTCTTTTTATTTCTCTTTTTCTAAAGAAATTTGAAAACTATATTAAAGTACACAGCCAAGATTCATACTGCTATTAATCAGTATTAAGAGTTGTTAACCTTTTTTAATGTTAGCTTCAAGACCGAAGGAAGGGAAGGAAGGAGGGAGGAGAGGGAGAGGAAGGGAGAGAGTAAGGAAGTGAAGAAAATAGGAATAAAAGAACTAAGAAACGTTGAGCATATTTCCCTTGTTTATTGACTATTTGGGTTTCTTCATTTTTGATTTGCTAAAATCATCTGTCAAAATACAAACAGTGTTTAGAAACTGAGCATTTTTATTCTATTTAAGATTGTTAACTTTGTGAAAGCCTTTTAAGATTAAGGGAGCCACATTGATGCTATTTCAAAAACCAAAATTTAGACTGGAATTTTTATAATGTGATGACACAAAGAAGTTGATTCAGGCCGTGGGAGGGGGGGATAAAAAAAAGCCGTTTGTTAGTCCAGCCAATTTAAGTTGAGTTAGATTTTCTCTGATTTAGCTTTAAACTTTTAATAATCATCTAAGCATATTTCACAGTTTTTGACAAACAAAAAATTATGTTTTTGCTGAGCTATAAAACATTTTTTTACATTGAATTCCAGGAAAACACGATTCTTTAAAACTGCCTTATATAATTGGGCAGAATCAAGTTTTAGTCTTACTTGAAAACTAGTTTCAAGCCCATTAGTGAGTTGGCGAGTTTTGTCTTCAGCTCCACAGGTTGAAATATTCTGTGTATATTGGCAATTTACAATACCATGGATAAAGAAGAATTTAGAGGTTGAACCATATGGAATTGCTGGGTTTTGACCATTTTTTACATATGAAAATGACCATTTCACATGGCTCAACCTAAAGTATTAGAATTCAAGCAGTTGGCTTCAGTTTTCTTTTAATTAAATCTAATTCTCTGCTTGAAGAAAAACATTCATTTCAAATTTAATTTTTTTCTTTTTTCTGAGAGAGGACTTACATTATTCTGTGTTCACGTCTTGCATCGATTTTCCCTTAGGACTGTTTGGAGGGCTGGTACTCAGCTGGTATGCACCAGAGCAGCCTCTTTTTACAAGTTTTCATTCCTATTGGTTTTCCTCTCTCGTTGGTTGGTGCCTCCATGTTACCAGTAGTATCATGGTAGTTAGAATATTTGTTATTGATTTATAGGACTTTAAATAATCTGGATGCTAATTTGTTGTTAGTAGTTTATACTACAAATATCTCTACCCACCGTGTTGTCTTTTAAATTTTATTACGATTTATTTTGTCATATAGAAGTTTGTAATTTTGAATGTAGTGAAATTTATCAAACTGTGTGTGTGTGTGTGTGTGTGTGTGGTTCATGCTTTTTTTGTCATGTTTAAGAAATCCAGAGCCACCCCTGGTGGCCTAGTGGTTAAAGTTCAGCACGCTCTGCTTTGGTGGCCCGGGTTCACTTCCCAGTCTCGGAACCACACCACCCACCTGTCAGTTGCCATGCTGTGGTGGCGCTCACATAGAACTAGAAGGACTTAACAACTAGAATATACAACTCTGTACTGGGGCTTTGGGGAGAAAAAAAACAAAAAGAGAAAGATCGGCAACAGATGGTAGCTCAGCGCGAATCTTTCCCTGCAGAAAAATAATAATAATCCACCCATACACTGAGATAGTGAAGATATTCTAATATAAAATATTAAAGTTTAATTTTTTACATTTAGGTCTCTAATTAGAATTTGGAGAGGGAGGTGTTTTTTTCATATGATTGGACAGTTGTCCAGTGCTTGTATATTCCCCATTAATTTGTAATTCTCAGTCATTTATCAAGTTTCCATAAATGTTTGGGACTGTTGCTGAGTTCTGTATGCCATGCTATTGTAGGTTTTATAGCTTTGTAATATATCTCGATAAAGACAGAATTGTCTTGGCTTTTCTTACATTTAATTTTAGAATCATTTATACAATTCTACAATAAAATAGGTTTAGGGTTTTTATTGGAACTGATTGAATTTATAGATTAATTGGAAAGAACTACAACTTTGCAATATTGAGTTGTATAGGTTTTTTTTTCCTATTTATTTGAATCATCTTGTCTGTCTTTCAGTAATATTTTATACTTTTCTTCATAATGGTCTTGCTTATCTTTTGGTAAATACTGCAAATTGAAGGGTGGGTTTTTTCTATTTCATTTGGATTGTTTCCAGTTTCTACTATTATAAATAATGCTGCTATGAAATACTTGCTTCTTGTTGCACATGTGCCCACATTTCTGTTGAGTATATGAACTAAAATTGTTGTGTCTTACAGTAACAAAGCTCGAACTTTAATAGATGTCATCTGTTTTCCAAAAGAGTTGTACCAACTGACACTCAACTGACATTTATAAAAGTTCCAAGTGTTCCACACCTTCACCAATACTTGGAATTCTCAGTCTTTTTATTTTTAGCCCTTGGGTGGGTGTGTAGTTGTATCTCATTATGGCTTTCATTTGCATTTCTATGATTACTGGTAAAACTGAGAACGTTTTTTCATAGGTTTATTAGACACTTGGATACCCTTTTTTGTGAAGTATCTGTTTAATTTCCTGGCCCATTTTTCTCCCGGATGGTTCTTTTTTTCCCAATTGACTTGTAGCAGTGTTTTGTGTATTCTGGATTTCAGTTCTGTTGTAGGTTATATGTATTGCAAGAAACATTTTCTGTTTTGTAATTTACCTTTTCTCTTTCTTATGAGTATTTTTTGGTTAACAGAAGTTCTTCGTTCTAACATAGTCATTGTATATGGTTATTTCTCTTTATAAAGATAGCGTTATTGTGTCCAAATGAAGAAATCTTTCCCTGAGTTTAAAAAGATGTTCTCATATTATCTTATGGAAGGTCCATTCCATCTGGATTTGATTTGTGTGTAAGGTGTGAGGAAGGGGTCAAGTTTCACCTTTCTCCATTCAGCTCTCCAGTTGTTCCAGCACACTGACTACAAAGGCTGTGGTTTCTTTACTGATCTGCAGGCCCTGGCTCTGTTTCTGAACTTTCTATTCTGTTCATTGCTCTTTTGTCTGTGTGTGTGCCAGTAGCACAACTATCTTACTTTCCATAGCTTTCTAATAAGTCTTGATTTCCAGTCAAAGAAATCCATCCGTCTTGTTCTTCTTCACAATTCTTTGGTTTTTTTAGGCCATCTATATTTCCACATAAATATGGAATCAGTTACTCAAATTATACACACACACACACACACACACGCCCGATGGAATTTTGTTTGGAATTATACTGAATCTGTAGATTGAGGAGAATTGAAACCTTTACAATACTATGTCTTCCAATCCATAAATGGAGATATCCCCTCATTTAGTTAGGTCTTCTTTAATCTCTCTTTATAATGCTTTTTCATTTTCTGTGTAGAAATCTTGGATATTTTGGTTAGATTTATTCCTAGATATTTGTTATTTTTGATACTACTATAAATGATATTCCTTTAAATGTTTTATTTTCTAAATGATTTTTATTGTTGCTTTAAATGCAGTTGATTTTATTAACTTTGCAATTAGCAGCTTTGCTAAACTCTCTTATTAATACTACTAATTTATCTGAAAATTCTTTTGGATTTTATGGCACATGATTATATCATGTGCAAATAATGAACTGTATTTTTCTTTTCAATTCTTCTTTTTTTTCCCTAGCCCTTGCTAGAACCTTGCGTACAGTGTTGAATTAGAAGTGGTGATAGCAGTCATCCTTTTTCTGTTCCTGCTCTCAAAGGAAAAGTTTTCAACATCTCATCAATTACTTTAGGGGTGTGTGTGTGTGTGTGTGTGTGTGTGTGTGTGTGTGTGTGTGTGTTCTAGATATTCTTTATCAGATTAAGAAATTCCTTTAATTTGCTAAGAGTTTTTAACATGAGTGAATGTTGAATTTTACTGGAAGCTTTTGCTGAGTCTTGAAGATGATAATATGATTTTTCACCTTTATTCTTTTAATC
The DNA here is from genome assembly GCA_031878705.1 of Tapirus indicus. Classification (NCBI taxonomy): domain Eukaryota; kingdom Metazoa; phylum Chordata; class Mammalia; order Perissodactyla; family Tapiridae; genus Tapirus; species Tapirus indicus. The sequence goes on along the minus strand of CM062930.1, from coordinate 83,493,469 downwards.
TGGTTGATTACATTGATTGATTATCAAATGGTAAACCAATCTTGTATTCCTGGAATAAACACAATTTTGTTGTGCTGTATTATTTTTAACAAATTGCTGGATTCAATTTTGTTCTACTTGTTTTGACTATACTTATTTTCTTTTACTACTTTCTTGAGTTGAAAATTTAACTAATTAAATTTTAATTTCTTAACTTTGTGATCTATGTATTTAAAGTCTATGTATTTTCCTGTTAATACTGCTTTAGCTAACTTCCAGTTGTTTTGTAGGTACTGCTTTTGTTGTCCTTTAGTTTTGAATAATTCATATTATTCTACTAATTCTCCTAAAAATAATTGTCCTAAAAATCTCCTGAATTCTTTAACACAGAGATTATGTAGAAGTGATTTTTAGATGTCTGGATTATTTAGAAATGATTTATTTTAAATTCCCTAGTGCCTAGGAGTTTTAGGCATATTTTCATTATTGGTTTTTTACTGTGTTTTCGGAGATAGTGATCTAGAGTCAAAGTGTGGTCCCTGGACTAGCAGCATCAGCATCAACTAGCAGCCATTTAGAAAAGCAAAATCTCATAACTACCACAGACCTACTGAATGAGAATCTGCATTTTAATACACTCCTCAGATGACTCATACACCTTGAAATTTGAGAAGCACCAATCTATATGATTGGTCAGTAATGAGTGTAAGGTTTTTGCCTTTAATTTTTCCCCTCTGGTTTATCTAAAGCTTTGGTTCACCCTGGGAACTGATTTAACCACTTTTCCTCCAACTTGGAGAAAAGAGCAATGCAAACTTTTAACACTTTTGGCCCACTCAACTCTCACCTTTAGGAACGTTTGACCCTTCTTTCTCCTTCTACTTGGAGGAGGGAATAAAAACCAAGGGCATTGCCTGGGTTGCATGTTTTCCTCACTTTAGCCAGCACAGCCAAAATCGGCTAGAGGAGCCAGCAAGCCAAAACTCATATGGTTGGATCTATCATTTTTAATTCCATAGGCAGCTTCTACCTCTCACAACAGCACCCAAGCTGCTGTGTCACACCATTGGTAACTCCATCACCACCCAGGCACCAAATGTTTGTCATACCATCCCTTCATCCTTCCTTTTTCCAACAATGCTTTTGCCATATTTCAATGAGTCAGGGTCATTTTAGTGAATCCCACTTCTGCCACCAGCTGTGTCAGAGGCCTCCAAGACCCACCTCCAGATTCAGTGATTCTCCAGAGGACTCATGGGACTCAGCATGCGGTCACATTCATGGCTATGATTTATTACAGTGAAGGGATAAAAAGCAATATCAGCAAAGGTAAAAGGTGCATGGGGCAAAGTCCAGAAGAAACGAGGCACAAGCTTCCAAGGGTCTTCATCAGTGGAGTCACACAGGATGTGATTAATGCCTTCAGCAGTGAGTTGTGACAACACAGGTGAAATGTTTCCTACCAGGAAAGCTCATTAGAGACCCAGTCCCCAGGGATTTTACTGGGGGCTGGTCACATAGACACTGTCTTCCTGGCATGCACTGAAATTCCAGACTCTCAGAAGAAAAGCAGGTGTTCAGCATAAACCGTATTGTTTGCATAAACAGTTTAGGCACAGTGAGCCAGTCTTATCTGGGAATGGTGGGAATCCTCTCAAATTCCAATTTCCCAGATGCCAGCCAAGGCCAAACTTGCAAGCAGGCCTATGGATAGCAGTCTCAGGCCTCTTTTCTGCACAATGATATTGGGGCTTTGCAATTTGTTGAGACTTTCTTTGTGGCATAATATATGATCCATTTGGATCTCTAGATAACTAGAAATCTCATACCTAGAAAATAATGTGTATTCTCTAATTTTCTAAATTTCTATCTATCCATTAAATCAATCTTATTAACTATATTGCTCATATCTTTACATTGAATATTTCTTTTCTTTTTACTATTTCTTTCTTTATATTAACTATTTTGTATGTTGGCTTCTTCTTTTTATCCTGTCAACTTTTGCTTTTTATATTTCATAGTGTGTTGTTAGGTGCATGCAAATACATGATTATTATATCTTCTTAGTGGGTTATTTGTCTTACACATTTTTCATCATTTTACATTCAGCCTTTCTGTGTCATTTTGGTTTAAATGTGTCTCTTGAAACAGCATATACCTGCATCATTAAAAATGCAGTCTCAGTATCCTCATTTTCAATGTATTTATTGTGATTGCAGACATATTTGTACTTATTTATGGCATTCAATTATGTGTTTTATATTCACCCCAATTTTTCTGTGCTCCTTTTACCTCCTTTCCTGCACTCTGTGGATCCTCTCACTCTTTTCTTTTTCCTATAATAGTTTATTTTGGGGTTTCTTGGCTTCAAGTCCTACCTACCAGTTTTGATTCCTCTCTCCATTTCGGATCCTCTGAGTTTTCCTTGCCTTTTTATTTGTGAGTTCAGCTGTGTTTTTTCTCTATCATTTCCATATGTTTGATACAGAGGTAGAAGTTTTTCAGTCTACCATTGGTGCTCAAACCATCATCTTGATTTAGAAATAGTCTTTTTGGGGCCAGCCCGGTGGCATAGTGGTTAAGGTTGTGCATTCTGCTTTGGGGGCCTGGGGTTCACCAGTTTGGATCCTGTGTGTGGACCTACTCATCAAGCCATGCTGAGGCAGCATCCCACATAGAAGAGTTACAGCTCTACAACTGTGATACACAACTATATACTGGGGCTTTGGGGAGAAAAAATAAAAAAGAGGAAGATTGACAACAGATGTTAGCACATGGTCAATCTTCCTCAAAAAAATAACAACCAAAAAAAAAAAAAATAGTGTTTTTAAGTTTCAATCATCTTTGTTAGATTTAGTGAACTCTAATGCAAATAGTACTCAGATTTAATATTCTCAGTATGCTTGTAAAGAAAACTCTTTAGAATTTCTTAGAATAAATATTTTTTGTCCTTTATGGGAAAATGGTGGAAGAGAAACCTCCTTGCCAGATTTGCCAAATAAATAGCAAAATACCTGAAATATAGCCACCCAAAAAAGGTCCAAGAAAGGAACTTCCAAAAACAGTGATCCAGCTACAGTGAAGAAATACTGAAAAAGCCAGAGGAGTCCAGCAAGCCTGCAGGTAACTGGAAAAGGCAGTCACATCAGTGGGATATAAGGGAGCTCAAGACTAAGATATATAAATGGATTGATTTTGTAAACTTGTACATATCTACTGTGATATCTACTTTAAAAAGATAAAAAGAAAGAATACTTACTGTAAGAAAGTATTTTGAAATAAAACTGGAAAGCTGCAATAAACTTATAAATGCTATAGAACAGTGTTTCTCAAAGTGTGCATATTATTATGCAATTGGTAATAGTGGGATGATTAGCATTAAACTGTCTGAATTAATTTATTTTTTATTTTTTGGTATTTTTGGTGAGGAAGACCAGCCCTGAGCTACCATCCATTGCCAATCCTCCTCTCTTTTGCTGAGGAAGACTGGCTGTGGGCTAACATCTGCGCCCATCTTCCTCTACTTTATACTGGAAGCTGCCACAGCATGGCTGACAAGCAATGCATCTGTCTGTGCCCAGGATCCAAACCCATGAACCCTGGGCTGACAAAGCATGAACTAAACTGTGCCACTGGGCTGGCCCCCTTAACTGTCTGAATTTAAATCCTAGGACCATTGCTAACCACTTGAGTGAGTTAGATCACCATTCAAAACCTCAGTTTTCCCACCTGTAAACTGGGAATTGTAATACCTACCTCAGAGGATTGTTTAGAAATACAAGTGAGATAATGCATATTAAACTGTGTAGTAGAGAACCTGACACATAGTACACAGTGAATAAATGGTAGCTATTATAATTATTAAAATGGGATCTAAAGACAGCCAGCACCAGAATCATTCACGAGGAGGAAGTGCGATAGCAAGCATAGACTAGGGACTCAAGAAGCCTGGCTGTGAAAGGACAGGGAGAAGTTAGTTGTTTGGGCATTTGGGGCTGATAGAGAGTGTTGTTTATAAGACAGGGTGAGGGGACCCAAATATGTTTATTTGCCAAGGGAAAGGAGTCAGAGAGAGGGAGTGGCTGAAGACAGAAGAGTGGGGACTGATAAAGTCAAAACCCTGAGTCGAGAGAAGGGGGTGGGGTCCAGAGCCCAAGCAGAGGATTTGGCTGAATGAAGAGGAGAAACTCCTCACAAGTGAGATTCAAGGGAGGAGGTGTAGGCCCAGGAATAGATGTAGTCACAGGAAGCTTGTAGGGGGGACTCGGAGGCAACAAGTTATGGGAGGTCTCGCCTCTGTGAAGAAAGAAATGAAGACACAAACTCAGAGTCAATGGGAAGGTAGTTGGGTTGGAGACTTAAGGAATGTAGGGAAAATTTCAACTGAATTCTGAGGGAACCAGGAAAAGGAACTGGCTAGCAACATTGAGAAGTTTCTCGGCTGCACTGAGAGTCCAGCCCAAGTGTCAGACCATTAATTGATATTATTACCCATATGAACAGTTGTGTGATTTCTCTCCAGCAGTTCTCTGCATCTCTGTTATCTCTACATTTCCGGTGTAGAAATGGAGGAAGTGAGTGCCCAAATTGACCCAGTTTTAGGTTTGTATAGAATGGGTACAGCAAAAGGACCCAGAAGCAAGGGTGGCAATGTTATTGGCAGTGTTATTCAGTATTGGTAAAACCAACAATGAGATTGTCCATCATGCTTCTAGGTGGATGAGGAAGTGAAAACAGCATGAGAAAAATGAGAGGTCATGGGACTGGATGGCATGATAAATTGACAGGGCAGATATATTCATTCATTCATGCATTGAACACCAGATGCTGTCTAGATGTGTTTATGTGACAAAGAGGACACCTGCACTTCTCCCACGGAGACCACAGTCTAGTGTTTACAGAGAAAAATACATGTATTAGATGGTGCTATATGCAATTGAAAAAATAAAAAAAGGGGAATATGAAGTGGGAGAGAGGTTGCTACTTGATGTGTAGATGGCCAAGGAAGGTCTTACCAATACAAAGACATTTGAGCAGAGACATCATACAAGGAGTACCGTGAGAGTACATGTGTGCAGGGAACAGAGGGTACAAACAGTATCAAGAGAGTATCAAAGAAATAAGTGAAATAAATCCACCACAACTTAGAAGAGTCACATTGGGCTTGAGCGATCATGGCTTTTCTTTATCTGTGTATATGCAACCAATCCTTTCAAGTATATTTGTGTTAAAATTTCTCCCTGAACTAACACCAAGGTTACTGGCCTACACCACCTCCTGATTTTCAAAGCAGGAAATGAAATCAGCTCTAGGCTATCCGCAACTCTCCTGTTCTCCACCGTGGGGAGTGCCCAGTGATGCTGAGGAATCTCTTTTGCAAGTTTGTCCAGTCAGGAATTCTAAGTGGTCTGGAATATAATTCCACGGGGCCCGAGGACTAGAATTCACTGAGAACTCTCTCACAGACTCTGCAGCTCTCTTTCATACATACCTTTTACCAATGTTTACTCTATCCTTTTCACCTGGAATTTATTTTTCCTATTTGAAAAACTGAAAAAAAAAAAAGAAAACTGAAAAGTTGCAGTTATCAGAACATAATGACTAAAAGCACAGGCTTTGAAATAAAATATCTGGGTTGAAATCCCAAGTATGTCATTAAATAATTGTGTGGCATTGAGCAAATTACTTAAACTCTCAATGCTTTAGTTTTCTATTATGTGTAATGTGGATGATGACAGTTCCAACCTCATAGTCCTGTTGTAGAGATTAAATAAAATCTGAAAATTATCTATCTGGCAAGAAGTGTCAATGACTCAATAATATTGGCCATTATTATTATCCTTCAACCAGATGCTATCAGTTTTTAGCAGCAGACTTATCTGTCCTGAGTCTTTTTCTGGTAGATATGCAATGAGCGTATTCTTATTTAAATAGTAGGAGTGAATGTTTAAGCTTCTCTAGCTATTTTGAAGTCCTTTAATGGGTGCTCAAATTACATCTTCATTTGTGACATTCATTGTATCAAATAAGGCAAACTGACAAAAGGCTATTTTGGTCTGAATATCTTGAAGAAGAAATTGTTTCAGTTCCTTTATAATGCTTTAAACAACTCTAAGGAACACACACACACAGAGCTACCACTCCTGGTGTCTGGAAAATCACCTCAGTGCTCTGCTTATAGATTCAAGAATTTGAAGTATAAGATCTGCATTGTGAAGAAGGGTGATGGACACAACTTGAGAAAGAATAAAGTTTAAGGATTGTTGTAAAAGGCCATATAAGCTGACATTAAGATGTCTTGCTATGTGGCTATGTGACAGTTTCTTAAACTTACAGAACTTCAGTTTCTCAGTTTCTTTATGCCAGGTTATTTACCTCACAGTGTTGTTGTAAAGATTATATGAGATCCGTAAAGCATTACCCAGATGTTAGTTATCATTACAAAAGCCAAGCATTGTACTATATGTAGAGGTGCAAGATGCTTCTGCTGACTTCAGGATAACAATGCTCTCCTCTGACTTCCATCTGACCAACTTGGTAGATTACCTGATGTTCTCCATTCCCTCCATAAACACACCTGTTGGTGTCCATTGGCATGTTGAAAACTTGTAGCTAGGAAGCTTGTTTTTGTATGCCTATGTGTTTCTGCTTCCACCAGTGTCTGCCGGTTCTACTTGTTATTATACTTATGCCAAATAAGCAAATATTATGTAGATCTCTAAAATGTCAGAGTGAACAGAAAGAGTTAGAATTTTATGAAAGCTGAGTTGAATGTTTCAAGGAGATTCAGTAAAGTGGAGTGCCTACAACCATAATTGCAGCTGAATTAAATGCAAGTGAGACTAATGTAAAACATTGGGAGAGAAATTCTAGTAGTAAAATCTAGAAGGATTCTGCACCTAGACTGCTCTAAAGAATCTGAAACTAGAAATGTAGATGAGGCAACGGTTCATGCCATGAGCCTTGCCTTTCCAAGAAAGAACTCCAAACGGGGGGACTCATACTTAAAAAGTTGAAACCATCATCCAATACCAGAAGTGTAGTGAATGAATGTACATTTATGTTTTAAGTTAAAATAAAATATTGAAGGCAAGCATGCATCATTTTTATGATTCCCTGCTGAAAGCATCTACTATGTCTGTGCTTGTACTTATCCATAGCCACAAGGACATGAATCTGCAAAAGTTTTTTCAAATGGGAAAATATCAGAGTTGCAGAGACCAGAGATTTCCTCCAGAATTGAAAGGTTAACAGTCTATACAATGGAGAGCTAGGTTGTTAATGGTCACTAGCTTCCTTTAGCAAGAAGCTTTTATCTGTAATAGCACAGGGTGGTACAAACTCCTCTTTGGCAGTACTTGGCTTAGAATAGTGTTTTCTAAACTATGGGTTGCAAAATAAGTTTAGTGGTCTGTTAAGAAAAACATACTAGAAAATAGAATGTATCTCAGGTTAGAAGGATAAGTTTGGAATTACATAAAATCAGTTCAGCATATACTGGATAAGACAAAAGCTACAGATCATTGTAGAAATAAAAGAAGCAAGATATTTTTCTAACTCAAATTTTGTATGGCAAGACAAAAATTTAAGGAATAAAACAAGAGATTTGAGGATGAAATAACATGAAATCAAGGGTTTGCTTTACAATGCTACAGAGGAAAGAGAGAGAAAGGAAGAAAGAGGGAGAGAGGGAAGAGGAAAGAGGAATTAAGTCCAGCAATATAATATGATAATTATAGAATCTGGGGCACAGGTGTATGGGGGTTCATTATACTATTCTTTTCATTTTCATATATGTTTTGTAACACACTTAAAAACTCTAACTAAAGTGTAAGGCATAATGGGTGTTCATATACCAGATGGTGTTTGGGGTTCTGACCGTGTTTTATCTTTTATGGGTACTTTTATTTATGTTAGTTAGAAAAACAGGGTGTGTACTCAGCTCTTCACTATAAGTAACTCTTTAGCTTTAGAGTCCTAGAGCAGAGCCCATTGCCTCTGCAGATGACTGCAGTCCCCAGCAGTGGTGATTCAAGAACAATGTATGCATGCGCATGTGCGTTCATGCACACAATTAGGGCAGAATTCCAGGTAGAACCTCTGAGCAGTGAAACAGCTTTGGCTATTTCTGAATTGAAATATTTTGCACAAGCACTTTCAGAGTGGAGGAAAATCAATCCAAAATGAACTCTTGGAATATTTCTGAGTATTTTTTATACCAAGTACTACCATGACCAATGGTTCATGAACTAACTTCTTTTCCAGGGCGTACTGGGACCATGATTTGTGCCTGCCTCATTGCCAGCGAAATGTTTGTAACTGCAGAGGTATGAAAGATGTTACTACAAACTCTCTCTTATGCTGATGGACTTTGCTAGTTCTGAAACCTCACTGGTAGGATGTTAAGACGATCCTTTGAGTCATGGTACTTAATGAAATTGTAATTGGAGAGGTGGTTATTAGAAAGCCTGGTTTTAATACATCCTTGCTTAGCCTGCACTAGTTAGTAACTGACCTAGGTACCTCTTACTCTGGGCCAGACTAGGGTGATGTCAGTGAGACACTCCCCTCAGGCACAAAATTTAAGGGAATGCCAAAAATCTTAGTAATTAAGATAAATACTATTTGAATGCAAAAATCAAAATTAATGCAACAAATCCATGATGTACACACAAAAAATTGTATGTTATTTTAAATAAAAACAGGACTCAACAGGGGCAGGATGAAGGTGAGGTGAGTAAGGTCAAGTTATGCGATTGCAAAAATACTCAGCCATCTGGATGCTTTACTCGCCCCAACTAGTCCCAGCCCTGCTCCCACTCCCACCAGTTACGGGCTTTCCTCCTTCCTCACGAGAATAATATCAAGATTCATTAGCCGAGTTCTCCAAAGGACCTCAAAGATTCTCAGAAGTGCTGGGTAGATAAAAGCTATCATTTTTCAACTCAGAACAAAGTCTCTCCTGGATGATATTATCTTTGCAGTCAATATATGTGGGGTCTGTGCCCTCTGGAAATTTCTGAGCAGACAGGGTGGGCTGTTTCTACTTCTTTAAGCAGGGTTGTCAGTCTTTTTTCTGCCATGACCTTGCTGAGAAGTTACCACTTAGAGGACACTCTCCGCAGCTCTGCCCCTCGCTTGGCCGACAGTCCAGAGAAGAGGAGCTGTGGCTGATGCACAGTGCCCGGCTCTCTAATTCCACCACCTCCTTTGTTTCTCATTTGGGACACAGGTTATGAAATGGAAGTTCTAGCATGGTGGTTTTCAGACTATGGATCACAATCTGTGAGTTGTAAATCAACTTCCTGGGTTGTGTCTAGCATGATTTTTAATAAAACAAAATAGATTAGAATAGAAAATACCAAATGCTAAATATTATTTCGTGAAACTTTTCTTTCAGTTGTGTGTGTGTGTGTGTGTGTGTGTCTCCTAGGTTTATTAATGTGGATCGTATCTTTAAAAACAAAAAGTTTGAAAGCCATTTATCCAGAGTTCTGACTGAGATCCAGGGACCTATGCTCCAGGCCTGTGCTCTTTCTCACTGGCTGCGTAGTCTCCATAACAAGTCGCTTGGTTTTCTTTTGGTCTCGATCTTCTCCATTTGTAAAATGGAAAGCTAAGAAGAAGGACCAGATGATGTCTAAGGTCTTTCCAGCTCTAAAATTCCATGTCTTTATGAATCTTTGAATGAGAGCAGGCCTTCATGTGGCTCTGTTAATTTTGTTATGTTGGGTAGCTTCTGCCCAAAGACCACTGACTTAAGGAAATAATGTGCCTTGGAAACCTTAAGAATGCCTCATATAGGAAAAGAAAGTGCAAATGGACCATGATTGGATTGTCCCCTTTTCTGTAGGACAGCCTTTGTTATTTTGGAGAGCAACGGACAGATAACACCACCAGCTCTAAATTTCAGGGCGTTAAAACCCCATCACAGGTAAGTTTCTTTTTAAAAAAGGGGTTCTTTGGGGAATTGGGTTAAGATTGGCACCTACTATTTGGTTTCATCTAGACTCTTCTCCTTTGGTGATCAGGTGGCAGCACTTGGGTGCCCTGTGACAGGCCTGGATCCCTCCCAGGGCCGAGAGGCACCTCTGGTGCACCTGTGCTTTGCAAGCACTGACTTCTCCCCAGAGCATCCTGCTTTTCATTTTATATTGGTTATTGTTCACAGAGTTCAGGAATTGATTCCCTTCCCAAAGTAGGAAGGTCCAATTCCTAAGGTTCTAGACCTCGGAAGATGTCTAAAGTCATCAGCCTTTTATTTCCCTGCAAAGAGGAACTGAGTCTTTCACAAACCCCTCCTACGGTGATTCAGCCTTTGCAGAACATCACGTGTGTGTGTATGTGAGTGTGGGTGTGGGTGTGTGTGTGTGACAGAGAGAGACAGAGAGAGAGATGAGGAGGCTGTATTTTGAAAGAGAAAGAAAAGGTGAAATTAACATTTTTCAAAAACCTATTATATACCAGACACTATTGTGCTTTTCTATATATTAGCTCATTTAATACTCATCCAACTCATGTGAAATATATGCTGTTACCCTGTTTTTTCCTTTTGGAAACATTTTATTTGGGACTTTTTCAAGCATAAAAAGTCAGGACAATCTTACAGTAAATCTCCTTACAGGCACCTCACTGCTTCCACAATCATTTCAACCATGTTTCATCCATTCCTTCCCCATTCTTCTCACACACACTCCCACTCTCCAGTCTTCCTCTAAACCTGCATTATTTTGAAGGAAATCCCAGACATCAGATCATTTTATCCCACAAATATTTTGGTGTGACATCCCACATAAAAACTCTTAAAAAGGCCCTTAAAATGATTTATCATGTTTAAAAATATTATACCTTAATAATAACAAATGACCAGTCCATGTTTAAATTTCTATAATTGTCTTAAAATCTTTTTTTAAATTTAGTCTCTTTCAATGAGGACCCAAACAAGGGCCACACATTTCATTTGGTTGCTTTGTCTCTTAACTCTCTTTTAGTTCATAGATTTCCCACCTCTCTTTTTTATTCCTTGTAATTTGTTTATTGCAGAAACCAGGACATTTCTCCTATCAAGTTTGCAACACACTAGACTTTGTTGAACCATGCTAAGGGCTTTACATTCATTATCTCATTTCATCCTCTCAATAACTGCATGAGTGGACACCATTATGATTCCCAGTTTACAGATTGGGACATTGAAGTTCAGGGAAATTAACTTTTGAACCAAGAAGTCAAATCCCGATCTGTCAGACTCAGAAGCCCATTTTTTCCCATCCCGTGCACAGCACCTCTTCTATTTTGCCTTTTCTATATTGCCCCTCCAACCAAAGTGAGGGTTGGCAATTCTTAAGTTGATGTGGATGTGGCTGCGAATGAAAGTTTTCTTTGAATGAAGTGATGGGAGCCGAATAGATAACCTTGGCCTTGTTAGCCTGTAACTGCTGGCTCTAGACATTTAGTTTGGGGCAAAAGAACTCAGCCTTATCCACCGATACTTTTTTGCCACACCCAAGCAAAAAAGGAAAAAAAAAAAGATAGTAATAAGCCATAGGCTAGAGTAATACATGAACTTACTGGAGCCCAGATCTGATCATGCCATTTCTGTGCTCAAAATCCATAATGGCTCCCCACTGCCAGTGGCAGCAAATAGAAATGTTTTAGTCTGGCACTCGAGATCTTCTGGGATTTGATTTTTCCAACCATTTCTTCCACAATGTGCATTCCCATGTCCCACACTCTAACACATTTGGACTGTGTGCTGTTTCTCAGCCTGTCACCACTTTATACCCGCATGCTGTTGCTCGTGCAGGCACCTTTTCCTGGAGAGCTTTTCTCTTCCCAGCCTGAAGTACTTTCTTGCTTCTTCAGTTCTTATAGCACTTTGTGTTTCTTTTAGGGACTAAGTGACTCTACTATTTGAAGTGGTGGCTTCTCTACCCTTTTTGCAGACAAGGCCCATGTCTTATCTGTCTTTCCACCCTCGCCATCCCAAAGTGCATCTCATAGTATCTCATTTATTTTGTAGGGAGTGCTTACTAAATAGATGCTGGTTTTATTAACTTCTGTTCCAAGGCCCTGTTGTTTAGGCTAAGGAGAAGGAAGAGTGAGAGTAAGAGCAGCTTGAGGGCCATGGTGGGTTACAACCTTTAGTGGAAGGTCGAGAATCTAGTGGCAGAAGCCAAGGGACATGAGATGTAACTCCTTCAGGGACTCTCCCTGTACAGCTTCCCTTCCCCATTTCTTCTGTAGTCACGTACAGTTTCTCTAACTTTGGTCCAGAACTGGCACTCCCTAGCCTACAATTGAATCTTTCCTGATGCACTGGGAGAGCAAATACAAGGTCTCAGCCCCAGGTTTGCGAGCTGTGTTGGCAAAGCCCCAGGACAGAGTTCCCTCTGTGTGGGGAGGTAATTCTCAGATACCATCACATTCTGACCCTTCACGTGGTCCATTCTACAGACTAACTTTCATCCACCCCTGAGTTAAGTAATTGCATGAGCCTTTCCCTTGACTGGCCCTTTCCCATGGAAAGTGTGGCAGTTATTTGATTAACACTTCCCATTGGGTGCAGAAGAGTCTGTGAATTCTTAGGTCCAGTTGATTCAGTACCAGAACTCTTTAACTTCTTGAAGAAAGATTCAAGGAGAGCCCTGTGAGCAGCTTCCTGTGGAAGAAGAACTAGACTAAAAAGGACAGGGCTTCTTTGCCAAATAGAATTGGGGAAATGGAAAGGAGGAAGCTCCAGCTGGCAGGGGTGAGAGGAGCATGTGTATCTACTACCGGCCTGCAGAGGCCTTCCTCCTGAGTGCTCACGTCTGCAGTTCTCTCGTGCCCAGGAGGCTGCTCTCCAGCAAACCACAAACCTTCCTTTAACTCAGTCACAGCTGAGCTTCTACCCGCGGATTGACCATTCTCACAGTGGCCTCTAGCTGCCTCTCACTGTTGCTGTGGCTGGTGCGTTGGCTCTGGTTAGCTGACCTCTCAAGCACAGCAGCCTGTAAGCAATGCCTGGCTCCTTTCTTGTTACTTCCCCACAGCACTTAGTTCAGTGTCTTCCTCTAAGGTAGATATTCAGACATGAGGCAACATATATAAAAATGCCTAGTCATATAATGGTGTCCAATAAATGTTTCCTTAAATAATTGCTCTCGTTAACAAGTTCCATGTAAAAAAAGATCAGAAATGCTGACTTTAGAATTTTCACCTCCACTTAAACTGACACGTCTGTTGTTTTGCAGAAGAGATACGTTGGATATTTTGCAGATGTGAAAAATATCTATAATTTGAATCTGCCACCAAGGAAAATATTTAAGATAAAAAAATTTGTTATTTATTCAATTTTTGGTAAGTGCTTTATGTGTAATTGGAGAATTGGGCAGGAGGGCCAGTGTTCTTGCTATTTGGGAGGGTTTCCTCATGGTTATGTATACAGATGGTCCCCACTCATGGCTGTCTTACGTATCCTCACATAGGAAGCCCTCCCCCTGGAATTTCCCATTGGCCCAGCAGTGCTGTGGCCATACGACCAACCCTTAGATGTCCTCTCCCTTCCTGTCCCATCACCAGTTTGGGGGGGTCCAGCCCCTCCCTTTTCTCCTGTTCTCATTGCTACTCTGGCCTCAGCCCAGGTGGACTTTTCAGAGTGGACCCTCTGATGCAGAAGAGAAGAAGGGCCAGTGAGCCCTGGAGACCTCTTCTCTCTCATCCCCACCTCTAGTTTGGGGATCATCATGGCAGAGGCACCCCTACCATTTTCTCACGTACTCCTTTCAGAGACCCTTTTTTCCTCATCACCCTGGTCTCTCCCTTTCCCCTCCATCCTCCACATTCAGCTCCCTCACCCCCAGCAACTCATTCAAGATGTCTTAAATACCAAAACAGCAAATGAATTTTGTTGCCACAAATCCTTTTTACAAATAACTACAAAATATCTGCTTTGGGCCAGCCCCATGCTAGTGTTTCTCTGCCTTTAAGGAGTCCCTGGGTGGAAGCAGAGGGGAGGAATGAGTACGGAGATAAAGAGCTGACCACAGTGTTGGGAGCACACAGAGGCTGGGCCCTGCCCAGGCTGGGAGTCAAGGAAAGCTTCTTGTGAGGACAGCACTTAGGTCTTCCCTGCCTGATTCTATGTGAACATAGGGTTGGGAGAAAGCTGGGCTCTGTGGGGTGCCTTTCAGCACCTCACTGTTACCAATTATTACCAGGAGTAAAAACCATTATAAACTTCAAAAGAGCTGACATAGATGTCTGCGTAAGGAATGGTGGAGAGAGACTGGGATCCACCATCACCCAGGGAGGCAGGAAAATTGGTCAGATCGTGCATCTCTGGGACTTGAGAAAGAAAAGAAAGGAGGGGAACTGGCCTCAAGTCCTGTGTCTCTATTTCTCTCTCCCTCACCTCTTTCCTGCATGGCTCACCCTCAGGGAGGTGGGGAAGCAGGAATATCTCAGCAGGGAGGGGATGGGACCTCACTCTGACTGGAGAGGTGCACAGGGGGCAATGCTTCTGATCCCTAAAGCAAAGGCAGATTGTGGACCATGAGGAGTCCTGAGTGCTGGACCTCTCACTGGTGGAATGGTGCCAGAGCATTGGTATCTACCCAGACAGCATCGTGTTTTTAGCCTTCTGAGGAGTCACACAAAATAAGATCTAGATGTATATATATTTTAACATTTTGTCCAATTATTCAGAAATAAAAGAATCTTTATACACACACACACACACAACTGCATAGTCAAAAAAATAAGACTGTGACCTCTCTCTTAATATTTTGAATTTTATTTAAACTCTGTGGAGACACTGTTGAGTAAAACTGTAAGGTGCAGACCTGGAGAACAGAGGAACAAATCCAAATTTATAAGTACTGCAGGTGAGAACTGGTGGAGAATTTCATGGATGTGGTTTCCTAGTTTCGAACTGACATAAAATAGATGATTTTAAATGTCCAAGTTGAGACCCGCATGAAGACTTCCAGACAGAAAGTTGTGACCTTAGCTGTTCAGTGCAGGGTGGGTCTAGGCTTGCAGGGCCAACCTAAGAAGGCCTCGACAGGAAGTTCAAATTCTTGCTGCACCCATGTAAATAATCAGGCCAAACCTAATGACACCAGCCATAAGAATAATCTTCCTTTGAGATTGTTCTGATCACAATGGAAAGGGGATGGGGAGACTGTCAGGAAAAAGTGTGAAAGACTTCAAAACAGGCAATATCTTGTCTAGCATGCTCTTCCAGGGTTAGCTCCACCCCTCATGGTCTTTAAGCTATTTACAACTCTGTAAGTTGTAGATAACTGATAATAATGCAAATAAATTTTGTACATAGAAATGCAAATTAGTTGCATCCAGTGGAATGCAATTGATTATTGACTAGTTTTGTATCTGTTTGTAAATCCATCATTCCTTACCTGCCTATAAACGTGCAGTACTTTGAACCAGCTGTAGCATTGGACTGGTTCCTTATTAATTCATGAGTTAAATAAGATTTTTGATGTGTGTTAAAAAATGCAAGGTACAGGACAGTGCTATGGTATGCAACAATTTCTGAAAAACAAAAGGGGGAAATAACATGTATTCATATTTCTGTGTGTGTACATGTATGAAAACCTCTGGGAGAACGTATATTCATATTTGATTATATATGCATAAAAAGCAAGAAACTAATAGTAGCAGTTGTCTATTTGGAGATGGAGATCTAAACAGGTCAGGGATGGGTGAGACGGAGAGTTTTCATTTCATCTTTTTTACCTTTTATTTTTAAATCATGGAAATATACTTCAATTATCTTAAAAATTTTAAATGTGTGAGAATTTCAGCTTATAAATCCATGCCCTTTTCTTTTCACGTGATAAGCATTGGACTTAGTTTAGTTCCACGTTTCACTGATCTCTGGTAGACGCCAGTAGGAAGAAGTTCTGCGGCTGGAATAGGACAGAGGGAGCTGAGGCACAGAAACCATGATTCCTCATGACAAATGAATAACATGGTGCTTGTGAAAACAACACAAACCTAATACGAGATGAACAATCAAGAACGATTAGTATATGACTTGATTTGAATATTTCAGTTTTGTACCTTTAGTCCTGTGCACATTTAAGTGAAACATGCAGGGTTGAAAGGAAAGCAAAAGAGAAATTAATTGGAGGCTTGAGAAACCAGCCCTTTGAGGAAATGCTAAAGGAAGTGGGACATTGGAATTGCAAAAGGGGCGAGAAGCCATTTGTCTGTAAATACACACTCACCATGGTGGGAGTGTTTGGACGCAGCTCTCCTGTATTTCCATAGAGATTGCACTAGGAACTGGACTTCAGCTAGGGCAAGAGGAATTGAGACTTTTGTTAAGAAACATCCTGATTAGAAATCTGAAGAAAGCAACACATTAACATGGAAGGTTGCAAGTCACCTTTCCTATTTTTTTCCTAGAAAGATGAAACGATGAGATTCTAAGTCTTAGAAGCTGAACTATATGTCTTTTTTTCCTCCAGCCATATAAATTCTGCTTTAGGAGACAGAATTGGGTTTGAAGCCTTGTCTTTCAAAGATAAAATCTATGCAAGTCCCAAATGTTTCAATATTGACACATTGTCAGCTGGGATAATCTTTTCTCTTTTTAATCCATGACATTAATTGGTGAGACATTTTGATCTTTGCTCTAACCAGCCTAACTTTTTCATTTCATTCAGGAGTCGGAAATGGTCAAGGGAGTGACCTAAAAGCACAAATAATAATGGAGAGAAAGATAGTGTTCACCTGTGCTGCTTCCAAAAAGTGTAGGGTAAGAGAAAGCATGTGAACTGAAAATTCTGGTGTTTGTCTCAATCCCATTGTCAAATCAGCACGTTGACCTCCCCAAACCATTGCTCACCACAAAGAGAGGCCAGGTTGCTTTCTGTTGACCATCCAACTGGGTGTCCCTAGTCAGAGCTAAATTAAACTCATTGTTCAAAATAGTTTTTCAGGGCATTTTCCTGAATTTATTTTCACTTCAGAGTGTTGTGTTCCCTTCACTTTTCCTTAAATGCCAAGCATGTTCCTGGGAATCTATCAGAGTTTTAAGTTCATGTGTCTGGTCATTTAGAGCCATATTCTCTTCTTCTTGTCATTTTAGTGTATGGAACTGATTCTGAAATTTTAGTATGTGTGAAAATCACCTAAGAGCTTGTAAGATGCAGATTCCTAGGTTGTACTCCAAAAGTATGACTCAGGTAATCTGGAATGGGGCCCAGCAATCTCCAGACTTAGTGATGTCCCAAATGATTCTAACTCAGATGTTCCGCGGGACTGCACTATGAGAAACAATGCGAGTGTATGGATTGGGGAGGAATCTCTTTACCCAAAGCAATGGGACCTGGTAGTCAGTGTTTTCTTACATGGTGAAGAAATGCCTAAGACTACAGAACTTTTCCGAAGCAATAAGAAAGCTTCCTTCATGGGTCTCAGAAAAATTAACCTTTAAAATTCCATCTCAGGCTTTTGTCTCTATTTCTACTACTACCTCTCCAATGCCAGTCCTTGCCCTTCATTTTGCCCCCACAGCTGAGGGCACTCACCCAGGGCCGATCCTTGGCTTTCTGTTCTTACCTCCACACGTACTCTGTCATTGGTTCTGCTCATCCATTCCCCTGCGTTAAACTAAAATTTTTCTTTCATTCACTCAACACGTATTCATGAGCACCCACTGTGTGATAGGTACCGGAGCTACAACAGGGACAGTCTCTGCCCTAACAATTTGAACACATCTGTCAGTCTGTATTGATCATGTGAGTTTCCCTCTGCTTTTGCAAATGGCACCAGCATTCTCTCACTGAAGCCTTCGAATTTGGTATTATCCTCGATTCTCTCTTTGCCGTGGCCTCCTATATTCAGTTGGTCACCAATTCCTGCTGATTATACCTTTGAAATCTCTCCTCACTCTCTCCCTTCCTTTCTGTTCCCATTGCCACTACCTAGTCCGGGGCCTCACTTGCTCATGCCAAGATTTCTACAACCATCTGCTTACCATTTCTTTCTCCTTATACAGTGCAGTACATAGAGTCCTGCAATATGCATCCTGAAATACTGCTCTTATGGTGAAAAGCTGTAGGTCGAGCAGAAGACACACCTTGTGCGCATGGTCAAAGCCAGTTAATATCTTTGGCTCAGTATTCTCATCTGTAAAATAAAGATTACATCTCAAGTGTTGTGGGGATTAAATTACAGAATATATGTGAAGTTGCTTTGTGAGCTATTAATCCCTAAATTAATGTTGTATTGTGATAATTATCAGGCCACTTCGTCCATAGGAAATGCCCCACCATATCCTTCAACAACTTCTTTCTTATCTCCCTAGCTCTTGAACTCTCAAGATATAGCCCTATCATACCTGAGCTTATTTCCATCAATAACTTGACCTGCAGGCTCCATTCCAAGCAGACTGGGTCCCCTCTGGCCAAAGGCCTTTGGAGCACAACACTAATTTCTGATTCATGTTTTTGCTGGGCTTCCTCCTGCTTCCTCTGTGTGCCCCCTCCCCCCACCCCCAACTGCCCCCTGCCTGACCTGGGTTATCTTTTCAATGTTCTTCTTCATTTACACAAATCCTTCCATGCCCAACTCAATTTCTACCTCCTTGGTGAAGCTTTCTCATTCTATACCTCCCGTTAGCCTCCACCCAAGCACACAACAGCACACTTGGACTTCCTCATACAGCTTGACACGTAATTATATGCCATTTACTACCGTTCCTTATGTGTATAGCTCCCAAAGCATCGACTGAGTCTGCACCTTCTTTTGTATTTTTCACAGGGTCTAGCATAGGCCTTTCTCACTGTGGGTGCCACTATTATAAAGGGTGAGGCAATAACAAAGAAATATTCCGTATAGCTTCAAAGTTGCTCATTCCAGAAACGTGGCTTATCTTTGGTCACTCCATTCAGCAGTCAGCTATGGACAAGGCTTATGATCCCATCAGCAATGACAACATCTTTGATAAAACATGACCAAGTATGCGTTGATTTTTGCATGTGAATGTCAGCTAGGGTATTCCTAATTTCCTAATGAAAATTGGGTGACACACATTCAACAGTAAAGTTTACTTGGTTAAACTCTACTAGAAAATTGAATACTTTGCTTTTCAACAGTGCCCCATCAGAACCCTCCAACATTTTGGCCTTTTTAAAATGTAAACAACAGTATTGCAACTTTATAGAAATAAAGATTAACATTTATTTGTACATGTAGTGATCGGGCTATGAGACCGAGGGTACTCGAAAAATATAGGAAGCCTCAATAAGTGAACATGAACTTCACTCTTATACTTATTACCTCATTATTAGCTAGGTTTATGGTTCTGAATTCCCTGTATTCATTCACAGATAGATCACAACAAAGAAAGAGACAGAGTAACAATAACTGTCTATGACTGTCCACCTCTGTATGATGATGTGAAAGTTCAATTTTTCTCTTCTTCTGTAAGTAATCAAGAAAAAACCCATGCTGTTCTTCTTCTCTGGTCTTTTGATGAGCTTCAAATGATGCTGGTTTGGGGTTTCCTCTGCTACAATTCCCAACAAGGGAGATGACAGGAGATGTCAACCCCTAGCCAGGGAGGGGGAGAAAAGAAAAGCAAGTCAGATCTATACAATTTTTTAAAAGAAGAGCAAATGTAATTTAAAAATTCTTTTGCTCATTTGTTTTTTCTAAATTCTATATAATTGGCATGGAGTAACTTTCAATAAGAAAAAATACAAAGCCAAGATGTTAAAACAACAAAGGTATGTTTTACTGTGTAGCAGTGATCATGTTTTTG